>JAOPSE010000016.1:49148609-51548609 GCA_029449295.1 Zea luxurians
GTCAGCGAGCGCACGGAAGCGGCACGCCAATCGCCAACCAGGCTTTGGCCCCACCTGCAGGCTCGTATCCTCCCCTGAGGTGGGCCCGGGGGCCACTGTCGGTACCCTGAAACAGGGGTACCCCTTACTACAGTGTGAAGGCACGGTGCCCACGCGGCTATCCCTAGTCGCGTGGTAAACAGCACCCGACCCCACCACGTGGACGGCTCCCGAGTCGCCACGTGGCCGGAGAGGACGATATACTCCAAGGTATCAACAGTGGGTGCGGACCTCCAAGGAAAGTGCCGTACCCCTGTACGTACGGACTGGACCTCCGGGCAAGGTCCAGTACCTCCACGGGTGCAAAATGGACCCCTGGGACGGGTCCCAGACCTCTCTGTGTGGGGTCCGGGCCACTCGCAGCAAGGTCCCGGGATTCCGAGACAAAGAATACCCATGCCTTAATCAAGGCCAGGGGGTCCGGAGCTGACACGTGTCCAGACCATACCGCGTACGCTTTTGCTCTCCGCTCAGGCGGAGACCCAATGCTGCCACGTGGCCTACTGCCCGTGACGTAAGCCAGCGGGCGGAGCCTGACGTAAGGCCTCTGGGCCACGCGACAGCTGCATTTATTGTGGATAAGACGCGCCACCTGTCTATTCCACTGGCAGGTGACGTGTCGCCTCAGCATTAATGAGCCCTGCCACTCCGCTGGTAGGCGATGTGCCGCCTCAGCATTTAATGTGCTCTGTCCACTCCGCTGACGGGCGCGACCAGGCCATCTTGCAGGCGGCATGCTTGTCCATTCCGTTGGCAGGCTGTACGCCCATGCTGCCGCATGCGCTGCACTCATCATGGCTCGCGCGTTGCCGAGGATGCCGCCGCGACATATCAATATTGTATGCACTACGGACATTATGGCGCTCGGAGATCTTCTGGGCGATACTGGCATTGGATACTTCGATAGTTATTTCCTTCCATTTTGCCCCTGAGCCCACATGTCGGGGCTCAGCGTCCTTGTACGTACCCCTTGAGCTATAAAAGGGAGGGCACACGTCGTTACAAGGCAGCTTCACTCAGACCAACTTAGACTCTCAGACTCACAAGTTCATACAAGCTCTCAAGCTCAATACAGCACACAGTGGAGTAGGGTATTACGCTCCGGCGACCTGAACCACTCTAAACCCTTGCGTGTTCTTGTGTTCATCCCGAATCTATCTAGCAGGCAAAACGCTTAGGCCCCTCCTCATCTTAGGATTTAGGACGGGTGCGTTCCACCACCCGGCCGGAGAATTTCCTCTCCGACAGTGTTTGATTTTACAGGATCACCTATTCACTCCCCCCTCTAGGTGCTCTCACAAGCCCTAGAGAAAATTGGGCTAAAAGAGGGCCTTTCATCAAACATAACCGTCACCTTCTTCATTCCATCAAAACTAACATTTCCATAAACATCTTCTTCTACACTTTCTCTATGGTATATTGTCACTAGGGTCCATCTATTGCAAACACAAATTCATTACTCAATAACTATTAAAGATGGTACCTGACTAACACTATTAACTAATGCCTAACTAATTACTATCCTCATCTACTAATCTACTAATACCTAAATACTTACTAACTAATAAATAAGTAATAGCTACTTACTAACTAATAACTATATACTAACTATTAAATGACCACATAAAAAATTACATAATCTATGAAAATGTACGAAGACAATGTATACTTGAGATCGCGGATGAGTCAAGCTACGGTGGTGAAGGTCGAGTCGGACGGACTCCAATCTACAAAAAGTATAGTACTCTCAGTAAAAATTTTGACAGTACCTCCCCTATATGGTAAGGTTTTTAAAACCTGCAAAAAAAACAACAACACAATGGTTGCCATGCACACTAAGCAACACAGAAAACAAACCACACAATAGATGACATAAACATGTGCATTCAATCAATAGCTAGCTAAACTATATACACTAACAACTAAATAGCTAGCTAACTATGACGCCAAGTAAAGGGTATAAAAATGACAATAAGTTCTCTAGGTCTAAATGTGATTTTTTTTTAGAAAAAATGGCTAAAAAAATTGGTGTTCTGTCACTGCGTACAGAGAGGCCGCCGGCGTATATCTGAGGTCGTCGTACAGCCAAGGGAAACAGTTATTACCAGCAGCAGAGGATCGGACTATCGGAGCACGCGAATTCAGTAGATAGATAAATCCTCGGTGCATGCATGGTACGGTAATTCGTCAGGCATTGTGTAATAACTGCAATTACTTTTAGGCCCCCAGGTTATTTCGTTGGAATTGAATTCCATTTTAATAATTATAATTTAGACAAAACTAATTAAATTTATATATTTTATATTGTCTTAAATCATATGAGAGAGATAGTTATATACTACATTTATGTTATAGCGAAGCAAATAGAAGAGATTGATATAAGTTGTATATAAAAAAATAGCATGTAAATATATAGAATCAATTTTCATCTCTTACCACATGAATTTGAGATAGATTTATATAATAGCTTTAGAAAGTAGTGTAATGTCATATCCTTAAAAAAATAAAATATTTCATTAGTAAGATTCTAGTTCCTTAAAACAAAAGGAAACAGACGGGACCTCAGAAAATTTGGTCACCGGACAGAGTTCAAGGATCCAGCTGCCACGTGGACCACGTCGCCTTCTCAGCTGTCATCCCTGACGTAGCGCCAATCTCCTCCGCCAAAACCACTAGTACGTACTAGCTTCGTACTAGAGTGATCTTGGTGGTATAATTTAATTTAATTTACACTATCCTTAACTTGTCGTCCTAAGATTCTTAGGATTGTCTTCTCGGTGATATAGACCCTGTCGCAGTCGTTCATACGGACGGGCCTAATACAAACCGATGGGAATCATCTCTAACCTCGACGATGTAGAAAAAGGATCGATGCAAACCGAGCGTCAAGATCACCTTAGCTTCGGCAGTCATCGACCATGTCAGGCACATATATATACACCTGCAGGAACCCTCTTCTGTACAGCAGAGTTGATAGTAGCAGATCTGGTGCTCTTCCTGCGCTACTATACAAGCAGGAAGCTGGTGGAAGGCTTTGCGTCCACAGTTCAGGCACATATATACAGGAAGGCTTTGCGTCTACAGGAACCCTCTTCTGTACACCAGAGTTGATAGTAGCAGATCTGGTGCTCTTCCTGCAAGCAGGAAGCTGGTGGAAGGCATTGCGTCCACAGTGCACAAGATGCAAAAAGGCAGCTATAGACGTACTGTCGGTACGGTGTCGGATGCCACGCTCGATCGCCAAGTTAATTACTTGATCGGTTGATCCACACCTTCTGAAGATGAGATGCAAAAAGGCAGCTATAGACATACTGTCCGACGACGGTTCGAGGTCTGCGTTGTTGGGGATGGGGGGGTTATTGCTTAATTGGACGTATATGTTCTGGCTTTAGAAGAAAAAAAAAAAAAAAGAGGCTTGCTTGCGAGATGCCGCCGGTGGACTGGCTGAAGAAACGCTGAATCGTGTTCAGGTTTCGTGATATCCCTGAGTCGTTCAGGCGCGTTCTGTCAAAGGAAAACTGGAGTCGTGCATGTTCTGGTTTCCCGGCTGGGCACGCAAGCACGACTGCCACCTGCCCAGCGGCAGCGGCAGCGGCACTACGTACGCTGATCAGGCATCATCCAAATATATATTTGCGACGTTGACTTGTACAGCCCAACGACTTTAAATGTGGTGGTTGCGCCTTTCCGAAGCAGGCCACCTTCTTGCATTGGCTTCTATAGGGTACCCATGTATATATACGCTGCATGCCAGCCAGCACAGCAGTCAATGTCCAGCACCCCTGGAGCCGTGCAGTGCGCGACCTACAGGCCGCGTTGACGTTGCAGTTTGCAGCAGCAAGGATGGACATATGGACTCCAGCTAGCGCACTGCAGCAGTCCATTGGGATAGGTTGCGGAGCTACGTACTCGCATGCAGACATCATTTCAATGACCAAGAACAAACAACAAAGTCCGCGTTCAACAGCGTCGTTGTAGTATAGTGGTGAGTATTCCCGCCTGTCACGCGGGTGACCCGGGTTCGATCCCCGGCAACGGCGATTAATTTTTTTTCCCTTTTTCTTTTGTGACTATCAGCCCATCAGGTATTCAGGTCGTTTGGCATGTACTGTAAGTAGCAGTACGCGTACGCTTCTACCATGAGAAGTCATACCGAAAGAACATGCCAGGGGCAGGTCGATAGCACAAGTTCTTTTATGTGATAGTAGTACGCTTCTACCATGAGAGGTCATACCGAAAGAACATGCCAACGGCGATCTAATTTTTTTTCCCCTTTTTCTTTTCTGACTATCATCCCATCAGGTATTCAGGTCGTTTGCCATGTACTGTAAGTAGCAGTACGCGTACGCTTTACCATGACTCCATGAGAAGTCACACCGAAAGAACATACGACGACCTGTGCTCTCCACTTCTCTGTTTCTCCTGTTGGCCAACCCTGTTTGGCTATTTCGTCAGCACTCCGCAGAGACACATAACTGAGATGGGCAGACGAGAGCGATATACCGGCCAGTGCCCGAAAAACTGAAAAGTAAAATAGCAAAATGTACTACTGTTCGATAGCAGCAGTTCTTTTATGTGATAATGTACTAACATGATGCATGCTAGGCAGGGATGTTTGGGCCCAGGCTGTCAGGCAGAGGCAAAAGCAAGGCCAAATCAGTACAAGTGAGCCAGGGTGGCTGGATGAAGAGGCATCGAATATTCATTAGACAGCACATCTCCATCTTCAGTTATTACTGCTCTTCATCCGCCGCTGGCTTCCTTGCCTAGTTCCGGTTGTTCATTTAATCATTTCTTCCCCTAGATTACTCCGTTGTGCTCGAGATCTCCCCTTCTTTCTCTTGAGGTTCTTTAATCCAGTTTATACCAAAACTGAGAACCGAATGTTGTTGCCAACGATTGAGAGGTGCGCTTACACATGACCAGCGCATGGCGAGGGCGTTTGGAACGGGATGAAGGCAAGGCTTGATTGTAGGAAAACACAAAATAGGAAATCGAAATGTGTAAAAAGTAGAGGATTGAAACACGCTAAAACTTTGGTTCCTGTGATATTCCTTCAACCAAACACGGAGCATCTGGAAACAGAGGCGGCCACGGCTACTTGATGGGATACGTTTGACAGCACAAAGTGCATATACCAAGAATTGAAACGATCGTGAACTCAATTCCTAGCATCACTGGAAACAGACAAGATAGCTCGTGCCTCTGGTCTATGAAGCAAGACCACCGGCGGGGTAACACCGTATCATTGCTACGGAATGCCGTGTCAACCAACACAAAACGAATGTTTGAACAGGACCTAAGCAGATGGCCGAGGTCTCAGGCAGACCCAAACTCAGCCATCCACTTCTCATGCTTCTCTATGTCTGAAGGCGAGACACTCTTCTGAACCTTCACCAGAGCCTCCACAAAGTCGCACATGGCCACCGGGTCCTTGGCTATCTCGTCCTTTGACATGTTCTTGATCTCGTCGCGGGTCTTGCCTGCTATCTTGCGCCTCATGCCATTCATTGACGCATCGCGGCAAACGTTTGTCAGATCATCTCCACTATAGCCTTCTGTCCTCCGAGCAACCTCGTCGATGTTAACATCTGCGGCTATCTGTCAGATATAAAAGGAGGTAGAGCAGTAACGGTAACGCTATCTGTCATATAAAAGGAGGCACGGCAATAACAAGAAGCCACTGAAGATATGGCACGATGATTGATAACCTCAATGTACTGAATTAGAGTATTAAACAAATTGGTTCAACCAAAAAAAAACATCAGTGCAGTGCTTGGATAAGTATCCATTTTCAAGGGCATTTACGTATCATTAGGAAAACAAGAAATTCAGAACAAGAAAGTGCAGGCCAACATATATAATGGTTATGATGCAGGCGTGTACATGCGATTTCAGAAAATAAAGTGCCAACAATTTCGACATGTTCATCATGGCATGCCTGATAAAATCAATGTGTTCACAAAGACCCAAAATGAAACAAAGGGAAGAGGATAAAGATAACACAAGATGATCTAGAAATATATTTCCAATACATACCTGAACTGTTCTAAGATTAATGTTGATAAGTGCCTTTCTACTTTCAAAATCTGGAAGTGGAATATAAATACGCTTCTCGAGCCTCCGCCTGGGCAATTAAAGTCAACATAACGCACATTAAATGAGTGCATTATACACCCTTCTAATTTCAACAAAAAAAACATCTGGGACAAAGCGAGGCAATTGGAGGGTGTATAGCCTTTTCATTTGCAGCAAGTTTATTATTATAAAAATTGCCAAAATAACCATTTATTTTTCCCTGGTTAAATAACCAATGATTTTGCAATCAATAGTTCAGTTTTATTTTGTAGTTTCACATTAATGCTCTATAATTCTGAAGAATCAATTTTAAAACTCTAACCGTATTATTTGAACAAATAACGACACAATTATGTCATCTTTGCAAAACTGGGGCTTTGCTTGAAGGAAATTACATAACTGAAAAGAACTAGACACTATAAACGCAATAACACAAAGAACTGTAAAGGACTACAAAGGAACTGCAATGACCAATTAGTGGATTTGTTTTGTTTAGAACAAATGTAACTGAATACATTGAAAAATATAAATGACATAAATACAGGACCAAGTGGCCTTGGCCTCGGTCACCAGTACTCTGGGTTATGGTGATCAGCCTGGCCTGCAAAAGGCCAGGAAGGGATGAGCCATGACTGATGAGCTGAGCTGAGCAGGAGAGCGGCAAAGGAGATGGATTGATGATTTCTTAAGAGGGAGATCATTAGGCTACTCCCGCTGCATTGTATTGTGCACATTAAATGAGTGCAACATAGGATGACTTGGTGACATGACAACTTGGGCTCGATATCCAAGTCTAGGAAACCGTGTACACATGTGGCTCATTGTCAGGGATACAACATATGCAACAATCAATTGAGTTGAGGTTCTAAGAAAAAAAAAACACCAAGATAGAAGATACACATTAGGTAAGTTTAACATATTTATATGTCATGGCACATGGCAGCAGTGGGAGTATCCTCCGATCAAACACTCAAGTATGGATGCCTGCATCACTGGCTGGTCTGATTGGCCTGCTGCAGCTGTAGTGGGTGCTGATTCTGTCCTAGGGGGGATATAGTGTGAATTTGATTGGCTAGCACTATTCTTTTCAGCCTCGCCCATGAACACCTCTAATCCTCATAGAAGTATCTGTGCTTACATATTGTGTTGGCTACATGTCTTATACAAAGTGCAGATTTGTCTCTGGTAAATTACATCTTCCACATACTGCAGTTATGAACTATGATAGTTTCTTATCTTACCAAATAAACAGTGGTCAGTGATGTGATAAATGGAGCATGAATGAGACAAAAATATTCTCTCAAAAGTTTTGAGAAATCAAATAAACTGCCTCTGACGTTGACAGTATCCAATACTAGAAGCACCACTCAGTAATCAAGCTCTACTGATGACCGGTTTATGTGAACCTATGCATATTCCAGGTATCAACCCCTATTCGTAAGTAGACAGCAGTACATAAAATGAAGTAAATATAAGAATAAGAGTTTGCCAACCTCAGTGCCTCATCAATATCCCATGGAAAATTTGTAGCAGCCAGAACCATAACAATTTTTGGCTGGCCATCTTCAGTGGTGGAGCTATTGTTTACACCATCAATTTGCACTAGAAGTTCAGACTTCACCCTTCTTGACGACTCGTGTTCGCCGGAGGCACTGATATTAAGAAAGAAAATGGATAAATAAATTAAACATATAGGTACATTTTTTGTTGTCTAGCAGAATGATATATTCTTGCTTATAGTGCAAAATATTAAGGAATTTTTCATTGACTTGTAGACACGAACAACATCTAGGAAAATTAACTCCACATACCCGCGCGACGTGCATAAGGAGTCAATTTCATCAATGAAAATTGTACTTGGAGCATAGGCCCCTCGCAAGATCAAATAAACAACGGACCATGCGCTCACTCTCCGCCACGCCATTTAGAGGCCAGTGTTGCAGAGGAAACATTAAAGAATGTTGTTCCACATTCGGTAGCCACTGCCTTTGCCAAAAGAGTCTTTCCTGTGCCTGGTGGACCAAACATAAGAACTCCTTTCCAAGGTCGACGAATACCCTGATAAAGAAAAGTGGACATAATTAGCCACTATGTATCAAGTTTAGACCAGATGAAAAAGGCTACAAGAGAAAAGATTGGTTGGGTTCATGATCATTCAAGAACAGCATAATCCAAATCGGTATGGCAATTAAGCAAACAGATACAAGTAGGGGTGGTAATAGATCGCGATCCAAATGCTTCTTCACAATTTCTTAGGGCCCTAAATAAATTTTAGTTCAAAATGAATAGAAATAGAGCCTGATCCTAATTCGATCTGATCCTTAATTTTTTTAGATGTAAAATTTAGAGCTCATTGGCACCCAGATACAAGCATCAAGAAAACATCCGTGGCACCAAACAAAGGAAACACCAGTTTCATGACATATCATGTTGACAGCCATAAACATAAAGAGTTGCATATCTTAGACTATGTCCATGGTAGAGCACCAAAATGCCATATCATTCCCATCGATATGCGCCTGTAAAATGTGTTAGTGCCAAGAACAAATAAACATTTTTCAGATACTTTACAGTGCTTAGTTTGAACCAATAAGGGGCAGCGTAGCAGAATATAGACTATTACCTGAAAATATTCAGGCATCCAGAGAGGAAGCACAACTGCTTCCTCGAGGAGTCGTTTGGCCTCACTAAGTCCGGCAACATCATCCCATCTTACTCCTGGAGTAGAATCCAGAACATCCCTTTCAAGCATTGCAGCTAAGTCCATATCTGGCCCTTCATACTGTCCCTTCTTGGACTTACCTTCCTCAGCATCACTACTCTGGAAAACAGAGTTGGAAAAAGAAGATTTTTCAAAAAAAATATCATTAGAAGCAATTCAGTAACTGCCAATTTGCTCACAAAAAAAAGTAACTGCCAATTGCCTATCTTAGTAGAAGGGTGAAAACGGGGGGGGGGGGGGGGGGGGGAGGAGGAGGATTGTACACGTGGATATTCCAGTATCCTGATTCAGAACTTAATGATAGGCACGACAGTTTTCAACATGGTTTTATGTGATGTCCTTTTTGCCATCTAAAACGTCAATTTTTGTCTAGTACACTTCATACTATGCCTACAAGATATGCAGACAATCCAGGTATGGTGGAGATAAATAGTAAATGTGATTGTGAGTATATCAACATAGATAAGAAACTTCATTATGTTTGTTTGCTTAAGTTGTGATTTGATTAAGTGTTATCTTGTCTTCAAGATTTGATTGTTTGAGTGCCCTGGACCAGGTTGCCACCACAGCGCCTAGGCATCTGGATCCCGACCAAGACAACATGTTAAGCATGACTGTATACTTGGCAGCCTCCCCGGACACAGGTACACAAGGGATAGATGATGACGATGATGTTGAAGATCATGATTCTACATTTTAACTAGAGACACCTTCTAGAAAGCACAGGGGGGTAAGTGGCAATAAACGATTGATTGAGCAATATCCAAAGAAATATGTTTCCTCAAATTCTGTGTACACTGAGAATGTAGAGACACATTCTGCAATGTATATACACATGAGAACTAATTGTAAGAGAAGTGCATATTCTAGATGCCTTTATCGAAATATTGTTTTCTACTATGAAGATTGACACATAGATATACTTCCAAAAACAAAAAAACAAGTTACTAGTACATCAGTTAGGGTCACTTTTTTTTGCCTATGCCAATGTGCACAATGGAAATTAGAATGAATAGACATCATATTTTTCAGAAACAAAAGATTAAGGTATGTAAACATTTATTTGATAAAATTACCGTTGAATCAGCCTTGCTTGAACTTTGTTTCCCTTTCCTTATAGAACTGTTAGAGGCAGTTGATTTAACAGCGCCTCCTTTAATCCCATTAGGTTTTGCGCTTCGACTAGGTGTTCCAGTCCTTGATGAACCACGTGCCCAGGCTCCATCTTGGGAGGACTTCCTTGCACTAGATTGACCTCTTGTTGGTCTTCGGGTTGGTGTATCCCTTGGTGGAGCCCACACATCAGGATCATCAAAGGGTGCTGGTGAAGATGTTGGATACTCATCCAACGGTTGGAAAACAAATGATTTATTAGACCGAATAGGAGGTGATGATGACCGCCTTGTCCCAGGAGCTTCTTTAAGGGACTTTAATTGAGCATCCAACTGTTTCACAATTTCCACTTCTTCAGAGATTGCTTTCTTGCAGTTCATCCATTTCGTACGAATCAGAGCATCGTCCAAAGTAGTTAGATGCCTGTATGGTTAAGATGAACCTTAATAACATGGAAAACAAGGAAACGACATTATCTAGGCTTTTAAGTGTCTTTCCTAGTTATTTTATCAATAAGAAAGAATCTGAATTTCCCCCTTTGGGACAGTGCTTCAAAGCTATTATCTGTCGAACAGTAACTTTGACATGATTCCACTGTTCTATTGAAAACACACCACATACTATCCTGAAACTTGCAAGACTAAGGGCGTGTTTGGTGTGGCGCCTAAGCCGCCACACCGCGCCACACTTTTCAGCCACAAGTGTGGCGGCCAATTTGACCGCCACACTTGTGGCCGAAAAGTGTGGCGCGGTGTGGGCGCTTAGGCGCCACACCAAACACGCCCTAAAATAAAGCATTAAAGAATACAGCTGCTTCACAGTTTTATTACTTCTTTGCTCATAGCTCTGAGAGTTCATCCATTTTGTGTGAATCAGAAGATCAAATAAAATAGCCAGATGCATGCACAGTTTATCTATGATAACATTAAGTAGAAGGAAAATGCATTTTTAAGCTTTTAAATATCTTCCCACCTAATGTATATTCAACAATTACCATATCATTTATCCTACATAAAGTTGATTACTAAATGAAAAGGAATGTGAACCATTTGTCCTAATATATTTTTCACATTTTCTCATTTCAAAAAAAATGCAAACTAAAAATAGGGATAGACCTAACACCAGTGTTTCAGCAGAAAGCGCAAAAGAGCAAAACTACAACTGCCAACCAACTGAAAGCAGCAGCCGAAATGAAAACCGTCGCCGTGTGGCCAAACCCGCAGATCCGCACAGGCAGGACGCGCGATTCACACCGACTCATCGCCAATTCGCCGTAGCAGACTGATAGCCATCGAATCCACGGCGTAATAGGGCAACTGGGGAACCGGGGTCAGGGGATTATAGGAAGCTCACTTGTTGATCTGGGCGATGGCGCCGTCGAAGAAGATGATGGAGGTGTCGTAGAGGCCCTCGAGCGCGTAGTCCCGCGCGAGCTTGAGGTGGTCCTGCAGCCCCGCTAGGGGATTCGCCATTTCCGCCGCTGCCGCGGAGATCGGCGCTAGGGTTCCCGAATCCCGACGAATTGCGCGGTGTGGGAGGAGACGAGCAGGAGCAGCTCTCGATGGAGAGGACGCGAGGGAAGTAGAGAAGCTGTCGTAGGTTCGTACACGTGCAGTGTCGCTTCGTTTGGTTTGGTTTCGAAACTCGAAATTTTGGGGACGAGAAATGGGCTGGGTGGTGGTGGACGGGTGGCTGATGATGAGGCTCGGCGCTGGCGAAACCTTTTTGTCAATGACGCTCGAGCGGCCGCTGTCAATATTCAAGGGCCCACTCTTATTAACAAAGATCCACCATCCGTCTGGTACTATCGCCGGCTGATCCTTATTCATCTCGTATCGTATCTTATGTCCCTATTTCAAACTTCACTATATAAACAGCGTTGTTGGCGCTGATATAGGCAGCATCAATTACTAGGCTGTGTACCGCCTGACGGTGCCTTCTGCGGGGGCGCGGACGATCCGCGACCTGGGCGCAGGAGCGGTGTCTTCCCTACGTCACACCGGACGGTCCGCAGCTCTGGGCCGGACGGTCCGCGATCTGGCGACAGGGTCGTCTTCCTCCTCCTTGCTAGAATCTAGATCTCGTCTCCTAGAGAAAAGATCTTAAGGTGCTCCGGGTCGACAGGTCACCCGGGGCGTCCTCAGACGACGTGGAGTCGCCTAAGAATTAAGAGATCAATTCGAGGAAGAGGTCTTGGATGGACAACTAGATTGTGTCCCCCGGGAGGGGTGAGATCCTAGGGTCGTCTTGGGATCGGCAAGCCACCCAATACGGATCTAGACGACGTAGAGTCGAATAGGGATGAAGGTGAATATATGGAAGACTACAAATAAACTATGCTACATCTATTTATAGGGCAGGAAAAGTAAGTAAAGTAATTGGTTCGATTGGATGTGTTCGGGGGTTCTCAATCGGTCGTACCCCTTTATATTTATAGGGGGGAGGTCTGGATCTTTTCCTAAGAGATAGCCAACAACTCCCACGTGATTAGATGGATAACCACGCACGGGACAAGGATAAACACCCGAGTTAATCTAATCTCGGGACACGCGGACTGTCCGGGCCCAAGGACCGAACCGTCCGCTTATTTTGGTGTCCAACATATGCCTCCTGCCTTTTAGTGGAGCTTGGCGAACCAAAAGCACCAGCAGAAACTTTGGAAACAATTGACCTCATGAGCTACTTTGTTCCCAAAGTAAGGACTCAGCTCGATGCAAGTCATCAGCTCTTGTGATCAGATAATATAAATACTTGATGGAACTTTAATGCACAGAGGCCGTTTCGGATTGCATCCTCTTCTGCCATGTCTACCTGATCAACCTGTCAATAGACAAAAAACTTGTGGTGCCCCCCAGCCCAAATAAGCAAACGGATTGGGCTAGTAATACGAATTCATCGTCGTACCACCCCACACATGAGCAGGACAACACATCAGCGATGGATAGAATGGGACGCACCATGTTATCCCCGGAGGAGGATGACAAGACGATCTTGGTTGTGCTACTTTTTGGGTCCGTTTCGTCGGCTTTTGCTTTCGCACGGATCGCCCTTTTGACTTTGTCTGTTTTATTGGCCGGTTTGTGTGGAACGGTCTTCTTCATATATTTGACAAGCAACTGACCAAAAGTAGGGCCGACTCTACTGAGTCGTCCAGACGTCTTAGTAGTATTTTGTTTTTTAACACTTGTTTTGGAACGTTGTGGTCCGATGGTCTGAGGTTGCTGCTTCTGACTGTCTGTGGACCGTCCGACCATTATAGCCGGACCGTCCGCTCCTGTCTCGGACTGTTCGGCCTTAGTATCGGACCGTCCGGCGTACGCATGACAGGTGACCATGATCGGCTGTCCGATCGTGCTTGCCCCCCAGTGCCTCCGGTCTTTCTTTTGTCCGGAGCCTTCCGAGTAACCATTCTGCGTGACATATTTGGTGTGCAGGGATCAACAATGATGATATTTTTATCTTTGCTTTTATCGGTCGCACAAGACCGAATTATGGCCTTTTTGCTCGCCGGCTCTAATGTGGTGACAGGAACAGGTGGCCTGTCAATTTTCACCTCTTTTTGAAACCTCAACCGGCCTTTGTTTATAGCCGATTGTATTTGCCGACGGAAGACGGCACAATCATTGGTGTTATGGAGAAAGGAGCCATGCCATTTGCAATAAACGCGCCCTTTTAATTGTTCAACCAGAGGAATTATATGTGACAATTTAATATTACCATGTTTAAGCAACTCATCAAATATTTTATCACACTTAGTAATATTAAATGTGAACTTAAACTTTTCCTTTTGTGTCGAGTGCGAGTGAGAGCGAACAGAAGGTTTAACCTTAGTGGACCAAATAAGCTCAGAGACATGTGACTTTTTTAGTTCTTAGGGCTTAGGTGACCGGTTATATTTATGCCGGCCTTCCGCACTATGCGGATCACAGGTGACTTCTGGTGCTCCGGACGGTCCGACTTGCACAGTCGGACGGTCTGCGAGTGGACCGGACGGTCTGGTACTATCCCCGGACTGTCCGGTCACGTCAGGCAACACCTGTTGACCCTTGTGGTGGGCTCTGTGTAACTCCGGACTGTCCGGCGTAGGGTACTGGATGGTCTGACGGAGGGCCGGACGGTCCACAATTGTATGCGGACGGTCCGGCCATGCTCAGAGTTGACTCACCATTTAGCGAAGATGGTGGTGACGGTCGTCCTGGATATGAGTCCATCGGCATACCAGAATATGGTTGAGACTGAGAAGCCTCATTTGTCGCCGATGTTTTTGACACAGTTATTTTAGTGCCTAATTTATGTGACAAAAAAATCAGGTGTGTGAGTATTTTCTAATGCATGCATCATATTCTTTATACCTCCATTATAATTTTAATCTGATTATCAAAAGAAATTTTAACAGATTGAATATCGACTAATGGTGTGGTGTTACTTACAATGAGGAGCTGATGCAGCAAGGCTGACAATGAATTGTACTTTACTTCCCTCTTCTTGAAGACCTTCTGGTGGTGATCTACCTTGAAGTGCGAGAGGTACCACTTTTTCGCCACCTTGCTTATCCGAGCCTGTTGTCGTTGGAATTCCTCGTCCAGTCTTTTCATGTGGTCTTCTAATTTCTCATCCTCATCGGCCGGCGAGTTAGTCAGCCTTGTGTTAATGTCTAGGACGACATTGTTGTGTTCTTTGGGATTGGCCATTGCGACCGATCTGATAGGTCTAATTTAATAGATCTGATCTAATGGATCGGATTTGGTAGATCCGATTTTTCGTCCACAGCGGAGTCGCCAAAAAGTATGTTGGCGTCGATCTGGGCAACGCCAATTACTAGGCGATGTACCGCCTGGCGGTGCCCTCTGTGGGGGCGCGGACGGTCCGCGGCCTTGGGCCGGACGGTCCGCGACCTGGGCACAGAAGTGGTGTCTTCCTTGCGTCACACCGGACGGTCCGCAGCTCTGGGCCAGACGGTCCGCGACATGGCGACAGGATCGTCTTCCTCCTCCTTGCTGGAATCTAGATCTCGTCCCCTGGGGGGAAAAGATCTTAAGGTGCTCCGGGTCGACAGGTCACCCGAGGCGTCCCTAGACGACGTGGAGTCGCCTAGGAATTAAGAGATCAATTCAAGGAAGAGATCTTGGATGGACAACTAGATCTTGCCCCCCGGGTGGGGTGAGATCCTAGGGTCGTCTTGGGATCGACAGGCCATCCAAGACGGATCTAGACGACGTAGAGTCGAATAGGGGTGGAGGTGGATATATGGAAGACTACAACTAGAACTACGCTACATCTACTCCTAGGGCAGGAAAGTAAGTAAAGTAATTGGTTCGATTAGAATGTGTTCGGGGGTTCTCAATCAGCCGTACCCCTTTATATTTATAGGGGAGGAGGTCTGGACCTTTTCCTAAGAGATAGCCAACAACTCTCACGTGATTAGATGGATAACCACGCACGGGATAAGGATAAACATCCGAGTTAATCTAATCTCGGGATACGCGGACTGTCCGGGCCCAAGAGCCGGACCGTTATCTCATTTTGGTGTCCAACAAGTGTCATCTACAGTTTCGCGCCCTCTATTTTATATTACCCACTAGAGATGGTACGATGCCTTTTAGATTCACATGTGTTATTTGTCATTGGACAACCGTAAGTCACTAATTTCTACTATTATAAATCACCAGTTTCCATGGTTCAATAATTTCATGGTCCTAGTTTTATAAAAACACTTCTCATATTTGCTTAGATTTACCCGTAGTCCAGTTTCTACCTCTCCATGTTTTTCTCTGCGAACAGCCAGCTGATGTTGTGGATAAGCGCTTACATAACAAGCCCACATGTACGCAACAAATCGTCCCTACGCAACAAACCTTCGTCCTCCCTACACAACAAACCTCTCGTCACCTCATTCACCGGCATGGCCGCAAGCAGGATGCGCATGATAAAGCAGTTGTATGATGATGTGCATAAGTGCCTACACAAGAAACCTTCGCCTGTATGCAACAAACCTCCACCCCTACACAACAAATCTCTCGTCACCTCGTTCACCGGCATGGCTACCGCAAGTAGGATGCGCAATATAAAAGTTTTTAGAACACATTTAGGCCACCGACTTTGACAAGTACTTTGGATAATTATTCAATATTGTTACAAGGCCCTACTTCCAGTAGATTGGGAATGAAGCTTATTGAAAGTCGCCTAGAGGGGGGTGAATAGGCGGAATCTGATATTTATAAACTTAAAGCACAACTACAAGCCAGGATTAGCGTTAGAATTAAAATCGAGTCCAAAAGAGAGGGCGAAAACAAATCAACCAAGAAATAAAATGGATGACACGGTGATTTGTTTTACCGAGGTTCGGTTGTTGAAAACCTACTCCCCGTTGAGGTTGTCACAAAGACCGGGTCTCTTTCAACCCTTTCCCTCTCTCAAACGGTCACCTAGACCGAGTGAGCTTTCTCCTTGATCAAATGGGTCACTTAGACCCCACAAGGATCACCACACAATTGGTGTCTCTTGCTTTGATTACAAGTTGCTTGAAGAACAAGAATAAGAGAGAATAAAGCGATCCAAGAACAAGAGCTCAAAAGAACACGAGCAAAACACTCTCTCTAGTCACTATTTGTTTGGAGTGGATTTGGGACTTGGAGAGGCTTTGATTCTATTGAAATGTGTCTTGTATTGATTGCACTATCTCTTGTATTGAATGAGATGTCTGAAAAACTTGGATGCTTGGAGTGGTGGTGGTTGGGGGTATTTATAGCCCTCAACCACCACATAGCCATTGGGGAGGCTATCTGTCGATGGGCGCACCGGACAGTCCGGTGCGCCAGCCACGTCACCCAACCGTTAGGGTTCTGACGGTTTCGACTGTTGGAGCTCTGACTTCATGTCGCACCGGACAGTCCGGTGCTGCACCAGACAGGTACTATTCATAGTTCGGTGTGCCTCTGACGCCTACTCTGACTTCTGCGCGCACTGTTCACGCACTGTTCATGCTTTTGCAGACGACCGTTGCGCTAGTAGTCGTTGCTTCGCTTGGCACACCGGACAGTCCGATGAATTATAGCGGAGCGGCGCCTGAGAAACCCGAAGGTGAATAGTTCATACTGTACGGCCCCTGGCGCACCGGATTTTCCGGTGTGCCACCGGACAGTGTCCGGTGCACCAGGGAGTTCGACGCTGAACTTGCCAGCTTCGGGAATTTGGGAGGCCGCTCCGCTATAATTCACCGGACTGTCCGGTGTAACACCGGACTCTCCGGTGTGCTAGCGGAGCAACGGCTACTTCGCGCCAACGGTCGTCTGCAACGAGCATTAAATGCGCGCCTGCGCGCACAGAGGTCAGAGCAGCGCCAGAAGGCGCACCGGACAGTCTACAGGACCTGTCCGGTGCACCACCGGACTGTCCGGTAGCTCCACTTGTCAGAGCTGTAACGGTCGGAACCCAACGGCTTGGTGACGTGGCTGGCGCACCGGACAGTGTCCGGTGGCGCACCGGACTGTCCGGTGCGCCATTCGACTGAAGCCCTCACCAACGATTCTTTTGGTGGTTGGGGCTATAAATACCCCCAACCACCACACTTCAATGCATCCAAGATTTCAGCCTTCAAACCTCATACAAGAGTTATAGCATTCAATACAAGACACAAACAAAGAGATCAAATCCTCTCCCAAGTCCGGAATCACTCCAAACAAATTAGTGACTAGAGAGAGAGACTTTTGTGTTCTTTTGAGCTCTTGCGCTTGGATTGCTTTTCTTCTTCCTCATTCTTGTTTCCAAAACACTTGTAATCAAAACAAGAGACACCAATTGTGTGGTGGTCCTTGTAGTGAACTTAGTGTCCCATTTGATTGAGAAGAGAAGCTCACTCGGTCTAGGTGACCGTTTGAGAGAGGGAAAGGGTTGAAAGAGACCCAGTCTTTGTGACCACCTCAACGGGGAGTAGGTTCGCAAAAACCGAACCTCGGTAAAACAAATCACCGTGCCATCCATTCTTATTTGCTTGTGATTTGTTTTCGCCCTCTCTTTCGGACTCGTTTATATTTCTAACGCTAACCCCGGCTTGTAGTTGTGCTTAAGTTTATAATTTTCAGATTCCGCCTATTCACCCCCCTCTAGGCGACTTTCAATTGGTATCAAAGCCCGGTTCTTCATTAGAGCCTAACCGCTCGAAGTGATGTCGGGAGATCACGCCAAGAAAGAGATGGTGACCGGCGAGAAGCCCGTTATAAGCCACGGGAAGGCTCCATCGGGAGAGTCCCGCAACAAGGGAAAGGAGAAAGAATCCCCTTCACACAAGTCGCATCGGAGTGGAGAGAAGAAAAAAGAAGATGAGGAAGGTAGTCTACTACGAGACCGACTCTTCATCGCCATCCACCTCCGGCTCCGACGCGCCGTCCGTAACTTCTAAGCGCCATGAGCGCAAGAAGTTTAGTAAGATTCCCCTACACTACCCTCGCATTTTTAAACATACTCCACTACTTTCCGTTCCATTAGGCAAACCACCGGTTTTTGACGGTGAAGATTATAACATGTGGAGTGATAAAATGAGGCATCACCTAACCTCACTCCAAACTAGTATTTGGAACGTTGTTGAGTTTGGTGTACAGGTACCATCCGTAGGGGATGAGGACTATGATTCGGACAAAGTTACCCAAATCTGGCACTTCAACTCACAAGCCACCATAATACTCCACGCCTCTCTAAGTCGAGAGGAGTATAACAAGGTGCAAGGATTGAAGAGCGCCACGGAGATTTGGGACGTCCTCAAAACGGCGCACGAAGGAGACGAGGTGACAAAGATCACCAAGAGGGAAACGATCGAGGGGGAGCTCGGTCGCTTCATGCTCAACCAAGGAGAAGACCCACAAGCCATGTACAACCGGCTAAAAACCTTGGTGAACCAAGTGCGCAACCTCGGGAGCACCAAGTGGGATGACCATGAAATGGTAAAGGTTATTCTTAGATCACTCGTATTTCTTAACCCTACTCAAGTTCAATTAATTCATGGTGATCCAAGATATAAACTAATGTCTCCCGAGGAAGTGATAGGTAAATTTATGAGCTTTGAATTAATGATCAAAGGCTCCAAAAAGATCATCGAGCAAGGCACATCCTCCTCCGTACCCGAAGCACAACCCGTTGCATTCAAAGCAACGGAGGAGAAGAAAGAAGATTCTACTCCAAGTAGAATCCCCATCGACGCCTCTAAGCTCGACAATGAGGAAATGGCGCTCATCATCAAGAGCTTCCGCCAAATCCTCAAGCAAAGGAGGGGGAAAGATTACAAACCCCGCTCCAAGAAAGTGTGCTACAAGTGTGGTAAGCCCGGTCATTTTATTGCAAAATGTCCATTGTCTAGTGATAGTGACAGGGGCGATGACAAGAAGGGAAAGAGGAGAGAAAAGAAGAGGTACTACAAGAAGAAGGGCGGCGATGCCCATGTTTGTCGGGAGTGGGACTCCGACGAGAGCTTCACCGACTCCTCCTCCGACGAGGACGCCGCCAACATCGCCGTCAACAAAGGGCTCCTCATCCCCAATGTCGGCCACAAGTGTCTTATGGTGAAGGATGGCAAAAAGAAGAAGGTAAAATCAAAGTCCTCCACTAAATATGCAACCTCTAGTGATGAGGATAATTCTAGTGATGAGGAGGATAACTTGCTTACCCTTTTTGCCAATCTTAATATGCAACAAAAAGAGAAGTTAAATGAATTGATTAGTGTCATTCATGAGAAGGATGATCTCTTGGATAGCCAAGAGGACTTCCTTATCAAAAAAAACAAAAAGCATGTTAAGACTAAAAATGCTTATGCTCAGGAGGTAGAGAAAAATGAAAAAATAACTAGTGAGCTAAGTATTTGCCATGACACTATTCTCAACCTTAGAATTGAAAATGCCAATTTAATTGCTAAGGTTGGGAAGCTTGATGTTTGTGATGATTCGATTGTTAGTCTTAGAAATGATAATGTCAATTTAATTGCTAAGATTGACAAATTGAATGCTTCTCTTGCTAGCCTTAAGAATGAGAACGAAAAATTAATTGCTAAGGCTAGAGAATTAGATGTTTGCAATGTTTCCATTTCTAATCTCAGAAATGAAAATGATATTTTACATGCTAAGATTGTTGAATTAAATACTTACAAACCCTCTACATCTTCCGTTGAGCATGTTACTATTTGCACTAGATGTAGAGATATTAATGTTGATGCTATTCATGATCACCTAGCTTTAATTAAACAACAAAATGATCACATAGCTCAACTAAGTGCCAAAATTAATGAGCATGACTTAGAAAATGAGAAATTTAAATTTGCTATAAGCATGCTCTATAGTGGGAGACGCCCTGGTATTAAGGATGGCATTGGCTTCCAAAAGGGAGACAATGTCAAGCTTAATGCTCCTCCTAAAAGATTGTCTAACTTTGTTAAGGGCAAAGCTCCCATGGTTCAGGATAACGAGGGTTACATTTTGTACTCTGTCGGCTATCCCGAACACAAAATTAGGAGAATTCCCTCTAAGAAGTCTCACTCTGGCCCTAATCATGCTTTTATGTATAAGAGTGAGGCATCTAGTTCTAGGCAATCAACCCATGCTAAATTGCCTAAGAAGAAAACTCCTACTGCATCAAATAATCATAATGTTTCATTCAAAACTTTTGATGCTTCTTATGTGCTAACTAACAAATCAGGCAAGGTAGTTGCCAAGTATGTTGGGGGCAAACACAAGGGATCAAAAACTTGTGTTTGGGTACCCAAAGTTCTTGTATCTAATGTCAAAGGACCCAAAACTGTTTGGGTACCTAAAATCAAGAACTAAATCTGTTTTGTAGGTTTATGCATCCGGGGGCTCAAGTTGGATCATCGACAGCGGGTGCACAAACCATATGACTGGGGAGAAAAGATGTTCTCCTCCTACGAGAAAAACCAAGATCCCCAACGAGCTATCACATTCGGGGATGGAAATCAAGGTTTGGTCAAGGGATTGGGTAAAATTGCTATATCACCTGACCGCTCTATTTCCAATGTTTTTCTTGTAGATTCTTTAGGTTACAACTTGCTTTCTGTTTCTCAATTATGCAAAATGGGCTACAAGTGTCATTTTACAGATACATGTGTTACTATCTTTAGAAGAAGTGATGATTCAGTACCATTTAAGGGAGTGTTAGAGGGTCAGCTATACTTAGTTGATTTCAATAGAGCTGAACTCGACACTTGCTTAATTGCTAAGACTAACATGGGTTGGCTCTGGCATCGCCGACTAGCCCATGTTGGGATGAAGAATCTTCACAAGCTTCTAAAGGGAGAGCACATTTTGGGACTAACAAATGTTCATTTTGAGAAAGACAAGATTTGTAGCGCATGCCAAGCAGGGAAGCAGGTTAGTGTTCATCATCCACATAAGAACATCATGACGACTGGCAGGCCATTGGAGCTACTCCACATGGATTTATTCGGCCCGATAGCTTACATAAGCATCGGCGGGAGTAAGTATTGTCTAGTTATTGTGGATGATTATTCTCGCTTCACTTGGGTATTCTTTTTGCAGGATAAATCTCAAACCCAAGAGACTTTGAAAGGATTCTTGAGACGGGCTCAAAATGAGTTCGACTTGAGGATCAAGAAAATAAGAAGCGACAACAGGACGGAGTTCAAAAACTCACAAATAGAAGGCTTTCTTGAGGAGGAGGGCATCAAGCATGAGTTCTCTTCTCCCTACACGCCACAACAAAATGGTGTAGTGGAGAGGAAGAATAGAACTCTATTGGACATGGCAAGGACCATGCTTGATGAGTACAAGACTTTGGATCGGTTTTGGGCCGAGGCGGTCAACACGGCTTGCTACGCCATCAACCGGTTATATCTACACCGAATCCTCAAGAAGACATCATACGAACTCCTCACCGGTAAAAAGCCCAATGTTTCATATTTTAGAGTCTTTGGTAGCAAATGCTTTATTCTTGTTAAAAGAGGTAGAAAATCTAAATTTGCTCCTAAGGCTGTAGAAGGCTTTTTACTAGGATATGATTCAAACACAAGGGCATATAGAGTCTTTAACAAGTCCACTGACTAGTTGAAGTTTCTTGTGACATTGTGTTTGATGAGACTAACGGCTCTCAAGTAGAGCAAGTTGATCTTGATGAATTAGATGATGAAGAGGCTCCGTGCATCGCGTTAAGGAACATGTCCATTAAGGATGTGTGTCCTAAGGAACTTGAAGAGCCTCCACAAGCACAAGATCAATCATCTTCCTCCATGCAAGTATCTCCACCAACTCAAGATGAGGACGAGGCTCAAGATGATGAAGGAGAAGATCAAGAAGATGAGCCACCTCAAGAGGACGACAATGATCAAGGGGGAGATACAAATGATCAAGACAAGGAAGATGAACAACATCAAAGACCGCCGCACTCAAGAGTCCACCAAGCAATCCAACGAGATCACCCCGTGAACACCATCCTAGGAGATATTCATAAGGGGGTAACTACTCGATCTCGTGTTGCTCATTTTTATGAACACTACTCTTTTGTTTCCTCTATTGAGCCACACAGGGTAGAGGAAGCACTTCAAGATTCGGATTGGGTGCTGGCAATGCAAGAGGAGCTCAACAACTTCAAGAGGAATGAGGTATGGCATTTAGTTCCACGTCCTAACCAAAATGTTATAGGAACCAAGTGGGTCTTCCGCAACAAACAAGATGAGCATGGTGTGGTGACAAGGAACAAGGCACGACTTGTGGCCAAAGGGTATTCACAAGTCGAAGGTTTGGATTTTGGTGAAACCTATGCACCCGTAGCTAGGCTTGAATCAATTCGTATATTACTTGCCTATGCTACTTACCATGACTTTAAGCTCTACCAAATGGACGTGAAGAGTGCCTTCCTCAATGGACCAATCAAGGAAGAGGTCTATATTGAGCAACCTCCTGGCTTTGAAGATAGTGAGTATCCTAACCATATCTATAAACTCTCTAAGGCGCTTTATGGGCTCAAGCAAGCCCCAAGAGCATGGTAAGAATGCCTAAGAGATTTTCTTATCACTAATGGCTTCAAAGTCGGAAAGGTCGATCCTACTCTATTCACTAAAACCATTGAGAATGATTTGTTTGTATGCCAAATTTATGTTTATGATATTATATTTGGGTCTACTAACAAATCTATTTGTAAAGAGTTTAGTAGGATCATGATTCAAAAATTTGAGATGTCTATGATGGGGGAGTTGAAGTATTTTCTAGGATTTCAAGTGAAGCAACTCCAAGAGGGCACCTTCATCAGCCAAACGAAGTATATTCAAGATATTCTCACCAAGTTTGGGATGAAAGATACCAAGCCCATCAAGACAACCATGGGAACCAATGGGCATCTCGACCTCGACACGGGAGGTAAATCCGTAGATCAAAAGGTATACCGGTCGATGATAGGATCTTTACTCTATTTATGTGCATCTCGACCGGACATTATGCTTTCTGTATGCATGTGTGCAAGGTTCCAAGCCGACCCTAAGGAAGTTCACCTTAGGGCCGTGAAGCGAATCTTGAGATATTTAGTTCAAACACCTAAGTTTGGTCTTTGGTACCCCAAGGGATCCTAATTTGAGTTATTAGGATATTTTGATGTTGATTGGGCAGGGTGTAAGATTGATAGGAAGAGCACATCAGGGACTTGTCAGTTTCTGGGAAGATCCCTGGTGTCTTAGGCGTCAAAGAAACAAAACTCCATAGCTCTTTCTACCGTCGAAGCCGAGTACATTGCCGCAGGCCATTGTTGCGCGCAATTGCTTTGGATGAGGCAAACCCTTAGTGACTATGGCTACAAGTTTAGCAAAGTCCCTCTCCTATGTGATAATGAGAGTGCAATCCGCATGGCGGATAATCCCGTTGAACACAGCCGCACTAAGCACATAGCCATTCGGTATCACTTTTTGAGAGATCACCGACAAAAGGGGGATATCGAGATAGCCTATATAAACACCAAAGATCAATTGGTCGATATCTTTACCAAGCCTTTAGATGAGCAATCCTTTACCAAACTTAGGAATGAGCTAAATATTCTTGATTCTAGGAATTTTGATTGATTCTTTGCACACATAGCTCATTTACATACCTTTGATCATATCTCTTTTTATGTCTATGACTAATGTGCTTTCAAGTGTCATCTTATGCTTAGTCATAGATATTGAAAGGGAAATGGAGTATTCGGCAAAGAAGGCGCTTCCACTCAACTCCAATTGTTTTTGTCGGTACTCCGCATCGTTCTCCACTTTGGTATAATCTTCACTCATATTTTTGTGTTTACCAAAAGGGGGAGAAAGTTTGAAAAGGGCTTATATCTCACAAGTATCCGTTTTTGGCGATTCATGCCAAAGGGGGAGAAAGTATGAGCCCAAAGCAAAAGGACCGCACCACCACCTAATTTTAAAATGAAGTTTTTCAAATTGATATCTTATTGTGTTCAAAAAGGGGAGAAAGTATTATCTTCAAGACTTTCAAAACCCTCTTGAACACTAAGAGGAGAATTTTATTTAGGGGGAGTTTTTTGTTTAAGTCAAAGGAAAAGCATTTGAGACAGGGGGAGAAAATTTCAAATCTTGAAAATGCTTTCTTCAATCTTATTCATATACCTTTGACTATTTGCAAAACGATTTTGAAAAGAATTTTACAAAAGATTTGCAAAAACAAAACTCGTGGTGCAAATGTGGTCCAAAATTTTAAATAAGAAGAAAACCATCCATGCACATCTATTGAAATAAGTATATTGGTTTCAACTCCAAGCAACCTTTGCTCTTACATTATGCAAGCTAGTTCAATTCTACACTTTTATATTTGCTTTGGTTTGTGTTGGCATCAATCACCAAAAAGGGGGAGATTGAAAGGGAAATAGGGTCAAACCTTTTCCAATATGAATTTTGGTGGTTGAATTGCCCAACACAAATTATTAGACTAACTGGTTTGCTCTAGATTATAAGTTCTACAGGTGCCAAAGGTTCACAACAAACCAATACAAGTCAAAAGAAAGGGTTCAAAACTAAGGAGCAAATTATACCGAAGCCAGCCCTGGTCTGGCGCACCGGACTGTCCGGTGTACCACCGGACAGTGTCCGATGCTCCACCGGACAGTGTCCGGTGGACCAGGGAGTTCGACGCTGAACTTGCCAGCTTCAGGAATTTGGGAGGCCTCTCCGCTATAATTCACCGGACTGTCCGGTGTAACACCGGACTGTCCGGTGTGCCAGTGGAGCAACGGCTACTTCGCGCCAACGGTTGTCTGCAACGAGCATTAAATGCACGCCTGCGCGCGCAGAGGCCAGAGCAGCGCCAGAAGGCGCACCGGACAGTCTACAGGACCTGTTCGGTGCACCACCGGATTGTCCGGTGGCCCCACTTGTCAAAGCTCCAACGGTCGGAACCCAACGACTTGGTGACGTGGCTGGCGCACCGGACAGTGTCCGGTGCGCCATTCGACTGAAGCCCTCACCAACGGTTATTTTGGTGGTTGGGGCTATAAATGCCCCCCAACCACCACACTTCAATGCATCCAAGTTTTCAGCCTTCAAACCCCATACAAGAGCTATAGCATTCAATACAAGACACAAACAAAGAGATCAAATCATCTCCCAAGTCCGGAATCACTCCAAACAAATTAGTGACTAGAGAGAGAGACTTTTGTGTTCTTTTGAGCTCTTGCGCTTGGATTCCTTTTCTTCTTCCTCATTCTTGTTTCCAAAACACTTGTAATCAAAACAAGAGACACCAATTGTGTGGTGGTCCTTGTAGTGGACTTAGTGTCCCATTTGATTGAGAAGAGAAGCTCACTCGGTCTAGGTGACCGTTTGAGAGAGGGAAAGAGTTGAAAGAGACCCGGTCTTTGTGACCATCTCAAAGGGGAGTAGGTTCGCAAGAACCGAACCTCGGTAAAACAAATCACCATGCCATCCATTCTTATTTGCTTGTGATTTGTTTTCGCTCTCTCTTTTGGACTCGTTTATATTTCTAACGCTAACCCCGGCTTGTAGTTGTGCTTAAGTTTATAATTTTCAGATTCCGCCTATTCACCCCCTCTAGGCGACTTTCACCAAGAAATAAAGCGGATGACACGGTGATTTGTTTTATCGAGGTTCGGTTCTTGAAAACCTACTCCCCGTCGAGGTAGTCACAAAGACCAGGTCTCTTTCAACCCTTTCCCTCTCTCAAACGGTCACCTAGACCGAGTGAGCTTTCTCCTTAATCAAATGGGTCACTTAGACCCCGCAAGGACCACCACACAATTGGTATCTCTCGCTTTGATTACAAGTTGCTTGAAGAACAAGAATGAGGAAGAAGAAAGCGATCCAAGAACAAGAGCTCAAAAGAACACGAGCAAAACACTCCCTCTAGTCACTATTTGTTTGGAGTGGATTTGGGACTTGGAGAGGCTTTGATTCTATTGAATTATGTCTTGTATTGATTGCACTAGCTCTTGTATTGAATGAGATGTCTGAAAAACTTGGATGCTTGGAGTGGTGGTGGTTGGGGGTATTTATAGCCCTCAACCACCACATAGCCGTTGGGGAGGTTGTCTGTCGATGGGCACACCGGACAGTCCGGTGCGCCAGCCACGTCACCCAACCGTTAGGGTTCTGACGGTTTCGACTGTTAGAGCTCTGACTTCATGTCGCACCGGACAGGTACTATTCACTGTCCGGTGCGCCTCTGACGCCTGCTCTGACTTCTGCGCGCACTGTTCACGCACTGTTCACGCTTTTGCAGACGACCATTCTGCTGGTAGCCGTTGCTCCGCTTGACGTACCGAACAGTCCGGTGGGACACCGGACAGTCCGGTGAATTATAGCGAAGCGGCGCCTGAGAAACCCGAAGGTGAAGAGTTCAGACTGTACGGCCCCTGGTGCACCGGACACTGTCCGGTGGTGTACCGGACAGTCCGGTGCGCCAGACCAGGCTTCTCTTCGGTTTCTTTTTGCTCCTTTCTTGTGAACCCTAAATTGTTCAATTTATTGGTTTGTGTTGAACCTTTGGCACCTGTAGAATATATAATCTAGAACAAACTAGTTAGTTCAATAGTTTGTGTTGGGCATTTCAACCACCAAAATCATTTAGGAAAAGGTTTGACCCTATTTCCCTTTCACTTATATTACTCGCACCTGAGTGCCTGCAATAAGGGTTACAAGATGAGCGGGAGAGGGGAAGACCCAAGTCCCTGAATATGATTGAGACAAGTGACAATATCGAATGCAAGGGGAAGACTCTGAATTGTTCGCTTGCCACTGGAGGAGCCATCGATACCCTATTTATATACCTAAGGAGAGCACGACATTGTTGCTAGGGATTGCCTTGCTGCTACGGAGAGCGTCTTCGTGTCCTGTGGATAGCGTGGCCTTGTACTTCATTGTTGACTTGAGTCTGCTGCTTTCCCGCTGAGAGCCGAGGCAGAGGTTGAGGCTTCAGCTACGTACTCGAGCCCCTGGGGAGGGGTTGCTCATGCCGTACTGGTTGTCACAGGGCTTAGGTATGGGGAAAAGCTGCTTACGGAGGCGTCATGTAACACTTCAAAATCGTATCTTGGTTAATTAAGAAAATTCTCTAAATATTTAAAATTTCAAGTGTATTATAACAAAGTTATGAATTGATATTTTCTTCCCTAAAATTTAGTAAATAGTAAATATAAAATGTTGGCTATATAAAAACTATAATAAATAGGATAGTTAGTTATTCTATATAAATTACTCATATTGGGTTATATAACTGTATAAATTCCATGCTTATTAAATTTCATGCATACAAATACTGATTTGAGCAAAGTAAATAAATATAAAATATTTGCATTCATGTTGGTGTTTTGGTTGTGCATATAAATATGGTTTCAAAATTTAAAATCAAATTTGAATTGGGATAATTAAATATAGAAATAAAAAATAGGGAAAAAGAATAGTAAATAAAAGGCTTATGTATCGGGTACTCCCAAAGTACTCGGAAAATTGGGTATACGAGAATTCAGGTGTAGGTATCGGGTACTCCCGAAGTACCCGAATTGGGAAAAGGGGCGCGTAACATGCAGAGGAGTACAGGATATAGCCAATTAGTCACACAGGGACATGCACACAGCCAAGAATCTCAGTTTTGCAAAAAAGACAAGAATCTCACTTATCCATACAAAACTCTAATCCAAGTTTGAATACAAAGTTTTTATTCACATTGATCACAAACAGATGAGTAGATGACGTCTTGCAGTCTTGCACATAGGGAGACACTCAGAACCATTACCCATCGCCAGTTCACCACACCAAGCCCAAAGGAGATGGAGCCGCTCTGTTCACCACACCAGCAGACAGGGACATCACTACATCGATCCCTAATTTTAGGAATGGAGCCACTCTGTTCTATATTTGGTAAGATGGAACGGAGCGGCTCTATTTTTTGTTTGGTTGCAGAGTGAACTGGAACAGAGCGGCTCTATTCTTTGTTTGGTTGAAGAGTCACTGAGTCGCGTGAGGAGAGGTAACTGAGTCGCGTGACTGTGCGAGCGGGCTGGGAACGGAGCGACTCCGTTCGGTTGATTTTTTGGAGTGGGATGGTTTCGGATCTGAGGAGAATATTCTCTAATTGGAGCCACTCCGTTTTAGTTACTTTGTAACCAAACAACAACAAAACTGGGACAGAACGGCTCTGTTCTACTTGGCTCTTCAACCAAACACTACCTAAAGTCGTCACCCACACAGGTAGCACCTGTTGCTAACGGTTAGTCCGGTATGCATACAATATATTGTATCAGGCTGAGATTTTTGGGTTCGGATTTCTTAAATTGCTACCCGAATTACCCAGAATAATTTCGGGTTCCGGGTAATATGGGTTAGGGTATCGGGTTACGAGTTTTTTTGCCCAGGGCTACCCATAAATGGACCGATAACACGAGCACATGAACAACATCTAAATCTCTATGTTTGTTCTAACCTAGCCAATTGTGTTTTAGAGATTACGTTTAACACCATGGATGTTTTGATGATTAAGAACCTCGGAGAGGACCATCGATGACTTGGGAAAGTCCAAGATATCAATAAGGATAAGCAAGAGCGTCCATAACAAGAAGGATACTAAGTATGACTAAACTGTGATTCTATGTCGGGTTCCATGACCAGTTCACACTCAAATGGACGCCCAAGGGGCACAAACAATCCATTTAGGTTGGACTTTATATGGAAATCTAAGGAGATAAGTTATACAACCCAACTAGTCCTGACTTAAAATTTCGTTTGGAGTCAGCAGGAATCATCGAAACAAGTCAGTGTTCAGATAATATTTCGGTGTTGCGACACCGTCTGTTGGGTTGTTGGCTCGTGTATCTTGTTGAAGCCTATTCGAGGCGAGTCTTGCACACCCCTAATCTCTATTTAATCAGCAGCAGACGCCACCATAAGGGCTAGTTTTTGCTTATATACATTATATCATCGAACAGTATCGTTGTTCATCGGTTTGTGAAATCCAACTTGTACTCAGTACAGTTTTGTTGTGGTCAATACATAAAATAGGAGGGGATTCAGGGTGTTTGCTTACCGAGAAGCGGGCCGTAACAAGATCAGGTAGCAAGGCGGCACCACGACACGGGCCAGCTTCGTTTTCTAATGGGCCGCGCGGCGCGAGCAAATAGGGTGGGGACTGGGGGACGACGCGAGGCGCGAGCGATGGGGTGGGACGACGGCGGCCCGCCGGAAGAGGAGAGGACACAGCAAGCACAATGCAACGCATTGGTCCGCGCGCGAAGGGGACGTGACGTGCGGCGCGGCGTCCCTTGGGCGTCGGAATGGGTCGCGCGGAGCCCTCCAGTCGCCGCAGCGGCGGCCGCCGAGCGATCCTCTGCTGCATGCTGCCTGCCTTTCAGCCTGGGCCTGGCCTTTACTACTAGTATTTTGTCTGTCTGCACGCACGCACGCACGCACGAATGTCTCGATCGCTTTTCGTTAGTCGTTGCTCACCCCGGGCCGGGAGACGATCGACGAGGCGAAACGAAAACTGGCTTGGCCATGCCATGCGAGGGCGCGCAGGTCACAATGCATGGTTGAAAATTTTTAATTCTGCTGGCTGCTGCTTTCATCATGAGCATGAGCCATGTGGCTGCATGGAAACGATGCTTTGTGGGTTTTTTTTTTCCCTCCGAACCCGTGCGTTGGTGCCTCTGTTTTGGGCACACGGTGAAACCGCGGTGCCCTCTTACGTGCCCATGCACGCGACGCGGGAACAAAGTCTAAAGGTACCCGACGAGACGACGACTACATACCCGGCCGCGGGCGCAACGTCGCCGCTCGGGAGCTAATTTTTTATGCGGCGCGTCGACGATCCAGTCCATCCCTACGTGTTTGTTTGTTGTTGTTATATGAGGCGGGCGACGGATAAAACAAAACGGTAGTGCTAAGCTTTAGCTAGCCAACACCGATTTGGATTTCCACGGGACGCCGCACAGGCACAGAGCACACATGCATCCAAGGGACTAGTCGTCCTCGTCCGCGTGGGGGGCCCGGCAAAACTAAAACCGGCTGCGAGCGAGACCCACCGGATCGTCCCGTGCCCTGAGTCGTCTCCGGTGGTGTCAGCTCTTGCGCTTCTAGACGGACGGGGCAAGCCGAAGCCGCCAAGGGGATCCTGCTTACTGCAAAAAGATTATCCGTCCTCTGCCTGCGCCCTCTGCGGCGTAGTACCTTGCTGCTGGTGCTGGCTGCACCTTTGGTTGCCTCCAAGGGATAATGATGATCTCACGCTATCTGCGCCAGAAATTTAGACAACAATGCATGCAGTGCAGACAACAACGTCATCTTTCATATACGACGACGACCACTACTACAAGTCTACAATGGCGCAGCAAACATCTTCTCGGCTACCCACCCGCTGGAGACGACAATTTAAGGGCCTGTTTGTTTACCCCCCAGATTATATAATCTTGATTAAATAATCTTAAGAGACAAACAAACAGTCCAGCTTATTTGTCCAGATTATATAATCTAACCTCTTGGATTATGATAATCCATAAGCAAGTGAGGAGGTGCTTATTTCAGATTATTTTTTTCCACTTCCCCACTACCCTTTCAAGTTTTCTAGAAATTACCCACCAATGCCATTATAATCCACCGAATCGTTTTTGCGCCTATCCGGCATCCAGCGACCAGTAAATCCAGCATAATTCCTCCTCGACTCCTCCTAACCCTAGCCGCCAGGCTCCAGGTGCCCCTCTGGTTCGACCTAGTACAAATATAGAGGGCATTCTTGTCTTCCTCATACAAAAGAATCCTATTAACAACTCAAATAATCTGGGTAAACAAACAGGACTAATCATATTATATAATTCAGATTATATAATCCAGATTATATAATCCTCCAAAAATAATCCAGATTATATAATCCATGAGGGTAAACAAACAGACCCTAACTTAGTTTAGAGCAAGGCTTATAATATAGCTGAGTGTTGCCTATAAGTGCATATACAGCTCTAAGACGATAGCTCAGTTTTCTAAGTACAAGAGACAGTTAAAAAATTGCATGATACAATACAACCTAGAATATATGATACAATATTTAGCCCTTATAGATTATTGATGGAGTTATACAATATATATAGAAAGTCATGAAGAGAGACAGACTCTTTGCATAGAATCCGTCTTTTGATTTTTTTTTTCACTTAACCCCTTAGAGACAGCTTAAGAGACAACTCATTTAACGGGGTTGTACATACTCTTATATGTGGAGAGTCGTGTAGAGCCGAGCTCTTAGTGAAGAGTCTATCTCTTATATTATTTTTTCAGTTAATTCCTTAGAGACCCCTCAAGAGACACTATATTAAATAGAGTTATACATGCCCTAAGAATTTTTACCGTCAACCTTCTAGTCTACCTGTATAATGTTTGATGCACTTATCTTTTATAAATGGTTTATTATTGGTTCTCGTGTCTAATACGGCTGTAAGTTTATCATCCGTTTCTCCTTTCTCTGTCCTTCTCTCCTCAATCTCAGCATTTAGCCATATCTTGTTACTATACTCGAAGATCTCGTCATCTGTGATCGCATTTGGATTTGGAGCCTTCCTCTTCGAAATTCATCAGGGTCACCGTGTGATCGAATTCCCGAAGATCAAGGTGACCACCAAGGTATGGAAAAGAGAAGCTCGGCAGTTGAACACAACTCTGTGAACCCGACTCGCCGCCGCATCATTCATTTTATTTCCTCTCCGTCTTGGAAAGGAAAAAAAAAAGAAAGTACGAACGAAAGCAACACCATGGAGTGCGAACGGGTGAACTCACTCATCAGCTCAACCTTCTTTCCACGTGAGTTTTCTGCTGCTCTATTTTCTTTTCCTTTGCTCGTGGTTGGTAGAATGGTAGGCACACGAGCCATCACTCTCGCTCTCGCCTCGATCGCGCTTGATATGTAAAATCCCTCGACCGATCGATCACCTCCATTTCCAAACTCGCGGTGTTACTGTCGGCAGGTCAACTTAGAGCGAGTATAGTAAGGGACGTGCAAGGATGCCGCAACAGATTTAAGGTGACGTGGAAGGAAGAAAAATAGAGAGAGAAAAGAAGCAGACTTCTCACACACTCCAAGACATGTTGTGAGAGGAGAGATAAATCCAATGTTAAATATACAGCTTGTATTATTTATTAACCTTGCTCTTATCACTATTCACTGTGTGTCAAGAAAAAAACCCATCCTACCCAACGATATTTGACCGATCAACACTAGTACGTAAATTACAAGTAAACATCAGACAGGCGTGGCGAGAGTGTCTGTTCGGAACCTTTTCTACCCCAACGCCAACGGCAAGCGCAGGAACAAAAGAAAGGACAAGCGAGAGAGGGTCCATTTCTTCGCGATTTCTTTGGTTCCGGGCGGCCACGCGTCCCGCGATCTCTCTCTCTCTCTCTCTCTCTCTCTCTCTCTCTCTCTCTCTCTCTCTCTCTCTCTCTCTCTCTCTCTCTCTCTCTCAGAGCGTTTCCTGAAAGAACAATGGGCGTGTTTGGTTCGGCTTTTTTCTGGCCAGCTTATCTGAAAAGCTGGCTGTGGGGAAAAGCTGGCTGTTGGGAAAAGCTGGTGGTTAGAATTTAGGTGTTTGGTTCGCCAGCTGTGCAGAAAAGCTGTTCGTCAGAATCTACGTGTTTGGATACAGATTCTCAAATTGCAGATTCTGTTCGAACAAACGATACAATGAAACGCATAACGCAGATAAAGTTCATTACAAAATAATTAGTGGAGTTGATTACATCATAAGTACCGTTACAATTGCACTAAGTCAACTACGCCACTAATGCATTTGCAATTGCATCTCGAAAATCACTCATGTCTAACTCATCAGATGTGCTCGTACTACTCTCACCTGCAGGTAGATCATGACTTAGGCTATTAGGTCCTACTTCATCAAAATCTCTATCGTGTAGAGCACTATCTCTAATGAAGTTATGCAGTGTCATACATGCAATAATTATCTTCGATTGTTTCTCAAGCGAAAATGAAGGGAGACTTAATAGAATTCTCCACTTCATTTTTAGCACCCCAAATGATCGCTCAATAACATTTCGTAGGGATGAGTGCGCATAGTTGAATACTTCTTTACTCCCAATAGGTTGCCTTGCATTTTGCCATTCCGTAATGTGGTACTTCTGCCCCTTATAAGGTGCAAGGTACCCCTTTCTATTTGGATACCCCGAATCGACAAGATAGTATTTACCTGCACAAACTCAAAATACAAATGTTACGTACATGTCACATAAAATAGTACTGTATTCTACAAATGTACAAAATATTTATATACCTTCCGGTGGATGGGGGAACCTGTCCGCATAAGTTATTAAAGTATCCTGTAGTACTCTTGTGTCATGTACGGAACCTGGCCAGCCTGTCACCACAAATGTGAACCTCATATCGAAGTCACATACGGCCATTACATTCTGCGACGTGTAACCGTGTCGGCCAATATATTTCGCTTGTTCCGAAGCCGGGACTGCCGCCAGAAAGTGACTACCATCTATTGCGCCTATGCAATCCTTGAAGTGTGGCCAAAACCTCGCCTCTCGCAAACGATGATGAATCTCGACGAATTGTGGGTCTTTCGGCTTGATTATGTCAGATGACATCTTATAAAGTGCATTAAGGACATCACTATACTTGCGGCTAATTGTTTCCAATGAGTGACCAAATTTATTTCTGATCTGCCTAAACGATTGTGGACCCCCACATGCCCACAAGAATATGCCAAGAGCTTCCATAGTACTGACACCCCTGCTTGGAAGCAGACCATAATTTTGTACCAACGTGTCATGCAATCGTCTAAAAACAGTTCTTCGCATGCGAAACATGTCAAAACAGTCGTTACTAATCTCCAACGTTCTTTGAACCCATTGAATACCAGATTCGACCAATGTTCTTCTAGGTGCCTGACTGAAATGCCTGCCCCAAATGTCTACAGCACATAGAGCAACAAGCATTTCTCCATCTGTTTCATCATGAGATGTGTGTGCGTCCATTTCATCATCAGATGTGTGTGCATCCATTTCATCATCATATGTGTGTTCATAAGGATCACACATCTGCATGGACAGAACCAAGAGCCACAATTTCATATGCAACCACAGTTTATAAAACACATATTAAAGAACCCGAACAGTTTACAGGCATATGAAGTTCACAGATTCACATAGCGCACAAAGTTACAACTCTGATTATTGTAATACATGTTCAACTCGAATATTTGGAAAATTGTTTGAAAGCGAAAATGAAACGTACGAAAACTGACACGACATGACTCATTAAGCAGACACAACTAACACAATACTGAACATACAAGCCTCAGTTCTTGGACCAGCAACATATACTAAAACGACATGACTGATGAAAACACATAACCAACGATAATAGTAAACATGTAGGCCTCTGTTGTCGGACGTGCACCAGCTAAGTGCTCTTTTTAGTTTCTAACGCGTAAGCATTGCGAAGCCAAGCGATTCTTCCTTCTTTTGTCTCCAAGGTTGCAAAAATATCTCTATACTTCTTCTGAATCAGAAGATGAGTCGCAAACAAATGTAGTTCGCTCCCTTCTGGTGATCCATCTTCCTTGACTTGTTGCATCTGCTTTTTAAGCTCTATTCGAACTGGGTCATTGTCAGAAGAGGTAATGGACTTGTTTGTGGTCAATGAGCGGGACTCAAAAGCGTCCACAAGTCTTTTCATGTACTCTTCCCTCGAATCTTTTTTCTTCTTTGGTTTTGGGGAATCATGGCGCATCTTACGCTTCCCAGTGGCATTTGTGCAGGGGTCAGGTGTGCTGTTTTCACCCCCACCTAAAGTGCATTCCAAATGATCATCAGAAGATGAATTAACATCCTCCACGCCAGGAACCAGGGTTCTTTCATTTGTGCAGACAATGGGTCCAAACATAACCTTTAGCTCGTCCTCATTCTCTAGGGGGGCTGTTTTGAACATAATACAACCTGGCATTGCCTGCACCAAATGGTAGTTCCTAGTTTTAGATGGCCAATACTGTTGTTAGTCTACGAAAAAAAGATCTACTTACTTCATTTTGCTTGGCCCACCACTCATCTGGCGCACTGATTGAACCAGTATGAGGGTCTCGACCAAGACCTGTAGCCATTTCATTAAGAGTTTTCTACTGGGTGAACATTCTCTTCAACGAATCCCACTTATTCTTCATTTGATCTCTCGTATAAGTGCGACCAGTGCGTTCCTTAAACTTCCTTATAAGGTTAGCATACTGAAAGTCGCCTAGAGGGGGGGTGAATAGGGCGAAACTGAAAATCTCAAAAATAATCACAACTACAAGCCGGGTTAGCGTTAGAAATATAATAGAGTCCACGAGAGAGGGTGCAAAACAAATTGCAAGCGAATAACGAAGTGAGACACGCGGATTTGTTTTACCGAGGTTCGGTTCTTTCAAACCTACTCCCCGTTGAGGAGGCCACAAAGGCCGGGTCTCTTTCAACCCTTCCCTCTCTCAAACGGTCCCTCGGACCGAGTGAGCTTCTCTTTCTCAAATCACTTGGGAACAAACTTCCCGCAAGGACCACCACACAATTGGTGTCTCTTGCCTCAATTACAAGTGAGTGTTTGATCACAAGAAAGAATGCCAAAGAAAAAGAAGCGATCCAAGCGCAAGAGCTCAAATGAACACTACAAATCACTCTCTCTAGTCACTAGGGCTTTGTGAGGAGTTAGGAGAGGATTTGATCTCTTTTGGTGTGCTTTGCAATGAATGCTAGCTCTTGTATAGTGGTTGGAAGTTGGAAAACTTGGATGCAATGAATGGTGGGGTGGTTGGGGTATTTATAGCCCCAACCACCAAACTTGACCGTTGGTGGAGGCTGTCTGTCGATGGCGCACCGGACAGTCCGGTGCACACCGGACATGTCCGGTGCCCCCGCCACGTCATCAATGCCGTTGGATTCTGACCGTTGGAGCTTCTGACTTCTGGGCCCGCACCGGACATCACTGTTCATTGTCCGGTGCGCCAGTATGGGCGCGCCTGACTTCTGCGCGCGCAGAGCGCGCATTAAATGCGACGCAGGTAGCCGTTAGCGCCGAAATAGCCGTTGCTGCGTGGTTACACCGGACAGTCCGGTGCACACCGGACATGTCCGGTGAATTATAGCGGAGCGGCTGCTGCGCGATCCCGAGGCTGGCGAGTTGAGGAGGCCGCGCTTCCGTGGAGCACCGGACACTGTCCGGTGTACACCGGACAGTCCGGTGAATTATAGCGGAGCGGCCTGAGAAATTCCCGAAGGTGGCGAGTTCGAGTTGGAGTCCTCTGGTGCACCGGACACTGTCCGGTGTACACCGGACAGTCCGGTGCCTCCAGACCAGAGGTGCCTTCGGTTGCCTCTTTGCTCCTTTGTTGAATCCAAAACTTGATCTTTTTATTGGCTGAGTGTGAACCTTTTGCACCTGTATAACTTATACACTAGAGCAAACTAGTTAGTCCAATTATTTGTGTTGGGCAATTCAACCACCAAAATTATTTAGGAACTAGGTGTAAGCCTAATTCCCTTTCAATCTCCCCCTTTTTGGTGATTGATGCCAACACAAACCAAAGCAAATATAGAAGTGCATAATTTGAACTAGTTTGCATGATGTAAGTGTAAAGGTTGCTTGGAATTGAGCCAATATAAATACTTACTTGATGCGCATGGATTGTTTTCTTTGTTTTTGTCATATTGGACCATATTTGCACCAAAAGTTTTGTTTTTGTAAATTCTTTTGTAAATTCTTTTCAAAGTCCTTTTTGCGAGATAGTCAAAGGTAAATGAATAAGATTTTGCAAAGCATTTTCAAGTTTTGAAATTTTCTTCCTTTGTTCAAATGCTTTTCCTTTGACTAAACAAAACTCCCCCTCAAATAAAGTCTCCTCTTAGTGTTCAAGAGGGTTTTAAGATATCAAGTTTTAAAAATCCTACTTGCTCCCCCTTTAGAACACAAAGAGATACCAATTTGAAATTTTCCAATTGAAAACCATTAATTTTGAAATTAGGGTGGTGGTGCGGTCCTTTTGCTTTGGGCCAATACTTTCTCCCCCTTTGGCATGAATCGCCAAAAACGGATAATTAGAATGACATATAGGCCCTTGAAAGTATTTTCTCCTCCTTTGGTCATAAAATATATGAGTAAAGATTATACCAAAGATGGAGAGTGATGCGGAGTGACGGCGAAGGATGAGTGGTAGAGCGGAGTGGAAGCCTTTGTCTTCGCCGAAGACTCCAATTCCCTTTCAATATACCTATGACTTGGTTTGAAATACACTTGAAAACACATTAGTCATAGCATATAAAAGAGACACGATCAAAGGTATTCTTATGAGCTATGTGTGCAAGTTTAGCAAAAGAAATTCCTAGAATCAAGAATATTAAGCTCATGCCTAAGTCTGGTAAAAGATTGTTCATCAAGTGGCTTGGTAAAGATATCGGCTAATTGATCTTTAGTGTTAATGTATGAAATCTCGATATCCCCCTTTTGTTGGTGATCCCGAAGAAAATGATACCGAATGGCTATGTGTTTAGTGCGGCTATGCTCAACGGGATTATCCGCCATGCGGATTGCACTCTCATTATCACATAGAAGAGGAACTTTGGTTAATTTGTAACCGTAGTCCCGCAGGGTTTGCCTCATCCAAAGCAATTGCGCGCAACAATGGCCTGCGGCAATATACTCGGCTTCGGCGGTCGAAAGAGCGACCGAATTTTGCTTCTTTGAAGCCCAAGACACCAAGGATCTTCCCAAGAACTGGCAAGTCCCCGATGTGCTCTTCCTATTAATCTTACACCCCGCCCAATCGGCATCCGAATAACCAATCAAATCAAAAGTGGATCCCCGAGGGTACCAAAGCCCAAACTTAGGAGTATAGGCCAAATATCTCAAGATTCGTTTTACGACCGTAAGGTGAGATTCCTTAGGGTCGGCTTGGAATCTTGCACACATGCATACGGAAAGCATAATGTCCGGTCGAGATGCACATAAATAAAGCAATGAACCAATCATCGACCGGTATACCTTTTGATCCACGGACTTACCTCCCGTGTCGAGGTCGAGATGCCCATTTGTTCCCATGGGAGTCTTGATGGGCTTGGCATCCTTCATTCCAAACTTGCTTAGAATGTCTTGAGTATACTTTGTTTGGCAAATGAATGTGCCCTCTTGGAGTTGTTTGACTTGAAATCCTAGAAAATACTTCAACTCCCCCATCATAGACATCTCGAATTTCTGTGTCATGATCCTACTAAATTCTTCACATGTAGATTTGTTAGTAGACCCAAATATAATATCATCAACATAAATTTGGCATACGAACAAATCATTGTCAAGAGTTTTAGTGAACAAAGTAGGATCGGCCTTGCCGACTTTGAAGCCATTTGCAATAAGGAAATCTCTAAGGCATTCATACCATGCTCTTGGGGCTTGCTTGAGCCCATAAAGCGCCTTAGAGAGCCTATAAACATGGTTAGGGTACTCACTGTCTTCAAAGTCGGGAGGTTGCTCAACATAGACCCCCTCCTTGATTGGTCCATTGAGGAAGGCACTCTTCACGTCCATTTGATAAAGCTTGAAGCCATGGTAAGTAGCATAGGCTAATAATATGCGAATTGACTCAAGCCTAGCTACGAGTGCATAGGTTTCACCAAAATCCAAACCTTCGACTTGTGAATACCCCTTGGCCACGAGTCGAGCTTTGTTCCTAGTCACCACACCATGCTCGTCTTGCTTGTTGCGGAAGACCCACTTGGTTCCTACAACATTTTGATTAGGACGTGGAACTAAATGCCATACCTCATTCCTTGTGAAATTGTTGAGCTCCTCTTGCATCGCCATCACCCAATCCGAATCTTGAAGTGCTTCCTCTACCCTGTGTGGCTCAATAGAGGAAACAAACGAGTAATGTTCACAAAAATGTGCAACACGAGATCGAGTAGTTACCCCCTTATGAATGTCGCCGAGGATGGTGTCGACGGGGTGATCTCGTTGTATTGCTTGGTGGACTCTTGGGTGTGGCGGCCTTGGTTGTTCATCCTCCTTGTCTTCATCATTTGCATCTCCCCCTTGATCGTTGCCGTCATTTTGAGGTGGCTCATCATTGTGTTCTTCATCTTTGTCAACTTGAGCCTCGTCCTCATTTTGGGTTGGTGGAGATGCTTGCGTGGAGGAGGATGGTTGATCTTGTGCATGTGGAGGCTCTTCGGATTCCTTAGGACACACATCCCCAATGGACATGTTCCTTAGCGCTATGCATGGAGCCTGTTCTTCACCTATCTCATCAAGATCAACATGCTCTACTTGAGAGCCGTTAGTCTCATCAAACACAACGTCACAAGAAACTTCAACAAGTCCTGAGGACTTGTTAAAGACTCTATATGCCCTTGTGTTTGAGTCATATCCTAGTAAAAAGCCTTCTACAGTTTTAGGAGCAAATTTAGATTTTCTACCTCTTTTAACAAGTATGAAACATTTGCTACCAAAAACTCTAAAATATGAAATATTTGGCTTTTTACCGGTTAGGAGTTCATAGGATGTCTTCTTGAGGATTCGGTGAAGATATAACCGGTTGATGGCGTAGCAAGCGGTGTTGACCGCTTCGGCCCAAAACCGATCCGGTGTCTTGTATTCATCAAGCATGGTTCTTGCCATGTCCAATAGAGTTCGATTCTTCCTCTCCACTACACCATTTTGTTGTGGAGTGTAGGGAGAAGAGAACTCATGCTTGATGCCCTCCTCCTCAAGGAAGCCTTCAATTTGAGAGTTCTTGAACTCCGTCCCATTGTCGCTTCTAATTTTCTTGATCCTTAAGCCGAACTCATTTTGAGCCCGTCTCAAGAATCCCTTTAAGGTCTCTTGGGTATGAGATTTGTCCTGCAAAAAGAACACCCAAGTGAAGCGAGAATAATCATCCACAATAACTAGACAGTACTTACTCCCGCCGATGCTTATGTAAGCGATCGGGCCGAATAGGTCCATGTGTAGGAGCTCCAGTGGCCTGTCACTAGTCATGATGTTCTTGTGTGGATGATGAGTGCCAACTTGCTTCCCGGCTTGGCATGTGCTACAAATCCTGTCTTTCTCAAAATGAACATTGGTTAGTCCTAAAATGTGTTCTCCCTTTAGAAGCTTGTGAAGATTCTTCATTCCAACATGGGCTAGTCGGCGGTGCCAGAGCCAACCCAAGTTAGTCTTAGCAACCAAGCAAGTGTCGAGTTCAGCTCTATCAAAATCTACCAAGTATAGCTGACCCTCTAACACTCCCTTAAATGCTATTGAATCATCACTTCTTCTAAAGACAGTGACACCTATATCAATAAATAGACAGTTGTAGCCCATTTGACATAATTGGGATACGGAAAGCAAATTGTAATCTAAAGAATCTACGAGAAAAACATTGGAAATAGTGTGGTCAGGTGATATAGCAATTTTACCCAATCCTTTGACCAAACCTTGATTTCCATCCCCGAATGTGATAGCTCGTTGGGGATCTTGGTTTTTCTCATATGAGGAGAACATCTTTTTCTCCCCTGTCATGTGGTTTGTGCACCCGCTGTCGAGTATCCAACTTGAGCCCCCGGATGCATAAACCTACAAAACAATTTTAGTTCTTGACTTTAGGTACCCAAACGGTTTTGGGTCCTTTGGCATTAGAAACAAGAACTTTGGGTACCCAAACACAAGTCTTTGATCCCTTGTGTTTGCCCCCAACAATCTTGGCAACTACTTTGCCGGATTTGCTAGTAAGCACATAAGAAGCATCAAAAGTTTTAAATGAAATAGCATGATCATTTGATGCATTAGGAATTTTCTTTCTAGGCAACTTGGCACGGGTTGGTTGCCTAGAGCTAGATGTCTCACCCTTATACATAAAAGCATGGTTAGGGCCAGAGTGAGACTTCCTAGAATGAGTTCTCCTAATTTTGCTCTCAGGATAGCTGGCAGGGTACAAAATGTAACCCTCGTTATCCTGAGGCATGGGAGCCTTGCCCTTAACAAAGTTAGATAAATTCTTAGGAGGGGCATTAAGTTTGACATTGTTTCCCCTTTGGTAGCCAATGCCATCCTTGATGCCAGGGCGTCTCCCATTATAGAGCATACTTCTAGCAAATTTAAACTTTTCATTTTCCAAGTTATGCTCGGCAATTTTAGCGTCTAATAATGCTATATGATCATTTTGTTGTTTAATTAAAGCCATGTGATCATGAATAGCATTGACATCAACATCTCTACATCTAGTACAAATAGAAACATGCTCAACATTAGATGTAGAGGGTTTGCAAGATTTTAATTCAATAACCTTAGCATGTAATAAATCATTTTTAGTTCTAAGGTCGGAAATAGTGGCATTGCAAACATCAAAATCCTTAGCCTTAGCAAGCAATTTTCCATTCTCAATCTTAAGGCTAGCAAGAGACTCATTCAATTCCTTAATCTTGGTAAGCAAATCATCATTATCATTTCTAAGATTGGGAATTGAATCAATACAAACATGAGAATCAACCTTAGCAATTAAATTAGCATTTTCATTTCTAAGGTTGGCAATAGTGTCATGGCAAGTGCTTAGCTCACTAGATAATTTGTTACATTTTTCTACCTCTAGAGCATAAGCATTTTTAACCTTAACATGCTTCTTATTTTCCTTGATTAGGAAGTCCTCTTGGGAGTCCAAGAGATCATCCTTTTCATGGATGGCACTAATTAGCTCATTTAATTTTTCCTTTTGTTCCATGTTAAGGTTGGCAAAAAGGATACATAAATTATCTTCCTCACCACTAGCATTATCATCACTAGAAGATTCATATTTGGTGGAGGAGTTAGATTTAACCTTCTTCCTTTTGCCGTCCTTTGCCATGAGGCACTTGTGGCCGACGTTGGGGAAGAGAAGTCCCTTGGTGACGGCGATGTTGGCGGCGTCCTCGTCGTCGGAGGAGGAGTCAGTGGAGCTCTCGTCGGAGTTCCACTCGCGGCACACGTGGGCATCGCCACCCTTCTTCTTGTGGTACCTCTTCTTTTCTCTTCTCTTGCCCTTCTTGTCGTTGTCCCTGTCACTGTCACTTGATAATGGACATTTAGCAATAAAGTGGCCGGGCTTACCACACTTGTAGCGAACCTTCTTGGAACGGGATTTGTAGTCCTTCCCCTTCCGTTGCTTGAGGATTTGCCGAAAGCTTTTGATGATTAAGGTCATCTCCTCATTGTCGAGCTTGGAGGCGTCAATTGGTTGTCTACTTGGTGTAGACTCCTCCTTCTTCTCCTCCGTTGCCTTGAAGGCCACCGGTTGCGCCTCGGATGTGGAAGGTTCGTCAAGCTCGTTGATCTCCTTTGAGCCCTTAATCATGCATTCAAAGCTCACAAAATTCCCGATAACTTCCTCGGGGGTCATTAGTGGATATCTAGGATTACCACGAATTAATTGAACTTGAGTGGGGTTAAGGAAAATAAGAGCTCTTAAAATAACCTTAACCACCTCGTGGTCATCCCACTTTTTGCTCCCGAGGTTGCGCACTTGGTTCACCAAGGTCATGAGCCGGTTGTACATATCTTGTGGCTCCTCCCCTTGGCGAAGACGAAAGCGACCGAGCTCCCCCTCGATCGTTTCCCGCTTGGTGATCTTGGTGAGTTCATCACCCTCGTGCGCCGTCTTGAGTAGGTCCCAAATCTCCTTTGCATTCTTCAACCCTTGCACTTTGTTGTATTCCTCCTTGCTTAGAGAGGCGAGGAGAATGGTTGTGGCTTGGGAGTTGAAGTGCTCGATTTGGGCCACTTCGTCCGTATCATAATCCTCATCCCCTGTTGATGGTACCTGTGCTCCAAACTCAACAACATTCCATATACTTTTGTGGAGTGAGGTTAGATGAAATTTCATTAAATCACTCCACCTAGCATAATCTTCGCCGTCAAAAGTTGGCGGTTTGCCTAATGGAACGGAAAGTAATGGAGTATGTCTAGATGTACGGGGATAGTGTAAGGGGATCTTACTAAACTTCTTGCGCTCTTGGCGCTTAGAAGTTACGGACGGTGCATCGGAGTCGGAGGTGGATGTTGATGAAGTGTCGGTCTCGTAGTAGACCACCTTCCTCATCCTCTTGTGCTTGTCGCCTTTCCGATGCGACTTGTGAGAAGAAGATTTTTCCTTCTTCTCTTTGTGGTGAGAAGAGGAAGATCTTTTCTCCTTCCGTTTGGAGGAGTCCTTCTTCTTCTCCCTCCTCTTGGTGCGGGACTCTTCCGATGAAGTGCTCCCTTGGCTTGTAGTGGGCTTGTCGCCGGTCTCCATCTCCCTCTTGGTGTGATCTCCCGACATCACTTCGAGCGGTTAAGCTCTAATGAAGCACCGGGCTCTGATACCAATTGAAAGTCGCCTAGAGGGGGGGTGAATAGGGCGAAACTGAAAATCTCAAAAATAATCACAACTACAAGCCGGGTTAGTGTTAGAAATATAATAGAGTCCACGAGAGAGGGTGCAAAACAAATCGCAAGCGAATAACGAAGTGAGACACGCGGATTTGTTTTACCGAGGTTCGGTTCTTTCAAACCTACTCCCCGTTGAGGAGGCCACAAAGGCCGGGTCTCTTTCAACCCTTCCCTCTCTCAAACGGTCCCTCGGACCGAGTGAGCTTCTCTTTCTCAAATCACTTGGGAACAAACTTCCCGCAAGGACCACCACACAATTGGTGTCTCTTGCCTCAATTACAAGTGAGTGTTTGATCACAAGAAAGAATGCCAAAGAAAAAGAAGCGATCCAAGCGCAAGAGCTCAAATGAACACTACAAATCACTCTCTCTAGTCACTAGGGCTTTGTGAGGAGTTGGGAGAGGATTTGATCTCTTTTGGTGTGCTTTGCAATGAATGCTAGCTCTTGTATAGTGGTTGGAAGTTGGAAAACTTGGATGCAATGAATGGTGGGGTGGTTGGGGTATTTATAGCCCCAACCACCAAACTTGACCGTTGGTGGAGGCTGTCTGTCGATGGCGCACCGGACAGTCCGGTGCACACCAGACATGTCCGGTGCCCCCGCCACGTCATCAATGCCGTTGGATTCTGACCGTTGGAGCTTCTGACTTCTGGGCCCGCCTGGATGTCCAGTGCACACCGGACAACACTGTTCATTGTCCGGTGCGCCAGTATGGGCGCGCCTGACTTCTGCGCGCGCAGAGCGCGCATTAAATGCGACGCAGGTAGCTGTTGGCGCCGAAATAGTCGTTGCTGCGTGGTTACACCGGACAGTCCGGTGCACACCGGACATGTCCGGTGAATTATAGCGGAGCGGCTGCTGCGCGATCCCGAGGCTGGCGAGTTGAGGAGGCCGCGCTTCCGTGGAGCACCGGACACTGTCCGGTGTACACCGGACAGTCCGGTGAATTATAGCGGAGCGGCCTGAGAAATTCCCGAAGGTGGCGAGTTCGAGTTGGAGTCCTCTGGTGCACCGGACACTGTCCGATGTACACCGGACAGTCCGGTGCCTCCAGACCAGAGGTGCCTTCGGTTGCCTCTTTGCTCCTTTGTTGAATCCAAAACTTGATCTTTTTATTGGCTGAGAGTGAACCTTTTGCACCTGTATAACTTATACACTAGAGCAAACTAGTTAGTTCAATTATTTGTGTTGGGCAATTCAACCACCAAAATTATTTAGGAACTAGGTGTAAGCCTAATTCCCTTTCAATCTCCCCCTTTTTGGTGATTGATGCCAACACAAACCAAAGCAAATATAGAAGTGCATAATTTGAACTAGTTTGCATGATGTAAGTGTAAAGGTTGCTTGGAATTGAGCCAATATAAATACTTACTTGATGCGCATGGATTGTTTTCTTTGTTTTTGTCATATTGGACCATATTTGCACCAAAAGTTTTGTTTTTGTAAATTCTTTTGTAAATTCTTTTCAAAGTCCTTTTTGCGAGATAGTCAAAGGTAAATGAATAAGATTTTGCAAAGCATTTTCAAGTTTTGAAATTTTCTTCCTTTGTTCAAATGCTTTTCCTTTGACTAAACAAAACTCCCCCTCAAATAAAGTCTCCTCTTAGTGTTCAAGAGGGTTTTAAGATATCAAGTTTTAAAAATCCTACTTGCTCCCCCTTTAGAACACAAAGAGATACCAATTTGAAATTTTCCAATTGAAAACCATTAATTTTGAAATTAGGGTGGTGGTGCGGTCCTTTTGCTTTGGGCCAATACTTTCTCCCCCTTTGGCATGAATCGCCAAAAACGGATAATTAGAATGAAATATAGGCCCTTGAAAGTATTTTCTCCTCCTTTGGTCATAAAATATATGAGTAAAGATTATACCAAAGATGGAGAGTGATGCGGAGTGACGACGAAGGATGAGTGGTAGAGCGGAGTGGAAGCCTTTGTCTTCACCGAAGACTCCAATTCCCTTTCAATATACCTATGACTTGGTTTGAAATACACTTGAAAACACATTAGTCATAGCATATAAAAGAGACACGATCAAAGGTATTCTTATGAGCTATGTGTGCAAGTTTAGCAAAAGAAATTCCTAGAATCAAGAATATTAAGCTCATGCCTAAGTCTGGTAAAAGATTGTTCATCAAGTGGCTTGGTAAAGATATCGGCTAATTGATCTTTAGTGTTAATGTATGAAATCTCGATATCCCCCTTTTGTTGGTGATCCCGAAGAAAATGATACCGAATGACAATGTGTTTAGTGCGGCTATGCTCAACGGGATTATCCGCCATGCGGATTGCACTCTCATTATCACATAGAAGAGGAACTTTGGTTAATTTGTAACCGTAGTCCCGCAGGGTTTGCCTCATCCAAAGCAATTGCGCGCAACAATGGCCTGCGGCAATATACTTGGCTTCGGCGGTCGAAAGAGCGACCGAATTTTGCTTCTTTGAAGCCCAAGACACCAAGGATCTTCCCAAGAACTGGCAAGTCCCCGATGTGCTCTTCCTATTAATCTTACACCCTGCCCAATCGGCATCCGAATAACCAATCAAATCAAAAGTGGATCCCCGAGGGTACCAAAGCCCAAACTTAGGAGTATAGGCCAAATATCTCAAGATTCGTTTTACGACCGTAAGGTGAGATTCCTTAGGGTCGGCTTGGAATCTTGCACACATGCATACGGAAAGCATAATGTCCGGTCGAGATGCACATAAATAAAGCAATGAACCAATCATCGACCGGTATACCTTTTGATCCACGGACTTACCTCCCGTGTCGAGGTCGAGATGCCCATTTGTTCCCATGGGAGTCTTGATGGGCTTGGCATCCTTCATTCCAAACTTGCTTAGAATGTCTTGAGTATACTTTGTTTGGCAAATGAATGTGCCCTCTTGGAGTTGTTTGACTTGAAATCCTAGAAAATACTTCAACTCCCCCATCATAGACATCTCGAATTTCTGTGTCATGATCCTACTAAATTCTTCACATGTAGATTTGTTAGTAGACCCAAATATAATATCATCAACATAAATTTGGCATACGAACAAATCATTGTCAAGAGTTTTAGTGAACAAAGTAGGATCGGCCTTGCCGACTTTGAAGCCACTTGCAATAAGGAAATCTCTAAGGCATTCATACCATGCTCTTGGGGCTTGCTTGAGCCCATAAAGCGCCTTAGAGAGCCTATAAACATGGTTAGGGTACTCACTGTCTTCAAAGTCGGGAGGTTGCTCAACATAGACCCCCTCCTTGATTGGTCCATTGAGGAAGGCACTCTTCACGTCCATTTGATAAAGCTTGAAGCCATGGTAAGTAGCATAGGCTAATAATATGCGAATTGACTCAAGCCTAGCTACGGGTGCATAGGTTTCACCAAAATCCAAACCTTCGACTTGTGAATACCCCTTGGCCACGAGTCGAGCTTTGTTCCTAGTCACCACACCATGCTCGTCTTGCTTGTTGCGGAAGACCCACTTGGTTCCTACAACATTTTGATTAGGACGTGGAACTAAATGCCATACCTCATTCCTTGTGAAATTGTTGAGCTCCTCTTGCATCGCCATCACCCAATCCGAATCTTGAAGTGCTTCCTCTACCCTTTGTGGCTCAATAGAGGAAACAAACGAGTAATGTTCACAAAAATGTGCAACACGAGATCGAGTAGTTACCCCCTTATGAATGTCGCCGAGGATGGTGTCGACGGGGTGATCTCGTTGTATTGCTTGGTGGACTCTTGGGTGTGGCGGCCTTGGTTGTTCATCCTCCTTGTCTTCATCATTTGCATCTCCCCCTTGATCGTTGCCGTCATTTTGAGGTGGCTCATCATTGTGTTCTTCATCTTTGTCAACTTGAGCCTCGTCCTCATTTTGGGTTGGTGGAGATGCTTGCGTGGAGGAGGATGGTTGATCTTGTGCATGTGGAGGCTCTTCGGATTCCTTAGGACACACATCCCCAATGGACATGTTCCTTAGCGCTATGCATGGAGCCTGTTCTTCACCTATCTCATCAAGATCAACATGCTCTACTTGAGAGCCGTTAGTCTCATCAAACACAACGTCACAAGAAACTTCAACAAGTCCTGAGGACTTGTTAAAGACTCTATATGCCCTTGTGTTTGAGTCATATCTTAGTAAAAAGCCTTCTACAGTTTTAGGAGCAAATTTAGATTTTCTACCTCTTTTAACAAGTATGAAACATTTGCTACCAAAAAATCTAAAATATGAAATATTTGGCTTTTTACCGGTTAGGAGTTCATAGGATGTCTTCTTGAGGATTCGGTGAAGATATAACCGGTTGATGGCGTAGCAAGCGGTGTTGACCGCTTCGGCCCAAAACCGATCCGGTGTCTTGTATTCATCAAGCATGGTTCTTGCCATGTCCAATAGAGTTCGATTCTTCCTCTCCACTACACCATTTTGTTGTGGAGTGTAGGGAGAAGAGAACTCATGCTTGATGCCCTCCTCCTCAAGGAAGCCTTCAATTTGAGAGTTCTTGAACTCCGTCCCATTGTCGCTTCTAATTTTCTTGATCCTTAAGCCGAACTCATTTTGAGCCCGTCTCAAGAATCCCTTTAAGGTCTCTTGGGTATGAGATTTGTCCTGCAAAAAGAACACCCAAGTGAAGCGAGAATAATCATCCACAATAACTAGACAGTACTTACTCCCGCCGATGCTTATGTAAGCGATCGGGCCGAATAGGTCCATGTGTAGGAGCTCCAGTGGCCTGTCACTAGTCATGATGTTCTTGTGTGGATGATGAGTGCCAACTTGCTTCCTGGCTTGGCATGCGCTACAAATCCTGTCTTTCTCAAAATGAACATTGGTTAGTCCTAAAATGTGTTCTCCCTTTAGAAGCTTGTGAAGATTCTTCATTCCAACATGGGCTAGTCGGCGGTGCCAGAGCCAACCCAAGTTAGTCTTAGCAACCAAGCAAGTGTCGAGTTCAGCTCTATCAAAATCTACCAAGTATAGCTGACCCTCTAACACTCCCTTAAATGCTATTGAATCATCACTTCTTCTAAAGACAGTGACACCTATATCAGTAAATAGACAGTTGTAGCCCATTTGACATAATTGGGATACGGAAAGCAAATTGTAATCTAAAGAATCTACGAGAAAAACATTGGAAATAGTGTGGTCAGGTGATATAGCAATTTTACCCAATCCTTTGACCAAACCTTGATTTCCATCCCCGAATGTGATAGCTCGTTGGGGATCTTGGTTTTTCTCATATGAGGAGAACATCTTTTTCTCCCCTGTCATGTGGTTTGTGCACCCGCTGTCGAGTATCCAACTTGAGCCCCCGGATGCATAAACCTACAAAACAATTTTAGTTCTTGACTTTAGGTACCCAAACGGTTTTGGGTCCTTTGTCATTAGAAACAAGAACTTTGGGTACCCAAACACAAGTCTTTGATCCCTTGTGTTTGCCCCCAACAATCTTGGCAACTACTTTGCCGGATTTGCTAGTAAGCACATAAGAAGCATCAAAAGTTTTAAATGAAATAGCATGATCATTTGATGCATTAGGAATTTTCTTTCTAGGCAACTTGGCACGGGTTGGTTGCCTAGAGCTAGATGTCTCACCCTTATACATAAAAGCATGGTTAGGGCCAGAGTGAGACTTCCTAGAATGAGTTCTCCTAATTTTGCTCTCAGGATAGCCGGCAGGGTACAAAATGTAACCCTCGTTATGCTGAGGCATGGGAGCCTTGCCCTTAACAAAGTTAGATAAATTCTTAGGAGGGGCATTAAGTTTGACATTGTTTCCCCTTTGGTAGCCAATGCCATCCTTGATGCCAGGGCGTCTCCCATTATAGAGCATACTTCTAGCAAATTTAAACTTTTCATTTTCCAAGTTATGCTCGGCAATTTTAGCGTCTAATAATGCTATATGATCATTTTGTTGTTTAATTAAAGCCATGTGATCATGAATAGCATTGACATCAACATCTCTACATCTAGTACAAATAGAAACATGCTCAACATTAGATGTAGAGGGTTTGCAAGATTTTAATTCAATAACCTTAGCATGTAATAAATCATTTTTAGTTCTAAGGTCGGAAATAGTGGCATTGCAAACATCAAAATCCTTAGCCTTAGCAAGCAATTTTCCATTCTCAATCTTAAGGCTAGCAAGAGACTCATTCAATTCCTTAATCTTGGTAAGCAAATCATCATTATGATTTCTAAGATTGGGAATTGAATCAATACAAACATGAGAATCAACCTTAGCAATTAAATTAGCATTTTCATTTCTAAGGTTGGCAATAGTGTCATGGCAAGTGCTTAGCTCACTAGATAATTTGTTACATTTTTCTACCTCTAGAGCATAAGCATTTTTAACCTTAACATGCTTCTTATTTTCCTTGATTAGGAAGTCCTCTTGGGAGTCCAAGAGATCATCCTTTTCATGGATGACACTAATTAGCTCATTTAATTTTTCCTTTTGTTCCATGTTAAGGTTGGCAAAAAGGATACGTAAATTATCTTCCTCACCACTAGCATTATCATCACTAGAAGATTCATATTTGGTGGAGGAGTTAGATTTAACCTTCTTCCTTTTGCCGTCCTTTGCCATGAGGCACTTATGGCCGACGTTGGGGAAGAGAAGTCCCTTGGTGACGGCGATGTTGGCGGCGTCCTCGTCGTCGGAGGAGGAGTCAGTGGAGCTCTCGTCGGAGTTCCACTCGCGGCACACGTGGGCATCGCCACCCTTCTTCTTGTGGTACCTCTTCTTTTCTCTTCTCTTGCCCTTCTTGTCGTTGTCCCTGTCACTGTCACTTGATAATGGACATTTAGCAATAAAGTGGCCGGGCTTACCACACTTGTAGCAAACCTTCTTGGAACGGGATTTGTAGTCCTTCCCCTTCCGTTGCTTGAGGATTTGCCGAAAGCTTTTGATGATTAAGGTCATCTCCTCATTGTCGAGCTTGGAGGCGTCAATTGGTTGTCTACTTGGTGTAGACTCCTCCTTCTTCTCCTCCGTTGCCTTGAAGGCCACCGGTTGCGCCTCGGATGTGGAAGGTTCGTCAAGCTCGTTGATCTTCTTTGAGCCCTTAATCATGCATTCAAAGCTCACAAAATTCCCGATAACTTCCTCGGGGTTCATTAGTGGATATCTAGGATTACCACGAATTAATTGAACTTGAGTGGGGTTAAGGAAAATAAGAGCTCTTAAAATAACCTTAACCACCTCGTGGTCATCCCACTTTTTGCTCCCGAGGTTGCGCACTTGGTTCACCAAGGTCTTGAGCCGGTTGTACATATCTTGTGGCTCCTCCCCTTGGCGAAGACGAAAGCGACCGAGCTCCCCCTCGATCGTTTCCCGCTTGGTGATCTTGGTGAGTTCATCACCCTCGTGCGCCGTCTTGAGTAGGTCCCAAATCTCCTTTGCATTCTTCAACTTTTGTACTTTGTTGTATTCCTCCTTGCTTAGAGAGGCGAGGAGAATGGTTGTGGCTTGGGAGTTGAAGTGCTCGATTTGGGCCACTTCGTCCGTATCATAATCCTCATCCGGTACCTGTGCTCCAAACTCAACAACATTCCATATACTTTTGTGGAGTGAGGTTAGATGAAATTTCATTAAATCACTCCACCTAGCATAATCTTCGCCGTCAAAAGTTGGCGGTTTGCCTAATGGAACGAAAAGTAATGGAGTATGTCTAGATGTACGGGGATAGTGTAAGGGGATCTTACTAAACTTCTTGCGCTCTTGGCGCTTAGAAGTTACGGACGGTGCATCGGAGTCGGAGGTGGATGTTGATGAAGTGTCGGTCTCGTAGTAGACCACCTTCCTCATCCTCTTATGCTTGTCGCCTTTCCGATGCGACTTGTGAGAAGAAGATTTTTCCTTCTTCTCTTTGTGGTGAGAAGAGGAAGATCTTTTCTCCTTCCGTTTGGAGGAGTCCTTCTTCTTCTCCCTCCTCTTGGTGCGGGACTCTTCCGATGAAGTGCTCCCTTGGCTTGTAGTGGGCTTGTCGCCGGTCTCCATCTCCCTCTTGGTGTGATCTCCCGACATCACTTCGAGCGGTTAAGCTCTAATGAAGCACCGGGCTCTGATACCAATTGAAAGTCGCCTAGAGGGGGGTGAATAGGGCGAAACTGAAAATCTCAAAAATAATCACAACTACAAGCCGGGTTAGTGTTAGAAATATAATAGAGTCCACGAGAGAGGGTGCAAAACAAATCGCACGCGAATAACGAAGTGAGACACGCGGATTTGTTTTACCGAGGTTCGGTTCTTTCAAACCTACTCCCCGTTGAGGAGGCCACAAAGGCCGGGTCTCTTTCAACCCTTCCCTCTCTCAAACGGTCCCTCGGACCGAGTGAGCTTCTCTTTCTCAAATCACTTGGGAACAAACTTCCCGCAAGGACCACCACACAATTGGTGTCTCTTGCCTCAATTACAAGTGAGTGTTTGATCACAAGAAAGAATGCCAAAGAAAAAGAAGCGATCCAAGCGCAAGAGCTCAAATGAACACTACAAATCACTCTCTCTAGTCACTAGGGCTTTGTGAGGAGTTGGGAGAGGATTTGATCTCTTTTGGTGTGCTTTGCAATGAATGCTAGCTCTTGTATAGTGGTTGGAAGTTGGAAAACTTGGATGCAATGAATGGTGGGGTGGTTGGGGTATTTATAGCCCCAACCACCAAACTTGACCGTTGGTGGAGGCTGTCTGTCGATGGCGCACCGGACAGTCCGGTGCACACCAGACATGTCCGGTGCCCCCGCCACGTCATCAATGCCGTTGGATTCTGACCGTTGGAGCTTCTGACTTCTGGGCCCGCCTGGATGTCCAGTGCACACCGGACATCACTGTTCATTGTCCGGTGCGCCAGTATGGGCGCGCCTGACTTCTGCGCGCGCAGAGCGCGCATTAAATGCGACGCAGGTAGCCGTTGGCGCCGAAATAGCCGTTGCTGCGTGGTTACACCGGACAGTCCGGTGCACACCGGACATGTCCGGTGAATTATAGCGGAGCGGCTGCTGCGCGATCCCGAGGCTGGCGAGTTGAGGAGGCCGCGCTTCCGTGGAGCACCGGACACTGTCCGGTGTACACCGGACAGTCCGGTGAATTATAGCGGAGCGGCCTGAGAAATTCCCGAAGGTGGCGAGTTCGAGTTGGAGTCCTCTGGTGCACCGGACACTGTCCGGTGTACACCGGACAGTCCGGTGCCTCCAGACCAGAGGTGCCTTCGGTTGCCTCTTTGCTCCTTTGTTGAATCCAAAACTTGATCTTTTTATTGGCTGAGTGTGAACCTTTTGCACCTGTATAACTTATACACTAGAGCAAACTAGTTAGTCCAATTATTTGTGTTGGGCAATTCAACCACCAAAATTATTTAGGAACTAGGTGTAAGCCTAATTCCCTTTCACATACCCTTCGGCATTAAGAAAGTGTTGTGGCCTGTTCCGGGCATTGACCTCTTCTACACAAATTTCTGTGTATATTTTTGTAGCTCTACTATCCCACTTTGCAATCACTTTGCCAGACTTGTCCATCTAGTGCAAAACAATTATACAGTTTTGAAAATACGAACAAGTCTCGGATTAAGAAGAAAATAAATACAACAGTGACCTGACCATACTAACATAAGGTAGAACCAGAAGTACTAAAATTCGGATTTCCTTAAGTACACAACGACAACGTTTATTAACGAGGTACTGGACACAAAAGCACAGGGACGACAGTTACAGCAGTCCATTAAGCAAAAGCCTGATCACATCCCTGTTACACTAAAGACCTTCCTAAACCCTAAACTAAGGTCTAACTTAAACCTCATTGTCACTAAAGGAAGGCATCTGATCGGAGTCATATTCAATACCCCAAAACCTTTCGAAGTGGTCCGCAAAGTCCCAGTCTGGACTAAGGTTGTCTTCACTAGGGGGTGGTGAAGACAACTCGGAGGGTTCGTAGTTGCTCTCAGGCTGGTGGGTTACGTTGTTGACCTTGTCCAAATACTCTTGGAAAACCAGAGAATCTTGCTCCATCATGCAAGCAATGTCCTCCAATGCTACACGTAGTTTGGTAGCGTCAAAGGAGGTTAACCCGCGTCCTGGACGGATTGTTTCCCGAGCTACGGAAAAAATCTTGTCCGCAATCTCTTGCATCCTTCCAATTGCCTTGTCGGCTATGGAGTCTGCTGAATCCATCTGATGTGGATTTAGGTGGTTAGTGTACTAGACAAGGGGACAATCTACTAACTTCCATTTATTCACATGAATTGCGTGGTAACATGGCCAAACTTTGGTTTAAAGTACTAACATATAGGTAGTAACTAACAAAGTACGAACTCAACCCTGAACATGCAAATGGTTGTGACACACATACTAATATAGACCCCGAGTAAACCATAAACAAACTACAGGTACTAACAAACAAAGTATCAACTAATCCGTCAACAAATTTTACTGACACAACAGATCAATGGTATGGCAAGTAAACCATACTAAAAAATTGGGTCAGCACCTGCTGACAGAAAAGTTCGTAATAAATTGAGTATCAAATTACCTTGGTTGCTACGGGATCTTGGAACCGAGGACGAAGACCTCGAGATGATACAGATATCTGAAGGGGACAATGGAAAAATAATTAGTTTACTACGTACATCCATACCAGTCATGAACTAGAGATTAGTCGACAGTGGTTAAAGCCTGAACATATAGCAAAGGGGGCAGGGTGAACCCTAAACACGATAGGAGGGGGAGGCGAGCTACACCGAACCTCGGCAGATGACGACGCGACGTGGGGGAGCAGAGGAACCTCGACGAAGCAGCGGCGCAGGAGTGGGGGCGGCAACCCTAGGCACAGTAGGGTGAAGGAACGTCCGAGGCGGTGGCGGTAAATGAGAGGAGAGAGTAATGGAGGAGAGAGCCCGTACCTGCGAAGACGAAGACGGCGGGGACAACTTCCTTCGCGACGGGGATGCGGCGCCGTGGGTGCGCGAACCCTAGAAATGACGGGAATGAGACGCGGCGCAGGGGAACAGACGGTCGGGATGGAGGAGGTCGCGGATGGAGGTCGGCCGTACCTGCGAAGACGACGGCGGCGGCGCGTTGGGTGCGCGGCGGCGGCGCGTCCTTGGGCGAGTACCCTAGCGAAGTCGAGAGACTTCTATCCGAAGCCAAGTGACGGCCGATTCCAGCGGACCGTGCGCGAGGGGCTTCATACCGAAGCGCGTCGCGCAGAAGCCCCCCCAAAATCTGCGTGTTTGGTAGCAGCTTCTGCTTCTGGCGGCCAAAAGCCGACCAGAAGCTGAACCAAACAGCCACAATGTGCTCGGGTTCCTAGAGCCTGGAGGAGACAGCACCCGAGCGAGAATTTCCGAAACGCCAAGTGGGTCGCTAGCTAGGGCAACATCAACGTCAAGGCACATGAACGGCCGCCTCAATAATAAGCGAAGACCAGATGCGAGAGGATCGGAGTCGGAGCATTGTGTGTGTATATATATAAAATTAATAAAACTAGTAACAGTTTCTTTTTTTCCAAGATCGAAAGAAGATCCCAGAGACTCGCAAGCCAAAAAGGACCGGCCAGGCTGAGCGAGAGCAGATTAAAGTACCCGGTGCGACATCTTGCTGCCTCTGTCACGCCCGATTCTGTGCCCATTACAATGATGCGACTACTTTAATTAATTCTGCGTCATTAGATGGCCGGCCGGGCGGGAGCGCCAGGTCGCTTTGGTGGCTGAAGCCTTTTTTTTTCTCTCTCCTCCTCCTGTGATGGTGTCGGGAATCGCTCGGGATTCCGTCCGTGCGCGTCCATCGACCAAAGTTGGATGGAGTTGGAGGAGGAGGAGGAAGAGAGGGCATCGATGCAGCTCCTTATCAGCGACCGGCCGGCCGAACTAATGGAGGGCGGGCGGGCATCTGTGCACCGCTTTTGGTCTCGCTGCGTTGCTTTCTATATATGCACCCTGCACCGTACCTAGCGATCGATAGGGTCGGCGTCCAACCACAGCAACATGACGAGGCCGAGGACCACATTATCGACGAGACGGTCTTGGTGTCCCTTGTGAGGATTTATGGGCTTGGCCCAATTAAGAATTTCTAATAAATCCTAGAAAATCTCAAAAGCCCATACAAGAGGATGGCTAGAGGATAGGTGGAACCATTAGCACCATATTGCTAGCTCTAGTGGAGTAGAGCTAGCTTAAATATGGAAGCCACACTCACTCACCAAGTCATGGATGAGAGGAGAGAGTGTGGAGAGCCACACGCGCGCGCTCGCTCGCCTGGCCTAGGCGGGGCGGGGCGGGGCGCACGACATGCGCGTGAATGGTCCGCCGAAATCCGCCCCCCCCCCCCCTTGCGGGGGCGCGGCTACCTTTTGCCGTTTGATTTTTTGGTTTCTTGGCTGTTACGCTTATCCTAACCGAACGCTATAAAATCTCAACTGATTGCGAGATTTCCGTGCGCGGATAAGCACGGGGGGTCGCGGACTCAGCCCTATAAAATGAGCCCGGCAGCCAGCCTCCAAATCATCCCAATTCGCTTTCGCCTCTCTTCACAGCTGAGCCGCCTTCTAGTTCTCTTCATCCCGATCGTAGAGGTGCATCTGCGATTAGGAGAGCAGGTCTCCGGAACCCTTCGCCTTCTAGATCCTGCACCAGGAGAGGCCGAATAAGGTTTTTGGGAAGCGTCTTCACGCGACTGCTCGTGATCTGATTGACCTCGTCGACCCTGCTGATTTCGCTACTTCGACATCGTCGACCCTGCTGATTCCGGCGCGTGCCATCTATCAGTAAGTCTAATCAGTACGCATCATCTGATTTGGCTTGTTATTTCAGTGGTTGTGATTTTGTCATGATTTATATTCGGAATTTAATTTGGAATTTGTCTAACTATTCAACAATCCAAAAACCTTATTGTAGACAATTTCCTAGTTTTTCTATGGCTGCTTTTGCCGATGCGCTCAAGCCAGAAAAGTTCAATGGTATGCACTTTAAGAGATGGCAAGTCAAGGCCACGCTCTGGCTTACTGCTATGAATGTCTTCCATGTTAGTAAAGGCAGACCTGAGGGTCCACTGACTCCTGAACAGGAGAAAGAGTATGACCATGCCAATACTATGTTCACGGGAGCCGTTCTTAGCGCCCTTGTTGACCGTCTGGTTGATGCGAATATGCAGTACACAGACGGGAAAGAGTTGTGGGATGCACTTACTACTAAGTATGGTGCATCGGATGCTGTAAGTGACCTGTATATCATGGAGAGCTTTCATGATTATAAGATGGTTGATAATCGCTCTATTGTAGAGCAAGCTCATGAAATACAGTGTATAACCAAGGAACTCGACCACCTTAAGATAGTCCTTCCTGACCGATTTATGGCTGGGTGCATTATTGCAAAGTTGCCTTCTACATGGAGGAACTTCGCCACATCTCTGAAACATAAGAGACAGGAGATATCAGTTGAAAATCTGATAGCGTCTCTGGATGTTGAGGAGAAAGCTCGGGCTAAGGACACGGGATCTAAAGGAGGCGAGGGCCACTCCAGTGCCAACATGGTTCAGAGGAACCACAACAAGGGCAAAGGAAAGCCAAAATCTAACAAGCCCAACAAAACTACCAACTTCAAGAAGAAGAAGAACAAGGCTGAACTGACATGTTTCGCATGTGGCGAAACGGGTCATTTTGCCAAGGATTGTCCTGATCGAGCGGATCGCCGTGGCAAAAAGGGCAATGTCAACATAGTGATCGCTAGCAATGAGGAAGACAAAGGGTATGGTAATCTACCTTTCATCTTCTCAGTATTTCAATCACCTAGTTGGTGGCTTGATACTGGTGCTAATGTTCATGTGTGTTCTGACATTAACTTGTTCTCTTCTTATCAGGGCGCCCGGGATTCTTCCGTGCTAATGGGGAATGGGTCACATGCTTCTGTTCATGGCACTGGCACGGTGGATCTAAAGTTTACTTCGGGAAAGATCGTGCAACTGAAGAACATGCATCATGTCCCTTCTATACACAAGAATCTCGTTAGTGGAACCCTTCTATGTAGAGATGGGTTCAAGGTAGTTTTGGAGTCCAATAAATTAGTAGTGTCCAAGTCTGGACAATTTATTGGTAAAGGCTATGATTGCGGAGGCTTGTTCCGCTTTTCTTTGTTAGATTTCAATAATAAGTCTGTGAACCATATTTGTGCTAATGTTGATGATCTTGCGAGTATTTGGCATTCTCGTTTGTGTCATATTAATTTTGGCTCTATGTCTCGGCTTGCAACCATGAGTTTAATTCCGAATATCACCATAGTCAAAGGTTCTAAGTGCCATAGTTGTGTGCAGTCGAAGCAACCTCGAAAGCCTCACAAGGCTGCTGAGGAGAGACACCTGGCACCTCTAGAACTCATACATTCTGATCTTTGTGAGATGAATGGTGTGTTGACAAAGGGTGGTAAGAGATACTTCATGACATTGATTGATGATGCGTCTAGATTTTGCTATGTATACTTGCTAAAAACTAAAGATGAGGCTTTAGACTACTTTAAAATCTATAAGGCTGAAGTTGAAAACCAACTAGAGAGAAAGATCAAACGTCTTAGATCAGATCGTGGTGGCGAGTTCTTTCCCAAAGTCTTTGACGATTTCTGTGCAGAACATGGCATTATTCATGAGAGGACTCCTCCCTATTCACCCGAGTCAAACGGGATTGCTGAAAGGAAAAACCGTACGTTGACTGACCTGGTGAATGCCATGTTAGACACTTGTGGTTTATCTAAGGCATGGTGGGGGGAGGCAGTCCTGACTTCATGTCATGTTCTGAATAGAATTCCTATGGACAAAGAAGAGAAAACCCCTTATGATAAGTGGGTTGGGAGAAAACCATCACTTTCATACTTGCGCACTTGGGGGTGCATGGCGAAAGTCAATGTACCAATTAATAAAAAGCGCAAGCTTGGTCCAAGGACAGTGGATTGTGTCTTTCTTGGATATGCTTCGTGTAACATAGCATATAGATTTTTAGTAGTTAAATCTGAAGTTCCTGATGTATATGTTGATACTATTATGGAATCACGTGATGCTACTTTCTTTGAACATATATTTCCAATGAAAGACATTCATAGCAATTCTAGATACTCTTCTGAGATAACTCCTGAACATAGTACACCTATTGAGAGTTTTGAACAGCCACATGAAATTGTCCTAGAGGAGGATGACAATGATGCTCCTAAAAGGAGCAAGAGACAAAGGGTTGAAAAATCCTTTGGTGATGATTTCATTGTGTACCTTGTGGACGATACTCCTACTACCATTGCAGAAGCATTTGCATCTTCAGATGCAGATGATTGGAAAGAAGCGGTTTATAATGAGATGGACTCTATTCTTTCAAATGGTACGTGGGAAGTCACTGATCGACCCTATGGATGCAAACCTGTGGGTTGTAAGTGGGTGTTTAAAAAGAAGCTCAAGCCTGATGGTACAATTGAAAAGTACAAGGCTAGGCTTGTGGCTAAAGGCTATACTCAGAAAGAAGGAGAAGACTTCTTTGATACTTACTCACCTGTTGCTAGAATGACCACTATTCGAGTACTACTTTCTTTGGCTGCCTCGTATGGTCTCCTTGTTCATCAGATGGATGTAAAGACAGCTTTTCTTAATGGAGAGCTGGACGAGGAAATCTATATGGAACAGCCTGATGGATTTGTAGTAAAGGGTCAAGAAAGCAAGGTGTGCAAGTTATTGAAATCTTTGTATGGTCTGAAGCAAGCACCAAAGCAGTGGCATGAGAAGTTTGACACTACTCTAACGTCTGCAGGCTTTGCCATTAATGAGGCAGACAGGTGTGTATATTATCGCTGTGGTGGGGGCGAAGGAGTTATATTGTGCTTATATGTTGATGATATATTGATATTTGGCACAAACATTGATGTGATCAATGAAGTCAAGTCTTTTCTATCAAAGAGTTTTGATATGAAAGATCTGGGAGAAGCTGATGTGATTCTAAACATCAAGCTGATTAAGGCAGATGGTGGGATTACTCTCGCAATCTCACTATGTTGAAAAGGTTTTGAAGCGATTTGGCTTCTCTGAGTGCAAACCTTCTCCAACACCTTACGATCCCAGTGTGACACTGCGAAAGAACAAGAGAATTGGTTTAGACCAATTGAGATACTCTCAGATTGTCGGTTCACTCATGTATCTTGCTGGTGCAACAAGGCCCGATATCTCGTTTGCTGTGAGCAAATTGAGCAGGTTCATGTCAAACCCCGGGACTGATCATTGGCATGCACTTGAGCGGGTTATGCGCTACCTGCAAGGTACAATGAGTTATGGAATTCACTATTCTGGTCAGCATGCAGTACTTGAAGGATATAGTGATTCGAACTGGATATCTGATGCAGACGAGCTTTATGCCACCAGTGGTTATGTCTTTACTATTGGTGGAGGTGCGGTATCATGGAGGTCATGCAAGCAGACCATTTTGACGAGGTCAACCATGGAAGCCGAGCTAGCTGCACTTGACACAGCAACCGTTGAGGCAGAATGGTTGCGTGAACTCTTGATGGACTTGCCGGTGGTTGAGAAACCAATACCAGCTATCCTTATGAACTGTGACAATCAGACAGTGATTGCTAAAGTGACGAGTTCTAAGGATAATGGAAAGTCATCAAGACATGTCAAAAGACGATTGAAGTCTGTCAGAAAGTTGAGAAACTCCGGAGTTATAAGTGTGACTTATATTTCAACAGATAAAAATCTGGCAGATCCTTTTACCAAGGGACTACCACGTAATGTGATAGAAATCGCATCGAGAGAGATGGGTATGAGACCCGAATAAAGTTGCCATGGTGGAAACCCAGTCTATGTGATCGGAGATCCCGTGAATTAGGTCCTGGGAAGAACAAGCCATTGGTGAACTGAGGAGAGTAACCTTTGACCCTCTCTAAGTAAAGATGCAATACTCTCAAATGCTGTAAGGCAGGTTGGCTTTGTGCCTTAATATGTTCTGTTGGCTTGTATTAGCGAAGATGTTGTCCTGCAGAACATTCTTTGAAAGAACACACCTATATGAGTTAGACTGTCTAACGTCGCAGTCTATGAGATTTGGGTGATCTCTAGTAAACTCATGAAGAGACCTTGGAGTACGACGTATATGCTCCACCCGAGAAGGGGACTACTGGTAGCCAAGTACTGGTCATGACTTCAAGTGAAACTCATTCACGCAAAACTTGCAATTCAAGGCATAGTCCATTGTCCAAGTTGTGGGTTGGTGTAGCTTGGAGTTCTAGGCGGAAGTTCAACTTAACAGTCTCTGCTGAAAAAACTAGTATATTAAACAGTAGTGAACAGTGGCGAAAACTGCAGATGGGCATTTGAGATCTGGTGGGGGATTGTTAGGATTTATGGGCTTGGCCCAATTAAGAATTTCTAATAAATCCCAGAAAATCTCAAAAGCCCATACAAGAGGATGGCTAGAGGATAGGTGGAACCATTAGCACCATATTGCTAGCTCTAGTGGAGTAGAGCTAGCTTAAATATGGAAGCCACACTCACTCACCAAGTCATGGATGAGAGGAGAGAGTGTGGAGAGCCACACGCGCGCGCTCGCTCGCTCGCCTCGCCTCGCCTCGCCTCGCCTGGCCTGGCCTGGCCTGGCCTGGCCTGGGCTGGGCTGGGCTGGGCGAAGGGCGCGGGCGCACGACATGCGCGTGAATGGTCCGCCGAAATCCGGCCCCTCGCCTTGCGGGGGCGCGGCTACCTTTTGCCGTTTGATTTTTTGGTTTCTTGGCTGTTACGCTTATCCTAACCGAACGCTATAAAATCTCAACTGATTGCGAGATTTCCGTGCGCGGATAAGCACGGGGGGTCGCGGACTCAGCCCTATAAAAGGAGCCCGGCAGCCAGCCTCCAAATCATCCCAATTCGCTTTCGCCTCTCTTCACAGCTGAGCCGCCTTCTAGTTCTCTTCATCCCGATCGTAGAGGTGCATCTGCGATTAGGAGAGCAGGTCTCCGGAACCCTTCGCCTTCTAGATCCTGCACCAGGAGAGGCCGAATAAGGTTTTTGGGAAGCGTCTTCACGCGACTGCTCGTGATCTGATTGACCTCGTCGACCCTGCTGATTTCGCTACTTCGACATCGTCGACCCTGCTGATTCCGGCGCGTGCCATCTATCAGTAAGTCTAATCAGTACGCATCATCTGATTTGACTTGTTATTTCAGTGATTGTGATTTTGTCATGATTTATATTCGGAATTTAATTTGGAATTTGTCTAACTATTCAACATCCCTTTCGTTTCCTACATACAATGCCCCATGCCGCACCAGGGTTCTCTACTCCTCTTTGCCGTATATGTCGTCACAACCTACTGCTTTCTTAATTTTAAGTTGCATGAGCATTTTCTATGGCCTTCACTAGGCGCTGACAGTATAATATATCTATCTACGTATTTTTCTAAATATAATATAAATGTTTAATTTAGAGTGAAACTAATATGGTATAAAGAAATAGATGCTGCAAATCAAGTTAGAGTGACATTTATTATTGCTCCTCCGAGACGGTATCTTGTCTAGCTCCAGTGTCACACCAAGGCCTGTGTGCGGAACGTGGGAGGCAGGTGACTTTGTCTTAGCTAAAACCTCCAATAAAAACGACAAACTAGCACTTATGATATCATAAAAATCGAACTTTTTAAAAATGGTAACTAGAAACATAGAAAAATAATATCAATACTTATATCTCTAAATAAATTTATCATAAAAGTATACTTCCTTTTTAAACTAATAATACTTATTATACATTACAAATAATATTATTTTGTGTAGATGTTTAATTTATCGATAACGGAAATGTATATTTAATTATTTATTTTAGAACGGATAAATCATTCAGTATGTAAAAATACTTTATATCAAATCATTCTATCTCAAAAATGTATGGCCCATTGGACTCCATGAAGCTAATAAATACTCCTCCTAAAATGTTATAACTGAAAAATATTTACCATATAATATATTTTCATAATGTACCAAAAAATACTATAAGATAGAAAAATATTTATGATATCAATTCAATCTATCTCAAGTTCAACTAAATTAAAAAAAATTATACTGCCAAATAATTATAGTTAAATAATTCATCGTGAAATATAGTTTTATAGTATCCATGTTTTAAGGCACAGATGTCAATTTTATATATTCTATACACTTAGTCAAATTTAAGGTAATTTGACTCAACCCAAACTTATAATTGCATCAATTTTTGGACAAAGTTAGTGCCGGAGAGTAAACTCCACCCGAGTGGCGGAATGCACCTACCTAATCATAAGAACATGGGACAACCTAAGGTTAGCATGTGGAGATGCAATAACACTAGAACACACAAGGATTTAGAGTGGTTCGGGTCGTCGGAGCATAACACCCTACTCTATTGTGAGTTGTATTGCTGAGAGCTTGAAAAAACATGCGTATGGATGGAGATGTCTTTGACGCCTCGTTTGGATCATTGGAATTGAATTCCATTCTAACAATGGTAATTTAGGTATATATCAATTAAACTAATTTGGTTTTATGCAAAATATATTTATATATTATTATTAGCAAGACATGTGCTCTCCCTTTTATAGCCTAACGGAGGCATGTACATGGGTGTTGGGCCCCGACATACGGGACCAAGAATATAATAATATGGAGCGTGAAACAACGAATAGAGCTGGTGGACATCATGCGGATTTTCTGACCAGAGTCTCCTTCGCCCTGTCTTGTCGGCGTGTGTGTGAAGGCTTTGGTGTAGGCTGCGGCATAAACTGACATGTCGATGCACGTAGGGTGTATATGGATGGTGTCGTCCTATCCCTTCTGCATGTCTCCTTCGCCCGTCTTTGTAGTGGGAACAGTAGAAGTCATGATGATGGCTGCCCATGCGCGGCGCAGAGAGTCAATGGTCTCGTCTCGGTAACACGTGGGTTACTAACGCGGCCCATGCCATGCGGACTACGCACGCCGCCTACAATTAATGTGGGGTTCACACCACTTGTCACAAATGCGGACAGGTGCACATCTTGCACATATTTAATGCGGGTGGGCCTGGTGACTTTCGTTATGCGCCACAGGCCACGTGACAGCACTGTATCTGCATTTAATGTATTATTAGGAACGGTAAAAGTGATTTGTCTAGCTTCTTTGTAAAAAGCAAGTATAATAAGGGGGTTGTAAGTAGGCTAAATACTGAGGGTGGATGAGCAAAGAGAGGAGAGAGATTAGAAACATGTTGTAAATTTTAAGTCGGTTTAGACACGAGAGCCAAATTTTATTGTAAGAGAGATGAGTGACTTAACTGATATACACAACACATGAGCTAAGAGATAGGCTACACAGATTCTTACCGACAGCCGTCGACTACATTATTAAACTTGCTCTAGGTGGTGTGTAATTTAAAAACGAAATGTTTAATAATGGGTAGTGAGTTATGTCCTCTTTTGTTTATTAATCTATATGATATGATAAAATGGCTCCATTCTACCAAATTCAAAAAATAAGCTCATCATGCACATTCTCATCTAGCCTCTCAAAGCAAACACCCTAATTAAGCGTGGGTACGTTGGTTCATAGGCTAATGCATGGGGTGAGAGAGAAAAAAAAAAGTTCCACTCAACATGTGTCGCTGAATCCTATTTGTCCGCGTAGCAAAGGCGAGGACGCCAAAAGGCTCATGGGCATCTCACATGCAGATCATGGGACGTGACAGGTAGAGAAAGAGAATCTCGTCGCCCGCCCCGGCATCGGCAAGCAACGAGCAGGCTGCACCATCTGTATTTGTCCCCGCGGAAAGAATTCCGTGATAACCATGGTTGCTTATATAAGCAGGTTGCCTCTCCCGGAGTCCCGGTCTTCCATCCGTAGGGGCAAGTTTTGTTATCTCCCTTCTCGTTCAGGTCTCCTCATTGCCAGCTTGCAGAGGTGCAAATGATTGGTCCCCAGGACACACGGCTGATGAGAATTCAAAGTTGGGTAGTGCCCACCCCGTTAATATAGGCTGACTGCTGACACTGTACCAACTGAATTCTAGAGATCGTTTTATTCTTTTTTTAGCCCTACTAGTATACACGCGCAATTGCACCTCTTCTCTTCTGCTTTTTCATCTAAAGAGTGAACGTGCAGTCGTGCCACACCCGAACCATAGGACAAGGCGTAGCGAAAGAACCCGGATGGCCGGATCACAGGACAAGGCGTAGCGAAAGAACGGACGGTTTGTTTCTGTTTGTTTTGGTGAGTAACAAAGATATCATATCTACCGTTTTAAAATATTTTCTATAGATGCTGGATAAGCTCGTCAATAATTTGTCCATGTCTTTTATCTTTGTTATTAATTAGAAAATAAATTCAGAATCATTAGTATGTTATATTATTACTCAAGAATTATAATGTAAATTAGTTTTGACAAGTGCTAATACGTTGATCAGTCAATCTTTTATGGGCTAGTTAGGATATTAATGGTGCAATGAACATATTTTAAATTAGTGATTACTGCTTAATTTGTATTAGTGCATATGTGTTACTGCTTAATTGCGAAAGCGCATCTAACTGAGTTGGTTAGGTGGTCTAAGTAGCACTACTCAGGTCCTCGGTTCGATGTATAGGTGGGAGCAGGAGTTTTCTCTTCTTAATATAATGCCTGGGGTATAGGTGGGAGCAGGAGTTTTCTCTTCTTAATATAATGCCTGGGGTTGTACCCCTGCAGGTCGAGTGTCACCGCTTAATTAGTGGTTATAATTCTAATGACCCTGTCCCCTTTATCCAACCAAACATCCGACATGAATATCTCTACCCCAATATACATATGGGAACATATGGTATCATGTACAAATGTACAATCGATCATGTTGATGAAATCGTGCAATCAATTAATCTGGTTCGTTCAAGAAAAAACCAACGATAACTACTATTTTGCATTCAACCCTGCCACCTGAAACATATTACCACATATATTAAGGGTGTTTCAGATAGAAGAAGTTAAATGTAAAATAGCATATGAGGTCAGTTGATTATACGGTTACATCAACATAATTAATTACACATAATATATTCTCTATACACGTATCACCATATTTCATCCAACTTCACCCTACATTTAAGGGATGAAAACAAACAATCTGTTAGGATAACCCCTCTTTCGTTTTCATTTTCATATTTTATTTCGGAAACGGGGTCAAAAACAAGACAATGCAAGCAGGATGATGAATCAAAATCAGACGTAAAAAAGTGAAAACGTTGCCGTATAGACATATGGAAGCAATATATTATAATATACATATGACTACTAAAGAAAATAATAAATTATGGATTGGTTTGTTGCGATGTGACATAGTCATCTATGATTTGTTCATGGTATTATCTAAAATGGGATATTATATACGGATAAAATGTGATATTTTGACTAAAACGAGAAAAGCGAAAACAAATAGAAAAAACACATGTACCGTTCCACCCCATTTTCACATTTGTCAAAAAACGAAAAACACAGAAACGATAGAGATGTCCATAAATACAAATTCGAATGGATCAATATAAGAATTAGAGCAGAGTGGAACATGATATATCCGACCGTTTTCACCCTGAAAGTCGCCTAGAGGAGGGTGAATAGGCGGAATCTGAAAATTACAAACTTAAGCACGCACTACAAGCCGAGGTTAGCGTTAGAAATAAAATCGAGTCCGAAAAGAGAGGGCGAAAACAAATCACAAGCAAATAGCAAGAGTGACACAGTGATTTGTTTTACCGAGGTTCGGCCCTCGAAGGCCTAGTCCCCGTTGAGGTGGTCACAAAGACCGGGTCTCTTTCAACCCTTTCCCTCTCTCAAACGGTCACCTAGACCGAGTGAGCTTCTCTTCTCAATGACACTTAGTCCCTACAACGACCACCACACAATTGGTATCTCTTGCTTTGATTACAAATGTCTTGGGAACAAGAAATGGGAAGAAGAAAAGTGATCCAAGCGCAAGAGCTCAAAAGAACACGACAAAACTCTCTCTTCTAGTCACTATTGCTTTAAGTGGAATTGGGACTTGGAGATGATTTGATTCACTCTAATTGTGTCTTGTATTGAATGCACTAGCTCTTGTATTGAATGTGTTGCGTGAAAACTTGGATGCCATGAAGTGTGGTGGTTGGGGGTATTTATAGCCCCACCCACCAAAATGGTCGTTGGGGAACTCTGCTGTCGACGGGCCTGGACAGTCCGGTGCGCCAGCCACGTCACCCAACCGTTAGGGTTCGACCGTTGGAGCTTCTGACAACTGGGCCATCGGACAGTCTGGTGGTGCACCAGACAGGTCCTGTTCACTGTCCGGTGCGCCTTCTGGCGCCTGCTCTGACTCTGCGCGCAGTCTGCACTGTTCACAGTTCACTTTTGCAGTCGACCGTTGGCGCAGTAGTCGTTGCTCCCGCTGGCACACCGGACAGTCTGGTGCTACACCAGACAGTCCGGTGAATTATAGCGGAGAGCATTTTCCAGAAATCCGAAGCTGAGGAGTTCGGAGTGATTCTCCCTGGTGCACCGGACACTGTCCGATGCGCCAGACCAGGGCAGCCTTCGGTTTTCTTTGCTCTTTTGTTTTGAACCCTTTCTTTTAACTTTGTATTGGTTTGTTGTGAACCTTTGACACCTGTAGAACATATAATCTAGAGCAAACTAGTTAGTCCAATTATTTATGTTGGGCAATTCAACCACCAAAATCATATAGGAAAAGGTTTGACCATATTTCCCTTTCAATCTCCCCCTTTTTGGTGATTGATGCCAACACAAACCAAAGCAAATATATAAGTGCAGAATTGAACTAGTTTGCATAAGGTAAGTGCAAAGGTTGCTTGGAGTGAAACTGAAAGGGAATTAGGCTTACACCTAGTCCCTAATTAATTTTGGTGGTTGAATTGCCCAACACAAATATTTGAACTAACTAGTTTGCCCAAGTGTATAGATTATACAGGTGTAAGAGGTTCACACTCAGTCAATAAAAAGATCAAGTTTTAGATTCAACAAAGGAGCAATGAGGCAACCGAAAGCACCTCTGGTCTGGAGGCACCGGACTGTCCGGTGCACCAGAGGACTCCACCTCCGAACTCTTCACTCTCGGGATTTTCCAAAGGCCACTCCGCTATAATTCACCGGACTGTCCGGTGTACACCGGACATGTCCAGCGCTTCAATAAACAGCAGCCTCTGGAACTCGTCAGCCTCGGGTTTTCACTTCGGCTGCTCCGCTAAAATTCACCGGACTGTCCGGTGTACACCGGACTGTCCGGTTAACAGCGGGGCAACGGCTATTTCGGCGCCAACGGCTCCCTGCAGCGCATTTAATGCACGCTCTGCGCGCGCAGACGTCAGGCGCGCCCATACCGGCGCACCGGACAATGAACAGTTGGTGTCCGGTGTGCACCGGACATCCAGGCGGGCCCCGAAGTCAGAAGCTCCAACGGTCAGAATCCAACGGCATTGATGACGTGGCGGGGGCACCGGACTGTCCGGTGTGCACCGGACTGTCCGGTGCACCATACGACAGACAGCTCCACCAACGGTCAAGTTTGGTGGTTGGGGCTATAAATACCCCAACCACCCCACCATTCATTGCATCCAAGTTTTCCAACTTCCAACCACTTACAAGAGCTAGACATTCAATTCTAGACACACCAAAGAGATCAAATCCTCTCCAATTCCACTCAAGCCTTTAGTGACTAGCGAGAGAGATTTGCCGTGTTCTTTTGAGCTCTTGCGCTTGGATTGCTTTCTTTCTTTCTCACTTGTTCTTGTGATCAAAACTCAATTGTAACCAAGGCAAGAGGCACCAATTGTGTGGTGGCCCTTGCGGGGAAGTTTTGTTCCCGTTTGATTGAGAAGAAGAAAAGCTCACTCGGTCCGAGGGACCGTTTGAGAGAGGGAAGGGTTGAAAGAGACCTGGCCTTTGTGGCCTCCTCAACGGGGAGTAGGTTTGAGAGAATCGAACCTCGGTAAAACAAATCCGCGTGTCTCACTTCATTATTCGCTTGCGATTTGTTTTGCGCCCTCTCTCTCGGACTCGTTTATATTTCTAACGCTAACCCGGCTTGTAGTTGTGATTATTTTTGTGATTTTCAGTTTCGCCCTATTCACCCCCCTCTAGGCGACTTTCAATTGGTATCGGAGCCCGGTGCTTCATTAGAGCCTAACCGCTCGAAGTGATGTCGGGAGATCACACCAAGAGGGAGATGGAAACCGGCGACAACAAGCCCACTACAAGCCAAGGGAGCACTTCATCGGAAGAGTCCCGCACCAAGAGAAGGGAGAAGAAGAAGAACTCCTCCAAGCGGAAGGAGAAAAGATCTTCCTCTTCTCACCACAAGGAGAAGAAGGAAAAATCTTCTTCTCACAAGCCGCATCGGAGTGGGGACAAGCACAAGAAGATGAGGAAGGTGGTCTACTACGAGACCGACACTTCATCAACATCCACCTCCGACTCCGATGCACCGTCCGTAACTTCTAAGCGCCAAGAGCGCAAGAAGTTTAGTAAGATCCCCTTAAACTATCCCCGTACATCTAGACATACTCCTTTACTTTCCGTTCCATTAGGCAAACCGCCGACTTTTGATGGCGAAGATTATGCTAGGTGGAGTGATTTAATGAAATTTCATCTAACCTCACTCCACAAAAGTATATGGAATGTTGTTGAGTTTGGAGTACAGGTGCCATCAATAGGGGATGAGGGTTATGACACGGACGAAGTGGCCCAAATCGAGCACTTCAACTCCCAAGCCGCAACCATTCTCCTTGCCTCTCTAAGCAAGGAGGAATACAACAAAGTGCAAGGGTTGAAGAACGCAAAGGAGATTTGGGACCTACTCAAGACGGCGCACGAGGGTGATGAACTCACCAAGATCACCAAGCGGGAAACGATCGAGGGGGAGCTCGGTCGCTTTCGTCTTCGCCAAGGGGAGGAGCCACAAGACATGTACAATCGGCTCAAGACCTTGGTGAACCAAGTGCGCAACCTCGGGAGCAAAAAATGGGATGACCACGAGGTGGTTAAGGTTATTTTAAGAGCACTTATTTTCCTTAACCCCACTCAAGTTCAATTAATTCGTGGTAATCCTAGATATCCACTAATGACCCCCGAGGAAGTTATCGGGAATTTTGTGAGCTTTGAATGCATGATCAAAGGCTCAAAGAAGATCAACGAGCTTGACGAACCTTCCACATCCGAGGCGCAACCGGTGGCCTTCAAGGCAACGGAGGAGAAGAAGGAGGAGTCTACACCAAGTAGACAACCAATTGACGCCTCCAAGCTCGACAATGAGGAGATGACTTTAATCATCAAAAGCTTTCGCCAAATCCTCAAGCAACGGAGGGGGAAGGACTACAAACCCCGCTCCAAGAAAGTGTGCTACAAATGTGGTAAGCCCGGTCATTTTATTGCAAAATGTCCTATGTCTAGTGACAGTGACAGGGGCGACGACAAGAAGGGAAAGAAGAGAGAAAAGAAGAAATACAACAAGAAGAAGGGCGGCGATGCCCATGTTTGCCGGGAGTGGAACTCCGACGAGAGCTCCACCGACTCCTCCTCCGACGACGAGGACGCCGCCAACATCGCCGTCACCAAAGGCCTCCTCTTCCCCAACGTCGGCCACAAGTGTCTCATGGCCAAGGATGGCAAAAAGAAGGTAAAATCAAGGTCCTCCACTAAATATGAAACATCTAGTGATGAGGATGATGATAAAAATGAGGAGGATAACTTGCGCATTCTTTTTGCTAACCTCAACATGCAACAAAAAGAAAAATTAAATGAATTGATTAGTGCTATACATGAGAAGGATGATCTCTTGGATTCTCAAGAAGAATTCCTTATTAAAGAAAATAAGAAGCATGTTAAGGTCAAGAATGCTTATGCTCTAGAAATTGAAAAATGTGAAAAATTAACTAGTGAGCTAAGCACATGCCATGACACTATTACCAACCTTAGAAATGAAAATGCTAGATTAATTGCTAAGGTTGATTCACATGTTTGCAATGTTTCAACTTCCAATTCTAAAGATGATAATATTGATTTACTTGCTAGAATTGATGAGATGAATGAGTCTCTTGCTAGCCTTAAGATTGAGAATGAAAAATTACTTGCTAAGGCTAAGAATTTTGATGTTTGCAATGCCACTATTTCCGACCTTAAAACTAAAAATGATTTATTACATGCTAAGGTCATTGAACTAAAATCTTGCAAACCCTCTACATCTAATGATGAGCATGTTTCTATTTGTACTAGATGTAGAGATGTTGATATCAATGCTATTCATGATCACATTGCTTTAATTAAACAACAAAATGATCATATAGCATTATTAGACGCTAAAATTGCCGAGCATAACTTAGAAAATGAAAAGTTTAAATTTGCTAGAAGTATGCTCTATAATGGGAGACGCCCTGGCATCAAGGATGGCATTGGCTTCCAAAGGGGAGACAATGTCAAACTTAATGCCCCTCCAAAGAATTTATCTAACTTTGTCAAGGGCAAGGCTCCCATGCCTCAGGATAACAAGGGATACATTTTGTACCCTGCCGGCTATCCTGAGGGCAAAATTAGGAGAACTCATTCTAGGAAGTCTCACTCTGGCCCTAACCATGCTTTTATGTATAAGGGTGAGACATCTAGCTCTAGGCAACCAACCCGTGCCAAGTTGCCTAGAAAGAAAACTCCTAATGCATCAAATGATCATGCTATTTCATTCAAAACTTTTGATGCATCATATGTTTTAACTAACAAATCCGGCAAGGTAGTTGCCAAGATTATTGGGGGCAAGCACAAGGGATCAAAGACTTGTGTTTGGGTACCCAAAGTTCTTGTTTCTAATGCCAAAGGACCCAAAACCGTTTGGGTACCTAAAATCAAGAACTAAAATTGTTTTGTAGGTTTATGCATCCGGGGGCTCAAGTTGGATACTCGACAGCGGGTGCACAAACCACATGACAGGGGAGAAAAAGATGTTCTCCTCTTATGAGAAAAACCAAGATCCCCAACGAGCTATCACATTCGGGGATGGAAATCAAGGTTTGGTCAAAGGTTTGGGTAAAATTGCTATATCACCTGACCATACTATTTCCAATGTTTTTCTTGTAGATTCTTTAGATTACAATTTGCTTTCCGTATCCCAATTATGTCAAATGGGCTACAACTGTCTATTTACTGATGTTGGTGTTACTGTCTTTAGAAGAAGTGATGATTCAATAGCATTCAAGGGAGTGTTAGAGGGTCAGCTATACTTGGTAGATTTTGATAGAGCTGAACTCGACACTTGCTTGATTGCTAAGACTAACTTGGGTTGGCTCTGGCACCGCCGACTAGCCCATGTTGGAATGAAGAATCTTCATAAGCTTCTAAAGGGAGAACACATTTTGGGACTAACAAATGTTCATTTTGAGAAAGACAGGATTTGTAGCGCATGCCAAGCAGGGAAGCAAGTTGGCACTCATCATCCACACAAGAACATCATGACTAGTGACAGGCCACTGGAGCTCCTACACATGGACCTATTCGGCCCGATCGCTTACATAAGCATCGGCGGGAGTAAGTACTGTCTAGTTATTGTGGATGATTATTCTCGCTTCACTTGGGTGTTCTTTTTGCAGGACAAATCTCATACCCAAGAGACCTTAAAGGGATTCTTAAGACGGGCTCAAAATGAGTTCGGCTTAAGGATCAAGAAAATTAGAAGCGACAATGGGACGGAGTTCAAGAACTCTCAAATTGAAGGCTTCCTTGAGGAGGAGGGCATCAAGCATGAGTTCTCTTCTCCCTACACTCCACAACAAAATGGTGTAGTGGAGAGGAAGAATCGGACTCTATTGGACATGGCAAGAACCATGCTTGATGAGTACAAGACACCAGATCGGTTTTGGGCCGAAGCGGTCAACACCGCTTGCTACGCCATCAACCGGTTATATCTTCACCGAATCCTCAAGAAGACATCCCATGAACTCCTAACCGGTAAAAAGCCAAATATTTCATATTTTAGAGTTTTTGGTAGCAAATGTTTTATACTTGTTAAAAGAGGTAGAAAATCTAAATTTGCTCCTAAAACTGTAGAAGGCTTTTTACTAGGATATGACTCAACCACAAGGGCATATAGAGTCTTTAACAAGTCCTCAGGACTTGTTGAAGTTTCTTGTGACGTTGTGTTTGATGAGACTAACGACTCTCAAGTAGAGCATGTTGATCTTGATGAGATAGGTGAAGAACAGGCTCCATGCATAGCGCTAAGGAACATGTCCATTGGGGATGTGTGTCCTAAGGAACCCGAAGAGCCTCCACATGCACAAGATCAACCATCCTCCTCCATGCAAGCATCTCCACCAACTCAAATTGAGGATGAGGCTCAAGATGTTGAACAAGAAGATCAAGAAGATGAGCCACCTCAAAATGATGGCAACGATCAAGGGGGAGATGCAAATAATGAAGACAAGGAGGATGAACAACCAAGGCCGCCACACCCAAGAGTCCACCAAGCAATACAACGAGATCACCCCGTCGACACCATCCTCGGCGACATTCATAAGGGGGTAACTACTCGATCTCGTGTTGCACATTTTTGTGAACATTACTCTTTTGTTTCCTCTATTGAGCCACACAGGGTAGAAGAAGCACTTCAAGATTCGGATTGGGTGATGGCGATGCAAGAGGAGCTCAACAATTTCACAAGGAATGAGGTATGGCATTTAGTTCCACGTCCTAATCAAAATGTTGTAGGAACCAAGTGGGTTTTCCGCAACAAGCAAGACGAGCATGGTGTGGTGACAAGGAACAAAGCTCGACTCGTGGCCAAGGGGTATTCACAAGTCGAAGGTTTGGATTTTGGTGAAACCTATGCACCCGTAGCTAGGCTTGAGTCAATTCGCATATTATTGGCCTATGCTACTTACCATGGCTTCAAGCTTTATCAAATGGACGTGAAGAGTGCCTTCCTCAATGGACCAATCAAGGAGGAGGTCTATGTTGAGCAACCTCCCGGCTTTGAAGACAGTGAGTACCCTAACCATGTCTATAGGCTCTCTAAGGCGCTTTATGGGCTCAAGCAAGCCCCAAGAGCATGGTATGAATGCCTTAGAGATTTCCTTATTACAAATGGCTTCAAAGTCGGCAAAGCCGATCCTACTTTATTCACTAAAACTCTTGACAATGATTTGTTCGTATGCCAAATTTACGTTGATGATATTATATTTGGGTCTACTAACAAATCTACATGTGAAGAATTTAGTAGGATCATGACTCAGAAATTCGAGATGTCTATGATGGGGGAGTTGAAGTATTTTCTAGGATTTCAAGTCAAACAACTCCAAGAGGGCACCTTCATTAGCCAAACAAAGTATACTCAAGACATTCTAAGCAAGTTTGGAATGAAGGATGCCAAGCCCATCAAGACTCCCATGGGAACAAATGGGCATCTCGACCTCGACACGGGAGGTAAGTCCGTGGATCAAAAGGTATACCGGTCGATGATTGGTTCATTGCTTTATTTATGTGCATCTCGACCGGACATTATGCTTTCCGTATGCATGTGTGCAAGATTCCAAGCCGACCCTAAGGAATCACACCTTACGGCCGTAAAACGAATCCTGAGATATTTGGCTTATACTCCTAAGTTTGGGCTTTGGTACCCTCGGGGATCCACTTTTGATTTGATTGGTTATTCGGATGCCGATTGGGCGGGGTGTAAGATTAATAGGAAGAGCACATCGGGGACTTGCCAGTTCTTGGGAAGATCCTTGGTGTCATGGGCTTCAAAGAAGCAAAATTCGGTCGCTCTTTCTACCGCCGAAGCCGAGTACATTGCCGCAGGCCATTGTTGCGCGCAGTTACTTTGGATGAGGCAAACCCTGCGGGACTACGGTTACAAATTAACCAAAGTTCCTCTTCTATGTGATAATGAGAGTGCAATCCGCATGGCGGATAATCCCGTTGAGCATAGCCGCACTAAACACATAGCCATTCGGTATCATTTTCTTCGGGATCACCAACAAAAGGGGGATATCGAAATTTCATACATTAACACTAAAGATCAATTAGCCGATATCTTTACCAAGCCACTTGATGAACAATCTTTTACCAGACTTAGGCATGAGCTTAATATTCTAGATTCTAGGAATTTCTTTTGCTAAACTTGCACACATAGCTCACATGTATACCTTTGATCATATCTCTTTTATATATGCTATGACTAATGTGTTTTCAAGTGTATTCCCAACCAAGTCATAGGTATATTGAAAGGGAATTGGAGTCTTCGGCGAAGACTAGGCTTCCACTCCACTCTACTACTCATCCTTCGCCGTCGCTCCGCATCACTCTCCAACGTTGGTATAATCTTCACTCATTTATTTTATGACCAAAGGAAGGGAAAGTACTTCAAAAGGGCTTATATCTCACTCAAAGTATCCGTTTTTGGCGATTCATGCCAAAGGGGGAGAAAATATGAGCCCAAAGCAAAAGGACCGCACCACCACCCTATACCGCACCACCACCCTAATTTTAAAATTGATGATTTTCATTTGGTAAATTTCAAAATTGGTATCTCTTTGTGTTCTAAAGGGGGAGTAAGTAGTATTTTCAAATTTGATATCTTAAAACCCTCTTGAACACTAAGAGGAGACTTTATTTGAGGGGGAGTTTTGTTTAGTCAAAGAGAAAGCATTTGGAACAAAGGAAGAAAATTTCAAAACTTGAAAATGCCTTGCAAAATCTCAATCATTTACCTTTGACTATCTTGCAAAAGGACTTTGAAAAGAATTTACAAAAGAATTTGCAAAAACAAAACTCTTGGTGCAAATGTGATCCAATATGTCAAAAACAAAGAAAACAATCCATGCGCATCATGTAAGTATTTATATTGGCTCAATTCCAAGCAACCTTTGCACTTACATTATGCAAACTAGTTCAATTATGCACTTCTATATTTGCTTTGGTTTGTGTTGGCATCAATCACCAAAAAGGGGGAGATTGAAAGGGAATTAGGCTTACACCTAGTCCCTAATTAATTTTGGTGGTTGAATTGCCCAACACAAATATTTGAACTAACTAGTTTGCCCAAGTGTATAGATTATACAGGTGTAAGAGGTTCACACTCAGTCAATAAAAAGATCAAGTTTTGGATTCAACAAAGGAGCAATGAGGCAACCGAAAGCACCTCTGGTCTGGAGGCACCGGACTGTCCGGTGCGCCACCGGACATGTCCGGTGCACCAGAGGACTCCACCTCCGAACTCTTCACTCTCGGGATTTTCCAAAGGCCACTCCGCTATAATTCACCGGACTGTCCGGTGTACACCGGACATGTCCGGTGCTTCAATAAACAGCGGCCTCTGGAACTCGTCAGCCTCGGGTTTTCACTTCGGCTGCTCCGCTAAAATTCACCAGACTGTCCGGTGTACACCGGACTGTCCGGTGTAACAGCGGGGCAACGGCTATTTCGGCGCCAACGGCTCCCTGCAGCGCATTTAATGCACGCTCTGCGCGCGCAGACGTCAGGCGCGCCCATACCGGCGCACCGGACAATGAACAGTTGGTGTCCGGTGTGCACCGGACATCCAGGCGGGCCCCGAAGTCAGAAGCTCCAATGGTCAGAATCCAACGGCATTGATGACGTGGCGGGGGCACCGGACTGTCCGGTGTGCACCGGACTGTCCGGTGCACCATACGACAGACAGCTCCACCAACGGTCAAGTTTGGTGGTTGGGGCTATAAATACCCCAACCACCCCACCATTCATTGCATCCAAGTTTTCCAACTTCCAACCACTTACAAGAGCTAGGCATTCAATTCTAGACACACCAAAGAGATCAAATCCTCTCCAATTCCACTCAAGCCTTTAGTGACTAGCGAGAGAGATTTGTCGTGTTCTTTTGAGCTCTTGCGCTTGGATCGCTTTCTTTCTTTCTCACTTGTTCTTGTGATCAAAACTCAATTGTAACCAAGGCAAGAGGCACCAATTGTGTGGTGGCCCTTGCGGGGAAGTTTTGTTCCCATTTGATTGAGAAGAAGAAAAGCTCACTCGGTCCGAGGGACCGTTTGAGAGAGGGAAGGGTTGAAAGAGACCCGGCCTTTGTGGCCTCCTCAACGGGGAGTAGGTTTGAGAGAACCGAACCTCGGTAAAACAAATCCGCGTGTCTCACTTCATTATTCGCTTGCGATTTGTTTTGCGCCCTCTCTCTCGGACTCGTTTATATTTCTAACGCTAACCCGGCTTGTAGTTGTGATTATTTTTGTGATTTTCAGTTTCGCCCTATTCACCCCCCTCTAGGCGACTTTCAGAAACCAATATAATTATTTCAATAGATATGCATAGATTGCTTTCTTTCTTTTAACATTTTGGACCACTCTTGCACCACAAGTTTTGTTTTTGCAAATCCTTTGGTAAATTCTTTTCAAGATCCTTTTGCAAATGGTCAAAGGTATATGAGTAAGATTTCGAGAAGCATTTTCAAGATTTTGAAATTTTCTCCCCCTGTTTCAAATGCTTTTCCTTTGATTTAAATAAAACTCTCCCTTAATGAAATTCTCCTCTTAGTGTTCAAGAGGGTTTTACAATTTTTTGAAAATACTAGAACTTTCTCCCCCTTTTGAAAACACATTAAGATACCAATTTGAAAACTTCATTTTTAAAATTCGTTGGTGGTGGTGCGGTCCTTTTGCTTTGGGCTAATACTTTCTCCCCCTTTGGCATGAATCGCCAAAAACGGATACTTATGAGTGAAATATAAGCCCTCTTTAACAATTTCTCCCACTATGGCAAATAAAATATGAGTGAAAGATTATACCACTGTGGAGAGAAGGCGGAATACTGGCAAAGAGTAGATAATACCGATGGAGTTGAGTGGAAACGTCGTCTTTACCGAATACTCCATTTCCCTTTCAATTCTATGACTAAGCATGAGAATACACTTGAAAACACATTAGTCATAGACATAAGAGAGATATGATCAAAGGTATACAAATGAGCTATGTGTGCAATGTTTCAATCAAAATTCCTAGAATCAAGAATATTTAGCTCATTCCTAAGTTTGGTAAAGGTTTTGTCATCTAAAGGCTTGGTAAAGATATCAGCCAATTGATCTTTGGTGTTAATATAGGCTATCTCGATATCCCCCTTTGTTGGTGATCTCTTAAAAAGTGATACCGAATGGCTATGTGCTTAGTGCGGCTGTGCTCAACGGGATTATCCGCCGTGCGGATTGCACTCTCATTATCACATAGGAGAGGGACTTTGCTAAATTTGTAGCCATAGTCCCTAAGGGTTTGCCTCATCCAAAGCAATTGCGCGCAACAATGGCCTACGGCAATATACTCGGCTTTGGCGGTGGAAAGATCTACTGAGTTTGTTTCTTTGAAGCCCAAGACACCAGGCAAGACACCTGGGATCTCCCCAGAAACTGACAAGTCCCTGATGTGCTCTTCCTATCAATTTTACACCCTGCCCAATCAGCATCTAAATATCCTAATAAATCAAAAGAGGATCCCTTAGGGTACCAAAGACCAAACTTAGGTGTATAAACTAAATATCTCAATATTCTTTTCACGGCCCTAAGGTGAACTTCCTTAGGATCGGCTTGGAACCTTGCACACATGCATACGGAAAGCATAATATCCGGTCGAGATGCACATAAATAGAGTAAAGATCCTATCATCGACCGGTATACCTTTTGATCTACGGATTTTCCTCCCGTGTCGAGGTCGAGATGCCCATTGGTTCCCATGGGTGTCTTGATGCGCTTGGCATCCTTCATTCCAAACTTGGTGAGTATGTCTTGAATGTACTTCGTTTGGATGATGAAGGTGCCCTTTTAGAGTTGCTTGACTTGAAATCCTAGGAAATACTTCAACTCCACCATCATAGACATCTCGAATTTTTGTACCATGATCCTACTAAAATCTTCACATGTAGATTTGTTAGTAGACCCAAATATAATATCATCAACATAAATTTGGCATACAAACAAATCTTTTGCAATAGTTTTAGAAAAGAGAGTAGGATCGGCTTTACCGACTTTGAAGCCATTAGTGATAAGGAAATCTCTTAGGCATTCATACCATGCTCTTGGGGCTTGCTTGAGCCCATAAAGCGCCTTAGAGAGTTTATAGACATGGTTAGGGTACTCACTATCTTCAAAGCCAGGAGGTTGCTCAACATAGACCTCTTCCTTGATTGGTCCATTGAGGAAGGCACTCTTCACGTCCATTTGATAAAGCTTAAAGCCATGGTAAGTAACATAGGCAAGTATTATACGAATTGACTCAAGCCTAGCTACGGGGTGCTTAGGTTTGACCAAAATCCAAACCTTCGACTTGTGAATAGCCCTTGGCTACAAGTCGTGCTTTGTTCCTTGTCACCACACCATGCTCATCTTGCTTGTTGTGGAACACCCACTTGGTTCCTACAACATTTTGGTTAGGACGTGGAACCAGATGCCATACCTCTTTCCTCGTGAAGTTGTTGAGCTCCTCTTGCATCGCTAGCACCCAATCCGAATCTTTAAGTGCATCCTCTACCCTGTGTGGCTCAATAGAGGAAACAAAAGAGTAATGTTCACAAAAATGAGCGACTCGAGATAGAGTGGTTACCCCCTTATGAATATCGCCGAGGATGGAGTTCACGGGGTGATCTATTTGAATCGCTTGGTGGACTCTTGGGTGTGGCGGTCTTGGACCCTGATCATCTTCCTTATCTCGATCATTGGCATCCCCCCTTTATCATTGTCTTCCTCTTGAGGTGGCTCATCTTCTTGATCTTCATTTTCATTAACTTGAGCTTGATCCTCATCTTGGGTTGGTAGAGATGCTTGCATGGAAGATGATGGTTGATCTTGTGCTTGTGGAGGCTCTTCGGATTCCTTAGGACCCACATCCCCAATGGACATGTTCCTTAGCGCTACGCATGGAGCCACTTCATCATCTAGCTCATCAAGATCAACTTGCTCTACTTGAGAGCTGTTAGTCTCATCAAACACAATGTCACAAGAAACTCCAACTAGTCCAGTGGACTTGTTAAAGACTCTATATGCCCTTGTGTTTGAGTCATAACCAAGTAAAAAGCCTTCTACAGCCTTGGGAGCAAATTTAGATTTTCTACCTCTTTTAACAAGAATAAAACATTTGCTACCAAAGACTCTAAAATATGAAACATTGGGCTTTTTACCGGTGAGGAGTTCATAGGATGTCTTCTTGAGGATTCGGTGAAGGTATAACCGGTTGATGGAGTAGCAGGCGGTGTTAACTGCCTCGGCCCAAAACCGGTCCGGTATCTTATACTCATCAAGCATGGTCCTCACCATGTCAAGTAGAGTTCTATTCTTCCTCTCCACTACACCATTTTGTTGTGACATGTAGGGAGAAGAGAACTCATGCTTGATGCCCTCCTCCTCAAGAAAGCCTTGAGAGTTCTTGAACTCCATTCCATTGTTGCTTCTAATCTTTTTGATCCTTAAGCCGAACTCATTTTGAGCTCGTCTCTAGAATCCCTTTAAGGTCTCTTGGGTTTGTGATTTTTCCTGCAAAAAGAACACCCAAGTGAAGCGAGAATAGTCATCCACAATTACAAGACAATACTTACTCCCGCCGATGCTTATATAAGCGATCAGGCCGAATAGATCCATGTGGAGTAGCTCAAGCGGCCTGTCAGTCGTCATGATTTTCTTATGTGGATGATGAACACCAACTTGCTTTCCTGCTTGACATGCGCTATAAATCCTGTCTTTCTCAAAATGAACATTGGTTAGTCCCAAAATGTGCTCTCCCTTTAGAAGCTTATGAAGATTCTTCATCCCAACGTGGGCTAGTCGGCGATGCCAGAGCCAACCCATGTTAGTCTTAGCAATTAAGCAAGTATCGAGTTCAGCTCTATTAAAATCAACCAAGTATAGCTGACCCTCTAATACTTCCTTAAATGCTACTGAATCATCACTTCTTCTAAAGACAGTAACACCTATATCCGTAAAAAGACAATTGTAGCCCATTTTACATAATTGAGAAACTGAAAGCAAGTTGTAATCTAAAGAATCTACAAGAAAAACATTGGAAATAGAATGGTCAGGTGATATAGCAATTTTACGAAGTCCTTTGACCAAACCTTGATTTCCATCCCCGAATGTGATGGCTCTTTGGGGATCTTGGTTTTTCTTATAGGAGGAGAACATCCTTTTCTCCCCAGTCATGTGGTTTGTGCACCTGCTATCAATAATCCAACTTGAGCCCCCGGATGCATAAATCTACAAAACAAGTTTAGGCCTTGTTCTTAGGTACCCAAACGGTCTTGGGTCCTTTTACATTAGAAACAAGCACCTTGGGTACCCAAACACAAGTCTTTGACTCCTTGTGTTTGCCCCCAACATATTTAGCAACTACTTTGCCTGATTTGTTAGTGAGCACATATGAAGCATCAAAAGTCTTAAATGAAACGTTATGATCATTTGATGCAATATGAGATTTCTTCTTAGGCATTCTAACATGGGTAGAACGCCTAGAGCTAGAAGCCTCATTCTTATAAATAAAAGCATGGTGAGAAACAGAATGAGTCTTCTTAGCGTGAATTCTCCTAATCTTATCCTCAGGATAACCAGCAGGATATAAAATATAGCCCTCGTTATCCTGAGGCATGGGAGCCTTACCCTTAACAAAATTAGACAATCTTTTAGTGGCATTGAGCTTGACATTGCCTCCCTGTTGGAAGCCAATGCCATCCTTAATGCCTAGGCGTCTCTCACTATAGAGCATGCTTCTAGCAAATTTAAAATTTTCATTTTCTAAGTCATGCTCATTAATTTTGGCACTAAGTTGAGCTATGTGATCATTTTGTTGTTTAATTAAAGCTAGGTGATCATGAATAGCATCAACATTAATGTCTCTACATCTAGTACAAATAGAAACATGATCAACAGTAGATGTAGAGGGTTTGCAAATACTTAATTCATCAATCTTAGCATGTAACAAAGCATTTTCATTTCTAAGATTGGAAATAGCATCATTGCAAATATTTAAATCCTTAGCCTTAGCAATTAGTTTTTCATTCTCAAATTTAAGGCTAGCAAGAGAGGCATTCAATTTATCTATCTTAGCAATCAGACTAGCATTATCATTTCTAAGATTGGTAATTGAAACATCAAAAATATTTGACTTCTCAACCTTAGCAATCAAATTAGCATTCTCAATTCTAAGGTTGGAGATAGTGTCATGGCAAATGCTAAGCCCACTAGTTAATTTTTCACATTTTTCTACTTCCTGAGCATAAGCATTTTTAACCTTAACATGCTTCTTATTTTCCTTAATAAGGAAGTCCTCTTGGCTATCCAAGAGTTCATCCTTCTCATGAATAGCACTAATTAATTCATTCAATTTTTTGTTGCATGTTTAGGTTGGCAAAAAGAGCAAACAAATTTTCTTCATCATCACTAGAGTTATCCTCATCACTAGATGTTGCATATTTAGTGGAGGCTCTAGATTTTACCTTCTTCTTCTTGTTGTCCTTTGTCATGAGGCAATTGTGGCCGACGTTGGGGAAGAGGAGGCCTTTGTTGACAGCGATGTTGGCGGCGTCCTCGTCGGAGGAGGAGTCGGTGGAGCTCTCGTCAGAGTCCCACTCCCGGCAAACATGGGCATCGCCGCCCTTCTTTTTGTAGTATTTCTTCTTTTCCTTCCTCTTTCCCTTCTTATCGTCGCCCCTGTCACTATCACTAGATAATGGACATTTAGCAATGAAATGATCGGGCTTACCACACTTGTAGCAAACTTTCTTGGAGCGGGGCTTGTAATCCTTCCCCCTCCTTTGCTTGAGGATTTGGCGAAAGCTTTTGATGATTAAAGCCATCTCCTCATTGCCGAGCTTAGAGGCGTCGATGGGGACCCTACTTGGTGTAGAATCCTTCTTTTCTTCTTCCATTGCCTTGAATGCAACGGGTTGCACCTTGGGTGTTGAGGTGGCGCCTCACTCGATGATTTCTTTGGAGCGTTTGATCATCAACTCAAAGCTCACAAATTTTCCTATCACTTCCTCGGGAGACATTAGCTTATATCTAGGATCACCATGAATTAATTGAACTTGAGTAGGATTAAGAAAAATGAGTGATTTAAGAATACCCTTGACCATTTCATGGTCATCCCATTTTGTGCTCCTGAGGTTGCGCACTTGGTTCACCAAGGTCTTGAGCCGGTTGTATATAGCTTGTGGCTCCTCCCCTTGGTTGAGCATGAATCGACCGAGCTCCCCCTCGATCGTTTCCCTCTTTGTGATCTTGGTCACCTCGTCTCCTTCGTGCGCGGTCTTGAGCACGTCCTAAATTTCTTTGGCACTCTTCAACCCTTGCACCTTATTATACTCCTCTCGACTTAGAGAGGCGAGGAGTATAGTAGTGGCTTGGGAGTTGAAGTGCCGGATTTGGGCAACCTCGTCCGAATCATAATCTTCATCCCCTGACGATGGTACCTGCACTCCAAACTCAACAACATCCCAAATACTTGTGTGGAGTGAGGTTAGGTGATGCCTCATTTTATCACTCCACATGTTATAATCTTCACCCTCAAAAACGGGTGGTTTGCCTAGTGGGACAGAAAGTAAAGGAGTACGTTTGAAAATGCGATGATAGCGTAAGGGGATCTTACTAAACTTCTTGCGCTCATGGCGCTTAGAAGTGACGGACGGCGCGTCGGAGCCGGAGGTAGATGGCGACGAAGAGTCGGTCTCATAGTAGACCACCTTCTTCATCTTCTTTTTCTTGTCGCCACTCTGATGCGACTTGGTGTGTGAAGGGGATCCTTTCCCCTTGTTGCTGGACTCTCCTGATGGAGTCTTCCCGTGGCTTGTGGCGGGCTTCTCGCCAGTCACCACCTCCTTCTTGGCATGATCTCCCGACATCACTTCGAGTGGTTAGGCTCTAATGAAGTACCGGGCTCCGATACCAATTGAAAGTCGCCTAGAGGGGGGGTGAATAGGCGGAATCTGAAAATTACAAACTTAAGCACGCACTACAAGCCGAGGTTAGCGTTAGAAATAAAATCGAGTCCAAAAAGAGAGGGCGAAAACAAAACACAAGCAAATAGCAAGAGTGACACGGTGATTTGTTTTACCGAGGTTCGGCCCTCGAAGGCCTAGTCCCTGATGAAGTGGTCACAAAGACAGGGTCTCTTTCAACCCTTTCCCTCTCTCAAACGGTCACCTAGACCGAGTGAGCTTCTCTTCTCAATCAATTGGGACACTTAGTCCCCACAAGGACCACCACATAATTGGTGCCTCTTGCTTTGATTACAAATGTCTTGGGAACAAGAAATGGGAAGAAGAAAAGCGATCCAAGCGCAAGAGCTCAAAAGAACACGGCAAAACTCTCTCTTCTAGTCACTATTGCTTTGAGTGGAATTAGGACTTGGAGAGATTTTGATTCACTCTAATTGTGTCTTGTATTGAATGCACTAGCTCTTGTATTGAATGTGTTGGCTGAAAACTTGGATGCCATGAAGTGTGGTGGTTGGGGGTATTTATAGCCCCACCCACCAAAATGGCCGTTGGGGAACTCTGTTGTCGTCGGGCGCACCGGACAGTCCGGTGCACCACCGGACACTGTCTGGTGCGCCAGCCGCGTCACCCAACCGTTAGGGTTCGACCGTTGGAGCTTCTGACAACTGGGTCACCGAACAGTCCGGTGGTGCACCGGACAGGTCCTGTTCACAGTCTGGTGCGCCTTCTGGCGCCTGCTCTGACTCTGCGCGCGCAGTCCGCATTGTTCACTGTTCACTTTTGCAGTCGACCGTTGGTGCAGTAGCCGTTGCTCCCGCTGGGACATCGGACAGTCCGGTGCTACACCGGACAGTCCGGTGCTACACTGGATAGTCCGGTGAATTATAGCAGAGAGCATTTTCCAGAAACCCGAAGCTGAGGAGTTCGGAGTGATTCTCCCTAGTGCACCGGACACTGTCCGGTGGCACATCGGACAGTCTGGTGCGCTAGACCAGGGCAGCCTTCGGTTTTCTTTGCTCCTTTGTTTTGAACCCTTTCTTTTAACTTTGTATTGGTTTGTTGTGAACCTTTGACACCTGTAGAACATATAATCTAGAGCAAACTAGTTAGTCCAATTATTTGTGTTGGGCAATTCAACCACCAAAATCATATAGGAAAAGGTTTGACCCTATTTCCCTTTCACACCCCTACCTACAACCAAACATAACCCAAGAAAAAATAACTCAAGGGAGAGCAGGGAGTAGGAATGTCAATGGGGAATTGCCCATTGGAGGAATGGTTCCCCGTCCTCGCGAGCTTTTATGGAGGAGTTTTTTTCTCCCATCTCTATCCATGTCAAAAAATTTACCCCCCATGAGGAATCCATCCCTTTAGTTTGGGAACTTCAATTTCGAAGGGATTTCTATTTTTCCCAAAGGAAAATGAACTAATTTATCTTGGGAAAATGAGGTTCCCAAACTATCCCTTAAAAAATACAATACGTAGACTCAAATTTAGAATGATTATATCAGATTAATATAAAGTAAATAAACAAGATTTAAAAGTACATCTACTTTCGAGTTTAGTTTGCTATTTTTAATAGGCTATGTATTAAGTTTTTAAGCATAATTTTAACATGTCAATAGACCAATTTTGATCAAGAGAAATTCACGGGCGAGTGCATGGGGAACGGAGGCGATAGACCATTCTCCATCTCCATCCTCGCGACCCTGATGGGGACAAATTTTTTCCGTTTAAGGCTGCTATCGGGTACCGAAATTAGGGGTACCCATAACACTCCTAATCACGGCTGGTAAACACCTTCAGAGCAAACCATGAAGGCTTACAGTTCGAGTCAAAGTCAAAGCTTCGTCTACCAAGGGACTTGGCCTCGCCTCGCCTGGAACAGTGGTCCCGGACGAGTTCGCGTCTCGCCCGAGGGTCTCCTCAGGCAGTGAGCGCACCCTCGGCTCAGCCAAAGGCAAGCCTTGTCGTGCAAGCGACCTTGGCCAAATCGCCTTACCAGCCGACCGTATCACATGCGCATTTAATGCTGGGATCGCCTGACACCTTATCCTGACACGCGCGCCTCAGTTGGTAAGGTCGAAGTGACCGCAGTCACTTCGCCCTTTCACTGACCGATCTGACCGGAAAACAGCACCGCTCGCCCTGCTCCGGTTGCTGTGCCAACCACCTGGGCGAAACCGACAACGGTCAAGATAAGCCTCGGGCGCAACAGGAAGCTCCGCCTCGCCCGACCCCTGGGTTCGGCCTTGGCCTCGGCCTCGGGAGGAGATCTCCGCCTCGCCCGACCCCAGGGCTCAGCCTCGACCTCGGCGTCGGGAAGAGTCACATCCTCACCCGACCCTGGGCCTCGGCCCCAGCCTCGCCCGACCTCAAGCTCGGATCAACCGCGCCACAAGGGATGCATCATTACCCTACTCCTTGCTAGCTCAGGCTACGAAGGAACAAGACCGGCGTCCCATCCAGCTTGTCCTGGTAACAGGCGATGGTGGTTTCCTGCATGCAACCATGACGTCGGTGGTTCTCAAGCCCCCTACGGAAGCAAGGAGATGTCAGTAGGATCCATGCTGCACCAACAGCTGTACTGCTACAGGGCTCAAGGCACTTCTCCGACGGCCACGACACTACCTCTACAGGGCTCGAGACGCCCCCCCCCCGACGGCCACATTGTTATCTGTACAGGGCTCAGGGCACTTCCCTGCCAGCCACGTTAGCTCCCAGCTACACCCCATTGTACAGCTGGGCATCTCCTTACGTCTATAAAAGGGGGAAGAGAGGGAAAAGGAGGGGAGAAAAACGAACAAGTGAATGAGCATACAAACACACGAACGCACGACAGGAGAGACGAGTAGACGCACGACAAAGGGACAGGAGAAGACGAGCAGGGGCCAGACCCCTCCTCTCTCTCACCCTCGCTCTCTCCTACTCGCTCTCTCTCTCGCCCTCGCTCTCTCGCAACGCTTGTAACCCCTACTACGAGCACCCTGGTGCAAGATAATACAAGACTCATTCCCCCACTTGTGTTCCATCTCGCACCAACCCATCTGGGTAGGGGCACGCAGCGACAAATTTACTCGTCGGTCCAGGGACCCCCTGGGTCCGAAACCCCGACAGTTGGCGTGCCAGGTAGGGGCCTGCTGCGTGTTAACGAACACTTTCCCGTTGAGTTCCATATGGGTAGACTTCAGCAACCTCTTTAGCCCGGGACGGTGCTCCGCTTTGGGAGTCTCGAGTTCATGTCCCTCGACGGCAGCTACGACATGGTACTCCTCCCCCCGCGGCACGACGACAACGACAGTCAACGGCTCGCCCGACGGAGGCGACCTCCACGACGGCATCTCCCCGCGGCAGAAGAGGAACACTCCGGTCATCCCCGCCACGCTCCTCGCCGGAGGAGGCGGAGACGGGGCAACCGTGGCCACGCAGGAGGTGGCACCTTATCGGCTGTCGAACCAGAGCGAGCCAACAATGCCGGCACTCCTCCGGGGGACATGTTAGGTGTTGTCCTCGTGCCTGAGACAACGACGAGTGCCGCTTCCCCGCAACGTGCCAGCCCCAAGTGGACTAACGACGCCAGCACCCTCGCCAAGGACCTGCTGGGCGTCACCCTCGTACCTGAGATGACGGTGCGTTCCGTCCCCGACGCGACTTCACCACCGTCCATCGACCAAAAGGTACCGTCCGTATTCCACCCTGTTCCCTTTCGATTCAGCTTCGATCCACCTAGCAACCCCGCTACGGTGAGCGCTTTTGTAAGGGCGTATCCAAACCTTCTGGGGTACTGAAAGTCGCCTAGAGGGGGGGTGAATAGGGCGAAACTGAAATTCTCAAAAATAATCACAACTACAAGCCGGGTTAGCGTTAGAAATATAATCGAGTCCGCGAGAGAGGGCGCAAAACAAATCGCAAGCGAGTAATGAAGTGAGACACGCGGATTTGTTTTACCGAGGTTCGGTTCTCTCAAACCTACTCCCCGTTGAGGAGGCCACAAAGGCCGGGTCTCTTTCAACCCTTACCCTCTCTCAAACGATCCCTCGGACCGAGTGAGATTTCTCTTCTCAATCACTTGGAACACAAAGTTCCCACAAGGACCACCACAAGATTGGTGTCTCTTGCCTCAATTACAAGTGAGTTTTGATCGCAAGAAAGAATCAAGAAAGAAGAAAGCAATCCAAGCACAAGAGCTCGAAAGAACACAAGCAAATCTCTCTCTCTAATCACTAGGGCGTTGTGTGGAATTTGGAGAGGATTTGATCTCTTTGGTGTGTCTAGAATTGAATGCTAGAGCTCTTGTAAGTAGTTGGGAAGTGGAAAACTTGGATGCAATGAATGGTGGGTGGTTGGGGGTATTTATAGCCCCAACCACCAAACTAGCCGTTTGGTGAGGCTGTCTGTTCGATGGCGCACCGGACAGTCCGGTGCACACCGGACATGTCCGGTGCGACAGCCACGTCACCAAAAGCCGTTGGGTTCGACCGTTGGAGCTCTGTCTTCTGGGCCCGCCTTGATGTCCGGTGGCGCACCGGACATGCACTGTAGATTGTCCGGTGCGCCAGCATGGGCGTGCCTGACCTTTGCGTGCGCAGCGCGCGCATTTAATGCGTTGCAGGTAGCCGTTGGCACCGAAATAGCCGTTGCCCCGCTGTTACACCGGACAGTCCGGTGTACACCGGACAGTCCGGTGAATTATAGCGGAGCAGCTGAAGTGAATTCCCGAGGCTGGCGAGTTCCGGAGGCCACCCTTCCTTGGAGCACCGGACATGTCTGGTGTACATCGGACAGTCCGGTGAATTATAGCGGAGTTGCCTCTGGAAATTCCCGAAGGTGAGCAGTTCGGAGTTGGAGTCCTCTGGTGCACCGGACATGTCCGGTGGCACACCGGACAGTCCGGTGCGCCAGACCAGAGGTGCCTTCGGTTGACCTTTGCTCCTTTATATGAACCCAATACTTGGTCTTTTTATTGGCTAAGTGTGAACCTTTAGCACCTGTATAACTTATACACTAGAGCAAACTAGTTAGTCCAAAGATTTGTGTTGGGCAATTCAACCACCAAAATTAAATAGGAAATAGGTGTAAGTCTAATTCCCTTTCAGGTACCATATGTGGTCGACCTGTGACCGACTGACAGCCGTCTCAACCTCCGGACCGGCGGGTTCCGAGGAAGAGGACGACCCCGACTTTGATTGGGATTTCTCTGGCCTCGATGATCCCGGTGCCATGCGGGACTTCATGTCCGCATGTGACCACTGCCTCTCCGGTTGCTCTAATGATGGCCACGGCCTTGACGACGAGGGTTACGGCCCATGTCGCGAATGTTTCCACGTCGATCAGGGAGATCATGACGAAGGCAACCATCTCGGTATACCGGAGGCTAACGATCCCCCTAGGCCCGCATCTCGCGTTGACATCCCGCGGAAGCTAGTTGTGGTCCCAGTCCCTGCGGGGGGTCGGGACACACAGCTCGAGCAAATCCGCGAGATGCAGGCCAAGGTCAACGAGAAAGCAGGGCGGCTTGTGCAGCTCCGACAGAACATCGAACAGGAGTGGGCAGGCCGAACACTCGCCGGAGGAGCCCGTCATCGGGCCCGGGACATCCCGCGCCGCATCATCGACAATGCCAGGGCAGCGCTGCCCCCGGCCATCAGCGGGTCTGGCCAGGACTTAGCTGCAGCGGCGATGCTACTTCGAACCATGCCGGAGCCATCCACCACTGAGGGACGGTGTATCTAGGGCGAACTCAAGGATCTCCTAGAAGGCGCTGCGGTTCGACGAGCCGAGAGCTCTGCCTCCCGAAGGCGAGCTGACCCCTCGGAGCATCACACGGCGTCCTCCCGACGCATGCGGGATGCCTCGGTCCATCCCGAGCGCACGCGGGACGAGGCACCTGCCGCCCGGGATCGCCTCGGCAACGAGCATCACCATCACGACCATCGAGCCTGCCTCGTGGAGAAGGTGCACCGAGGCTATCATCCTAGGCGCAGGGGACGCTGCGACAGCAAGGAGGACCGGAGTCCCTCGCCCGAGCCACCTGGTCCACGAGTCTTCAGCCGGGCCATACGATGAGCGCCGTTCCCTGCCTGTTTCCGAGCCCCGACTACCATCACAAAGTACTCGGGGGAGACGAGGCCAGAGTTGTGGCTCGCGGACTACCAACTGGCATGCTAGTTGGGAGGGGCGGACGATGACAACCTCATCATTCGTAATCTATCCCTTTTCCTCTCTGACGCCGCCTGGGCCTGGCTGGAGCATCTGCCTCCTACGCAGATCTCCGACTGGGACGACCTGGCCAAGGCTTTTGTGGGAAATTTCCAGGGCACGTACGTGCGCCCTGGGAACTCATGGGATCTCCGAAGCTGCCGCCAGCAGCCTGGGGAATCCCTCCGAGAGTACATCCGACGGTTTTCGAAGCAGTGCACCGAGCTGCCTAACATCACCGACTCGGACGTCATCGGAGCTTTCCTCGCCGGCACCACTTGCCGAGACCTGGTGAGCAAACTGGAGCGCAAGACTCCCACCAAGGTGAGCGAATTGATGGACGTCGCCACCAAGTTTGCCTCGGGTCAGGAGGCGGTCGAGGCCATCTTCTGGAAAGATAAGCAGCCTTAGGGGGAGCCGAAGGTAGACGCCCCCGAGGCGTCCGCCCAGCGTGGCGCGAAGAAGAAGGCGCAAGCAAAGCACAACGCCGCTGACGCGAATCTTGTCGCTGCTGCCGAGCATAGGAACCCTTGGAAGCCCCCTGGAGGGGCCGGCGCATTCGACAAGATGCTCAAGGAGCTGTTCCCCTATCACCAGGGTCCCGTCAAGCACACCCTTGAAGAATGTGTCATGCTCCGGCGCTACTTCCATAAGGTCGAGCCCCTGGCGGAAGATGGCAAGGGCCAAGGCAACAACAAGAAGGAGGGCGGCAAGGAAGAGGAGTTCCCGGAGATCCACAACTGCTTCATGATTTACGGCGGGCAGGTGGCGAACGCCTCGTCTCGGCACCGCAAGCAGGAGCGTCGGGAGGTCTGCTCGGTAAAGGTGGTAGCGCCAGCCTACCTAGACTGGTCCGACAAGCCTATCACCTTCGACCGAGGCGACCACCCCGACTTTGTGCCAAGCCCAGGAAGGTACCTGCTCGTCGTTGATCCGATCATCGACAACGTTAGGCTCTCCAAGGTCCTCATGGACGGAGGCAGCAGCCTCAACATCGTCTACGCCGAGACCGTAGAACTCTTGGGGGTTGATCGGTCCGAGGTCCAGGCCGGTGCGGCACCCTTCCACGGGATCGCACCCGGAAAGCGTATCCTGCCCCTCGGACGGATTGACTTGCCCGTCTGCTTCGGGACTCCCTCCAACTTCCGAAAGGAAACCCTCACCTTCGAGGTGGTCGGGTTTTGAGGGACCTACCACGCGGTGTTGGGAAGGCCGTGATACGCCAAGTTCATGGCTGTCCCCAACTACACCTACCTCAAGCTCAAGATGTCAGGCCCAAACGGGATCATCACCGTCGGATCCACGTAACGCCACGCGTACGAATGCGACGTGGAATGCGTGGAGTACGCTGAGGCCCTCGCCGAGTCCGAGGCCCTCATCACCGACCTGGAATGCCTCTCCAAGGAGACACCCGACGCGAAGCGGCACGCCGGCAATTTCGAACCAGTCGAGGCGGTTAAGTCTGTCTCTCTCGACCCCAGCAACGACGCCAGCAAGAAAGTCCGGATCGGCTCCGAGCTCGACCCCAAATAGGAAGCAGTGCTCGTCGACTTTCTCCGCGCAAACGCCGAAGTTTTTGCGTGGAGTCCCTCGGACATGCTAGGCATACCAAGGGATGTCGCCGAGCACTCACTAGACATCAGAGCTGGAGCCCGACCCATGAAGCAGACCCTGCACCGTTTTGACGAAGAAAAGCGCAGGGCCATAGGAGAGGAGATCCACAAGCTACTCGCGGCAGGGTTCATCAAAGAGGTATTCCATCCCGAATGGTTAGCTAACCCTGTTCTTGTAAGGAAAAATGATGGGAAATGGAGGATGTGCGTAGACTACACTGGTCTAAACAAAGCATGTCTAAAGGTTCCCTACCCTCTGCCTCGCATCGATCAAATTGTGGACTCCACTGCTGGGTGCGAAACCCTGTCATTCCTCGATGCCTACTCAGGGTATCACCAAATCAAGATGAAAGAGTCCGACTAGCTCGCGACTTCTTTTATCACACCTTTTGGCATGTATTGTTACACTACAATGCCATTTGGTTTGAGGAATGCAGGCGCCACCTACCAAAGGTGCATGAACCATGTGTTCGGAGAACACATCGACAGAACGGTCGAGGATTACGTCGATGACATCGTTGTCAAGACAAAGAAAGCCTCTGACCTCCTCTCTGACCTTGAAACGACATTCAAGTGTCTGAGAGCGAAAGGCGTGAAACTCAACCCGGAGAAGTGTGTCTTCGGAATCCCCCGAGGCATGCTCCTAGGGTTCATCGTCTCCGAGCAGGGCATAGAGGCCAATCCGGAGAAAATCGCGGCCATCACCAACATGGGACCAATAAAAGATTTGAAAGGAGTACAGAGGGTCATGGGATGCCGTGCGGCTCTGAGCCGTTTCATCTCACACCTTGGCGAAAAAGGATTGCCCCTGTACCGCCTCTTAAGGAAGACCAAGCGTTTCACTTGGACCCCCGAGGCCGAGGAAGCCCTCGGAAACTTAAATGCACCCATCTTGGTGCCCCCCGCTGCGGGAGAAGCCCTCGTGATCTATGTAGCCGCAATCACTCAGGTGGTCAGCGCCGCGGTCGTAGTCAAGAGACGAGAAGAAGGGCATGCACTGCTCGTCCAGAGGCCAGTCTACTTCATCAGCGAAGTGCTATCCGAGACCAAAATCCGCTACCCGCAGATCCAGAAGCTGCTCTACACAGTGATTCTGACACGGCGGAAGCTGCGACACTACTTCGAGTCTCACCCGGTGACTGTGGTGTCATCCTTTCCCCTGGGAGAGATCATCCAGTCCCGAGAGGCCTCGGGTAGGATAGCGAAATGGGCAGTGGAACTCATAGGCGAAACACTTTCATTCGCCCCTTAGAAGGCCATAAAATCCCAAGTCTTGGCCGACTTCCTAGCTGAGTGGACCGACACCCAGTTACCAACGACTTCAATACAGCCCGAGCATTGGACCATGTACTTCGACGGGTCGCTGATGAAAACTGGAGCAGGCGCGGGCTTGCTCTTCATCTCACCCCTCGGAAAACATCTTCGCTACGTGATCCGCCTTCATTTTCCGGTGTCAAACAACGTGGCCGAGTATGAAGCATTGGTTAACGGGCTGCGCATCGCCGTCGAGCTAGGGGTTCGGCGCCTCGACGCTCGTGGCAACTCGCAGCTTGTCATTGACCAAGTCATGAAGAACTCCCACTGCTACGATCGGAAGATGGAGGCCTACTGCGACGAAGTTCGGTGCCTGGAGGACAAGTTCTACGGGCTGGAACTCAACCACGTCGCTCGACGATACAACGAGACTGCGGATGAGCTGGCTAAAATAGCCTCGGGGCGGACAACGGTTCCCCCGGACATCTTCTCCAGGGATATACATCAACCCTCCATCAAGATCGACGACACGCCCGAGAAAACCTCGGCCGAGCCCGAGGAGGCCTCGGCCCAGCCCGAGGTACCCTCGGCCGCCGAGGGTGAGGCCCTGTGCGTCGAGGGAGAGCGGAATGGGGTCACACCGGTCCTGAACTGGCAGACCCCGTACCTGGAATATCTCCTCCGAGGAGAGCTGTCCCTCGACAAGGCCGAAGCTCGGTGACTGGCTCGGCGCGCCAAGTCGTTCGTTTTGCTGGGTGATGAAAAGGAGCTGTATCACCGTAGCCCCTCGGGCATCCTCCAGCGATGCATCTCCATCGCCCAAGGACAAGAGCTGTTACAAGAAATACACTCGGGGGCTTGTGATCACCATGCAGCACCTCGAGCCCTCGCGGGAAATGCCTTCCGACAAGGCTTCTACTGGCCAACCGCGGTGGCCGACGCCACTAGGATTGTACGCTTCTGCCGAGGGTGTCAATTCTACGCAAAGCAGACACACCTGCCCGCTCAGGCCCTGCAGACGATGAAGGCTTACAGTTCGAGTCAAAGTCAAACACCTTCAGGCCGAGGGTACCCCCAACACTCCTAATCACGGCTGGTAAACACCTTCAGAGCAAACCATGAAGGCTTACAGTTCGAGTCAAAGTCAAAGCTTCGTCTACCAAGGGACTCGGCCTTGCCTCGCCTGGAACAGTGGTCCCGGACGAGTTCGCGTCTCACTCGAGGATCTCCTTAGGCAGTGAGCGCACCCTCGGCTCAGCCAAAGGCAAGCCTTGTCGTGCAAGCGACCTTGGCCAAATCGCCTTACCAGCCAACCGTATCGCATACGCATTTAATGCTGGGATCGCCTGACACCTTATCCTGACACACGCGCCTCAGTCGGTAAGGTCGAAGTGACCGCAGTCACTTTGCCCTTTCACTGACCGATCTGACAGGAAAACAACGCCGCCTGTCCCGCTCTGGCTGCTGTGCCAACCACCCGGGCGAAACCGACAACGGTCAAGATAAGCCTCAGGCGCAACAGGAAGCTCCGCCTCGCCCGACCCCTGGGCTCGGCCTCGGCCTCGGGAGGAGATCTCCGCCTCGCCCGACCCCAGGGCTCGGCCTCGACCTCGGCCTCGGGAAGAGTCACATCCTCGCCCGACCCTGGGCCTCGGCCCCAGCCTCGGCCTTGGAGGAGCCACCGCCTCGCCCGACCTCAAGCTCGGATCAACCGCGCCACAAGGGATGCATCATTACCCTACTCCTAGCTAGCTCAGGCTACGAAGGAACAAGACCGGCGTCCCATTCAGCTTGTCCCGGTAATAGGCAATGGTGGTTTCCCGCATGCAACCATGACGTCGGTGGTTCTCAAGCCTAGAGCTGGGCGTTCGGGTTTACCCGATATTTCGGGTCGGGCTTTTTGAGTTTTTTGTATTTCGGGTATCTAACATCTATACCCAAACCCGTACCCGTAATTTCGGGTACCCGTAATTTCGGGTACCCATAATTTCGGGTACGGGTTCGGGTAGTATTAAACTACCCGAAACAGTGAAACAGTGAAACAATCCTCATGCAGCCAGCAGCACAGGTCGCTGCTCCCCTACAAAAAATCAGCAGTGCAACACGAACTATCCAAAAGCAACAACGTAGGTCGCTGTTCCCCTACAAAAATCAGCAGTGCCTTGCTGGATGCTGGACTGCTGGCTACCTTGGTACCTCTGCCTGCCTTGCTCCGTGCCGTGATGTGCTTGCTTTGCTGCCTGCCTCCTGTCTGGCTAGAGCGAGGGATAGTGTTGCATGCCCGCACCGCAGTCACCGCTCCGCTGGACATGGAGTCATGGACAGGGACAGCCAGACGCCCGGACAGGGAGACTGGGACTGTGGTCTGGAGAGAGCCGCAGGCCGCAGCCGCCGCTCGGCCGCTGGAGCTGGACAGGGAGTCAGGGACAGGCCACCGACAGGGAGAGGCCACTTGCGAGGCTAACTGGGCCGTAGGTAGATTGGGTATTTCGGGTAGATTGGGTACTTCGGGTACCGCGGGTTGATACCCGATTAGGCCCGAACTTAATTCGGGTATTCAATTTCGTTACCCGCTGGATTTGTTCGGGTAACGGGCTTCGGGCTAAACGGGTACGGGTTTGGGTATTTCGGGTTTAGGGCTTTGGGCTCGGGTTTTATGCCCAGATCTACTCAAGCCCCCTACGGAAGTAAGGAGACGTCAGCAGGATCCATGCAGCACCAATAGCTGTACTGCTACAGGGCTCAAGGCACTTCTCCGACGGCCACGACACTACCTCTATAGGGCTTGAGACGCCCCCCCCCCCCGACGGCCAAGTTGTTATCTGTACAGGGCTCAGGGCACTTCCCTGCCAGCCACGTTAGCTCCCAGCTACACCTCATTGTACAGCTGGGCATCTCCTTACGTCTATAAAAGGGGGTGTCCAGGGCCCCAAGGGGGAAGAGAGGGAAAAGGAGGGGAGAAAAACGAACAAGTGTACGAGCATACGAACACACGAACGCACGACAGGAGAGACGAGTAGACACACGACAAAGGGACGGGAGAAGACGAGCAGGGGCTGGACCCCTCCTCTCTCTCACCCTCGCTCTCTCGCAAGGCTTGTAACCCCTACTACGAGCACTCTGGTGCAAGATAATACAAGGCTCATTCCCCCACTTGTGTTCTATCTCGCACCAACCCATCTGGGCAGGGGCACGTAGCGACAAATTTACTCGTCGATCTAGGGACCCCCCGGGTCTGAAACCCCGACAGCTGCGTTCGTTTGTTCAGGATTGGGGTCAGGAATGGTTCCAGGTGATCAAAGCCTATACAAATTAGATAAGCATTCCTGGTTGGATTGGTTCTAGGTCATGATTCCGGAACAAACGAACACAACACACCCTAAGGGTGTGTTTGCTGCCATTGCCCAACAGCCTGGCTGCGCTCCCGGGAAGCAGCTCCCGTGTTTGCGTCGCCTGACTTGCTCGGGAGCCTGGCTGTCCGCGTGCAAGTTTAGCCTCTCAGCCTGGCTCCACAGAAACGAGACCAAGGTCCGTTTCCTGGGAGCCTGGCTGCTCGTGGCGCAAGGATTCCGCGTTTAGGTATTTTTAGCCTTCTAGCCCGGCTGCATACTGGGTGACAAACACCAGCTCGTCTCAGCCAGGCTCATATGGTACAAGTGCGCAAACAAAGTGAGTTGCAGTAGCCGAGACAGGCTAGACCCAGCCTAGACGAGTTGAACGGGCCGAGCTGGCCAGACACAGGGTCGCAAACACGCCCTAAATGTTTATGGAGACTAGATTACCATCATGTCATGTATCCGTGTCAGGCCAACTGCCCATGGTCACAGCCCATGAGCCAGGGGAGCACTTGCAGAGCTTTTGCTGCCAAATCCGCACATGGCCATGCTGAGTGCTTGAGGGATGAGTGGCCATGGCGAGTGTTGCCACCGTGGGGAGTGGGGACCCCCCCGGCTTGGCCATTGCATGGGGGTCCATCATCCATGGCTCGAACGTGTTCATCGCTTGTTGCATGGCAGCTTGTGAAATGCCTCGCGGCCCATTGACCATGACCCGAATCTACATCGTCTCTTGCTTGTACCCAAGAGCCATGGGAACAGTGATCCGGACGGGGGCATTCGGGGAAACAAAAAGGAGGAAACAAGATGGTGAGTTGGTGACTGCTTGGTTAATGCATGGCAGCAGGTACAGTACATGTAGGGTAGGGATTTTTTTAAAAAAAAAATTGGACCAAACTAAAAACATACATAGCGTATTAGCGTTTCATCAAAAGTTGGTTTTAGCTGTCATCTTGTTGCGCACGCTGATTCCAAATCGTCATCGTTGCGAAATCAATTTTTGGAACCATAAATGTAGCTTCCATCGAAGTCAAGTAGTTTCTAGGGATGAATTAAGCTAGTTAATTTTTAGGGAGGCAATGTCTGATGAGTTTTGTAGCGTTGTTTCTAAGATAGAGGAATCATATATAGTTAAATAAAAATATGGACACAACATATATTCTCAATAAAAAAGTTACGTTCCACGGTTTTATTATATTTAATGTTACTACTTATAAATAATTAGTAATTATGATAGGAGAGTTTTATCCTCATAAAACTCGTTTCTTCTCTCTTCTTAAAAATGTTGTCACATCACGAACATGTTTATGTGACAGCGTATTGAACGCAAATAAAACTCACGAAACCCCACTGACACTAGCCTAGGTCCAACATACAAATATGGATTCCACTAAAACAGTTATTAGAGATGAAAAGTTAAATGTTGTCGCATTGATGTCCTACGTATTATAGTGCCGGCCGCAAGTGGTCTAGTAGGTATAATCATCATACAATAAGAGCAAGTAGCCTAGGTAGAATATGTTTCCTCGATTTGAAAATAATATTCCTTGAGATAGTTTGGTTGACTTCTCTTCCGAGTTTTAAATTTAAACTATGTAAATAAGGATTGGCAGACCATAGCAAGTTGAACCAGGGATTGATGTGCAGAGATGATGTCTTCCTCTACTTTTTTTTTTTGGAAAAAAAGAATAAAAAGCAATGATGTGTTGCTACTTGAATAAACAAGAGCACTGGTAGTCATGTGAACGTTAGTTGCAACAGTTTTTATACTAACAGAGCAAATCGTATGTTGATTGTACCATGCTTTAGCAAACTTGATACATCAGCCATCAGAGTCAACCCCCACACACCTATGTATGTTTGTTTTACGATATGAGAGAATTGAGAATTGGTATTAGCTTCTTAAAAATAACATGCAAACTTAATAAAAGAAAGATAGACAACTTTGACTATCCTACTCCTTTTATTCTAAACGTTTAGTCCTGGGGCATTATTCAGCTAGGACAGGGTTCCTTACGTACTATGGAGGCTAGCAGCCGGAGAACCGCCCGGTTTTGGGGCTTTGGAGAATTGGAGCTCCCATGTGCGCCTAGTATTTTTGGTCAGGTAGAGGTAGTAGGTATCTGGAATCTAGTACCGTGCTCATCACGGCTCGCCATGGCGAGGACGCGAGGAAGAACACGTGCAGAAGAAGCTCTCCCCCAAAAGCGCCTACCTTCCCCGACACGTGGGCCCCATGGAGCCCCCCCGCCCGCTTTCTGCCTCCGGTGCATGCGCCGCTTCCGCCTGCTCCTCTGATAAAAACAAGAGGGTTCGGAGTTTTGCACGGGCGTTGAATTGATGCAGAGATAGTGGCAAATAAATTAATAACGGCGACAAACAAGGGGCGTGGCGTGGTGAATGGTGATCTCCAAAGCGGCTGTGGCTCTCCGCATCGACGGCGTCCGCTACCGTGCCGCGGGGGGCTAGACTGCAGCCGTCTGATCTCGGGCCCCACGTACAACAGCCGTCGGATACAACGGGGGGTGTTTGGTGGAGCCGTGGAGCTGGAGATGCCCGACGGAGACTGTGGACAACACAAGTCCCCATCGCTTCTGATCTGGCTGTGGGCCCACACTGATGTTAACGCAGACTGCAGAGTAGTACACAAAACTGTAACCGTCTACTGATTTTATAGTTCAGGTCAAAAGATTCTTTCGTAGGCATCCTCAATAGACAAATAATAAGCGGGTGCGTGTTTTGTTTCTATTTTAGTACTTTTATTTTATTTTATTTTAGTTTTCGTATTTAACAATTTAGAAACTAAAATAAAATTAAATAAAGCAACTAAAAATTACTTACTAGAAACCAAACAACCTCTAATTTTGAAGAGGGCTCCCTCCCTCTGCAGTATATGCTACTCCTTAGATCTCTTTTGTTTCTGATGTTTTGGCTACTAGTGTCTATAGCTTCTTATATTATTTACTAGATGAGTGCCCCGTGCGTTGCAACGGAAACACACAATACCATGATAACTTATATATATAATGTGTCTTATATTGTTATAAGAAAATGTTTCATAATTCATTTGTGATCCTAGCCATATATAAATTTTGTTATTTTAATTAACTGTTTCACTACTACATTACAACCATCAGTATCATACAGACTTCGATATATACCATGATTTGCATGGTCTCATCATTGGAGAGCACGTGCCACACCTATCGGTAGAAGTTCCCTCGTACATCGTCAGTCATCAGGCACGCACAACCATACATGTTTGCTTAAATAAAAAGGCAAGTGTGTGCGTTTGCGAAGAGAATTAAAGGCAGGCCAGCACAAAAGCTACCTCGGCGATGGCAAGTGGTCATTGTTGTCGGTCCTCCTCTGCGTCACCTCTGTCGCTAAGATGACGCCACAGTCTTTGATATAGTAGTCGTCGAACGCGCGTGACATGGCGAGTACCGATGACTTTTGGCTGGGCTGCTAAACGAAGTGCACCCCGGGCTCATCAGCGAGGTAGTACACCTAGCCGTTGCACCTCCAGATGTGCTACTTCTCTACATACATCTTGTTCGAGGACACTCACACAACATCAACAACAACCGTCGTCCCAGCGCACAAGAATTTATGGCCGGTCAGTAGCGACTTACGTGGCCGGTTGAGCTTCAGGTGGATGATGAGCTAGATGGCGTGACGGCGCCATCGTCGGATGCGGTACCCAGAACAACCCAAGAGTCGCCGGCGTTGGCAACGACTATGAGGTCCCTCGTTTGAATATGGACAGCGGTGTAGCCGCTCTAGACCGCGTCCAAGCGACGGCTGCGCCGGAGCTTGCCGAACATAGCGACGCATGCGGCCAAGTAGGACTGCTTCCAGAGGTCGAACTGCAGTTGCCAAGCTTCTTCTCATCGTCGATGAGCGACGCCAACACGAGCGCCTCCTGCCAGTGGTGTTTGTTCGGGGTTTCCAAGTAAGAAACATGGATTCATCTTTGGCGTTAGTTTATAAAAATGACTCACAAGTCAGATTCATGGACAAAATATTACGGAGAATAAATGTCACACATATAAAAAAGAATTTAAGTTGAAAACTTATTCAAACAAAAGAAGTTGCATGCAAGGCTCTTCTTTAAATACTACTCTCTCCATCCAAAAATATAATTCGGGAATCTCGTTGATAATTATCTACTAATACACATTGTGTAAGGGTAGCAATTGAACTTTGGGAGAGATGTAGTAGATATTTTTACTGTAACAAATATTAACATAAACACACATGTGGTGTAGTGGTAGCTACAAGCACATTTACTTGAGAGGTCGCGGGTTCAAATCCCATTAGGGCCACATTTGTGTTTTTTTAATTTAATTTTAGCTAGGCGTGGGATGCACGTGAGAATGGGAATGAGCTTTGCGGCGCGGGGAGGGACACAATTGGGAATGAGAAACGGGTCAGGACACAGTTGGGAATGAGAATGAAAACACACACGGCGCATGGGAATGGGAATGAAAACACACAAGAGTTCGGAATGGGAATGGCAGAACCAGGAATGGGGCAGCCTACCCCTTAGAGTCTTAATAGGTAGTATAGATTTAATTCGAAAGGTTGTGTGGTAGTATTTTTTTATTAAACCTAGTGACTTAAATACCTGAATAGAGATCGATCTTCATGTTCCTTGTTTTTTTTGGGTGTATGGGAAGTGCATTTTCATATAACAAAAAACCCTAATGCTTAAAGCAAGTTTAAAAATGCCCGATGCATGCAAATAAATTCTGTGTTGTTTCATCAGTTTGTACAAGCGAGATGTGACACGAGATTTAATAACATATCCGGTGCTTCCATCCAGTTTGGTTTTGGTTTTCTGGAGGTCCCGTCTCATGTTTGCGAATATAAAAAATGCATAAACTGTTTCTGACAAAAAAAAATTATAGATGAAATCACCAAGTCATGTATGTTCAAGCCAAAAAAACAGCTCGAGCGGGAATTTATGCGATGAGAAGCAAAAACGGAATTGACCTAGAATTTTAGGTGCCGGTGCAAACTGCAAAATGCTCACCTAGCATAATGGCAACTTGGTCTTTTCATCTCATTCCATTCATGCCTAGAATGCGCATATCATCAAGGAATACATACCCTCCATGTCACACTCACACGTGGTTTGTGTACTAAGAGTAAGAGCTTGTTTGAGACATTAGCTCCAGATTCAATAAAAACAACTGCATTTTATAGAAAACGGGCCAAATAGTTTAGATTTACAAAATCTAGATTAACCAAGTTAGTGAATCTAGAGACCAAATTCATCATTTTGGTGGAGCTTCTCAAAAGGTGTTCCACCAACTCAATTTCCGTGGACTTGATAACTCATTACACAACATAGTACTCTGCAGCGACAGAGGCATTGGTGGGACGGATGGGGCTCAAGCCCCTTACCGCTCACGAGCTCATGGAGCCCCATTAAAGATCTGTCTAAAATTTAAAACATATCCAATATAATGTAACATGGTCTAATACTGCAGCGGTTTAGTTCAACACCTCCTACATTTTTAGTCTCTGTTCCTCTCACTCTCTCTACCTCTATAATACCCCCAAAACTAACCATGTTCATAATCAAATATGGTGTGTCTTATGGATGATCGTAAACCATATATGCATAGAGCTCGTCGAGACGATTCCGATCAACTACTAGTTTGTCATGTTTGGAGTCCGAATGAGTCTTTTTGAGTTCCGAACGATATGAGCCATTGGATGTTAGGGTTTTAGGAGTTTTCCTTTTATTTGTTCCTTCTCACCTTCCTAGTCGTGCCCAGCTGTCCCTGGCCGGTCGCAGCCCACCTCCAGCCGACCGCAGCTATGCCCATACGCCAACTCGGTCAGCCACTCCTGGCCGCCCAGAGCCATCGTAGCCGACCATAACATGTCTTCTCTTTTCTTGCATCGTTTCCTTTATTGTTTTCAAGGAGAAACCCTAGGTGGTAATGCTCCTAGTGCTTTTCGCATCATCAGTAAAGGCTAGTGAATTATAACGATGGTTTGCTACCATTTTGACTTGTTATTTTCATCACCTACATCTTAATATTCAGAAGTTTGTCGTGAAATAACATGAATTTGATGTTGATCATTCTATACATATGACTCTTAATTATATACATATGAAAATGTTATTGTTCAAGAACTATTTATGTGGTAAACCACATTTTTTTCAAGGCAGCAAAGTATCAATGAGGTATCTTATAAATTGAAACATGCCATGTGCATATCATGGTTCATTACATCTGAAGTTATGTCGTGACCTAAGGTATGACCCTACTGGTACAATCTAGCATCGTACGTTGCCGAGAAGGGGTGCGATGTGGCTACATACCCTTCGTGGTATGCAGGCAGAAGTCATATGAATTCATCAAGTACTTGCAGATGTCGAGGATGTGAAGTGATTAACAAACCCAATGTGGTTGTTCGAGATGAGATGATATTTTATATATTATAGTTATTGGATTCTTTATCTAAAAGTATTATTCTTATCAATTGAAGTTACTTTAAATCATCGATAATCTAACTTGTGATTTAAATAACTTGCCAAAACAAATTTGTTTGCTAAGATGTTTTATCTTACTCTTGTATTACTAAATTTAGGATTTTGACGCGTGTCAAGGGGAATGAGAAGTAGCAGCACATTGTACACATGATTTAAAGACTCATTAAGAATCGAATATTTGGTTTTGTTTATTAAGATTGAGGTTGATATTTCCGAGGTGGCATATATGTTAATTATATCCGTTGTGGTTGCTCATTCTTGCTAGAAGGTTTTTTCATGTTAGTGCGATGCATTATAATTGATTATGTCTATTTGCTTCCGCAATGCTTTAAAATATAAAGAAGTTGTTGTCGGCTTTTATATTTCTTAGTTTTCGGCTGTTGGTACTAAAGTTCAGTAGCATCTCTGTGTGTTTGTAGATTCTGAGGTGTTACAAGCTCCCTATCTTCCACTTCGATCGTCTGTGCCTCTCCCCTCTCTCTCATTCCGGTCAATCGTGCATCTCTTCCTCTATATATCTCCCCCTCACTCGGACCGGTCGTGCTAGCCACGACCTAGCCACGCTTTCCTCCGTTCCTCTCCCTCACTACAATTGGTCACACCCGCTAGCCCTCACCTCGATTTGCGCTCGCCCCTAGCTTGGTTGTGTCATGGCCCACCGCTGATCACCATGGTCATGCCTAGCCAATTCCTAGATGCGTCCTAGGAGTATTTTTCAGAGGAGATAAAAAGAACACAAACATTGACAAGTAAGGTCTATCATGAGGGTAAAATGGTTCATTCTAACTAAAATACTCTTGCATGGATCTAAAGTTGGTAGTTGGACAAATATTTTCCACGATAGATCTCATATTTACCCTAAAGCTGCTCAACGATGAATCCCAAATTCACTTTTTAAATGATGGAGTTATCCTAAGTAGACCCTAAAGTAAATATGGCGTTGTATCATTCTTTCCTAAAAAATGCCAACTATGTCTATCCCCAACAACCACTTCTACCTCATCTCTTATTTCAAACTCTATTTTGTGAACAATACTATCTACAGTTTAAAACATGCAAAATAGGGTTTTGTATAGTCATATACATGATTTACTGGGCATAGTCCAAACGTGTCAAGTTTAGGATTCTCATGTTGCCCTTCCTCAAACTTTTTATAAAACGTTCCTTTTTCGTTATCGTGTTCATTGTGGCCTTGTGGGTGAGGTGACATGTTTTGCCAAATCACAGGGCACCACAAGTGGGGAGCGTTAGTTATATGCATAATGTCTATATGTTTTAAGGGGGGAAGGCGTGAAATGAAGAGAGCTTGAACTTTACTCGGACTAAAAAATCTAACTGTTTGCCCACATACATACACACCTTACTTATTACCTTACATATTGGCGCTGAGATTTTATTTAGGCCCATTTGGATCCTTGAAATTAAATTTCATTCTAATTATAATAATTTAGGCATGGATCAAATAACTAAGGATCTGTTTGTTTCCCACCAATTGAAACCAATTTGTAGAAAGTCCTTCTCATTTCACTATTAGATTATTTTCTAATACCTCTCGATTTCTGGGAACCAAACGTGACCTGATATGGTTTTATATAGAATACATTTATATACTACCGTTGGCTATATGGAGGACATAGTTATGTGCTACATTTCAATTATAGGAGAGTGTCGGTACCCTAAAACTAGGGTACCCCTTGCTACTATATAAAGACGCAGTACTCACGCGGCTATCTCTTAGTCGCGTGGTAAAGGTACTGTGTGTGGGACCAAGCCATGATTCGCCCTAGCCTCGGGCGACTACTCTGGGTCCACAACAGTGCCTGGCCCCACCCCCTTGCTACTCCCGGTGATTACTCAGGCGTTACTAGCATTAATTACTCACATAATGTACTCCTTCCATTATGCTCCTGAACCCGCATGTCGGGGCTCAGCATCCTTTTATGTGCCTCCCATAAACTATAAAAGGGAAGGCACACAATGTTACAGGGACAGGTTTTACACAAGCTCTCAAGCACACAAGTTTACACGCTCTCTCAATACAACATACACATAGTGGAGGTAGGGTATTACGCTCCGGCAGCCTGAACCACTATAATCCCTTGTGTGCTCTTGTGTTCATCCCAAATCCACCTAACAAGCAAAACGCTTAGGACCCCTCCTCATCTTAGGATTAGGGCGGGTGCATTCTGCCACCCGGCCAGAGGATTTTCTCTCCAACATTTGGCGTGCCAGGTAGGGGGCTTTGGCATTAGGTTTTTGCCTATTTTCCTGCTCGACACGATGGTCCAGGTCATCGAGCACCGTGGCTTGACTCCTGAGGACTTCCTGATGGAGGAAGATGTTGTGTCTTCCACGGAGCTCCAACCGCCCTGCGCCTGGTGCTGCTGCTGTGCACGCTGCGCGGCAGCACACTCCCGCATAGACATCGAGGGCTCCGTCAAGGGCTGCTCCTAGGGCGTTATCTGCAGCCAGGGAGTTGCTACGCCACCCTCCGAGCTCCACGGCCTCGTCGAGGGCCATGAAGCAGTGGCATGACGATGTCGACCGACTCCTCGGCATGGCGTACTCTGGATCGGCCAGACCTAGGCCTCGGTCATTCCGGCATCAACATGAGTCGTTGATGTCGGTGCGCTCACCCTCAGTGAAGGCCGCACCGACTGAGGACCTACGGGCGGAGCTCAATCGCAGGCGTGCGGACGAGGATGCTCCAATCTCTCTGGAGAGGCCTGATGACCTGCGGGCAGAACTCAACCGTAGGCGTGCGGGCAAGGATGCACGAGTCTCTCTAGAGAGGGCACGTGAGCGTCGGCTAAACTTCGAGGGTCGCAACCTCGACCAGGACTTCACTTCGCTTGCTCCACAAACTCCTAGGGGTGCCCGAACCCACACGGGTGTCCCGTTGGTCGGTGTGGGCTGTGCCGCGCTAGCGGACCACCTCTGCGTGGCGACTTGGCTGCCCAAGTTTCGGCCACACCTGCTAGAGAGTACGATGGTACGTCAAACCCGTCGAAATTTTTGCAGGTTTACATCACCGCCATTACGGCAGTTGGTGGAAACACTGTTGTGATGGCGAACTACTTCCATGTAGCCTTGACCGGGCCGGCCCGGACCTGGCTCATGAATCTGACCCCAGGGTCCGTCTACTCCTGAGAAGAGCTGTGTGCACGGTTCACAACAAACTTTGCCAGTGCTTATCAGCAGCATGGCGTGGAGGCTCATCTCCATGTCGTAAGGCAAGAACCTGAGGAGACTCTCCGGGCTTTTATCGCTCGCTTCACCAAGGTACGAGGGACTATACCTCGCGTCTCCGATGCCTCTATCATCACTGCTTTCCGACAGGGGGTACGTGATGAGAAGATGTTGGAGAAGCTGGCGACACATGACGTGGAAACCGTCACCACGCTCTTTGCTCTGGCTGACAAGTGTGCCAGAGCTGCCGAGGGCCGTGCATGGCACTCGGCACCACAGACCGGAGTTACCCAGACGGGTGGCTTGGGTGCCGTCACTCAGGGCAGCAACAATAAGAAGAAGAAGAACCGCGACCACGAGAGGCCACAGTCTGCTGCTCCGGTCGTTGCAGCCGCGGCCGGGTCCGGAACGAGTGTGGCAAGCGCCCATGGCTACAGGGAGGCAACAGTGGGTCATGCCCTGTGCACCCCAACTGTCGCCACAACGCCTCGAAATGCCATGAGATCATCAAGCTCGCGAAGTGCGTCAGCGAGCGGCTCGAGCAGGCCTCCAAGGATGCCTCGCCGCCTCGTCGCCGGTCTGGCAAGGAGAAGGTCGACAAAGGTGACGCGGCCGCAGGAGAACGGGACCTCGGGTATCAGTCACCTGAGGGGGTCCTCAAGGACGTTTTCACTGGAGACTCCGACTCCGGTGACGACAACGACCGCCGCAAGAAGCTGTACGTTATGTACAGCGGGAGTTGGGAGCTCACCTCCCGTAGGAATGTGAAGTCCCTGCACCGTGAGGTCCTTTCGGTGGTCCTAGGGGTCCTGAAGGCTGCTCCACATCAGCGGTGGAGGAGCACCACTATCTCCTTCGAGGCATCCGACTGCCCTGAAAACATGGCAGGGGCCGGTATACTACTGCTCATCACCGCCCCTGTCATCGCCAATATGTGGCTGCACCATGTCCTAATTGACGGTGGGGCTGGGCTCAACGTCATCAGCCATGCTGCATTCAAGCAGCTGCAGATACCAGAGTCCCAACTAGGACCCTCTCGTCCATTCTTCGGAGTGGGCCCACAACCGGTGTATCCCCTTGGGAGCATCGCACTCCCGGTAACATTCGGGACCGAGGAAAACTTTCGCACAGAGAACATCCAGTTCGGCGTCGCGGAGGTTAACCTCCCCTTCAATGCCATCATTGGCAGGCCAGCCCTATACCGGTTCATGGCCATTGCTTATTACGGGTATTTGGTCCTCAAGATGTCGTCCTCAGCTGGGGTCCTTACCGTGCAGGGTGACCGCGCCGCTGCGCTGGTGGCTGTCGAGAAGCTGCACGCCCTGGCGGCAGAAACTGCTCGCCCGGATGACGGAGGAAGGGACCCCTCGACTTTTGGTACCAAGGCGCCTACCAAGGTGCCAAAGGTGTAGCCATCCGGAGCAGACGGCGGTCCCGTCAAGACCATCCAGGTCGGCGCGGATTCTTCTCAGACCACTCGCATCGTGGGCAATCTGGAGGAGAAATAGGAACTCGCGCTCTTCGCCTCCCTCCGGGCAAATGTCAACGTTTTCGCATGGAAACCGTCACAGATGCCTAGGATCCCCAGGGAGGTGATTGAGCACCATCTGAAGATCCACCCTGACGCCAAACCGGTGAGTCAGAAGCCTCAGAGACAGTCCGTTGAGCGGTAGGACTTCTTCCATGAGGAGGTCCGGAAGCTGCTACACGCTGGCTTCATCGAAGAGGTTCATCACCCAGTGTGGCTGGCCAACCCAGTCATCGTTCTAAAGGCAAACGGGAAGCTTCGGATGTGCATCGACTACACCAGCCTTAATAAGGCTTGTCCCAAGGACGCATAGATCAAATCGTGGATTCTACCTTCGTGTGCGACCTCTTGTCCTTCTTAGATACTTACTCTGGTTTCCATTAGATCTAGATGTCTAGGGAAGATAGGAAACATACTGCTTTTGTAACAGTGGATGGGCTTTACTGTTATGTTGTAATGCCCTATGGTCTAAAGAACGCCTTGCCAACATTTGTACGGGCGATGAGTAAGACCTTTGGGGACCTGATTAGGGACAGGATAGTGATATACGTCGATGACATCGTAGTCAAGACTAAGAGGGGATCGACTCTAGTGGAAGACTTGACCCTGGTCTTTGACAAGCTGCGGGCAACACGCACGAAGCTGAACCCGGATAAGTGTGTCTTTGGTGTCTCTGCTAGGAAGTTGCTGGGATTCCTGGTTTCACATCGGGCATTGAAGCAAACCCGGAGAAGATCAGGGCAATTGAGGCAATGAGGCCTCCAGCCCAGATCAAGGACGTCGAGAAGCTTACGGAGTCCCTGGCCGCCCTTAGCCGCTTCATCTCACGGCTGGCTGAGAGGGCGCTACCCTTCTTCAAGCTCCTACGGAAGTTCGGCCCATTCTCTTGGACCGAGGAGGTAGAGCGAGCCTTCCAAGAGTTGAAGCAACACCTTGTGTCCCTACCAATACTGGTAGCTCCGGAGCCAGGGGAGTCGTTGTACTTGTACATTGCAGCGGCTGCAGAGGCGGTGAGCATGGTGCTGGTCGTCGAAAGGACAGCACAACATTCCCAGGGGAGTCAGGAGGTTCCCCTAGGGGAAGGTGGTGGTCCTACCACCATGGACCTTGAGGGCTCGGGACCAACCGTAGGGGTCCGGACCATACAGAAGTCTGTCTACTACGTCAGCGAGGTCCTCCATGAAGCAAAGGCCAGGTACCTCGAGACGCACAAGCTTCTCTATGCTGTGCTTCTTGCATCCAGGAAGCTGCGCCACTATTTCCAGGCACACAAGGTCGTGGTGGTGACCTCCTTCCCGTTAAGGGCCATCCTCCACAACTCTAACGCCATAAGCAACATCGCCAAGTGGGCTACAGAGCTCGCAGAGTTCCAACTGGATTTCCAGCCTCGCCACGCTGTCAAGAGCCAAGTCCTGGCTGACTTCATCGTGGAGTGGACCCCTCCCCTGAGCGCTCCTGGGGGTCTAGATCCTGATTTGGACCCCACACCTATGGAGCCCAGGGTCCCGGTCTTCATCGAGCCCCACTGGACGCTCTTCTTTGACGGGTCCACCCGCCAGCAAGGTGGCGGTGCTGGGGTGGTCCTCGTCGACCCAAGCGGAGACCAAGTGAAGTACAGGGTGCACCTCGAGTTCAAGGCCACCAACAACATGGCGGAGTACGAGGCACTTATCTTTGGCTTGTCTGCGGCCCTATCCCTAGGGATCCGTCAGCTCCTCATGAAGGGGACTCCCAGCTGATTATCAAGCAGGTCCACGGGGAATGTAGCTGCAACGAGCCCAGGCTCGCAGCTTACTTCCTCCACGTAAGGAAGCTGGAAAAGGACTTCACGGCCCTGGAACTGCAACATGTTCCTCAGGCTAACAACTCAGCGACAGATGAACTCTCCACGAGGCATCAACTTGGGCACCCATGCCCGAGGGCGTCTTTGAAAGACGGTTGTTGAGACCTATCGCCCAGCCTGCCGAACTAGGCGAAGGGGGTGAGACTGGCACCTCGAAGCTAGCGGTCCCGGTGGCGTACCATCAGCAAAGCCCACCAAGGAATGTGTGTGCTACAGGGGGTCCTGCCAACCCCTTAGCGCCACAGCCAGTATCTCAGAGTGGTCCCAATGCATGGATCTCCGAGATCCGGGACTACCTGAAGGAAAATATCCTTCCTGAAGATCATGTGTCCGCAGAGCGCATAGTGCGGCTGTCTAAGCGATACGCGGTGGTAGAAGGGGATCTCTACCGCCGTGGCGCCAACAACATTCTCATGCGGTGCATCACCCAGGAGGAGGGCCATGAGTTGCTCATGGAGATCCATGGAGGTGAGTGCGGAAGTCATTCGTCGTCCCGCACGCTGGTCGGTAAGGCCTTCCGGCACGGCTTCTACTGGCCAACCGCCCTCCAGTATGCAGCCGAGTTGGTAAAGTCCTGCAAGGCATGTCAGTTCCATGCAAAGCAGATACACACACCGGCTCAGGCTCTGCAAATGATTCCACCCTCATGGCCATTCGCCGTATGGGGGGTGGATATCCTTGGACCATTCCCGAGGGCTGTCGGCGGGTACCGTTTCCTCTTCGTTGCCATCGACAAGTTCACAAAGTGGCCAGAGGCCACCCCTATGGTCAGTATCACCCATGGTGCTGCTGTTGCTTTTCTCAGGTCGATTGTTTGTAGATTTGGGGTCCCAAGCCGTATCATTATGGACAACGGGACCTAGTTTACAAGTCGGCTCTTCTAGGAGTATTGCGAGGGCATCGGTACCTAACTCTGCTTTGCGTCTGTGGCTCATCCTAGGAGTGAAAGGGAAATAGGGTTACACCTTTTTCCTAATTGATTTTGGTGGTTGAATTGCCCAACACAAATAATTGGACTAACTAGTTTGCTCCAGTCTATAAGTTCTACATGTGCCAAAAGTTCACAACAAGCCAATAAAAAGACTAAAGATGGGTTCAAATAAAGAGAGATAAAGAAATCCCAAAGGCACCCTGGTCTGGCGCACCGGGCTGTCCAGTGAGCCACCGGACAGTGTCCGGTGCACCAGGGATCTCGAAGCTGAACTCGCTACCTTCGGGAAAATGGAGGCCGCTCTGCTATAATTCACCGGACTGTCCGGTGTGCCAGCGGAGCAACGACTACTTCGCGCGCAACGGTCGACTGCAACGAATTAAATGCGCGCCAGCGCGCGCAGAGGTCAGAGCACGCGCAGCAGGCGCACCGGACAGTCTACAGGACCTGTCTGGTGCACCACCGGACAGCCCAGAGGCCCCACAAGTCAGAGCTCCAACGGTCGAACCCCAATGGCTGGCTGACGTGGCTGGCGCACCGGACAGTGTCCGGTGGTGCACCGGATTGTCCGGTGCGCCATGCGACAGCAGACTTCCAACGGCCACATTTTGGTGGTTGGGGCTATAAATACCCCAACCACCCCACATTCAATAGCATCCAAGTTTCTACACTTCTACACCTTACAAGAGCTATAGCATTCAATACAAGACACACCAAAGAGATCAAATCCTCTCCCAACTCCACACAAAGCTTTAGTGATTAGAGAGAGATATTTGTTGTGTTTATTTGAGCTCTTGCGCTTGGATTGCTTCTTTTCTTTCTCATTCTTCTTGTGATCAATCTCAATTGTAATCGAAGGAAGAGACACCAATTGTGTGGTGGTCCTTGCGGGGACTTTGTGTCTCGTGTGATTGAGAAGAGAAGCTCACTCGGTCTAAGTGACCGTTTGAGAGAGGGAAAGGGTTGAAAGAGACCCGGTCTTTGTGACCACCTCAACAGGGAGTAGGTTTGCAAGAACCGAACCTCGGTAAAACAAATCCTTGTGTCTCAGTCCTTATTTGCTTGCGATTTGTTTTCACCCTCTCTCTCGGACTCGTTTATATTTCTAACGCTAACCCGACTTGTAGTTGTGATTAACTTTGTAAATTTCAGTTTTGCCCTATTCACCTCCCTCTAGGTGACTTTCAATTGGTATTGGAGCCTGGTGCTTCATTAGAGCCTAACCGCTCGAAGTGATGTTGGGAGATCACGCCAAGAAGGAGATGGGGACCGGCGAGAAGCCCATTACAAGCCACAGGAAGGCTCCATCGGGAGAGTCCCGCAACAAAGGGAAGGGGAAGGAGAAGGAATCCCCTTCACACAAGTCGCATCGGAGTGGCGATAAGAAAAGGAAGATGAGGAAGGTGGTCTACTACGAGACCGACTCTTCATCACCATCGACCTCCGGCTCCGATGCGCCATCCGTAACTTCTAAGCGCCAAGAGCGCAAGAAGTATAGTAAGATCCCCCTACGCTACCCTCGCATTCCTAGACATACTCCATTACTTTCCGTTCCATTAGGCAAGCCGCCAACCTTTGACGGTGAAGATTATGCCAGGTGGAGTGATTTGATGAAATATCACCTAACCTCACTCCACAAAAGTATATGGGATGTTGTTGAGTTTGGAGTACAGGTACCTTCCATAGGGGATAAGGATTACGATGAGGACGAGGTGGCCCAAATCGAGCACTTCAACTCTCAAGCCACCACTATACTCCTCCAATATCTAAGCCGTGAGGAGTATAACAAGGTGCAAGGATTAAAGAACGCCAAATAGCTTTGGGACGTGCTCAAAACCGCACACGAAGGAGATGAGGTGACCAAAATCACCAAGCGGGAAACGATCGAGGGGGAGCTCGGTCGCTTCATGCTTCACCAAGGGGAGGATCCGCAAGCTATGTACAACCGCTTGAAGACCTTGGTGAACCAAGTGCGCAACCTCGGGAGTACAAAATGGGATGACTATGAGATGGTCAAGGTTATTCTTAGATCCCTCGTTTTTCTTAACCCTACGCAAGTTCAATTAATTCGAGGTGATCCTAGATACAAGCTAATGTCTCCCGAGGAGGTTATAGGAAAATTTGTGAGCTTTGAGCTAATGATTAAAGGCTCAAAGAAGATCATCGAGCAAGGCACCTCCTCCACGCCCGAGGCACAACCCGTCGTATTCAAGGTAACAGAGGAGAAGAAGGAAGAGTCTACACCAAGTAGGCTCCCCATCGACGCTTCAAAGCTCGACAATGAGGAGATGGCTTTAATCATCAAAAGCTTTCGACAAATCCTCAAGCAAAGGAGGGGGAAGGACTACAAGCCCCGCTCCAAGAAGGTTTGTTACAAGTGTGGTAAGCCCGGTCACTTTATAGCAAAATGTCCTATTTCTAGTGACAGTGATAGGGGCGACGACAAGAAGGGGAGAAGAAAGGAAAAGAAGAGGTACCACAAGAAGAAGGGCGGCGATGCCCATGTGTGCCGCGAGTGGGACTCCGACGAAAGCTCCACCGACTCCTTCTCCGACGAGGACGCCGCCAACATCGCCGTCAACAAGGGACTTCTCTTCCCCAACGTCGGCCACAAGTGCCTCATGGCAAAGGAAGGCAAAAGGAAGAAGGTTAAATCTAAATCCTCCACTAAATATGCATCTTCTAGTGAGGAAGACAATTCTAGTAATGAGGAGGATAATTTGTTGACCCTTTTTGCGAACCTTAACATGGAACAAAAAGAAAAGTTAAATGAATTGATTAGCGCTATTCATGATAAGGATGAACTCTTGGATAGCCAAGAGGACTTCCTAATTAAGGAAAATAAGAAACATGTTAAGGTTAAGAATGCTTGTGCTCTAGAAAGGGGAAAATGTGAAAAATTATCTAGTGAGCTAAGCACTTGCCATGATGTTATTGTCAACCTTAGAAATGAAAATGCTAAATTAGTTTCTAAGGTTGATTTAAATGTTTGTGATGATTCATATGCCAATCTTAGAAATGATCATGCTATTTCTATTACTAAGATTGAGAAATTGAATGCCTCTCTTGCTAGCCTTAGATTTGAAAATGAAAAATTGATTGCTAAGGCTAAAGAGTTAGATGTTTGCAATGCTTCCATTTCCGATCTTAGAAGTGAAAATGATATTTTACATGCTAAGATTGTTGAACTAAAAACTTGCAAACCCTCTACATCTACCATTGAGCATGTTTCCATTTGCACTAGATGTAGAGATGTTGACATTGATGCTATTCATGATCATATGGCTTTAATTAAACAACAAAATGATCATAGAGCAAAATTAGATGCTAAAATTGCCGAGCATGAACTTGAAAATGAAAAATTTAAATTTGCCCGTAGTATGCTTTATAGTGGGAGACGCCCTGGCATCAAGGATGGCATTGGCTTCCAAAAGGGAGACAATGTCAAACTTAATGTCCCTCCTAAAAAATTATCTAACTTTGTTAAGGGCAAGGCTCCCATGCCTCAGGATAACGAGGGTTACATTTTGTACCCTGCCGGTTATCCCGAGCATAAGATTAGGAAAATTCACTCTAGGAAGTCTCACTCTGGCCCTAATCATGCTTTTATGTATAAGGGTGAGACATCTAGCTCTAGGTGAGATCACCTAGAGGGGGGGGGGGGTGAATAGGTGATCCTGTAAAAACTTGAAACTTAATCCACAAAACTTGATTAGGAGTTAGCACGAATAAGCCAAGTGGCTAGAGAGGAGTTCTTGCAAGACACGATAACCACAAGAAGATCAACACAGATAGACACAGTGGTTTATCCCGTGGTTCGGCCAAGTCCAACACTTGCCTACTCCACGTTGTGGCGTCCCAACGGACGAGGGTTGCAATCAATCCCTCTCAAGCGGTCCAAAGACCAACTTGAATACCACGGTGTTTTGCTTTGTTTACTATATCCCGCTCGCGAGGAATCTCCACAACTTGGAGCCTCTCGCCCTTACACTTTGATGTTCACAAAGAAGCACGGAGTAAGGGAGGGATGAGCAACGCACACAAGACATAAAATCAGAGCAGCACACGCACACAAGTCACAACACGAGCTCACAACACAACCCGAAGAGTACACTACTCAAATGGAGCTCTAGTTGCTATCTCAAAGAATCAAATGCGCGGAATTGAAGTCTTGGTGCTTAGGAATGCTTAGAGAATGATTTGTGTCCTTCTCCATGCGCCTAGGGGTCCCTTTTATAACCCCAAGGCAGCTAGGAGCCGTTGAGAGCATTCCAGGAAGGCAATTCTTGCCTTCTGTCGCCTGGCGCACCGGACAGTCCGGTGCACCACCGGACACTGTCTGGTGCGGATCTCTTTCCTTATTTGGCGAAGCCGACCATTGAAGATTCAGAGCCGTTGGCGCACCGGACACTGTTCGGTGCACACCGGACAGTCCGGTGCCCCCTTCTAGCCGTTGGCTCGGCCACGTGTCCCGCGCGGATCGCGCGGCCGACCGTTGGCCCGGCCAACCGTTGGCTCACCGGACAGTCCGGTGCACCACCGGACAGTCTGGTGAATTGTAGCCGTACGCCGTTAATCATCTCCCGAGAGCGACGAGTTCGCCTGTGAATGGCTCACCGGACAGTCCGGTGATTTATAGCCGTACACCGCCGTCGAAGTCCCGAGAACAACAAGTTCGCCAGAGCTAGCCTGGCGCACCGGACACTGTCCGGTGCACCACCGGACAGTCCGGTGCACCCAGACCGAGCTGTCTTTGGCTGAACAAAGCCATCTCTTTTCCAATTTGATTTCTCCTGTTTCCAGCACTTAGACACAATACATTAGTTCTAAAAACAATGTACCAAGTCTGGAAACATACCTTTACTCTTGATTTGCACTTTGTCCATCACTTTGCATAGATTACCATAGGTCCACTTGTGTTGGCACTCAATCACCAAAATACTTAGAAATGGCCCAAGGGCACATTTCCCTTTCACTAGGCAATCAACCCGTGCTAAATTGCCTAAGAGGAAAGCTCCTATTGCATCAAATGATCACAATGTTTCATTTAAAACTTTTGATGCATCTTATGTTTTGACTAACAAATCTGGCAAAGTAGTTGCCAAGTATGTTGGGGGCAAACACAAGGGATCAAAAACTTGTGTTTGGGTACCCAAAGTTCTTGTATCTAATGTCAAAGGACCCAAAACTGTTTGGGTACCTAAAAGCAAGAACTAAACTTGTTTTGTAGGTTTATGCATCCGGGGGCTCAAGTTGGATCATCGATAGCGGGTGCACAAACCACATGACAGGGTAGAAGAAGATGTTCTCCTCTTACGAGAAAAACCAAGATCCCCAACGAGCTATCACATTCGGGGATGGAAACCAAGGTTTGGTCAAAGGATTGGGTAAAATTGCTATATCACCTGACCATTCCATTTCAAATGTTTTTCTTGTTGATTCATTAGATTACAATTTGCTTTCCGTATCTCAATTATGCAAAATGGGCTACAACTGTCTATTTACTGATATAGGTGTCACTGTCTTTAGAAGAAGTGATGATTCAGTAGCATTTAAGGGAGTGTTAGAGGGTCAGCTATACTTAATTGATTTCAATAGAGTTGAACTCGACACTCGCTTAATTGCTAAGACTAACATGGGCTGGCTCTGGCATCACCGACTAGCACATGTTGGGATGAAGAATCTTCACAAGCTTCTAAAGGGTGAACACATTTTAGGACTAACCAATGTTCATTTTGAGAAAGACAGGATTTGTAGCGCATGCCAAGCCAGGAAGCAAGTTGGTGTTCATCATCCACATAAGAACATTTTGACGACTGACAGGCCACTCGAGCTCCTCCGCATGGACCTATTCGGCCCGATCGCTTACATAAGCATCGGCAGGAGTAAGTACTGTCTTGTTATTGTGGATGACTATTCTCGCTTCACTTGGGTGTTCTTTTTGCAGGAAAAATCACAAACCCAAGAAACTTTAAAGGGATTCTTGAGACGGGCTCAAAATGAGTTCGGCTTGAGGATCAAGAAAATTAGAAGCGATAATGGGACGGAGTTCAAGAATTCACAAATCGAAGGCTTTCTTGAGGAGGAGGGCATCAAGCATGAGTTCTTTTCTCCCTACACGCCACAACAAAATGGTGTAGTGGAGAGGAAGAATAGAACTATATTGGACATGGCAAGAACCATGCTTGATGAGTACAAGACTTCGGATCGGTTTTGGGCTGAGGCGGTCAACACCGCTTGCTACGCCATCAACCGGTTGTATCTATACCGAATCCTCAAGAAGACATCTTACGAACTCCTAACCGGTAAAAGGCCCAATGTTTCATATTTTAGAGTCTTTGGTAGCAAATGTTTTATACTTGTTAAAAGAGGTAGAAAATCTAAATTTTCTCCTAAGGCTGTAGAAGGCTTTTTACTAGGATATGATTCAAACACAAGGGCATATAGAGTCTTTAACAAGTCCACTGGACTAGTTGAATTTTCTTGTGACATTGTGTTTGATGAGACTAACGGCTCTCAAGTAGAGCAAGTTGATCTTGATGAATTAGATGATGAAGAGGCTCCACGCGTCACGCTAAGGAACATGTCCATTGGGGATGTGTGACCTAAGGAATTCGAAGAGCCCATTCAAGCACAAGATCAACCATCCTCCTCCATGCAAGCATCTCCACCAACCCAAGATGATGATGAGGCTCAAGATGATGAAGAGGAAGATCAAGAAGATGAGCCACCTCAAGACGATGGCAATGATCAAGGGGGAGATGCAAATGAACAAGACAAGGAGGATGAGCAAGTTCCAAGGCCGCCACACCCAAGAGTCCACCAAGCAATCCAACGAGATCACCCCATCAACACCATCCTCGGTGACATTCATAAGAGGGTAACCACTAGATCTCGTGTTGCCCATTTTTGTGAGCATTACTCTTTTGTTTCCTCTATTGAGCCACACAGGGTAGAGGAGGCACTTCAAGTTTCGGATTGGGTGATGGCAATGCAAGAGGAGCTCAACAACTTCACGAGGAATGAGGTATGACATTTAGTTCCACGTCCTAACCAAAATGTTGTAGGAACCAAGTGGGTCTTCCGCAACAAACAAGACGAGCATGGTGTGGTGACAAGGAACAAAGCCCGACTTGTGGCAAGGGATATTCACAAGTCGAAGGTTTGGATTTCGGTGAAACCTATGCACCCGTAGTAGGCTTGAGTCCATTCGTATATTATTAGCCTATGCTACTTACCATGGCTTCAAGCTCTACCAAATGGACGTGAAGAGTGCCTTCCTCAATGGACCAATCAAGGAAGAGGTATATGTTGAGCAACCTCCCGGCTTTGAAGATAGTGAGTATCCTAACCATGTATATAGGCTCTCTAAGGCGCTTTATGGGCTCAAGCAAGCCCCAAGAGCATGGTATGAATGCCTAAGAGATTTCCTTATTGCTAATGGCTTCAAAGTCGGAAAGGCCGATCCTACTTTATTTACTAAAACTCTTGAAAATGATTTGTTTGTATGCCAAATTTATATTGATGATATTATATTTGGGTCTACTAACGAATCTACATGTGAGGAATTTAGTAGGATCATGACACAAAAATTCGAGATGTCAATGATGGGGGAGTTGAAGTATTTATTAGGATTTCAAGTGAAGCAACTCCAAGAGGGCACCTTCATTAGCCAAACAAAGTACATTCAAGACATTCTAAACAAGTTTGGATGAAGGATGCCAAGCCCATCAAGACACCCATGGGAACTAATGGGCATCTCGACCTCGACACGGGAGGTAAATCCGTAGATCAAAAGGTATACCGGTCGATGATAGGTTCCTTACTCTATTTATGTGCATCTCGACCGAACATTATGCTTTCCGTATGCATGTGTGCAAGATTCCAAGCCGATCCTAAAGAAGCTCACCTTAGGGCCGTAAAACGAATCTTGAGATATTTAGTTTATACTCCTAAGTTTGGCCTTTGGTACCCCAAGGGATCCACATTTGATTTAATTGGTTATTCCGATGCCGATTGGGCAGGGTGCAAAATTAATAGAAAGAGCACATCGGGGACTTGCCAGTTCTTGGGAAGGTCTCTGGTGTCTTGGGCTTCAAAGAAGCAAAATTCTGTGGCTCTTTCAACCGGCGAAGCCGAGTATATTGCCGCAGGCCATTGTTGCGCGCAATTGCTTTGGATGAGGCAAACCCTTAGGGACTATGGTTACAAATTAACCAAAGTTCCTCTTCTATGTGATAATGAGAGTGCAATCCGCATGGCGGATAATCCCGTTGAGCATAGCCGCACTAAACACATAGCCATTCGGTATCATTTTCTAAGGGATCACCAACAAAAGGGAGATATCGAGATTGCATATGTTAGCACCAAAGAACAATTAGCCGATATCTTTACCAAGCCATTGGATGAACAAACTTTTACCAAACTTAGGCATGAGCTAAATATTCTTGATTCTAGAAATTTTTATTGATGTCTTGCATACATAGCTCATATATATACCTTTGATCATCTCTTTCATATGCTATGACTAATGTGTTCGTTCAAGTCCGTTTCATGATAAGTCATAGATTGAAAGGGGAAAGGAGTCTTCGGCGAAGACAAGGCTTCCACTCTGCTCCATCGAATCATTCATCCTTCGTCGTCGCTCCTATTTCACTCCAACTTTGGTATAATCTTCATTCCTTTACTTCCGTCCAAAGGGGGATAGAGTAGTTTAAAAGGGCTTATATTTCACTCGAACATCCGTTTTTGGCGATTTATGCCAAAGGGGGAGAGAGTATTAGCCCAAAGAAAAAGGACCGCACCACCACCAATTTCAAAAAAAATAGTCTTTTATTTGGTATTAAAAGAAGTTTTTTCAATTGGCAGCTTATTTTGATATAATTTCAAATTGGCATATCCTCTTCAAAATTAATATCTAAAACCCTCTTGAACACTAAGAGGAGGATTTCATTAAGGGGGAGTTTTGTTTAGTCAAAGGAAAAGCATTTGAAACAGGGAAAGAAAATCTCAAAACTTGAAAATGCTTCTCAAAATCTTATTCATTTACCTTTGGCTATTTGCAAAAGGATTTTGAAAAGAATTTACAAAAGGATTTGCAAAAACAAAACATGTGGTGCAAGCGTGGTCCAAAATTTTAAATAAGAAGAAAACCATCCATGCATATCTATTGAAATGAGTATATTGGCTTAACTCCAAGCAACCTTTGCACTTACTTTATGCAAACTAGTTCATTTTTGCACTTCTATATTTGCTTTGGTTTGTGTTGGCATCAATCACCAAAAAGGGGGAGATTGAAAGGGAAATAGGCTTACACCTTTTTCCTAATTGATTTTGGTGGTTGAATTGCCCAACACAAATAATTGGACTAACTAGTTTGCTCCAGTCTATAAGTTCTACAGGTGCCAAAAGTTCACAACAAGCCAATAAAAAGACCAAAGATGGGTCCAAATAAAGAGAGCTAAAGAAACCCCAAAGGCACCCTGGTCTGGCGCACCGAACTGTCCGGTGAGCCACCGGACAGTGTCCGGTGCACCAGGGATCTCGAAGCTAAACTCGCTACCTTCGGGAAAATGGAGGCCGCTCCGCTATAATTCACCGGACTGTCCGGTGTGCCAGCGGAGCAACGGCTACTTCGCGCGCAACGGTCGACTGCAACGCATTAAATGCGCGCCAGCGCGCGCAGAGATCAGAGCACGCGCAGCAGGCGCACCGGACAGTCTACAGGACATGTCCGGTGCACCACCGGATAGCCCAAAGGCCCCACAAGTCAGAGCTCCAACGGTCGAACCCCAACGGCTCGCTGACGTGGCTGGCGCATCGGACAGTGTCCGGTGGCGCACCGGACTGTCCGGTGCGCCATGCGACAGCAGACTTCCAACGGCCACATTTTGGTGGTTGGGCTATAAATACCCCAACCACCCCACATTCAATAGCATCCAAGTTTCTACACTTCTACACCTTACAAGAGCTATAGCATTCAATACAAGACACGCCAAAGAGATCAAATCCTCTCCCAACTCCACACAAAGCTTTAGTGTTTAGAGAGAGAGATTTGTTGTGTTCATTTGAGCTCTTGCGCTTGGATTGCTTCTTTTCTTTCTCATTCTTCTTGTGATCAATCTCAATTGTAATCGAAGCAAGAGACACCAATTGTGTGGTGGTCCTTGCGGGGACTTTGTGTCCCGTGTGATTGAGAAGAGAAGCTCACTCGGTCTAAGTGTCCGTTTGAGAGAGGGAAAGGGTTGAAAGAGACCCGGTCTTTGTGACCACCTCAACAGGGAGTAGGTTTGCAAGAACCGAACCTCGATAAAACAAATCCTTGTGTCTCAGTCCTTATTTGCTTGCGATTTGTTTTCACCCTCTCTCTCGGACTCGTTTATATTTCTAACGCTAACCCGACTTGTAGTTGTGATTAACTTTGTAAATTTCAGTTTCGCCCTATTCACCCCCCCCTCTAGGCGACTTTCAAGGAGCAACGACCAGGCGGAGAGGGCAAACGCAGAAATCCTCAAGGGACTCAAGACGCGCACCTATGACTGCTTGAAAAAGCATGGTGCAAATTGGGTCAACGAGTTTCTGTGTGTACTTTGGGGGAACCGGACCACACCTAGCCGAGCTACCGGGGAGACCCCGTTCTTCCTGGTCTACGGGGCCGAAGCCTGCCTTCCCCCGAAAATCATTATGGGCTCCCCATGGGTCCAATCTTTCGATGAGTCTATGCAGGAACAGCTACGGTGTGAGGACGTGGACTTCATCGACGAGCGGAGATGGCGAGCGGCGATCCGAAATGCACGGTACAACCAAGCGCTCAGGCGCTACCACCAACGGTTCGTACATAGTAGGGAGCTCAGGGTCGAGGACCTAGTCCTAAGGCGAGTACTGAACCGAGAAGGGCTCCACAAACTCTCCCCCGCTTGGGAAGGACCCTTCAAGGTGACGGAAATATGCCAACTCGGGTGTGTTCGCCTTGCCACAACTGAAGGAGTGCCTCTGCCCAATCCCTAGAATATAGAGCATCTCCGTAAGTTCTATCCATAGAAGCAAAACTGGGGGGTTGAGTTTTCTTCCTTTGTAACTGGGTTGTGCATATGTGTACGTCAATCCGGTGAGGTCCGCCCTCGTAAGCCCGGCATGTTGGTCTGCACCCATGTATATCAAGTTATAAGGAAACAATTTACCCCCCAGAGGAGCTTTTGTGATGGTTCATTCTACTTCAATTTATGAGCATTATTTTTATCTAACCCACCCATACAGTTCCCACCCTTGCTGGTATGATGACATCCGAATTGAGTAAGCCAGGCTTGCAGTTCAGGACCCCTCTACTGCTACAGGGGGTCCGGCAACCTGCGGGTCTAGTTCTAGAGAATGGGCACTTGTTTCCTAGAGTGGTCCGGAGCTGTGTAGCCGCTTAGCCTGGTTCCGTACCCTAAGCCTGCACCTCCACCACTCTGCAACAGGTGCCCTAGTATTTGGAGCTGCGATCCTGTGGGTCCGGACATACACCTGCAGGTCCTGTTGCATGAATCAAAGGATGGCAGATACCAGACGATGGGTCCTATGTGTGTGCTCCTAACACTTCAAAACCAAAGCTGTGTGCAGGTCTAGGTCCCGATCCAGACACAGGTAGTCTCAAACTGTAGAGACTACCTCCTAGGGACCGGGCAACTAATTTTCCCTTAGGTATACTGGTATCCAGCCTCGACACGTGGAGCCTACATCCCAGGGGGGCCAAGTACCAGGGAGAAGTTGGTAACACTATACACAGCGAGGACAAATAGTATACAGATAAGTGTTGTTTGATTAATAGTTCTCAAAAGTATCTTACAAAACCAAAAATTATTACAAGCCGCACTCCAGCGGGACCCTTGCCTTATCTCTATAGGTACAACTACTCGTCGTCAGCAGGATCACGCTGGAAGCGCTCGGCAACCAGCTCTTGGCGTCTTGTACGCTCTCCCGGGCGGTGTCTTCAGTGGCGGCCACCAGACCAGCGATCACCGGCTCCAAAGATATGGACGGGTCATGACACCGGAAGCACGTCAAGACGTATTCAATCACCGCCCAGTAGAGCTTACCGCCCTCTGCCTCCAGGCGGGCACCAAGAATCTGGTCCAGGCGTCGGAGGCGATCGGCGGTGGAGTCCAGCATCGAGAGCGCGGCAGAGATAGACATCGGCAGCTCCGACCGGGATGGGACTCATCCCTAGCGGCACCAGTGCCGTGCTCGCCTCGCCGGCCCATGCGACGATGCACTGGACCCTGACGTGGTGCTCCGCCTGAAGGTCTTCAAGGGCCTTCCTGGTGGCCTCCACAGCCTAGGGGTCCGATGCCGCCTGCGTCGCCTGGAACTGCCGGATCCGCTCCTCCAGTTTCTTCTCTTTCTCCTCCACCTCGAGCTCGTGCTCAGCCAGCATCTTGCCTCGCCGGCTGAGCATTTCTTCCCAGAAGGTGAGATCCGTCTCCCGCCTGGCGAGGTCTGTCTCCCGCCTGTCCAAGGACTGCTCCTTCGCTTTAAGTTTCTCCTCGGCGAGGGCTGCATCACTGGCCTTGCCCTTGAGCTCCTGCTGCCACTTTTGCAGCCTCTCCAAAGCCTTGGTCTGCTGGACCCGCTGGGCTTCCAAGGTCTAGTCCAGGACACTCAGCTTGGCCCAGAACTCTGTTGCGAGGGCCTCCCGCTAAGACACGGCCTCCTCCCTCCTAGTCACCTTCTTCTCCCTCCGGGACGCCTCCAGCTCCCTGGCGCACACCATCTGGAGGTCCCTCTTATACTCCTTGTGGTCCCGCTCGAGTTGGGACCGCTCGGAGAAGAATTGTCGGGACGCCGACTTGGTGCGCTCCTCCAGTTGGGTGCGCCAGTCGCTGAGGCATTGGTGCTCAGCCTCTAGTGCCTCCCACTCCCACAAGATTGCCGCCCCAGTGTCACTAAGGACCTGGTGGGCACGGGACAACATACGAGGGAGCGGGACTGGCGCTGCTTCTTGCTCGGCACCTGACCGGAGGCGCCGCCCGAACACCACCTCCATCTCCTCCGGAGCAGACGGAGGGTTGGAGCTGGACACGCCTCCTGCGTCGCCCCCAGCGTCTAGAGGGGGCGTGTACCCCTCAATTGGGGCCTCCTCCGCCGCTGCGACATCGCCCGACACTGGCACCGCTGCCGCTGGACCCCTAACTAGGGCATGGGAAGCTGCTGGCGTTGTCTTGGCAGCAGCCGGGGGCGGATCGCTGGCACCACTCCAAGCAGATGCCTGCTGCTGAGAGCCAGACCCGTCGGTGGGCCTGGAAACCGGCGGAGGAGGTGTGACCTTGGGAGCAGAGGGGGAAGAAGCCCTGAAAACAGACGATGGGTTAAGACTTGTCGACATGACGATTAAGCTCAAAGAAAAAAGGGGCTACACTTACTTAGGGCCCTGGACCTTCCAGTGACCCTGGAAGCGAGATAGCCACTCTTGCTGCTGCTGCTATTATTGTTGTTGCTGCTGGTGCCCCTGGGGGAGATCACCCTCAGATGGTGGTGGTGGCGGCGGGACCGATGGTGGTAGTGGTGGTGGTGGCAGCGGGCCCGATGGTGGTGGTGGTGGCGCGACCGGAGGACTGACGCGCCTCTGCGTGTCATGGGCTTGGGAGCTCGCCTCCTCGACCCCGCCTACGGTCCTCTGGCGCTTCTGGGGAGGCTCCGAAATGAGCGACTCGTCAGCGCGACGCAACCGGCGTCGCCTCTCCTCCTCCGACCCCCCGGAGCCAACTAGGGCGGAGGCGCTGCTTGCAGCCCCTTTACCCTTGTCCAAGGGGCTGGGGGCCGCACCGGCGGGCTGGGGACCTCCAGCCGGCGTATCGGAGATCTGGATCCTGCGTAGGGGGTCCCGGCCACCGCTCTGGCGAACTGCCACGCCGCTCTCGTCGAGGGTTGGCAGCGTGGCCAAGATCGCCGTCCTCAGCCCTGGATCGTCGCAGAGCGCATGGATGCCCTAGGGGAGGATCAGGGACTCAGGGATGAAAGTTTCCCTAGTGATCCCTCCTACCAGGACTGCCAGCTCGTCCCAGGACAGGTCAGTGCCTAGCCGCGCTGGATCCGGCCGATGTCATTCGGCCCGGTGAACCAACAGCACAGGCGCGGTCTCCTCTGCAGCGACGCGATCCGGCGCTTCAGGAGGTCGCCAACCACGTGCATCGATGTCAAGACATCCGTGGCCAAGGCCTTGATCCTGTCCAATATGGGCAGGAGCTCTGGTGACAGGGATGACTTGGTCCTCTACTGCTTGCGGTCGAGGGCTGGCCCATCGGACGGTAGGACGAGGCGGTCGTTGGCCTCGGCGCTGGCGATCACCCAGTCGCTGCGCCAGTTCTCCCACCTCGCTCCACCAAGGGTGGGGATGTAGACGACGACCGGATCTGGCCTTGTCTGGAAGTAGTAGGCCCCGATGTGGTCCCTGTTCTTCCCAGACTTGACCAGCACAAAGAAGTAGCGGAAGAGAGAAGTGCAGGGGCCACACCTATGAACATCTCGCAGAGGTGGACGAAAATGGCCGCCTAGAGGATGGAGTGGGGCGTGAGGTGTTGGAGCTGAAGCCCGAACTCCTCCAGCAGCAGCAGAAAAAAAGGCGAGATTGGCAGCGCTAACCCACAGGAGATGTAGGAGGTGAACAAAACGAACTCCTCGGTGGCGAGATTGCCGAGGGGGACGGTGCCGACATGGATTCTTTCGGTGAGCCCCGACGCGCTCCACCCAAGCAGGCCACGCACCAGGTTGAGCGCATCCTTGGACTGAAAGCGGTCGGGGTGGCAAAGCGAAGTCATGGCGTTTGTGGCGGTGCGGGTGTAGAGCAGAAGAGCGCGAATGCAAAGGGGCGCAGAGGAGCACGAAGGCGAAAGGGCGCGGTCGATTGGAAGAGAATGCGAAAGGGTAACTGCTGCACGCGAGGGTGAACCTTTTTCAAGGAAACCAGAGTCCTCACTCAAGGAAACCCTTCCGCGCGCCCCTCAATCGCTGCAAGAGATCACGCGCGACGGGCACCTAGATCCAAGCAGCCTAGCCTATGACTCGGGGGCCTGGGTCCACAGGTCATACACTTTGTGAGTCGGATTTTGGGTGCGGAAAGAGCGAACCATCGCACGTGCCAATAGTGCACCTCCTCGGGGTCGTTGTAGAAGATAGAAGGTAATATTTTAAACCATTGCAGCGGTAACGAGGTGCCCCACGCGTGGCCCGACGAAACCACCAGGCGTGGGGGCCATGGGTCAGTCAGCCGCGGGGACAGATATGGTAGTTAGCGTGACTGAAGGAGATTGACAGAGGGTACGTCAGCAGACGCACTGAAACGGCGCGCCAATCACCAATCAGGCCATGTCGAAGCAAAGTACAAGTTTTGGCCTTACCTGCAGGCTCGCATCCTCCCCTGAGGTGGGCCTGGGGCCACTGTCGGTACCCTGAAACTAGGGTACCCCTTGCTACTATATAAAGACGCAGTACCCACGCGACTATCTCTTAGTTGTGTGGTAAAGGTACTGTGTGTGGGACCAAGCCATGATTCGCCTCAGCCTCGAGCGACTACTCTGGGTCCACAACAGCGCCTGGCCCCACCACATGGGAGGGTTCGGAGCCGCCACATGTCCAGAGAAGGTGATATACTCCAAGGCATCAACAGTAAGTCTAGACCCCCATGGGAGAGTGCCGGACCCCTGGATATACAGTCCGGACCTCCAAGGTTGGTCCAGGACCTCCACGTGTGCAAGCCGAACCCTTGGAATGGGATCCAGACCCCCCCGTATGGGGTCCGGGCCACCCACAATGGGGCCCAAGGTCCCAGGACAGAACATACTCGGGCCTTGAACAGGACCGAGGCGGGGGTCCGGTGCCGACACGTGTCTGGACCAAGTCTGGTGGGTTCCGGACCTATCCACATATACTCCTGCTCCCCGCTCAGGCGGAGACCCGATGCTGCCACGTGGCATACTACGCGCAGCATAAGCCAACGAGCGGAACCTAGCGTGACGCCTCTGGGCTACGCGCGCCTCCGCATTCATTGCGGATAAGACGTGCGCCTGTCTATTCTACTGATAGGCGACATGCTCAGTCCACGATATGTGGGCCGAGCTGTTATTCACCATTACTCGCACGTTTTGGATATCAATGCTGCATGGACTGCGGTCATCAAGACTTCCGGTGATTACTCAGGCATTACTAGCATTAATTACTCACATAATGTACTCCTTCCATTATGCTCCTGGGCCCGCATGTCGGGGCTCAACATCCTTGTATGTGCCTCCCTTAAACTATAAAAGGGAAGACACACAACGTTACAGGGACAGGTTTTACACAAGCTCTCAAGCACACAAGTTTACACGCTCTCTCAATACAACATACACACAGTGGAGGTAGGGTATTACACTCCGGCGGCCTGAACCACTATAATCCCTCGTGTGCTCTTGTGTTCATCCCAAATCCACGTAACAGGCAAAACGCTTAGGCCCCCTCCTCATCTTAGGATTAGGGCGGGTGCATTCTGCCACCCAGCCGGAGGATTTTCTCTCCGAAAGAGAGCAAGTCGAAGAGTGTGTTATAAATTGCAAGGTAGAAACATAGAATAGCGATACATAAAATCAATTTCCACCTCTAATCCTTTGAATTTGGGATATGTTTATATCTTAACTTTGGAAAGTGGTGGAATGTCAAATTATAAACCAAATAACCTACTCTATTAAGTAAATTCAAATTCCTTCAAATTGAAGGGATCTAAACGCCACTTACCTGAATTGGCTATTTTATGTATGAGTCATTTTGTACGAATTCTTGCAACCAATTGGTAGGCAAAAGAATTACTTGGACATATTATAAATATGACTTCCAAAAAAATCGCTCAGTGAGAAGATCATTCGTATTGACGAGAATTAGGAGAGACTAAACTAAGCCACTACATCGATATAATCTCACTAAACCACTTACAATAGATAAATATAATAGTTTTAAGTAGCATTACATTAAAATATTGATGAAAGATGGAAATCTTAAAAAATGAGAAATATATGATGCAATTCAAGGGAGCTTTAAGGGATCTATAGGTTCAGGAGTGGTAGGGGGACTCGATCCTAGGGTTTGAAATCCCATTCGAAAACCGACGGTAATCGTCAAAACTTCCCGTTCTCGGCGATAGGCGAAAATGGGTCCTGATGAGATATTTCACAAATTCTGTTTCAAAACTTTGAATTTATTTTTTATAAAAAGGGAAAAGTTCTATTAAAAACTAGAGGGTACTAGGAGTCTAGAAATATAGTTGTTGTTCAAAAATTTATCTTTTGGCTAATTAAACAAATTATAAACATATGTTATCGATTTTTTATTTTTCAAAGGCAATCAACATTTTTCAGTGGTAAATCACCGAAAATCGCTTGGTTTTACCGGTTTCTTGTCAATTTTACGAGTCTCTTTTTTCAAGTTTGAATAAAGAACCGATCAATAATTATGAAGTTTGTCGAAATTCGAGTGATTTCATGTTTTCGGAGATCATCGAAAAATTGCTCAGAAATGAGATGGTAAGCCTTGCTCGAGCCCCATCCCGCCCACCGGTAGCACGGTCCCTGGTTTTTGAGATTGTATGCTAGATTATGTAGATATGTTTCTTATAAAAATATTCAAATAAATGCCATCTTTTTTACATACAGATAGAGTCTTGTTTGCTAACACGTTTCCTTTTTTATACACATCAAATGCACCATATAGGCAAGGGTACAATGGGCCAGACTCATGGTTCACAATTTCGTTTAGAATATTCAAATTTCGTTTTTGTTGACTAAAATTTAACTTTTGTATTTTTATATTTTGAATCAAAATCTAGTTAAAATCGGACCGAAATTCGTTTATCAGTGAGTAGCGAAAATGAGAAAAATGGCAAAATTCGGTGTTACCGAAACCAGAAAGTAAATCGTGGACGGACCCCACTATGGGCCTGTTTGGTTCAGCTTTTTTCTGACCAGCTTTTCTGAAAATCTGGCTGTGGGGAGAATCTGGCTGTGGGGAGAATCTGAGTATCATTACGATTACGTGTGGAGAAAGATAAAGTTGTTTATAGGGCTCAGGATCTAGAAAGTGACGGATTCCTACTATTATAACGACTCAACCGATTATGTGTTTATGTTGATTTTGGATGGTTTTTACCCCAACGAATTTTATAGAAGTTGACTGAAAAGCTGAGCATTTGGCAGTCTGCAGCAACTTTTGGTGGCTAAAAGCTGACAGAAGCTGAAACAAACAGACCCTATAGATCCTGATTCAAGGCTAGTTTGTTGTCTTCAATCCTCTGTGGTTTTCTCACTCCTAAACTAACCTAAGTGATTCCGACTGACGGGAGCCTTACCATCACATACCACATTTAAAATACGTAACAAATAAATAAAGAAAAACAAAAAGGTAACAACATTTGTGAGAAGAGCAGGAGAGCGAAAATATAGGCAGTGGGGCCCGTCTGCGTGCGTGGGGACGCGACGCGAGACAAGGAGAGCGGGTCTGGTGAGTGGTGACTGGTGGGTTGGCAGGCAGGCGCAGCGAGGGCGAGCTCACCACCACGGCACGTCGGCACCACCACTCTCCCTCCCTCTATAAATGCAGGGACACCGAATGCTCCCCAACGCCCTATACTAATCCGAAGGAGGGGTCAAGGAAGGCGAGCGACGCTCTGGAGGAAGGGTATCCGCGGTAGAGGTGTCGCCCCGCTCCCACACCAATCCACAACACCGCCGCGCCGCCGCTGGGGACGAGCGTGGGCGAGCAACCAAATCTAAGACACCGATCCCCGAGGCGCAGGCCGCGAAGCTAGCGGCGGAGAAAAGATCGGAGCCACAACGCGGTCGTGAGCCCGCAGCCACCGGTTCCGCGAGGCTAGACGGAGACAGAGGTATCCGCTCCCTGCACCCCTGCTTGCCAGGACCCGCGAGACGCTAAAAAAAGCTGACGGGATTGGCAACTTGGCGGTTTGGTTTGGCTGCAGCGTGCGTGCGTGGTTGGTGGCATGCGCGGCCGTCTCGTTGTTTTTATCATTTCGATCCGTTGATGTTTTATTCTGCGTCCGTCCGTGCGCTCCTCCGTGAATCTGGCGTGTCGCGGCAGCGGAATCTGCGCCGCCGTGCGGGGGTTGGTAGATCTGTTCATCCCTGCGCGTGTTTCCTCCGCTGAGGCGTTTGTTTCGTACTTCTTTTTTTGGGAGTGCTCTGTTACACTGCAGAGTGGGTCGCACGATCTTTTCTGGATGTTTATGGTGTTGACATGTGGGCGACTGAGCGTAGGGAAGGGGACAGGGACAGCTTTGAGTTTTCTGCTTGTATTTCCGGTGCTTTTTAAATACCATTTCCCGGATGTCTGGTTCCTTTTTCCCCCCCGCATGGTGTTGTAGATCGATGAATCGCTAAGCGAACACCATCTGATGCTCGTCGTCGTTTGATTGTTGCATGGCAGATAGCGAGGCTTGCTGTTTAGCCATGTCGACGGCGCAAGGGACAGCGTTGAAGTCGGCGCCGATAGGCGCAGGTCATCGGGCCCGGCGCGGCCGCCCCGTGGTACCGCCGTACCGTTCTGGCTGGCAAGCATACGGCGGCGTTTCCCTCGAGGGCAGCGGGTTCCTCGGCGGCCTGCAGCGCACCGAGGAGCGCGTCGCTACGCTGGCGCCCCGCGCGGCGGCGCGCGACGCGGAGGTGGTGAGGCCGCTCTCGAAGCTCCCGAACAGCAGCATTGGGCTCTATGATCCCTCGTTCGAGCGTGACGCGTGCGGCGTTGGGTTTGTCGCTGAGCTTTCTGGCGATTACAAACGCGAGACTGTAAGTTTCATCGATTCCTTGAAAGAGGCGATGCCACATGTCCTGTAGTTACACTATTTCGATTTATCATGTTCGGGATGCCAATTTTGCTATCCTTTTTACCGTAGGTTAATGATGCTATTGAAATGCTTGAGAGAATGGCGCACCGTGGTGCCTGTGGCTGCGAAAAGAACACAGGAGACGGTGCCGGCATTATGGTCGCTCTACCACATGACTTCTTCAAAGAGGTGAGTTTCTTTGCAACAAAAAGAAATAGAAGAAAAGAAAGCAAAGCTGTTCTTTTCGACAGTCATTCAATGCTTTGGTGTTCCCACAGGTCACAAAGGATGCTGGGTTTGAGCTACCCCCGCCAGGCGACTATGCTGTTGGAATGTTTTTCATGCCAACCGATGAAAAGCGTCACGAGAAGGGCAAAGCTGAGTTTAAGAAGGTTGGTGATAGCCTATGAGCAATGCAGGATCTGCATGTTAAGCTCACTTCTCTTATTAATAATCTTGTCCTTGTAGGTCGCGGAATCACTGGGACATGTAATACTCGGGTGGCGTCCTGTTCCTACTGACAACTCATACTTGGGTGAATCTGCACTCGAGACTGAGCCAGTCATTGAGCAGGTTTTCGTTACCAAGAGTTCAAGATCAGAGGCTGAGTTTGAGCAACAGGTAATTCTATACCACTAGATGTAATTGCACATCAGCATATTTGATGGATTTGGCTTTAACGTTTTTTGATGAATTGCTGCAGCTATATATCCTTAGGAGACTCTCAATCATCTCTGTCCGAGCCTCTCTGAACATTAAGCGTGGAGGAGAGAGGGATTTCTACATGTGCTCTCTATCTTCAAGGTTCTTCCCTTTCCTCACCTGAAAAGTTTTTGTTTATGCTTTGGTTTCATTATGTTTCAGGGTTGAAAAGGGGCAGAGAGTTTCCACTAAGCACGGTTTTAGAACAGAATTTTGGCAATAATTTTGATTTTCTATAAGGGAATATCAAATTATTGCCTTCAATTTGGTCTTAACAGTTGTAAATATGTAGCCAAATGTCATTTTGGTTGGCTTATGTTTGTATGAATAATTCTTATTCGAAGTTGTATTTCTTTATATTACAGGACTATTGTTTACAAGGGCCAGCTTAAACCGTGCCAGCTTAAGGGGTACTACTATGCTGACCTAGGTCAAGAAAACTTCATGAGTTATATGGCTCTGGTAAATACGAAACTTTAGCAGTATTACACAAAAATTGTCATGATCATAGTCGACGGATGCGAACCAATAATAGCAAGGCTTTTGTAAGAAGATATGCTCCCATGCAGGCATCATACTTTGAACTGTCTTATCATCACTGCTCTACTCATATGCTATTTTAGTCCTGGTTCTTGACGCCTTAAAGTAAACTATTAGAAATCTCTATTAGTTGATACCCGATAACCATGTTGCAGAGTCAAGCTGCAGTTCTGCTATGGCCGACTGCTATGCCCGACTCATCAGGATGTGACCTCCGATTAGGTGGTGGGAAGGAAATGTGTTTGGTTTGAGGTAGCTTAGGGCTCCCAACTGTTTTGATGAAATTCTGTGCTACTGATGCTTTCTTTTTGGTAGTGCAAGTGCTTCATTCTGATGTTCTATTCAGCATCTTAAAGCTGCAAACTATGTCTGTAATATGATTTCTAAAATCCATATATTAAAACAGGTTCACTCAAGGTTCTCCACAAACACCTTTCCCAGCTGGGACCGTGCGCAACCAATGCGTGTTTTAGGCCATAATGGAGAGATCAATACCCTTAGAGGAAACAAGAATTGGTAATCTCGCTAAACTATAGTTTCATAGTTTATATTTTTGTGTGGATACGGTCATCTCCATATTCTTATGCTGTTTGGATTTTATGGTTCTTAGCTTGTCTTTAAGTAATATGGATTTATGACAGGATGACAGCACGTGAGGGTCTCTTAGAGGCGGAGAAGCTTGGATTATCAAAGGAGCAGCTTGCAAGAATTCTGCCAATTGTTGATGCTACCTCTTCTGATTCTGGTATGGATGCACAGTTACAGTTGGCAAATGAAAATTGACTATCTATCTTTTGGAAACTTATTACCTGGAAAAATTGTTAACTGTAGGTGCATTCGATAATGTTCTTGAGCTTCTTGTCCGTGGTGGGCGAAGCCTGCCAGAAGCCGTGATGATGATGATCCCTGAGGCATGGCAGAACGATGGAAACATGGATCCTGAGAAGAAAGCTCTCTACGAGTTCTTGTCAGCACTTATGGAGCCTTGGGATGGACCTGCTCTAATATCTTGTATATATATTCTATCCACTTTTCTTTTCTAATCATTCTTCTCCTGATTGTTACTTGATCTACTCAATCCTAACTTGTCTTTCGCCTACAGTTACTGATGGTCGTTACCTTGGAGCTACCCTGGACCGTAACGGTTTGAGGCCTGGTCGGTTTTATGTGACGCACAGTGGGCGTGTGATCATGGGTAGTGAGGTCGGTGTTGTTGATGTTCCTCCTGAAGACGTGCTGAGAAAAGGCAGGTTAAACCCTGGAATGATGCTATTGGTTGATTTTGAGAATCACACTGTAGTGGATGATGAAGCTCTGAAAGCACAATACTCTAAAGCTCACCCATATGGGGAATGGCTCAAGAGACAAAAGATATATCTCAAGGATATTGTAGAATCAGTACCAGAAACCGATAGGGTTGCTCCAAGCATTTCTAGCTCACTTCCTGTAAGTCCTTACCGTGCACCAATATTACTAGTGACAACTTGGGCAAAACATAAGTACTGTAGCGCTTATGACTCTTATAATTTGGTGCAGGCAAAGAATGAGAACAAGGACCATGTTGGTATCAATGGGATTTTGACCCCACTGAAGGCTTTTGGGTAAGCAAGGGATTTATTCTGTTCTGTTGCCGTTTCAAGTTTTGCTGATAGTTAACTGATGTATTCTAGGTACACGGTGGAAGCCCTGGACATGTTGCTACTGCCAATGGCTAAGGATGGAGTGGAAGCTCTCGGTTCCATGGGAAATGATACACCACTTGCGGTGATGTCAAACAGGGAGAAGTTGACTTTTGAGTACTTCAAGCAGATGTTTGCACAAGTTACAAACCCTCCGATTGACCCTATTAGAGAGAAAATTGTTACATCTATGGAGTGTATGATTGGCCCCGAAGGCGACTTGTTGGAAACAACTGAAAAACAATGCAACCGTCTTTCACTTAAAGGTCCCTTGGTTTCTATTGATGAAATGGAGGCTATTAAAAAGATGAATTATCGAGGTTGGCGAAGCAAAGTGCTTGACATAACATACCCAAAAAAGTCTGGGAGGAAGGGCTTGGAAGAAACTTTGAACAGAATGTGTGCTGAAGCTCGTGAAGCCATACGCGAGGGATATACTATTTTGGTTCTCTCAGATAGAGGTTAGAATTTTATCTACAGTAGTATATTTTTATTCCATATTTTATCTAGCAGGCAAAAACTGTTTGTAATCAAGCTTCCTGTCAATTGCCGTGCAGTCAAACTATCAAAAATTATGAGAAATTCTCAAAATTTATAGATGTACTTTATTATTTACTCTATCAATATATCAAAATTAAAATTCAAGTTTTAATTCATCCTATGTTAAGAGATAAAAAAGAGAAAATTCTATCTAATATGAAGGATTAAAAAATATAGTTTTTTATCTTTTTATATCTTTTAACATAGTATAAATTAGAATATATTGGTAAAGTAAATAATGAAGTATATCTGTAAATTTTTTGACAATTTTTTTGTGATGTTTGGTAGTTTGATTGCATGACGATTGCACGGGAAGCTTGATTGCATAACAGTTTTTGCCTTTTATATGATATATGATTATACCAATCACCCAACAGTTAATTGAATTTCCCTACATATGAGTTATAAATGCATTCTACAATTTTGTTGGTCTGTTGCTCTATTCATTTGCAGGATGTGCCATAACTCACTTGTTCCTTTTCGTTTAGCTTGAGAATAGCTCTTTACACAATTCAATTCCTTTGACAGTCCATCAAAGTTTCACACATGGAGATTTGACTTAATTTTGTTTGCCTAACTTTGTTATGCAGGATTTTCCTCAGACCGTGTTGCTGCCAGTTCTCTCTTAGCAGTGGGAGCAGTGCATCAGCACCTTGTTGCAAATCTTGAGAGGACACGCATAGGATTGTTGGTTGAGTCAGCTGAACCTCGTGAAGTGCATCATTTCTGCACCCTGCTTGGATTTGGTGCTGATGCTATATGCCCTTATTTGGCTATTGAAGCAATTTGGTGCTTGCAGAATGATGGGAAGATTCCTCCTAATGGTGATGGACAACCCAACTCAAAGGAAGAGCTGGTGAAGAAGTATTTCTATGCTTCTAACTATGGAATGATGAAAGTTCTTGCGAAGATGGGAATATCCACCCTTGCATCCTACAAAGGTGCACAGATTTTTGAAGCTCTTGGTCTTTCTTCCGAAGTGATTGGCAAGTGTTTCGAAGGCACACCTAGCAGGATTGAGGGTGCAACATTTGAAATGCTTGCACGAGATGCACTTCGTCTTCATGAGTTAGCTTTCCCATCAAGAACCCCTCCAGCTGGCAGTGCAGATGCAAAGGCCCTTCCCAACCCAGGGGATTACCACTGGAGGAAAAATGGTGAAGTTCATCTCAACGACCCACTTGCAATGGGAAAACTACAAGAAGCAGCTAGAGTCAACAGCCGGGCAGCATACAAGGAATATTCGAAACGAATTCAGGAGCTCAACAAGGCGTGCAATTTACGTGGCATGCTGAAATTTAAAGATATTTCTGACAAGATATCTTTGGATGATGTTGAACCTGCAAGTGAGATAGTGAAACGCTTTTGTACTGGAGCAATGAGTTATGGTTCTATTTCATTAGAAGCACATACTGCCCTTGCTATTGCCATGAACAAACTTGGAGGAAAATCTAATACAGGTATGGTTCTCATCCATACGTGATATTTCTCTGTTATAGATGTGGAGGAATTATTGTTCTTTTGGCACATTAGCTCCATGAAAAACCATCTGAACAAATGTAGGATGTATGGACCATTTTCTAGTTTTTGTAAGGGTGATGTGCTGTTCTTTTCCTGAAACATGAACAACAGCTGCCTACGTTTTATTATGTGAGCCTGTCCTCTGCACTAACATTTTAGACAATCACGTTTTATTATGTGAGCATTGCTTCTGAAAACATATCATACTGTTTTGTTTGTTATAGTTTATTGCAAGATATTTTTTTGCTTTTATAATTTTTAAACGCTAGTGCTAACTGATGAGGACATCTGCTATAAATTTCTTTGGTTTAATAGAAGTGGTTAAATACTGCTGTATGCATATTGTTCCTTTTTGATTATAAACCCCTTCAACTTGTTCTTATATTGTAGTTCAGGAACATGAGCAGACAGTGTGTTTTCTAGATCTTAATATTAAATATACTTATTCCCAAGTCTAAGATTTATGTGACCAAATACACTTGCTTTAATATATCTGTGAAGGTGAGGGAGGGGAACAGCCCTCTCGGATGGAACCACTTCCTGATGGCTCAATGAACCCAAGACGAAGTGCGATTAAGCAAGTTGCTAGTGGACGGTTTGGAGTTTCCAGCTATTACCTGACTAATGCAGATGAGCTGCAGATAAAAATGGCCCAGGTACTTTGTCAACATTGTGCACTATGCAGCCGTTAACATGAATTGCATCTTTTTGAAAGAACATGGGTCTTCCATATTTCATTTTGGATTTACTGTTTTTTACCTTAAATTTCTATAGGGTGCCAAGCCTGGTGAAGGTGGTGAGCTTCCAGGCCACAAGGTTATTGGTGACATTGCTGTCACAAGACATTCCACAGCTGGTGTAGGACTGATCAGTCCACCTCCGCATCATGATATTTATTCGATTGAGGATCTTGCACAGCTTATACATGATCTTAAGGTATGAATTGTAAATAGAGTAATGCTGCTTTCTATACCCACAAGATCCATGGCTCATTGATTGTTGCTGTTGGCTCAATTTAATTTTTTACACTCGTCTTAACAACCTCTGAAGGCCTCTCTTATTGATCTTAATATTCGCGGATCACTTGCTGTGAGGCAACTCTTGCTACTTTTTACTGGTGAACTTGCATGTATGTTTGCGAATCTCCAACTTGCAAATGCTGTTCAGTGATAATGATATTCTTGCCTGTGCAGAATTCAAATCCTGGAGCCCGTATCAGTGTCAAACTAGTTTCTGAGGCTGGTGTGGGAGTTGTTGCTAGTGGTGTTGTAAAAGGACATGCAGACCATGTTCTTATATCTGGCCATGATGGTGGCACGGGAGCTTCAAGATGGACAGGTATCAAGAACGCTGGACTTCCATGGGAACTTGGGTTGGCTGAGACACATCAAACTCTAGTAGCAAATGGGCTTCGTGGTCGAGCTGTTCTGCAAACAGATGGACAGTTGAAGACTGGTAGAGATGTTGCTGTTGCTTGCTTGCTTGGTGCAGAGGAATTTGGTTTTAGCACTGCACCACTGATCACACTCGGTTGTATTATGATGCGAAAATGCCACATGAACACTTGTCCTGTTGGTATAGCTACTCAAGACCCAGTGCTTCGAGAAAAGTTTGCTGGAGAACCAGAGCATGTCATTAACTTTTTTTTCATGCTTGCTGAGGAGCTAAGAGAAATCATGGCAAACCTTGGGTTCCGCACCATTACTGAAATGGTTGGACGTTCTGATATGCTTGAGGTTGATCCAGAAGTAGTGAAGACTAATGAGAAACTTGAGAACATTGATCTCTCACTAATCTTGAAACCAGCTTCAGAGATTCGTCCAGGTGTTGCTCAGTACTGTGTTGAGAAGCAAGACCATGGCCTAGACATGGCATTAGATAACAAACTAATAGATCTGTCAAGAACTGCTATTGAAAAGCAAGTTCGTGTTTTCATCGAGACTCCAATCCAGAACACGAACCGAGCAGTTGGAACTATGCTCAGTCATGAAGTCACAAAACGTTATCACATCAATGGATTGCCTGCTGGTACAATTCATGTGAAGTTTACTGGAAGTGCTGGTCAAAGCTTTGGTGCTTTTCTTTGTCCTGGAGTCACTCTTGAACTGGAAGGAGACAGCAATGATTATCTTGGTAAGGGATTATCTGGTGGGAAAATTGTTGTGTACCCACCAAGGAACAGTTCATTTAGTGCAGAGGACAATATTGTCATTGGTAATGTGGCTTTATATGGTGCTACCATGGGAGAGGCATATTTCAATGGTATGGCAGCAGAAAGGTTTTGTGTCCGCAACTCAGGTGCTCAAGCAGTGGTTGAAGGAATTGGAGATCATGGATGTGAGTACATGACTGGAGGCACTGTGGTTATCCTTGGGAAAACTGGGCGGAACTTTGCTGCTGGCATGAGTGGAGGTATTGCCTATGTTTATGATGTTGATGGGAAATTCAGTGCTCGCTGCAACAATGAGTTAGTTGATCTATATCATGTGGAGGAAGAGGATGACATCATCACATTGAAAATGATGATTGAGCAACATCGTCGCAACACTGAGAGTGTTTTGGCTAGAGACATACTCTCCGATTTTGATAATCTTCTTCCAAAATTTGTAAAAGTATATCCAAGGGACTATAAGAGGGTTTTAGAAAACATGAAGTTGGAAAAGAGTGTTGCTAATCATGCAAAGGAGCCTAAGATGGTAAATGGAATATCTGTGACGACTAAGGTGAGATACATTTTCAAGTGCCAACTTTGTTTCATTTTTCATATCACGAGTTTCTACTTAGCTATCCTAAACTATTAATTCATCTACCTAAACATTTCTAGTTTAGTTATCATTTCCTATTCATTCAATAGGGAATTAAATCTTTGCACAAAAACTTTATTTGTCAGAAACAGCTAATAATATAATTCCGATTCTTGGAAGCTTTCATTGACTACTTGTATCAACTTTCATGTACAGAAAGTACAACCTGATCAGTCAGCAAGCCGGCCAACACGTGTTGCCAATGCCAAAAAGTACCGAGGTTTTATTACATATGAGCGAGAGAGTATTTCTTACAGAGATCCAAAAGAGCGTGTTAAAGATTGGAAGGAAGTTGCAATCGAATCAACACCTGGTCCACTATTAAATACACAATCTGCTCGTTGCATGGACTGTGGTACTCCTTTCTGTCATCAGGTGATATTTCTATTCTTGCTATATATATTCTTATTCTCTTTCCATCATGGTTAAGATGGATATATTTTATTTATTCAGATGCTGAATTGAAGTTGTTTCTCTAGAGTACTTCTGTAAAAGAAACACACGTTTGTTTCTTTTCTTATCTGCTGTTGATAAGATTTTGGAACTCTCTTTTTATAACATTTTTATTATACTTTCACAGGAAAGCTCAGGTGCTGGCTGTCCTCTTGGAAATAAGATCCCAGAATTCAATGAATTAGTTCACCAGAACAGATGGCGCGAAGCATTGGATCGACTACTTGAGACAAACAACTTCCCTGAATTTACTGGACGAGTATGCCCTGCTCCTTGTGAGGGGTCATGTGTTCTTGGGATTATTGAGAATCCGGTGTCTATCAAAAGTATAGAATGTGCAATCATAGACAAAGGTTTCGAAGAGGGATGGATGATTCCACGACCTCCACTTCAAAGAACAGGGTGTGTGTTTTAAAGTTATAATCATTTAGTTTTCTCCGTGTTTGGAGTTTAATTTCGTTACTAGGTAGTATCTCAGTTATGCTCATTAGCAGTGAAATGTTCCTTTTACAGAAGGAAGGTGGCCATTGTTGGCAGTGGACCAGCTGGTTTGGCTGCTGCGGATCAACTAAACAAAATGGGGCATTTTGTAACTGTGTTCGAACGTGCAGACCGAATTGGAGGTTTAATGATGTACGGCGTTCCAAACATGAAGACTGACAAGATTGGCATTGTCCAGCGCCGTGTTAACCTAATGGCAGAAGAGGGTGTCACATTTGTGGTGAATGCCAATGTTGGTAGTGATCCTCTGTACTCAATTGAACGTCTACGTTCTGAGAATGATGCAGTTATTTTGGCTTGCGGAGCAACAAAACCAAGGTAACAAACTAAGGTTCCAGATAAATTTTTGAATTTTGATTGATAGTAGCTTCTAAATATATCTGTGTGTTTGTTTGTAAGATACATATGGTATATAATTTTTAAGTACAACAAAAATACACACGATGCAACATATACTTCAAATAGTCGTGCTCTATTTTGACCTATGGTCATGTCCTTAACAGAGATCTCACCATCCCTGGACGCGAGCTATCTGGAGTTCATTTTGCAATGGAATTTCTCCATGCAAATACCAAAAGTTTACTCGACAGCAACCTGGAGGATGGTAAATATATATCCGCCCGCGGGAAAAAGGTGGTGGTTATTGGTGGAGGTGATACAGGAACAGATTGCATTGGCACATCTATTAGGCATGGTTGCACCAGCCTTGTAAATCTTGAACTCCTGACAAAACCACCAAGCAATAGAGCTGCTGATAACCCATGGCCCCAGGTATCTGTCTCTCTTTGCAGTCATTTATCACTTTCTTTAGGGTACTGTATTTATGTGCTGTTTGGTTCACATATTTGTAACGTGAACGGTAACCGATAACGTTAAATCATGATTGTTCAAGTCCAACCGTAATGAGATATCACACTAGAAATTAATACCGTCCTATTCGAACTTGTTACCGCTGGTAGTCGAGTGTGAATCATTATCGTTGTCATTTATGTTACATTTCGTGAACCAAACGACACCTTAGCATTAGATTGCTGAGTGCAGGAATATATCGTTGCTTGTGCATCTTTTCCAGCTTGGAGTTGTTATTTGCTTATTTCTCCTTTTTTTGCTTTTAGTGGCCAAGAATTTTCCGTGTTGACTATGGGCATCAAGAAGCTGCTACCAAGTTTGGGAAGGATCCAAGAACTTATGAAGTCTTGACAAAGCGTTTTATTGGCGATGAAAATGGCAAGGTGAAGGCCCTTGAGGTAGTGCGTGTGAAGTGGGAGAAAGTAGATGGAAGATTTCAACTCAAGGAGATCCAAGGATCAGAAGAGATTATTGAAGCTGATCTCGTCCTCCTAGCTATGGGATTCTTGGGTCCTGAAGCGGTCAGTGCCCTTCAAGGCTATTTATTATAAAAGCCCCTAAGTACCACTGTTCTAGTCTAGTGCCTAACGTACCATTTATGAGAAATGTCTGCCAACTAATAGCCTTTTCTTCCTGCAGTCTATCGCTGAGAAACTGGGTTTGGAGAAGGATAACAGATCAAACTTCAAAGCGCAGTTTGGAGACTTCGCTACCAGTGTTGATGGTGTGTTCGCAGCCGGGGACTGCAGGCGTGGACAATCACTGGTGGTATGGGCCATCACGGAGGGGCGGCAGGCTGCTGCAGCGGTAGACAAGTACATATCAAGGCATGATCAGAATGTCGCAGGCGACATCACTCCCTTTGGGGCAGGGCTCGTTCAGCCGGTTGGAGCATAAAAAAAACATAGACCGAGGCATGTTTTAGGTTCTCGTCAGTGGTTCCTCACAGCAAATTTTGTTCTTGTATATTTTGACGATAGATAAACAGTTGAAAGTTTTGGTGTCTATTGTTTCTTTTTCTTCTCCGGTTATTATGTTTTGCGTGTCTGCATGTGGTTTTCTAGTCCAAAATGTACAGGTTTCCTTTTATTAAATAGATGTAAATTTGGTGGGTGATATGGCGATCATTTTGTGTGTATATGAAAGCGAAATTGAGCCACCAATCTAGTTGAGTTGGTTAGGTAGTTTTAGTAGCACTTGTTAGGTAGGTCATGAGTTCGAATTCGAATTTAAAGATACGGTTAAAAATGTCACTCGTTAGATCTAGCCTACAGAGGACGGACAGTTGCACGAGTTTTTTTAGCTAGTTAGTTATTTCTACGTTACTATGGTTTCTATATTATATATATACCTGTAAGTTGCAATGGGAAGATAAAATACCACGATAACTCATGTATAAATGTGTTATAATATTATAGGAAAATGTTTCGTAATTTATTTATGATCCTACCCATACATTAATATACAAAAACACTAATTATTATATATTTTTGTTAGTATCACTAAAAGTAGATGTTTACATACCTTAAAAGATATATGTGTATATTCGTCTGTTGCTATGGAATCAATATGATAAGATACATTGATATGCAAAAATACTAATTATTATTCTATACTTTTGTTAGCATCACTAAAAATAGATGTTTTCATATCTTAAAAGATATAGTAAGGTACGTGCCAGAGTAAGTCACTTTTTAAGGAATATACTCTGACATCATGAACTTAGAAAACTTGCTAGCAGCAATCCACCGTCTACTGCTTGTCTCTCTAGAAGAGGTAGCCAGCTCCCCTTCCTTCAAATACATGGAATGCTTGGTGTGATTTGAGTACACGGAATGACAATTTCTACAATCAGAAGCTGCTAACTGCATACAAGCAAAACAAAAGGAATAATTCCATTCCACATTGAATCAAAGATTATAAGTTGGAGCACAACTCGTTTGTCAGTTTTTGCCGAAGCCTGACGAAAATTACAAACAGGAAATGGATAGAGCAAGAAAAGGAGTGCTCCAAATTAATGACATCTAAGTAAAAGGATGACACTCAAATCTGGAGTTACAAGTAGCCAAATTTAGGTATGACACTCAAATCTGGAACAACCCAAACTGTAGTTCTTTAGACTCGTGGTAACATGTAAAAGGATGATTTACTCAACATGTCTTGATTTGGGTTTAAACATGATGTTGATTGTGTGGCGCTTGTCCTTGAATGAATATAATGAAGTAATTGTTGTTTCAGTTATTAGTGAAAATGATCTCCACAGAATGGAAGAAGACTACCTATAAAATTTTAAATGTAATGGTTTTCGAGATTTTTTAAATGTAAATATTTCCAGATAAATGGACCAGTTGCATACAACTATTTGGCATCTATAGGCTGCAATAGAAGAGTAGTAGTGTAAAAACGAGCTTTTTGTTGCACACAGAGCAAATTCGTTCTTATCTATGTGATGCCCTGAACTTTGATATACTACCCATCTCAACTAAAAGCATAAGCCATTTAGCAAATACAAACACTTTTATTCAAAATATTCTTCTTTTAACCTTAGGTTTTTACTCACCAATGCCTACATTTTTAATAATTGTTCTCAATAACAGAAGTTGTAATAGCTGTTTAAATTCTTTTGCCCTCATCTACCTCAAATTCTGAAAGAGAGAACATGAGCGAAAAGATTGTTACACTCACAACTTTAGAAGTGTTCATATGTTGTTGTATTCAGCAGGATGGAGCTTCCACTGAAGTTGTTATTATCAGCCTGACTATAAGTACACACATACATAGATATGAGAAATATTTGTCATAGATAACAAAAAAGTCTAATCTATACAGAATAAACAAAAAAATCAAAGACAAAGGCCTGGATCATTATCTCCTTAGCATGCCATTAAATTACATAAGCAAGTGAAGTGTACTCATGAAATTGGTGTATATTACTTAAATTTCTTAAACATCTAGAGCCGAAGGAACCTCAAGATATCATGAACAAGTACAAATCCTTAACATTGTGCTGCAGAAAAATGTACTTACAGTCAAGATATCAAGAAGACTACATGTATCTACTAATTCTGGTGGAAGAGGCCCAGATAAATTATTGTTATCAACAAGGCTACAAGTTCACAACACAAGACATGCCAACTTACAAGTAATCTGCAACTTGCAAAATAGAAAATATTAGAGAAAAAGTTGAGGTCTACTTACAAATGAAGGAGTCAAGACAAGCTGGACAACTTGGATGGGATTTGTAATGAGTTATTATTCATGTGACTAAAAGGTAAAATTGGAACCAGAATTATTTACTAATTTTACAAATCAGAAGCATCAGGGATGGGCAGAAAATAAAGATACTTGACACTTACAGATGTTTAATTCTTGTTAAGTTGGCAAACGAGTTAGGTATGGGCCTAATATGTTGTTATCTTTTATTTGTAATCTGTTAAAGTTCATCAGGTAACCAATCTCATCAGGCAAAGATCCAGATAACTGGTTGCCATTCAAAGTTCTGCAAGATTGTGGATGTGGCAATTAGCATTGTCTGTAAAGAAACAGTACATAAAATCTCTTGAAAATAACAATTTATACAAGTTAGTAAAATATGCTAATGCAATAGTTATTCTTAGAAAAGAGAGAGAAAGAAACAGTTGCAAGATTATAGTACGAGAGGTGATTTGACTTACTGCAAACTGTTCTATTGAAACAGAAATAGGTTGTCCCTCAACTCCGTCCTCTCTTACATGTCTATAAATTGCAACAAGTCTAGCTTCATACGTTCATCCAGTTTCACCTGTACAAAAAGTTGGTTCGGTTAAAAGATGACATTAAATTCAATTATTCAATGCATAGAAGGGCACAAAAATTGGGTAAACATTCATATAGGTTGCTTGTTCACTAGGGGTGCGAGCTTAATCAGCCACCATGGATGGTAAGGGCAAGCCTTCTCTCTTTGTGTTCCCACTTTGTTACTTATATATAGGGATGAAAATGGGATGGTTCCTAATACCTGTCTACACCGAAAGGGCTTAAAGACTACATGGTTAATCCATAAATGAATCTAGAGTTCCAGACATTTAATATATATACCATATTGGAATCCAAATAGTCAAAGTTGGATTTCTTGTTACAACGTGCAACTACTAATCATGCATTTTGCCAACAAGTAATACAGAAATACTCAACAATTCACAAATAAATAGGTTCATACAACTTGCCAGTTAGCGATTACACACTGGATTTGACTATGTAGATCGGGGTAGTGCAGGATAAATTAGGATACTATCAATCCAAGATCAAAGGGGTTTCCATTACACTTCATATTGAACTCGATGTTACATATATGCATAGATGGTAATCAATCAAGAAGGGAAAAATTTTACTGTAGCAACAAGTGGCAACAACTACATCTTCTACTGAAAAGAAGGATCGACTTTTCATTTGACAACAGGAACTGTAAGAGAATTTTTTAGAAACTGAGAAACAGTTGCATAATCACCATAGCACAATCATGAATCTGCTGTCTAACCAAGAGCATTTATTTTGGTCCCAAATAAAAAATAGCATGATTAAAGAGGTCAGGTACCTTGAGGCTGCCACAGCAGGCGCATGGGGCCTCCATGCAGGTGTCCTAGTCCTCCTCCTGGCAAATCCTACACTCCAGCACCTTTGTCGCCGAGCCGCCGCCTAACCTGCGATGGCAGTACTCGATGTCCACCGTCTCCTGAGTAGATCGACCATCTGCTTCCCACCGTCGATCGCCGCCTCCAGCATCGACTCTGTCCGCAGCCGGTCCACGATCAACGCGAGATAGTCACCCATCAGTCCTGCGAGCACGTGATCCATGGTTCAGTTCATAGAAACAATGCCACCATCCTCACGAATTGCATACACTCGATGCAGAAAAGCAATCAAACACAATCACAACTGACAGATTGAAATTGTGTTTGAAACATAGGTAAGAGTAACCAGAGGCAGACCAAGAAGCCAAACCCAATGAATGAGGAGCACGTGGTTGCAGGCGGTGGGGATCCAAATGTCCAACGAAACCGGGCAACTGCTCCCTTATGATATAGGAACTGACTAAAATTAACCGGAACCGCTTGTTGGAGATAAATTCTTCGATATATATAAATATACTGGTTTGACAGACTCACAACCAAAACTCCACCCAATTAAGTACCTTGTAGATGGTATTATACTGGGTAGAAATAATAATATTTCGTTCAACAAACTCATTGGTGGCGTCTCTGATAGCATCCAGATCAAAACTCTGCTCAAGGTGGGCTGTAATCTTATTAGGCCTGGTGCATGCTCATGTTCTGTTCAAAACAATTCTGATTGAACAACCTTTTTTTCCATGAATGAAATGATATAAAAGTCATGATCATACATAAAAATCATGAATGGTAAGTAATAATCGTGCATACCAAGTGCTAGCATTAAATGCTTCCGTTGGCTACGATGATATCAAAATCCTAGCAGCGCAGAGATAAGCAAAAACCCTATGACAACAGAGATAGCGATGAAAGCAGTTTGTCAAGATGTAAAAAGAATTGATCCCTATGGCTGCTAATAAAAACAATAGTGATACCTGTGTGCGGCGGGTCATCATTATGAGAATTTCGAGTTACAGATCATTGATCCCTAGAGTAAACTAAACAGTATCATTTCTACTAAGTCTAAGACCATCTACAAGGTACTTAATTGGGTGGAGTTTTGTTTGAGTCTGTCAAACCCTCTGACAACAGAGACATGCGACGAGAGCAGTTTGTCAAGCTGTAAAAACAACATTGACCCATATTTATAGCAATAAAGTACTAAATTAACTATTACATAGTTACATTGGTAGGACCGATCATACCTGTGTGCTGATGGCCATCATTATGAGAAATTCGAGTTACAGATCATTGATCCCTAGAGTAAACTGAATAGTATCAACCTGACCATATGACATAGTCGTTGTCTCTCGGCAATGCGTAAGCGTAAACATTGCACGCACAGTTCCTTAAGCACAACTCCCTGCAGTCATGTATCCAAGCCCATTAATGCGTTATGTGTGTCGGGCATCTTGATAAGTGAGACTGAGATCCTCCGAAACCTATTCACTAACGAGCCAGAGAATGGCGATGCAATCCTCACATAGCCACCCGGCGAAGCTCCTCTGGTTCCAATCGACCGATGACTTAGGGACGAACGCAATCAGGCACTGGCACTCTGGCAGATCCACTACCTGTAACACCCCAGGTGTTTATTTCTTGTGCGACAACGAGTATGGACTTAAGCACAAGAGATCAGTGATAATAATGGTCTATATTTCTTAATCATCTCTGTTTATTCTGGTTCAATATCGCCCTCGTCTTTATCTATATGAACCATTCAAATGTATCACAAAATTTTTCTCGTTCTGATTAAATCAAGTCTCAGGTTTCTTGTCTATTTAGAATTAATTAGTGTAAGTGACTGCAAATTTCGTCGTATAAATTTGTCCCCAGCAAATAATATTAGACCTCGACAACAAAAGTACTGATGCAAAACTAAACTAGACTGAGATAATTGGAGCCGAGACCGTGTATTCGTAATTAAGTTGTTTCCCTGTTCATTAAGGTGAAGAAATTAAATATGTTCCTTAGCACATACATTTTTGTCCAACTTTAAACTTAAGCAAACGTTGTCTAAATACAATCACCCATATAATTCTGGTCCAACTAAATTAGGCCACGCCCAAATTCTAATACCAGAACTCGGATTTCTGAAATTTGCTTTTGCCAAAATAAATAAGATTCAGATAAATCCTATTTGGTTTCGATTAAAGCAAACCCTGTCACAAGTACCATCGATCTGTATCGTTGTGGTCTGATCCACTTATACCCTGTTCAAACCCTAATTTTAGAACTCGGGTTTGTATTCTTTTGTTGAAGAAAAATAGAGAAATTCAATGTTCAGGTATAAATAACTGGTAAAAATTCATCTAAGAGTATTCCTCAAATCAAATTCTATCTAAATTTTGTATCTACTACTGTTCTGATCCAACTTGTTTATGTTTTTTCAACCCTAATTTCAGAATCATGTATATTTGTGTCGCTTGTGTAAAAAAACAAAAATATCTTGGCTATCCTAATCCTCTCCACATCGCTCAATTTCTGGAAGTTCTCACTTCGGTCTTATCCCCACCATTCTATTTTTGGTTCATGTACACTGCTCCTTTGTTCCTTGTTCTGAGCAGTCCTTGGAAGCCACGTACGTCTTCTTCTATTTATCGCGTTGCTTCTCTCAAGTTCCAGCCGACGCTTGCTCTTTGGAATTTTTCCAGGCGTCGCACATCTATTTCTCTGGACAACGCTTCTAGCTTCCGTCTCCCAGACTCGCCTCAGGAGAGCATCGCATCTCCACATCGCCCAACTGCTGTTCCCCACTTGTGCTCGCGATTGGACCTTCTTCCATGGGCAAGCTGGCCTCTTCTCCTTGCCACGCGCCGGGAGACTCTCTCTGCTCGACCCGACATGGTGCTCTGGCCATCAGCCGTGCCACCAGGGTTGGCCTACTCCACCGCTGCTCGCTGGACCTCGCCCCTGCTACGCTGCCGGCCATGATGCTTGGCCTGGACACCGGTCTCACCACGGACTGGATCTTCATCATCCCTAGCGCTGACCCCATGGAAGTGTGTGTCCTGGTGCTCGCCCTCTCCCTTGTTGTTGTTCCCCATGGCGAGCTCTACCGTCGATTTGCGCAGCCATCCTGGCATCGTCGTGCAGCGAGCTCCGCCGTTGATCTGCGCAGCCCCTATTTGGTTGTCGTTCCGCCTCCATCGACCTCCTCCATGCACGAGCAGCAGCAGCCCCATGATCACCACGTCGTGTGCGCCGATTCGATCCGCGCAGCCCCTCCGCGTCGTCGGGCTCATCGGCACGCTGCTCGTTCAAACTTCACGCGTCCGTGACGTTGTCACATGTCTCCTCGCCAGCAGTGAATGCCCAGGAGAGGGAATCCGAGAAAGTTTGTATGGTAAGGACAACCCCTATGCTGCGACGCGTGTCTAGTGTTCGACGAGATGCATAAACTAGTGAACGTCTTGGTTCTTGCGAAAATCTAAGTTCAACTTAGTCTGGTGAGCTAATTCGTTGCTCTAGCTAATTGGTTTAAATTAATGGATCAGATATACATAGCAGTCACGCTGGTCCTTATAGTTTAGTAAGAGCGATGTGTGGTGGTTTAGTCGCATCGTATCGAATCGATAGTTCGTAGAGTATGTGAATAATGCTCTGGTGGATGCATATTCGAATAGGTTTAAAATGGCTCTTTGCTGAGGAGTGAGGAGAATTAGTAGCGTGAAGAATTGCTTTAGTACTCCAAACGATTATTCGATAAGGTTGTCATCGTTGATTTTGTAGGCTATTTTGGTAGTCAAACTTGAGATGTTTGATTAATTGTTGACATGTAAAATAGGAATAGTGTTTGATCGGCTAGTGGGCATTCTACTAGTGTTGTTATGCTAATTCAGTTTTTATGGTACATCGATGCTTAGCCTTATTAATTGTATCATGTGGTAAATCCTAGGTTTAGAATATAGGTATATGTAAAAGGTTATCGGATTGGTCCTAGCGACGCGGTGTAAGGTGAAATTAGTAATATGAAAAGTAAATTAATAAATTCAAATGTGTGGCTAGTGAATGTTATTAATGTTGCTTTCGATGGATTCTGTTTACTGCAGTTAGTGTTACGTTTGAGTAGTCATGATACTCTTAGTTAGAAACCGATTAAGTGCCCTAGATAAATATTTAGCATTACCAAAATGAGTGAAAGCGAATAATATTAATAAGTTTGTTTCTGCTAGAATTGAATCCAGCTAAGTTAAAATAATGTAGATATGGTACTTAGTGTTATGTAGACATTTAGTCTTGATATTCCTCCTTATGTGCATACATGTGCATTATGCATATCATTTAGGTACGTTAATTAATCACGTGATGCGGAGGACCAGAACTGAGTCGACCACAAGATGCTAGAAAGCGTGAGCTTCTTCGCAAGATAATGTTGATGGATTAGCCCAAAGATGGATGGACGAAGCAAGTATCGGAACAAAGGCTGATCGCCAAGTGGTCGCCACCTAACAAACACTAACCTAGTGTTATCCAGGCAAGCCCCGGTGCATTTGCCCCTTCCTTGTGTTTTAAATGCTTTTTCATCTTATCTGATGCATTAGGTGATAGGAGTTGTGTGATAAACAATTGATGCATTACCATTCCTTGGAAACTCCTTAATCCCGGTTTTATAAAAAGAACTGACAATGCTTAGCCCTGCTTAGAAACTAAAAAAATTATTTGTTTTCAAAATGAATGATTGTGGAACATTAGTTATGGGCCTTTCATTTCAAAAATCAAAGCAAACTTATGGTGATGATTCCACTTCGGCCGGAGTGGGTTCATCATTCGGAAAAGAGTACCCCTGTCGGGTACCAGAAATGGGAAAATGGTTTGAATACATCTAGACTAGACGCTGAGCGGACATGGTCGCCCGTCTGTGTCAATTAAGGACCGTTCGATGTAGGCCTGTTGTGGTGGAGACTTTGCAACTAGCCACATGCTCTGGTAAGCCTGAACCCGGCTATTCCATACGTGAAAAGACAACCGCGCACTGGGCGTGGGAGATGGTGGGAGTAGCGTGTACCCTCCTGGCTAGAGGCTGGATGGAGGAGTACTGTGCTCCCGGGTAGCGCGGACCGGTTCACGTTGTGGAGGATCTGTGGGAACGGTTGACATATGCAAGGGTTAAGTGCTACATATGTCGTGTGGTTAGGGATCCCCAGCTGGGTATAATCGGTTCGAATCGTCGTTGCTCCTCGGTCATGGAGACTCTACCCTCCGACCACTCATCGTAGTTCACAAGTGAAACATGATTGTAGTTGGTTAAAAGAAAGCTAGATCAGGACAAGTGAATGCTCTAGATTAGGCAAATCTAGATTCAGGAAAAGTACTTAACTTGTGAAGTAAAATTTTGGCATAAGGATTCACTACTAGTAAGCTCTTCTGCAAAATGAGTCCTTGATTATTGCTTAGCCTTACCTTGACTCCTAATCAGCCAGCATATCCTTGAGAGTCTTTTCTTTAGTCAGGTAAGTCTTGCTGAGTAATTCCATACTCAGGGTTTTATTCCCTGTTGTTTTTCAGGTCTTAACTTTGTGCTGTTGTTGATGGTGTTAAGTGCCGGTGGGCTCGGCCTTCTTATAAGTCTAAGTAACTCTTCTATACTTCTTACTAAGGATGGTCACTTGAGCTAGCATATATTTCAAAACTACAATAATTTATAACAGTTCAAAGTTATTTCTTCGAATCACTATTGTAATCACTCCGATCATGTACAAAGTAAAGTTTTTGTAACTTGTAAAATTTGGTAATAAGATTTCCGCTGCAAACTGTTGGTGTGTGATTTGTGTTACTTAATCCTGCGGTCCTGGTTGTTAGTGGTTTATTCGGGGTCCTTGGGGCACTCGGACGGATCCTGTTAAGTTATTTGGTGCACATGCATAGCCGTCTAAGGTCTTTAAGACAAGGGCAGGTGCATGTGGGCCCAATAACTTGGGAGGTTCTGCCACACTACCAGAGGAATGGCGCAGAGACAGTCCTAGGGCTCAACACGCTGGGCGTGTAAGCGTGACTCCCTATGCTGGAACCTGGCGTCGATGTGTCCGTCCAGCTTCGCGATGATGCGCCTCCACCGATGTCTCCTGTGGACCAGAGGAGGATTACACTTCGATAGTAATGAAAAACAAATCGGGAAAGGCCTAAAAGACAGGGATGCTAGGCCTTAGATCTGGGCGCTTTGAGAGCGGTAGTGGCCGTGGCACGCGATGGCTGTCGCAGCACACGCTGGGCTACGCTTACCGTCGGTAGGGCACCACATTTGGCGTCCATCGTCATCCTCCGTCACCACCACTTCACCGGCTCCCGTCCTATGCGTTTGCATGTCGTCGGCGCTCACACACAGTACACGAAGGCGGTGGCGGACGGGGATCTCGACATGGCTGCGGAGATCACGGTCGAGGGCGGGACATCGACGCTGTCGAGGGCACGCAAAATGGGAAGGCGCCGTAATAGGTAGCCGGGCGCGCGGGTCGTGCCGGGCTGTGCGGGCTTTTCCCAAGCGCGTAGGGAGGCAGCCGTTGCGGGCGTGCGGTGCGGCATGGACGGCGCGCGGGTCGCGGCGGGATTCGCGGGCATGTGGCGCGGCATGGACGACGTCACGCGACGGGATTCGTGGAGCGGTACCGGCGGGCGAGCGGGCTGTTCGGGCGGGGGCAGTCTACACTATTCACTTAATAGTTAGTAGAGATATACCGCACGTTGTAGTGACAAAAGACCAGCATCCCTTTTAAGGGCGCTGGGGTTTGAATCCCTTTGCCCCTTATTTTTAAGGGAGACAATTCATGCTTTAAAGATGAAGTGATAACAGACTCATTCGGTTACGGTGGTTACAAAATATGTGAACCAAACGTAACATATTCATACTTTCGAGTCTGATGGTAATTGCTATGGGCGTGATTGGTTGCCCGACTCCACCCTGGGCCAGGCCCCCGAGATACAAGCCCACTTGTTCGGTTGCGTTTTCCTCCCTCCCGGCCTGGCTCTCCCGATGCAAACCCTAGCCGCGATCCTGGCTCTCCCGATGCGGCCGAATCGGCCGTTTCTTCGGATGCAGGCTGGCGGCGTGCAGCGCGGGGACGCGGGGGCGAGCGCGCGCGTGAGCGCGGGAGATGGCGAGAGATGGCGCGAACGCTGTGGTTACCTCCCTCCTTCCCGCCGTGACCGCTGTTATATACCACCACCTCCTTCCCCTTCCTCCGCGCGCCCTGCTCTGCTGTCGCCGCCGGTGACTGGTGCCGAGTTCCTCCCATCCTCCCCCTATTTCTTCTTCTCTGTTCAGATCCGTGGTTGATTCGTGCTTTGTAGGTTTGGAGCTTCGTTTTTTGTTCTATTTCGCGACCTAGGGTTTCTAATCCCCTTTTGATTTCTTGACAGGGCATCCGGATTGCTGCTTCCTCACGCCTTGTAGCTGCTTCCTCTCGGTGCTTCGTCCTTCTTCCTGTTGCTGTTCGGTATAACAGACGCCATTCCTTCCCCTCCCCTTTCCCCTTCATTTCTTGAATGATCTGAGCTTAAGTTGCCATGCCTGTGATTTTATAGCATTTAATCTGAGCTTATTGTTGCCATGCCTATGATTTGGTCCCTAGATCTGAGCTTATTTTGTTGCCATGCCTATGATCTAGTACTGCATCATGTTACTGCTGGTGAGCTTTTATGTCATACTTGGCTCTGTTCCTTTGCATCTAGAGATGGATGATGATGATGAGAGGCGCATGTTAATAGTGAGGGCAGCTGGACTTGTTGCTGCTGTGTATGCATATTTTGTTTCTAGACTTGTCCAGTGTCAAGTGGCACGACCTAGGATCACTTATGCCCCAATGAGTGCAATGGATGAAGAGAGGCACATAAACTTGAATAGAATTTACAACTTCAATGATGTGGAGTGTGTTAACATGTTGCGCATGAGAAGAACCCCCTTTTTCCAGCTCTGTGAGTTGCTTAAGAGTAGGAACCTGCTTAGAGATAGTATCCACAACAGTGTGGAGGAACAAGTAGCCATGTTCTTTCATGTAGTTGGCCACAACCAGCGTTTTAGGGTCATACACCAAAGTTGGAGGAGGTATGTGGAGATAGTTAGCAGGTATTTTAAAGAAGTTTTGTATGCCATTGGTGAATTAAGGGCTGACATGATTAAGGCACCCACTGGTGAAACCCCACTTAAAATCAGAAACAGTCCAAGATGGTACCCATATTTTAAGGTAATTTCTTAGGATTCTGTTAACACATAGGCATGCATTCATGATACAATGATCTCACCTTATTTGTTAACATATAGGACTGCATTGGGGCAATAGATGACACTTTTTTAAGTTGTATGAGGCATTTGGTAGCATAAGCCGTGATGACACTTTTTTTAAGTTGTATGAGGCATTTGGTAGCATAAGCTGTGATGGTACTTTTTTTAACTGTATGAGGCATTGCTGAGACATTGTACATTTGCTGTGATGATACATTTTCTACATGAGGCATGGGCATTTGCTATGATGATTGCTTTATTCTTCATATATATGAGTTGTCTTTGCTATTTTTGCACTAGGACATGGATACTGAGCAAGATGTCTATGATTTAGTTGGGTCCTACTGAAAGGGAATTAGGCTTACACCTATTTCCTAAACTAATTTTGGTGGTTGAATTGCCCAACACAAATAATTGGACTAACTAGTTTGCCCAAGTCTATAAGATCTACAGGTACCAAAGGTTCACAATAAGCCAATAAAAAGATCAAAAGAAAGGGTTCAAACAAAGAAGCAAAGGGGCAACCGAAGGCACCCTGGTCGGGCGCACCGGACAGTGTCCGCTGTGCCACCGGACAGTGTCCGGTGCACCAGGGGACTCCAAGCTGAACTTCGCACCTTCGGGAATTCTCGGAGCCACCGCGCTATAATTCACCGGACTGTCCGGTGTACACCGGACAGTGTCCGGTGCTCCAAGAATGAAGCGTCTCTGAACTCGCCAGCTTCGAGAATTTGCAACGGCTAGTCCGCTATAATTCACCGGACATGTCCGGTGCACACCGGACTGTCCGGTGTGACAACGAAGCAACGGCTACTTCGGCGCCAACGGCCACCTGCAGGCGCATTGAATGCGCGCCAGCGCGCACAGAAGTCAGGCACGCCCATGCTGGCGCACCGGACACTCTACATTGCATGTCCGGTGCGCCACCGGACATCCAGGCGGGCCCAGCAGTCAGAGCTCCAACGGTCGGAACCCTAACGTTCGGGTGACGTGGCTGGCGCACCGGACATGTCTGGTGTGCACCGGACTGTCCGGTGCACCATGCGACAGACAGCCTCCACCCAAACGGCTAGTTTGGTGGTTGGGGCTATAAATATCCCCAACCACCCCACATTCAAATCATCCAAGTTTTCCACCTCTCAACCACTTACAAGAGCTAGGCATTCAATTCTAGACACACTCAAGTGATCAAATCCTCTCCAATTCCACACAAAGCTTTAGTGATTAGCGAGAGAGATTTGTCGTGTTCTTTTGAGCTCTTGCGCTTGGATTGCTTCTTTCTTTCTCACTTGTTCTTGTGATCAAAACTCTTTTGTAACCGAGGCAAGAGACACCAATTGTGTGGTGGTCCTTGCGGGGAAGTTTTGTTCTCGGTTTGTTTTGAGAAGAGAAGCTCACTCGGTCCGAGGGACCGTTTGAGAGAGGGAAAGGGTTGAAAGAGACCCGGTCTTTGTGACCACCTCAACGGGGAGTAGGTTTGCGAGAACCGAACCTCGGTAAAACAAATCCGCGTGTCATACTCTTCATTCGCTTGCGATTTGTTTTGCGCCCTCTCTCTCGGACTCATTATTATTTCTAACGCTCACCCGGCTTGTAGTTGTGATTATATTTGTAAATTTCAGTTTCGCCCTATTCACCCCCCTCTAGGCGACTTTCAACTGGTATCAAAGCCCGGTGCTTCATTAGAGCCTAACCGCTCGAAGTGATGTCGGGTGATCACGCCAAGAAGGAGATGGAGACCAGCGACAAGCCCACTACAAGGCACGGGTCGACTTCATCAGAAGAGTCCCGCAACAAGAGGAAGGAGAAGAAGAACTCCTCCAACAAAGGGAAGGGGAAGGAGAAGAAATCCTCTTCCCACAAGTCGCATCAGAGAGGCGACAAGCACAAGAGGATGAGGAAAGTGGTCTACTACGAGACCGACTCTTCATCACCATCGACCTCCGACTCCGATGCGCCGTCCGTAACTTCTAAGCGCCAAGAGCGCAAGAAGTATAGTAAGATTCCCCTACGCTACCCCCACATTTCAAAGCGTACTCCTCTACTCTTCGTTCCATTAGGCAAACCACCGGTTTTTGATGGTGAAGATTATAATATGTGGAGTGACAAAATGAGGCACCATCTAACCTCACTCCACACAAGCATATGGAATGTTGTTGAGTTTGGTGTACAGGTACCATCCGTAGGGGATGAAGACTACAACTCGGACGAGGTGGCCCAAATTCACCACTTTAACTCCCAAGCCACCACTATACTCCTCGCCTCTCTAAGTCGAGAGGAGTATAATAAGGTGCAAGGGTTAAAAAGTGCGAAGGAAATTTGGGACATACTCAAGACCGCGCATGAGGGAGATGAGGTGACAAAGATCACCAAGCGGGAGACGATCGAGGGGGAGCTCGGTCGCTTCATGCTTCACCAAGGGGAGGATCCACAAGCTATGTACAACCGCTTGAAGACCTTGGTGAACCAAGCGCGCAACCTCGGGAGCGAAAAATGGGATGACCATGAGATGGTCAAGGTTATTCTTAGATCCCTCGTATTTCTTAACCCTACACAAGTTCAATTAATTCGAGGTGATCCTAGATATAAGCTAATGTCTCTCGAGGAAGTTATAGGAAAATTTGTGAGCTTTGAGCTAATGATTAAAGGCTCAAAGAAAATCATCGAGCAAGGCACTTCCTCCACACCCGAGGCACAATCGGTCGCATTCAAGGCGACGGAGGAGAAGAAGGAGGAGTCTACATCAAGTAGACAACCCATCGACGCCTCCAAGCTCGACAACGAGGAAATGACGCTCATCATCAAGAGTTTCCGCCAAATCCTCAAGCAAAGGAGGGGGAAGGATTATAAGCCCCGCTCCAAGAAAGTGTGCTACAAATGTGGTAAGCCCGGTCATTTCATTGCTAAATGTCCATTATCTAGTGATAGTGACAGGGGCGACGACAAGAAGGGAAGGAGAAAGGAGAAGAAGAGGCACTACAAGAAAAGGGGCGGCGATGCTCATGTTTGCCGGGAGTGGGACTCAGACGAGAGCTCCACCGACTCCTCCTCCGACGAGGACGCCGCCAACATCGCCGTTACCAAGAGACTTCTCTTCCCCAACGTCAGCCACAAGTGCCTCATGGCAAAGGACGACAAAAGGAAGAAGGTTAAATCTAAATCCTCCACTAAATATGAGTCCTCTAGTGATGATAATGCTAGTGATGAGGAGAATAATTTGCGTACCCTTTTTGCCGACCTCAACATGCAACAAAAAGAAAAACTAAATGAGCTAATTAGTGCCATCCATGAGAAGGATGATCTCTTGGACTCCCAAGAGGACTTCCTAATCAAGGAGAACAAAAAGCATGTTAAGGTAAAAAATGCTTATGCTCTAGAGGTTGAAAAATGTGAAAAATTATCTAGTGAGCTAAGTGAAAGTCGCCTAGAGGGGGGGTGAATAGGGCGAAACTGAAATTTACAAAATTAATCACAACTACAAGTCGGGTTAGCGTTAGAAATAATAATGAGTCCGAGAGAGAGTGAGCAAAACAAATCTCAAGCGAATGAAGAGTGTGACACGCGGATTTGTTTTACCGAGGTTCGGTTCTCGCAAACCTACTCCCCGTTGAGGAGGCCACAAAGGCCGGGTCTCTTTCAACCCTTACCCTCTCTCAAACGGTCCCTCGGACCGAGTGAGCTTCTCTTCTCAAATCAAAACCGGGAACAAAACTTCCCCGCAAGGACCACCACACAATTGGTGTCTCTTGCCTCGGTTACAATGGAGTTTTGATCACAAGAACAAGTGAGAAAGAAAGAAGCAATCCAAGCGCAAGAGCTCAAAAGAACACGACAAATCTCTCTCGCTAATCACTAAAGCCTTGTGTGGAATTGGAGAGGATTTGATCACTTGAGTGTGTCTTGTATTGAATGCCTAGCTCTTGTAAGTGGTTGAGAGGTGGAAAACTTGGATGACTTGAATGTGGGGTGGTTGGGGGTATTTATAGCCCCAACCACCAAACTAGCCGTTTGGGTGGAGGCTGTCTGTCGTATGGCGCACCGGACAGTCCGGTGCATACCGGACATGTCCGGTGCGACAGCCACGTCACCAGGCCGTTGGGGTTCTGACCGTTGGAGCTCTGACGCTGGGCCCGCCTGGATGTCTGGTGGCGCACCGGACATGTACTGTGGAGTGTCCGGTGCGCCAGCATGGGCGTGTCTGACTTCTGCGCGCGCTGGCGCGCATTTAATGCGCCTGCAGGTAGCCGTTGGCGCCGAAGTAGCCGTTGCTCCGCAGTTACACCGGACAGTCCGGTGTACACCGGACATGTCCGGCGAATTATAGCGGAGCAGCCGATGCGAATTCCCGAGGCTGGCGAGTTCAGAGCCGCGACCTCTTGGAGCACCGGACACTGTCCGGTGTACACCGGACAGTCCGGTGAATTATAGCGCGCCGGCTCTGAGAATTCCCGAAGGTGAAGAGTTTGCAGTCGATCTTCCCTGGTGCACCGGACACTGTCCGGTGGTGCACCGGACAGTCCGGTGCGCCCGACCAGGGTGCCTTCGGTTGTCCCTTTGCTCCTTTGTTTGAACCCTTTTTCTTGGTCTTTTTATTGGCTTATGGTGAACCTTTTGTACCTGTAGAACTTATAAACTTGGGCAAACTAGTTAGTCCAATTATTTGCGTTGGGCAATTCAACCACCAAAATTAGTTTAGGAAATAGGTGTAAGCCTAATTCCCTTTCAATCTCCCCCTTTTTGGTTATTGATGCCAACACAAACCAAAGCAAGTATAGAAGTGCATAATTGAACTAGTTTGCAAAGCGTAAGTGCAAAGGTTACTTAGAATTGAGCCAATAAATATTACTTACTAGATATGCATGGATTGTTTCTTTATTTTTAACATTTTGGACCACGCTTGCACCATAAGTTTTGTTTTTGCAAATTCTTTTATAAATTCTTTTCAAAGACCTTTTGCAAGATAGTCAAAGGTAAATGAATAAGATTTTGAGAAGCATTTTCAAGATTTGAAATTTTCTCCCCTTGATCCAAATGCTTTTCCTTTGACTAAACAAAAACTCCCCCTCAATAAATTCTCCTCTTAGTGTTCAAGAGGGTTTAAAGATATCAATTTTGAAAATACTACTTTCCCCCCCTTTAGAACACAAAGAGATACCAATTTGAAATTTACCAATTGAAAATCATTAATTTTAAAATTAGGGTGGTGGTGTGGTCCTTTTGCTTTGGGCCAATACTTTTGCAAAGGTTACTTAGAATTGAGCCAATAAATATTACTTACTAGATATGCATGGATTGTTTCTTTATTTTTAACATTTTGGACCACGCTTGCACCACAAGTTTTGTTTTTGCAAATTCTTTTCAAAGACCTTTTGCAAGATAGTTAAAGGTAAATGAATAAGATTTTGAGAAGCATTTTCAAGATTTGAAATTTTCTCCCCTTGATCCAAATGCTTTTCCTTTGACTAAACAAAAACTCCCCCTCAATAAATTCTCCTCTTAGTGTTCAAGAGCGTTTTAAGATATCAATTTTGAAAATACTACTTTCCCCCCCTTTAGAACACAAAGAGATACCAATTTGAAATTTACCAATTAAAAATCATTAATTTTAAAATTAGGGTGGTGGTGCGGTCCTTTTGCTTTGGGCCAATACTTTCTCCCCCTTTGGCATGAATCACCAAAAACGGATACTTGGAATGAAATATAGGCCCTTTCCTAACTATTTTCTCCCCTTTGGCAAATAAAACATATGAGTGAAGATTATACCAAAGACGAAGAAATGCTCGGAGCGACGGCGAAGGATGAGTAGTAGAATAGAGTGGAAGCCTTTGTCTTCGCCGAAGACTCCAATTCCCTTTCAATATACCTATGACTTGGTTTGAAATACACTTGAAAACACATTAGTCATAGCATATATAAAAGAGACGTGATCAAAGGTATACTTATGGGCTATGTGTGCAAATTAGCAAAAGAAATTCCTAGAATCAAGAATATTGAGCTCATGCCTAAGTTTGGTAAAAGTTTGTTCATCTAGTGGCTTGGTAAAGATATCGGCTAATTGATCTTTAGTATTAATGTATGCAATCTCGATATCCCCCTTTTGTTGGTGATCCCTAAGAAAATGATACCGAATGGCTATGTGTTTAGTGCGGCTATGCTCAACGGGATTATCCGTCATGCGGATTGCACTCTCATTATCACATAGAAGAGGAACTTTGGTTAATTTGTAACCATAGTCCCGCAGGGTTTGCCTCATCCAAAGCAATTGCGCGCAACAATGGCCTGTGGCAATGTACTCAGCTTCGGCGGTAGAAAGAGCGACCGAATTTTGCTTTTTTGAAGCCCAAGACATCAAGGGCCTTCCCAAGAACTGGCAAGTCCCCGGTGTGCTCTTTCTATTAATCTTACACCCCACCCAATCGGCATCCGAATAACCAATTAAATCAAATGTGGATCCCCGAGGGTACCAAAGCCCAAACTTAGGAGTATAAGCCAAATATCTCAAGATTCATTTTACGGCTGTAAGGTGTGATTCCTTAGGGTTGGCTTGGAATCTTGCACACATGCATACGGAAAGCATAATGTCCGGTCGAGATGCACATAAATAAAGTAATGAACCAATCATCGACCGATATATCTTTTGATCGACGGATTTACCTCCCGTGTCGAGGTCGAGATACCCATTTGTTCCCATGGGTGTCTTGATGAGCTTGGCATCCTTCATTCCAAACTTAGTTAGAATGTCTTGAGTGTACTTCGTTTGGCTAATGAAGGTGCCCTTTTGGAGTTGCTTGACTTGGAATCCCAGAAAATACTTCAACTCCCCCATCATAGACATCTCGAATTTCTGTGTCATGATCCTACTAAATTCTTCACATGTAGATTCGTTAGTAGGCCCAAATATAATATCATCAACATAAATTTGGCATACAAACAAATCATTGTCAAGAGTTTTAGTGAATAAAGTAGGATCGGCCTTGCCGACTTTGAAGCCATTAGCTAAAAGGAAATCTCTTAGGCATTCATACCATGCTCTTGGGGCTTGCTTGAGCCCATAAAGCGCCTTAGAGAGCCTATAGACATGGTTAGGGTACTCACTATCTTCAAAGCCGGGAGGTTGCTCAACGTAGACCTCTTCCTTGATTGGTCCATTGAGGAAAGCACTCTTCACGTCCATTTGGTAAAGCTTGAAGCCATGGTAAGTAGCATAGGCTGATAATATACGAATTGACTCAAGCCTAGCTACGGGTGCATAGGTTTCACCAAAATCCAAACCTTCGACTTGGGAGTATCCCTTGGCCACAAGTCAGGCTTTGTTCCTTGTCACCACACCATGCTCGTCTTGCTTGTTGCGGAAGACCCACTTGGTTCCTACAACATTTTGGTTAGGACGTGGAACTAAATGCCATACCTCGTTCCTAGTGAAGTTGTTGAGCTCCTCTTGCATCGCCATCACCCAATCTGAATCTTGGAGTGCTTCCTCTACCCTGTGTGGCTCAATAGAGGAAACAAAAGAGTAATGCTCACAAAAATGTGCAACACGAGATCTAGTGGTTACCCCCTTATGAATATCGCCGAGGATGGTGTCGACGGGGTGATCTCGTTGGATTGCTTGGTGGACTCTTGGGTGTGGCGGCCTTGGCTCTTCATCCTTCTTGTCTTGATCATTTGCATCTCCCCCTTGATCATTGTTGTCATCTTGAGGTGGCTCATCTCTTTGATCTTCTCCTTCATCAACTTGAGCCTCGTCCTCATTTTGAGTTGGTGGAGATGCTTGCGTGGAGGAAGATGGTTGATCTTGTGCATGTGGAGGCTCTTCGAATTCCTTAGGACACACATCCCCAATGGACATGTTCCTTAGCGCGATGCACGGAGCCTGTTCCTCACCTATCTCATCAAGATCAACTTGCTCTACTTGAGAGCCGTTAGTTTCATCAAACACAACGTCACAGGAAACTTCAACAAGTCCTGAGGACTTGTTAAAGACTCTATATGCCCTTGTGTTTGAGTCATATCCTAGTAAAAAGCCTTCTACAGTTTTAGGAGCAAATTTAGATTTTCTACCTCTCTTAACAAGAATAAAGCATTTGCTACCAAAAACTCTAAAATATGAAATATTGGGCTTTTTACCGGTTAGGAGTTCATAGGATGTCTTCTTGAATATTTGGTGTAGATATAACCGGTTGATGGCGTAGCAAGCGGTGTTGACCGCCTCGGCCCAAAAACGATCCGGTGTCTTGTACTCATCAAGCATGGTTCTAGCCATGTCCAAGAGAGTTCGATTCTTCCTCTCCACTACACCATTTTGTTGTGGGGTGTAGGGAGAAGAGAACTCATGCTTGATGCACTCCTCCTCAAGGAAGCCTTCAATTTGAGAGTTCTTGAACTCCGTCCCGTTGTCGCTTCTAATTTTCTTGATCCTTAAGCCGAACTCATTTTGAGCCCGTCTCAAGAATCCCTTTAAGGTCTCTTGGGTATGGGATTTTTCCTACAAAAAGAACACCCAAGTGAAGCGAGAATAATCATCCACAATAACTAGACAGTACTTACTCCCGCCGATGCTTATGTAAGCGATCGGGCCGAATAAATCCATGTGTAGGAGCTCCAGTGGTCTGTCACTTGTCATGATGTTCTTGTGTGGATGATGAACACCAACTTGCTTCCCGGCTTGGCATGCGCTACAAATCCTGTCTTTCTCAAAATGAACATTTGTTAATCCTAAAATGTGCTCTCCCTTTAGAAGCTTATGAAGATTCTTCATTCCAACATGAGCTAGTCGGCGGTGCCAGAGCCAACCCATGTTAGTCTTAGCTATTAAGCAAGTGTCGAGTTCAGCTCTATCAAAATCCACCAAGTATAGCTGACCCTCTAACACTCCCTTAAAAGCTATTGAATCATCACTTCTTCTAAAGACAGTGACACCTACATCAGTGAATAGACAGTTGTAGCCCATTTGACATAATTGAGATACGGAAAGCAAATTGTAATCTAAAGAATCTACAAGAAAAACATTGGAAATGGAATGGTCAGGAGATATAGCTATTTTACCCAAACCTTTGACCAAACCTTGGTTTCCATCCCCGAATGTGATAGCTCGTTGGGGATCGTGGTTTTTCTCGTAGGAGGAGAACATCTTCTTCTCCCCTGTCATGTGGTTTGTGCACCCGCTGTCGATGATCCAACTTGAGCCCCCGGATGCATAAACCTACAAAACAAGTTTAGTTCTTGACTTTAGGTACCCAAATGGTTTTGGGTCGTTTGGCATTAGAAACAAGAACTTTGGGAACCCAAACACAAGTCTTGGAGCCCTTGTGTTTGCCCCCAACAAACTTGGCAACTACCTTGCCGGATTTGTTAGTAAGCACATAAGATGCATCAAAAGTCTTAAATGAAATGCCATGATCATTTGATGCACTAGGAGTTTTCTTTCTAGGCAACTTAGCACGGGTTGGTTGCCTAGAGCTAGATGTCTCACCCTTATACATAAAAGCATGGTTAGAGCCAGAGTGAGACTTCCTAGAATGAATTCTCCTAATTTTGCTCTCGGGATAACCGGCAGGGTACAAAATGTAACCCTCGTTATCCTGAGGCATGGGAGCCTTGCCCTTAACAAAGTTAGACAAATTTTTAGGAGGGGCACTAAGTTTGACATTGTCTCCCCTTTGGAAGCCAATGCCATCCTTGATGCCAGGGCGTCTCCCATTATAGAGCATACTTCTAGCAAATTTAAACTTTTCATTCTCTAAGTTATGCTCGGCAATTTTAGCATCTAATATTGCTATATGATCATTTTGTTGTTTAATTAAAGCCATATGATCATGAATAGCATCAATATCAACATCTCTACATCTAGTGCAAATAGAAACATGCTCAACAGTAGATGTAGAGGGTTTGCAAGATTTTAATTCTACAACCTTAGCATGTAATATATCATTCTCACTTCTAAGGTTAGAAATAGTAACATTGCAAACATCAAAATCTTTAGCCTTAGCAATTAATTTTTGATTTTCAATCCTAAGACTAGCAAGAGAATCATTCAATTCCTTAATCTTAGCAAGCAAATCATCATTATCATTTCTAAGATTGGGAATTGAAACACCACAAACATGAGAATCAACCTTAGCAATTAATCTAGCATTTTCATTTCTAAGGTTGTCAATAGTCTCATGGCAAGTGCTTAGCTCACTAGACAATTTTTCACATTTTTCAACTTGTAGAGCATAAGCATTTTTAACCTTAACATGCCTTTTGTTTTCCTTAATAAGGAAGTCCTCTTGAGAGTCCAAGAGATCATCCTTCTCATGAATAGCACTAATCAATTCATTTAATTTTTCCTTTTGTTGCATGTTGAGGTCGGCAAAAAGAGTACGCAAATTATCTTCCTCATCACTAACATTATCATCACTAGAGGATTCATATTTAGTGGAGGATTTGGTTTTAACCTTCTTCCTTTTGCCGTCCTTTGCCATGAGGCACTTGTGGCCGACGTTGGGAAAGAGAAGTCCCTTGGTGACGGCGATGTTGGCGGCGTCCTCGTCGGAGGAGGAGTCGGTGGAGCTCTCGTCGGAGTCCCACTCGCGGCACACGTGGGCATCGCCGCCCTTCTTCTTGTAATGTCTCTTCTTCTCCTTTCTTCTCCCCTTCTTGTCGTCGCCCCTGTCACTATCACTAGATAATGGACATTTAGCAATAAAATGACCGGGCTTACCACATTTGTAGCATACTTTCTTGGAGCGGGATTTGTAGTATTTCCCCCTTCTTTGCTTGAGGATTTGGCGGAAGCTCTTGATGATGAGTGCCATCTCCTCGTTGTCGAGCTTGGAGGCGTCGATGGGTGTTCGACTTGGAGTAGCCTCCTCCTTCTTTTCTTCTGTCGCCTTGAAAGCGATCGGTTGTGCCTCGGGCGTGGAGGAAGTGCCTTGCTCGATGATTTTCTTTGAGCCTTTAATCATTAGCTCAAAGCTCACAAATTTTCCTATCACTTCCTCGGGAGACATTAGCTTATATCTAGGATCACCTCGAATTAATTGAACTTGTGTAGGGTTAAGAAATACGAGGGATCTAAGAATAACCTTGACCATCTCATGGTCATCCCATTTTTCGCTCCTGAGGTTGCGCACTTGGTTCACCAAGGTCTTCAAGCGGTTGTACATTGCTTGTGGATCCTCCCCTTGGTGAAGCATGAAGCGACCGAGCTCCCCCTCGATCGTCTCCCGCTTGGTGATTTTTGTCACCTCATCTCCTTCGTGCGCGGTCTTTAGTACGTCCCAAATTTCCTTCGCACTTTTTAACCCTTGCACCTTGTTATACTCCTCTCGACTTAGAGAGGCGAGGAGTATAGTGGTTGCTTGGGAGTTAAAGTGCTGGATTTGGGCCACCTCGTCCGAGTCGTAATCTTCATCCCCTACGGATGGTACCTGTACACCAAACTCAACAATATTCCATATGCTTGTGTGGAGTGAGGTTAGATGATGCCTCATTTTGTCACTCCACATATTATAATCTTCACCGTCAAAAACCAGTGGTTTGCCTAATGGAACCGAGAGTAAAGGAGCACGTTTTGAAGTGTGAGGGTAGCGTAGGGGGATCTTACTATACTTCTTGCGCTCTTGGCGCTTAGAAGTAATGAACGGAGCGTCGGAGTCAGAGGTCGACGTTGATGAAGTGTCGGTCTCGTAGTAGACCACTTTCCTCATCCTCTTGTGCTTGTCGCCTCTCCGATGCGACTTGTGGAAGAGGATTTCTTCTCCTTCCCCTTCCCTTTGTTGGAGGAGCTCTTCTTCTTCTCCTTCCTCTTGGTGCGGGACTCTTCCGATGAAGTGCTCCCGTGACTCGTAGTGGGCTTGTCGCCGGTCTCCATCTCCCTCTTGGTGTGATCTCCCGACATCACTTCGAGCGGTTAGGCTCTAATGAAGCACCGGGCTCTGATACCAATTGAAAGTCGCCTAGAGGGGGGTGAATAGGGCGAAACTGAAATTTACAAAATTAATCACAACTACAAGCCGGGTTAGCGTTAGAAATAATAATGAGTCCGAGAGAGAGTGAGCAAAACAAATCGCAAGCGAATGAAGAGTGTGACACGCGGATTTGTTTTACCGAGGTTCGGTTCTCGCAAACCTACTCCCCGTTGAGGAGGCCACAAAGGCCGGGTCTCTTTCAATCCTTACCCTCTCTCAAACGGTCCCTCGGACCGAGTGAGCTTCTCTTCTCAAATCAAAACCGGGAACAAAACTTCCCCGCAAGGACCACCACACAATTGGTGTCTCTTGCCTCGGTTACAATGGAGTTTTGATCACAAGAACAAGTGAGAAAGAAAGAAGCAATCCAAGCGCAAGAGCTCAAAAGAACACGACAAATCTCTCTCGCTAATCACTAAAGCCTTGTGTGGAATTGGAGAGGACTTGATCACTTGAGTGTGTCTTGTATTGAATGCCTAGCTCTTGTAAGTGGTTGAGAGGTGGAAAACTTGGATGACTTGAATGTGGGGTGGTTGGGGGTATTTATAGCCCCAACCACCAAACTAGCCGTTTGGTGGAAGCTGTCTGTCGTATGGCGCACCGGACAGTCCGGTGCACACCGGACATGTCCGGTGCGACAGCCACGTCACCAGGCCGTTGGGGTTCTAACCGTTGGAGCTCTGACGCTGGGCCCGCCTGGATGTCTGGTGGCGCGCCGGACATGTACTGTGGAGTGTCCGGTGCGCCAGCATGGGCGTGTCTGACTTCTGCGCGCGCTGGCGCGCATTTAATGCGCTTGCAGGTAGCCGTTGGCGCCGAAGTAGCCATTGCTCCGCAGTTACACCGGACATGTCCGGCGAATTATAGCAGAGCAGCCGATGCGAATTCCCGAGGCTAGCGAGTTCAGAGCCGCGACCTCTTGGAGCACCGGACACTGTCCGGTGTACACCGGACAGTCCGGTGAATTATAGCGCGCCGGCTCTGAGAATTCCCGAAGGTGAAGAGTTTGCAGTCGATCTTCCCTGGTGCACCGGACACTGTCCGGTGGTGCACCGGACAGTCCGGTGCGCCCGACCAGGGTGCCTTCGGTTGTCCCTTTGCTCCTTTGTTTGAACCCTTTTTCTTGGTCTTTTTATTGGCTTATGGTGAACCTTTTGTACCTGTAGAACTTATAAACTTGGGCAAACTAGTTAGTCCAATTATTTGTGTTGGGCATTTCAACCACCAAAATTAGTTTAGGAAATAGGTGTAAGCCTAATTCGCTTTCACTAAGCACATGCCATGACACTATTGCCAACCTTAGAAATGAAAATGCTAAACTTATTGCTAAGGTTGATGCTAATATTTCAATTCCCAATCTTAGAGATGATAATGTTGATTTACTTGCTAAGATTGAAGAATTGAATATTTCTCTTGCTAGCCTTAAGATTGAAAATGAAAATTTGCTTGCTAAGGCTAAAGATCTTGATGTTTGCAATGTTACTATTTCCAACCTTAGAAGTGAAAATGATATATTACATGCTAAGATTGTAGAATTAAAATCTTGCAAACCCTCTACATCTACCGTTGAGCATGTTTCCATTTGCACTAGATGTAGAGATGTTGATATTGATGCTATTCATGATCACATGGTCTTAATCAAACAACAAAATGATCATATAGCAAAATTAGATGCTAAAATTGCCGAACATAACTTAGAAAATGAAAAGTTTAAATTTGTTAGAAGTATGCTCTATAATGGGAGACGCCCTGGCATCAAGGATGACATTGGCTTCCAAAGGGGAGACAATGTCAAACTTAGTGCCCCTCCTAAAAGATTGTCTAATTTTGTTAAGGGCAAGGCTCCCATGCCTCAGGATAACGAGGGTTACATTTTGTACCTTGCCGGTTATCCCGAGAGCAAAATTAGGAGAATTCATTCTAGGAAGTCTCACTCTGGCCCTAATTATGCTTTTATGTATAAGGGTGAGACATCTAGTTCTAGACAACCAACCCGTGCTAAGTTGCCTAAGAAGAAAACTCCTAATGCATCAAATGATCATGACATTGCATTCAAAACTTTTGATGCATCATATGTGCTTACTAACAAATCCGGCAAGGTAGTTGCCAAGTTTGTTGGGGGCAAACACAAGGGCTCCAAGACTTGTGTTTAGGTACCCAAAGTTCTTGTGTCTAATGCCAAAGAACCCAAAACCGTTTGGGTACCTAAAGTCAAGAACTAAACTTGTTTTGTAGGTTTATGCATCCGGGGGCTCAAGTTGGATCATCGACAGCGGGTGCACAAACCACATGACAGGGGAGAATAAGATGTTCTCCTCCTACGAGAAAAACCAAGATCCCCAACGAGCTATCACATTCGGGGATGGAAACCAAGGTTTGGTCAAAGGTTTGGGTAAAATAGCTATATCTCCTGACCGTTCCATTTCCAATGTTTTTCTTGTTGATTCATTAGATTACAATTTGCTTTCCGTTTCGCAATTATGTCAAATGGGCTACAACTGTCTATTTACTAATGTAGGTGTAACTGTCTTTAGAAGAAGTGATGATTCAATAGCATTTAAGGGAGTGTTAGAGGGTCAGCTATACTTGGTAGATTTTGATAGAGCTGAACTCGACACTTGCTTAATTGCTAAGACTAACATGGGTTGGCTCTGGCACCGCCGACTAGCCCATGTTGGGATGAAGAATCTTCACAAGCTTCTAAAGAGAGAACACATTTTAGGATTAACAAATGTTCATTTTGAGAAAGACATGATTTGTAGCGCATACCAAGTCGGGAAGCAAGTTGGCGTTCATCATCCACACAAGAACATCATGACGACTGACAGGCCACTGGAGCTCCTACACATGGATCTATTCGGCCCGATTGCTTACATAAGCATCGGCGGGAGTAAGTACTGTCTAGTTATTGTGGATGATTATTCTCGCTTCACTTGGGTATTCTTTTTGCAGTTAAAATCCTATACCCAAGAGACCTTAAAGGGATTCTTGAGACGGGCTCAAAATGAGTTCGGCTTAAGGATCAAGAAAATTAGAAGCGACAACGGGACGGAGTTCAAGAACTCACAAATAGAAGGCTTCCTTGAGGAGGAGGGCATCAAGCATGAGTTCTCTTCTCCCTACACACCACAACAAAATGGTGTAGTGGAGAGGAAGAATCGAACTCTATTGGACATGGCAAGAACCATGCTTGATGAGTACAAGACACCGAATCAGTTTTGGGCCGAGGCGGTCAACATCGCTTGCTACACCATCAACCGGTTATATCTACACCGAATCCTCAAGAAGACATCATATGAACTCCTAACCGGGTAGAGGAAGCACTCCAAGATTCGGATTGGGTGATGGCGATGCAAGAGGAGCTCAACAACTTCACGAGGAACGAGGTATGGCATTTAGTTCCACGTCCTAACCAAAATGTTGTAGGGACCAAGTGGGTCTTCCGCAACAAGCAAGACGAGCATGGTGTGGTGACAAGGAACAAAGCCCGACTTGTGGCCAAGGGATACTCTCAAGTCGAAGGTTTGGATTTTGGTGAAACCTATGCACCCGTAGCTAGGCTTGAGTCCATTCGCATATTATTAGCCTATGCTACTTACCATGGCTTCAAGCTTTACCAAATGGACGTGAAGAGTGCCTTCCTCAATGGACCAATCAAGGAAGAGGTCTATGTTGAGCAACCTCCCGGCTTTGAAGACAGTGAGTACCCTAACCATGTCTATAGGCTCTCTAAGGCGCTTTATGGGCTCAAGCAAGCCCCAAGAGCATGGTATGAATGCCTTAGAGATTTCCTTATTGCTAATGGCTTCAAAGTCGGAAAGGCCGATCCTACTCTATTTACTAAAACTCTTGACAATGATTTGTTTGTATGCCAAATTTATGTTGATGATATTATATTTGGGTCTACTAATGAATCTACATATGAAGAATTTAGTAGGATCATGACACAGAAATTCGAGATGTCTATGATGAGGGAGTTGAAGTATTTCTTAGGATTTCAAGAGAAGCAACTCCAAGAGGGCACCTTCATTAGCCAAACGAAGTATACTCAAGACATTCTAACCAAGTTTGGAATGAAGGATGCCAAGCCCATCAAGACACCCATGGGAACCAATGGGCATCTCGACCTCGACACGGGAGGTAAATCCGTCGATCAAAAGGTATACCGGTCGATGATTGGTTCATTACTCTATTTATGTGCATCTCGACCGGACATTATGCTTTCCGTTTGCATGTGTGCAAGATTCCAATCCGACCCTAAGGAATCCCACCTTACGGCCGTAAAACGAATCTTGAGATATTTGGCTTATACTCCTAAGTTTGGGCTTTGGTACCCTCGGGGATCCACATTTGATTTGACTGGTTATTCGGATGCCGATTGGGCGGGGTGTAAGATTAATAGAAAGAGCACATCGGGGGACTTTCCAGTTCTAGGGAAGATCCTTGGTGTCTTGGGCTTCAAAGAAGCAAAATTCGGTTGCTCTTTCTACCGCCGAAGCCGAGTATATTGCCGCAGGCCATTGTTGCGCGCAATTGCTTTGGATGAGGCAAACCCTGTGGGACTATGGTTACAAGTTGACCAAAGTTCCTCTTCTATGTGATAATGAGAGTGCAATCCGCATGGCGGATAATTCCGTTGAGCATAGCCGCACTAAACACATAGCCATTCGGTATCATTTTCTTAGGGATCACCAACAAAAGGGGGATATCAAGATTTCATATATTAACACTAAAGATCAATTAGCCGATATCTTTACCAAGCCACTAGACGAACAAACTTTTACCAAACTTAGGCATGAGCTCAATATTCTTGATTCTAGGAATTTCTTTTGCTAATTTGCTCACATAGCTCATAAGTATACTTTTGATCATGTCTCTTTTATATATGCTATGACTAATGTGTTTTCAAGTGTATTTCAAACCAAGTCATAGGTATATTGAAAGGGAATTGGAGTCTTCGGCGAAGACAAGGCTTCCACTCCACTCTATTACTCATCCTTCGTCGTCGCTCCGCATCACTCTCCGTCTTTGGTATAATCTTCACTCGTATGTTTTATTTTGCCAAAGGGGAGAAAGTAGTTAAAAAGGGCTTATATCTCACTCAAAGTATCCGTTTTTGGCGATTCATGCCAAAGGGGGAGAAAGTATGAGCCCAAAGCAAAAGGACCGCACCACCACCCTAATTTTAAAATGATTTTCAATTGGTAAATTTCAAATTGGTATCTTATTGTGTTCAAAAGGGGGAGCAAGTAGTATTTTCAAAATTGATATCTTAAAAACCCTCTTGAACACTAAGAGGAGAATTTATTGAGGGAGAGTTTTGTTTAGTCAAAGGAAAAGCATTTCAAACAAGGGGAGAAAATTTCAAAACCTGAAAATGCTTCGCAAAATCTTACTCATTTACCTTTGACTATTTTGCAAAAAGACTTTGGAAAGGATTTACAAAAAGAATTTGCAAAAACAAAACTTGTGGTGCAAGCGTGGTCCAAAATGTTAAAAATAAAGAAATAATCCATGCATATCTAGTAAGTAATATTTATTGGCTCAAATTCTAAGTAACCTTTGCACTTACATTCTGCAAACTAGTTCAATTATGCACTTCTATACTTGCTTTGCACAACAGCAGTACGCAACACTTTCGGCGGCCACCGTAATTTTCGGCGGCCAGAGGGTAGCCGCCGAAAATTGCGGACTATTTTCGGCGGTCGGACACAGCCGCCGAAAATAGAGTAATTTTCGGCGGCTTCTGACACAGCCGCCGAAAATTACTCTATTTTCGGCGGCTTCTGACAAGGCCGCCGAAAATTAGTGCTTATTTTCGGCGGCCGGGGTTAGCCGCCGAAAATTAAACGTTAAAAAACGGTCAGCCACTTCTTCTTCTCTTTCTTTCTCTCTTCCCCTGGCCTCTCCCGCGCCGCCGCTCTCTGTCCGCCCGCGCCGTTGCTCCCTGCCGTCCCTGCGCGGCCGCCCGGCCACCCCCCGCCCCTGCCGCCGCCCGCCGGCCACCGGCCGCCGGGAAGCCCGGCCTCGGCCGCCGCCGCCGCGCCGCGAGCAGAGCCGCCGCCGCGCCGAGCAGAGCCGCCGCCGCGCCGAGCAGAGTCGCCGCCGTCGCTCCCTTCCGTCCCTGCGCCCCCGGCCGGCCACGCCCCGCCCCTGCCGCCGGTCGCCGGCCACCCGTCGCGCCCCGAGCAGAGCCGCCGCCGTCGCGCTTCGAGCCGCCACCGCCCCGTCGGAGAGGTAATTTTTTTAGTATTTTATTTCTTATTTTCGACGGCTGTTATTTAGATGCCGCCGAAATTATTATATATTTGTAATTGTATTTGTTTGATTACTGTTTGTAATTTTGTTTAATTTGATTACTATTATATTATTAGTATGCAATTATATTATTAGAATGCAAGTATGTTATAGTATATTATATTGTTTAATTTGATTACTATTATATTATTAGCTTTAATAGTATATTATTAGCATGCAAGTATTTTATTTTTTATTTTCGTATTATTGTTTGATTACTATTATATTATTAGCTTTAATAGTATATTGTTTAATTTAGTGGCAGCGAAGTTATGCTGCCAAATTATTTTGGGTCCTGCTAGGTTTATGTGGGTTTAGAACCTATCCATGTCGTACATACATGTAGGACCGATACCCTTGACGAAGTTGAATTTTTTTTTCACGATATTGTTCCGTTTAATAGTCGCAGGCATGGCTGAAGATCGTGCATGGATGTACAATGGCTGGAGTAGAAATGGACGTCATTCTGATGAATGGATAGCCAAGACCAAAGATTTTGTGGACCACGTATTCGCCTTGTCCTTAACCGGCACTGTTAGATGCCCTTGTAGGCGTCACGAAAACAGTATATTTCTTAATAAGGAAAGAATTAGCCTAGATCTTTGTCAGTTTGGATTTATGCCCGGATATGAGGTGTGGGAACATCATGGTGAGGTAGTACCCAACAGGAATGTAGAAGAGGAGGAGAACAATGATTGGGCTGGCGATGATGCGATGCATGAGATGCTAGATTCGCTACGTCCAGAATTCAACCTAAGCTCCGAGGATCCTGCCACACCAGAGGTTTCCAGATTTTTTAAACTACTAAAAGACTCTGAAGAGCCGTTGCATGAACACACAGATGTGAGTATACTCGCTTTTGTGACTCGGCTCATGTCCATTAAGTCCAAGTACTTTTTCTCGAACAATTGTTACAATGAGATTTTAAAGTTATTAGGAGATGTGCTCCCAAAGCCCAATAAGTTGCCTAAAGACATGTACCAATCAAAGACAATTATCAAAGGTCTCGGTATGGATTATGAGAAGATTGATGCGTGCAAAAATAATTGTATGCTTTTCATGAAGGAGCATGCGGAAGAGAAAAAATGTCTGAAATGTGGACAATCTAGATTTGTGGAAGTTGTTAATGATGAGGGTGAGAAGGTGATGACAGATGTTGCACATAAGCAGCTCCGCTACTTGCCACTAACTCCTCGAGTGAAACGGATGTTTCTATCTAAAAAAACCGCTATGCACATGCGATGGCACAAAGAAGGTGTCCGTGATAACGATGACCTAATCGTGCACCCTTCAGATGGGGATGCATGGAAGGCTCTCGACACGTTTGATCCCGAGTTTGCAGCTGATCCGAGGAATGTTCGAATTGGCCTCGCGACCGATGGCTTCACACCTTTTGGTCAAATGGCATCATCATACTCATGTTGGCCCGTCTTTGTTATTCCATACAACCTTCCACCTTCTCTTTGTATGAAATATGAATTTATATTTCTTTGCTTAATCATTCCTGGCCCAGACTATCCTGGAAAGAACCTCAATGTCATGTTAAAACCCTTGATTGAAGAGTTGAAGGAGCTTTGGAAAGGTGTTGAAGCATACGATGTTTTTACAAAACAGATATTCAAACTTCGAGTTGCGTATTTGTGGTCGGTGCATGACTTCATGGCGTATGCTATTTTTACCGGTTGGAGTACACATGGTAGATTGACATGTCCATATTGCGGTTCAGATACAGATTGCTTCCGTCTTGCTCATGGTGGAAAGATCACTTACTTCGATTGTCATCGACGCTGGTTGCCCAGGAAACACCCCTTTAGGAGCGATAAGAAAAACTTTATAAAGAACACTGTGGTCACCAAAGGTCCGCCTAAACGTCTTAACGCGGCAGAAATATATGCTCAGCTGAACAACCTTGTCATAAATGAAAAGGGGGACAAGTACGAAGGATTCGGAGTGGACCACAACTGGACACATATATGTGGTCTCTGGGAGCTCCCTTATACGTCGTCATTGATTCTTGTGCACAACATTGATGTCATGCATCAAGAAAGTAATGTTGCTGAAGCCCTCATACACACCTGCATGCATTTTGACAAAACAAAGGACAATCTGAAAGCTCGAAGAGATCTAGCAATGCTTTGTGACCGACCAACCCAAGTGCTCAATGACAACGGTAGGCCGCCCCGTGCCTTGTTCTGTCTTACCTCTAAAGACAAGATCGAGGTAATGAGATGGATGAAAAAAATTAAATTTCCCGATGGTTATGCTGCGGGCTTGAAAAGAGCTGTGAATTTGAAAACGGGAAAACTAACTGGGTTAAAGAGCCATGACTTCCATATATTAATGGAGAGGATTATCCCTGTCATGTTTCGTGGTTATATGCCCGACGCCATGTGGCAAGCAATAGCTGAGCTAAGTTATTTCTACAGGCAAATCTGTGCCAAAGAAATAAGTAAAAATATGATGGAGAAGTTGGAGAAACAAATACCAGTGTTGTTATGCAAGCTAGAAAAAATATTCCCACCTGGATTCTTCAATCCGATGGAGCATCTACTTATTCACATTCCATATGAGGCAAAGGTTGGTGGACCTGTACAATATAGGTGGATGTATCACATTGAACGTGCACTCAAAAACCTGCGAGGCATGGTTCGAAATAAGGCTAGAGTAGAAGGATGCATCGCTGAAGCTTTTTTGCTAAAGGAGGTTTCATACTTCACGAGTGTGTATTTCGCAGAGGAACATAATGTCTATGCTGCTACCATGCGATACAATGTCGATGAGGAACCTCCTGTCAGTGATCTCAACATTTTCCAATGGAGAGGCACAAGTACTAGTAAGGGCACGTTCTACCACCTTAGCATGGATGAAAGAATGTCCGCATTGCTATACATGTACTCTAATATGGAAGAGATGGAGCCATATTTCATGTAAGTCTTTATTTTACCCCTTAATTTCTGTACCAAAGGAGCCATATTTAATTACTTATTTGTCGTACAGTAAGTTCGACGAGGAAAATTGGACTTATTCCCATCAGCCTACAAGCAAACAACTAGATACTATGCGACGACATGGGAGGCAAGGAAGACCTAATTTTGTTGACTGGTTTCGCGAGCATGTAAACTCTCTATATTCCTTACTTTCATGTCATTTAGCCTTTTACGCGAGGTAGTCATTTTAACTGTATTCTTTGAAATTAGTATTCTTTCTATGTGATTGGTTTGACAGCACTAATGGGATTAGACAAAGTCAATATGGTATAACTGAAGTAAAGCACAAGGAACGACTTCGAGGCCATGATAATTTTATCCTTGCACACCAGTGCGAGCAGGTCTACTATATGTCGTACCCAAATCCGAAGTTTGAAGCATGGTGGGTAGTTCATAAGGTGAACCCTAGGGAACGTTTACATACTCCTGGCACTGCTGGTTATCAATTCGAAGACGAACAGGCCGATGATGTTTATCAAGAAGAAGAATTGCCAACTACTTTTACTATCGATGAGGGTGTTGCACTGAACTCACTAGTCGGAGACCGTAACGATGTCACTACTGATGAGTGTGTTGCACCGAAACGAAAACGAAATCCAAGGAACAAAAAAGCCACATTGCGAGCTTTGGATCGAAGAAGACTCCTTGATCGTGATTCTGATGAATTTTGATGTGTAATGCAAAATTTCATATTATGTGATGTATTATTTGATTTTTTATTAGTTCACTTAATTTTATGGAGCTAATACATTTAATGTTTTTCTATTGAACAGGATGAGTGGTAGGAATAAACCAAAGCGCACTGCTAGGGGGTTTCTTAATGCGGCTAGCAGGATACTCCCTGGTGCACGTTCCCTTTTCCAAGGGAGTTCTTCTAGCCAGAGCAGACAGGAGGCGTTGCTGAGACACGCTCGGCCAGAACTACGTGATACACCTATCGCTCTACAACGGACTACCGATGTAAATGTTTATGTAATTGATCTTATTTGTCAGTCACTTATATAAATGATCTTATGTAAATGTTTATGTAAATTTTTACGTGTCTCTATTTCATGTGCATAGGAAGAGGAGGACGACGAGGAGGAGGTGCAACACCATGAGGAGGAGGACGAGGACGAGCAGGCCCATGAGGAGGATGACGAGGAGGACGAGCAGGCCCATGAGGGCTTAGATGCTGAGGCGGATGACGATACTACCGAGGCTCCTGTCGTTCGACGAAGGGGCACTCGGAAGGGCCACTTTGTCCTACCTCCGTCGGCGCCAGCACAATCTGAAGCTCGAGTACTGATCATTCCGGTTGGTGATAGGTACTCACGTTTGGCCACTTTGTTCTTACTGATTTGTTTATTTTACACTATATATATGACATGACTTTCTTGTTTTTTGTCATGCAGCCAATGGGAAGACACGTCATTTGACGGTCGAGGTCACCATAGACAGGTTAATCAAGTCTTAGGTAACCTCTGTCGTCTACATAACCCAGGAATTGTCACCGACCCGAAAGGTGTGGTGGTTCCTTGCACTAGCTGGTCGCACTTCGCACTGGCTCCACATGCTACATATGGAACAGCTCAAGGCGCCGTCAAGCACGACTTTTGGGTAATTATTTCGAACTAACATTTATTAGTTGTTTCAACCTAACATTTATTAGTTGTTTTTGAACTAATTTTATTTTCGATGTTGGACAGAGACGCTATCGTGTGGAACCTGAGGCTCAAGAGCATGCAGACCGAGTATTAGAGAAAAATGCGAAAAAGGTGTGCAGGGATGCATTTTCCAATGCTCGTCTACAGGTTGTGAACGCGTACATGAAGCGCCGAGGTCATTCTATCAACAACTTTCGACAATATTCAGATGTCTACTTGACTGTAGACCAGTACATGGAGGTAAAAATCTAATTTAACAGCTCATTCAGATGTGAATGTAATTTTGAGCTAACGCTTTATATGCAGGTAACTCTTCCATGGATGGAACACCGGCCGCAGGCTTACAAGGCTTTGTGTGAGATATGGGCTTCGCCCGAGTGGATTGAGAAGTCAAACAGAAATCGACATAGACAGCGCCATCAGCAGGACGAGGACGATGATGAGGTTGTAGTCAACCATACCTATGGGGCTGATGGACACATTCGGTTGGCTAAGCGAATGGTGAGTATGTAGTATTCTGTTTTACTCAGAAATGAAACAGGATTCAACTCATATATTTGCAGGAGGCTCAAACTGGAGTTGTCCCGAGCCCAATCGATGTTTATAGGAGAGGGCATCGAGCGAAAAACAGTGAAATCTCCGATGAGCTGTGTAGTCAAGCGGCCGTTGAGCGTATGGTTAGTTGTTGTTATGATTAATGTTTTCTTCCCATATAGCTATAAATTACATGTGTGCTGAACCTTCATATTGTATTGCAGGAGACATACGGGCAGGAGATGGTTAAGAAGTATGGAGAAGACTACGATTGGCGAGGAGCGCCTACCATCGACGCTGAGGTTGTGCATTCACTTGGCGGCAAGGCGCATGGACGGTATGAACTTATGAATTGTTTTCAATAATATTGAAACTACGACCGAATAGCTAATTTTCTTGTTCGTAAAGATATTCTATGTTTACCGGTGTTATCGATTCGACGGAGTTGCGTTCTCGTGGCGGCTCTTCGTCGCAGGCGGGCTGTGGTAGTAGCAGCCGTAGTCGCCGCTCTGTATCTAGCATGGAGGAAGCTATGAGGGAGCAGCAAGAAAAGTTTTGTGAAGAGATGCGGCAACAACAAATGGCATTTCTCCAACAGCAATCAGACTACATGGCTGCTTACAACGCACAGGCGCAACAAGCAATGAACGTGAGTGTCTTATTTATTCTCAACACGCTCGATATTGGTTCTATAACTAATATATTATATTTGCAATAGTCTTGGTTTCCACAGCAGGCACAGCAGCAACCATTTGTTTTCCCTCAATTTCAGCCGCCGATGCCTCAGTGGGGATTACATGCTCCGCCACCTCCACCTCCACCTCAGGTTATTCAATTTAGTTAAGACTTGTCGTTTGTATCAACCTAATTGTCAAATCTTTACTAAACTTGATTTTGTAGGGATCCGGGGTCATGGGCCACAACACGCCACCACCGGTCATACCAGCACCAGGAGCTTATGCAGGGGAGGGAGCTTATGCAGGGGAGGGAGCTTATGCAGGAGAGGTTAGTTTGAGAAACAATTTGTTTGAATAGTCGTTATACATGTAACCAATGCCGTTATTAATGTCATCTTTTTTTTAGGATCCAAACCCGTTACACGACTTCGTCGACCAGTTATTGGCTTCTGGAGGTAGTGGACACAACTCCAACGACCCCAATGTGTGATTAAGTTAGCTTTGTGTCGGACTGTGTTGTAATAAACTATTTTGTGGACTTTATGTTTGTATGGACTATTTGTGGACTTTATATTTGTATGGACTCAAGTTTTATGTTGTGAACTCAAGTATGAATTTTCTGTGATTGTATGGAATTTCTGTTATTGTATGAATTTTGTATGAAATTCTGTTATTTTTCGCATTTTTTCAATTTTTTTTGCTCTGAAATTAGTAATTTTCGGCGGCCCCTCTGGCCGCCGAAAATAAGAATTTTATTTTCGGCAGCTGTTATTTCTGGCGGCTGACTGGCTGGCCGCCGAAAATAATCTGTTATTTTCGGCGGCCGGGGAGTCAGCCGCCGAAAATAAGCTATTTTCGGCGGCCAGGTCCTGGCCGCCGAAAATAAAGTCTTATTTTCGGCCAGTTTTTTTTGGCGGCCAGAAGCCGCCGAAAATAAGTTAATTGCCGCCGAAAATAGCTTATTTTCGGCGGCAACTGGCTTATTTTCGGCGGCTTCTGGCCGCCGAAAATGGCTGTAGCTCTTGTTGTGTTGGTTTGTGTTGGCATCAATCACCAAAAAGGGGGAGATTGAAAGGGAATTAGGCTTACACCTATTTTCTAAACTAATTTTGGTGGTTGAATTGCCTAACATAAATAATTGGACTAACTAGTTTGCCCAAGTCTATAAGATCTACAGGTACCAAAGGTTCACAATAAGCCAATAAAAAGATCAAAAGAAAGGGTTCAAACAAAGGAGCAAAGGGACAACCGAAGGCACCCTGGTCGGGCGCACCGGACTGTCCGGTGTGCCACCGGACAGTGTCCGTTGCACCAGGGGACTCCAAGCTAAACTTCGCACCTTCGGGAATTCTCGGAGCCGCCGCACTATAATTCATCGGACTGTCTGGTGTACACCGGATAGTGTCCGGTGCTCCAAGAATGAAGCGTCTCTGAACTCGCCAGCTTCGGGAATTTGCAACGGCTAGTCCGCTATAATTCACCGGACATGTCCGGTGCTCACCGGACTGTCCGGTGTGACAACGAAGCAACGGCTACTTCGGCGCCAATGGCTACCTGCAGGCGCATTGAATGTGCGCCAGCGCGCACAGAAGTCAGGCACGCCCATGCTGGCGCACCGGACACTCTACAGTGCATGTCCGGTGCGCCACCGGACATCCAGGCGGGCCCAGCAGTCAGAGCTCCAACGGTCGGAACCCTAACGTTCGGGTGACGTGGCTGGCGCACCGGACATGTCTGGTGTGCACCGGACTGTCCGGTGCACCATGCGACAGACAGCCTCCACCCAAACGGCTAGTTTGGTGGTTGGGGCTATAAATACCCCCAACCACCCCACATTCAAATCATCCAAGTTTTCCACCTCTCAACCACTTACAAGAGCTAGGCATTCAATTCTAGACACACTCAAGTGATCAAATCCTCTCCAATTCCACACAAAGCTTTAGTGATTAGCGAGAGAGATTTGTCGTGTTCTTTTGAGCTCTTGCGCTTGGATTGCTTCTTTCTTTCTCACTTGTTCTTGTGATCAAAACTCTTTTGTAACCGAGGCAAGAGACACCAATTGTGTGGTGGTCCTTGCGGGGAAGTTTTGTTCCCGGTTTGTTTTGAGAAGAGAAGCTCACTCGGTCCGAGGGACCGTTTGAGAGAGGGAAAGGGTTGAAAGAGACCCGGTCTTTGTGACCACCTCAACGGGGAGTAGGTTTGCGAGAACCGAACCTCGGTAAAACAAATCCGCGTGTCATACTCTTCATTCGCTTGCGATTTGTTTTGCGCCCTCTCTCTCGGACTCATTATTATTTCTAACGCTAACCCGGCTTGTAGTTGTGATTATATTTGTAAATTTCAGTTTCGCCCTATTCACCCCCCCTCTAGGCGACTTTCACCTACACTGACAAAATGACCCAGTTGCTCCCTGAGACTCAGGCTGATGGTACTGAGTATGTTCCAAACCCTCCAACCTCCAGGCAGTCCATGAGATGGACAAATGTGATGTCTGCTTTTGTTCTTAAGCGTTTCTGTCAGCTGATTTCAACTGGGATTAGGACTGACAAAGGGTTCAAGGAGGTGCACCTTAATCAGGTTGCAAAGGACCTCAAGGAGTTCAGTGGGCATGATGTCACTGGGACTCAGGTGTATAATCACCTGCGCAAGTGGAGGCAGAGATGGGTTAGGATCATCAAACTTAGAGAGCTTAGTGGGGCTCTGTTTGATGAGGACAACCATATGATCACCCTAGAAGAAGAACACTATAATGGCCATGTTATGGTTTGTTAGGTTTAAGTTCCTGGCTTGCATTTCATTCTAACCTCCTTTACAATTCTGACTTCATTTCTTGCATAACCATCTAGGCTCACCCTAAGGATGCTGAACTACTTAATAAACCCATAGAGACCTACAAGCAAATGGAGGTCATCTTTGGCAATGGCCTGGCCACTGGCAAGTTTGCCATGGGCTCCAGTGAGCCACTGGGTTCTCCTTCAGACTTTGCTGAGAGCTCATTTAAGTCTGATGAGAATGTTAAGGGGGTAGAGGATGGCAGCAAGAAGGAGGTGCCTGTTAGTGGTGGTTTTGGAAGTGGGTCTGGGAAAAAAAGGAAGAGGTCAGTGCTAACTGATGATGATGTCCATGTCTTTGGTGGTATGGCAGCTGCTGTTAACAATGTGGCTGAAGCAATTAGGGAGACCAAGCAATAAGATGTGCATCCTGACCTCTATGCTGCTGTTATGTTTATGCCTGGCTTCACTGAAGAAGCTTTGATTGTTGCATACTCACATCTGCTGGATCACAAGAACCATGGCACTGCATTTGTGCACATGACTGACTCACATAGAGTCCTCTGGATGAGGACTTTCTTGGGCAAACATTACTACACTTAGAGTGTTCTGAGTTGAGGCTGGTTAGTTCTTTTGAGTAAGTAGGAAGTAGTGCTGACTGGTAGCTTCCCAACCAGCATTCTTTTGTGCAGTTGATCACCTGATCCTGCTGACTTGCACTTTGGCTTGCTGTATGAACCATTTCCTGTATAAACCATTTGGCTTCTGTCTTCATGATGAACTATTCTGAATGCTTTTCTTGCTTCTTTAATCTGAGCAAATGCCCATATGCCAATGACTTGCTGCATTATACTACTTATGATCTGAGCAAATGTGCAATGTCAATTATGTTTGTTTCTTCCTATATAGCCAACATGAAGTGGTATGTTGTTGACCATGGAAGAAAAGTTGGTGTGTTTGATTCCTGGGATGCTTGTCATGCTCAAGTTCATGGTTTCAAAGGAGCATGCTACAAAAGCTACTCCTCAAAAGATGAAGCTGTTGCTGCTTTTAAACAATCAGTCATTAAGACTGATCGTGTTGGTTTCAGTTGGAAAGATGGTTTGATTCTCTCTCAGTTTGTACTGATAGTTGTGCTCTTGTTGATCATTTGGTTTGGGTAACCTCACCACTTGTATGCAGTGGTGACCATACCACTTGTAAGCAGCTGCAACCAATCACTCTACTTGCATCCGTGTGTTTGAATTTGCTAATGCAACTGTGCAACCAATCAACTGCTGGGTTGAGCCTGGTTCTGCTTATCCGGCAACCAATCACGCCTCCCTTGCACCACTGGAACCAGGCTCCCATGAACCTGGATCTGGGGGCCGAGCCAGGTTGGCTTCATCCGGCAACCAATCACGCCCTATATGATGCCGAGTCTCGTTCTTTGTCGACTTATCCGAGAACACGCAACCTCTGAAGCTGTCAGGACGATGGAAAATGCACAGAAATGACAACAGGTTGAACCATGGAATTTTGAATCAAAATTTGTTCTTGCCCGAATTTTGAGTGAAAAAAAATGTCTGAATAGAACAGAACAGAGTAAATCAACGACGACATTGGATCGCCAGTGGTACTATGGCTCACACAAGTCACAACGACCAGCGAACGCAAAGACTAGCACAGATCCCTTGACAACACGCGTACACGGCCAACTCAAGGCGTGGCCCCCAGGCCGCGACGGTCGATCTCGATCAGTTCAGTTGCCTTCAGATTTTCCTATACGCTCGACGCTCCGCGCACCAGCTTCTAGGAAACTGTCAACGCACCCTTTTTTCCAGAATAAAGGACCCCACCTAGAATCCTGACCAACGCATCCGTTCCCGGCCGGCTCGTCTGGTCGCGGGCACTAGTCACCATCAGGCATCAGCCGTTGTCGTCAAAAGCTCAACTCGAATGGATCGAGGCGAAACGCGCGAATTCGTCGCCCCCTCGTCCACGTCCACGTCCACGTCCACGTCCACGGCCTGCGCTCCGGCCAGGTAGCTCTGTTTTCGACCAGCAGCGTGGTACTCAGCTCTCACCGCGGCCACCACACCACACCACACCACACCACCCCTGGTCTTTTCCGTCCAAAAGACGGCGGAAGAAGAGAAGCAAGCCCTGACGCGGTCACGCCTCAGCTCAGGGTTCAGAGTCCCCGTGGACCGCGAGGAGCCCAGAGCCCAGGTCTATACGGCGGGCTGCTCACGTCCTTTTTACCAAGGTTGAACGAGTCCTACCCCTTGGCCACGCTACTTTTATTCAAAAAATAATGCACGGGCGCGCAGCCGCGCACTGTTTATTTAACCGGCCGGGGCGAGCAGTCCAGCACCCCCATCCAGCTCTGCTGTCCAGTAGTCCACCACCACCAGGCGCCAGCAGCACAGCACCCTTGCCTCCGCCACGTCTCACTCCGTACCATCTAATCTCACTTGGCCAGTGAGCACAGCAAAACGCGCGCACAGGCACAGACATGGGCAACACCGTGGCGCCGCGCATGTGCCGCAAGGAGGCCAGCGCGGCCGCCGCGACGGCCAGGGCCCAGGGGAGGCGTCCCAAGAGCTTCGTCGCCGAGGTGTCGGCGGCGGCGGCTCCGGACGTTGCGCCGAGGCGCTCAGCCGCAGCCGCAGCCGCCGCCGCCGTCACGCCGCGGAAGCGTCGGGACGACGTCGAGCTCGACGAAACGACGAGGGCGGGACCGGGGCGCTCGCGTGCTCGTGCGGGGGGAGTCCGAGTCTCGTGGGCGGGCGGCGTCGGGTCCGACGACGCTGCCGCCGCCGTCGGCAAGGCAAAGGCCTCGGTCGTCGTCACGGTTAAGGTCGTGCTGAAGAGGAAGGACGCGGAGGCGCTGGTGGCGAGGCTGAACGCGCAGGGCGCGCGGGAGCGCAAGGCCCAGATGGAGGAGCTCAAGGGCGAGCTCCGTGCCGAGGACTGCGTCGGCGGCGGCGCCAGCACGTCGCCGTGCCGGGACCCGTGGAAGCCCAGGCTCGCTCCGATAAAGGAGAACTACTGAACTATATAGCTTCAAAGAGAATATAGACGGCCCAGCGGTGTGACGACACGACTAGTTTGGGTGTACCGGAGATTTTAGTGTTCTTTGTTGTTTCAGTTAAGTACAGGTTGGTCACCCGGCCGTGTGCTACGAGCTCTGCTAAGAGGTGGCTTCAATCAAACCAGCACATTATAGGTGACTTCGATTTTCAGTTAGAACGGAGTTCGTTGCATCACTAGTTCAAAAAGGGTCAAAGCGGGACAATATTTTTTTACACGCGGATTCGGTTATCAATCGTCTATACTAGAAATACGATCTCTAGTGACGGTTTTTCCTAAAAAACCATCACTAGGAATCATTTTTATCCTATAGAAATCGATTTCTTGTTGCGGTTTTCTTAAGTAACCACCACTATCCTTAATTTTTCGAATTTTTCAAACGACCTTGTATAATGAAACCACCAAAATAGAAGTTGTAGATCTCTAAAAGTTATAAAACTTTGTAGTTGACAACTTTTTTATTTGAACTCATTTCGGTTCTCAAAAATTGAATCTAATTATACCAAATTTAAAATTCAAATTTTGCAAACGACATCGGATGAAAAAATGCCAAAATGAAAGCTATAGAACTTCAAAAGTTATTCAACTTTGTAGTTATCAAATTTTTTATTTGAATTCGTTTACAGTCTCAAATAAGCAATTGACACTTAGTTGGTTGTAATATATGGACAAAAAACTACAAACTAGATACAAATCATGCACCTACAAGGTTGTACCAACTTAGCGTGAAAACGAGGCAGACACTGTTGACCTACGTCAGCCATGATAAGGCACGTCGCTACAAATATTGTCTTCATGGAGGCCACGGCACGGTGGGGAGTGACGGGGAGTCTCCATCAACGTAATGAGCCGTCATCACGTATGACCCTTAACAGCCCCAAACTCTACAATGTGAGACCGACCAAATTCCACTACGGAAAGCCTCAACAGCCCACGAACGGGACATGGCGGAGCAACCCACCATACCGGTCGTGCACTTACGCGCGCGTCAGAAGAACTCCCATAGATAATAGATCCCACCCTGTTTTAGGCAACTGACCCCTTTGAAAAAGATCTCCCCATTGAACTATAATCAGGGGAGGTAAGGGAGCTAGAAGCATTCGGTAGGGAGCTAGAAGCATTCGGTAGCAGATCTCTCCCTCGTCTTCTCACTCTTATTTGCACCCTTTGTAATATGCCACCAAGAGCAATACAAAGATCAACACTATACTGGATGTCGGGCACCTGTCTGATCGAGTCTCACGCCTTCGGAGTGTGTCCACACTAATCTCTTCTGTCGAACACAAATTCTATTGTGCCCCTGGTTTCCGAAACCATGACAATGAAGCAATCTAAAAATGTTGCATCTGAAATTTCATTTTCTCAATCAAACAATCTGAACTCAGTACCAATCGTGGACAAATAATCTAAACCGAGATTAGTATTTATCAATTTACATATGCATCCTAATATTGGAATTATATCAATGGTGGCCAAACAACTGAGCATCGAGATAAGTAATTATGAATTTGCATATGCAATTCCACAGCTTATCCAAATAATAAAATTTACTTATGCAGAATGAATCAACATAACATGTAATGCATAGCACATGTTTGTTAAAAGAACCAAAGACCGAAGGTTCACCCACCTCTAGATTCCTTGGAGACAAGCTCACAAGCTGCAAGCAGCCTCCCCAAACCCAAATCCGATATGCAAGGCCCGCTGAAGGAGAGACCTAAGGAAGCAGAAATTCATCAGTCGCCAGCGAAGTAGAAATTCAGAAAAAATTGCTTTCGTTGGGGGGACATAACTTGTAGAGAACAATGGTGACCGGGTGCCAGAGGGAAGGGAGGCGAGGCGTCACCGGTAGAGATCGAGGGAGGCCGAGCACCGTCGGTGGAGAGCGACGAAGGTCGGATGCCGCCAATGGAGAGAGGAAAGAAGTTGGGCGTGGACAGAAGAGAGATCGACGAGAAAAAAAGTAAACAAAGCGGTACGCTCCATAAACGATGACTAGCTGGGTGCCAACCGAAACAACGGAAATATATAATATCAATATACTATGATAATTTATGTACAAATTGTGTGTTATATCGTTACAAGAAAATGTTTCATAATTAACTTATGATCTTAACCATATATAATTTTTTTATTTTTAATTTATCAGTTTCACCACTACATTGCAACAATCAATATCATACAGACTTCGATATATGCCACGATTTGCATGGTCTTATCATTGAGAGCACATTCCACACATACCGGAAGAAATTCTCTCGTACATCGTTAGTCATCAGGCACACACCACCATACGCTTTGCTTAAACAAAAAGGCAAGTGTGTGTTTGCGAAGAGAATTAAAGGCAGGCCGACACAAAAACTACCCCGACGGTGGCGAGGATGGCGAACTGGTAATTGTTGGTGGTCCTCCTCTGCGTCACCTCCGGCGCCAAGATGACGCCACAGTCCTCGATATAGTAGTCTTCGAATGTACGCGACATGCCGAGTACCGATGACTCTTGGCTGCGCTGCCAAACAAAGTGCACCCCAGGCTCATCAGCGAGGTAGTATCTCTGGCCGTTGCACCATCGGATGTGCTACTCCTCTACATACATCATGTTTGAAAGGGAAATAGGGTCAAACCTTTTCCAATAAGAATTTTGGTGGTTGAATTGCCCAACACAAATTATTGGACTAACTAGTTTGCTCTAGAAAATATGTTCTACAGGTGCCAAAGGTTCACAACAAACCAATACAAGTCAAAAGAAAGGGTTCAAACAAAGGGAGCAAAGTTAAACCAAAGGCAGCCCTAGTCTGGCGCACCGGAGTGTCCGGTGTGCCACCGGACAGTGTCCGGTGTGCCACTGGACAGTGTCCGGTGCACCAGGGAATCCAACTCCAAACTCGCCAGTCTTGAGAATTCTGGGAGCCGCTCCGCTATAATTCACCGGACTGTCCGGTGTAACACCGGACTGTCCGGTGTGCCAGCGGAGCAACGGCTACTTCGCGCCAACGGTCGTCTGCAGAACGCATTCAATGCGCTACAGTGCGCGCCAGTGTCATAGCAGCGCCAGAAGGCGCACCGGTTGTGTACAGTGACTGTCCGGTGCAACACCGGACTATCCAGTGACCCAGAAGACAGAAGCTCCAACGGTCGAATCCTAACAGTCGGGTGACGTGGCTGGCGCACCGGACTGTGTCCGGTGGCGCACCGGACTGTCCGGTGCGCCATGCGACAGACAGCCTCCCAACGACCACTTTTGGTGGTTGGGGCTGTAAATACCCCAACCACCCCACCATTCATTGCATCCAAGTTTTCAGACTTCCTACACCTTACAAGAGCTATAGCATCCAATACAAGACATACCAAAGAGATCAAATCCTCTCCCAAGTCCAAAGATCATTCCAAAACAAATTAGTGACTAGAGAGAGTGACTTGTGTTCATTTGAGCTCTTGCGCTTGGATTGCTTCTTTTCTTCTTCATTCTTTCTTGTGATCAACTCAATTGTAACCGAGATAAGAGACACTAATTGTGTGGTGGTCCTTGCGGGGACTTAGTGTCCCGTTTGATTGAGAAGAGAAGCTCACTCGGTCTAAGTGACCGTTTGAGAGAGGGAAAGGGTTGAAAGAGACCCGGTCTTTGTGACCACCTCAACGGGGAGTAGGTTTGCAAGAACTGAACCTCGGTAAAACAAATCACCGTATCACACTCTTTATTTGCTTGTGATTTGTTTTCGCCCTCTCTCTCGGACTTGATTTTAACTCTAACACTAACCCCATCTTGTAGTTGTGCTTAAACTTTGTAAATTTCAGATTCACCCCCCCTCTAGGCGACTTTTAATTGGTATCGGAGCCCGGTGCTTCATAAGAGCCTAACCGCTCGAAGTAATGTCGGGAGATCACGCCAAGAAGGAGATGGTGACCGGCGACAAGCCCGTTACAAGCCACGGGAAGGCTCCATCGGGAGAGTCCCGCAACAAGGGGAAGGAGAAGGAATCCCCTTCACACAAGTCGCATCGGAGTGGCAAAAAGAAGAAGAAGATGAGGAAGGTGGTCTACTATGAGACCGACTCTTCATCGCCATCGACCTCTGGCTCCGACGCGCCGTCCGTAACTTCTAAGCGCCATGAGCGCAAGAAGTTTAGTAAGATTCCCCTACACTACCCTCGCATTTCTAAACGTACTCCATTACTTTCCGTTCCATTAGGCAAACCACCGGTTTTTGACGGTGAAGATTATAATATGTGGAGTGACAAAATGAGGCATCACCTAACCTCACTCTACACTAGCATTCGGAACGTTGTTGAGTTTGGTGTACAGGTACAATCCATAGGGGATGAGGACTACGATTCGGACGAAGTTGCCCAAATCCGGCACTTCAACTCCCAAGTGAAAGGGAAATGGGCCCTTGGGCCATTTCTAAGTATTTTGGTGATTGAGTGCCAACACATGTGCTTAATTGTGAATTTATGTCCATGGATGAACAAGGTGCAAATCATGAAGTAAAGGTATGTTTCTAAGCCTTAGTACATTGGTTTTGTGTACTAATATACTTGTCTAAGTGGTAGAAACAGAAAGAAGAAGAAAAGAAGAAAGGTGCAAAAGACTTGGCTGTGTACAGCCAAGACTCAGCTCGGTCTGGCACACCGGACTGTCCGGTGTGCACCGGACAGTGTCCGGTGCGCCAGGCTGACTCGGCACAAAGTGGCCGCTCTCGGGAATTCGCCGACGGCGTACGGCTAAAATTCACCGGACTGTCCGGTGTGCACCGGACTGTCCGGTGAGCCAACGGTCGGACGGTCCAACGGTCGGCAGCGCAATCAGCGCGAGACACGTGGCCGAGCCAACGGTCGGAAGACGGCACCGGACTGTCCGGTGTGCACCGGACATGTCCGGTGCGCCAACGGCTCCCAGATCTGCAACGGTCTGCAACGGTCGGCAGCGCTGTTTAAGGAAAGAAATCGGGCACCGGACAGTGTCCGGTGTGCACCGGACTGTCCGGTGCCCCCGACGACAGAAGGCAAGGATAGCCTTCCAGATTTGCTCTCAACGGCTCCTAGCTGCCTTGGGGCTATAAAAGGGGCCCCTAGGCGCATGGAGGAGACACCCAAGCAACCTTAGAGCATTCTTGATCATCCACACTCGTTCTTTGCGCATTCGTTTGTGATTCTAAGTTATTCGAGCTCCGTTCTAGTGAGAACTTTGAGATAGTCATTCGAGCTTGATTCTTGGCCGTGTGTGTGCGCATTTTGCTGTGGATTTGTGTGTGTTGCTTCCCTCCCTTACTCTGTGCTTCTTTGTGATCATATACTTGTAAGGGCAAGAGACTCCAATTTGTGGAGATTCCTTGCAAACGGGATAAAGAAAAGAAAACAAAACACCGTGGTATTCAAGTGGGTCTTTGGACCGCTTGAGAGGGGTTGATTGCAACCCTCGTCCGTTGGGACGCCACAACGTGGAGTAGGCAAGCGTTGGTCTTGGCCGAACCACGGGATAAACCACTGTGCCATCTCTGTGATTGATCTTCTGTGGTTATTGTATTTTGTTGGGACTCCTCTCTAGCCACTTGGCATTATCTGTGCTAACCCTTAACCAAGTTTTGTGGCTTAAGTTTGAAGTTTTACAGGATCACCTATTCACCCCCCCCTCTAGGTGCTCTCAATTGGTATCAGAGCCGTTCTCTTCACAAAGGGACTAACCGCCCGAAGAGATGGATCCTAAGGGGAAGGGTATCGTGATCAACGACAAAGAGAAGGAATCCTTCGTCAACGAGCCAAAGGACGATAAGCCTACCGACTCCGGCTCGGGCCACAGACGGAAGGAAGGGAAGAAGAAGAAGACAAGGCGCATCAAGGAGATCGTCTACTACGACAGCGATGAGTCTACTTCTTCCCAAAAGGACGACGACCACAACGACTACGAGAGAAGGAAATCGGTTAATTCGAACTTTTCCTTTGACTACTCTCGTATTCCGCAAAGTTCAAATTCACATTTGCTCTCCATTCCACTCGGCAAGCCCCCACACTTTGATGGGGAGGACTACGGATTTTGGAGCCACAAAATGCGTAGTCACCTATTCTCTCTCCATCCTAGTATATGGGAGATTGTAGAGAGTGGAATGCACTTTGATAGTTCGGATAGTCCCATGTTCATTAATGAACAAATTCATAAGAATGCACAAGCTACTACTGTTCTTCTAGCTTCTTTGTGCAGGGATGAATACCATAAAGTGAGCGGCTTGGATAACGCCAAGCAGATCTGGGACACCCTCAAGATTTCTCATGAGGGGAATGACGTCACCTTGCTCACCAAGATGGAGTTGGTGGAGGGTGAGCTTGGACGGTTCGCGATGATAAGGGGCGAGGAGCCAACGCAAACATACAACCGGCTCAAGACCCTTATCAACAAGATAAGGAGCTACGGAAGCACACGATGGACGGACCACGACGTCGTCCGACTGATGCTAAGGTCCTTTACCGTTCTTGATCCTCATTTGGTAAATAATATTCGTGAAAATCCCAGGTACACCAAAATGTCGCCCGAGGAAGTCCTAGGAAAATTCGTCAGCGGGCGAATGATGATCAAGGAGGCGAGGTATGTGGACGACGCCTTGAATGGACCGATCAACGAGCCGCAACCTCTTGCTCTCAAGGCAATGAGGAGCAAGGAGGCACTACCGAGCAAGGTGGCGCAAGTTGAGGCGGCCGGGCTAAATAATGAGGAGATGGCCCTCATCATTAAGCGCTTCAAGACGGCGCTTAAGGGTCGCAAGGGACAGCCAAGCAAGACCAAGACAAAGGAGAAGCGCTCGTGCTTCAAATGTGGTAAGATTGGTCATTTCATTGCTAACTGTCCCGATAATGAAAGTGACCAGGAAAAGGGGAACAAAAGGGAGAAGAAGAAACATTACAAGAAGGCCAAGGGCGAGGCACATATCGGAAAGGAGTGGGATTCGGATTGCTCCTCCTCCGACTCCGACAATGAAGGACTCGCCGCCACCGCCTTCAACAAGTCATCCCTCTTCCCCAACGAGCGTCACACTTGCCTCATGGCAAAGGAAAAGAAAGTAAGCACTCATGATACTAGTACTTATGCTTCTTCAAGTGAGGATGAGTCTAGTGATGATGATGAGATAGATTACTCATGCTTATTCAAGGGATTAGATAGATCTAAAATTAATAAGATTAATGAGTTGATTGATGCTTTGAATGACAAGAATAGATTACTAGAAAAACAAGAGGATCTTTTATATGAGGAGCATGATAAATTTGTTAGTGCACAAAATTCTCTTGCTCTAGAAATTAAAAGAAATGAAATGCTTTCTAGTGAATTATCTACTTGTCATGAAACTATCTCTACTTTAAAAGGTGTTAACAATGATTTAAATGCTAAACTAGTAGAAGCAAATAAATCTAACTCTTGTGTTGAACATGTTGAAATTTGTACTAGGTGTAAGGATGTTGATATTAATGCTTGTTGTGAACACCTAGTTTCAATTTCCAAACTAAGTGATGAATTGGCTAGTCTTAATGCCCAACTTAAGACTAGCAAAAGTGAATTTGATAAGTTAAAATTTGCAAGGGATGCCTATACAATTGGAAGACATCCCTCAATTAAGGATGGGCTTGGCTTCAAGAGGGAAGCCAAGAACTTAACAAGCCATAAGGCCCCCATCTTCGTCAAGGAGAAAGGGAAGGCCCCTATGACTAGTAGTGCTAAAAAGAACCATGCCTTCTTGTATCATGATAGGAGACAAACTAGAAATGTTTATAGGAGTTATAATGCTTATAATGAGTTTGACTCTCATGCCATGGTTGCTTCTAGTTCTTCCTATATGCATGGTAGAAATATGTCTAGGAGAAATGCTATTCATCATGTGCCTAGAAAGAATGTTATTCATGCTCCTAGGAAAGTAGTGAATGAACCTTCTACAATTTATTGTGCTTTAAATGCTTTCTTTGCTATTTGTAGAAAGGATAGGAAAATAGTTGCTAGAAAGTTAGGGGCAAAATGCAAGGGAGACAAAACTTGCATTTGGGTCCCTAAGGATATTTGTGCTAACCTTGCAGGACCCAACATGAGTTGGGTACCTAAGACCCAAGCCTAAATTTGCCTTGCAGGTTTATGCATCCGGGGGTTCAAGCTGGATTATCGACAGCGGATGCACAAACCATATGACGGGGGAGAAGAAGATGTTCACCTCCTACATCAAAAATAAGGATTCCCAAGATTCAATTATATTCGGTGATGGGAATCACAGCAAGGTAAAAGGGTTAGGTAAAATTGCAATTTCCAATGAGCACTCAATATCAAATGTGTTTTTAGTTGAGTCTCTTGGTTACAATTTGCTATCTGTTAGTCAACTATGCAATATGGGATATAATTGTCTTTTTACTAATGTAGATGTGCCTGTCTTTAGAAGATGTGATGGTTCACTAGCTTTTAAGGGTGTACTAGACGGCAAGCTTTACTTAGTTGATTTTGCAAAAGAAGAGGCCGGTCTAGATGCATGCTTAATGGCTAAGACTTGCATGGGCTGGCTGTGGCATCGCCGCTTAGCACATGTGGGGATGAAGAACCTCCACAAGCTTCTAAAGGGAGAACACGTGATAGGTCTAACCAATGTTTATTTCGAAAAAGATAGACCTTGTGCAGCTTGTCAAGCAGGTAAACAAGTGGGAGGAGCACATCACAGCAAGAATGTGATGACCACGTCAAGACCTCTGGAGCTGCTGCATATGGACCTCTTCGGACCCGTCGCCTATCTAAGCATAGGAGGAAGTAAGTATGGTCTGGTTATTGTTGATGACTTTTCCCGCTTCACTTGGGTGTTCTTTTTGCAGGATAAGTCTGAAACCCAAGGGACCCTCAAGCGCTTCCTCAGGAGAGCTCAAAATGAGTTTGAGCTCAAGGTGAAGAAGATAAGGAGCGACAACGGGTCCGAGTTCAAGAACCTTCAAGTGGAGGAGTTTCTTGAGGAGGAAGGGATCAAGCACGAGTTCTCCGCTCCCTACACACCACAGCAAAATGGTGTGGTAGAGAGGAAGAACAGGACGCTTATCGATATGGCGAGGACGATGCTTGGAGAGTTCAAGACCCCCGAATGCTTTTGGTCGGAAGCTGTGAACACGGCTTGTCACGCCATCAACAGGGTCTACCTTCATCGACTCCTCAAGAAGACTTCGTATGAGCTACTAACCGGTAACAAACCCAATGTATCGTACTTTCGTGTATTTGGGAGCAAGTGCTACATTCTAGTGAAGAAGGGTAGAAATTCTAAGTTTGCTCCCAAAGCTGTAGAAGGGTTTTTATTAGGTTATGATTCAAATACAAAGGCGTATAGGGTCTTCAACAAATCATCGGGTTTGGTTGAAGTCTCTAGCGACGTTGTATTTGATGAGACTGATGGCTCTCCAAGAGAGCAAGTTGTTAATTGTGATGATGTAGATGAAGAAGATGTTCCGACGGCCGCTATACGAACCATGGCGATTGGAGACGTTCGGCCATAGGAACAAGATGAACGAGATCAACCTTCTTCCTCAACAACGATGCATCCCCCAACTCAAGACGATGAACAGGTTCATCAACAGGAGGTGATCAAGGGGGAGCACAAGATGATCATGTGATGGAGGAAGAAGCGCAACCGGCACCTCCAACCCAAGTTCGAGCGATGATTCAAAGGGATCATCCCGTCGACCAAATTCTGGGTGACATTAGCAAGGGAGTAACTACTCGGTCTCGACTAGTTAATTTTTGTGAACATTACTCCTTTGTCTCTTCTATTGAGCCTTTCAGGGTAGAGGAGGCCTTGCTAGATCCGGATTGGGTGTTGGCCATGCAGGAGGAACTTAACAACTTCAAGCGCAATGAAGTTTGGACGCTGGTGCTGTGACACCCCAGTGTCACCCAGGGTTTTCTTTCAAAAGCCAAACCAAGAACCATCATTTTATGTGAACCAAAGTAAGCATGAGCAACAAAACAATTTAAGTGAGAAAGAATCCACCAAGTATATACTTAAAAGTGTCATGATCAAAGCAATTGAGTCCTTTAAAAGATAAGATTGTGCAACCCTAATTAAAAACCCTAAGTGAACCCCATGAGCAAAATTCAAGAAAGTAAGAAAAAGAGAGTGAAAAGTTTAAAATTTTGAGTTGAGCCAATTATATAAGTTAAAGTATGTTTATTAAGCAACAAGAAAGATTGAGAAGGCTTAGCCAAAATAATTCAATAAAATCCCCAAATCAGCCCTTGATCTATGAACCCTTGGGAAATTCAGATTTCTGAATTTCTGAATTTCAGACCTCCTTCCAAAGATCATCTGTGTTCTCTGCTTTTCAAAACTCAAAGCCAGAAGATCCAAATATCAAAGTCGTGCCAAATTACCTTGAACACATTCTGGGAAAGTTTGAATTCGAACCAAATCTGTTTGACACGATTTTGGCGTAGCTTAACCTCGGGACCAGGCATTCTGACACTGGCACCTTGGTGACGCTACAACTCCCTGTCCCTAGCCTAAAACCGCGCGTCGTCCACACACAAAAGACAAAGCTTGGTCTGGTGAACAAATCCCTTGCAGTGATCTTGCCCAAATTCGCGAAGATTTGCTCCCAATCGGCGCTTGAGCAGGGGCAGAAGCAACGGGAACACGTGTTCGACCGTGGCTGACACCCCGGTTCACGCCCGTTCGCGCACCGCGCCTTCTCAGTGCACGCCCGCGCGCACCCATCGGTCCACGACCGCCCGTGCACCGCGCCGTGCCTATAAAGCCTCCCCAGGCGCGCCTCACTTCGCCCCGCACTCACCCTCACCGGCCAGCCACTTCCCTTAGCTCCGGCGAGCTTGATTTCCGCCCGCCATTGCCGCCCGAGCTTCGGCCGTCGTGGCCAGCCCACCCCAGCCGTCCTCAAGCCAAGCCAGTGCTTCGGCCAGCTCCACCAGTAGCCCGTGAAGCTCGCCAAGCCCTCGGACCCAGCCGGACTTCACCGGAGGCCCGAGATCGACTTCGCCGGACTTCGGTCTTCCGCCGCCGCGCGTGGACCGAGTTATCCGGTGAGTCTCCGCCCAATTCCTCCGCTCATGTCTTCTCTGGCATCCCGTGGACCTCCCTGACCCGTTTGATTGGACTATCTCGCCGTGACCAGGCCGGTCTCCTCGCCGCCGACGAGCATCCCCGCCTGCGCGCGTGGACCGACCGACTCCGGCCATCTCCGACGGTGTTCCGCACACCGTTGTGATCCCCAGGACCTCCCCTTCATCCTCGACCACTTCACCGGAACAGTCTCGCCGCCGGTAAGCCCCTCCGCTCTTTTCTCCGCCGTGGCTACTGTTCAAGGTAGAAGAAGGACCTCGGGTTAGGTTTTTGTAGAACCCGAGGGGTTTTCTGTAATGTCAGCGACTCGGGTGAATAGTAGCCTGAGGACTGATTCGCAAGGAAAAGCTTAGAAAACCGCCAGGGACCCCAGTGCAAAGTAGATTTTCATTTAAATCGATTCTGAAATTCTTTTAAATAACCAGAGAACTTGTAAAATTCATAACTTGATAAATTCTTACTCAAAAAATGTCAAACCAATTTTGCTAGCCTCTGTATACTACAACCTATCATTTAAAAATAGTAAACCCTATGCTTTCTGTTCAAACTTTTAGAGTTTAAAATTAAAAACAGAAACCCCCTAAACCTTATTTAACCAAGGAAAATTAGTTTTTCTTCTGTGCTAGACTTGAGAAAATTTGTGGGTATTCAAACCTCTTTTAGACACTGTTTAAAAATAGTAGGAACCCCAGCATTAGAAATTATGATGTATTTTCTCATTTAAAGATGTTTTGTCCAAAACTTAAAGAAAATCAGAAAGGTATTAGAAATTAATGAACAGTGACTAATACTATTTTTCCTAGTTTACTTGTGTAACAGAGAACCTAGGAAAAATACAGAGACTATTAATTTGGACAAGTTTTAAATTAAAATGAATTGTTTAGCCTAAATAAGACTGGAAATCAATTATTAAAGAGGCAAAACTATAACCAAAATGCTTAACAAAAATCCAGTGAACTTATAACCACCAGAGCCCCACTGCAAAAATATAGAGCACCTCAGTCCAACTTTTTAAGTAAGGGAAATAAATGCAAGGTGATAATAAGGCATTTTCCAACTAAATCATGAACAACCTCAAATAATGTGATAATGGGCAACCAAAAATTAGCTAAGTCCATGATGAGGTAGACTACCACAGAAAAATGCAAACCCAAGAAAAAGAACCAAACTCATACCTTTTGCTAATGGTTTAAGGGAAAGGCCATTTAATTCAAATAATGCACCCCACCCCTTCCCCTAAGCAAAAAGATGCCAAACTTCAGAATGATTGCTCTTGCACAAAACAATAGCTAAGAAAAATAAGAACTCTGTTGTTTGATATTTTTCAAATATAGTGGTAGTAGAAAGCACCCATTTGGCTAGAAACTTGAGAAAACCATAGAAAAATAATTACAAGGTATTAATGGCTAGAATTTTGTATCAAGTCATGTTATAACACCTAAAGGCCAGCAAAAATAAGTTCTAAAGAATTACCCACTGTTAAATAGTAGTTGTAGTTCAAAGCACCTCTTCTACCCTAGAATTTAATAATTTTGTGCAGAGAAAACTATTCACTTTCTGACCCCCAAATTTTAAGAAAAAGAAAAATACACCAGTAGCAAGCCACTGTAATTTTTACAGAATTTTTAGAAATTTATAAAAGCAACTTGTAGTTCAAACCTACTCCAAAGCATAAAAAGGAATAAAGAAAAAGGAAAGAAGAAATAAACCCCACTTCAATGAGTCTAACTTGAGTACTTATCATTCATCCTTAAGACCTAAAAGAAATTCAGTGGAACCCCTAAAAGTAAAATCTACCTTTTGCCTTAGCTAAAGTCTAACTTAATCTACCAAGTATACCACCCAAGGGTCTTGCATAAGTAAAGTTAACTTTATTAACTCAAGAAAGATCATACACCTTTTCAGTTGTGATTTCTAAAAGCACATATCATATCATGCACATATCTTACGCATTGCATTCATTAGATTGTAATCTTGCCGACGGAGAGTACGTGCTCATCCCCGAGCAAGGACCTGTCCAGGAAGAGGACCAGGAGCAGGCTTCAGAGGCTGCTATTGAGGATCTCCCCGCAGCCCCAGCAATTGAAGGCAAGCCCCGGTCTTATGCATAACCCTGTTATTATATGCTACTTTACTACACTTAATGCTTGTAGGTTTGTAATGTGCACTTAAGTGTAGGAGTTGCTTGAAACCTCTAGTTGCATGAACTTAGGAATCCTTTTTGAGATGAATACTAGTAAGCTAGGTCGAGTAGCTGCTTGCTAATCAGGATCTCGGTAGAAGTCGAGTGATTTTTCTAGCACTCGCGCGAGGTCAGGAATTGATTGTATTTATCTTGATAATGGGATATATGTTGGTCTATGGACTTGGATCCAGGGAGGATGCCTTGTCCATGAGACGGGAAAATGAATTAAGGATTAATGTGTGGATACCTGAGTCAAGCTTTTGAACGTACTAAACACATGCCGGGAAAAATGGTAACCGGTAAACCTAGTACCTGAGTGAAGCCGGGCGCGGACTTTATCCCTCATGCGACCTGAGACTGGTTCTCCCATGCTAGCTATGGTGGGTACAAGTGCGGCCACTGCACGGCGGCAGTCGGGGTCAGTGGAGCATTGTATGCCAAGGCGGTGAGGCCTGGACGCGAACGGGGAATCGATGGGGACGGTTGTCATGTGTAGGGTCGGAGTACCCTGCCATGCCGTGTGTTTAGGTTTACCTTGCAAGGTTTAAAACTCGATTCGAATCGTCTGCTTCTCGCAGCTAATGAGACTGCTTGATTCCTTGTACTGCATCGAGTAAGAAGTGAAATGTGGTTATATGAGATAACTTGTTGATTGAACTAAATGATTGTTATCATGTATGCTTAGAAGGAGCAAACCTAGCTAAGTTAATGATGGTAAAATTTGGAAAAGCTAAAATTTGATTTTAGAAACAGCTAGTGCTTTTGGCAAACCAAACCCCTCAGCCAAACAGCTGCATAGTCTAGAGGTAGAGGAGTAGACTCCTCACACCGGGTAAGTCTAGCTGAGTATTAGTATACTCAGCCTTGCTTGTGGCACCATTTTTGCAGGTACCATGCAGGATCTGGTTGATGGTGTGACTTGGCCTACCACCCTGCCACCGGGTTGGACGGTCGAGTGGGATGTTGCTCCAGCAGGAGAGGAGCATGAGGAGTGGTGGGCTAGGCCTTGCCCATTTCCTCATTACCGACGACATCGATTATCCGCTGCACCTTATTTTATGAACTTTATTTGCTACTCCAGAACTCCGATTATGTAATAACTCAGTACTTAATTTGTGGATTCCTGTTTTATTGTATTTCTTCTGTGACTCACCTTCGAGTGAGATTGTGGAATTTGATCCTGGTTAAGTGGCTCTATCAGACTAGATCTGAAGGACTGACGGGTTATTCCGATTTAAGTGTGTCACGGCCCTTGAGGCGTGGCTTGGGCACTTAAGCTGGAATAATTCGGGTGGTTCTGCCACAGCTGGTATCGGAGCAAATTCCACCACAGAGAAGGACAATAAACCATGAATACCGATTTTCAAAATCTAAAACTTGCTTAGAAACTGCTATAGATCGTCAGGACTAGACCGCTAGACCTAGGACGAAAGGCCTTAGGCATAGAGGGAAATAGGTGGCTAATTAATTAGGCCCCGTGGGCCAATACTTATATTTTTAGGATGCCCTAAAAAGGCACCCTATTTTCTTTTTGAGAGGCAACGTTTCTTTCAGCATGCATGCATTATAAAACATAAGGAGGAATTAAAATTTGAGCTAACCCCCTTTTTCTTTAAAAAAAAAACCATTCGGGCTCTCTTTTTCTTTTTCCTTCCGCCATAATCTTTATCTTTGATTCCCTTCCGCAGATGAATTCACCCACCCCCGCTAGTGGAGGAGACTCTCATTTCAGTTCCGACTTCCTTTCTCGCGATGGCTTTCCTTCCATCTTGTGGGAAGTGCTTAACTCCGCCGGTTACCCTACGCCCCCTTTGTACACGGTGCAGTTGTATGAGGAGCATCGGGTACCTCGTTGTCGGGTCTGGCTGACTTTGGAGGCTCATCCCCTTCAGCCGGGTTGGCGTTCTCTTGACTCTGAGACGATCGGACTCAGGACGGACGACACCGTTGAGGCAGCAGCCATGAAGGCTCTGACGACTTTCTGTGGCTATCATCCCCTGGAGATGGTGATGCACCCCTTGGGACTCTTCCCTGCTGAGAAGAAGGATGATCCCATGTGGTGTAACCGCGTGAGCCATGTGAAGGATGTGTGGGCCATGTATCCTGACTTGGTTGGGAGGGTCACTGTTCAGTGCATGAGTGCGCTGTACCGCCTTCAGGCCCTTCAGAGCGATGCTATGACACTTCTTGCTAACACCGCTCGGACTGCCAAGCTCACTCTCGACAGTCGGGAAGATTTTGTGGTCGACCTATCCACAGAGTTGGTGGAAAAGGATCTGCAGGTGGAGAGGCTGAACCAGCGTATCGCTACCCTGGAGCAGCAAGTGGAGATCCGAGACAACACTATTGATGTCTTGGAGAACCAGCTTCACGATGTGCAGAGGGAACTCGAGGAAGCAAACGACCACTTGGACATGCACCACCTGGAGATGGAGGCCAATGAAGCAGGAAGCGAGGGAGAAGAGGCTCCCGAGGAGCTAGGACCAGCCCCTGGTGCCAATGGGACTACCTCCATGATGCCCCCTTCACCCGCATCCAGTGTCGCTTCCACCGCTCAGGGTTAAGCAGTCACTTCGACATTTTAGGTGGATAGAAACCTATGCGAGCTTAGTAGTATCATATTTTGGACTAGGCTTGTGGGTACTTTCCCCTGATTAATGTAATCCTGTGAACTTTGGAATCTGTGGGATCCTTGTCACCATGTTATCTTCATTTCGAACCTGATATTATGATTATGGCATTCTTTTTCTTCTATATGAAATGATATCTTGCCGTTCGAAATTGTGAGTTGGGATAACAATGGCGACAATCTCTGTTTTCAGATGGCAGCTAGGCAGCGTCGCGGGCAGAACGAGCAGGTTCCCCCGCCACCTCCTCCAGCTCCCACAGTGCAGGAGCTGATGGCCCAGCAGAACGAGATTCTGCGACAGCTCTTGCAGCGGCAGCCCCACCCCCAGCAGCATGGTGGAGGCCAGCCTCAGCGACCTCCGGCTATGGCAACATACCAGGAGTTTCTGAGCACGCAGCCGCCCTTGTTCGCCAAGGCAGAGGATCCGTTGGACGCCGACGTATGGCTTCGCGTCGTCGAGTCCAAGTTTCCCCTCCTCACGGGAGACTGCCCTGATGCTACCAAGACCCGCTTCGCCGCGCAGCAGCTTCGCGGATCTGCTCGGACTTGGTGGGATCACTTCCGTGCTATGCTCCCTGATGATCGTGAGGTATCTTGGGAGGAATTCAAGACTGCCTTCAGAGGACACCACATTCCAGCTGGCATTCTTGATCGGAAGTTGAATGAGTTTCTGGCCCTCAATCAAGGAACCCGCACGGTACTGCAGTATGCGCAAGCCTTCAACGACTTATGCCAGTATGCAGGGTATCATGCTGATTCTGATGAGAAAAAGAGGGATCGCTTCCGCAGGGGTCTCAATACCAAGCTGCGGGAACGACTCAACACTGTCCAGGCCAATAGCTTCAATGAGTTGGTCAACCTGGCCATTTCTCAGGAGGATTGCATTGTTGCTCACCGGGCAGAGAAGAAGAGAAAGGCACCAATGGCAGCACCATCCGCTCAAGCTCAGAGGTTCCGGATTGTTTCTCACAATCAGAGCAGGGGTTTCCAGCAGCAGGCAGGCAGATGGGTGATCAGGCCACCTCAGCAGCAGCAGCAGCAGCCGACACCCAACCGCTACCCAGCCCCCGCCCCAAGGAACAATCAGCCTCCGCAGCAGCAGCAGTTCCGCCAGGGCAATGGGAACAAGTGTTTCACTTGTGGCAATGTGGGCCACTATGCCAAGAATTGCCCCAGGAACCAGCAGAGGCAGATGCCAGCACCGAATCAAGACAAGGGAAGAAAGCAGAAGGTGCAAGTCAAGCAAGGGAAGCTCAACTTCACTGCTCTTGAGGAAGTGCCAGAAGGAGCTCCTATCATGACTGGTATCTTTTCAGTTTATAATCAACCTGCTTTAATTCTGTTTGATTCCGGTGCATCTCATAGTTTCATTAGCCAAAAGTTCAGTGCTAAATGCAAACTGCCATTCTCCCATTCAAAAGGGTCATTCATGATAGTCACACCTGGGGGTAAAATTGCAACTAATCAATTAAACCAAAGTGTGCCTATTCAACTGGGAAGCCACATCATCAAAACCACTCTTCTTGTGTTGGGATTGGAGAATGTGGACATTATTCTAGGAGCAAATTGGATGACCTTGCACCAAGTTGTGCTTGATGTAGCCAACCGTACCGTGGAAGTTAATTCTCCCTTCTGCGGGAATTTCACCTTGATTTTGCCTAGTCAGGGTTCTTCTCAGTCATGTGCTTTCTCTATGACGGAGCTACCTCTGAAGAAGATCCCAGTGGTCTGTGAGTATGCAGATGTCTTTCCTGATGAATTGCCAGGAATGCCACCGGACCGGGATATTGAATTCGCCATCGAGTTGCAACCGGGAACGGCCCCAATTTCCAAGAGGCCCTACCGAATGCCACCCGCTGAGTTGGCAGAATTGAAGAAGCAATTGCAAGAGTTGCTGGATAAGGGTTTCATTCGCCCAAGCACTTCGCCTTGGGGATGTCCAGCACTGTTTGTGAAGAAGAAGGATGAAAGCTTGAGGCTGTGTATAGATTACCGCCCTCTTAATGCGGTAACTATCAAGAACAAGTATCCTTTGCCTCGTATTGATGTTCTCTTTGACCAGTTGGTCGGAGCCAAGGTGTTTTCCAAGATAGACCTTCGCTCTGGCTACCATCAGATCAAAATACGAGCAAGTGATATTCCAAAGACGGCATTCTCAACCAGATATGGGCTATATGAATTCTTGGTGATGTCATTCGGGCTGACTAATGCACCAGCATATTTCATGTATCTGATGAATTCTGTTTTTATGCCGGAATTGGATAAGTTCGTGGTGGTTTTCATCGATGATATTTTGGTGTACTCAAAGAACGAAGAAGAACATGCCGGGCATTTGCATGTAGTACTTCAACGTCTGCGAGAGCACCACCTTTATGCCAAGTTATCCAAGTGTGATTTTTGGCTAAAGGAAATCAAATTCTTGGGTCACACTATCTCTCAGGCTGGAATAGCTGTTGATCCTGATAAAGTGCAAGAGGTGATGAACTGGAAGCCACCAACGACTGTTCGCCAGATTCGGAGTTTTCTGGGATTAGCTGGTTATTACCGAAGATTTATTCCGGACTTCTCTCGAATTGCGAAGCCTATTACTGAGTTGCTGAAGAAAGAAGTGAAATTTGTGTGGAGTCAGAAGTGCGAAGATGCCTTCCATGCATTAAGGCAGCATCTGACCACAGCACCAGTATTAGCGCAACCCGACAGCAGCAAACCTTTTGATGTATATTGTGATGCCTCGGGCACCGGGCTAGGTTGTGTCTTGATGCAAGACAACCGAGTCATTGCTTATGCTTCGAGAGCACTCAGGCCTCATGAGCAAAACTATCCCACTCATGACCTTGAGTTAGCAGCAGTGGTTCATGCATTGAAGATGTGGAGGCACTACCTAATGGGAACTCACTGCAACATCTTCACTGATCATAAGAGCCTTAAGTACATTTTTACTCAGGCTGATCTTAACATGAGGCAGAGAAGATGGTTAGAGCTGATCAAGGATTATGACCTGGAGGTACATTATCATCCAGGAAAAGCTAATGTGGTAGCTGATGCTTTGAGTCGGAAGATGCAGTGCAACTGTGTTCTGATGGATTCTCGTATTAACACCTTGTGTGATGAGTTGAGCAAGATGCAAATCGAAGTGATTTCTTCTGGTTCTTTGTCTCACATTTCTGTTGAGCCAGCCTTGCAAGACCAGATCATCATGGCCCAGCTCAGTGACAAGGGAGTGCAGATTATCAAGAAGAATCTCCATCAGAAGGTTGAGAAGTATAATTGTTTCCGCCAGGATGAGAAGGGTGTGTTATGGTTCAAAAGCAGATTGGTGATTCCTAAAGACCAGGATCTCAAGAGGAAAATTTTGGACGAGGCTCATCTCTCCAAATTCTCTATGCATCCGGGAAGCACCAAGATGTACCATGATTTGAAGCCTTTGTACTGGTGGACCAGAATGAAGAGGGAAATAGCCCAGTATGTATCAGAATGTGACACCTGTCAGAAGGTCAAGGCAAGCCACTTGAAGTCCGCTGGAGCTTTGCAACCACTATCCGTACCTTCGTGGAAGTGGGACGACATCAGCATGGATTTCATTGTGGGTCTGCCCAACACCTCTCGTCATCATGATTCAATTTGGGTTATTGTGGACCGATTGACGAAAGTGGCACATTTTCTTCCTGTGCACACCACTGATAAGGCTCAGAGATATGCAGAATTGTATATTGACCGGATCGTGTGTTTGCACGGATTACCGCGGACCATTGTTTCTGACCGAGGAGCCCAATTTGTTGCCAGATTTTGGGAACAATTGCAAAAGTCCTTGGGAACCAAGCTAATCAGGAGTTCAGCTTACCACCCACAGACTGATGGTCAGACGGAAAGGGTAAACCAAATCCTGGAAGATATGCTGAGAGCTTGTGCAATCAATTGTGGCAAGAACTGGGATAAGCACCTCTCCTTGGCAGAGTTTGCTTATAACAATAGTTATCAATCCAGCCTAAAGATGGCACCTTTTGAAGCTCTCTATGGAAGAAGGTGCAGGACACCACTCAATTGGTCTCAGTCTGGTGAAAGAGAAGTTTTTGGACCTGACTTAGTGACTGAAGCCGAAAGGAAGGTCAAGCTAATCAGGAAGAATCTAGAAGCTGCTCAGGCCAGGCAGAAGAGTTACCATGATAAAAGAAGGAAACCTCTCCAGTTCGAGGTGGGAAGTTTTGTATACCTCAAGGTATCACCCACCAAGGGAATGCAGAGATTTGGGATCAAAGGCAAGCTAGCCCCTCGTTACATTGGACCCTATGAGATCATAGAAGCATGTGGACCCGTGGCATAGAAGCTGAAGTTACCTTCAAAGATGTCTGCCATTCACAATGTTTTCCATGTATCTCAGCTGAAGAAATGTGTTCGATTGCCGACTGAAATCTTAGCAGAGCCAGAATTGGAGATAGAGCCAGATCTCTCGTACCAAGAGTACCCCTCCAAGATTCTGGATTGCAAGGAAAGATCAACTCGGGCTAAATCGATCAAGATGTTCAAGGTCCAGTGGAGTAATCACTCAGAGGAGGAAGCTACTTGGGAAACCGAGGAATTCCTGAGATCCAACTTTCCCGATTGCCTACCTAAGGAAGCTGGTATGTAATCACCCCCAAACCCCTCCTCCTGCCTTTCGAATCTAATTTCCAAAAATATGATCTTAACTCAGGATGAAGTAACTATAAAGAAAAACTTAAAAGGACTTCCTTCTGAAGTTGCAAAGAGAATGACATTCGAAGAGCAGTTTATCCTAATAATGGCAATCATCACCCTTTTTCCTATCAGTCTCACCCTTCGCTTTACCCCGGGAGGACTCTGGCCCGAATCTCGGGACGAGATTCCTTTAAGGGGGGAAGGCTGTGACACCCCAGTGTCACCCAGGGTTTTCTTTCAAAAGCCAAACCAAGAACCATCATTTTATGTGAACCAAAGTAAGCATGAGCAACAAAACAATTTAAGTGAGAAAGAATCCACCAAGTATATACTTAAAAGTGTCATGATCAAAGCAATTGAGTCCTTTAAAAGATAAGATTGTGCAACCCTAATTAAAAACCCTAAGTGAACCCCATGAGCAAAATTCAAGAAAGTAAGAAAAAGAGAGTGAAAAGTTTAAAATTTTGAGTTGAGCCAATTATATAAGTTAAAGTATGTTTATTAAGCAACAAGAAAGATTGAGAAGGCTTAGCCAAAATAATTCAATAAAATCCCCAAATCAGCCCTTGATCTATGAACCCTTGGGAAATTCAGATTTCTGAATTTCTGAATTTCAGACCTCCTTCCAAAGATCATCTGTGTTCTCTGCTTTTCAAAACTCAAAGCCAGAAGATCCAAATATCAAAGTCGTGCCAAATTACCTTGAACACATTCTGGGAAAGTTTGAATTCGAACCAAATCTGTTTGACACGATTTTGGTGTAGCTTAACCTCGGGACCAGGCATTCTGACACTGGCACCTTGGTGACGCTACAACTCCCTGTCCCTAGCCTAAAACCGCGCGTCGTCCACACACAAAAGACAAAGCTTGGTCTGGTGAACAAATCCCTTGCAGTGATCTTGCCCAAATTCGCGAAGATTTGCTCCCAATCGGCGCTTGAGCAGGGGCAGAAGCAACGGGAACACGTGTTCGACCGTGGCTGACACCCCGGTTCACGCCCGTTCGCGCACCGCGCCTTCTCAGTGCACGCCCGCGCGCACCCGTCGGTCCACGACCGCCCGTGCACTGCGCCGTGCCTATAAAGCCTCCCCAGGCGCGCCTCACTTCGCCCCGCACTCACCCTCACCGGCCAGCCACTTCCCTTAGCTCCGGCGAGCTTGATTTCCGCCCGCCATTGCCGCCCGAGCTTCGGCCGTCGTGGCCAGCCCACCCCAGTCGTCCTCAAGCCAAGCCAGTGCTTCGGCCAGCTCCACCAGTAGCCCGTGAAGCTCGCCAAGCCCTCGGACCCAGCCGGACTTCACCGGAGGCCCGAGATCGACTTCGCCGGACTTCGGTCTTCCGCCGCCGCGCGTGGACCGAGTTATCCGGTGAGTCTCCGCCCAATTCCTCTCGCTCATGTCTTCTCTGGCATCCCGTGGACCTCCCTGACCCGTTTGATTGGACTATCTCGCCGTGACCAGGCCGGTCTCCTCGCCGTCGACGAGCATCCCCGCCTGCGCGCGTGGACCGACCGACTCCGGCCATCTCCGACGGTGTTCCGCACACCGTTGTGATCCCCAGGACCTCCCCTTCATCCTCGACCACTTCACCGGAACAGTCTCGCCGCCGGTAAGCCCCTCCGCTCTTTTCTCCGCCGCGGCTACTGTTCAAGGTAGAAGAAGGACCTCGGGTTAGGTTTTTGTAGAACCCGAGGGGTTTTCTGTAATGTCAGCGACTCGGGTGAATAGTAGCCTGAGGACTGATTCGCAAGGAAAAGCTTAGAAAACCGCCAGGGACCCCAGTGCAAAGTAGATTTTCATTTAAATCGATTCTGAAATTCTTTTAAATAACCAGAGAACTTGTAAAATTCATAACTTGATAAATTCTTACTCAAAAAATGTCAAACCAATTTTGCTAGCCTCTGTATACTACAACCTATCATTTAAAAATAGTAAACCCTATGCTTTCTGTTCAAACTTTTAGAGTTTAAAATTAAAAACAGAAACCCCCTAAACCTTATTTAACCAAGGAAAATTAGTTTTTCTTCTGTGCTAGACTTGAGAAAATTTGTGGGTATTCAAACCTCTTTTAGACACTGTTTAAAAATAGTAGGAACCCCAGCATTAGAAATTATGATGTATTTTCTCATTTAAAGATGTTTTGTCCAAAACTTAAAGAAAATCAGAAAGGTATTAGAAATTAATGAACAGTGACTAATACTATTTTTCCTAGTTTACTTGTGTAACAGAGAACCTAGGAAAAATACAGAGACTATTAATTTGGACAAGTTTTAAATTAAAATGAATTGTTTAGCCTAAATAAGACTGGAAATCAATTATTAAAGAGGCAAAACTATAACCAAAATGCTTAACAAAAATCCAGTGAACTTATAACCACCAGAGCCCCACTGCAAAAATATAGAGCACCTCAGTCCAACTTTTTAAGTAAGGGAAATAAATGCAAGGTGATAATAAGGCATTTTCCAACTAAATCATGAACAACCTCAAATAATGTGATAATGGGCAACCAAAAATTAGCTAAGTCCATGATGAGGTAGACTACCACAGAAAAATGCAAACCCAAGAAAAAGAACCAAACTCATACCTTTTGCTAATGGTTTAAGGGAAAGGCCATTTAATTCAAATAATGCACCCCACCCCTTCCCCTAAGCAAAAAGATGCCAAACTTCAGAATGATTGCTCTTGCACAAAACAATAGCTAAGAAAAATAAGAACTCTGTTGTTTGATATTTTTCAAATATAGTGGTAGTAGAAAGCACCCATTTGGCTAGAAACTTGAGAAAACCATAGAAAAATAATTACAAGGTATTAATGGCTAGAATTTTGTATCAAGTCATGTTATAACACCTAAAGGCCAGCAAAAATAAGTTCTGAAGAATTACCCACTGTTAAATAGTAGTTGTAGTTCAAAGCACCTCTTCTACCCTAGAATTTAATAATTTTGTGCAGAGAAAACTATTCACTTTCTGACCCCCAAATTTTAAGAAAAAGAAAAATACACCAGTAGCAAGCCACTGTAATTTTTACAGAATTTTTAGAAATTTATAAAAGCAACTTGTAGTTCAAACCTACTCCAAAGCATAAAAAGGAATAAAGAAAAAGGAAAGAAGAAATAAACCCCACTTCAATGAGTCTAACTTGAGTACTTATCATTCATCCTTAAGACCTAAAAGAAATTCAGTGGAACCCCTAAAAGTAAAATCTACCTTTTGCCTTAGCTAAAGTCTAACTTAATCTACCAAGTATACCACCCAAGGGTCTTGCATAAGTAAAGTTAACTTTATTAACTCAAGAAAGATCATACACCTTTTCAGTTGTGATTTCTAAAAGCACATATCATATCATGCACATATCTTACGCATTGCATTCATTAGATTGTAATCTTGCCGACGGAGAGTACGTGCTCATCCCCGAGCAAGGACCTGTCCAGGAAGAGGACCAGGAGCAGGCTTCAGAGGCTGCTATTGAGGATCTCCCCGCAGCCCCAGCAATTGAAGGCAAGCCCCGGTCTTATGCATAACCCTGTTATTATATGCTACTTTACTACACTTAATGCTTGTAGGTTTGTAATGTGCACTTAAGTGTAGGAGTTGCTTGAAACCTCTAGTTGCATGAACTTAGGAATCCTTTTTGAGATGAATACTAGTAAGCTAGGTCGAGTAGCTGCTTGCTAATCAGGATCTCGGTAGAAGTCGAGTGATTTTTCTAGCACTCGCGCGAGGTCAGGAATTGATTGTATTTATCTTGATAATGGGATATATGTTGGTCTATGGACTTGGATCCAGGGAGGATGCCTTGTCCATGAGACGGGAAAATGAATTAAGGATTAATGTGTGGATACCTGAGTCAAGCTTTTGAACGTACTAAACACATGCCGGGAAAAATGGTAACCGGTAAACCTAGTACCTGAGTGAAGCCGGGCGCGGACTTTATCCCTCATGCGACCTGAGACTGGTTCTCCCATGCTAGCTATGGTGGGTACAAGTGCGGCCACTGCACGGCGGCAGTCGGGGTCAGTGGAGCATTGTATGCCAAGGCGGTGAGGCCTGGACGCGAACGGGGAATCGATGGGGACGGTTGTCATGTGTAGGGTCGGAGTACCCTGCCATGCCGTGTGTTTAGGTTTACCTTGCAAGGTTTAAAACTCGATTCGAATCGTCTGCTTCTCGCAGCTAATGAGACTGCTTGATTCCTTGTACTGCATCGAGTAAGAAGTGAAATGTGGTTATATGAGATAACTTGTTGATTGAACTAAATGATTGTTATCATGTATGCTTAGAAGGAGCAAACCTAGCTAAGTTAATGATGGTAAAATTTGGAAAAGCTAAAATTTGATTTTAGAAACAGCTAGTGCTTTTGGCAAACCAAACCCCTCAGCCAAACAGCTGCATAGTCTAGAGGTAGAGGAGTAGACTCCTCACACCGGGTAAGTCTAGCTGAGTATTAGTATACTCAGCCTTGCTTGTGGCACCATTTTTGCAGGTACCATGCAGGATCTGGTTGATGGTGTGACTTGGCCTACCACCCTGCCACCGGGTTGGACGGTCGAGTGGGATGTTGCTCCAGCAGGAGAGGAGCATGAGGAGTAGTGGGCTAGGCCTTGCCCATTTCCTCATTACCGACGACATCGATTATCCGCTGCACCTTATTTTATGAACTTTATTTGCTACTCCAGAACTCCGATTATGTAATAACTCAGTACTTAATTTGTGGATTCCTGTTTTATTGTATTTCTTCTGTGACTCACCTTCGAGTGAGATTGTGGAATTTGATCCTGGTTAAGTGGCTCTATCAGACTAGATCTGAAGGACTGACGGGTTATTCCGATTTAAGTGTGTCACGGCCCTTGAGGCGTGGCTTGGGCACTTAAGCTGGAATAATTCGGGTGGTTCTGCCACAGGTGCCTCGTCCCAAGCAAAATGTTGTGGGAACCAAGTGGGTGTTCCGCAACAAACAGGACGAGCACGGGGTGGTGACGAGGAACAAGGCTCGACTTGTGGCAAAAGGTTATGCCCAAGTCGCAGGTTTGGACTTTGAGGAGACTTTTGCTCCTGTGGCTAGGCTAGAATCAATTCGTATCTTGCTAGCATATGCCGCTCACCATTCTTTCAGGTTGTTCCAAATGGATGTGAAGAGCGCTTTCCTTAACGGGCCAATCAAGGAGGAGGTGTACGTGGAGCAGCCCCCTGGCTTCGAGGATGAACGGTACCCCGACCATGTGTGTAAGCTCTCTAAGGCGCTCTATGGACTTAAACAAGCCCCAAGAGCATGGTATGAATGCCTTAGAGATTTCTTAATTGCTAATGCTTTCAAGGTTGGGAAAGCCGATCCAACTCTTTTCACTAAGACATGTGATGGTGATTTGTTTGTATGCCAAATTTATGTCGATGACATAATATTTGGTTCTACTAATCAAAAGTCTTGTGAAGAGTTTAGCAGGGTAATGACGCAGAAATTCGAGATGTCGATGATGGGCGAGTTGAACTACTTCCTTGGGTTCCAAGTGAAGCAACTCAAGGACGGCACCTTCATCTCTCAAACGAAGTACACGCAAGATCTGCTAAAGCGGTTTGGGATGAAGGACGCCAAGCCCGCAAAGACGCCGATGGGAACCGACGGACACACCGACCTCAACAAAGGAGGTAAGTCCGTTGATCAAAAAGCATACCGGTCCATGATAGGTTCTTTGCTTTATTTATGTGCTAGTAGACCGGATATTATGCTTAGTGTATGCATGTGTGCTAGATTTCAATCCGATCCTAAGGAGTGTCACTTAGTGGCAGTGAAGCGAATTCTTAGATATTTAGTCGCTACGCCTTGCTTCGGGATCTGGTATCCAAAGGGGTCTAACTTTGACTTGATTGGGTACTCAGATTCCGACTATGCTGGATGTAAGGTCGATAGGAAGAGTACATCGGGGACGTGCCAATTCTTAGGAAGGTCCCTGGTGTCATGGAACTCTAAGAAACAAACCTCCGTTGCCCTATCCACCGCTGAGGCCGAGTATGTTGCCGCAGGACAGTGTTGCGCGCAACTACTTTGGATGAGGCAAACCCTCCGGGACTTTGGCTACAATCTGAGCAAAGTCCCACTCCTATGTGACAATGAGAGTGCTATCCGCATGGCGGAAAATCCTGTTGAACACAGCCGCACAAAGCACATAGACATCCGGCATCACTTTTTGAGAGACCACCAGCAAAAGGGGGATATCGAAGTGTTTCATGTTAGCACCGAGAACCAGCTAGCCGATATCTTTACCAAGCCTTTAGATGAGAAGACCTTTTGCAGGCTGCGTAGTGAGCTCAATATCTTAGATTCGCGGAACTTGGATTGAAATGTAGCATACATGTGTTTATGCCTTTGATCATGTTCATTCTGCATTTTGTTGCTTATTATGGTGCTCAAGTTGTACAAATACTCCCTGGACCTCACAAGTCCGTTGCAAAGTGATGCACATGTTTAGGGGGAGATGTGTTACAACTTGACCCCTTGAGACTAACCATATGCTTGAGTTTGCTTGATTTAGTCTCGAAGGAGAATTGAAAGGGAAAAGGTGGACTTGGACCATGAAAGACTTCCACTGCACTCCGATGAGAGGGTAACTTATTCCAAGTCCATCTCATGAACTCTTATTACCATTTGCTCTAAATTGAAGATTTTGGTGAGGCAATGGGGTTAAAGGGCCAAGATTAATCCCGTTTTGGTGCTTGATGCCAAAGGGGGAGAAAATAAAGGCCAAAGCAATAAATGGATCAGCTACCACTTGAGAAATTTTGAAAATAGTAGAATAGAGCTTTTGGTTTGTCAAAACTCTTTTGTTGTCTCTCTTATCAAAAGTTGGCTTCTTGTGGGGAGAAGTATTGATTATGGGAAAAAGGGGGAGTTTTTGAAATCTTTGATCAATCTCGTTTGGAATGACTCTCTTTATGCTTCAACATGTGTGTTTGACTTAGAGATAGAGATTTGAGTTTGATTTGCAAAAACAAACCAAGTGGTGGCAAAGAATGATCCAAATATGCCAAAATTGAATCAAAATAAATTTAAGTTTTATTTGAAGTGAGTTTGCACTTGTTCTAGTTGCTTTATGTTGTGTTGGCATAAATCACCAAAAAGGGGGAGATTGAAAGGGAAATGGGCCCTTGGGCCATTTCTAAGTATTTTGGTGATTGAGTGCCAACACATGTGCTTAATTGTGAATTTATGTCCATGGATGAACAAGGTGCAAATCATGAAGTAAAGGTATGTTTCTAAGCCTTAGTACATTGGTTTTGTGTACTAATATACTTGTCTAAGTGGTAGAAACAGAAAGAAGAAGAAAAGAAGAAAGGTGCAAAAGACTTGGCTGTGTACAGCCAAGACTCAGCTCGGTCTGGCACACCGGACTGTCCGGTGTGCACCGGACAGTGTTCGGTGCGCCAGGCTGACTCGGAGCGAACAGGCCGCTCTCGGGAATTCGCCGACGGCGTACGGCTAAAATTCACCGGACTGTCCGGTGTGCACCGGACTGTCCGGTGAGCCAACGGTCGGCCGGGCCAACGGTCGGCCGCGCAATCTGCGCGGGACACGTGGCCGAGCCAACGGTCGGAAGACGGCACCGGACTGTCCGGTGTGCACCGGACATGTCCGGTGCGCCAACGGCTCCCAGATCTGCAACGGTCTGCAACGGTCGGCAGCGCTGTTTAAGGAAAGAAATCGGGCACCGGACAGTGTCCGGTGTGCACCGGACTGTCCGGTGCCCCCGACGACAGAAGGCAAGGATAGCCTTCCAGATTTGCTCTCAATGGCTCCTAGCTGCCTTGGGGCTATAAAAGGGGCCCCTAGGCGCATGGAGGAGACACCCAAGCAACCTTAGAGCATTCTTGATCATCCACACTCGTTCTTTGCGCATTCGTTTGTGATTCTAAGTGATTCGAGCTCCGTTCTAGTGAGAACTTTGAGATAGTCATTCGAGCTCGATTCTTGGCCGTGTGTGTGTGCGCATTTCGCTGTGGATTTGTGTGTGTTGCTTCCCTCCCTTACTCTGTGCTTCTTTGTGATCATATACTTGTAAGGGCAAGAGACTCCAATTTGTGGAGATTCCTTGCAAACGGGATAAAGAAAAGAAAACAAAACACCATGGTATTCAAGTGGGTCTTTGGACCGCTTGAGAGGGGTTGATTGCAACCCTCGTCCGTTGGGACGCCACAACGTGGAGTAGGCAAGCGTTGTTCTTGGCCGAACCACGGGATAAACCACTGTGCCATCTCTGTGATTGATCTTCTGTGGTTATTGTGTTTTGTTGGGACTCCTCTCTAGCCACTTGGCATTATCTGTGCTAACCCTTAACCAAGTTTTGTGGCTTAAGTTTGAAGTTTTACAGGATCACCTATTCACCCCCCCCCCCTCTAGGTGCTCTCACCAAGCCACCACTATACTCCTCGCCTCTCTAAGTCGAGAGGAGTATAACAAGGTGCAAGGGTTGAAGAGCGCCAAAGAGATTTGGGATGTACTCAAAACGGCGCACGAAGGAGATGAGGTGACCAAGATCACCAAAAGGGAGACGATCGAGGTGGAGCTCGGTCGATTCATGCTTCACTAAGGGGAGGAGCCACAAGCGATGTACAACCGGCTCAAGACCTTGGTGAACCAAGTGCGCAACCTCGGGAGCACCAAATGGGATGACCATGAGATGGTCAAGGTTATTCTAAGATCACTAGTTTTTCTTAATCCTACTCAAGTACAATTAATTCGTGGTGATCCTAGATACAAAATAATGTCTCCCGAGGAAGTGATAGGTAAATTTGTGAGCTTTGAGCTAATGATCAAAGGCTCCAAAAAGATCATCGAGCAAGGCGCATCCTCCTCCGTACCCGAAGCACAACCCGTTGCATTCAAAGCAACGGAGGAGAAGAAAGAAGATTCTACTCCAAGTAGAATCCCCATCGACGCCTCCAAGCTCGACAATGAGGAGATGACGCTCATCATCAAGAGCTTCCGTCAAATCCTCAAACAAAGGAAGGGGAAAGATTACAAGCCCCATTCCAAGAAGGTGTGCTACAAATGTGGTAAGCCCGGTCATTTCATTGCTAAATGTTCATTATCTAGTGATAGTGACAGGGGCGACGACAAGAAGGGAAAGAGGAGAGAAAAGAAGAGGTATTACAAGAAGAAGGGCGGCGATGCCCATGTTTGCCGGGAGTGGGACTCCGACGAGAGCTCCACCGACTCCTCCTCCGACGAGGACACCGCCAACATCGCCGTCAACAAAGGGCTCCTCTTCCCCAACGTCGGCCACAAGTGCCTCATGGCAAAGGACGACAAAAAGAAGAAGGTGAAATCCAAATCCTCCACTAAATATGCAACATCTAGTGATGAGGCTAATTCTAGTGATAATGAGGATGACTTGTTTACTCTTTTTGCCAACTTAAACATGCAACAAAAGGAAAAATTAAATGAATTAATTAGTGCTATTCATGATAAGGATGAACTCTTGGATAGCCAAGAGGACTTCCTAATTAAAGAAAACAAGAAGCATGTTAAGGTAAAAAATGTTTATGCTCTAGAAGTTGAAAAATGTGAAAAATTAACTAGTGAGCTAAGCACTTGCCATGATATTATTTCCAACCTTAGAAATGAGAATGCCAATTTAATTGCTAAGGTTGGGAAGCTTGATGCTTGTGATGATTCAATTGTTAGTCTTAGAAATGATAATGCTAATTTAATTGCCAAGATTGACAAATTGAATGCTTCTCTTTCTAGCCTTAAAATTGAAAATGAAAAATTGATTGCTAAGGCTAAGGATTTAGATGTTTGCAATGCTTCTATTTCCAATCTTAGAGATGAGAATGATATTTTGCATGCTAAGATTATTGAATTAAATACTTGCAAACCCTCTACATCTTCCGTTGAGCATGTTACTATTTGTACTAGATGTAGAGATGTTAATGTAGATGCTATTCATGATCACCTTGCTTTAATTAAACAACAAAATGATCACATAGCTACATTAACTGCAAAAATTAATGAGCATGACTTAGAAAATAAAAAAATTAAATTTGCAAGAAGCATGCTCTATAGTGGGAGACGCCCTGGCATTAAGGATGGCATTGGCTTCCAACAGGGAGACAATGTCAAGCTTAATGCCCCGCCTAAAAGATTGTCTAATTTTGTTAAGGGCAAGGCTCCCATGGTTCAGGATAACGAGAGTTACATTTTATACCCTGCCGATTATCCCGAACACAAAATTAGGAGAATTCACTCTAGGAAGTCTCACTCTGGTCCTAATCATACTTTTATGTATAAGAGTGAGGCATCTAGTTCTAGGCAATCAACCCATGCTAAATTGCCTAAGAAGAAAACTCCTAAGGCATCAAATGATCATAATGTTTCATTCAAAACTTTTGATGCTTCCTATGTGCTTACTAACAAATCCGGCAAGGTAGTTGCCAAATATGTTGGGGGCAAACACAAGGGATCAAAGACTTGTGTTTGGGTACCCAAAGTTCTTGTATCTAATGTCAAAGGACCCAAAACTGTTTGGGTACCTAAAATCAAGAACTAAATCTGTTTTGTAGGTTTATGCATCCGGGGGCTCAAGTTGGATCATCGATAGCGGGTGCACAAACCATATGACTGGGGAGAAAAGAATGTTCTCCTCCTACGAGAAAAACCAAGATCTCCAACAAGCTATCACATTCGAGGATGGAAATCAAGGTTTGGTCAAAGGATTGGGTAAAATTGCTATATCACCTGACCATTCTATTTCCAATGTTTTTCTTGTAGACTCTTTAGATTACAACTTGCTTTCTGTATCTCAATTATGTAAAATGGGCTACAACTGTCTTTTCACGGATACAGGTGTCACTGTCTTTAGAAGAAGTGATGATTCAGTAGCTTTTAAGGGAGTATTAGAGAATCAGCTATACTTAGTTGATTTCAATAGAGCTGAACTCGATACTTGCTTAATCGTTAAGACTAACATGGGTTGGCTCTGGCATCGCCAACTAGCCCATGTTGGAATGAAGAATCTTCACAAGCTTCTAAAGGGAGAGCACATTTTGGGACTAACGAATGTGCATTTTGAGAAAGACAGGATTTGTAGCGCATGCCAAGCAGGGAAGCAAGTTGGTGTTCATCATCCACATAAGAACATCATGACGACTGACAGGCCACTAGAACTTCTCCACATGGATTTATTCGGCCCGATCGCTTACATAAGCATCGGCGGGAGTAAGTACTGTCTAGTTATTGTGGATGACTATTCTCGCTTCACTTAGGTATTCTTTTTACAGGATAAATCTCAAACCCAAGAAACTTTGAAAGGATTCTTGAGACGGGCTCAAAATGAGTTTGGCTTGAGGATCAAGAAAATTAGAAGCGACAATGGGACGGAGTTCAAGAACTCTCAAATAGAAGGCTTTCTTGAGGAGGAGGGCATCAAGCATGAGTTCTCTTCTCCCTACACGCCACAACAAAATGGTGTAGTGGAGAGGAAGAATAGAACTCTATTGGACATGGCAAGGACCATGCTTGATGAGTACAAGACTTCGGATCGGTTTTGGGCCGAGGCGGTCAACACCGCTTGCTACGCCATCAACCGATTGTATCTACACCGAATCCTCAAGAAGACATCATATGAACTCCTCACTGGTAAAAAGCCCAATGTTTCATATTTTAGAGTCTTTGGTAGCAAATGTTTTATTCTTGTTAAAAGAGGTAGAAAATCAAAATTTGCTCCTAAGGCTGTAGAAGACTTTTTACTTGGATATGATTCAAACACAAGGGCATATAGAGTCTTTAACAAGTCCACTGGACTAGTTGAAGTTTCTTGTGACATTGTGTTTGATGAGACTAACGGCTCCCAAGTGGAGCAAGTTGATCTTGATGAATTAGATGATGAAGAGGCTCCGTGCGTCGCGCTAAGGAACATGTCCATTGGGGATGTGTGTCCTAAGGAATCCGAAGAGCCCATTCAAGTACAAGATCAACCTTCCTCCTCTATGCAAGCATCTCCACCAACTCAAGATGAGGATGAGGCTCAAGATGATGAAGAAGAAGATCAAGAAGATGAGCCACCTCAAGAAGACGGCAATGATCAAGGGGGAGATGCAAATGATCAAGACAAGGAGGATGAGCAAGTTCCAAGGCCGCCACACCCAAGAGTCCACCAAGCAATCCAACGAGATCACCCCGTGAACACCATCCTCGGTGACATTCATAAGGGGGTAACTACTCGATCTCGTGTTGCTCATTTTTGTGAACATTATTCTTTTGTTTCCTATATTGAGCCACACAGGGTAGAGGAAGCACTTCAAGATTCGGATTGGGTGTTGGCGATGCAAGAGGAGCTCAACAACTTCAAGAGGAATGAGGTATGGCATTTAGTTCCATGTCCTAACCAAAATGTTGTAGGAACTAAGTGGGTCTTCCGCAACAAACAAGATGAGCATGGTGTGGTGATAAGGAACAAGGCACGACTTATGGCCAAAGGGTATTCACAAGTCGAATGTTTGGATTTCGATGAAACCTATGCACCCGTAGCTAGGCTTGAGTCAATTCGAATATTACTTGCCTATGCTACTCACCATGACTTTAAGCTCTACCAAATGGACGTGAAGAGTGCCTTCCTCAACGGACCTATTAAGGAAGAGGTCTATGTTGAGCAACCTCCCGGCTTTGAAGATAGTGAGTATCCTAACCATGTTTACAAACTCTCTAAGACGCTTTATGGGCTCAAGCAAGCCCCAAGAGCATGGTATGAATGCCTAAGAGATTTTCTTATCACTAATGGCTTCAAAGTCGGAAAGGCCGATCCTACTTTATTCACTAAAACTATTGAAAATTATTTGTTTGTATGCCAAATTTATGTTGATGATATTATATTTGGGTCTACTAACAAATCTATTTGTGAAGAATTTAGTAGGATCATGATTCAAAAATTTGAGATGTCTATGATGGGGGAGTTGAAGTATTTCTTAGGATTTCAAGTCAAGCAACTCCAAGAAGGCACCTTCATCAGGCAAATGAAGTATATTCAAGATATTCTTACCAAGTTTGGAATGAAGGATGCCAAGCCCATCAAGACACCCATGGGAACCAATGGGCATCTCGACCTCGACACGGGAGGTAAATCCGTAGATCAAAAGGTATACCGGTCGATGATAGGTTCTTTACTCTATTTATGTGCATCTAGACCGGACATTATGCTTTCTGTATGCATGTGTGTAAGGTTCCAAGCCGACCCTAAGGAAGTTCACCTTAGGGCCGTGAAGAGAATCTTGAGATATTTAGTTCAAACACCTCAGTTTGGTCTTTGGTACCCCAAGGGATCCTCTTTTGATTTATTAGGATATTCCGATGCTGATTGGGCAGGGTGTAAGATTAATAGGAAGAGCACATCAGGGACTTGTCAGTTTTTAGGAAGATCCCTGGTGTCTTGGGCTTCAAAGAAGCAAAAGTCAGTAGCTCTTTCTACCGCCGAAGCCGAGTACATTGCCGCAGGCCATTGTTACGCGCAATTGCTTTGGATGAGGCAAACCCTTAGGGACTATGGCTACAAGTTTAGCAAAGTCCCTCTCCTATGTGACAATGAGAGTGCAATCCGCATGGCGGATAATCCCGTTGAACACAGCCGCACTAAGCACATAGCCATTCGGTATCACTTTCTGAGAGATCACCAACAAAAGGGGGATATCGAGATAGCCTACATAAATACCAAAGATCAATTGGCCGATATCTTTACCAAGCCTTTAGATGAGCAATCCTTTACCAAACTTAGGAATGAGCTAAATATTATTGATTCTAGGAATTTTGAATGATTCCTTGCACACATAGCTCATTTATATAGCTTTGATCATATCTCTTTTTATGTCTATGACTAATGTGTTTTTAAGTATCATCTTATGCTTAGTCGTAGGTATTGAAAGGGAAATGGAGTAGTCGGCAAAGAAGGCGCTTCCACTCAACTCCAATTGTGTTTGCCGGTACTCCGCGTCATTCTCCACTTTGGTATAATCTTCACTCATATTTCTGTGTATGCCAAAGGGGGAGAAAGTTTGAATAAGGGCTTATATCTCACTCACAAGTATCCATTTTTGGCGATTCATGCCAAAGGGGGAGAAAGTATGAGCCCAAAGCAAAAGGACCGCACCACCATCAAATTTAAAAATAAAGTTTTCAATTTGATATCTTATTGTGTTCAAAAAGGGGAGAAAGTAGTATCTTCAAAAATTGTAAAACCCTCTTAAACACTAAGAGGAGAATTTTATTTAGGGGGAGTTTTGTTTTAGTCAAAGGAAAAGCATTTGAGACAGGGGGAGAGAATTTCAAATCTTGAAAATGCTTTCTTCAATTTTACTCATGTACCTTTGACTATTTGCAAAAGGTTTTTGAAATGATTTTTAACAAAGAATTTGCAAAACAGAACCCGTGGTGCAAATGTGGTCCAAAATTTTAATAAAAAAAGGAAACCATCCAAGCACATCTATTTGAGATAAGTATATTGGTTTCAACTCCAAGCAACCTTTGCACTTACATTATGCAAACTAGTTCAATTCTGCACTTTTATATTTGCTTTGGTTTGTGTTGGCATCAATCACCAAAAAGGGGGAGATTGAAAGGGAAATAGGGTCAAACCTTTTCCAATAAGAATTTTGGTGGTTGAATTGCCCAACACAAATTATTGGACTAAATAGTTTGCTCTAGAAAATATGTTCTACAGGTGCCAAATGTTCACAACAAACCAATACAAGTCAAAAGAAAGGGTTCAAACAAAGGGAGCAAAGTTAAACCGAAGGCAGCCCTGGTCTGGCGCACCGGACTGTTTGGTGCACCACCGGAAAGTGTCCGGTGCACCAGGGAATCCAACTCCAAACTTGCCAGTCTCGGGAATTCTGGGAGTCGCTCCGCTATAATTCACCGGACTGTCTGGTGTGCCAGCGGAGCAACGGCTACTTCGCGCCAACGGTCGTCTGCAGAACGCATTCAATGCGCTACAGTGCGTGCCAGTGTCAGAGCAGCGCCAGAAGGCGCACTGGACAGTGTACAGTGACTGTCCGGTGCAACACCGGACTGTCCGGTGACCTAGAAGACAGAATCTCCAACGGTCGAACCCTAACGGTCGGGTGACGTGGCTGGCGCACCGGACAGTGTCCGGTGGCGCACCGGACTGTCCGGTGCGCCATGCGACAGACAGCCTCCAAAAGGCCACTTTTGGTGGTTGGGGCTATAAATACCCCAACCACCCCACCATTCATTGCATCCAAGTTTTCAGACTTCCTACACCTTACAAGAGCTATAGCATTCAATACAAGACACACCAAAGAGATCAAATCCTCTCCCAAGTTCAAAGATCATTACAAAACAAATTAATGACTAGAGAGTGACTTGTGTTCATTTGAGCTCTTGCGCTTGGATTGCTTCTTTTCTTCTTCATTCTTTTTTGTGATCAACTCAATTGTAACCGAGGCAAGAGACACCAATTGTGTGGTGGTCCTTGCGGGGACTTAGTGTCCCGTTTGATTGAGAAGAGAAGCTCACTCGGTCTAAGTGACCGTTTGAGAGAGGGAAAGGGTTGAAAGAGACCCGGTCTTTGTGACCACCTCAACGGGGGGTAGGTTTGCAAGAACCGAACCTCGGTAAAACAAATCACCGTGGCACACTCTTTATTTGCTTCTGATTTGTTTTCGCCCTCTCTCTCGGACTCGATTTTAACTCTAACGCTAACCCGGGCTTGTAGTTGTGCTTAAACTTTGTAAATTTTAGATTCGCCCTATTCACTCCCCCTCTAGGCGACTTTCAATGTTCGAGAACACTCACACAACGTTAGCAACGGTCATCGTCCCAGCGTACAAGAATTCATGGCCGGTCATTAGCGACTTCAGGTGGACGCTGAGCTGGATGGCGTGATGGCGTCGTCGTCAGATGCGGTGCCCAGAACAACCCGAGAGTCGCCAACGTTGGCGACGACCATAAGGTCCCCTGCTTGATGATGGACAGCGCGGGGCAGCCGCTCGGCACCGCGTCCAAGCGGCAACTGCGCCAGAGCTTGTCGTACACAGCGGCGCATGCGGCCATATAGGACTGCTTCTAGAGGTCGAACTGGCAGTCGCCAAGCTTCTTCTCGTCGTCGATGAGTGACACCAACGCAAGTGCCTCCTGCTAATCGTGTTTGTTCGGGGTTTCTAATTAAGAAACATGGATTCATGCTTGACGTTGGTTTATAAAAATGACTCACAAGTCAGATCCATGGAAAAATATTACGAAAAATAAATGTCACACATAAAAAAGAATTTAAGTTGAAAACATTATTCATACAAAAGAAATTGCATGCGAGGCTCTTCTTTAAATACTACTCCCTCTATCAAAAATATAATTCAAGAATCTCGGTGATACTTATTTACTATTACGCATTGTGTAATGGTAGCAGGTGGGCTTAGGGAGAGATGTAGTAGATATGTTTTCTGTCATAGATATAGACATAAACACACATGTGGTGTACCAGTAGCTACTGCTGGCATTTGCTTGAAAGGTCGCGGGTTCGAATCCACTTGGGGCCATATGTGTTTTTTTAATTTTAGCTAGACATAGGCTGCACGGGGGAATGAGAATGAGAATGAACTTTGTGGGGAGGGGGAATGAGAAAGACAAAACAAGGAATAAGAATGACAGAATATAAAATGGTGGCATAACATAGGAATGGGCTGACTGGGAGGAGAGAATGAAAAAGGCAGAACAGGGAATGGTGGCAGAACACGAATGACAGGTTTAAGTAGTAGAGATATGGTGGATAATTTTAGAAAGTCTCACCATCCTCAGAGCATCTTCAAAAGGTTCCCAGAAAACGACTCCTCAAATTAGTTTTAAGGGACATCTAAATAACTAGTGAGATAAATTTTAATCCTTTCTCCAACAGATCCGTTAAAGCGGCAGATTGTTTCCAAAAAACCGCTATAAATGAGAAAGTTTTAAAGGCTATGAAAAAGAAGCGTTTTAGAGAAACTTTTCGAGACATGTTTTTGTGTTTTTTTAATAAACTAGATTTAGGAGAGATTTCTTGAGAGCTTTTGGAGATGCTCTCACAGCCTAAAAAGCACTTGAAAGATTTTTGTGGAAAAATGAACTAGATAGAAGTTGCTTTTGTGTAAATATGTTATTGAAAGTTCATCCCTTTGGTTTGTCTTTTGATTTTTCTGGAAGAGTTTGGAAGCCAGACGGCCAGACCAAAGGCTCCTTAGAGCATCTCAAGCAGATTATCTAAACAGACCGCAAATCCTATTTCTAGATAGTGAAGAAAAAAACTCATTCCAATAGGCTTGCTACTTGCCACCTAAATTTGTTGGACCTCTACTTTTCTCCCACTATCCACTTGTGTTAGCACAACAGATGGGCACATAACTTTTCTCCCACTACAACGAAATGGAACCCTAGTCCAAACTTGGGACTTCAAAGGTAACTATTAGCATATACGTAGATACAGACACCTCATTAATCGTCAATGCCACACCAAGGGCTTGTAACACGTGATTACACCACAACAGATTTCCATACATTGTCAAAGAAAAACTTAAGCATTGCACCATCACTACTTGTTTATACAGCTTCTCACTTCCCTCCAATAGCGGCCTTAGCAAGCAGCTTCTTTGGTAACTTATCCAATGGAGTTGTCTTCAGAAGGAAGAGTCGGGTAGCTCGCTCCTGTAAAGTTCCACCACATTTTAATCCACGAGATTGCAGCTCTAATTTTAGCTTCTCCAGACCAAGCACCTACAAGGCAAACAACAAAACCGAAGAGGTTAGCAATGTGAGAAACAACATTAAGTTCAGGACATGGAAAAGATTTTTTTATATATATATACTTGAAATTCATACAGAGAAGGAAAACAATGATAGTACCTTATTTGTCTTAATTATATGATAGAAGCAAGAAAAATCAAACAAAAAACCAGATCCTTCTGTGGATAGAGTTCATATGGAAGAAGGAACAGACATCCAGTGAACTGTTTAAACAGCCAAGTAGAATATGGACATATTACCACGATGCAAGTCATACAGATTTACATGTGTGTATAAAGATAGCAGAATGAAGCATGTGGACTTACACTGTGCTGATAGTGTTTATTTGAAAGTGCATGGTATGCTGATAGTGTTTATTTGAAAGTGCATGGTATGCTGGTAGTGTGTGTTTGAATGAGCATTATCGTTGTTACACATTACACTTGGCATGAATGAAACTATGGACCTCTCATAAGCTGATTGCGCAATAATTCCAAGCCAATCCCATATGCCACTTCAAATGAATATCAAAATGGAACAGAATTGGCAGAAAGAGACAACTAAGTGTTCGCCAGAGCATTGGACTATTGGTAGGAGAGCTAATGATATCTCTACTACAATAAGCTGATTCCACATTAATTTCCAAAGGCCATCCCATTTGCCTTGAATTGGAACAGAATTGGCAAAAAAAAAAAATCGATGCAAGAGCTCGACAGAGTATTTGAGGGCCAACTATATCTGATTACTTCCAAGGCTGGAACAGAAATAGCAGAGTTTGACAGTTCAGTGTTCATCAGAGTATCGAGGGCTAAATAGTGCTGTTTGGACCCTTCCCCGCATATGATCCCGCGCAACAACACGCAACTGTTAAGCGGTTATGGAAACGAGAGCAGTTCGCCTCTTTCGAGGGATGTCCCTATTAGGATATGTATCTATCAGGATCAATCAGAGCCTGATTAGTAATTGATTGTAATCCCCTAGATTGGCTAGCTGCCTTGTATAGACTAGGATTACCTTCTATCTATAGCCTAGGTCTGTTTCCTTGTACAGGGAATAGCCTTCCTTACATGTACCTTCCATACATGCCTATTGGCTATATATAACAGGCTCCCCACCCCCAATGGGTGTGTGGTGATTCAATCCATTCTTCCCCTTTCTACATGGTATCAGAACTCTAGATCCTGCGCCCATCTCCCTGCTGTGCGCAGCGCCAACTCCCTGCTGCGCCGCACCTCCTACCCCCCCTGGTCACCATGACCGACGCCACCACCCCTGCCCCCGCTGTGATTGTCGTCCCCTATGCGACGATCAATGTCAAGAACCACATCCCGGTGACTCTTGAACTGGCAAAACCCAACTTCAACCAGTGGGAACCATTCTTCACCTCCCTCTGTGGAAAATTCGCTCTCCTCTCGCATATCGACGGACTGCAGGAAGCCCGTCCCACAGATCCTTCTTGGGGCATCGCCGATGCCTGCGTCCGCAGCTGGCTTCTCGGCTCGGCTGGGCCCGACGTCATCGGCCTCGCCGCGGCTCCAAACCAGACTGCGCGTGAGCTCTGGGTCGCCATCAAGCGCCTCTTCGAGGCCAACAAGGCTCCACGCGCCATCTTCCTAAGCCACGAGTTCCACTCGATGACTCAGGGCGACTCCTCCATCAATGACTATGCCCAGCGTATGAAAGCCACCGCCGACGCGCTCCGTGATGTCGGCCGCACCATCACCGACGCGGAGCTCGTCCTCAACCTCCTCCGCGGCCTCAACCCACGTTTCGCCAGCACCGCCGACAATATTGCCGACTCCCACCCGCTGCCGGACTTCGCCACCACTCGCGAGAAGCTCGTGCTGAAGGAACTCCGCCTCACCAATGAAGGCACGGTTGCGGCCCAGACGGCACTCCACGCATCGTGCGGTACCAACTGCCGCACCACCCCCACCACCAACGGCGGCGGCTCCACTGCCAGTAGACAGGGCGGTCACGGCAGTGGCTCCAGCAGCGGCGGCAACCCAGGTGGTGGCGACGGCCGCTGGAAGAAGAAGGGCAAGGGCGGCCCTCACTCTGGCGGTCCCAGGTTCCCAGCCGCCCCCTGGTACTGCTTCCCCCCTTGGACCGCCGGGGTTCATCAGCAGCCCTGGCGCCCGCCGGCGCCAACCCCTGCCTGGCACAGTCCTGGCATCCTCGGCCCCTACACTCAGGCTCAGGCGCACACTGCGCTCGCCCCTGTTCAGTCCCCCGACAACCCTGCTCCGCCTATGGCAGCGCAGGGCGGTTGGGATCAGGCTGGCCTCATCGCCGCACTGAATCAGATGTCCCTCCAGGGGTCCTCCCCTTGGGTCCTCGACACTGGCGCCACAGCTCACATGTCCTCTTCGGCTGGTATACTCCTGTCCCATCTCCCCCCTCCTTCATTCGGCATCACCGTTGGAAATGGCACCACCATACCCATCACCTGTCGTGGATAATGGGACCGAGTTTGTCAACCCCGCCACCACTTCCTTCCTTGCTAGCCACGGCATCACTCTCCGCCTTTCCTGCCCCTATACCTCACCACAAAACGGCAAGGCCGAACGCATGCTCCGCACTACCAACAACACCATCCGCACCATGCTGCTCCATGCGTCCATGCCACCTCCATACTGGGCTGAAGCCCTCACAACAGCAACATACCTCCTCAATAGGCGCCCCTCCTCCTCCATACAAAACCAAATACCTTACCAAATTCTTCACGGCCTACTCCCTGATTACGCTTCCCTTCGCATCTTCGGATGCCTCTGCTATCCGAACCTCACTGCCACCTCCCCTCACAAACTCGCCCCTCGATCCACTCCTTGTGTCTTCCTCGGATACCCATCCTCTCACAAGGGATATCGCTGCCTTGACATGTCCACTCGCCGCATCATTATCTCGCGCCATGTTATTTTTGATGAGTCCGTGTTCCCATTCTCGGCTGCACCATCGGCGGCCTCCATGCCGTCGTCACTTGATTTTCTGATGCAGGACCTCACCTCCTCGACGGCTCCTGCAAACACCCATCCGTCGCTCGCTGCCAGCAGCGAGGATGATCTCCAGGTGTTCCTGGACCCGGCCATACTCCAGCTCGGCCCCCGGGTTCACCCTGCGGGCGGGCCACAACTGGGCGCTCATGGGCACCAAGCAGGGCAGCCGGCGGCTCCCCCGACCGATGGTCAGCGCTTCGGCAACACCTACACCCGCCGCGCCCAGCCTCCAGCAGCACCGGTCACCGCAGCGGTGGCCCCTGTGGCTGCTGCACCGTCAGCGCCAACAGCAGCTGCACCAACTTCGCCACCAGCGGCTCCAGCAGCTCGACTCCTCTCTACTGCAGCGAACCGGCCTGTGACACGCTCACAGACCGGCTCCCTTCGCACTGTCCAGCGCTTCGGCTTCTCCGCCTCCGTCGCCTCGCCAATCCCGGCGAACTATCGCAGTGCCCTGGCCGATCCAAATTGGCGTGCTGCGATGGCGGACGAGTACAAGGCATTGATCGACAACGGCACTTGGCGCCTCGTACCCCGGCCGCCTGGTGCGAACATTGTCACTGGCAAGTGGCTGTTCAAACACAAGCTCCACTCCGACGGCTCCCTCGCCCGGCACAAGGCGCGCTGGGTCGTTCGTGGCTTCTCCCAGGAGGAAGGCGTCGACTACGACAAAACATTCAGCCCGGCCGTCAAGCCGGCCACGATCCGCACCGTCCTCAGCATTGCTGCGTCCCGAGACTGGCCCATCCGGCAGCTCGACGTGAAGAATGCCTTCCTCCACGGCAACCTCGAGGAGACTGTCTACTGCGAGCAGCCGAAAGGATTCGTCGACCCCGCTGCACCTAACTCTGTCTGTCTGTTGCAGAAGTCCCTGTATGGGCTTAAGCAGGCACCACGCGCTTGGAATCAGCGCTTCTCCAGCTTCATTCGCAGTATTGGCTTCACCACCTCCAAAACGGATGCCTCCTTGTTCATCTACAAGAATGGAGATGCCATGGCCTACCTCCTCCTCTACGTCGACGACATCATCATCACTGCATCATCGCCGGCTCTTCTCCAGCACGTCACCTCCCGCCTATCGTCGGAATTTGCCATGACGGACCTCGGGGATCTTCACCACTTCCTCGGCATCTCGGTGACACGGGACAGCAGTGGGCTGTTCCTCTCCCAGCGGCAGTACGCCGTTGATCTTCTCCAGCGCGCTGGCATGTCTGAATGCCACCCGACAGCTACTCCGGTGGATGCCCGGACCAAGTTGTCTGCCTCCGAGGGCGCTCCAGTCGCCAAACCCTCGGAGTACCGGAGCCTCACTGGTGCTCTTCAGTACCTCACTCTGACCAGGCCGGACCTGGCCTATGCTGTCCAGCAAGTCTGCCTCTTCATGCACGACCCTCGCGAGCCGCATCTTGCGCTCATCAAGCGCATCCTGCGCTATGTCAAGGGCTCCCTGTCCGCAGGTCTGCACTTGGGACCTGGCGTCGTTGATCAGCTCACAGCCTACTCCGATGCCGACTGGGCCGGCTGCCCCGACACGCGTCGCTCCACCTCCGGCTTCTGCGTCTACCTCGGCGACAATCTGGTGTCATGGTCGTCCAAACGTCAGACGACTGTCTCTCGCTCCAGCGCCGAAGCGAAGTACCGTGCTGTGGCCCATGCGGTTGCTGAGTGCTGCTGGCTGCGTCAGCTTCTACATGAGCTGCACATCTTCATCCCCCGTGCGACCGTGGTCTACTGTGACAATGTGAGCGCTGTGTACATGGCAGCCAACCCAGTCCATCACCGCCGCACGAAACACATCGAAATCGACATCCACTTCGTCCGTGAGAAGGTAGCTTTGGGGCAGTTCCGTGTTCTTCATGTTCCGTCCACACACCAGTTCGCCGACATCATGACCAAGGGACTGCCCGTACAACTCTTCACTGAATTCCGGAACAGTCTTTGCGTCCGTGATCCTCCCGCTCAGACTGCGGGCGGGTATTAGGATATGTATCTATCAGGATCAATCAGAGCCTGATTAGTAATTGATTGTAATCCCCTAGATTGGCTAGCTGCCTTGTATAGACTAGGATTACCTTCTATCTATAGCCTAGGTCTGTTTCCTTGTACAGGGAATAGCCTTCCTTACATGTACCTTCCATACATGCCTATTGGCTATATATAACAGGCTCCCCACCCCCAATGGGTGTGTGGTGATTCAATCCATTCTTCCCCTTTCTACAGTCCCAATCGCTTACCCGAGTCGACCCATGACCCGAAATCCTTTTTATCCGGCATTAATTTGGAACAACTGCTTACTAGAAGAGCTAGCTAATATCCTCAAAAGTATATGTATACTTCTAATTTCTGTCATAATCATTACTCAGAAAAGTCCATTTCTAGATCTACTACCATGCAACTACAAATCCACAATAACAAAGAAGAACCTGGCATGAAAAAACATACCTCCAATTCTGCAGCTGAACTGTACTTTGCAAGGTCCAATGGCTCTGAATAAGATTTGCTGGCATCAGCATATTCTTCTACTTTGGGTACCTCTGGGTTGTTTTGGTTCGAAGTAGCTGAAGCACTGTTATCCTCGTCTGCTTTCAGCGCTTCTTTAACTTGTGGTACCACTGGATTGTTTTGGTTTGAAGTTGCTGAAGTAGTGTTATCCTCATCTGCTGTCACTTCATCTGATTTCAGCACTTCTTCTGAAGCAGCAGCAACAGCATTGTTCACAGGAATGGGATGATCCACCATTCCTAATTCAGGCTCTGCACTGCCATCAGATTCAAAGTCACCACCTTCAGCTCCTGATTTTGTTGTCAGTTGGGACTTTTCCCCTGAGGACTCTCCTTCTGAATGTGATCCAGAAACAGAACCCAGATCAAGCTTCTCATTTTTTATGGATCCATTTGAGCAATTGCTTTCATCAACTACGAGAGATTTTGCATCTGCGCTCTCATGAGCTTCACTGTCCTCATCATCCATGTCACTGTCACTATCGCTATCACTTTCATCTTCTTCTACTTTGTTCTTTCCCAACCTGCATAGTTGAAATAATCCAGTCACCTCAAAGCAAAAACTAGAATCTGTGAAGGGATATATTTGATTTATTTAGCCACCTAAAAACAAAACGGACTTGCACAGAACTTTGTTTACCTCCATCCCCAATCATCCCATAAGTAACTTAGATTTGCAGCTTACCAGAACAACTATCAAAGTTGACATGTTGATTTGAGAAAAATCAAACATGAACTGTCGTAGATGCCTACATTACTCACCCAAATTTGTGAGTATTAGAGAGAGGATGAGAGTTCCATGGAGATAAAATGAGAATATGACCATGTTCTAATATGCTAATACTTAGAACAATATTAAATGGCTATATAATTCACATGGCAAATTTGATCACAACAACATGGAATAATTAAATGTTGCAGCAAATATCTGCCACCAAATTAGTATCACTAGAAATTAAAAGTTGATTCTAGGAAACATGGAATATTCAAGTTTGACCAAATTTTAAGTGTAACCAAACTTATAGAAAAGAGCACCAATATCTGACACCAAATTAGTATAACTAGATAGATACTCCATGAAAAATATTTCCATACTACACTGGTGTCATAGATAATGTTACTCTTTCATAGTATAAAGTCAAACTTAAGATAGACTATATGTGATTCTAGGAATTAGTTTAGAGTAAAATATATTTCTGGTCTTTAAACTTGTCGCCCTGTGTCATCCCGATCCACAAACTTTTAAAGTGTGTCTATTAAGTCCTTAATCACTGTTTGGGTCTCAGTTAGGTCCGATCCAAATAGACCCGATCGAGGGTCTTTCACTTCTTCCTTGAGGCGACGCGGGAGCCCGGCCTGCTCCAACTGAGCCTAATGGTGGAGGCGCTGCTGCTCGCGTGACACCTCGCCCTCTCTTTCTCCCTCCTCGCCGCCGCCCTCTTGCACCTCATCGTCGCTCTGCGCCTCCACGCCGAGGGGCATGACGGTGGCTGGCGCCCACTTCATCGCCGAGGCGGGGCTCGCCTGTGCGGAGTTACTCTTGTTTCTTTGTGTTGACGATGAGATGCCTCTGACTCTCTGAGTTGCTGAGGAATGAAGATATGCATTGGATAGCATAAGGGATCTTGCTCAGACGGATACTGTCCTCATGGCACACTACCTGATCTCTATACTGTCAGAATGGTTCCTGTAATCTAGCATCTGAACGAATTTCTTTATGGCATCAGATGACGCCGATCCAATCAAGTTGTTCATCAGCATACATTGACTATCTACCACAGACTCTGGCACCCTGGCCCGGATAAACCTGGCCAGATTCTTTGCCACAACATCGCCAGATGATGCTGATGCCGACGCAACCATGTCTATCGGCATCAGGCCCGTAGCGCACGTGATGAGGTTCCTGCCCCTGGCAAATGATGGGTCCTTCTCACATCCCACCCTGATCTCGAGCAGATAGTCTGAAATGGATCCACGTGCCTTGTCGCCCTCATCCAGCCCGTACACTCGGGCCACTAGCTTCACCAGCTGTTGCTCCTCCAAAGAACATATGGCCCTGTAATAGAATAGCACGCCCTGGAGCGGCCAATGAGTACAGTACAATTAGCGTCGGCTTCAGGTTTGCCGTGCTGTTGTCTCTGGCCGTGTCGCCATAGTCTTGTTGCAGTAGACGCCACAGCGAGATCCCCGGAGAAACAAACAGCCCAAACATGTACATGGTGAACAGTGGCACAGCACAATGGTAAAACACCAGCACTCAGATAAGACCCCTTGCGCTCCACTTCCGGAAGGGATTCTGTGGCAACACAACGGAGGGTGCAGCCTCCCATAAGCGCTTGAACGAATACTCAATGCAGCACTGGTATGGGGAGGAGGCATAATGGATCAATGGCAGAGATGGAGCATTTACAGGGGAAGGGTGTTGTTGGCAAGGGTGTGGCGCAGGAGTGAAATATGTGGAAGATTTGGCCGGTCAAAATGAATTTTTTCTGTGGAATGCTGATCATTAGTTACAATGAGATTATACTAGTAGTTGCAAGAAGAAGGGAAAGACCCTCTATCGGGTGTGTTTGGACCCATTTGGAGCTGAGACCCAAACAGCAATTAAGGACTTAAAGAGACGCACTTCAAAAGTTTGTGGACCGGGATAACACAGGACGATGGGCGACAAGTTTAAGAACCGGAAATGTATTTTACTCAATTAGTTTATTTGGGACAAAGGTAGTAGGCTAGTAGCTGAATTAAGGATATGAGTTTCATAAGAACTAATTGATTTTGTTGATCTGTAATTGAAACATGTTAAAAGACATGTTAAAAGATTGGATGGTGCTCACCAAATCTTAAGCTTCTTAGCGTCTGCGCCAGAGGGCGGCTTAGGCGCGGTCTTCCTCTTTCCAAGAGATGCACGTACGGATTCCTCAACCGCGTTGACGCAGATCTCAGCATCCTTGCGGTACTTCTCCAGGTACTTGTCCACCTCAGCAGCTGAGGGTCCGCCGCGGCGGCCCGCCTCCTTGGCCTTCTTCTTGATGAAGTTCTCGGCGAGCTTTTCTAGATGGCGGTCCGCGGCCTCGGCCTTCCATTCCTCGAGGCGGCGCTCAGCGTTGACGTGGCGGAGGCGGCGACCGTTGATGTCGCGGCAGGCGTCAAAGTTGCTAGTCTTTTTCTGCCCCGCCTTGGAGGCGGCCCCTCTGAGGAGGGAGCCGAACCCGCCCTTGCCTCCTCGAAGGCGGAGGAGCGCGGACGCGGAGGGGAACTGGCCATCAGCTGCTGAGGTGAGGACGTTGGAGGGCGAGACGTCGAAGCGGCCGGTGACGATGCGGAGGGCGGCGGCGGGGACGCGAGATATAGACGCGACAGCTTCGAGGAGCACGGCGCCGGAGACGGTGGGCGTGGAGAAGCGAAGACATGTGGTGCGCCCGTCGAGGAGACGCACCAGGATCTGATACGTGGGGGCCTCGGCCATGGCGGGCGGAAGACCGGAAGTGGCAGTGGCGCACGAAACCCTAGCTCTCGCAGACGTTGGCGAAGCGAGAGGGGAAGAGAGAACTTTACCAGAGGCGTCCTTGGGCGGAGAAAGCGTGAGGACGATACCGTCGTCGAACCCACCGGCACGTGGGCCCGGACACTCTTTTCGTTCTAGGTCCCACATGTCATTGAATAGTGCTATTCGTGGCGCCGCGCGTATCCGTCCGCGCCGACCAACAGCGAAAATGGCTTGTCAAAATCTGTTTTTAAGGGACATCTAACAAATTAGTGAGGTTAGATTTTAATGTTTTCTCCAACAGATTTTTTAAAGTGACAGATTATTTCTGGCGAACCTAAAAACTCCTTATTTATAGCTATAAATAAGAAAGTTTTAAGTACTATGAAAAAATTTAGAGCGTTTTAGAGGAATCATTAAAGATACGTTTTTGTGTTTTCTGATTTATGAGAAACTTCTAGAAAGCTCTTGGAGATGCTCTAAGAATCATAGAGTAAACCGTATATTTTTATCTAAAATAAAAAATCAATCTGAAAAACCTAATTTAAAGCTAAAAAATCTAACTCAACTCAAAAAGAAAACTGATCCGACGCGTCTAATCGAGAACATAAGCCAATCAGATCCGACCCAAAATTATGCACGGGTCAGATACATTCATACTAAATACGACTCAATCTTAATTTAATTTGAATCTAACTGGATCTGACGTTTAAACATGTCTACCTAGGAATGCACATAGCCTTATTATTGTCAGAGAAGTCGAGTTGTCATCCTCAACACGTCATCCTCAACCGATTTCGTCATGGTTAAATTCTTAGAAGATGAATACATATTACCATGAGCATGAGGGTTCTTCGTGCCTTATAGCTTCAAGTGCATTTTTCTAATGGAATGCACTAAGGCCCCATTTTAATAATTATAATTTAGATAAAACTAATTAAGTTCATATATTTATATATGTAATATATTTGTATATTATCTTAAATCATATGAGAGAGATAGTTATATACTATATTTATGTTATAACGAAGCAAGTAGAAGACTGTGCTATAAGTTGTATATCGAAAAAATAACATGTAAATCTATAGAATTAATTTTCATCTCTCACATCATGAATTTGAGATAGGCTTATATGATAACTTTGTAAAGTGGTGGAATGTCACATTCTAAAAAAATACCCTATTCCAATAGTAAGATTCCAATTCCTCAAAATGAAAGCCTCAAAATGAAAGGAAACAAACGGAGCCTAAGGAAAAATATAGGATTCTCATTCCAATGAATCGAGTTACTGTTGCGTTCTTTGATTGAAGGAAACCTTTCTTTGTTTGATTTTACAGGAAAATCATGGGAAAAGAACATCCACTCGGACCTATTGTTTTTAGTATTTCTTGCTGTTGACCCAAATACCTAAACCTACAAAATTATGTTTCCTCTGTCCCGCTTATCAATTTCTATTTTATTCATGCGTTTTTTTCCTATTCTTGCAAAAGGAGGCCTAAGGAACTCATGGCTGGAATTGAAAAGATTTGGCTTAAAAAATTCTCCCTTTTAAAGTTTCATCGCAACCTTCATGTAGGACCGGACCTAAGATAATCTCCAATAGTTTTATAAATTTAGCACCTTAAAATATAGATGCTAAATCACTTTAAGGAGTAGAAAAATGTGTATACTCCAACAGTTCTCTATTTATTGGTTGCTAATTTTTAAAATTATCCACGTCAACAAAAAAGTGAGGATGCTTTTTATTTTTAATTGAGCTAGCACATCAACAATCTTCTATAATGTTTTGGAAGTTCGAAGTTGTCGATGGAAGACCAGAAGGTCGTCGCGGCAACGGCATGAAGACAACACATGACACTGGAGATAGATTTGTGCTCAACGGGACGGTGAGATGACGCAAAACAGTGGCCGAAATATGATTTTCGCGATGGATTTAGAACCAACATTGATTTAGGGAGTCCCAACGTGGTAGGTAAATATAGGGATGAAATTGGATTTTGTAGGGAGTTTATAAATTTAAGGATCTACTTTACATAACTGTTGGAGAAAAGTTTTACCGAAAAACTTCTTAAATTCATATTTAGTAAGTTGTTTACATAACTATTGGAGATTCTCTAAGGGTTCGAGGTGGGCGTCCGCCCAAGCCCCCTAAAATGTTAGGATCCCTCAAATATATACTTAAATATAATACTTAGTTATTTAATCAACCCAAATGGTGTTCGTTTGGTTGGCTCAATCGTCTAATGCTACGACCTATGGATGGCTACAGGTATATATCCATCAGTTAGTAGTATTCCATATTTGTACCTATTAAAAAATTCTACCCGTTGGATTATCTATCTATATATATATTCGCAGGTATAGAATTTTACATGTACCCATATTATCGGGGACCGTAATTAGGGGTACCCCCAAGACTCCTAATCTCAGCTGATAACCCCCATCAGCACAAGCTGCAAAGGCCTGATGGACTCAATTTCGGTCAAAGCTCCGTCCACTCAAGGGACACGATCTCGCCTCGCCCGAGCCGAGCCTCGGGCAGGAACGGTAGACCAAGGCAGATTCACGCCTCGCCCGAGGGTCTCCTTAAGCAACGGGTGCACCTTCGACTCGCCCGAGGCCCAGCTCGGGCAGGCTTCGCGGAGAAGCAACCTTGGCCAGATCGCCACGCCAACCGATCATATCGCAGGAGCATTCAATGCAAGGATCGCCTGACACCTTATCCTGATGCACACTCTCCAGTCGACAAGGCCGAAGTGACCGCAGTCACTTCGCCCCTCCACTGACTGACCTGACAGGAAAACAGCGCCGCCTGCGCTGCTCCGACTGTTGTGCCACCTGCCAGGGTGAGGCTGATAGCAGCCAAGTCCAGCCTCGGGCGCCATAGGAAGCTCCGCCCCGCCCGACCCCAGGGCTCGGACTCAACCTCGACTCCGGAAGACGGTCTCCGCCTCGCCCGACCCCAGGGCTCGGACTCAACCTCGACTCCGGAAGACGGTCTCCGCCTCGCCCGACCCTAGGGCTCGAACTCAACCTCGACTCCGGAAGACGGTCTTCGCCTCGCCCGCCCCCAGGGCTCGGACTCAACCTCGACCTCAGACGACGGTCTCCGCCTCGCCCGACCCCAGGGCTCGGACTCAACCCTGACCTCGGACGACGGTCTCCACCTCGCCCGACCCCCGGTCTCGGACTCAGCCTCGACCTCGGAGGAGCCACCGCCCCACCCGACCTTGGGCTCGGACCGACCACGTCGCAGGAGGGTACATCATTACCCTACCCCTAGCTAGCTCAGGCTACGGGGAACAAGACCCGCATCCCATCTAGCTCGCCCCGGTAAAACAAGTAATGACGGCACCCCACGTGCTCCATGACGACGGCGGTTCTCAGCCCCCTACGGAAGCAAGGATGCGTCAGCAAGGATCCGACAGCCCCGACAGCTGTACTTCTACAGGGCTCAAGCACTCCTCCGACGGCCACGACGCCACATGAACAGGGCTCCGACACCTCTCCGACAGCCACGTTGGCATGTACATGGGGCTCTGGCTCCCCTCTGCTAGACACGTTAGCACACTGCTACACCCCCGTTGTACACCTGGACCCTCTCCTTACGTCTATAAAAGGAAGGTCCAGGGCCCTCGTACGAAAAGGGTGGCCGCGCGGGAGGATGGGCTAACGCACAGGCTCTCTCTCTTTCTCCCTCGCGAACGCTTGTAACCCCCTACTGCAAGCGCATCCGCCCTGGGCGCAGGACAACACGAGGCCGCGGTTCCTCTTACTGTTTTCCTCCCTTGTGTCTCCGTCTCGCGCCGACCCATCTGGGCTGGGACACGCAGCGACAATTTACTCGTCGGTCCAGAGACCCCCCGGGGTCGAAACGCCGACACATATCCACACAGATAATTTTACCAATCAGGGAACCTATACGGCTGTACTCATTAGAAAATCTCAAATTGTAATATGTCAATCACTCAAAATATAAATCAAACATAAAAAATAAGTTTAACTTCAAATATATCAAACCATATAATTATATAACTTGATATTTAAACAAACAATAGTCAAACAAAGATTTTCTTTTAGCTAAGGTGAACTTTATTAGATGGTAATAGTGATATGATACAAGTATTTTGTACTCATGAGTAGACGGATATGGGTAGTACACATTAACATACCCCTAAAAATCTCATGCACGTCCCTGCTTTCATGTCCATAATGAAGATAAGCTAAACGGCTAGATACTCGGACATGTGGCTGGTTCAGGAACATGGCAATGATTCTTTTCATGAAGTGGGAAAAGGCTAGTTTGATAACTCTATTTTTTCGAGAGATTTTTATTTTTCTAAAAAAATAAACTAATTGTACTTGAGAAAATAAAAATCACTTGAAAAAATAGAGTTACCAAACTAGCCTTAAATAATTAAATTATTGCAGTGCATTAGTACTAATACCAGAATTATTGAAAGTCGTCTAGAGGAGGGTGTGAAAAGGACACTATTACCCATTGGCAAAGACGCAATTGACCTAGTTGGCCCAATTGTAGTCGGACAGTGACCATGTGAGCCTCAGAATTATCCCACCTTGCTTAACTTGGGAGGAGGAAGCCACTTTAAAAGGGAGAGCCACCATTCCCCATTGGACTAGTCTTTTGGGGCGATTGGGCCTTTCCCTGAGTTAGGTGTGCTTAATAAACTGTTGGGCTCTAGGCAACCCTAACTTGTTGGGCCTCGGCCAACCCCACCTGGACTGGGTGTATCATCTGGTATCAGAGCTAGGGCCCATTTTAAGAAGGTGGGAATGATGAGGACATCCTCCACTATTACCCGTTGGCGAAGACGCAATTGGCCCAGTTGGCCCAATTGTAGTCGGACGGTGACCGTGTGAGCCTCAGAATTATCCCACCTTGCTTAACTTGGGAGGAGGAAGCCACTTTAAAAGGGAGAGTCACCCTTCCCCCATTGGACTAGTCTTTTGGGGTGATTGGGCCTTTCTCTGAGTTGGGTGTGCTTAATGAACTGTTGGGCTCCGGGCAACCCTAATTTGTTGGGCCTCGGCCAACCCCACCTAGGCTGGGTGTATCAGGGTGAATAGGCGAAACCTGAAATTTATAAATTTAAGCACACACTACAAGTCGGGGTTAGCGTTAGAATTAAATCCGAGTTCAAAAAATAGTTCTCCTTGCTTGGAGTTGCTCAATCAATGCGGATAACGTTTGGGAGCAAATTCAAATCAATGTGAGCAAGAGAACTATTAGAGAGGGAAAACAAATCAAGTGAAGATCAATCGAGTAGACACGGTGATTTGTTTTACCGAGGTTCGGTTCCAAAGAACCTAGTCCCCGTTGAGGAGGTCACAAAGACCGGGTCTATTTCAACCCTTTCCCTCTCTCAAACGGTCACTTAAACCGAGTGAGTCTTTCCTTTAATCACACGGGTCACTAAGACCCCACAAGGACAACCACACTCTTAGGTGTCTCTTGCTTTATGAAAGTCGCCTAGAGGGGGGGTGAATAGGCGGAATCTGAAAATTATAAACTTAAGCACACACTACAAGTCGGTTTTAGCGTTAGAATTAAAATTGAGTCCGAAAGAGAGGGTGAAAACAAATCACAAGCAAATGAAGAGAGCGACGTGGTGATTTGTTTTACCGAGGTTCGGTTCTTGCAAACCTACTTCCCATTGAGGTGGTCACAAAGACCAGGTCTCTTTCAACCCTTTCCCTCTCTCAAACGATCACCTAGACCGAGTGAGCTTTTCTCCTTAATCAACGGGTCACTTAGACCCCTCACAAGGACCACCACAACTTGGTGTCTCTTGCGTTGATTACAAGTGTCTTAAGAACAAGAAAGAGGAAGAAGAAAAGCGATCCAAGCGACAAGAACTCAAATGAACACAAATATCTCTCTCACTAGTCACTAATTGTTTGGAGTGACCTTTGGACTTGGGAGAGGATTTGATCTTTTGTTTGTGTTTTGGAGTCGAGTCTAGAGCTCTTGTATTAAATGCAATGGCTGAAAACTTGGATGCCTTAAAGTGTGGTGGTTGGGGTATTTATAGCCCCACCCACCAAAATGGCCGTTGGGGAGGCTGTGTGTCGATGGGCGCACCGGACAGTCCAGTGCGCCACCGGACAATGTCCGGTGCGCCAGCCACGTCCCCCAACCGTTAGGGTTCGACCGTTGGAGCTCTGTCAGCCTGGGCCACCGGACAGTCCGGTGATGCACCGGACAGTCACTGTTCACTGTCCGGTGCGCCTTCTGGCGTATGCTCTGACTTTGCGCGAACTGTCCGCGCACTGTAGCGTTCACTGTTCACTTTTGTAGACCACCGTTGGTGTTGTAGCCGTTACTCTGCATGGCACACTGGACAGTCCGGTGTTACACTGGACAGTCCGGTGAATTATAGCGGAGTGGCTTCCCAAAAACCCGAAGGTAGCGAGTTCAGAGTTGATCTCCCTGGTGCACCGGACACTGTCCGGTGGTGCACGGGACACTGTCCGGTGGCACACCGGACAGTCCGGTGCGTCAGACTAGGGCAGCCTTCGGTTGGTTTTGCTTCTTTTTATTTGAACCCTTTCTTGGACTTTTTATTGGTTTATGTTGAACCTTTGGCACCTGTAGAATATATAATCTAGAGCAAACTAGTTAATCCAATTGTTTGTGTTGGGCAATTCAACCACCAAAATCATTTTAGGAAAAGGTTTGACCCTATTTCCCTTTCAATCTCCCCCTTTTTGGTGATTGATGCTAACACAAACCAAAGCAAATATATAAGTGCAGAATTGAACTAGTTTGCATAAGGTAAGTGCAAAGGTTGCTTGGAATTAAACCAATTTAAACTTTCATAAGATCTGCATGGATTGCTTTATTTCTTTTATCATTTTGGACCATGCTTGCACCACTTGTTTTGTTTTTGCAAATTCTTTTGGAAATTATTTTCAAAGTATTTTTGCAAATAGTCAAAGGTATATGAGTAAGATTTCGAGAAGCATTTTTAAGATTTTGAAATTTTCTCCCCCTGTCTCAAATGCTTTTTCTTTGACTAAACAAAACTCCCCCTTAATTAAATTCTCCTCTTAGTGTTCAAGAGGGTTTTACCAATTGAGATAGAATTTCTTAGAGGAATGCTAATTTCAAAGATACCAATTGAAAAACATTTTAAAAACTTTAAACTTGTTTCGAAAAAATTTGAAATTGGCGTGGTGGTGCGGTCCTTTTGCTTTGGGCTAATACTCTCTCCCCCTTTGGCATGAATCACCAAAAATGGAGTCTTTAGGGCCCTTTTTAAATTCTCTCCCTCTTTGACAAACATTATATGAGCGAAAGATTATACCAATGTGGAGAGATGGCGGAATACCGGCAAAGAGTAAAGAGTACCGATGGAGTTGAATGGAAGCGACGTCTTTGCCAAATACTCCATTTTCCCTTTCAATCTATGACTAAGTATAAGAATACACTTGAAAACACATTAGTCATAGACATAAAAGAGATATGGTCAAAGGTATATAAATGAGCTATGTGTGCAAAGGATCAATCAAAATCCCGAGAATCAAGAATGTTTAGCTCATTCCTAAGTTTGGTAAAGGTTTTCTCATCTAATGGCTTGGTAAAGATATCGGCTAATTGTTCTTTGGTGTTAATATAGGCTATCTCGATATCCCCCTTTGTTGGTGATCTCTAAAAAAGTGATACCGAATGGCTATGTGCTTAGTGCGGTTGTGTTCAACGGGATTATCCGCCATGCAGATTGCACTCTCATTATCACATAGGAGAGGGACTTTGCTAAATTTATAGCCATAGTCCCTGAGGGTTTGCCTCATCCAAAGTAATTGCGCGCAACAATGGCCTGAGGCAATATACTCGGCTTCGGCGGTAGAAAGAGCCACTGAGTTTTGTTTCTTTGAAGCCCAAGACACCAGGGACCTCCCCAGAAACTGACCAGGCCCTGATGTGCTCTTCCTATCAATTTTACACCCTGCCCAATCAGCATCTGAATATCCTAATAAATCAAAAGAGGATCCCTTGGGGTACCAAAGACCAAACTTAGGTGTATAAACTAAATATCTCAAGATTCTTTTCACGGTCCTAAGGTGAACTTCCTTAGGATCGACTTGGAACCTTGCACACATGCATACGAAAAGCATAATATCCAGTCGAGATGCACATAAGTAGAGTAAAGATCCTATCATCGACCGGTATACTTGGTTCCCATGGGAGTCTTGATGGGCTTGGCATCCTTCATTCCAAATTTAGTATGTCTTGAATGTACTTCGTTTGGCTGATGAAGGTGCCCTCTTGGAGTTGCTTGACTTGAAATCCTAGAAAATACTTAAACTCCCCCATCATAGACATCTCGAATTTTTGAACCATGATCCATCTAAACTCTTCACAAGTAGATTTGTTAGTAGACCCAAATATAATATTATCTACATAAATTTGGCATATAAACAAATCTTTTGCAATAGTTTTGGTAAAGAGAGTAGGATCGGCTTTTCCGACTTTGAAACCATTAGTGATAAGAAAATCTCTTAGGCATTCATACCATGCTCTTGGGGCTTGCTTGAGCCCATAAAGCGCCTTTGAGAGTTTGTAAACATGGTTAGGGTACTCACTATCTTCAAAGCCGGGAGGTTGCTCAATATAGACCTATTCATTGATTGGTCCATTGAGGAAGGCACTCTTCACGTCCATTTGATATAGCTTAAAGCCATGGTAAGTAGCATAGGCAAGTAATATACGAATTGACTCAAGCCTAGCTACGGGTGCATAGGTTTCACCAAAATCCAAACCTTTGGCTTGTGAATAACCCTTGGCCACAAGTCGTGCTTTGTTCCTTGTCACCACACCATGCTCATCTTGTTTGTTGCGGAACACCCACATAGTTCCTACAACATTTTGATTAGGATGTGGAACCAAATGCCATACCTCATTCCTCGTGTAGTTGTTGAGCTCCTCTTGCATCGCCAGCACCCAATCCAAATCTTTAAGTGCATCCTCTACCCTATGTGGCTCAATAGAGGAAACAAAAGAGTAATGTTCACAAAAATGAGCGACTCGAGATCGAGTGGTTACCCCCTTATGAATATCGCCAAGGATGGTGTTCACGGGGTGATCTCTTTGAATCACTTGGTGGACTCTTGGGTGTGGCGGTCTTTGACCCTGTTCATCTTCCTTGTCTTGATCATTGTCATCTCCCCCTTGATCATTGCCCTCCTCTTGAGGTGGCTCATCTTCTTGATCTTCTTCTTCATCATCTTGAGCCCGTTCCTCATCTTGAGTTGGTGGAGATGCTTGTATGGAAGATGATGGTTGATCTTGTGCTTGAATGGGCTCTTCGGATTCGTTAGGACACACATCCCCAATGGACATGTTCCTTAGCGCGACGCACGGAGCCTCTTCATCATCTAGCTCATCAAGATCAACTTGCTCCACTTGGGAGCCGTTAGTCTCATCAAACACAATGTCACAAGAAACCTCAACTAATCCAGTGGATTTGTTGAAGACTCTATATGCCCTTGTGTTTGAATCATATCCTAGTAAAAAGCCTTCTACAGCCTTAGGAGCAAATTTAGATTTTCTACCTCTTTTAATAAGAATAAAACGTTTGCTACCAAAGAATCTAAAATATGAAACATTGGGCTTTTTACCGGTGAGGAGTTCATATGATGTCTTCTTGAGGATTCAGTGAAGATATAACCGGATGATGGAGTAGCAGGTGGTGTTAATCGCCTCGGCCCAAAATTGGTCCGGTGTCTTGTACTCATCAAGCATGGTCCTCGCCATGTCAAGTAGAGTTTTGTTCTTCCTCTCCACTACACCATTTTGTTGGGGTATGTAGGGAGAAGAGAACTCATGCTTGATGCCCTCCTCCTCAAGGAAGCCTTCAATTTGAGAGTTCTTGAACTCCGTCCCATTGTTGCTTCTTATTTTCTTTATCCTCAATCCAAACTCATTTTGAGCCCGTCTCAAGAATCCCTTCAAGGTCTCTTGGGTTTGAGATTTTTCCTGCAAAAAGAATACCCAAGTGAAGCGAGAATAGTCATCCACAATTACAAGACAATATTTACTCCCGCCGATGCTTATGTAAGCTATCGGGCCGAATAGATCCATGTGGAGTAGCTCAAGCGGCCTGTCGGTCGACATGATGTTCTTGTGTGGATGATGGGCACCAACTTGCTTTCCTGCTTGACATGCGCTACAAATCCTGTCTTTCTCAAAATGAACATTGGTTAGTCCCAAAATGTGCTCTCCCTTTAGAAGCTTGTGAAGATTCTTCATCCCAACATGGGTTAGTCGGCGATGCCAGAGCCAACCCATATTAGTCTTAGCAATTAAGCAAGTGTCGAGTTCAGCTCTATTGAAATCAACTAAGTATAGCTGACCCTCTAACACTCCCTTAAATGCTACTGAATCATCACTTCTTCTAAAGACAGTAACACCTAAATCTGTAAAAAGACAGTTGTAACCCATTTTGCATAATTGAGAAACTGAAAGCAAATTGTAATCTAATGAATCTACAAGAAAAACATTGGAAATAGAATGGTCACGTGATATAGCAATTTTACCAAGTCCTTTGACCAAACCTTGATTTCCATCCCCGAATGTGATAGATCTTTGGGGATCTTGGTTTTTCTCATAGGAGGAGAACATCCTTTTCTCCCCAGTCATGTGGTTTGTGCACCCGCTGTCAATGATCCAACTTGAGCCCCCCAGATGCATAAACCTACAAAACAAGTTTAGGCCTTGTTCTTAGGTACCCAAACGGTCTTGGGTCCTTTGACATTAGAAACAAGCACCTTGGGTACCCAAACACAAGTCTTTGACCCCAACATATTTGGCAACTATCTTGCCTGATTTGTTAGTCAGCACATAAGATGCATCAAAAGTCTTAAATGAAATAATTGGCTCATTTGATGCAATAGGAGTTTTCTTCTTAGGCAATTTAGCATGAGTGGATTGCCTAGAACTAGATGCCTCACTCTTATACATAAAAGCATGGTGAGAACCAGAGTGAGATTTCCTAGAATGAATTCTCCTAATCTTATGTTCGAGATACCAGCAGGATGTAAAATATAGCCCTCGTTATCCTGAACCATGGGAGCCTTACCCTTAACAAAATTAGACAATTTCTTGGGGGCATTAAGCTTGACATTGCATCCCTGTTGGAAGCCAATGCCATCCTTAATGCCAGGGCGTCTCCCATTATAGAGCATGCTTCTAGCAAATTTAAAATTTTCATTTTCTAAGTCATGCTCATTAATTTTAGCACTAAGTTGAGCTATGTGATCATTTTGTTGTTTAATTAAAGCTAGGTGATCATGGATAGCATCAACATTAACATCTCTATATCTAGTACAAATAGAAACTTGATCAACACTAGAAGTAGAGGGTTTGGAGACATTTAATTCATCAATCTTAGCATGTAACATGGCATTTTCATTTCTAAGATTGGAAATAACATCATTGCAAACATTTAAATCCTTAGCCTTAGCAATTAATTTTTCATTCTCAATTTTAAGGCTAGTAAGTGAGGGATTCAATTTATCAATCTTAGCAATTAAACTAGCATTATCATTTCTAAGGTTGGTAATTGAATCATCACATATATTTGACTTCTCAACCTTAGCAATCAAATTAGCATTCTCAATTCTAAGGTTAGAGATAGTGTCATGGCAAGTGCTAAGCTCACTAGTCAATTTTTCACAATTTTCTATCTCCTGAGCATAAGCATTTTTAACTTTAACATGCTTTTTGTTTTCCTTAATAAGGAATTCCTCTTGGCTATCCAAGAGTTCATTCTTTTCATGAATGGCTCCTATCAATTCATTCATTTTTTCCTTTTGTTGCATGTTTCAGTTGGCAAAAAGAGCAAGCAAGTTATCTTCATCATCACTTGAACTAGCCTCATCACTAGTTGTTGCATATTTTGTAGAGGCTCTAGATTTTACCTTCTTCTTCTTGCTGTCCTTTGCCATGAGGCACTTGTGGCCGACGTTGGGGAAGAGGAGGCCCTTGTTGATGGCGATGTTGGCGATGTCCTCGTCGGAGGAGTCGGTGGAGCTCTCGTCGGAGTCCCACTCCCGACACATGTGGGCATCGCCACCCTTCTTCTTGTAGTACCTCTTCTTTTCCTTCCTCTTTCCCTTCTTGTCGTCGCCCCTATCACTATCACTTGACATAGGACATTTTGCAATAAAATGACTAGGCTTACCACACATGTAGCAAACTTTCTTGGAGCGGGGTTTGTAATCCTTCCCCCTCCTTTGCTTGAGGATTTGGCGAAAGCTCTTGATGATGAGCGCCATTTCCTCGTTGTCGAGCTTGGAGGCGTCGATGGGAAGCCTATTTGATGTAGACTCTTCTTTCTTCTCCTCCGTTGCTTTGAAGGAAACGGGTTGCACCTCGGGTGTTGAGGTGGCGCCTCGCTCGATGATTTGTTTGGAGCCTTTGATCATCAATTCAAAGCTCATAAACTTTCCTATAACCTCCTCAAGAGACATTAGCTTATATCTAGGATCACCATGAATTAATTGAACTTGTGTAGGATTAAGAAAAACAAGTGATCTTAGAATAACCATGACCATTTCATGGTCATCCCATTTTGTGCTCCCGAGGTTGTGCACTTGGTTCACCAAGGTGTTGAGCCAGTTGTACATGGCTTGTGGCTCCTCTCCTTGGTTGAGCATGAATCGACCGAGCTCCCCCTCGATTGTTTCCCGCTTGGTGATCTTGGTCACCTCATCTCCTTCATGTGCGGTCTTGAGTACGTCCCAAATCTCTTTGGCACTCTTCAACCCTTGCACCTTATTATACTCCTCTCGACTTAGAGAGGCGAGGAGTATAGTAGTGGCTTGGGAGTTGAAGTGCCAGATTTGGGCAACCTCGTCCGAATCATAATCTTCATCCCCTACGGATAGTACCTGTGCTCCAAACTCAACAACATCCCAAATGCTAGTGTGGAGTGAGGTTAGATGGTGCCTCATTTTATCACTCCACATACAATAATCTTCACCATAAAAAATGGGTGGTTTGCCTAATGGGACAGAAAGTAAAGGAGTGCGTTTGGAAATGCGAGGGTAGTGTATGGGGATCTTACTAAACTTCTTACGCTCATGGCGCTTAGAAGTTATGGACGGTGCGTCGGAGCCGGAGGTGGATGGCGACGAAGAGTCGGTCTCGTAGTAGACCACTTTGTTCATCTTCTTCTTGTCGCCACTCCAATGCGACTTGACGCGTGGAGGGGATTCCTCCTTGTACTTGGTTCTAGACTCCCTTGATGGAGCCTTCCCGTGGCTTGTAGCAGGCTTCTCGTCGGTCTTGACCTCCTTCTTGGTGTGATCTCCCGACATCACTTCGAGCAGTTAGGCTCTAATGAAGTACCGTGCTCCGATACCAATTGAAAGTCGCCTAGAGGGGGGTGAATAGGCGGAATCTGAAAATTATAAACTTAAGCACACACTACAAGCCGGGGTTAGCGTTAGAATTAAAATTGAGTCCGAAAGAGAGGGTGAAAACAAATCACAAGCAAATGAAGAGAGTGACGCAGTGATTTGTTTTACCAAGGTTCGGTTCTTGCAAACCTACTCCCCGTTGAGGTGGTCACAAAGACCGGGTCTCTTTCAACCCTTTCCCTCTCTTAAACGGTCACCTAGACCGAGTGAGCTTTTCTCCTTAATCAACGGGTCACTTAGACCCCTCACAAGGACCACCACAACTTGGTGTCTCTTGCGTTGATTACAAGTGTCTTGAGAACAAGAAAGAGGAAGAAGAAAAGCGATCCAAGCGCCAAGAACTCAAATAAACACAAATATCTCTCTCTCACTAGTCACTAATTGTTTGGAGTGATCTTTGGACTTGGGAGAGGATTTGATCTCTTGTTTGTGTCTTGGAGTGGAGTCTAGAGATCTTGTATTGAATGCAATGGATGAAAACTTGGATGCCTTGAAGTGTGGTGGTTGGGGGTATTTATAGCCCCACCCACCAAAATGGCCGTTGGGGAGGCTGTCTGTCGATGGGCGCACTGGACAGTCCGGTGCGCCACCGGACACTGTCCGATGCGCCACCAGACACTGTCCAGTGCGCTAGCCACGTCACCCAACCGTTAGGGATCGACTGTTGGAGCTCTGTCAACCTGGGCCACCGGACAGTCCGGTGATGCACCGAACAGTCACTGTTCACTGTCCAGTGCGCCTTCTGGCGCCTGCTCTGACTCTGCGCGAACTGTCCGCACACTGTAGCATTCACTGTTCACTTTTGTAGACGACTGTTGGCGCTGTAGCCGTTACTTCACATGGCACACCGGACAGTCCGGTGCTACACCGGACAGTCCGGTGAATTATAGCGGAGTGGCTTCCCAAAAACCCGAAGGTAGCGAGTTCAGAGTTGATCTCCCTGGCACACCGGACACTGTCCGGTGGCACACTGGACAGTCCGGTGCGCCAGACCAGGGCAGCCTTCGGTTGGTTTTGCTCCTTTTTATTTGAACCCTTTCTTGGACTTTTTATTGGTTTGTGTTGAACCTTTGGCACCTGTAGAACATATAATCTAGAGCAAACTAGTTAGTCCAATTATTTGTGTTGGGCAATTCAACCACCAAAATCATTTTAGGAAAAGGTTTGACCCTATTTCCCTTTCACTTTGCTTACAAACACTTAAAAAAGAGGTGAGGAAGGAAGAAAGGCAATCCAAGCAACAAGAGCGCAAATGAACACGAACACACTATCTCTCAAGTCACTAAGTGGTTGAGATGAATTTGAGACTTGGAGAGGGTTTGATCTTTGGAAATGTGTCTTGGAGTGAATGCTCTAGCTCTTGTATTAAATATGATCTTCTGAAAACTTGGATGCCAAAGGATGGTTGGGGTTATTTATAGCCCCCAACCACTTTGTAGCCGTTGATAAAGGCTGTTGGCGATGGGCACATCGGACAGTCCGGTGTGCCACCGGACAGCCACTGTGCACTGTCCGGTGCGTGCCACGTCAGTGCAACCGTTAGGGTTCTGAGCAGTTGACCGTTGGAGTGCCTTGTGTTCTAGCTGCACCGGACAGTCCGGTGCCCTCTGACTTCTACGCTTCTGACTCTATCGCGACACTGTTGCGCACTTTAGCACTTTACAGAGTCAACCGTGTAACACCTCTGGTGTTACTATAACTAAAACTTGAGCATAACATCATGAACATCAGCATTTCATATGTTTGATACACCTAGAGTGCATTCACTAGGCAAAATTTCAAACAAGTTGTATTGTTATGGCATTTTGCATATAAGACCCTAGTGTAGGGTGCTTAACCTTAAATAGGGATCTGAGGGGTAAAACAGGAGCTAAATAGAGAAAACCCCAAAGACTAAGTAAAATAGTCATAAAAGTTATTAAGGATGGACCTACATTACATTTACCCCCTTGAAAGACCAGAAACCCTAATTGAAACCCTCGAAAACCCTAAATGCAAACCCTAGGGGGTTATGTGCAAAATTAGTCCACTTTTGGACTAAAGTGCAAAAACCATGATAAATGAGTATCCTAAGTTATTTGGTTCACAAATGTGTGGATTTGTAAGCTAAATCTTGGATTTTGGACTTATTTGCAAAATGGACCTCATTTGAGTTCTATGCTAAGTCTGAAAATCAAGGTTTTGGCTCAACTTTGGAGCTGTGTAACTTTCAAAATAGTGAGAATTCACCATAGGGCACCACATCAGATTTGTAGACCTATCAAAGGAGAACAATTTTGCTTAAGAGTGTAAGCAAGGTTGTTATGAAGAATTTGGAGATAATCACACTTAAAGTCAGGCTATCAGGCTAACTGGTGACTGAAACTTGGTTTGACAGTGTGGTGGGTCAATCTTTGAACCCAGATTTAAACATGATCCAGTGCAAGTTTGGGCATGATTCCCATAACAAAATTGTAGCTGGAACATGGGGCTATAACTTTGGTACAGAGGGTTATTGAAGTTCTCATGCAAAATCTGGAGAAAAGTTGCCCTGAAAATGCTCTATCAGATGAACTGAAGAAGGGTCCTATGGTACAGTACTGAAGAAGATTAGTTTCAGCCGTTCACCGCCGACGACTCCCTTTGCCGCGATTCGTGTCGCTGGCATCTGGATTCGTGCCTGGAGTTGATGGATAGCATCGTGGGGTGAAAGATCATCGCCGTCGGTGAGCTGGACGCCACTCCGGCTAGCCGCCGTGCCTCTCCCCTTGCTCACCAATCCCTCGGATAGGATTCTCACCGCCGTTGAGCCATCACCGTCATCTGTCGTGTGTCCAGACACTTTAACACGTCGCGGCTAACCGTTCTTCGCATGTCCGGTGATCGCCGGAGGCATCGCCACGGTAAAAGCCGCGTGGCGTAACCACCAGTGACTCACTCGGTTTATACCGCTCGTAATCCGCTGCTTAAATTCGTTGTGCCCTCGGCCGATTGCTATAAATTGCCGCCACCATTCACTCTGTTAGGTAATTGCGCAACTAGTAGAGCCATTCGTGCCTCGAATCATTCTCTAGAGCTCGAGAATTTCTCGTTTCCCCCAAATCAGTTTCCCACCACCGAAAAAGCACCCTCGCCGTGGCCAGCCACTTCCAGGTTTGATCATGCTCTCTGCGGTTCTGTTTCAACACCTGTATGCATTCGTGATGCTCATCAACCCATCCGATCGAACTAGACCATCCCCAATCCCCGGAAACGTGTTGATCATTGGGTTGTCCGCACGGTCTCCGTGGCCAGAGGCCTTTGGGCAGCCACTCGTGAAATTAACTTGGGGGAAATGTTCGGGAAGGGTTCAATCCTATGTCGACTGCTTGGGAGCACCGGTCCTGGCTCCCTCCGGCCAGTCTTGCTCATCGGAGCTCTGCTTCCCGTGCGGTGCGCCGTCGGGGACTTTGGCGTGTGAAGAATCATAAATTGGAGGGTTTCGGTGTTAATGTCAGCGACACAGAAAACAGTAGCTAGGACTCTTAATGGAATAGTTAAACGCCAAGATTCTTTCTACAAAGTCTGCATCGCGGGCGCGGGCGCGCGTGCATTTTCCTTGGGCTTGGGCTGTTTGGGCTGTTTCTGGCCCGATACTGTTCAAACCTTTTCCTTTTCTTTTTCCAGCAGGACTCCAACAATTTTAGAAAATGGTAGAAAAATCCTAAAAATGTCAAACCAATTTTCCTAGATTCCTTATTTTTCATAGTATTTAATAAAAATAGTTGACTGATTTTTAGAACAAATAGGAAATTTTGGAGCATTTAAAATAGCTTAAATCATTGGTTCTGGATTTTTAGAAAATAGATAATAATTCCAAAATTGCCCAAACTTTTTAATTGAACTCTAAACATTATTTAGAAGCTTTGGTTAGAATTTGGTTTGATTTGGACTTTGTTTGATACCTCAAGCCCAAAACCCTACCCCCTGCCCTATGAATTCCTTTACTGACTCCGGAAACCCTAAGTTCTCAGAATTCCGTGAAGGAAAGTTATATTCAAGATTTTAGATAATAAACTCTTGTTATCTTTACACTCTCATGAGCATTACATGACATTCATTCTTATATATATATGGTTATATTTAGAAAACGAAGAAGAGGTTGAGGTAGAAGAGGAGAAGACTTCACCACCACCACCTTCGGGACATCAGACAGGAAATTGTTTCTACTTTGACATCTGCGGATCCAAGCCTGACTCACCTATAAACGAAGGCAAGCCCCAGTGCATTTGCCACTTCCTTGTGTTTTAAAAACCTTTTTCACTTGTTTGATGCATTAGGTGATAGGAGTTGATTGATTAAACAATTCCTGCATTACCTTCCTTAAACTTGATTACCTTCCTTGAATCCCTGTTTTATCTAAGGTTTTTGATGCTTAGCCTTGCTTTAGAAAAACAAATGTTTTGTTTTTACAAAAGATGATGTGGCAAAAGTGGGTGGGATGTTTTTGAAAACAAAACTTGATGGTGGATCCATCATGGCCGTGATGGGTTCAACATCAGAAAAGAGGTACCTCTGCCAGGTACCAAGCTTTGGTTTGAAATGATTAAACTGAGACCAAGCGGGTGACTTGCACGAGAAGAGAGTCTTGGTGTAGTGTCTCTGTCTGAGTCGACTAAGGACCGTGTCGATGTAGGCTTGATGACCGAGGACCCTTTAACTGGTCACATGCCTCGTCATGGGTAAGCCTTGCCTCGGGCAGACTAAGGCCAGAATAAGATAACACGGAATGGGCGTGGAGCAGTGGCGAGAGTAGCGTGTACCCTCCGTGGCAAGAGGCTGGACGGTGGTGTATCTGTGCTCTCGATTGGCGTGAACCTGATCTGGTCTTAAGAACCCTGGTGGCGGGTTGACATATGCAAGGGTTAAGTGCTACATATGTCGTGTGATTGGAGATCCTCATCTGAGTATAATCGATTCGAATCGCCGTACCTTCGTGGTTATGAAGACTTGGTCACTGCCCTATACATAGAACTCCAGTAAAGATGAAGGGATTGTTAAAGAAATTGGCTAGTGCAGGTCAAGTGATTGAACTAGGTAGAAAGAACTCTAGATGCAGGTAATTTTACCTAACTTGACAATAAAACTGGATTTTTAAGGATCCACTTTTAGTAAGCATTTCTGCAAAATAGAGTCTTTGATCATTGAGAAACCTTACCTTGACCCCCTTATAACCAGCATACCCTTGAGAGTCTTTTCTTTAGTCGGGTAAGACTTACTGAGTAATTCCATACTCAGGGTTTTATTCCCCGTTGTTTTTAGGTGAGGAAGCCACAAACTTTTGTTGTTTCTATTCCAAGGTGGTCACAAAAGAAGAACCCCAGGAGTAAAGCTGCGGGAGGAAAGGATCCTCCATAAGAACTTTTGTTTGATACTTATCGGGAGGAGTTTTTGCCTCCCTTGGTTTTGTAATAATACTACTCAGCACTCGTTTAATTATCCTGGTCTGTAATATATAACTTTGTCTTACTTTTTAAATAAAGGTAAGTTTATGTAATCGCTTCCGCATTATCGTATCTCCGATGATCTGTAGTGTCTGCGTGACGGGTGAAACGCTCTTGGTAAAGGTAAGAAAAGCAGATACCGAACTTGTCAAGTGATTTAGGGGCACCTACAGGGTTGTCTGAGGTCCGTGGGACAAGGACAACTGTAGGTGAAAGGGAAATGTGCCCTTGGCCATTTCTAAGTATTTTGGTGATTGAGTGCCAACACAAGTGCTTAAATGTGAATTTATGCTCATGGATGGACAAAGTGCAAATCAAGAGTAAAGGTATGTTTCTAGGCCTTAGTACATTGGTTTTGTGTACTAATATACTTGTCTAAGTGTTAGAAACAGAAAGAAGAAGAAAAGAAAAGAGGAGAAAAAGACTTGGCTGAGTGCAGCCAAGACTCAGCTCAGTCTGGCACACCGGACTGTCCGGTGGTGCACCGGACAGTGTCCGGTGCGCCAGGCTGGCTCGGCATGAAGTAGCCGCTCTCGGGAATTCGCCGACGGCGTACGGCTAAAATTCACCGGACTGTCCGGTGAGCCAACGGTCGGCCGGGCCAACGGTCGGCTGTGGAATCTGCGCGCGACACGTGGCCGGGCCAACGATCGGAAGGGGGCACCGGACTGTCCGGTGTGCACCGGACTTGTCCGGTGCGCCAACGGCTCCCAAATCTGCAACGGTCGGCAGCTCCATTTTAGGAAGGAAATCGGGCACCGGACAGTGTCCGGTGTGCACCGGACTGTCTGGTGCACCCGACGACAGAAGGCAAGATTGGCCTTCCAGATTTGCTCTCAACGGCTCCTAGCTGCCTTGGGGCTATAAAAGGGACCCCTAGGCGCATGAAGGAGTACACCAAGCAACCTTAGAGCATTCTTGATCATCCACACTCAGTCTTTGCGCATTCGTTTGTCATTCTCAGTGATTCGAGCTCCGTTCTAGTGAGAACTTTGAGATAGTCTTTTGAGCTCGATTCTTGGCCGTGTGTGTGCGCATTTTGCTGTGGATTTGTGTGTGTTGCTTCCCTCCCTTACTCTGTGCTTCTTTGTGATCATATACTTGTAAGGGCAAGAGACTCCAATTTGTGGAGATTCCTTGCAAACGGGATAAAGAAAAGAAAGCAAAACACTGTGGTATTCAAGTGAGTCTTTGGACCGCTTGAGAGGGGTTGATTGCAACCCTCGTCCGTTGGGACGCCACAACGTGGAGTAGGCAAGCGTTGGTCTTGGCCGAACCACGGGATAAACCACTGTGCCATCTCTGTGATTGATCTTCTGTGGTTATTGTGTTTTGTTGAGACTCCTCTCTAGCCACTTGGCATTATCTGTTTGCTAACACTTAACCAAGTTTTGTGGCTTAAGTTTGAAGTTTTACAGGATCACCTATTCACCCCCCCTCTAGGTGCTCTCAATTGGTATCAGAGCCGTTCTCTTCAAGAAAGGGACTAACCGCCTGAAGAGATGGATCCTAAGGGGAAGGGAATCGTGATCAATGACAAGGAGAAGGAGTCCTTCGTCAACGAGCCAAAGGACGACAAGACTACCGACTCGGGCTCGGGGCACAGACGCAAAGAAGGGAAGAAGAAGAAGACAAGACGCATCAAGGAGATCATCTACTACGACAGCGACGAATCTTCCTCTTCCCAAAAGGACGACGACAACGACTACAAAAAGACGGTCAATTCGAACTTTTCATTTGATTATTCTCGTATTCAACATAGTTCGAATTCGCATTTGCTTTCCATTCCTCTTGGCAAACCTCCACACTTCGATGGGGAGGACTACGGATTTTGGAGTCACAAAATGCGTAGTCACTTATTCTCTCTCCATCCAAGCATTTGGGAGATTGTAGAGAATGGAATGAAGTTTGATAGCTCGGATAACTCTATGCTCATAAATGAACAAATCCATAGAAATGCACAAGCTACTACTGTTCTCTTAGCGTCCTTGTGCAGGGAAGAGTACAACAAGGTGAGCAGCTTGGACAATGCCAAGCAAATATGGGACACCCTCAAGATCTCTCACGAGGGGAATGACATCACCATGCTCACCAAAATGGAGTTGGTGGAGGGTGAGCTTGGACGATTCGCCATGATAAGGGGAGAGGAGCCAACCCAAACGTACAACCGGCTCAAGACCCTCATCAACAAAATAAGGAACTACGGAAGCACGCGATGGACGGACCACGACGTCGTCCGCCTAATGCTAAGGTCCTTTACCGTTCTTGATCCTCATCTTGTGAACAATATTCGTGAGAATCCCAGGTACACGATGATGACGCCCGAGGAGGTACTCGGAAAATTCGTAAGCGGGCGGATGATGATCAAGGAGGCGAGATACGTCGACGACGCGTTGAACGGTCCAATCCACGAGCCTCAACCCATCGCTCTCAAGGCAACAAGGAGCAAGGAGCCGCTACCCAGCAAGGTGGCACAAGTTGAGGCGGCCGGGCTCAATGATGAAGAGATGGCTCTCATCATCAAGAGATTCAAGACGGCGCTAAATGGTCGCAAGGGGCAACCAAGGAAGACCAAGACAAAGGGGAAGCACTCATGCTTCAAATGTGGTAAGGTTGGTCATTTTATTGCTAACTGTCCTGAAAATGATAGTGACCAGGAGCAAGGGAAAAATGGGAAGAGAGAGAACAAGAAGGTTTACAAGAAGGCCAAAGGCGAAGCACACCTTGGAAAGGAGTGGGATTCGGATTGCTCTTCGTCCGACTCCAACGACGAAGGACTCGCCGTCACTGCCTTCAACAAATCGGCCCTCTTCCCAAACGAGCATCACACTTGCCTCATGGCAAGGGAGAAGAAGATAATCAATCATAATGCTAATACTTATGATTCTTCTAGTAATGATGAGTCTAGTGAAGATGAAATAGATTACTCTAGTTTATTCAAGGGATTGGATAGAACTAAGATAGCCAAGATTAATGAATTGATTGATGCCTTGAATGAAAAGGATAGAATCTTAGAGAAACAAGAAGATCTTTTATATGAAGAGCATGATAAATTTGTTAGTGCACAAAATTCACTTGCTCTAGAAGTTAAAAGAAATGGAATGCTTTCTTGTGAACTTTCTACTTGTAATGAAACCATTTCTTCTTTAAAAGGTGAAATTAATGATTTAAATGCTAAACTAGAAGTAGCAAGTAAATCTAACTCTTGTGTTGAACATGTTGAAATTTGCACTAGGTGTGAGGACGTTGATATTAATGCTTGTTGTGAACACTTAGTTTCAATTTCAAAACTAGATGATGAAGTGGCTAGTCTTAATGCCCAACTTAAGACTAGCAAGAATGAATTTGATAAGCTGAAATTTGCAAGGGATGCCTACACGATTGGTAGACACCCCTCAATTAAGGATGGACTTCGCTACAAGAGGGAAGCCAAGGACTTGACAAGCCATAAGACTCCTATCTCCGCCAAGGAGAAAGGGAAGGCTCCTATGGCTAGTAGTACTAAAAGGAACCATGCTTTTATTTATCATGATAGGAGACAAACTAGAAATGCTTATAGGAGCTATAATGCTTATGATGATTTTGACTCTCATGCCATGTTTGCTTCTAGTTCTTCCTATATGCATGGTAGAAATATGTCTAGGAGAAATGCTATTCATCATGTGCCTAGAAAGAATATTATTCATGCTCCTAGGAAAGTAGTGAATGAACCTTCTACAATTTATTGTGCTTTAAATGCTTCCTTTGCTATTTGTAGAAAGGATAGGAAAATAATTGCTAGGAAGTTAGGGGCAAAATGCAAGGGAGACAAAACTTGCATTTGGGTCCCTAAGGATATTTGCACTAACCTTGTAGGACCCAACATGAGTTGGGTACCTAAGACCCAAGCCTAAATTTACCTTGCAGGTTTATGCATCCGGGGGTTCAAGCTGGATCATCGACAGCGGATGCACAAACCATATGACGGGGGAGAAGAAGATGTTCACCTCCTACGTCAAAAACAAAGATTCCCAAGATTCAATAATATTCGGCGATGGGAATCAAGGCAAGGTAAAAGGGTTAGGTAAAATTGCAATCTCAAATGAGTACTCAATTTCCAATGTGTTTTTAGTTGAGTCTCTTGGTTACAATTTGCTATCTGTTAGTCAACTATGCAATATGGGATATAATTGTCTTTTTACAAATGTAGATGTGTCTGTCATTAGAAGAAGTGATGGTTCACTAGCCTTTAAGGGTGTACTAGACGGCAAGCTTTACTTAGTTGATTTTGCAAAAGAAGAGGCCGGTCTAGATGCATGCTTAATGGCTAAGACTTGCATGGGCTGGCTGTGGCATCGCCGCTTAGCACATGTGGGGATGAAGAACCTACACAAGCTTCTAAAGGGAGAACACGTGATAGGTCTAACCAATGTTTATTTCGAAAAAGATAGACCTTGTGCAACTTGTCAAGCAGGTAAACAAGTGGGAGGAGCACATCACAGCAAGAATGTGATGACCACGTCAAGACCTTTGGAGCTGCTGCATATGGACCTCTTCGGACCCGTCGCCTATCTAAGCATAGGAGGAAGTAAGTATGGTCTAGTTATTGTTGATGACTTTTCCCGCTTCACTTGGGTGTTCTTTTTGCAGGATAAGTCTGAAACCCAAGGGACCCTCAAGCGCTTCCTAAGGAGAGCTCAAAATGAGTTTGAGCTCAAGGTGAAAAAGATAAGGAGCGACAACGGGTCCGAATTCAAGAACCTTCAAGTGGAGGAGTTTCTTGAGGAGGAGGGGATCAAGCACGAGTTCTCCACTCCCTACACACCACAGCAAAATGGTGTGGTAGAGAGGAAGAATAGGATGCTAATCGATATGGCGAGGACGATGCTTGGAGAGTTCAAGACCCCCGAGTGCTTTTGGTCGGAAGCTGTGAACACAGCTTGCCACGCCATCAACAGGGTCTACCTTCATCGACTCCTCAAGAAGACTTCGTATGAGCTACTAACCGGTAACAAACCCAATGTATCGTACTTTCGTGTTTTTGGGAGCAAATGCTACATTCTAGTGAAGAAGGGTAGAAATTCTAAGTTTGCTCCCAAAGGTGTAGAAGGGTTTTTATTAGGTTATGATTCAAATACAAAGGCGTATAGGGTCTTCAACAAATCATCGGGTTTGGTTGAAGTCTCTAGCGACGTTGTATTTGATGAGACTAATGGCTCTCCAAGAGAGCAAGTTGTTGATTGTGATGATGTAGATGAAGAAGATGTTCCGACGGCCGCTATACGAACCATGGCGATTGGAGAAGTGCGGCCACAGGAACAAGATGAACGAGATCAACCTTCTTCCTCAACAACGGTGCATCCCCCAACTCAAGACGATGAACAGGTTCATCAAAAGGAGGCGTGTGATCAAGGGGGAGCACAAGATGATCACGTGATGGAGGAAGAAGCGCAACCGGCACCTCCAACCCAAGTTCGAGTGGTGATTCAAAGGGATCATCCCGTCGACCAAATTTTGGGTGACATTAGCAAGGGAGTAACTACTCGATCTCGATTAGTTAATTTTTGTGAGCATTACTCCTTTGTCTCTTCTATTGAGCCTTTCAGGGTAGAGGAGGCCTTGCTAGATCCGGATTGGATATTGGCCATGCAGGAGGAACTCAACAACTTCAAGCGCAATGAAGTTTGGACACTGGTGCCTCGTCCCAAGCAAAATGTCGTGGGAACCAAGTGGGTGTTCCGCAACAAACAGGACGAGCATGGGGTGGTGACGAGGAACAAGGCTCGACTTGTGGCAAAAGGTTATGCCCAAGTCGCAGGTTTGGACTTTGAGGAGACTTTTGCTCCTGTGGCTAGGCTAGAATCAATTCGTATCTTGCTAGCATATGCCGCTCACCATTCTTTCAGGTTGTTCCAAATGGATGTGAAGAGCGCTTTTCTCAACGGGCCAATCAAGGAGGAGGTGTACGTGGAGCAACCCCCTGGCTTCGAGGATGAACGGTACCCCGACCACGTGTGTAAGCTCTCTAAGGCGCTCTATGGACTTAAGCAAGCCCCAAGAGCATGGTATGAATGCCTTAGAGACTTTTTAATTGCTAATACTTTCAAGGTTGGGAAAGCCGATCCAACTCTTTTTACTAAGACTTGCGATGGTGATCTTTTTGTGTGCCAAATTTATGTCGACGACATAATATTTGGTTCTACTAACCAATAGTCTTGTGAAGAGTTTAGCAGGGTAATGACGCAGAAATTTGAGATGTCGATGATGGGCGAGTTGACCTACTTCCTTGGGTTCCAAGTGAAGCAACTCAAGGACGGCACCTTCATCTCCCAAACGAAGTACACACAAGATTTGCTAAAGAGGTTTGGGATGAAGGACGCCAAGCCCGCAAAGACGCTGATGGGAACCGACGGACACACCAACCTCAACAAAGGAGGTAAGTCCGTTGATCAAAAGGCATACCGGTCCATGATAGGTTCTTTGCTTTATTTATGTGCTAGTAGACCGGATATTATGCTTAGCGTATGCATGTGTGCTAGATTTCAATCCGATCCGAAGGAGTGTCACTTAGTGGCTGTGAAGCGAATTCTTCGATATTTAGTCGCTACACCTTGCTTCGGGATCTGGTATCCAAAGGGGTCTAACTTTGACTTGATTGGGTACTCAGATTCCGACTATGCTGGATGTAAGGTCGATAGGAAGAGTACATCAGGGACGTGCCAATTCTTAGGAAGGTCCCTGGTGTCGTGGAACTCTAAGAAACAAACCTCCGTTGCCCTATCCACCGCTGAGGCCGAGTATGTTGCCGCAGGACAGTGTTGCGCGCAACTACTTTGGATGAGGCAAACCCTCCGGGACTTTGGCTACAATCTGAGCAAAGTCCCACTCCTATGTGACAATGAGAGTGCTATCCGAATAGCGGAAAATCCTGTTGAGCACAGCCGAACAAAGCACATTGACATCCGGCATCACTTTTTGAGAGACCACCAGCAAAAGGGGGATATCGAAGTGTTTCATGTTAGCACCGAGAACCAGCTAGCCGATATCTTTACCAAGCCTCTAGATGAGAAGACCTTTTGCAGGCTGCGTAGTGAGCTAAATATCTTAGATTCGCGGAACTTGGATTGAATTGTAGCATATATGTGTTTATGCCCTTGATCATGTTTATTCTGCATTTTGTTGCTTATTGTGGTGCTCAAGTTGTACAAACACTCCCTGGACCTCACAAGTCCGTGTCAAAATGATGCATAGTTTTAGGGGGAGATGTGTTACAACTTGACCCTTTGAGACTAACCATATGCTTGAGTTTGCTTGTTTTAGTCTCAAAGGAGAATTGAAAGGGAAAAGGTGGACTTGGACCATGAAAGACTTCCACTGCACTCCGATGAGAGGGTAACTTATTCCAAGTTCATCTCATGAACTCTTATTGCCATTTGCTCTTAATTGAAGATTTTGGTGAGGCAATGGGGTTATAGAGCCAAGATTGATCCCGTTTTGGTGTTTGATGCCAAAGGGGGAGAAAATAAAGGCCAAAGCGATAAATGGATCAGCTACCACTTGAGAGATTTTGAAAATAGTAGAATAGAGCTTTTGGTTTGTCAAAACTCTTTTGTTGTCTCTCTTATCAAAAGTTGGCTTCTTGTGGGGAGAAGTATTGATTATGGGAAAAAGGGGGAGTTTTTGAAATCTTTGATCAATCTCTTTATGTTTCAACATGTGTGTTTGACTTAGAGATAGAGATTTGAATTTGATTTGCAAAAACAAACCAAGTGGTGGCATAGAGTGATCCATATATGTCAAAAATGAATCAAAATAATTTGAGTTCTTATTTAAAGTGTTTTTGTACTTGTTCTACTTGCTTTATGTTGTGTTGGCATAAATCACCAAAAAGGGGGAGATTGAATGGGAAATGTGCCCTTGGGCCATTTCTAAGTATTTTGGTGATTGAGTGCCAACACAAGTGCTTAAATGTGAATTTATGCTCATGGATGGACAAAGTGCAAATCAAGAGTAAAGGTATGTTTCTAGGCCTTAGTACATTGGTTTTGTGTACTAATATACTTGTCTAAGTGTTAGAAACAGAAAGAAGAAGAAAAGAAAAGAGGAGAAAAAGACTTGGCTGAGTGCAGCCAAGACTCAGCTCAGTCTGGCACACCGGACTGTCCGGTGCGCCAGGCTGGCTCGGCATGAAGTAGCCGCTCTCGTGAATTCGCCAACGGCGTACAGCTAAAATTCACCGGACTGTCCGGTGTGCACCGGACTGTCCGGTGAGCCAACGGTCGGCCGGGCCAACGGTCGGCTGCGGAATCTGCGCGCGACACGTGGCCGGGCCAACGGTCGGAAGGGGGCACCGGACTGTCCGGTGTGCACCGGACTTGTCCGGTGCGCCAACGGCTCCCAAATCTGCAACGGTCGGCAGCTCCATTTTAGGAAGGAAATCGGGCACCGGACAGTGTCCGGTGTGCACCGGACTGTCCGGTGCACCCGACGACAGAAGGCAAGATTGGCCTTCCAGATTTGCTCTCAACGGCTCCTAGCTGCCTTGGGGCTATAAAAGGGACCCCTAGGCGCATGAAGGAGTACACCAAGCAACCTTAGAGCATTCTTGATCATCCACACTCAGTCTTTGCGCATTCGTTTGTCATTCTCAGTGATTCGAGCTCCGTTCTAGTGAGAACTTTGAGATAGTCTTTTGAGCTCGATTCTTGGCCGTGTGTGTGCGCATTTTGCTGTGGATTTGTGTGTGTTGCTTCCCTCCCTTACTCTGTGCTTCTTTGTGATCATATACTTGTAAGGGCAAGAGACTCCAATTTGTGGAGATTCCTTGCAAACGGGATAAAGAAAAGAAAGCAAAACACTGTGGTATTCAAGTGGGTCTTTGGACCGCTTGAGAGGGGTTGATTGCAACCCTCGTCCGTTGGGACGCCACAACGTGGAGTAGGCAAGCGTTGGTCTTGGCCGAACCACGAGATAAACCACTGTGCCATCTCTGTGATTGATCTTCTGTGGTTATTGTGTTTTGTTGAGACTCCTCTCTAGCCACTTGGCATTATCTGTGCTAACACTTAACCAAGTTTTGTGGCTTAAGTTTGAAGTTTTACAGGATCACCTATTCACCCCCCCTCTAGGTGCTCTCAGTAGGTGGGCCTAATAACTTGGGAGGTTCCGTCACAGCTGGTATCGGAGCGAAGCCCTTCTCTGCAGATATTATGAGACATCTTCAAAAGAATTTTCTGAAGACTTATCTAGAAAATTTCTTCCCCTCTTACCTATTATTTCTGAAGAATTTATACGAAAGACCAGGTAGGAGTGCAATGTATAGAAGGTTGAATCAACTAAAGTTGATTCTGTAATTACACATGCATCATGCTAAGAACTATGTTAACAATAAAATTTTCCCCCTTAGAAAAATGCCACCGCGCACGAGGAAAAGCGCGCGCAAGCATACTGGCCCAATTGGTGTGCCACGTCATCAACTTGCCCCAAGACATGAGGATAGCAGTAGTGGGAGTAATGATCCGATCGGGGATCTTGAAGCGCAAGTGAATCAGCTCCAAACAGAACTCTGACGCAGGACTGACATCTGGGTTGCGGATGGCGACAGAATCAATGAATTAAGAAGCGACATCCGCCGCCTGCAAGATCAGCTCGCAGATCGAGATTTAGCACTCGACTGGGCGGTTCAGTCTCGTTCGATTGCCTGGGCTAAGGAGGCAAAAGCTCGAGCCAGAGTAGAAGAGCTTAGCTCAGCCATCGATAATCTGCAGGCTTATTGTAATACTCTACATGAAGAAGTTCATGTACTGTATTCACAATTGCACCCTAATGCACCTGCGGATCCCGTCGGGACAGAAGCGGGACCTTCTCATGTAGCAGGAGAAGCTTTTGGTGGCGAATTGGACCTTTTCAGGCCCCCTCCCTCCATGAAGTTGGTTGATGAGTGGTCTCCTACGCCAGACAGTGAGGCTACTAAGAGTGATAGGAAGTAGGAATAGTATAGTGTAGAAATAGTAGTGTTATTGTAAAATGGGTACTGTACTCCTGTTGTAAAAATTCGAGTCTGTAACATTACTCCTTTTAGTAATGTAAAATGGATGGTTTCCTTTGGCATATCATATTGTTTTCAAATGTTTGTTGCCATAGATGCCTTCCCGGACTCATGCTCATGATGGGGCTAGTACCTCCCGTGGGAGGGAGGCAACACCAAACCCACCTCCAGTCCCTCCCACACTTGCCGAGGCTATCGCCACCTTGGTAAACGCAACAGCGGATAATACCCGTTTCCTACGGGAGATGGCAGGTCAGCAGCTTCAACAACAAGGCGGGTGGGGCTATCCGCAAGGGCCCCGTGAGACATCTTATTTGGACTTCTCCGAAACGCGTCCACCGCTGTTCGTCAAGGCAGAAGACCCTTTAGAGGCGGACGAATGGATCCGCGTCATTGAGCAGAAATTTGGACTTCTTCGATGTTCTGAAACTCAGAAGCCCCTGTTCGCAGCTCAGCAATTGTGTGGCCCTGCCAGCACTTGGTGGGGAAACTTCGTGGCCGTTCAGCCGGCCAATCATCAAATTACATGGGAAGAATTTAAGTTGGCCTTCCGTGAACATTACATACCTGAAGGAGTACTCCACATGAAACAGGAAGAATTCATGAAGTTGAAGCAAGGCGGAGATACAGTCACCCAGTATCTCAATAAGTTTAATCACTTATCGCAGTATGCGATTGATCAAGTCAACACCGACACAAAGAAGAAGAACTGTTTTATGAGGGGTTTAAATGATTGGATGCAAAGGAAAATGGCTACTTGCATCGACCTCACATACGGAAGGGTTGTCAGCACAGCGCTAGCAGTCGAATCTAAATATACAAGTTCTGGAAAGATCAAGGGGAGTGGAGGCAACTGGCCTAATCAGGGCCCCGAGAAAAGGCAACAGTTAGTTATCCGGCCTTTTAATCAGGGTCGTTCTTCATCATGTCCACCCTCCTTCCCATTTAAACAACCAGTGTTCATCCGTCCCAATGCTGACCCTACTGCAACAAGTCAGCCGAGTGCCCTTGGCACTCGTTTCCCGGCCCTTCCCAGTTCGTCAACAGGTTGTTTCAACTGCGGAAAATCTGGGCATTTTATTAAGGATTGCCCTTATCCAAAGCAAAATCGCGCAAACAATCAACAAGGTACCGGGAATTCTTCTCAAGCTAAGGGAAATGCGGGCAAGAATACAAAGAAGACGGGACGAATTTATTACACTCAAGTGGCCACCACACCGTATGGTGAACCGGTAATGATGGGTACGTTCCTTATGGCCAATCATCCCACAATTATTCTCTTTGATTCTGGTGCTTCACATACATTCATCAGCAAGAAATTTGTGGAGCAACATTGCATTTCATACCATGAATCAAAAGAAGGGTTTAGAATTCAGTCACCTGGGGGACAAATCTTTACTAGGGAAGTGGCTTTCCAAGTGCCTGTAACTTTGGCCGGACGGGACTTTCCTACTAATATGATTGTTTTGAAAGGCCAAGACATAGATGTGATTTTGGGCATGAATTGGTTGGCCAAACATAAAGCAACCCTCAACACTGATCAGAGAACCATCAGGTTGAGTCATAACCAAGAGGAAATTCTTTTGTCTATTCCCATTCCAACCAAAACTACTGGCAGAGTTTATGAAGCCATTATACCGGAGATCAAGGATATTCCGGTAGTGTGCTAGTTCCCAGATGTCTTTCTAGAGGATTTGCCTGGATTGCCACCTGAAAGAGATGTAGAGTTTGTAATTGAGTTGAAGCCCGGTATGGATCCCATTTCTAGAAGATCGTACCAAATGCCTCCAAATGAGCTGGTAGAACTGAAGATTCAATTACAAGATCTACTAGAGAAAGGATTCATCCGGCCAAGCTCGTCACCATGGGGTTGTCCAGCCATATTCGTCAAGAAGAAGAATCAAACTTTACGGATGTGTGTGGATTATCGACCCCTGAATGAGGTCACTATCAAGAACAAGTACCCTCTTCCACGGATTGACATTTTATTTGATCAACTGACTGGAGCAAGGGTATTCTCCAAAATTGATCTTAGGTCGGGCTACCATCAGATCCGTATTCGGCCTGAGGATATACCAAAGACCGCATTCACTACGTGGTACGGATTATTTGAATACCTAGTAATGTCTTTCGGGCTGACAAATGCTCTGGCCCACTTCACTTATTTGATGAACTCGGTATTTATGCCCGAGTTGGACAAGTTTGTAGTGGTCTTCATATATGATATTTTAATATATTCCAAGAATGAAGAGGAGCATGATCAGCATTTACGGGTCGTATTAACGCGCTTGAGGGAACATCAATTATATGCCAAGTTCAATAAGTGTGTGTTTTGGCTGGAAGAAATTAAATTTCTGGGACATGTACTGTCTGCCAGGGGGATTGCGGTAGATCCTACCAAAGTCAAGGACATTTTGGAGTGGAAACCCCCAACCACTGTTCATCAAGTCCGAAGTTTCCTTGGACTGGCTGGTTATTACCGCTGATTTATACCAGATTTTTCTAAGCTTGTGAAGCCAGTCACAAGTCTATTGAAGAATGAAACTAAATTCAATTGGTTTTCAAAGTGTAATGAAGCTTTTGAGCAATTGAAGATATTGTTAACCACTGCTCCAGTGTTGGCTCAGCCAGACATTAATAAGCCCTTTGATGTGTATCGTGACGCATCAGGCAGTGGGCTCGGCTGTGTATTAATGCAAGAGGGCCGAGTAATCGCATATGCTTCAAGGCAGTTGCGCCGGCATGAGGAGCATTATCCCACTCATGATCTGGAGCTAGCTGCAGTGGTTCATGCCCTGAAGATCTGGCGTCATTATCTACTGGGGAATGTCTGTCATATTTATACAGACCATAAGAGTTTGAAATACATCTTTACCTAGTCCGAACTCAATATGAGACAAAGAAGATGGCTCGAGCTGATCAAGGATTATGAATTAGAGATCCATTATCACCCATGCAAAGCAAATGTAGTGGCAGATGCACTTAGTCGCAAGGCTTCCTGCCATTGTCTAACAATGAGGACTTCTGACATTACATTATACCAGGAGATGGAGAATTTGAACCTGGGAATGATTCAACATGGGACTTCAAATCACTTGAAGCTGGAGTCAGTCATCTTACAAAGGATAATTGACGCACAGAAAAATGATGAGGGTATGAAACATATACGTGAGAAGATAAGGGCTAGAAAAGCCAATTGTTTCCGAGAAGATGATCAAGGTGTTGTATGGTTCAATAACCGCATAGTGGTGCCGAAGAATGAAGAGGTCCGTTAACAAATCCTGGATGAAGCACATCTTAGTCATTATTCCATTCATCCCGAAAGCACTAAGATGTATCAAGATCTAAAACAACATTATTTGTGGACGAAGATGAAGATTGAAATTGCACGCTATGTGGCTAGATGTGACACCTATAAACGTGTCAAGGCCATACACCTAAAAGCTGCCGGTCCATTACAATCTTTACCAATACCAACATGGAAATGGGAAGATATTAGTATGGACTTCATTGTGGGATTACCCAGAATAGCAAAAGGCTTTGACTCTATTTGGGTTATCATTGATCGACTTACAAAGATCGCCCACTTCCTTCCAGTCAAAGTAAAATATCCCGTCATCACCTATGCGGAGCTGTACATTGCTCACATCCTCAGTTTGCATGGGGTTCCGAAGACTATAGTGTCGGATCGTGGACCTCAATTCGTATCCAAATTCTGGGAAGAACTTCATAAATCCCTAGGTACCAAATTGCTCCACAGTTCGGCCTATCATCCTCAAACAAGTGGGCAGACTGAGAGGATCAATCAGATACTTGAAGATATGTTGCGGGCCTGTGTGCTGGAGTTCCCACAGAAATGGGATGAATGTTTACCACTAGCAGAGTTCTCATATAATAATAGCTATCAAGAAAGTATCAAGATGGCACCCTTCAAAGCTTTATATGGACGACGATGTCGTACTCCAATAAATTGGTCCGAACCTGGTGAAAGGTACTTCTTCAGGCCTGATATGGTGAAAGAGACCGAAGAAAAGGTTTAGAACATAGTTCTGTCGGGGACCATAATTAGGGGTACCCTCAAGGCTCCTAATTCTCAGCTGGTAACCCCCATCAGCACAAAGCTGCAAAGGCCTGATGGGTGCGATTAAGTCAGGGATCAGTCCATTCGAGGGACTCGATCACGCCTCGCCCGAGCCTAGCCTCGGACAAGGGCGGCCACCCCGGAGGATTTCCGTCTCGCCCGAGGCCCCCCTTCAGCGGCGAACATATTCCCGGCTCGCCCGAGGCCCTGCCTTCGCCAAGAAGCAACCCTGACCAAATCGCCGCATCGACCGACCAAATCGCAGGAGCATTTAATGCAAAGGTGGCCTGACACCTTTATCCTGACACGCGCCCCCCAGCCGGCAGAGCCGAAGTGACCGCCGTCACTTCGCCGCTCCACTGACCGGCCTGACAGAAGGACAGCGCCGCCTGCGCCACTCCGACTGCGGTGCCACTTGACAGAGTGAGACTAATAGGCAGTCAGGCCCTGCCGAAGGTACCATAGGAAGCTCCGCTTCGCCCGACCCCAGGGCTCGGACTCGGGCTAAGTCCCGGAAGACGGCGAACTCCGCTCCGCCCGACCCAGGGCTCGGACTCGGGCTAAGTCCCGGAAGACGACGAACTCCGCCCGACCCAGGGCTCGGACTCGGGCTAAGTCCCAGAAGACGGCGAACTCCGCCCGACCCAGGGCTCGGACTCGGGCTAAGTCCCGGAAGACGGCGAACTCCGCTCGCCCTCCCTCGGGCTCGAACTCGGGCTAAGTCCCGGAAGACGACGAACTCCGCCCGACCCAGGGCTCGGACTCGGGCTAAGTCCCGGAAGACGGCGAACTCCGCCCGACCCAGGGCTCGGACTCGGGCTAAGTCCCAGAAGACTGCGAACTCCGCCCGACCCAGGGCTCGGACTCGGGCTAAGTCCCAGAAGACGACGATCTCCACCTCGCCCGACCCAGGGCTCGGACTTGGGCTCGGCCCCAGAAGACGACGAACTCCGCTTCGCCCGACCCCAGGGCTCGGACTCCGCCCCGGCACCAGCCGGCAATCTCCGCCTCGCCCGAACCTGGGGCTCGGACCCGACCTCGGCCATGGAAGACAGACTCGACCTCGGCTTCGGAGGAGCTTCCACATCGCCCAACCTAGGGCGCAGACCAGCCACGTCAACAGGAGGCGCCATCATCACCCTACCTCGAGCTGAGTCGAGCCGCAGGGAACAAGACCGGCGTCCCATCTGGCTCGCTCCGCCAGATAGGCAATGATGGCGCCCTGCATTCTCTGTGACGACGGCGGCTCTCAGCCCCCTTACGGAAGCAAGAGGACGTCATCAACGATTCAACCGCTCCGACAGCTGTCCCTCCACTAGGCTCCATCGCTCCTCCGACGGCCACGACATCACACCAGCTGGGTGCCAAAATCTCTCCGGCTGCCACAACGGCATGTACTTAGGGCGCTAGCTCTCCTCCGCTAGACATGTAGCACTCTGCTACACCCCCCATTGTACACCTAGATCCTCTCCTTGCGCCTATAAAAGGGAGGACCAGGGCCCTCTTAGAGAAGGTTGTCCGCGCGGGGACGAGGACGAGATACGCGCTCGCTCGAAGCCGCTCGCTCCCTCTCCCGTGTGGACGCTTGTAACCCCCTACTGCAAGCGCACCCGACCTGGGCGCGGGACGAACACGAAGGCCGTGGGATTCCCACCTCTCTCACACCGGTCTCCGGCCGCCTCGCTCTCCCCCCTTCGCGCTCGCCCTCGCGCTCAACCCATCTGGGCTGGGGCACGCGGCGACATTCACTCGTCGGCTCAGGGACCCCCCGGTCTCGGAACGCTGACAGTTGGCGCCCCAGGTAGGGGCACGCTGCGTGTTGACGAACAGCTTCCCGTCAAGCTCCAGATGGGCAGTCTCCAGCGACCTCTCCAACCCGGGACGGTGCTCCGTTTCGGGAGTCTTGAGTTCATGTCCCTCGACGGCAGCTACGATGTGATACTCCTTCCACCGCCGTGCGACAACGACAGTGGCGGCCGACAACCCGCCCGCCGGCGGCGGAATCGATGACGTCTTCCCCGCGTGGTGGAAGAACAACCTTCGAGCTCATCCCGCCCTCTTCCCCGCCGACGGAGGGGAAGACGGGGTAACCAAGGCCAAGCAGGAGGCAGCGCCTCGTCGGCTGTCGAGCGAGTCGATCGCGCCGGCACCCCAATGGGGGGCGCACCGGGTATTTACTTCGCGCTTGAGACGAAGACGAGCGCCGTCTCCCCGCGACACGCCAAACCCGAGCAAGCGGATGACGCCAGCACGCTCGCGGAAAGCTTGCTGGACGTCACCCTCGTACCTGAGACGACGGTGCAGTCAGCCCCCGACATGACATTATCGCCGCTCGTCGACCAAAAGGTACCGACCGATTCCCATCCCACGTCTTTCGGATTCAGCCTCGACCCGCCTAGCGGCCCCGCTTTGGCGGGCGCTCTTGTAGAGGCGAGTCCAAACCCTCTGGGGTTTCGTATGCGGTCACCTTGGGACCGGCTGATGGACGTCTCGACCTACGGGCCCTCTGGGTCCGAGGAAGACGGCGAACCCAGCATCTGTTGGGATTCCTCTGGACTTGGCAACCCCAGTGCCATGTGGGACTTCATGACCGCATGAGACTACTGCCTTTCTGACTGTTCCGATGGTAGCCGTAGCCTCGACAACGAGGACTGTGGCCCAAGTCGCGAATGCTTCCACGTCGATCTAGGGGGTCCCTCCGAAGGCAACCATCTCGGCATGCCGGAGGACGGTGACCTCCCTAGGCCGGTGCCTCGCGTTGACATCCCACGGGAGCTAGCTGTGGTCCGCGTTCAGGCGGGGGGCCATGACCCACAGCTCGAGCAAATCCGCGGGGTGCAGGCCAGGCTCGACGAGGGAGCAGGAGCGCTTGAGCCGATCCGTCGGGACGTCGGGCAGGCATGGGCGGGCCAACCTCCGGCCGGGGAAATACGTCATCTACCCCAGGGCTTCCAGCACCGCGTCGCCGACGACGTCAGAGTCAGGCCACCACCCTCATCTAGTGGGGTCGGCCGGAACCTGGCTGCAGCAGCGATGCTTCTCCGCGAGATGCCGGAGCCATCAACCACCGAGGGGCGGCGAATCCAGGGAGAGCTCAAGAATCTCCTGGAAGGCGTCGCGGTCCGACGGGCTGAGAGCTCTGCCTCCCGAAGGCAGGGGTACCCCTCGGAACCTCATGCCGCGACTTCCCGATTCATGCGGGAAGCCTCGGTCTACACCGGGCGCACGCGCAACACAGCGCTTGCGGCCCCGGGTCGCCTCGGCAACGAGCACCATCACCGCGACCGTCGGGCCCACCTCGACGAGAGGGTGCGCCGAGGCTACCACCCTAGGCGTGGGGGACGCTATGACAACGGGGAGGATCGGAGTCCCTCGCCCGAACCACCCGGTCCGCAGGCCTTCAGCCGGGCCATACGACGAGCGCCGTTCCCGACCCGGTTCCGACCCCCGACTACTATCACAAAGTACTCGGGGGAGACGAGACCGGAACTGTGGCTCGTGGACTACCGTCTGGCCTGCCAACTGGGTGGAACGGACGATGACAACCTCATCATCCGCAACCTCCCCCTGTTCCTCTCCGACACTGCTCGCGCCTGGTTGGAGCACCTGCCTCCGGGGCAGATCTCCAACTGGGACGACCTAGTCCAAGCTTTCGCCGGCAATTTCCAGGGCACGTACGTGCGCCCCGGGAATTCCTGGGACCTCCGAAGCTGCCGACAGCAGCCGGGAGAGTCTCTCCGAGACTACATCCGGCGATTCTCGAAGCAGCGCACCGAGCTGCCCAACATCACCGACTCGGATGTGATCGGCGCGTTCCTCGCTGGCACCACCTGCCACGACCTGGTGAGCAAGCTGGGTCGCAAGACCCCCACCAGGGCGAGCGAGCTGATGGACATCGCCACCAAGTTCGCCTCCGGCCAGGAGGCGGTCGAGGCTATCTTCCGAAAGGACAAGCAGCCCTAGGGCCGCCCATCAGAAGATGCTCCTGAGGCGTCAACTCAGCGCGGTGCCAAGAAGAAGGGCAAGAAGAAGTCGCAAGCGAAACGCGACGCCGCCGACGCGGACCTTGTCGCCGCCGCCGAGTACAAGAACCCTCGGAAGCCCCCCGGAGGTGCCAACCTCTTCGACAAGATGCCCAAGGAGCCGTGCCCCTATCACCAGGGGCGCGTCAAGCACACCCTTGAGGAGTGCGTCATGCTTCGGCGCCACTTCCACAGGGCCGGGCCACCCGCGGAGGGTGGCAAGGCCCGCAACGACGACAATAAGGAAGATCATCAGGCAGGAGAGTTCCCCGAGGTCCGCGACTGCTTCATGATCTATGGTGGGCAAGCGACGAACGCCTCGGCTCGGCACCGCAAGCAAGAGCGCCGGGAGGTCTGCTCGGTGAAGATGGCGGCGCCAGTCTATCTAGACTGGTCCGACAAGCCCATCACCTTCGACCGAGACGATCACCCCGACCACGTGCCGAGCCCGGGGAAATACCCGCTCGTCGTCGACCCCGTCATCAGCGACGTCAGGCTCACCAAGGTCCTCATGGACGGAGGCAGCAGCCTCAACATCATCTACGCCGACACCCTCGGGCTCCTGCGTGTCGATCTGTCCTCCATCCGGGCAGGCGCTGCGCCCTTCCATGGGATCATTCCCGGGAAGCGCGTCCAGCCCCTCGGACGGCTCGACCTTCTCGTCTGCTTTGGAACACCCTCCAACTTCCGAAGGGAGACCCTGACGTTCGAGGTGGTTGGGTTCTGAGGAACCTACCACGCGGTACTGGGGAGGCCATGCTACGCGAAGTTCATGGCCGTCCCCAACTACACCTACCTGAAGCTCAAGATGCCGGGCCCCAACGGGGTCATCACCGTCGGCCCCACGTACAAACACGCGTTCGAATGCGACGTGGAGTGCGTGGAGTACGCCGAGGCCCTCGCCGAGTCCGAGGCCCTCATCGCCGACCTGGAGAGCCTCTGTAAGGAGGTGCCAGACGTGAAGCGTCATGCCGGCAACTTTGAGCCAGCGGAGACGGTTAAGTCCGTCCCCCTCGACCCCAGCAGTGACGCCTCCAAGCAAGTCCGGATCGGCTCCGAGCTCGGTCCCAAATAGGAAGCAGTGCTCGTCGACTTTCTCCACGCGAACGCCGACGTCTTCGCGTGGAGTCCCTCGGACATGCCCGGCATACCGAGGGATGTCGCCGAGCACTCGCTGGACATCCGAGCTGAAGCCCGACCCGTCAAGCAGCCACTGCGCCGATTCGACGAGGAGAAGCGCAGAGCCATAGGCGAGGAGATCCATAAGCTAATGGCGGCAGGGTTCATCAAAGAGGTATTCCATCCCAAATGGCTTGCCAACCCTGTGCTTGTGAGAAAGAAAGGGGGGAAATGGCGGATGTGTGTAGACTACACTGGTCTCAACAAAGCATGTCCGAAGGTTCCCTACCCTCTGCCTCGCATCGATCAAATCGTGGATTCCACTGCTGGGTGCGAAACCCTGTCTTTCCTCGATGCCTACTCAGGGTATCATCAAATTAGGATGAAAGAGTCCGACCAGCTCACGACTTCTTTCATCACACCCTTCGACATGTACTGCTATGTCACCATGCCATTCGGCTTGAGGAATGCGGGCGCGACATACCAGCGATGCATGAACCATGTGTTCGGCGAACACATTGGCCGCACGGTCGAGGCCTACGTCGATGACATCGTAGTCAAGACGAGGAAAGCTTCCGACCTCCTTTCCGACCTTGAAGTGACATTCCGATGTCTCAAGGCGAAAGGCGTCAAGCTAAATCCCGAGAAGTGTGTCTTCGGGGTGCCCCGAGGCATGCTCTTGGGGTTCATCGTCTCCGAGCGGGGCATCGAAGCCAACCCGGAGAGGATCGCAGCCATCACCAGCATGGGGCCCATCAAGGACTTGAAAGGCGTACAGAGGGTCATGGGATGTCTCGCGGCTCTGAGCCGCTTCGTCTCACGCCTCGGCGAAAGAGGTCTACCTCTATACCGCCTCTTGAGGAAGGCCGAGTGCTTCACTTGGACCCCTGAGGCCGAGGAAGCCCTCGGGAACCTGAAGGCGTTCCTCACGAAGGCGCCTATCTTGGTGCCCCCAGCTACCGGAGAAGCCCTCGTGGTCTATGTTGCCGCGACCACTCAGGTGGTCAGCGCCGCGATTGTGGTCGAGAGGCAAGAAGAGGGGCATGCATTGCCCGTTCAGAGGCCAGTCTACTTCGTCAGCGAGGTACTGTCCGAGACCAAAATCCGCTACCCACAAGTGCAGAAACTGCTGTATGCGGTGATCCTGACACGGCGAAAGTTGCGACACTACTTCAAGTCTCATCCGGTAACTGTGGTGTCATCCTTCCCCCTGGGGGAGATCATCCAGTGCCGTGAGGCCTCGGGTAGGATTGCAAAATGGGCGGTGGAAATCATGGGCGAAACAATCTCGTTCGCTCCCCGGAAGGCCATCAAGTCCCAGGTCTTGGCGGACTTCGTGGCTGAATGGGTCGACACCCAGCTCCCAACAGTTCCGATCTAGCCGGAACTCTGGACTATGTTCTTCGACGGGTCGCTGATGAAGACAGGAGCCGGCGCAGGCCTACTCTTCATCTCGCCCCTCGGGAAGCACCTACGCTACGTGCTACGCCTCCATTTCCCGGCATCCAACAATGTGGCTGAGTACGAAGCTCTGGTCAACGGGTTGCGAATCGCCATCGAGCTAGGGGTCCGACACCTCGACGCTCGCGGTGACTCGCAGCTCGTCATCGACCAAGTCATGAAGAACTCCCACTGCCGCTACCCGAAGATGGAGGCCTACTACGATGAGGTTCGGCGCCTGGAAGACAAGTTCTACGGGCTCGAGCTCAACCACATCGCCCGGCGCTACAACGAGACTGCGGACGAGCTGGCTAAAATAGCCTCGGGGCGAACAACGATTCCCCCGGACGTCTTCTCCCGAGACCTGCATCAACCCTCCGTCAAGATCGACGACACGTCCGAGCCCGAGGTACCCTCGGCTCAGTCCAAGGTACCCTCGGCTCAGTCCGAGGCACCCTCGGCTCAACCCGAGGCGCTCTTGGCTCAGTCCGAGGCACCCTCGGCTCAACCCGAGGCACCCTCAGCTCGGCCCGAGGCGCCCTCGGTTCAGTCCGAGGTACCCTCGGCCCCCGAGGGTGAGGCACTGCGCGTCGAGGAGGAGCGAAGCAGGGTCACGCCTAATCGGAACTGGCAGACCCCGTACCTGCAATATCTCCACCGAGGAGAGCTACCCCTCGACCGAGCCGAGGCTCGGCAGTTGGCGCGGCGCGCCAAGTCGTTCGTCTTGCTGGGAGATGGAAAGGAGCTCTACCACCGCAGCCCCTCAGGCATCCTCCAGCGATGCATTTCCATCGCCGAAGGTCAGGAGCTCCTACGAGAGATACACTCGGGGGCTTGCAGCCATCATGCAGCACCTCGAGCCCTCGTTGGAAACGCCTTCCGACAAGGTTTCTACTGGCCGACGGCGGTGGCCGATGCCACTAGAATTGTCCGCACCTGCGAAGGGTGTCAGTTCTACGCGAGGCAGACCCACCTGCCCGCTCAGGCTCTACAGACAATACCCATCACCTGGCCTTTTGCTGTGTGGGGTCTGGATCTCGTCGGCCCCTTGCAGAAGGCGCCCGGGGGCTACACGCACCTGCTGGTCGCCATCGACAAATTCTCCAAGTGGATCGAGGTCCGACCCCTGAACAGCATCAGGTCCGAGCAGGCGGTGGCGTTCTTCACCAACATCATCCATCGCTTCGGGGTCCCGAACTCCATCATCACCGACAACGGCACCCAGTTCACCGGCAGAAAGTTCCTGGACTTCTGCGAGGATCACCACATCCGGGTGGACTGGGCCGCCGTGGCTCATCCCATGACGAATGGGCAGGTAGAGCGTGCCAACGGCATGATTCTACAAGGGCTCAAGCCTTGGATCTACAACAGCCTCAACAAGTTCGGCAAGCGGTGGATGAAGGAACTCCCCTCGGTGGTCTGGAGTCTGAGAACAACGCCGAGCCGAGCCACGGGCTTCACGCCGTTCTTTCTAGTCTATGGGGCCGAAGCCATCTTGCCCACAGACTTAGAATACGGTTCCCCGAGGACGAGGGCCTACACCGACCAAAGCAACCAAGTTAGCCGAGAAGACTCGCTGGATCAGCTGGAGGAGGCTCAGGACAAGGCCTTGCTACACTCGGCGCGGTACCAGCAGTCCCTGCGACGCTACCACGCCCGAGGGATCCGGTCCCGAGACCTCTAGGTGGGCGACCTGGTGCTTCGGCTGCGACAAGACGCCCGTGGGCGGCACAAGCTCACGCCCCCCTGGGAGGGGCCATTCGTCATCGCCAAGGTTCTGAAGCCCGGAACGTACAAGCTGGCAAATAGTCAAGGCGAGGTCTACGGCAACGCGTGGAACATCCAACAGCTACGTCGCTTCTACCCTTAAGATGTTTTCAAGTTGATCATATACCTCGCACCCAGCAAAAGTTTAGTCGTCAAGGAAGGGTCGGCCTCGCCTCGGCAAAGCCCGACCCTCCCTCGGGGGCAAAAAGGGGGGGAACCCCCTCTGCGTCGAAATTTTCCTCGAAAAAAGATCTTTTCTGCCAGAATGTCTTTTGCGCTTTTTGGCTACTTCGAAAGTGGATCCTGAAAACGACGGAGTACACGTAAGCAGCCAAGGCTGACCGAGCCGAGGGACTCCTACGCCTCCGGGATACGGATACCTCACTCATCACCTTCTGCGATAAGTAACTCACGTTCGGATAAGTGATTCTGCGGACCGAACAAGTCTTCACGTTCGAAAGCTCTTCTGTCGAAGCGATCCTTCGAGCCTTCTCGACTGCGTCGGTGATAGAGCCCCATGGACGGGTAAGAGTGCGCGTAAGCGGCAAGGCCGACCGAGCCGAGGGACTCCTACGCCTTCGGGATACGGATACCTCACTCATCACCTTCCGCGAGAAGCAACTCTCGCTCGCACGAACATTTCTATTACCGACAAAAAAGTCCAGATACTCGAAACAAGAGGAAAAGAGACGCAACTTTACAACACGGCGAGGGTGTGTTTAGGCCTCGGCGGCCGCAGAAAACACACGCTACAAGACAATCCGATCCTGCAGGCTCGGATCTTGACGGCTGAAGGGAGGAGCAGCACCCTCGGCATCGACGACACCTTCGGCGAGGTCCGACCTTGTAACACCCTAAATCTCATTTTGAGAATATAGTAAAAACTTTTCAAAGATCTTGCATTAGAATTTTTCTTTTTCTCTCTCTTTAGAACTCTCATAACATTTGAAGACTCATCTCCCTATTTAAAAGCATTTGCTTAAGTGAATACATAATAAATAGAACCATATTTGGCACTCATGATGGAGTTTTAATTATATGTATTTAAAATAATGATAAAATATAATAATGGAATTGAGAATTTGGAGTTAACCCAAAAGGGGTGCACTTTAGGAAAAGGGAAATAATATATAAGGCAAGAGAAAATACTATGTAAAGCAAAATAAATCTATAAATAAATAAAATTTATCCATGCTATGTTCACATTGAACATTTAAATGAAGACAAATTCGCCACAAACTTTGGATTTAAACTGGAATTTAAATTTGAAATGAGTTGGATAAATGGAATGGAAATTAGGAAAGAAAATAAAAAGAAAAAGATTAAAAATCTTACCTGGGCCGGCTCCTTCGTATCTGGCCCAATTACGCTTTCACCGCGCGCGGCCCAACTCCACGCTCGCGGGCGCTCGACGCGCGCCGACATCATGGGCCCACTGGCCAGCCTCTCCCTCGCGTTCTCGTCACTTCCGCGCGGGCCACACTCGTCAGACGCATTCGCGTGCGTTCGGTCTCTCTGCTCCGCGGGACCCACATGTCAGCTCGTTCTCCTCAGCGGATCCCTCCGAGCTCGGCGGTGACCGCGCGCGGAATTCGGGGCACGGGGAGGTTGTTGCGGGCGCTCGGGCCGACCTTCTGGGTATTTAAGGCCATATGATGAGCGCCTAATCCTCATCCCACCCGAAGATCGCCGGCTTCACCGCTAACGTCTCCGCGGCCGTAGCTCACGACCGCCGTCGCTTGGTTCCACCATCCCCACCGTTCGGTGCCCATAACCGGGGCTCAATCGTTCGCTGGGGTATGCGGACTGCGCTCGGGGGACAATCGGGGTGAGCAAGGCCTCGGCTAACCGCGAATTCGTCGCCGAAGTAAAGATCTCCGCCGTGCGCCGTGGGCAGGCCTCCCGGCGACCTAATCCTCGGTAAAATTTCCACCGCTGTGTTCGCCGTCTTCCTAATTTCATTCTGCACCAACTAATTTGGCAAATCAACTCGTCGGGCGGGCGATTTGGTCGCTCCGGCCATGGCCTTGCCGCGGCGGGGCGCGGTGAGCCGCCGGAGGGGGGGTCGGGAGGTAGGAGAATGTTGTGGGCCGTTGGATCTAGCATGTGCGGCTCAGATTAGAAGGGAGAATACCCCTTTCGCGTGAATAATCCGGGCCGCTGATCTGCTAATAGACGGACCCGGTTGGATCTCGTTTCATAAAATCGTGATCGTAGGATTTGGATCGTGCGGTTATAAATGCGTACCGGTTCGCGGGGCTCGGGATTTAATCTTGGCCGTTCACGCTTGATCGGACGGCCGAGATCTGAGAATACCCCTTTGCGGGTACGTTTTGCTAAAGAAACCCTGTAGTTTATAGAAATCAACCCGCGGTCCACTGTGCGGGTGATCTGAGTCTTAGAAAACTTTACCCAGAGCCCCCTGGCATTTGCAGATATTGAGGCCCAGTCCAGAACTCGTTTAAATTGAATAAATAAAATAGAAAACAGATTTTTAATATGAAAATAATTGCTAGAACTTAGATAATTCATAGAAAATTCATTTTAGCTCCAAATTGAACCATTCCAGTTTCTAAAATTTTATAATAATATTCTTCATCATTTTGTGCCTCTGTTTTGGCATGAAAGGCTCATTTAAATTTATCTAATACTTAATCTTGTATTAAATACATAAAAGCTACAGAAATTCATAACTTGAAATATATAACTCCAAATTTAGTGATTCCAGTTCCTATGGTTTCATTTTGATATGTAGATTTTTACTGCATATTTTATTTACATGTTTGGTGTAATGTTAATTTTGCCTATACCATGTATGTTTGTATTGCTACGACTAGCAGTGAGGTCACGAGAATCTGAAGATCATCCTGGTACCTGGAATTCTCAAGGCCCAGGCAAGTTGTGCCCTTGATCACTTCTTTTCACCTACTCATGTTCTAATTAATCATAATGATCTGCATAGGTTAATTTTGATGGGACCCAATAGTTTACCCTAGTTTGTCTACCTTTATACCTTGTTTACCACTGAACTTTCTGGGTAGTACTTGCTAGTGCTATATGTGGTTTTGGGTATGAAGATTACACTATTCATGATATTACTTTTGTTATCAGTTGTTATTTATGGTTCATGTTAAGATCATTATGTTAATTGGAACATGGAGAACCACCCGGGAAAACAGTGCTACCACAAGGGTGGAATGGGACGCCCTTGGCTGATTAATTAGGAAAGCTAGTGGAAGACTACCTTACCCGAAAGGGGCAAGGGCAGTAGGGGAGTGGTCAGTGTAGGGAGGCCCTCGGGAGGATTTTGCTGCGATGGCGGTCCTGTAAGGGATTCCTGCATTGGAACTTCCTATAAACTGTAGCGGGTTTTCGGAAGCTAGTGGAACTTTGTAAAGGCCTCGTAGTGGATCCCTAGCCATTCACCTCGGAAGTGTCTAAGGGCCTTGCAAACCCTGGCGACATGGGATACACGACTTGTGGGTAAAGATGCGCAACCTCTGCAGAGTGTAAAACTGGTATACTAGCCGTGCTCACGGTCATGAGCAGCTCGGACCCTCACATGATTAAATTATGGAACTAAATTCAATTTGTCATATGCATTGCATCGCAGGTGAAGTTGTTATTTTTGTTCTACTACTTAATTGGGTTTGGTATTTACTTATACTTAGTAATTGCTAATAAAATTTTGACCAACTTTAAAAGCAATGCTCAGCTCTAACCATCTTCTTTGGTAAGCCTTACACTTCACGTGAGCTCCCACCTTTGGTGAATTCATGCACATTATTCCCCACAACTTGTTGAGCGATGAACGTATGTGAGCTCACTCTTGCTGTCTCACACACACCACAGGTCAAGAACAGGTACTGCAGGATGAGGCGCTTGGAGGATGCCGTGATGAGTTCGTGAGTGGTCTAGGTCGTCGTCTCCCAGTCAACTTTGGGTTGCTGGACCGTTGTCTCCTTATAATGTAATTATTTATTTTGTATAGAACTCCTGTTATATATAAAGATGTGACATTCGATCCTGTGCCACTATACATCATATGTGTGAGACTTGGTCCCAGCATACCTGGTGTTTATGTTAGCACCCGGGTTTTGGACCCCTAAAATCCGGGTGTTATAGAAGTGGTATCAGAGGAATGTTGACTGCAGGACGAAACCTAGATAGAAATGGACAACCCTTATCTACTTACCTTTGCTACTCTGATTCTTTTCTAAACTTTTCTTAATCTTTTCTCATCTATTTCCGCTTTACTCTGATTATTCTTACCTTTTCCTTCTAAAGACAAACTTGGATTTCACACTTTGAAATCCTGTGCTTAAAGTGACCTTTAGGGATAGGAGACCTACTCTTAGGAACAAAGACAAAACTATTTTTATCTATGTGCTTGAATGTTTGTTCTTATGATACTTGTCTGATTTGGATCTTTGATTGAGTGTGATGGGTTGTGGAGTAATGTCCACGATTACATCTGCATACACGTATGGGCATAAATAGAATTCATAAGATAATTAGACAACTTAGATTATCCTCCACTAAAAGGTATCTATTTCGTAGAAGTTCATCTTATCTTAAAAGATTCTCCCTTATCTTAATAGATCCATCTTATCTTAAAAGATACTCTATTACTATTAATAAGATTCATCTTGTCTTGAAAAAGATTCTATCTTATCCTAATAGATCTAACTGACCTCAAAAGATTCTACCTTATCCTTATGGATTCATCTTGTCCTAATAAGCATATCTACCCCACCCTAGTAACAACCAAGATCTAATCCAAAGTAATTAGATATTATCTAGTCTAATCTAGTTATATCCAACCTAATCCAGATTCTATTTAATCTAAATATGACCCAATCTAAAGTGAGTTATTAACAAGATAGTTAAGTTGGTGATATAGGTTAGACATTGTCTCTACAAATATATCTTAACCTAAATTAATGTCTTATACCAACTCATCCTTGAACAATGGCCTACCTATATCATATAATCCATCCTATCTTAAAAGATTCTAACATATCCTAATAATATTTATCCTACCCTGGTAGATCTAGCTAATCTTAACTAGTTTAATCTAGTCATACCAACCTAATCTGGATTCTATCTAATCCAGTATGATCTAAGCTAGATTAAGATGCTTAATGCTGATACAAAGGATAAGGCTATACTCCAAAATTCACTTAAGCCTAAATTGGTGACCTAGATCAACTCGGCCATATCCAACAACTTGACCTATATAACAAGTTGCATAACAACCCAACCAATAGAGTAATGATGGATTGCATAGTCTATCAACCCCCACCTAAAACAAACTTGTAACCTACATCTTGTAATCTATCTCACCCATATATATCTCTCATCTTGACAGATTCTATCTTACCCTTGGATATTCACCTTATACAACTGGTTACCCCAATCTGGACGTAAAACAAAGATTAAGCCCCACTAAAGAATCTTCAGATTATAACCAGCTACTAGCTTATTCATTCCGCTTATTGAATAATTTCCTTTGCAAAACTGTTACCATATGCTTCTAACTTTCATGGTCAATACCAGGAAAGGAAAGATTATCACGCAACAGCAAACAGAAATGAATTCTCCAAATCCTCCACCTATTGAAACCGAACAAGTGGTTGCTACCCAAAGACTGGTAATACAACAATTAACAGACCTGGTGACCGAGATGCAAAATCAGATAAGACAACAACGCGAAGAAATACGTCAGGCCCGCCAAGAAATAAGGCAAGCACGGTTGGAGAGACAACAACAACAACAACCTCCACCACCACCACCAGCTTCACCAAGCTACATAGATATAAATTATGATGATTTGTAAAATCTAGATGTTACTTTAGTTAGTAGATGATATGATATTATTTTAGAAGGAACAATAAGGTCTATTGACCCTATGTTTTGTTAAAGAATTATGCCTCATGCCGAGATTCCTTTGTTTGTGCATATGTTCCGAGAACAATATGAGTATACATCCCTTTTCTTACAAATCTCGAGGACGAGATTATTTTTAAGGGGGGTAGGATTTGTAACACCCTAAATCTCATTTTGAGAATATAGTAAAAACTTTTCAAAGATCTTGCATTAGAATTTTTCTTTTTCTCTCTCTTTAGAACTCTCATAACATTTGAAGACTCATCTCCCTATTTAAAAGCATTTGCTTAAGTGAATACATAATAAATAGAACCATATTTGGCACTCATGATGGAGTTTTAATTATATGTATTTAAAATAATGATAAAATATAATAATGGAATTGAGAATTTGGAGTTAACCCAAAAGGGGTGCACTTTAGGAAAAGGGAAATAATATATAAGGCAAGAGAAAATACTATGTAAAGCAAAATAAATCTATAAATAAATAAAATTTATCCATGCTATGTTCACATTGAACATTTAAATGAAGACAAATTCGCCACAAACTTTGGATTTAAACTGGAATTTAAATTTGAAATGAGTTGGATAAATGGAATGGAAATTAGGAAAGAAAATAAAAAGAAAAAGATTAAAAATCTTACCTGGGCCGGCTCCTTCGTATCTGGCCCAATTACGCTTTCACCGCGCGCGGCCCAACTCCACGCTCGCGGGCGCTCGACGCGCGCCGACATCATGGGCCCACTGGCCAGCCTCTCCCTCGCGTTCTCGTCACTTCCGCGCGGGCCACACTCGTCAGACGCATTCGCGTGCGTTCGGTCTCTCTGCTCCGCGGGACCCACATGTCAGCTCGTTCTCCTCAGCGGATCCCTCCGAGCTCGGCGGTGACCGCGCGCGGAATTCGGGGCACGGGGAGGTTGTTGCGGGCGCTCGGGCCGACCTTCTGGGTATTTAAGGCCATATGATGAGCGCCTAATCCTCATCCCACCCGAAGATCGCCGGCTTCACCGCTAACGTCTCCGCGGCCGTAGCTCACGACCGCCGTCGCTTGGTTCCACCATCCCCGCCGTTCGGTGCCCATAACCGGGGCTCAATCGTTCGCTGGGGTATGCGGACTGCGCTCGGGGGACAATCGGGGTGAGCAAGGCCTCGGCTAACCGCGAATTCGTCGCCGAAGTAAAGATCTCCGCCGTGCGCCGTGGGCAGGCCTCCCGGCGACCTAATCCTCGGTAAAATTTCCACCGCTGTGTTCGCCGTCTTCCTAATTTCATTCTGCACCAACTAATTTGGCAAATCAACTCGTCGGGCGGGCGATTTGGTCGCTCCGGCCATGGCCTTGCCGCGGCGGGGCGCGGTGAGCCGCCGGAGGGGGGGTCGGGAGGTAGGAGAATGTTGTGGGCCGTTGGATCTAGCATGTGCGGCTCAGATTAGAAGGGAGAATACCCCTTTCGCGTGAATAATCCGGGCCGCTGATCTGCTAATAGACGGACCCGGTTGGATCTCGTTTCATAAAATCGTGATCGTAGGATTTGGATCGTGCGGTTATAAATGCGTACCGGTTCGCGGGGCTCGGGATTTAATCTTGGCCGTTCACACTTGATCGGACGGCCGAGATCTGAGAATACCCCTTTGCGGGTACGTTTTGCTAAAGAAACCCTGTAGTTTATAGAAATCAACCCGCGGTCCACTGTGCGGGTGATCTGAGTCTTAGAAAACTTTACCCAGAGCCCCCTGGCATTTGCAGATATTGAGGCCCAGTCCAGAACTCGTTTAAATTGAATAAATAAAATAGAAAACAGATTTTTAATATGAAAATAATTGCTAGAACTTAGATAATTCATAGAAAATTCATTTTAGCTCCAAATTGAACCATTCCAGTTTCTAAAATTTTATAATAATATTCTTCATCATTTTGTGCCTCTGTTTTGGCATGAAAGGCTCATTTAAATTTATCTAATACTTAATCTTGTATTAAATACATAAAAGCTACAGAAATTCATAACTTGAAATATATAACTCCAAATTTAGTGATTCCAGTTCCTATGGTTTCATTTTGATATGTAGATTTTTACTGCATATTTTATTTACATGTTTGGTGTAATGTTAATTTTGCCTATACCATGTATGTTTGTATTGCTACGACTAGCAGTGAGGTCACGAGAATCTGAAGATCATCCTGGTACCTGGAATTCTCAAGGCCCAGGCAAGTTGTGCCCTTGATCACTTCTTTTCACCTACTCATGTTCTAATTAATCATAATGATCTGCATAGGTTAATTTTGATGGGACCCAATAGTTTACCCTAGTTTGTCTATCTTTATACCTTGTTTACCACTGAACTTTCTGGGTAGTACTTGCTAGTGCTATATGTGGTTTTGGGTATGAAGATTACACTATTCATGATATTACTTTTGTTATCAGTTGTTATTTATGGTTCATGTTAAGATCATTATGTTAATTGGAACATGGAGAACCACCCGGGAAAACAGTGCTACCACAAGGGTGGAATGGGACGCCCTTGGCTGATTAATTAGGAAAGCTAGTGGAAGACTACCTTACCCGAAAGGGGCAAGGGCAGTAGGGGAGTGGTCAGTGTAGGGAGGCCCTCAGGAGGATTTTGCTGCGATGGCGGTCCTGCAAGGGATTCCTGCATTGGAACTTCCTATAAACTGTAGCGGGTTTTCGGAAGCTAGTGGAACTTTGTAAAGGCCTCGTAGTGGATCCCTAGCCATTCACCTCGGAAGTGTCTAAGGGCCTTGCAAACCCTGGCGACATGGGATACACGACTTGTGGGTAAAGATGCGCAACCTCTGCAGAGTGTAAAACTGGTATACTAGCCGTGCTCACGGTCATGAGCAGCTCGGACCCTCACATGATTAAATTATGGAACTAAATTCAATTTGTCATATGCATTGCATCGCAGGTGAAGTTGTTATTTTTGTTCTACTACTTAATTGGGTTTGGTATTTACTTATACTTAGTAATTGCTAATAAAATTTTGACCAACTTTAAAAGCAATGCTCAGCTCTAACCATCTTCTTTGGTAAGCCTTACACTTCACGTGAGCTCCCACCTTTGGTGAATTCATGCACATTATTCCCCACAACTTGTTGAGCGATGAACGTATGTGAGCTCACTCTTGCTGTCTCACACACACCACAGGTCAAGAACAGGTACTGCAGGATGAGGCGCTTGGAGGATGCCGTGATGAGTTCGTGAGTGGTCTAGGTCGTCGTCTCCCAGTCAACTTTGGGTTGCTGGACCGTTGTCTCCTTATAATGTAATTATTTATTTTGTATAGAACTCCTGTTATATATAAAGATGTGACATTCGATCCTGTGCCACTATACATCATATGTGTGAGACTTGGTCCCAGCATACCTGGTGTTTATGTTAGCACCCGGGTTTTGGACCCCTAAAATCCGGGTGTTACAGACCTAGCCTCGGATGGCGACGCGGTCCGAGGATCTCCACTCTGAAGGACGACGTCATCGCCACGCCCGGGCCATCGCCGCCAGGGTCTTCTCCGGGAATCCGGCCCGAGCAGGCGGCTCGGCTGGTCAACTCCGGCGTCGGTCCCGCTAAAGGACGACCCGGCCAGGCTCCAGCCAACCAGGTTTTCTTTTCGAGCCAACTCTGCCTCTGTTCATGTTGACGCCGCTACCCCTGGCCTTGGCTCATCGAAGAGTGGCCGAGGGGTTCCTTTAATTAAGCTAGAGAAGCCTCGGACAACAAGGCCGACCGAGCCGAGGGACTCCTACGCCTCCGGGATACGGATACCTCACTCGTCACCTGTACACGGGGCGACTCACGCTTGGTGAAGCGGTTCGGACAACCAACAGGCGAGTCTTAGCGCTCGAAAATGAGGAAAAAACACGGCTCCGTGCCGAAAATACATACATGTTCAGGCCCCGACAGCCACAATGAACAAAAACACTGGCATTCAAAGTGCCATTACAAACGGAACTCCGGTTCCGTCCTCGCGGTTATGGACAACCTCCATGCCGGGGAAGCCCGTGGAGCGACAAGCTCTGGGCGAATCACCAGCAAACGCTGGTCGCCCCAAAGCGCGTCGGCAGGTCCTCACTCCTGTCCTCGCCACGCAAGCGAGGAAGAGGACGGAATGTTGCATCCTAGCTGGACAGCAACAGCCCGCCTCCCCCAGCATGGCTGGAGGACGTCTCCTCCGCAGAACTGGAGGATGGTCTCCACCACCAGAAGCTGGAAGAGGAGGCGGTCGGCCGACCCGCGTGGGGGGCAGAGCACCGGCTCAGCCCGGCCCCGCCCCAGCGAGGATGATGAAGACCAGCTGGGGGCAGGGCCAAGATCACAGCCCAGCTTGCTCCTCCCCATCCAGGGGCTGGTGGTCACCGTCTTGGGTGACCCCCGGCGAGGGGGAGGAGCCAGGCTGGCTGATGAAAATCCTTGAAGCCGAACGATGGCTGAAAGGTACCAACTCCCACAGAGTTGCGTTCCTCCAACGACGAGGCGGAAAGACGGCGGATATCCCCCATCCGGGGGCTTGGAAGGTGGAAAGACACGATGCATAAGGGAGCGCGAAGACATGGTCGCCTCCCAAGGGGGTCACCCTCCTTTTAAAGGCGACTCTCCCTACTTGCGTCCCCAGCCGTCACGGGCTGAGTCTTCTCCAACACACTCCAAGGTCCTCCCCTGCGGCGCGGGGGCTGGGTCCCACACGTCATGCAAGTCGACTCAGAGCAGAAGAAGCCAAACCACCATGCGCGGTGCGTACAACCGCCCAGCGGTTACAAGCGACTCTCCACTTTTGCCCAGACCAACGGGCGAAAGGGCGGGCAGCCGTGCAGGCGGCATGCAACCGCGCCAAGTGGGCGCACTTCTCCGACTCCCAACACGCCCAGCATGGAGGCCCAGGCCCATGCGTCATGCAACCGGCGCACCGAATGCTTCGTGCATGCAACTGCACCGCCACTTGCGCCACTACCGCGCCTCCTCGACTGCGGAACCAATACCGCGACTCGAGGCGACCCAGCGCATGACCCAGCAGCGCCAGCCTGACGCGACGGTCAATGCGGCCAAAAATGGGCCGGCAGTAATGGCGGTGGCAGGCGGGCAGGAGCAGCGGCCACGTCGTCAGCCAAGCTCACGTCCCATCCAGGGACAGTGAGGGAGCCCTCTCTCACGGCGTGAAGACAACGTGCCCGTGTTCCGTTCCTAGAACGGATCGCGCACGCGCAACGGCTGCCCTGCGAACCACTCGCCCTGTCGCATTAACTCCGTGGTGGGACAGGCGGCGCCTCTGGCAGGAGAAGCGGGCGACGCTTCGCCTTCGCCATAATGACCGCGTCAAAAGAGGTACGCCGCATCGTTCGATTTCGTATCCTTTTCCTTTTTTCCTCTTTCTCTCTCTTGCAACAGGGACCGGGAAAGGGGGATACCCCGAAAAGGATCCTTCCCCATGAAGGAACCAGGCTCCGAGCCTCCCTACTGATCAGAGGTTCGAAGGCTGGCCCCTCGAAAGGGTTCGACAGCCGCCTCAGATCACGTGGGCCCTACACCCACTACTGGTCAGAGGTTCGAAGGCCGGCCCCTCGGAAGGGTTCAACGACCGCCACAGGCTACTCGGGCTCCGCGCCCACTACTGATCAGGGGTTCGAAGGCTGGCCCCCGAAGGGTTCACAGCCGCCTCAGACGCCGAGTGAGGGATGACCATGGGTACGTTCGATACATAACCAAGGCTCGGGCTACGCTCCCGAGGTACCCTAGGACATTTCCGAGACCAGCGGGAACGGTCTTGTAATGGAATCCCATCAGAGGGAGGCATTGAGCCCTCGGACCCCGTCACCAGGGGACCGGGTCCAGCAGATCACCCGCAGGTACTTTTGGGCGTGCCTCTGGGCCCCTAGCCGACCCCTAACGAACGGGGCACGGACGTCCACTCGGATTACCCGCTTGCAGCTCATCGGAGACACCATGTTCGGCGCCCATCGAGGGCAACATGGCGCTTTCCCCCCTCCTCCTTGCGGAAAGGCGACGCAGGGGCGTATGTAAAAAAGCCGAGTCTGCCCCTGACCGCCCTCTCGCTCTATGCAGAGGCTCGGGGGCTGCTCTCGCAAACCCGGCTCCGGCCGAACCGTTGACAGCGTCAACATACCAGCCCGAGAACTTGGGACCCGTACACCCGGGCTACGACCAGCTCGCATGACGGAACGACCCGACCAACCGAAGCATTACGCGAGGCATTAAGACCTCGAAGGAGTGAAACCACTCCTCCGAGGCCTCGGGGGCTACACCCATCGGGTGCGCTCGCGCGCACCCACCGGAACAAAACGCAACCGAAAAAGGCTGGTCCCCTTGCAAAAAAGTGCGACGAAAGCCTCCAAGCGAGTGCAAACACTCCCTTCGAGGCTCGGGGGCTACTGTCGGGGACCATAATTAGGGGTACCCTCAAGGCTGCTAATTCTCAGCTGGTAACCCCCATCAGCACAAAGCTGCAAAGGCCTGATGGGTGCGATTAAGTCAGGGATCAGTCCATTCGAGGGACTCGATCACGCCTCGCCCGAGCCTAGCCTCGGACAAGGGCGGCTGACCCTGGAGGATTTCCGTCTCGCCCGAGGCCCTCCTTCAGCGGCGAACATATTCCCGGCTCGCCCGAGGCCCTGCCTTCGCCAAGAAGCAACCCTGACCAAATCGCCGCACCGACCGACCAAATCGCAGGAGCATTTAATGCAAAGGTGGCCTGACACCTTTATCCTGACGCGCGCCCCCCAGCCGGGAGAGCCGAAGTGACCGCCGTCACTTCGCCGCTCCACTGACCGGCCTGATAGAAGGACAGCGCCGCCTGCGCCACTCCGACTGCGGTGCCACTTGACAGAGTGAGACTGACAGGCAGTCAGGCCCTGCCGAAGGTACCATAGGAAGCTCCGCTTCGCCCGACCCCAGGGCTCGAACTCGGGCTAAGTCCCGGAAGACGGCGAACTCCGCTCCGCCTGACCCAGGGCTCGGACTCGGGCTAAGTCCCGGAAGACGACGAACTCCGCTCGACCCAGGGCTCAGACTCGGGCTAAGTCCCGGAAGACGGCGAACTCCGCCCGACCCAGGGCTCGGACTCGGGCTAAGTCCCGGAAGACGGCGAACTCCGCTCGCCCTCCCTCGGGCTCGGACTTGGGCTAAGTCCTGGAAGACGACGAACTCCGCCTGACCCAGGGCTCGGAGTTGGGCTAAGTCCCAAAAGACGGTGAACTCCGCCCGACCCAGGGCTCGGACTCGGGCTAAGTCCCAGAAGACGGCGAACTCCGCCCGACCCAGGGCTCGGACTCGGGCTAAGTCCCAGAAGACGACGATCTCCGCCTCGCCCGACCCAGGGCTCGGACTTGGGCTCGGCCCCAGAAGACGGCGAACTCCGCTTCGCCCGACCCCAGGGCTCGGACTCCGCCCCGGCACCAGCCGGCAATCTCCGCCTCGCCCGAACCTGGGGCTCGGACCCGACCTCGGCCATGGAAGACAGACTCGACCTCGGCTTCGGAGGAGCTTCCACATCGCCCAACCTAGGGCACAGACCAGCCACATCAACAGGAGGCGCCATCATCACCCTACCCCGAGCTGAGTCGAGCCGCAGGGAACAAGACCGGCGTCCCATCTGGCTCGCTCCGCCAGATAGGCAATGATGGCGCCCTGCATACTCTGTGACAACGGCGGCTCTCAGCCCCCTTACGGAAGCAAGAGGACGTCAGCAAGGATTCAACCGCTCCGACAGCTGTCCCTCCGCCAGGCTCCATCGCTCCTCCGACGGCCACGACATCACACCAGCTGGGTGCCAAAATCTCTCCGGCTACCACAACGGCATGTACTTAGGGTGCTAGCTCTCCTCCGCTAGACATGTAGCACTCTGCTACACCCCCCATTGTACACCTGGATCCTCTCCTTGCGCCTATAAAAGGGAGGACCAGGGCCCTCTTAGAGAAGGTTGGCCGCACGGGGACGAGGACGAGATACGCGCTCGCTCGAAGCCGCTCGCTCCCTCTCCCGCGTGGACGCTTGTAACCCCCTACTGCAAGCGCACCCGACCTGGGCGCGGGACGAACACGAAGGCCGCGGGATTCCCACCTCTCTCACGCCGGTCTCCGGCCGCCTCGCTCTCCCCCCTTCGCGCTCGCCCTCGCGCTCGACCCATCTGGTCTGGGGCACGCGGCGACATTCACTCGTCGGCTCAGGGACCCCCCGGTCTTGGAACGCCGACAAGTTCATAATTTGAAGAAAGCTCAAGCTCGTCAGAAAAGTTATGCAGACAAACGGCGAATGCCCTTATATTTTCTGGTGGGGGATTATGTTTATCTCAAGGTCTCTCCAATGAAGGGTATATCGCATTTCGGGGTTAAAGGAAAGCTTGCACCTCGGTACATTGGTCCTTTCCCTATACTTGAGCAATGTGGACCAGTGGCATATCGACTCCAACTACCTGAAACCTTGTCTGCTGTACATAATGTGTTCCACGTGTCCCAATTGAAGAAATGTCTTCGGGTTCCAGATCGAACTATTGAAGTAACAGATGTTGTCCTTGAGCCGGACTTGACATATTCTGAGCACCCTATTCGAGCCTTGGATCAAAAGGACAGGATTACCCGAAGAAAAACTCTCAAGTTTTACAAGATACAGTGGAACCAACATTCCGAAAATGAGGCTACTTGGGAAACTCAAGACTTCTTAGATAAGAATTTCCCAGGCTTTTTAGCCTCTCGTAATTTGTAAAGTGTATACAATTGATGTAATAAAGGAGTGAGCCCCAAACCACCCCTGACTTGTACCAAAACTCAGGAAATAAAAACGTGAAGCATTTCCTTTTCCATTACTTACCCTAGGACTTTTAATCTCGGGACGAGATTCTTTTATGGGGGGAAGGATGTAAGACCTCTGGTGTTACTGTAACTAAAACTTGAGCATAACATCATGAACATCAGCATTTCATATGTTTGATACACCTAGAGTGCATTCACTAGGCAAAATTTCAAACAAGTTGTATTGTTATGGCATTTTGCATATAAGACCCTAGTGTAGGGTGCTTAACCTTAAATAGGGATCTGAGGGGTAAAACAGGAGCCAAATAGAGAAAACCCCAAAGACTAAGTAAAATAGTCATAAAAGTTATTAAGGATGGACCTACATTACATTTACCCCCTTGAAAGACCAGAAACCCTAATTGAAACCCTGGAAAACCCTAAATCCAAACCCTAGGGGGTTATGTGCAAAATTAGTCCACTTTTGGACTAAAGTGCAAAAACCATGATAATGAGTATCCTAAGTTATTTGGTTCACAAATGTGTGGATTTGTAAGCTAAATCTTGGATTTTGGACTTATTTGCAAAATGGACCTCATTTGAGTTCTATGCTAAGTCTGAAAATCAGGGTTTTGGCTCAACTTTGGAGCTGTGTAACTTTCAAAATAGTGAGAATTCACCTTAGGGCACCACATTAGATTTGTAGACCTATCAAAGGAGAACAATTTTGCTTAAGAGTGTAAGCAAGGTTGTTATGAAGAATTTGGAGATAATCACACTTAAAGTCAGGCTGTCAGGCTGACTGGTGACTGAAACTTGGTCTGACAGTGTGGTGGGTCAATCTTTGAACCCAGATTTAAACGTGATCCAGTGCAAGTTTGGGCATGATTCCCATAACAAAATTGTAGCTGGAACATGGGGCTATAACTGAAAGTCGCCTAGAGGGGGGGTGAATAGGGCGAAACTGAAATTTACAAAGTTAATCACAACTTACAAGCCGGGTTAGCATTAGAAATAATAATGAGTCCGAGAGAGAGGGCGCAAAACAAATCACGAGCAAATAAGAAGTGTGACACGCGGATTTGTTTTACCGAGGTTCGGTTCTTGCAAACCTACTCCCCATTGAGGTGGTCACAAAGTCCGGGTCTCTTTCAACCCTTTCCCTCTCTCAAACGGTCCCTCGGACCGAGTGAGCTTCTCCTTCTCAATCAAACGGGAACAAACTTCCTCGCAAGGACCACCACAGAATTGGTGTCTCTTGCCTCGGTTACAATTGAGTTGTTCACAAAAAAGAATGAAAGAAAGAAGCAATCCAAGCGCAAGAGCTCAAAAGAACACAACAAATCTCTCTCACTAATCACTAAAGCCTTGTGTGGAGTTGGGAGAGGATGTGATCACTTGGGTGTGTCTAGAATTGAATGCTATAGCTCTTGTAAGTAGTTGGAAGGTGGAAAACTTGGATTATTTGAATGTGGGGTGGTTGGGGGTATTTATAGCCCCAACCACCAAACTAGCCGTTTGGTGAAGGCTGCTGTTGACGGGCGCACCGGACAGTCCGGTGCGCCACAAGACAGTGTCCGGTGCGCTAGCCACGTCACCCGGCCGTTAGGGTTTGACCGTTGGAGCTCTGACGTGTGGGCCCGCCTGCCTGTCCAGTGGTGCACCGGACAGGCCCTGTAGGCTGTCCGGTGCGCCGCCTCGCGCGTGTCTGACTTCTGCGTGCTCTGGCGCGCATTAAATGCCTCTACAGGTGACCGTTGGCGCGAAGTAGCCGTTGCTCCGCCGTCACACCGGACAGTCCGGTGTGCACCGGACATGTCCGGTGAATTATAGCGGAGCGGATTCCTGAAGCTGGCGAGTTCAGAGTCGCTCTCCTCTGGTGCACTGGACACTGTCCGGTGGTGCACCGGACAGTCCGGTGAATTATAGCGAAGCGCCTCTGAGAATTCCCGAAGGTGCGAAGTTCAGCTTGAAGTCCCCGGGTGCACCGGACACTGTCCGATGGTGCACCAGACACTGTCCGGTGGCACACCGGACAGTCCGGTGCACCTGACCAGGGTGCCTTCGGTTGTCCCTTTGCTCTTTTGTTTGAACCCTTTTTCTTGGTCTTTTTATTGGCTTATTGTGAACCTTTGGCACCTGTAGAACTTATAAACTAGAGCAAACTAGTTAGTCCAATTATTTGTGTTGGGCAATTCAACCACCAAAATCAATTTAGGAAATAGGTGTAAGCCTAATTCCCTTTCAATCTCCCCCTTTTTGGTGATTGATGCCAACACAAATCAAAGCAAATATAGAAGTGCATAATTTGAACTAGTTTGCAAAATGCAAGTGCAAAAGTTACTTAGAATTGAGCCAATAAATATTACTTACTAGATATGCATGGATTGTTTCTTTATTTTTAACATTTTGGACCACGCTTGCACCACATGTTTTGTTTTTGCAAATTCTTTTTGTAAATCCTTTTCAAAGTCCTTTTGCAAATAATCAAAGGTAAATGAATAAGATTTTGCGAAGCATTTTCAAGTTTTGAAATTTTCTCCCTTTGTTTCAAATGCTTTTCCTTTGACTAAACAAAACTCCCCCTTAATGAAATCCTCCTCTTAGTATTCAAGAGGGTTTTAAGATATCAATTTTTGAAGGTGCTACTTTCTCCCCCTTTAGAACACAATAAGATACCAATTTGAAAATCATAAGTTTTTAAAATTTGGTGGTGGTGCGGTCCTTTTGCTTTGGGCTTAATACTCTCCCCCTTTGGCATGAATCGCCAAAAACGGATGTTTGAGTGAAATATAAGCCCTTGTTTAACTACTTTCTCCCCTTTGGCAAATAAAACATATGAGTGAAGATTATACCAAAGACGAAGAGTTGCTCGGAGCGACGGCGAAGGATGAGTTATGGAGTGGAGTGGAAGCCTTTGTTTTCGCCGAAGACTCCAATTCCCTTTCAATCTACCTATGACTTGGTTTGAAATGCACTTGAAAACACATTAGTCATAGCATATATAAAAGAGACATGATCAAAGGTATACTTATGAGCTATGTGTGCAAGACATCAAAAGAAATTTCTAGAATCAAGAATATTTAGCTCATGCCTAAGTTTGGTAAAAGTTTGTTCGTCAAGTGGCTTGGTAAAGATATCAGCTAATTGATCTTTAGTGTTAATATATGCAATCTCGATATCCCCCTTTTGTTGGTGATCCCTAAGAAAATGATATCGAATGGCTATGTGTTTAGTGCGGCTATGCTCAACAGGATTATCCGCCATGCGGATTGCACTCTCATTATCACATAGAATAGGAACTTTGGTTAATTTGTAACCATAGTCCCTAAGGGTTTGCCTCATCCAAAGTAGTTGCACGCAACAATGGCCTGCGGCAATATACTCGGCTTCGGCGGTTGAAAGAGCCACAAAATTTTGCTTCTTTGAAGCCCAAGACACCAAGGACCTTCCCAATAACTGGCAAGTCCCCGATGTGCTCTTTCTATTTATTTTGCACCCCACCCAATCGGCATCCGAATAACCAATTAAATCAAATGTGGATCCCTGAGGGTACCAAAGCCCAAACTTAGGAGTATAAGCCAAATATCTCAAGATTCATTTTATGGCCGTAAGGTGAGATTCCTTAGGGTCGGCTTGGAATCTTGCACACATGCATATGGAAAGCATAATGTCCGGTCGAGATGCACATAAATAGAGTAATGAACCTATCATCGACCGGTATACCTTTTGATCGACGAATTTACTTTCCGTGTCGAGGTCGAGATGCCCATTGGTTCCCATGGGTGTCTTGATGGGCTTGGCATCCTTCATCCCAAACTTATTTAGAATGTCTTGAGTATACTTTGTTTGGCTAATGAAGGTGCCCTCCTGGAGTTGCTTTACTTGAAATCCTAAGAAATACTTCAACTCCCCCATCATTGACATCTCGAATTTCTGTGTCATGATCCTACTAAATTCTTCACATGTAGATTCGTTAGTAGACCCAAATATAATATCATCAACATAAATTTGGCATACAAACAAATCATTGTCAAGAGTTTTAGTAAATAAAGTAGGATCGGCCTTGCCGACTTTGAAGCCATTAGCAATAAGGAAATCTCTTAGGCATTCATACCATACTCTTGGGGCTTGCTTGAGCCCATAAAGCGCCTTAGAGAGCCTATAGACATGGTTAGGGTACTCACTGTCTTCAAAGCCGGGAGGTTGCTCAACATAGACCTCTTCCTTGATTGGTCCATTGAGGAAGGCACTCTTCACGTCCATTTGGTAAAGCTTGAAGCCATGGTAAGTAGCATAGGCTAATAATATACGAATTGACTCAAGCCTAGCTACGGGTGCATAGGTTTCACCGAAATCCAAACCTTCGACTTGGGAGTATCCCTTGGCCACAAGTCGGGCTTTGTTCCTTGTCACCACACCATGCTCATCTTGTTTGTTGCGGAAGACCCATTTGGTTTCTACAACATTTTGATTAGGACGTGGAACTAAATGCCATACCTCGTTCCTAGTGAAATTGTTGAGCTCCTCTTGCATCGCCATCACCCAATCCGAATCTTGGAGTGCTTCGTCTACCCTGTGTGGCTCAATAGAGGAAACAAAAGAGTAATGCTCACAAAAATGTGCAACACGAGATCTAGTGGTTACCTCCTTATGAATGTCGCCGAGGATGGTGTCGACGGGGTGATCTCGTTGGATTGCTTGGTGGACTCTTGGGTGTAGCGGTCTTGCAACTTCCTCATCCTCCTTGTCTTGATCAATTGCATCTCCCCCTTGATTGTTGCCGTCATCTTGAGGTGGCTCATCATTTTGATTTTCTCCTTCATCAACTTGAGCCTCGTCCTCATTTTGAGTTGGTGGAGATGCTTGCGTGGAGGAGGATGGTTGATCTTGTGCATTTCGAGGCTCTTCGGATTCCTTAGGACACACATCCCCAATGGACATGTTCCTTAGCGCGATGCACGGAGCCTCTTCATTACCTATCTCATCAAGATCAACTTGCTCTACTTGAGAGCCGTTAGTTTCATCAAACACAACGTCACAAGAAACTTCAACTAGTCCCGAGGACTTGTTAAAGACTCTATATGCCTTTGTGTTTGAATCATATCCTAGTAAAAAGCCTTCTACAGTCTTAGGAGCAAATTTAGATTTTCTACCTCTTTTAACAAGAATAAAGCATTTGCTACCAAAGACTCTAAAATATGAAATGTTGGGCTTTTTACCGGTTAGGAGTTCGTATGATGTCTTCTTGAGGATTCGGTGTAGATACAACCGGTTGATGGCGTAGCAGGCGGTGTTGACCGCCTCGGCCCAAAACCAATCCGGCTTCTTATACTCATCAAGCATGGTTCTTGCCATGTCCAATAGAGTTCTATTCTTTCTCTCCACTATACCATTTTGTTGTGGTGTGTAGGGAGAGGAGAACTCATGCTTGATGCCCTCCTCCTCAAGGAAGCCTTCAATTTGAGAATTCTTGAACTCTGTCCCGTTGTCGCTTCTTATTTTCTTGATCCTTAAGCCGAACTCATTTTGAGCCCGTCTCAAGAATCCCTTTAAGGTCTCTTGGGTTTGTGATTTTTCCTGCAAAAAGAATACCCAAGTGAAGCGAGAATAATCATCCACAATAACTAGACAGTACTTACTCCCGCCGATGCTTATGTAAGCTATCGGGCCGAATAGGTCCATGTGTAGGAGCTCCAGTGGCCTGTCAGTCATCATGATGTTCTTGTGTGGATGATGAGTGTCAACTTGCTTTCCAGCTTGACATGCGCTACAAATCCTGTCTTTCTCAAAATGAACATTTGTTAATCCTAAAATGTGCTCTCCCTTTAGAAGCTTATGAAGATTCTTCATTCCAACATGGGCTAGTCAGCGGTGCCAGAGCCAACCCATGTTAGTCTTAGCAATTAAGCAAGTGTCGAGTTCAGCTCTATCAAAATCTACCAAGTATAGCTGACCCCCTAACACTCCCTTAAATGCTATTGAATCATCACTTCTTCTAAAGACAGTGACACCTACATCAGTAAATAGACAGTTGTAGCCCATTTGACATAATTGGGAAACAGAAAGCAAGTTGTAATCTAATGAATCAACAAGAAAAACATTGGAAATGGAATGGTCAGGAGATATAGCTATTTTACCCAAACCTTTGACCAAACCTTGGTTTCCATCCCCGAATGTGATAGCTCGTTGGGGATCTTGGTTTTTCTCGTAGGAGGAGAACATTTTCTTCTCCCCCGTCATGTGGTTTGTGCACCCGCTATCGATGATCCAACTTGATCCCCCGGATGCATAAACCTACAAAACAAGTTTAGTTCTTGACTTTAGGTACCCAAACAGTTTTGGGTCCTTTGGTATTAGAAACAAGAACTTTGGGTACCCAAACACAAGTCTTGGAGTCTTTGTGTTTGCCCCCAACAAACTTGGCAACTACCTTGCCGGATTTGTTAGTCAAAACATAAGATGCATCAAAAGTTTTAAATAAAATGTCATGACCATTTGATGCATTAGGAGTTTTCTTCTTAGGCAACTTAGCACGGGTTGGTTGCCTAGAGCTAGATGTCTCACCCTTATACATAAAAGCATGATTAGGGCCAGAGTGAGACTTCCTAGAGTGAATTCTCCTAATCTTGCTCTCGGGATAACCGGCAGGGTACAAAATGTAACCCTCGTTATCCTGAGGCATGGGAGCCTTGCCCTTAACAAAGTTAGACAATTTCTTAGGAGGGGCATTAAGTTTAACATTGTCTCCCTTTTGGAAGCCAATGCCATCCTTGATGCCAGGGTGTCTCCCATTATAAAGCATACTACGAGCAAATTTAAATTTTTCATTTTCAAGTTCATGCTCGGCAATTTTAGCATCTAATTTTGCTATATGATCATTTTGTTGTTTAATTAAAGTCACATGATCATGAATAGCATCAATATCAACATCTCTACATCTAGTGCAAATGGAAACATGCTCAACGGTAGATGTAGAGGGTTTGCAAGATTTTAATTCTATAATCTTAGCATGTAATATATCATTTTCACTTCTAAGATTGGAAATTGTAATATTGCAAACATCAAAATCTTTAGCCTTAGCAATTAATTTTTCATTTTTATTTCTAAGGCTAGCAAGAGAATCATTCAATTTTTCAATCTTAGTAAGCAAATTAGCATTATCATCTCTAAGATTGGAAATTGAATCATCACAAACATTAGAATCAACCTTAGCAATTAATCTAGCATTTTCATTTCTAAGGTTGGCAATCAAATCATGGCATGTGCTTAGCTCACTAGTTAATTTCTCACATTTTTCAACTTCGAGAGCATAAGCATTTTTAACCTTAACATGCTTTTTATTTTCCTTGATTAGGAAGTCCTCTTGGGAGTCCAAGAGTTCATCCTTCTCATGGATGGCACTAATTAGTTCATTTAGTTTTTCTTTTTGTTACATGTTGAGGTTAGCAAAAAGAGTACGCAAATTATTCTCCTCATCACTAGCATTATCATCACTAGAGGACTCATATTTAGTGGAGGATTTGGATTTAACCTTCTTCTTTTTGCCGTCCTTTGCCATGAGGCACTTGTGGCCGACGTTGGGGAAGAGAAGTCCCTTGGTGATGGCGATGTTGGCGGCGTCCTCGTCGGAGGAGGAGTCGGTGGAGCTCTCGTCGGAGTCCCACTCGTGGCACACATGGGCATCGCCGCCCCTCTTCTTGTAGTGCCTCTTCTCCTTTCTTCTCCCCTTCTTGTCGTCGCCCCTGTCACTGTCACTAGAAATAGGACATTTAGCAATAAAGTGACCGGGCTTACCACACTTGTAGCAAACCTTATTGGAGCGGGGCTTGTAATCCTTCCCCCTCCTTTGCTTGAGGATTTGGCGGAAACTCTTGATGATGAGCGCCATTTCCTCGTTGTCGAGCTTGGAGGCATCGATGGGTTGTCTACTTGATGTAGACTCCTCCTTCTTTTCCTCCGTTGCCTTGAATGCCACCGGTTGTGCTTCGGGCGTTGAGGAGGTGCCTTGCTCAATCATTTTCTTTGAGCCTTTAATCATTAGCTCAAAGCTCACAAATTTTCCTATAACCTCCTCGGGAGACAATAGCTTATATCTAGGATCACCTCGAATTAATTGAACTTGCGTAGGGTTAAGAAATACGAGAGATCTAAGAATAACCTTGACCATCTCACGGTCATCCGATTTTTTGCTCCAGAGGTTGCGCACTTGGTTCACCAAGGTCTTCAATCGGTTGTACATAGCTTGTGGATCCTCTCCTTGATGAAGCATGAAGCGACCGAGCTCCCCCTCGATCGTCTCCCGCTTGGTGATTTTTGTCGCCTCGTCTCCTTCGTGCGCGGTCTTGAGTACGTCCCAAATTTCCTTCGCACTTTTTAACCCTTGCACCTTATTATACTCCTCTTGACTTAAAGAGGCGAGGAGTATAGTGGTGGCTTGGGAGTTAAAGTGGTGAATTTGAGCCACTTCGTCCGAGTCGTAGTCTTCATCCCCTACGGATGGTACCTGTACACCAAACTCAACAACATTCCATATGCTTGTGTGGAGTGAGGTTAGATGATGCCTCATTTTGTCACTCCACATATTATAATCTTCACCGTCAAAAACCGGTGGTTTGCCTAATGGAACGGAGAGCAAAGGAGTACGCTTTGAAATATGGGGATAGCGTAGAGGAATCTTACTATACTTCTTGCGCTCATGGCGCTTAGAAGTAACGGACGGCGCATCGGAGCCGGAGGTCGGTGGTGATGAAGTGTCGGTCTCGTAGTAGACCACTTTCCTCATCTTCTTGTGCTTGTCGCCTCTCCGATGCGACTTGTGGGAAGAAGATTTCTTCTCCTTCCCCTTCCCTTTGTTGCGGGACTCTTCCGATGAAGTCTTCCTGTGGCTTGTAGTGGGCTTGTCACCGGTCTCCATCTCCCTCTTGGTGTGATCTCCTGACATCACTTCGAGCGGTTAGGCTCTAATGAAGCACCGGGCTCTGATACCAATTGAAAGTCGCCTAGAGGGGGGTGAATAGGGCGAAACTGAAATTTACAAAGTTAATCACAACTTACAAGCCGGGTTAGCATTAGAAATAATAATGAGTCCGAGAGAGAGGGCGCAAAACAAATCACGAGCAAATAAGAAGTGTGACACGTGGATTTGTTTTACCGAGGTTCGGTTCTTGCAAACCTACTCCCCGTTGAGGTGGTCACAAAGACCGGGTCTCTTTCAACCCTTTCCCTCTCTCAAACGGTCCCTCGGACCGAGTGAGCTTCTCCTTCTCAATCAAACAGGAACAAACTTCCCCGCAAGGACCACCACACAATTGGTGTCTCTTGCCTCGGTTACAATTGAGTTGTTCGCAAAAAAAGAATGAAAGAAAGAAGCAATCCAAGCGCAAGAGCTCAAAAGAACACAACAAATCTCTCTCACTAATCACTAAAGCCATGTGTGGAGTTGGGAGAGGATTTGATCACTTGGGTGTGTCTAGAATTGAATGCTAGAGCTCTTGTAAGTAGTTGGAAGGTGGAAAACTTGGATTACTTGAATGTGGGGTGGTTGGGGGTATTTATAGCCCCAACCACCAAACTAGCCGTTTGGTGAAGGCTGCTGTCGACGGGCGCACCGGACAATGTCCGGTGCGCCAGCCACGTTACCCGGCCGTTAGGGTTCGACCGTTGGAGCTCTGACGTGTGGGCCCGCCTGCCTGTCCGGTGGTGCACCGGACAGGCCCTGTAGGCTGTCCGGTGCGCCGCCTCACGCGTGCCTGACTTCTGCGCGCTCTGGCGCGCATTAAATGCCTCTTCAGGTGACCGTTGGCGCGAAGTAGCCGCTGCTCCGCCATCACACCGGACAGTCCGGTGTGCACCGGACATGTCCGGTGAATTATAGCGGAGCGGATTCCCGAAGCTAGAGAGTTCAGAGTCGCTCTCCTCTGGAGCACCGAACACTATCCGGTGGTGCACCGGACAGTCCGGTGAATTATAGCGAAGCACCTCTGAGAATTCCCGAAGGTGCGAAGTTCAGCTTGAAGTTCCCTGGTGCACCGGACACTGTCCGGTGGTGCACCGAACACTGTCCAGTGGCACACCGGACAGTCCGGTGCACCCGACCAGGGTGCCTTCGGTTGTCCCTTTGCTGTTTTGTTTGAACCCTTTTTCTTGGTCTTTTTATTGGCTTATTGTGAACCTTTGGCACCTGTAGAACTTATAAACTAGAGCAAACTAGTTAGTCCAATTATTTGTGTTGGGCAATTCAACCACCAAAATCAATTTAGGAAATAGGTGTAAGCCTAATTCCCTTTCAATAACTTTGGTACAGAGGGTTAATGAAGTTCTCATGCAAAATCTGGAGAAAAGTTTCCCTAAAAATGCTCTGTCAGATGAGCTAAAGAAGGGTCCTATGGTACAGTACTGAAGAAGATTAGTTTCAGCCGTTCACCGCCGACGACTCCCTCCGCCGCAATTCGTGTCGCTGGCGTCTGGATTCGTGCCTGGAGTTGATGGATAGCATCGCGGGGTGAAAGATCATCGCCATCGGTGAGCTGGACGCCACTCCGGCTAGCCGCCGTGCCTCTCCCCTTGCTCACCAATCCCTCAGATAGGATTCTCACCATCGTTGAGCCATCACTGTCATCCGCTATGTGTCTAGACACTTTAACACATCACGGCTAACCGTTCTTTGCATGTCTGGTGATCGCCAGAGGCGTCGCCACGGTAAAAGCCGCGTGGCGTAACCACCAGTGACTCACTCGGTTTATACCGATCGTAATTCGCTGCTTAAATTCACTGTGCCCTCGGCCGATTGCTATAAATTGCCACCACCATTCGCTCCGTTAGGTAATTGCGCAACTAGTAGAGCCATTCGTGCCTCGAATCATTCTCTAGAGCTCGAGAATTTCTCGTTTCCCCCAAATCAGTTTTCCGCCGCCGTAAAAGCACCCTCGCCGTGGCCAGCCACTTCCAGGTTTGATCATGCTCTCTGCGGTTCTGTTTCAACACCTGTATGCATTCGTGATGCTCATCAACCCACCCGATCGAACTAGACCATCCCCAATCCCCGGGAACGTGTTGATCATTGGGTTGTCCGCACGGTCTCCGTGGCCAGAGGCCTTTGGGTAGCCACTCATGAAATTAACTGGGGGAAATGTTCGGTAAGGGTTCAATCCTATGTCAGCTGCTTGGGAGCACCGGTCCTGGCTCCCTTCGACCGGTCTTGCTCGCCGGAGCTCTGCTTCCCGTGCGGTGCGCTGTCGGGGACTTTGGCGTGTGAAGAATCAGAAATTGGAGGGTTTCGGTGTTAATGTCTGCGACACAGAAAACAGTAGCTAGGACTCTTAATGGAATAGTTAAACGCCAAGGTTCTTTCTGCAAAGTCTGCATCGTGGGCGCGGGCGCACGTGCATTTTCCTTGGGCTTGGGCTGTTTGGGCTGATTCTGGCCCGATACTGTTCAAACCTTTTCCTTTTCTTTTTCCAGTAGGACTCCAACAATTTTAGAAAATGGTAGAAAAATCCTAAAAATGTCAAACCAATTTTCCTAGATTCCTTATTTTTCATAGTATTTAATAAAAATAGTTGACTGATTTTTAGAACAAATAGGAAATTTTGGAGCATTTAAAATAGCTTAAATCATTGGTTCTGGATTTTTAGAAAATAGATAATAATTCCAAAATTGCCTAAACTTTTTAATTGAACTCTAAACATTATTTGGTTTGATTGGGACTTTGTTTGATACCTCAAGCCCAAAACCCTACCCCTGCCCTTTGAATTCCTTTACTGACTCCGGAAACCCTAAGTTCTCGGAATTCCATGAAGGAAAGTTGTATTCAAGATTTTAGATAATAAACTCTTGTTATATTTACACTCTCATGAGCATTACATGGCATTCATTCTTATATATATATATATGGTTATATTTAGAAAACGAAGAAGAGGTTGAGGTAGAAGAGGAGAAGACTTCACCACCACCACCTTCAGAACATCAGACAGGAAATTGTTTCTACTTTGACATCTGCGGATCCGAGCCTGACTCACCTATAAACGAAGGCAAGCCCCTATGCATTTGCCACCTCCTTGTATTTTAAAAACCTTTTTCACTTGCTTGATGCATTAGGTGATAGGAGTTGATTGATTAAACAATTCCTGCATTACCTTCCTTAAACTTGATTACCTTCATTGAATCCCTGTTTTATCAAAGGTTTTTGATGCTTAGCCTTGCTTTAGAAAAACAAATGTTTTGTTTTTACAAAAGATGATGTGGCAAAAGTGGGTGGGATGTTTTTGAAAACAAAACTTGATGGTGGATCCATCATGGCCGTGATGGGTTCAACATCGGAAAAGATGTACCTCTGCCAGGTACCAAGCTTTGGTTTGAAATGATTAAGCTGAGACCGGGCGGGTGACTTGCACGAGAAGAGAGTCTCGGTGTAGTGTCTCCGTCTGAGTCGATTAAGGACCGTGTCGATGTAGGCTTGATGACCGAGGACCCTTTAACTGGTCACATGCCTCGTCATGGGTAAGCCTTGCCTCGGGCAGACTAAGGCCAGAATAAGATAACACGGAATGGGCGTGGAGCGGTGGCGAGAGTAGCGTGTACCCTCCGCGGCAAGAGGCTGGACGGTGGTGTATCTGTGCTCTCGGTTGGCGTGAACCTGATATGGTCTTAAGAACCCCGATGGTGGGTTGACATATGCAAGGGTTAAGTGCTACATATGTCGTGTGATTGGAGATCCTCAGCTGAGTATAATCAATTCGAATCGCCGTACCTTCGCGGTTATGAAGACTTGGTCACTGCCCTATACGTAGAACTCCAGTAGAGATGAAGGGATTGTTAAAGAAATTGGCTAGTGCAGGTCAAGTGATTGAACTAGGTAGAAAGAACTCTAAATGCAGGTAATTTTACCTAACTTGACAATAAAACTGGATTTTTAAGGATCCACTTTTAGTAAGCATTTCTGCAAAACAGAGTCTTTGATCATTGAGAAACCTTACCTTGACCCCCTTATAACCAGCATACCCTTGAGAGTCTTTTCTTTTGTCGGGTAAAACTTGCTAAGTAATTCCATACTCAGGGTTTTATTCCCCATTGTTTTTAGGTGAGGAAGGCACAAACTTTTGTTGTTTCTATTCGAAGGTGGTCACAAAAGAAGAACCCCAGGAGTAAAGCTGCGGGAGGAAAGGATCCTCCATAAGAACTTTTGTTTGATACTTATCGGGAGGAGTTTTTGCCTCCCTTGGTTTTGTAATAATACTACTCAGCACTCGTTTAATTATCCTGGTCTGTAATATATAACTTTGTCTTACTTTTTAAATAAAGGTAAGTTTATGTAATCGCTTCCGCATTATCGTATCTCCGATGATCTGTAATGTCTGCGTGACGGGTGAAACGCTCTTAGGAAAGGTAAAAAAAGCAGATACCGAACTTGTCAAGTGATTCAGGGGCACCTACAGGGTTGTCTAAGGTCCATGGGACAAGGACAACTGTAGGTGGGCCTAATAACTTGGGAGGTTCCGTCACAAACCGTTGGCGTAGGGAGCCGTTGCTCCGCTGGTTTACCAGACAGTCCAGTGGCACACAGGACAATCCGGTGAATTATAGCGGAGGCTGCCCTGGAATTCCCGAGAGTGGCTAGTTTGGAGTTGTACGGCCTGGTGCATCAGACACTGTCCGTTGCGCCAAATTCCAGCACACCCAAGTCCTTTTGCTCCAAATAAATTGTGTCCCTAACTTGATTCTTTTCTTGATTTATGTTGAACCTTATGCACCTGTAATAGATGAATTCTAGACAAACTAGTTAGTCTATGTGTTTGCATTGGTCGTCAACCACCAAAATTAATTATAGAAAATGGTTAACCCAATTTCTCTTTCAATTATCATTTGTCATTTTCCTTTCAAGCTTTACTCTAGATATCTTCTTTTAAAATATTCTGTCATAGAATTACCTTGACAACCATTGTTCAAGCTATTTTTTCCCTTCCCCTCAAGCACCACCTATAATCGTTAAGCTTCTCCATTTTGCAATTTTGCGATAGCGATGGCCCTTACCTTTTGTCCCTTACCTTTTGTGCCATCCATGGTGCAGGTGTGCATGCATCTTCTGCTTAGAGCTAGGGATAGCAACGGGTCGAATCCGTGTCGGGTAGAGCAAAAAAACTTGTTCGTGGTTGTACCCACGAAGTCTACCTAGACTTATCTACGATCGTATTCGCAAGTGCAATTCTAAACCTACACATGAACTCATCGGGTTTTCGGGTGGGTTTTGAATCACCCCTAAGTTTTCACTCTGTGTACAAATTTTAAACAATTATTTAATTATAAGTAATTAAGTAGTAACAATAATTGAGTTGTATCTATGAATTTTAAGCTTTCTCACGTTGCACAACAACAAGACATTTTATGAATTAGAAGCCAAATTACTTATTTAAAATAGTTATTATTGCAATTTAATAATTTTTACGCAAAATAAAGAATGAATCAAATCTCGGTTCGGGTGCAGGTCACCTGCGGGTTGAAATAAAAACTAACACCCACACCCACGAAACTTTGGGTCAGGTGCGGGTTGTACCCATGGGTCAAAATCTTCACCATATCCACACCTGTGGTTTGAGTACCTGTTGGATTTTGGGTTGTGGGTTAAATTGCCATCCCTAGAGTAGTACTATGCACAATAGCGGAGCCAGCCCACCACTACAGGCTGGGCACCACCATGATCCACCTAGGACATCCATTTACTCAGGCAGTTGAAAGTCCATCTAATGGTTTGTTTGGTTGCATGGGGATTGAAGGCATATAATTCCTTACTAGTAAAAAATAACAAGCAAGAGGTTATATGTCCCTTAATCCCCTCCAATCTATATTCAACCAAACAAGTCTTAAGTGCTTTAGCCGCCACATATTATATGGGTCGAAGCTTAGGCACAGGTAGACCTGTTCAAACATCGGGTCGGGGTCGGGTCAAAGTGAGTGCACCTAGAGGGGGGGGTGAATAGATGATCCTGTAAAAAACACTAAATAGCCACAACTTGATTGTTAAGGAGTTAGTAAAAATCAAGTGGCTATGGAACACGCTCGTGCAAATAAGGCAATCAGAAGAAGCAACACACGAGACACGTGATTTTTATCCCGTGGTTCGACCAAGTAACACTTGCCTACTTCCACGTTGTGGCGTCCCAATGGATGAGGGTTGCACTCAACCCCTTTCAAGCGATACAATGATCAACTTGAATACCACGACTTTCTTCCTTATAGTCTTTCTCCTGTTTGTGAGGAATCTCCACAGATTGGAGCCTCTCGCCCTTACAAGTTTGTCACAAGAGAATCACAGTAGTAAGAGAGGGAGAGCAACACACGCAAGACTCAAATCCATAGCACACACACGCACATAAGCCAAGACTTGAGCTCAAAACACAGCACAGGGAGTATGCAACTCAAACGGAGCTCAAATCACTAACACAATCGATCAAATGCATGGAGGCGGAGTCTGGATGTCTTAGTATACTTAGAGAGTGCTTGGGGTCCTGCTCCATGTGCCTAGGGGTCCCTTTTATAGCCCCAAGGTAGCTAGGAGCCGTTGGAGATCAACATAGAAGGCTATCCTTGCCTTCTGTCGAGTGGCGCACCGGACAGTCCGGTGTGCCACCGGACAACCACTATAGCTTGTCCGGTGCGTGATCTCCTTCCATATCGGGCGCATCCGACCGTTGCTCCTCGGAACTGGTTGGCCCACCGGATAGTCTGGTGCACCCAACCGACCATTGGAGCGGGCCACGTGATCGCGCGTTGATCGCGCGGACGACCGTTGACGCTGGCGCCGTTGGCTCACCGGACAGTCCGGTGCACCACCGGACAGTCTGGTGAATTATAGCCACGTTGCCTTTTTCTTTTCCCGAGAGCGACGAGTTTGTCGCGGATGACTCACCAGACAGTCCGGTGAATTATAGCCGTACAACTCCGTCGTTTCCCGAGAGTAGCTGGTTCACCGTAGACTAGCCTGGGTCACCGGACACTGTTCGGTGCACCACTGGACAGTCCGGTGTGCCAGGCCGAGCTGGAGTTGGTTGTACACAGCCATCTCTTCTTCAATTGCAATCTCCTTTTCTTGGCACTATTTCTAACACTTAGCCAAACACATTAGTATACAAAAGCAATTCACTATGTCTAGAACATACCTATTCTTTGATTTGCACTTCTTGCTCTTTTAGCACATAAGAGTTCAATACATTGTGTTGGACATCTAATCACCAAAACACTTATAAAAATGGCCCAAGGGTACATTTCCCTTTCGATCTCCCCCTTTTTGGTGATTTATGCCAGGACATTAAAAAGCAACAAAAAGAAGTGCAACATCAATGCAAATGAAGACCAAATTGTTTTGCTGAAGATTTGGCATATTTGGATCATTCTTTTGCCACCCCTTGGTTCATTTTTGCAAATCAAATTCTTTCCTATCTCTACATCAAACATACTTGTTTGGGCAAATCGAGAGATATTCCAAGAGTAGAATTTATCAAGTGCAAAAACTCCCATTTTTTCCCATAATTAATAATTCTCCCCCATAAGGGACCAAATTTTGCAATAAGAGTATTTTGGACAAAACACAAATTCTAACTCTATTGTTTTCGAAATTCACAAGTGGTTGGCTGATCCATTTGCTTTGGCCTTAATTTCTCCCCCTTTGGCATTAAGCACCAAAACAGGATCATTTTTGGCCCTTTTAACCCCATTGCCTCACAAAAATGTCAATTAAGAGCAAAAAGGCAATGAGAGCATAAGCATGAACTTGGAATTAAATACACTAGTACCGGAGTGCAGTGGAAGTCTTTGCATCGTCCAAGTTCACTTTTCCTTTCAATGCACCTTTGAGACTACATCACGTATACTCAAACAAACAGGTAAGTCTTAGAGGGTCAAGTTGTAACACATCCCCCCTTAATATGTGCATCATTTGCATATGGACTTGTGAGGTCCGGGGATCACTTGTACAACTTGAGCATCGTAAGTAGATAATAAATGATGTAAATACATAAAGTAACATGATCAAAGGCATAGAACACATGTATGCTATAGATCAATCCAAGTTACGCGAATCTAAGACATTTAGCTCACTACGCAACCTGCAAAACCTTTTCTCATCTAAAGGCTTGGTGAAGATATCAGCTAGCTGGTTCTCGATGCTAATATGGTACACCTCGATATCTCCCTTTTGCTGGTGGTCTCTCAGGAAGTGATGCCGGATGTCTATGTGCTTAGTGCGGCTGTGTTCAACAGGATTATCCGCCAAGCGGATTGCACTCTTATTGTCACATAGGAGTGGGACTTTGCTCAGATTGTAGCCAAAGTCCCAGAGGGTTTGCCTCATCCAAAGTAGTTGCGCACAACACTGTCCTGCGGCAACGTACTCAGCTTCAGCGGTGGATAGGGCAACGGATGTTTGTTTCTTCGAACTCCAGGACACCAGGGACCTTCCTAGAAATTGGCACGTCCCTGATGTACTCTTCCTATCAACTAGGGATGGCAATTTTACCCACGGGGTCGGATATCCGACCCGTCAGGTACGGGTTCGGGCACGAAATTTGACCCGTGGGTCTTACCCATACCCGACCCGATTTTATTACAGGTCAGGTACGGATTTGATTTCTTACCCGCGAGTACCCGACGGATATCCGAAAATAGTGATTTTAGATTTTCAACCTACCAGTACGCTAGCTAGTCGTCCATCCTCGACAGCTCATCCTACTGCCATCCCTCCCTGTCTGCTGATGCTTCTGATCTGGTTCTAGTACTAGTGCCAGTATGTTTGATAAAGTGCTAGTATGTAGTACCAGTGCTATCTAGTACAAGGACTTGAGCTAAGAGAGTGTTAATACACCAGATGACTATGCTATCTACTATCCAATTTTGACGAGTTGGAAGTTTATTAACAAAAAACATTAGCAACACATGTCTAGGGCTACATCTACATGACTGCACTGTGCAACAACATTATGTGCCTTCGGTGATCATGGCGATGTGCGACGCTCAGAATGCACTAGACTTCATTTAGGGAGAATGCACCAAGCTGCTATACCCGACAGATACCCGATATCCACCCAATACCCGATGGGTACGGGCACGGGTATAAAATTTTACCCGTGGGTATAGTCATGGGTGGATATGGATAATCCCCGCAGGTATGGTCGCGGGCGGGTATTTACTCTACCCAATCCGAACCCAACCCATTGCCATCCCTACTATCAACCTTGCACCCGGCATAATCAGAGTCTGAGTATCCAATCAAGTCAAAGGTAGACCCCTTTGGATACCAGATCCTGAATCAAGGCGTAGAAACTAAATACCTTAGAATTTGTTTAACGGCCACAAGATGACATTCCTTGGGGTCGGATTAATATCTAGCACACATGCATACACTAAGCATAATGTCCGATCTACTAGCACAAAGATAAAGTAATGAACCTATCATTGATCGATATGCCTTTTGATCAACGGACTTACCTCCTTTGTTGAGGTCAATGTGCCCGTCAGTTCCCATCGGTGTCTTCGCGGGCTTGGCATCCTTCATCCCAAACCTATTGAGAAGATCCTGAGTGTACTTCGTTTGGGAGATGAAGGTGTTGTCCTTGAGTTGCTTCACTTGGAATCCAAGGAAGTAGGTCAACTCGCCCATCATCGACATCTCGAACTTTTGCATCATCACCCTGCTAAACTCCTCATAAGACTTTTGGTTAGTCGAACCAAATATTATGTCATCGACATAAATTTGGCACACAAAGAGATCACCATCACAAGTCTTGGTAAAAAGAGTGGGATCAACTTTCCCAACCTTGAAAGCATTAGCAATTAAGAAATCTCTAAGGCATTCATACCATGCTCTTGGGGCTTGCTTAAGTCCATAAAGCGTCTTAGAGAGCTTATACACGTGGTCAGGATACCTGTCATCCTCAAAGCCAGGGGATTGTTCCATGTATACCTCCTCCTTGATTGGCCTGTTGAGGAAGGCGCTCTTGACGTCCATTTAGAATAGCCTAAAGGAATGGTGAGCGGCATAGGCTAATAATATTCGAATAGACTCTAACCTAGCCACAGGAGCAAAAGTCTCCTCGAAATCCAAACCTGTGACTTGGGCATAACCTTTTGCCACAAGTCGAGCCTTGTTTCTTGTCACCACTCCGTGCTCGTCTTGATTGTTGCGGAACACCCACTTGGTTCCCACAACGTTTTGCTTTGGACGTGGCACCAAGCTCTAGACTTCATTTCTCTTGAAGTTGTTTAGCTCTTCCTGCATGGCCAGCACCCAGTCCGGATCCTGCAAGGCTTCTTCTACCCTGAAAGGCTCAATAGAAGAGACAAACGAGTAATGCTCACAAAAATTAGCTAATCGTGAGCGAGTAGTTACACCCTTGCTGATGTCACCTAGAATCTGATCGACAGGGTGATGTCTTTGGATCGTCGCTCGGACTTGAGTTGGAGGGACCCGTGGTGCTTCTTCCTCCATTACTTGTTCTTCCTGTGCTCCCCCTTGATCCTACCCCTCTTCTTAAGGTACCTGTTCATCGCCTTGAGTTGGGGGATGCACCATTGTCGAGGAAGATGGTTGATCCTGTTCCTGTAGTTCCTGTGGTTGCACATCACCTATCGCCATCATGCGTATTGCAACCGTCGGAATTTCTTCTTCATCTACATCATCAAGATCAACTTGCTCTCTTGGAGAGCCATCATTCTCATCAAATACAACATCGCTAGAGACTTCAACTAATCCTAATGATTTGTTGAAGACCCTATACGCCTTTGTATTTGAGTCATACCCTAGTAAAAACCCTTCCACTGCCTTGGGAGCAAATTTAGAATGCCTACCTTTCTTCACCAGAATGTAGCATTTACTCCCAAATACACGAAAGTAAGAGACATTGGGTTTGTTACCGGTAAGGAGTTTGTAGGAGGTCTTCTTGAGGAGGCGATGCAGATAGAGTCGGTTTATGGCGTGGCAGGCTGTGTTCACAGCTTCCGACCAAAACCGTTCGGGCATCTTGAACTCTCCAAGTATCGTTCTCACCATGTCGATTAGCGTCCTGTTCTTCCTCTCTACCACACCATTTTGCTGTGGTGTATAGGGAGCGGAGAACTTGTGCTTGATGCCTTCCTCCTTAAGAAACTCTTCAACTTGTAGATTCTTGAACTCGGACCCATAGTCGCTACTTATCTTTTTCACCTTTAGCTCAAATTCATTTTGAGCCCTCCTTAGAAAGCACTTTAGGGTCCCTTGGGTTTCTGATTTGTCCTGCAAAAAGAATACCCAATTGAAGCGGGAAAAATCATCAATAATTACATGACCATACTTACTTCCCCCGATGCTAAGGTAGGCAACAGGTCCGAAGAGGTCCATGTGAAGAAGCTCCCGTGGTCTTGATGTTGTCATCACGTTCTTGCTGTGATGAGTGCTTCCCACCTGTTTTCCCGCCTGACATGCTGCACAAGGTCTGTCTTTCTCAAAACAGACATCAGTTAGTCCTAACACATGATCTCCCTTTAGAAGCTTATGAAGGTTCTTCATCCCAACATGTGCTAGACGGCGATGCCACAGCCAACCCGTATTAGTCTTAGCGATTAAGCATGCATCTAGATCGGCATTCTCTTTCGAAAAGTCAACTAAATAGAGCTTGTCGTCTAATACACCCTTAAACGCTAATGAACCATCACTTCTTCTAAAGACAGATACATCAACATTTGTAAACAAACAATTGTAACCCATGTGGCACAATTGACTTACAGATAGAAGGTTGTATCCTAGCGACTCTACTAAAAATACATTTGAAATGGAGTGCTCGCTTGTGATGGATATCTTTCCCAAACCTTTGACCTTGCCTTGATTCCCATCTCCAAATATGATTGTATCATGGGAATCCTTATTCTTGACGTAGGAGGTGAACATCTTTTTCTCCTCCGTCATGTGGTTTGTGTATCCGTTATCGATAATCCAGCTTGAGCCCCCGGATGCATAAACCTGTAATGCAATTTAAGCTTGGGTTTTAGGTACCCAATGTGGGGGATAGATATCCCCCGGGTCCACTAGAAGGATAAAAGACCTCACGAAAGGCCCAGAGGCCCCATAATTCGTAAGGTCATCCCCCTCATGGGCCTGGAGGAACGACCAGTGAGACAGATCAACACAAGGCTGGGTCGGTGCAAGCCCAGTCGGCCCAACAACATCCGAACAGTAATCGCAGCAGTGACCCGACCTTCCCGCGCAGGAGCCCCATACATCGGAACTGGGTGAAGATGAGTCGGCTGAATTATAGGGAGACAGACTCGGTTAGTTCACTATTATTCTGGCTCACGTTGTTATCATATCCATATGTAATGCCCCACGGTCGAGTATATAAGGCCTAGGGGGCACCCCTTCAAGAAGATAGGTCAACATTATTCATCACTTAGCCTCCCATCCCGCTCTTTACGTTTTCCAGTGCTAGAGAGCCCCCTTTGTAACTCATCGCATAAAGCATTCCAGCCAGGACATAGGGTGTTACGCATCTCAAAGCAGCCCGAACCTGTACATCATTGTCTACTATTTCTCGTGCACCCTGCACGAACCATCGAGCTACAGTCGGTAACACCGTCCTACTTCTAAAAAGCACTTTGGGGGGTAACCATGGGTGCGCGGTCGGACCCGAAACACCGACAGTTGGCGCGCCAGGTAGGGGGTGTGTCATCGATCCAAGCTAGCTCAATGGCTGTCACCTTCCAGCGCAAGATCATCCTCCGCCCCGGATCCATATTCTGCTTCGGTACTATCTCATCTATAGCGGATGAGGAGGGAACTCTGCATCGCCTCGTGGATCCGCCAGAGAAAAAGCTTTCCTCAGGAATCTCCGAGAAAATCGGGGCAAGGCAGGAAAAAGCGCAACCTCCAACGCTCCTAAAAAAGATCACCTCCAGCAAGATAGGAGCTGAGAATCCCTCAGCCTGGAGAACTCTGCTGTCCACCTCTCTGACGAGAGAATGGTCGCGAATCATGAGGAGAAAGGAAGCAAAGGATCATCAAGCTGATCTTTCTGCGCCTCCGCCCTCAAAGGAGAACAGAAAGAAAATCACCGTAACAGCTACCCCATTCTACCCCGACGTCCTCTTCATCGGGAAAGTGGAGTCGCCCCCATCTCCGACGACGAGCCGACCGCGCCCAGAGAAGAACCCCCTCAGCGGGAATCCCGCAGATGGAGAAACCGATGCCGAAATATCCGGCGACATCACGAGGCCGGAGAGTGGGACCAGGCGCAACCCGTATCGCGAGACGAGGTCTCGGAGGCGGGAGAAACTCCGGAGGAACGTGTCTTCAGGGAACGAAGGAATTCCCGACGATGCGATCGTCGACGGGCTCAAGAACAGGCCGAGCAGGAGATAAGGCAACGTCGGGAAAATACACTCTTCGGGCGCAACTTGAACCCCGACTTCACCCGAGCCATGAACACGCCGAGTGAAGTCGGAGGGGTGTTGGCTCGGATAGCCGATGGCCTCCCTCGGACTCCCGACACCGAGGGCTATCAGAGGCTATTCACTCAAGTAGCAAATCACCTTCTACCCCTCGCTCATCTGCCGAACGATCTACGGCATGCCATCAACAGTCGTCAGGACGCGCGGAGCTCCATCAACGCCTCGCGTGAACGACGACACGAAAACGAGATCCGTCACCGGGAAGAGTACGATCGGGACCATGGCATCCCAGCACGGAGTCAGGCTACCAGGACCGAGTCGGCCACGGCTTCAACTGGAGGCACCGCCCGGGGACGGTCGAAGCACCACGACGATCACTCCCCTCCCCGGGACAGGCAACATCATCGACGACAGGAGGACACATGTGGAGTATCGGCACTTACTCCACGCCTCAGGGCCATTCAATGGCCCCCTAACTTCAAGGTATCCAACGTCGACAAATATGAACCTAAGCAGGATCTAGGAGGCTGGCTGGCCGTCTACACCATCGCTGCCCGAGCAGTTGGGGCAACCGAGGACGTGATGACCGCGTACTTGCCTATTGTTCTCGGGAAAAACACGCTGCAATGGCTACGACACCTACCCCGACACTGCATCGACGACTGGAGCGACTTCAGTCAGCGCTTTACCGCCAACTTTCAGTCTCTCTCCGATAAGCCGGCGCAACCATGGGACCTCAAATCCATCAAGCGCCGGGGGGACGAAACTCTCCAGTCATACCTCAAAAGGTTCCAGACCATGAGAAATCGCATCCCTGAGGTCGCTGAGGCAGCGGTGATCGAGGACTTCTACAGAGGATCCAATGACTCGGCCTTCGTTCGAACCATACTACAGAAAGCGCCGACTACCTCCAAACAACTGTTCTGAGAAGCCGACCTCTACATCACCGCCGACGAGCGAGCTCAGGACCTCATCGGAGGAGTAAAGCTAGCACCAGCGGCACCGCGACGCGACACGAATCAGCAGCCCGACAAGCATTGGGAGAAGAGACCTCGTGAAGAAGTCCACGCCGCTGGACCACCTGCCTCTCGCGCCCGAGGAGGACCTCGAGGAGGCGAACGCACGCTGGACGACATGCTCGACGCCCAGTGCTCGTACCACAAGGACATGCGCCACACCCTTCAGAACTGCAGAGACTTCAAGCACTCCGTCGGGCACGGCCGACCCTTCCAACCTCTACCTCCCCCTCCGCTGCGAGGAGGACCAGGAGAACCACGACAACCCCAGCAGCAGGAGGAGGGAGGAGGTGGAGCCTTCCCGCGTGTCGACAGAGAGGTCAATGTCATCTTCGGTGGACACGGATCACAGGAGAACAAGAGACAACAAAAGCTCAACGATCGCCAGATACTGGTGGCAACTACCGAACCTCCCGCCCCATACCGATGGTCGGAGCACCTGATCACTTTCACTTGGACGGATCAGTGGCTCAACTTCAACCACCCAGGCAAATACCCGCTCCTCGTCGATCTGGTGTTCCGAGAAAGCAGGGTGAAGAAGGTATTAGTGGACGGAGGGAGCAGCATCAACGTCACCTTCCCCCAGACACTCCAAGGCTTGGGGGTTCACCTCAAAGAACTCCACGAGTGAAAGGGAAATGTGCCCTTGGGCCATTTCTAAGTGTTTTGGTGATTTAGTGTCCAACACAAGTGCCTAAGTGTAAAGAGGTGGACAAAGTACAAATCAAGGATAAAGGTATGTTTCTCAGACTAAGTACATTGTTTTATGGACTAATGTATTGTGTCTAAGTGCTGGAAACAGGAAAAATCCAATTGGAAATGTCTTGGCTCGAGCAGCCAAGAATCTGCTGAGTCTGGGAGCACCGGACTGTCCGGTGGTGCACCGGACAGTGTCCGGTGCGCCAGGCTGGTTCGAGCGAACTGGCCACTCTCGGGAATTCACCGGCGACGTACGGCTATAATTCACCGGACTGTCCGGTGTGCACCGGACTGTCCGGTGAGCCAACGGTCGACCGGGCCAACGGTCAGCCGCGCGATATGCGCGGGACACGTGGCCGAGCCAACGGCTAGAAGGGGGCACCGGACTGTCCGGTGTGCACCGGACATGTCCGGTGCGCCAACGGCTCCAGGTCTGCCAACGGTCGGCTTCGCCATTTAAGGAAAGAAATCTGGCACCGGACAGTGTCCGGTGTGCACCGGATTGTCCGGTGCGCCAGTCGACAGAAGGCAAGATCAGCCTTCCAAGATTGCTCCAAACGGCTCCTAGCTGCCTTGGGGCTATAAAAGGGACCCCTAGGCGCATGGAGGAGTACACCAAGCATTCCTACAACATTTCTAAGCACCAAGACATAGATTTCGCGCATTCGTTTCATTGTGATAGCATATAGAGCTCTTGTGGAGTTGTGAACTCATTGAGTCGTGTTGCGAGCTCTTGTTGCGATTTGTGTGCGTGTTGACACTCTGACTCTTGTGTCTTGTGTGCGTTGCTAATCCCTCCCTTGCTCCGTGTTCTTTGTGAATTTCAAGTGTAAGGGCGAGAGGCTCCAAGTTGTGGAGATTCCTCACAAACGGGATTGAGAAAAAGCAAACAAAACACCGTGGTATTCAAGTAGGTCTTTGGACCGCTTGAGAGGGGTTGATTGCAACCCTCGTCCATTAGGACGCCACAACGTGGAGTAGGCAAGCGTTGGTCTTGGCTGAACCACGGGATAACCACCGTGCCATCTCTGTGATTGATCCTTGTTGGTTATTGTGTTTTGTTGAGGATTCCTGTTTAGCCACTTGGCAATTATTGTGCTAACAATTAACCATGTTTTGTGGCTATAAGTTTTTGAAGTTTTACAGGATCACCTATTCACCCCCCTCTAGGTGCTCTCAATTGGTATCAGAGCCGTTCTCTTCAAGAAAGGGACTAACCGCCCGAAGAGATGGATCCTAAGGGCAAGGGGATGGTGATCAACGACAAGGAGAAGGAGTCCTTCGTCAACGAGCCCAATGATGACAGGCCCACCGACTCAGGCTCGGGCCACAAAAGAAAAGACGGGAGGAAGAAGAAGACAAGGCGCATCAAGGAAATTGTCTACTACGACAGCGACGAATCTTCCTCCTCCCAAAAGGACAACGACGACTACGACAGATGAAGGACAGTTAACTCAAACTTTTCTTTCGATTATTCGCGCATTCCGCATAGCTCAAATGCTCAATTGCTCCCCATTCCACTTGGCAAGCCCCCTCACTTTGATGGAGAGGACTACGGATTTTGGAGCCACAAAATGCGTACTCACTTGTTTTCTCTCCATCCAAGCATTTGGGAGATTGTGGAAAGTGGAATGAAATTTGATAGCTCAGATAGCCCTGTGTTTATTAATGAACAGATTCATAAAAATGCACAAGCTACTACTGTGTTGCTAGCCTCTTTGTGCAGGGACGAGTATCACAAGGTGAGCGGCTTGGACAATGCCAAGCAGATCTGGGACACCCTTAAGATCTCTCATGAGGGGAACGACGCCACCTTGCTCACCAAAATGGAGTTGGTGGAGGGCGAGCTTGGAAGGTTCGCGATGATAAGGGGCGAGGAGCCAACTCAAACATACAACCGGCTCAAGACCCTTATCAACAAAATAAGGAGCTACGGAAGCACGCGATGGACGGACCACGACGTCGTCTGACTGATGCTAAGGTCCTTTACTGTTCTTGATCCTCATTTGGTGAATAATATTCGTGAGAATCCCAGGTACACCAAAATGTCGCCCGAAGAAGTCCTCGGAAAATTCGTTAGCGGGCGAATGATGATCAAGGAGGCGAGGTACGTGGACGACGCCTTGAATGGTCCGATCAACGAGCCGCAACCCCTTGCTCTCAAGGCAACAAGAAGCAAGGAGGTGCTACCTAGCAAGGTGGCACAGATTGAGGCGGCCGGACTTAATGATGAAGAGATGGCCCTCATCATCAAAAGATTCAAGACGGTGCTTAAGGGTCGCAAGGGACAGCCAAGCAAGACCAAAGCCAAGGGGAAGCGCTCATGCTTCAAATGCGGTAAGCTTGGTCATATTATTGCTAACTGTCCCGACAATGATAGTGATCAGGAACAAGGGAACAAGAGGGAGAAGAAGAAGAAGTATAAGAAGGCAAAAGGCGAGGCACATCTAGGCAAGGAGTGGGATTCGGATTGCTCCTCCTCCGACTCCGACAATGAAGGACTCGCCGCCACCGCCTTCAACAAGTCATCCCTCTTCCCAAACGAGCGTCACACTTGCCTCATGGCAAGAGAGAAGAAAGTAAGCACTCATGATACTAGTACTTATGCTTCTTCAAGTGAGGATGAGTCTAGTGATGATGATGAGATAGATTACTCATGCTTATTCAAGGGATTAGATAGATCTAAAATTGATAAGATTAATGAGTTGATTGATGCTTTGAATGACAAGAATAGATTACTAGAAAAACAAGAGGATCTTTTATATGAGGAGCATGATAAATTTGTTAGTGCACAAAAATCTCTTGCTCTTGAAATTAAAAGGAATGAAATGCTCTCTAGTGAATTATCTTCTTGTCATGAAACTATTGCTACGTTAAAAGGTTTTAATGATGATTTAAATGCTAAACTAGAAGTAGCTAGTAAATCTAATTCTTGTGTAGAAATTGTTGAAACTTGTAATAGGTGTAAAGATTTTGACATTGATGCTTGTAGTGATCATTTAGTTTCAATTTCCAAATTAAATGAGGAATTAGCTAGTCTTAATGCCCAACTTAAGACTAGCAAGAATGAATTTGACAAGCTAAAATTTGCAAGGGATGCCTACACGACTGGTAGACACCCCTCAATTAAGGATGGACTTGGCTACAAGAGGGAAGCCAAGAACTTGACAAGCCATAAGGCTCCCATCTCCGCCAAGGAGAAAGGGAAGGCCCCTATGGCTAGTAGTGTGCAAAAGAACCATGCCTTTATGTACCATGATAGGAGACAATCTAGAAATGCTTATAGGAGTTGTAATGCATATAATGCCTTTGATTCTCATGCCATGTTCGCTTCTAGTTCTTCTTATGTGCATGATAGAAATGTTGGTAGGAGAAATGTTGTTCATAATATGCCTAGGAGAAATGTTGTTAATGTTCCTAGGAAAGTAAATGAACCTTCTACAATATATCATGCTTTAAATGCTTCTTTTGCTATTTGTAGAAAGGATAGGAAGATAGTTGCTAGAAAATTAGGGGCAAGATGCAAGGGAGACAAAACTTGCATTTGGGTCCCTAAGGATATTTGTGCTAACCTTGTAGGACCCAACATGAGTTGGGTACCTAAGACCCAAGCCTAAATTTGCCTTGCAGGTTTATGCATCCGGGGGTTCAAGCTGGATTATTGACAGCGGATGCACAAACCATATGACGGGGGAGAAGAAGATGTTCACCTCCTACGTCAAAAACAAAGATTCCCAAGATTCAATAATATTCGGTGATGGGAATCAAGGCAAGGTAAAAGGGCTAGGTAAAATTGCAATCTCCAATGAGCACTCTATCTCTAATGTGTTTTTAGTAGAGTCTCTTGGATATAATTTACTATCTGTTAGTCAATTATGTAATATGGGATATAATTGTTTATTTACAAATGTAGATGTGTCTGTCTTTAGAAGATGTGATGGTTCACTAGCTTTTAAGGGTGTACTAGACGACAAACTTTACTTAGTTGATTTTGCAAAAGAAGAGGCCGGTCTAGATGCATGCTTAATGGCTAAGACTTGCATGGGCTGGTTGTGGCATCGCCGCTTAGCACATGTGGGGATGAAGAACCTCCACAAGCTTCTAAAGGGAGAACACGTGATAGGTCTAACCAATGTTCATTTCGAAAAAGATAGACCTTGTGCAGCTTGTCAAGCAGGTAAACAAGTGGGAGGAGCACATCACAGCAAGAATGTGATGACCACGTCAAGACCTCTGGAGCTGCTGCATATGGACCTCTTCGGACCCGTCGCCTATCTGAGTATAGGAGGAAGTAAGTATGGTTTAGTTATTGTTGATGACTTTTCCCGCTTCACTTGGGTGTTCTTTTTGCAGGATAAGTCTGAAACCCAAGGGATCCTCAAGCGCTTCCTCAGGAGAGCTCAAAATGAATTTGAGCTCAAGGTGAAGAAGATAAGGAGCGACAACGGGTCCGAATTCAAGAATCTTCAAGTGGAGGAGTTCCTTGAGGAGGAGGGGATCAAGCACGAGTTCTCCGCTCCCTACACACCTCAGCAAAATGGTGTGGTAGAGAGGAAGAACAGGACACTCATAGATATGGCGAGGACTATGCTTGGAGAGTTCAAGACCCCCGAGTGCTTTTGGTCGGAAGCCGTGAACACAGCTTGCCACGCCATCAACAGGGTCTACCTTCACCGCCTCCTCAAGAAGACTTCATATGAGCTGCTGACTGGTAACAAACCCAATGTATCGTACTTTCGTGTATTTGGGAGTAAATGCTACATTCTAGTGAAGAAGGGTAGGAATTCCAAATTTGCTCCCAAAGCCGTAGAAGGGTTTTTATTAGGTTATGATTCAAATACAAAGGCGTATAGGGTCTTCAACAAATCATCGGGTTTGGTTGAAGTCTCTAGCGACGTTGTATTTGATGAGACTAATGGCTCTCCAAGAGAGCAAGTTGTTGATCTTGATGATGTAGATGAAGAAGACGTTCCAACGGCCGAAATACGCACCATGGGGATTGGAGATGTACGGCCTCAGGAACATTTGGAGCAAGATCAACTGACTTCCTCAACTATGGTGCATCCCCCAACCCAGGATGACGAACAGGTACCTCAAGTGGAGGCGCATGATCAAGGGGGAGCACAGGATGTTCAAATTGAAGAGGAAGAAGCACCTCAGGCACCTCCAACCCAAGTTCGAGCGACGATCCAAAGGGATCATCCCGTCGACCAAATTTTGGGTGATATTAGCAAGGGAGTAACTACTCGTTCAAGATTAGTTAATTTTTGTGAGCATTACTCTTTTGTCTCTTCTATTGAGCCTTTCAGGGTAGAAGAGGCCTTGCTAGATCCGGACTGGGTGTTGGCCATGCAGGAGGAACTCAACAATTTCAAGCGCAATGAAGTTTGGACACTGGTGCCTCGCCCCAAGCAAAATGTTGTGGGAACCAAGTGGGTGTTCCGCAACAAACAGGACGAGCACGGGGTGGTGACAAGGAACAAGGCTCGGCTTGTGGCAAAAGGTTATGCCCAAGTCACAGGTTTGGACTTTGAGGAGACTTTTGCTCCTGTGGCTAGGCTAGAATCAATTCGTATTTTGCTAGCATATGCCGCTCACCATTCTTTCAGGTTGTACCAAATGGATGTGAAGAGCGCTTTCCTCAACGGGCCGATTAAGGAGGAGGTGTACGTGGAGCAACCCCCTGGCTTCGAAGATGAACGGTACCCCGACCATGTGTGTAAGCTCTCTAAGGCGCTCTATGGACTTAAGCAAGCCCCAAGAGCATGGTATGAATGCCTTAGAGACTTTTTAATTGCTAATGCTTTCAAGGTCGGGAAAGCCTGTAACACTCCTGGTGTTACTATAACTAAAACTTGAGCATGACATCATAACATTGGCATTGCATATGTTTGATACACCTAGAGTGCATTCACTAGGCAAAAATTTCAAACAAGTTGTATTGTTTAAGTGTTTTTGCAAATAGCACCCTGGATAGGAAACTTAACCCTAAAAAGGGATTAAAGGGGTAAAACTTAACCCAAGTGAGAAAACCTAAAGACTTTGGGGTAAGAGTCATAAAATATCCCCAAAAACAAAGTGGAGTCACATTTATACCCCTGGGATACCAGAAACCCTAATTGAAACCCTGGAAAACCCTAAAACCAAACCCTAGGGGCTTATGTGCAAAATTAGTCCACTTTTGGGCTAAAGTGCAAAAACCAAGCCAAATAAGTTTCTTAAGTCCCTAGGTTCACAAATGTGTGGACTTGAAAGCCAAATGTTGAGTTTTGGACTCAAATGCAAAAAGGACCTCCAATTGAGATTTCTCTAAGTCTGAATTTCAGATTAGTAAGCTCAACTTTGGAGCATTGGATCTTCCAAATTATTGAGAATTTGTCCTAAGTCACCACATCAAAGTTGAAGACTAAACATAGGAGAACAACTTTGTTTAAGGATTCAAGCCATGATCTTATGAGAAATTTGGAGAAAAACCCAAGCAAAGATGGACTGTCAGACTGATTCAGTCTGAAATACAGATTAACAGTGCTGTGAGATCAACTTTGAGCTCGATTTTGAAGGGGATCCAGTGACTTTTTGTGAGTACACATTATAGCAAAGATATAGATGGATGATAGCACTACAACTTTGCTGCAGATCATTGGGCATGTTGCCATGAAAAATTGGGAGCAAATCGAGCCTAAACTATGGCTGTCAGGTTGACTGAATACTGCAGCCCATGGTACAGTGACCATTAAGGATCAGATCGCCAGCCCCAGAAAAGATCTCACCGGCGGTGGTTTTCCGCCGTGATTCACGTCGCCGGCGTCATGATTCGTGCTCTGGGTGAGTGGATAACGTCGTGCGGTAGAAGCCCCTCGCCGACGGTGAGCTGGAAGTCACTCCGGTGACATCACCGTGGCTCTCTCTCCCCCTTTGCGGCTGAGCGGATTAACACGCCGTCGACCGTCGCCTCCCGGCTGTGTGCCGCGTGGCTCAACCCTTCCACCGCGTCGCTGTAACTCGCTACTGCTGTCAAATCAACGCCGGTGAGGTTGCCACGGCGTAGGACACTCATTCGTGTGCGCCAGTGTTCTTCTCCACCTCCGACTGCCGTGCGTCTTGCTTGAAATTTGCGGCCACCGCCCGCTAGCTCTATAAATTGAGCGTACCTCCAGCTCCGGTATGCATCCAAGCACCTATTGCACCCACCTGCACCCCGAAACCCCCACCAGAGAACACGAATTTGGGATTTCCCCCAAATCGGTTGAAGAACACCGTGAAACAAGCCTCACCGTCGCCAGCCATACTCGGGTTAGCTCCTCCCCTCTGCTTCCTTGTTTAAGCATTCTTATGCGTCTACGATGCTTGCCGAGCCACCGAATTGAACTAAGAGCCCTCTGGTCGCCGGGAACACGACCGTATAGCCGCCATGATCACGGCCACCGTGGCTAGAGCTACGTAGTTGGTCTTAGTTGCAATTAGGTTGGGGAAAATGGTTAGGGTAGCCCCGATTTCATGTCTGCCGCTCGGAGAACCCAGCCGTTGCCCCGTTCGGCCGATACAGGTGCTCGCCGGAGCACGGCCGCGCGTGAACGCCGTCGGGGACCTCCCTCTGCGAAGAATTAGAACTGCAGGGGTTTCCTTGCAATCTGTTAGCGACACCGTGCAATAGTAAAGAAGCTTGTTCTCCCATTAGCCAAACCCCGAGGCCCTTTCTGCAAAGTTGCCATAGCACGGGCGCGCGCGCGCTTTCCCCTCTGGACTGGGCCGTCTGGGCTGGTTTCAGCCCATTACTATTGAAGCCTTTTCCTTTTTTTCCACAGAGCTTTAGAAATCTGTTAAAAATGGTAGAAAAATGGTAAAATTGTGAAACCAATTTTCCTAGGCTTGTTATTTTCCCTAGTATTTAGTAAAAATAGTTTTGTGATTTTTAGTGGAAATAAGAAATTTTAGGGTATTTAAAGTGGTTAAAAGTAATAGTTATGGATTTTTAGAAAATAAGTAATAAGCCCAAAAATGCCCAAACTTTTTATGGGCACTTAAACCAATATTTAGAAGCCTTGGGTAGAATTTGGGTTGATTTGGACCTTGTTTGATCACTGAACCCAAAACCACACCCCCCTGCCCTATGAACTCATTTACTGACTCCGGAAACCCTAGGTTCTCGGAGTACCGTGAAGGAAAGTTGTACTCAAGACTTAGATAATAAGTTTATATTATCTTCGCATCCTCATGAGCATCCCATGGCATCCATTCTTATACATGTATATGGTTATGTTGGGGACCTTCGGCTTCCGAAGGTCCTCAAAAACAAGATTTAACAGTATTTCTGGAGTATAATGTGTGAACGGGTATCTTCGGACTCGAATCGGTACCACAGTGAGAGAAGCCCAAAAGAATACGAAGGTCTCGACACAGCACCGAAGCTGTGAGCAGGAAAGCTTCGGCGTAACAGCAGAGAAAGAAACCGACTTAAAGATGAAAAGGCTATTCAGACCTCGGTGGATTACTATAGAATTACTACCAAATGTAAAGGGCATGAATGTAATTTTATAAGGGCTGTGTCCCGTGCCTATAAATAGGTGAACAGTACCCCCGTACTGTTCATGTGGACTTGGCATTTGTTTCTGCGTCACGCTTGTACTTTTGCCTTCTCACAAGTCGAAGGTACATTTGTAATTTATAATCATTTCTATTTTTCCATGTTAATAAAATAGAAATGATCTAATAATAACGTTTGTATTACGATTTATATCTTATATAAATTCTTCATCATTATCTCTTATGTTTACGAAGATATGTCCTTCATAACCTTCGTCCGAAGCTCATTATATCCCAAAGGGAAATAATGTTTCGAAGGACGAAGGACTATAACATTTAACACTTTTATGTTGCCTTGTTCTTAACTCTTAGTATTTAAGAACAAGTCCCCAACATTGGCGCCCACCTCCGGTGAACTCACTACCACCCTTTGAGTTTTTTAACACCTTCGGCGATCATAAACCTTCGCTATGGCGCCGAAGAAAGCTTCAGCAACTGGGGCTGCACCTCTGCAACCACTGGACCCCAATCAGGAGACTCTCTCTCTTCGGGAGGCCCGAAGCCAGAAGAGGAAGGCTGTCAGCCCGACACCGCAAGAGGATGAGCTAGACCAGGAGATCAGAAACATGGAGATGCTTCATCAACAGGTGCAGAGGAAGAAGGAAAAGATGGCCAGGCTAGCTGAACTGCAAAGGCAGATAGACGAAGCATCTGAAGAAGTTCGCCATCTTACTCACGATGAGCAGAACCGAAGGCCTCAGAACCAAAACCTTCATCAGGAGGGTTTCCTCAACGAAGATGACCGGTATGACAACTTCCATCATGGAAATTTTGTTTTTGATGATGCTTCTCCTCTGTCCGCTGAGCTGCAGGCTACACCTTGGCCTCCGTCCTACAAGCCGCCCCAGCTTCCCATATTCAACGACCATTCAGACCCAAAGTAGTTTTTGATGAGCTACAAAGCAACAGTATCTTCGTATGGTGGCAATGCTGCAGTCATGGCAAAGTCTTTTGTTATGGCTGTCAGGAGTGTTGCTCAAACCTGGTATTCCTCCCTTCGACCAGGAACGATCACTTCATGGCAAAAACTGAAGGACATGTTGTTAACCAGCTTCCAAGGGTTTCAGACGAAGCCGGTCACTGCTCAGGCCCTGTTCCAGTGCACCCAGGATCACGAAGAATACCTTCAGGCGTATGTCAGGAGGTTCTTGCGTTTGAGGGCGCAGGCGCCAACGGTGCCCAACAAAATTGTCATTGAGGCCATGATCAAGGGACTTCGGCCTGGACCTTCAGCTCAGTACTTTGCTAGGAAGCCTCCTCAAACTTTGGAGAAGCTGCTCCAGAAGATGGACGAGTATATTCGTGCCGACAATGATTTTCGCCAAAGAAGGGAGGAGGCTTTCAGGTTTTCCGAAATGACCAGGGGCTTCGGAGGAAGATTCTATCCGAGGCACGTCAGGTCAATTCACAACTCTACTCAAAATGATGATAAGGGGAGTCAGCAGCAAAGGCCACAGTGCTCCTCACAGGCTTCGGGGCAACAGCAAAGCTTCTTCCGGCCACTAGCTCCAAGAGGCAGAGGCGCCAGGGGCTTCGGCGGAAGATTTGGAGATCAACCAAGGAGAATATTTTGCTTGTTCTGTGGTGAAAACAAGGGCCATACCACCAGGATGTGCCATGTTACCATCCAGAAGCAAAAGGAGATAGCCGAAGCAGGTCATGCATACTGCTTCGTACCATTCGCCTTACATCCCAGAATACGTAGGCAACCACCCTGCAGTTTCTGTTGCTTCGGCGAGTCAACCTCAAGCTTCCTGGCAACAGCCTCCGCCTCCACCACCGCTGCAACAAGGTCACCAGCCAGAAGGGAGCCAATATGCTCCACATCAAAGGGACTTCAGAGAACAATCCGAAGCTCGCACAGTCAATAGCACTGTGCCAGAGTCGAAGCACATCTATTGACAAATATCCTACCTCGACAGCAGTCTTTTCCATTCAGTTTTATTTTCTGTGTAATAAAGGACACTTTTTAAATTTCAAGTAATAGTTTTGTTGTTTGCCACAAGGAAAACATATCTTCTACACAGGCTTAAGTTGTCGGAGCTTAAAAGTTTGCAATAGCAAGGAGGACCTTCGGATTATTAAATTTATTTTAACAAAGAAGACATGGTATGAATTCTTTGAAGCAACAAAAAGTCGTTCCAAAAGGAGCGCAGTGTAAGTTTTTTGCTCCAAAGTCGTTCCTAAGGGAATGCAGAGCTTACAGCGAAAAGTCAACGCTGATTCCGCCGAAAGTAAAAGGCGAAGAAGCTCCAAAGTCGTTCCTAAGGGAATGCAGAGCTTACAGCGAAAAGTCAACGCTGATTCTGCCGAAAGTAAAAGGCGAAGAAGCTCCAAAGTCGTTCCTAAGGGAATGCAGAGCTTACAGCGAAAAGTCAACGCTGATTCCGCTGAAGTAAAAGGCGAAGAAGCTCCTAAGGGAGGCTTACAGCGAAAAGTCAACGCTGATTCAAAAAAGATTATGTATTTTATTGCAGGGATGTGTGTGTAGCTTCGGAACGAATACCTTTTCTCATAGCATAACATCATCACATCATTTTGCATAGCATAAGCATCATACATCATTCTGCATATGGCACAAGAAGGGGATACAATATTGATCTTCGGAATGTAGCTTCGGAAAATATTTTCACGAAGTTTGGATGTTCTTCATCAGAACACTATGGGTATTGTTGCGATAAATGAAAATTCTTCTTCACGAAGCATGAAAAGAAGGGAAGGTGTTTTTTCGTCAAAGACTCAAAAACGGTACGTATGTAAAATTTCATGCATCGTAAAGAATTGAATCATAAAAAACAAGTTTATTACATTCAGGGTTACAAGATATTACACATATTACATTTCAGAAGTTTTTACAGTAGCACCTAGTCTTCCCTAAGTACTACTTCTGCAGCTTCGTTCAGGAGTTGATTGACAACTTGATCCATGATAGCTTCGGCCATCTTTTTAATTTCATCGTCATCTTTCGGGGGAGGACCCGGAGGCGCTTTAGTAGGATCTGAGGGAGGACAGGATACAGCTACATTGCTATTACAAATTGCGAACGAAGTTTAAAATTAAAAATTACAACACAATAAAAACCACTAGTTAATACCTATTTGCCCTTCGGGCTCCACGCTTTTCTCAGCAGCCTCTGCTACTTTTCTAGCATCGTGAATGCCCTTTTCGCTTTTTTGGATAATTTCTCGGGCCATTTCTCGGCCACCATTATCCCAGACGTCGGTGAAAAATTTTCCACCAACCATGCTAGCTTCGGCTGAAGGATCCCTCGCATCTTCGAAGGACAAGGTAGCTTCGGATTGCGCTAAAAGCTTTACATGCTCGCAGCCCTTTTTCTCCAAAATGGTGGCAATCCCCCTGGCACCCGAGAAAGCACATATGTCTCCGTGGCTATTTAAAATTTCCTCGAAGGCCTCAGCTTCGTGATTAATCCATTCGATGGGACCTTCGGGGTTGCCTCTTGTAAAGTTTTCTTCGCTCGAGAAAGCGCCGACGCTGGCGAAGCTAGCTTTCAACTTCTTGACGCACTCCATAGATTTGTTATAGCACCTTTTCTTGGACGAACGAAGCTGTTCAACAGTTCCCTCTAAATGATTTGCCCATTGGTCGCTAAGTTCTCGCTTCGTTTCTTCAAGTATGCGTTCCTCTTTGGTTCTGGCCAGTTGTTTTCGAAGATCTTCAATTTCACGCTTCTGAGCCTCAGCTTGTCCTTTAAAAGTAGCTTCGTCTTCTTTTATTCTATTTATCAATGAATGTAATATTTTATCTTTTTCGAGACCTTCGTTCCTTAGTTCAATTACTTCGGAACGAAGGTTGCTCAGGGCTATAGCACACCCTTCGTCTTCAGCATCTTTTTGGGCCCTGAGGGCATTGCTAAGTATAAGGCCCTGCAAAGAAAAATGTGTGTGCGTCAATAGATTTAAGCAAACGAAAAATTTTGGTATCAAGAAAAAATACGAAGATCTCATTTTTTGTACCTTTAAGCTATTATATGCCAGGCTGTCGACCAGATCGTTTTTCGACAGCACCGAGAGCCCATCTCCTAGTGTTGGGAATCCGAAGCTCTTGCTCATCTCCCGACAGACAGAAATCTCCTTGCTGTCAGGGAGACAATACAAAAAGTCTTCTTCTCCACTGCCGTTGAATATTAACTCCCCCTTTGGATACTTCAGTTTTTGGGCGTAAAGCTGGGCCTCTTGCTTTTCTTTTTCTGATAATTTTTTCCCCGAAGCATGACGAACAATATAATCAAAAACTTTGGGGCATGCTTCGGGGGCAACAACACTAATTTCTTCAACAAGAATTGGCTCTGTCATTTTTTCTTCCTCCGTTTCCAAAGATTTTACCTTCGTGGGCTCTGAGGGCCCAGCTTCAGCTTCAGTTTCTTGCTCTGGAGCCTTAGTATCAAAAATCTCAGTTTTCGCTTCGGAAGTTTCAACAGTCTTTTTCGGAGTTATGTTTGAGGACTTAATTGTTTCCAGAACATCTAGTACGTTGACCATTCTTTTTCTTTTCGGAGTCACCGCTGGCCCCTTTTGGATTTTTGTTGTCTCAACATTTGCTGAAGGACTTAAAGCTTCTGATATTTTTGATCCTTCAGCTGATCCTTTTGCTTCTTCCATTTTTTCTATCGATGGCGCTTCGGCCATCTCTTTGGTTTCTAATAACAAAATTTTTGGTTCTTCCAATTCTGTTCTTATTGGCGCTTCGGCCATTTCTGCGATTTTTGGCAGCAAGGTTGGCTGTTCAGCCTCGGTGGCCGAAGAGGTTTCTCCGGTGAACTTAGGCACCGAGGCTGGTTCAATATAGCGTGGCCGATGTGTGAGGACCTTTATCCTTTTTCTTTTCGGTGCTGGCTCACTTGGAGCAGCTGCAGCTTCTTCTTTCGCAGAGGTCGTGCCTTTCCTTTTCTGCCCTCGAATGGGATAACGATAGTCAGGGTAGACGAACCCGATTGCGTCAAACACTCGGTTCAATCTTTTCTTTTTTCGGCCTCCGAAGGCTGCTGACAATGCAGTATCTTCGGCCTTCGAGTAAGCCCCAAGCAGTTCATCACTTAAATTTTCAATGCTTTTTAGCCAGTCATCATTTGGCTCAACGAATTTATCTCCGAACTTGAAAGTATATTTCAGCCTGATAAGACCACCTTCGTTAGCCTCCTTTATGGTCTCTTGCGGCATTTCCCATTTTTCCGCGAGCGGCCATACTCTGAAGGAAATATGCTCTTGGACCAAATCTCTCGTTCCAATAAAAGAACAAATAACTCTGAAGGCTCTCTGGCATTCTTCGGCAGCTTCATTCATCTCAACCTTCGGCTTTCGCAGGCCGAAACTTTGCCAAATAGGGCGCATAATTATACCTTTAATATCTTCTCGTACTTTCAGGTCATTCTTCACATAAAACCATTCTGTCATCCAGTCGCCGGGCCATCTCTTCCGAAAGGTTGGCACGGGACAGCTTGACCCAGACCGAGAAACGAAACTGTAGCAGCCAAAATTATTGTGATACTGTTCCTTACCCCAAGGTTTTGTCTCGTATGATAATTCGTGTATGTTGCAGAAACTTTTCGCATCAGGTTCCAGACCTTGGCTTCTCACGGCCCACACGAAGATATTCAGCCTTATAATTGCTTCGGGGGTAAGTTGATGAAGATAGATTTCAAACATTTTCAGCACTTCTACGACAAAGCTGCTGAGGGGAAATCGTAGTCCAGCTTTCAAAAAGCTTTGGAACACTACGACTTCATTTTCCTCAGGGGTCGGGCAAGTTTTCTCTCCTTCGTCGACCCTCACAATGGATAAATCTCGGAAGTATCTTCCCCTCATGTTGACAAGATGATTTTCTTTGATACCTGACTTGCCAAAAACTGAATGGCTTGGTCGCCAGGGGCGATCTTCGGAGTCTTCACCACCACTATCCACATCATAACTGTCACTGTCATCAGTATCTTCAGACAAACCTTCTAAAATCTCTTTGGTGATTTTTTCTGTGTTGGTCTTCGACATTGCTATAAGAAACCCCAGGTTCTTTTCTTCAGAGAGACTCAGCTTCATCTCGGGAGCAGCCTTCTTATCTTCAGACATCTTCGGAAACACTAAAAAACTGTTTTCGATGACAAAGCTTAAAAACTTAAAAAGCTAAGCAAATCTTGGTGCGCAAGAGCTAAAAATTGAGTGAGCGAGAGCAGATGGCAAGAGAGCGTGTCAAATGAGCTCGCGGTATGCTCTTATTTATACGCCCAGTGCGTTAAAAATTGAAAGACCCCGCTTGTCAGTGAATGTTGCTATTCTAGCAAAGGGAAGGTGTTTTTTCGGACCTTCGGCTTAAGTCCTTCGTCCATGTCGCAATTTAAATTTATTATTCTAACAAATTAATATTGCGAGGGGCTACTGTTGGGGACCTTCGGCTTCCGAAGGTCCTCAAAAACAAGATTTAACAGTATTTCTGGAGTATAATGTGTGAACAGGTATCTTCGGACTCGAATCGGTACCACAGTGAGAGAAGCCCAAAAGAATACGAAGGTCTCGACACAGCACCGAAGCTGTGAGCAGGAAAGCTTCGGCGTAACAGCAGAGAAAGAAACCGACTTAAAGATGAAAAGGCTATTCAGACCTCGGTGGATTACTATAGAATTACTACCAAATGTAAAGGGCATGAATGTAATTTTATAAGGGCTGTGTCCCGTGCCTATAAATAGGTGAACAGTACCCCCGTACTGTTCACGCGGACTTGGCATTTGTTTCTGCGTCACGCTTGTACTTTTGCCTTCTCACAAGTCGAAGGTACATTTGTAATTTATAATCATTTCTATTTTTCCATGTTAATAAAATAGAAATGATCTAATAATAACGTTTGTATTACGATTTATATCTTATATAAATTCTTCATCATTATCTCTTATGTTTACGAAGATATGTCCTTCATAACCTTCGTCCGAAGCTCATTATATCCCAAAGGGAAATAATGTTTCGAAGGACGAAGGACTATAACATTTAACACTTTTATGTTGCCTTGTTCTTAACTCTTAGTATTTAAGAACAAGTCCCCAACAGGTTATGTTAGAACACGAAGAAGAAGAAGAAGTCACTGAAGAAGGGACACCACCATCCTCAGATCCTCAAGCAGGCAACTGCTTTTATTTCGATATTTGTGGATCCGAGCAGGACTCACCTGATAACAAAGGCAAGCCCCGGTGCATTTGCCACCTCCCTTGATGTTTTTAAAATCTTCCTCACTTGCTTGCTGCATTAGGTGATAGGAGTTGATTGATTAAACAATTCCTGCATTATCTTCCTTGATCTTGATTACCCTCCTTGAAACCCTGTTTTACAAAGAGGTTTTACTATGCTTAGTATTTCTTAGAAAAAAACAAAAGGATTTGTTTTACAAAAGATGTTTGGCAAAGTGGGAGGGTTGTTTTCGAAAATAAAACTTGATGGTGAAACCATCATGGCCATGATGGGTTCAACATCGGAAAAGATGTACCTCTGCCAGGTACCAAGTTTTTGGGATTAAATGATTAAGCTGAGACCGGGCGGGTGACTTACACGAGAAGAGAGTCTCGGTGTAGTGTCTCCGTCTGAGTCGATTAAGGACCGTCTCGATGTAGGCTTGATGATCGAGGACCCTTTAACTGGTCACATGCCTCGTCATGGGTAAGCCTTGCCTCGGGCAGACTAAGGCCGGAATAAGATAACACGAAATGGGCGTGGAGCGGTGGCGAGAGTAGCGTGTACCCTCCGTGGCAAGAGGCTGGACGGTGGTGTATCTGTGCTCTCGGTTTGCGTGAACCTGATCCGGTCTTAAGAACCCTGGTGGCGGGTTGACATATGCAAGGGTTAAGTGCTACATATGTCGTGTGATTGGAGATCCTTAGCTGAGTATAATCGATTCGGATCGCCGTACCTTCGCGGTTATGAAGACTTGGTCACTGCCCTACACGTAGCATTCCACTAAAGATGATGGGTTTTTGTTAAGAAACTGGCTAGTGCAGGACCAGTGATTGAACTAGGGTAGAAAGAACTCTAGTTGCAGGTAATTGAACCTAACTTGACAAATAAAATTGGATTTTTAAGGATCCACTTTAGTAAGCATTTCTGCAAAACAGAGTCTTTGATTATTGAAAAAGCCTTACCTTGACTCCCATATACCCAGCATACCCTTGAGAGTCTTTTCTTTAGTCGGGTAAGTCTTGCTGAGTAATTACATACTCAGGGTTTATCCCTTCGTTGTTTTTAGGTGAGAAAGTAGCAGATTTCTGCTGCTTCTGTGCCAGGGTGGTTCCCAAAGAAGAAACCCAAGACTGAAGTGCGGGAGGACTTGGTCCTCCATATAGAACTTTTACTTAAATCTTCTCGGGAGGAGTTTTTGCCTCCCTTGGTTTGTATAATATTACTACTCAGCACTCGCTTTTAGTTCTGGTCTGTAATGAAACAACTTGTGCTTGCTTTTAAATAAATGTGAGTTATGTAATCGCTTCCGCAATTCTTTATCTCCGATGTTCTGTAATGTCTGCAAGACGGGTGAATCGTTCCTGGTAAGGTAAGGAAAGATACCGAACTTATCAAGTAGTTCAGGGGCACCTACAGGGTTGTCTGAAGTCCGTTGGACAAGGACAACTGTAGGTGAGCCTAATTACTTGGGAGGTTCCGTCGCAGCTGGTATCGGAGCGTAGCCCTTCTTTGCAGATATTATGAGGCATCTTCAAAAGGATTTTTCGAAAGTCTTACCTAAAAATTCTTTTCTCTTCTTACCTAAGTACTCTGAAGAGTTTATTTTAAAGACCAGATAGGAAGAGTGCAATGTATAGAAGGTTGAATCGACTAAGGTTGATTCTGTACTTATTCATGCATCATGCTAAGAATTATACTAATAACATTTTCCCCCTTAGAAAGATGCCGCCACGCACAAGGCTAACGGCACGTAAGTCAACGGGACCAATTGGAGTACCTCGGCATCAACTAGCCCCTCGACACGAAAGCAGCAGCAGCGGAAGTAATGACCCCATAGGAGACCTTGAAGCCCAAGTGAGTCGACTTCAAGCAACGTTGCAACACAGGACCAATGCTTGGATCGTAGACGGAGATAGAATCAATGAACTAAGAAGGGACATCCGTCACCTATAGGATCAGCTTGCTGATCGGGACTTAGCACTTGACTGGGCAGTACAGTCTCATATGCTGGCATGTGCTAAGGAAGCAAGGGCTCAGACCCGAATTAAAGAACTTAGCTCAGCTGTCGACAACCTGCAGGTCTACTGCAATACGTTGCATGAGGAAGTCCATATACTATACTCACAATTACACCCTAGTGTGCCTGCACACTCTGCTGAGGCGGAAGCCGGACCCTCTCACGTTGCGGGACGCGCGTTGGGTGGGGAGTTAGACCTTTTTGAACCCCCTCCTTCTTTGAGGTTGGTTGACGTCTGGACTCCCACACCTGACGAAGAGGCCGCCAAAAGTAACGGAAAGCAGGACTAATGGTGTAATAGAAGTAGAGTAGTGTATTGTAGAATGTACGGTGGTATAATAGGTTGAACTTTTGTATAATGGGTAATGTATCCTGTTATGTAATATCGAGTCTGTATCATTACTTTTTATAGTAATGTAAAATGGAAGGTCTCTTTGGCATATTATGTTTATTTCAAATGTTTTTGCCTCAGATGCCGACCAGGACTCGCGGACAGGACGCAGCTGGAACGTCTGGGGGTCGGGATGTCACCCCAAATCCACCTCCGGTTTGTCACACCCGGCTTTAAGGAACAAAGCCAGGTGCATCTCATACATGCGCCAAGAAGACAACATATATAATAACAGAGTGTATAGAGATAAATGTCACAATAATCAGAGTATTTATTACATAGCGGAAGACTTATTACAAAATAAAAGAATAAACATAAAACGAACTAAGGATCGTTGGCGCCAATGTCAACTGAGAAACACCACCTAGATCAGATCATACTCCTCGCCTTGTGGCTCCTCCTGAACCACCTGCTCTTCTCCTGTGGGGGGGTGTGAGACAGCAAGGGTGAGCTCACACATGATCATCGCTCAACAAGTTGTGGGGAATAATGTGACATGAACTCACCAAAGGTGGGAGCTCATGGAGTGTAAGGCTTATCAAAGAGAATGGTTAAAGCTGAGCATTGCTTTTAATGTTGGTCAAACTTTTATTAGCAATTACTAGATGTAAGTAAATACCAAAACCTTAATAAATAATAGAACAAAATTAATAATAAACCCATGCATATGCAAATGACAAAATTGAATTTAAGTTCCATAATTTAAACATCAGAGAGTCCTGAGCTGCTCATGACCGCGAGCACGGCTAGTATACCAGTTTTACACTCTGCAGAGGTTGTACCCTTTACCCACAAGTCATGTTACCCATCTGCCAAGGGGTCGCGAATCCCATACACCTCTACCTAGGAAGCGCGGCAGGGCAACACTACGAGGCCTTTACAAAGTTCCACTAGCTTCCGAAAACCCGCTACAGTTTATAGGAAGTTCCAATGCAGGGTTCTTGCCTGACCGCCATCGTAGCAAAATCAAGCAAGGACCTCCCTACACTGACCACTCCCCTACTGCCCTTGCCCCTTTCGGGTAAGGTAGTCTTCCACTAGCTTTCCTAATTAATCAGCCAAGGGCGTCCCATTAAACCCTTGTGGTGGCACGTGTTACTTAAGTTAAGCTCTATGTTCCAATTAACATTAATGAACTTGACATGAACATAAACAGAATAACAAGAATAATTGGAACTTAGATATGATAAATGATTATCCCAAAACCATGTAAGCAATAGCAAACTACCCAGTGATTCAGGGGTAAACAAGGTAATGAGATAAACAAATCTAGGGTGACCTATCGGGTCCCATCAAAATTAACCTATGCATGGATAAATGATATTAAAGAACATTATTGGGTAAAAAGTGGTCAAGGGCACAACTTGCCTTCAATGAGCTCCTGCTCAGCTACTTCAACCTGCTGCTCACCAGGATCCTCAGCAACGGGCTCTTCTACTCGCCACAATACAAACAAGCACAGTGCATATAGAGAAATTAACATTACACCAAACATATATACAAAATACACAGTAATAATCTACACATTAAAATAAAATTCTAGGAACAGGAATCATAATTTTTGGAGTTATAGATTTTAAGTTATGGATTTTCAAAGGTTTTATGTGCTTTAAATAAGATTAAGTGATAAATAAATTTCTTACTGTGTTCATGACATAACAGAGATTCTAAATGAGAGAGAATAATCTTACAAAATTTTAGAGACTGGAATGAACCAATTTGGAGTTCCTATGAATTTTCTATGAATTTAGCAAGTTTCTGCAATAAATTTAATACCAAAATTCGTTTTCTAATTGATTTTATGAATATTCTCTACTATCTGGACCTCGCCTCAATTTCCAAAAAGTCCAGGGGGTTAATACAGAAGAGTACCAAGACTCAGCGCACTATGCATTCGGATGGCGGGTTGATTCTCTGGAACTTCAGGGGCTCTTTAATAAAAGTGACCCGCGAAGGGGTATCGAGGGTCCGCAGCCGTCCGATCAAGTGCGAACGGTCAAGATTAGACCGGCGCTAATCACTACTCCATTCCTACTATCTACCGTAGGATTCAGGATCTGCGCTCGAGATCTGCCCACGCACCACATCGCGTTAGAACCGATGGATCGAATCCCAACGGTCCACAACCGATTGCGTAAACACACGCCTAACTACCCTCGGATCAGCATCCAACGGTCCAGGTCCAACACATACCAGATCTAATCCTAGGCATCCTTTTCCCATCCAACGATCCATGATCTTCGCCCCCAACGGGCCACGCACGAACGGTGGCGCTGCCCACCGCCTACGGCGGAGCATCACCGGTGACCCAAGCGCCCCATGAACTAGCGCTCGGTTCCTCCAGCTTTTGGGTGCTAAACAATGTGCGAGGTAAAGCCAATCGACAAGGCAGGGTCCGACTGGGGGTGGTGGCGCCGAGAACCCCCAACGCGACCGACTACGGATCCGCGGTGGCGCTAAGGTTCCCGCGAGCGATTTACGTAGCCCGGGCGAGCATCTACCTATGATTCTCGGTGTTGTGCAACAAGGGGTAACAAGCGGGAGGTAGGACAACTTCTTACCGGCAATGGCACGGCACAGAGCTCCAATTGCGGAACAATGGCGACAGTGGCGGAATCGTACTGCGGCGGGTGAGATTCACGCGGAATTCCGCCCAGTGCGCACTGCACGAGCGTTCCCGCACCTCGCACGACCTCCGCCCACGCAAATTGATCCGCGTCCGAGAGTTCCGTGGCCCGATTTGAAGTCTTCACGCCGGTCCACGGCGGCGGCTCAAACCTCCCTCGCTGGCAAATCCGTGGCTCGCTAGGTAGTCTCAGCGAAAGGCGAGAGGGAAGTGTTCGGCGAAGAACGGTCGCGGCTCCGTTTTATCCCCCCCGCGCGGTCAAATCGGACCGATTTTGGCGGGCACGATCCACCGAGCTCGGCTGCTGTTGCGCCCAATCCGCGCGAGGAAGACGGATTCCGTGGAGACGAAGAACAAGCGCCGAGTGACAGAGGGGCTGACGAGGTGGGACCCGCGGAACAGCGAGGGGAGGAGAACGCGGCCGCGCGTGTGAGACGCGAGCGAGCGGGGCCCGCCTGTCGGCGCGTGCTCACCAGGCTGGGCCGCGCAGGGTGAACTGGGTTTGGGCCGAATTGGTGTTCTGAGCCCAGTTAGAGTTTTATTCTTTTCCCTTTTTCTTTTCTTTTCATTTCTTTTCAAATTCAAACTTCAATTCAAATTCAAACTTTGTGGCACTTTGTATACTGGCTAATTATTTATTTTGATCATATCAACTGTGATGAAGTTATTTTAATGACAATTTTATTTGTATTGAATAGTATTCCTTTCTCTTCTCTATTTTCATGGTTTTATTTTCAAGTTAAACTTTAAATTCTATGGATCCCTTGATATGCTATTAATGGTATATTTATCTTATTAAGCACAAATGCACAACCAAATAAAAACTCAGCATGATGCATACACTTTAATGGTATATCCTTTTATTACTTATTTGTTTTTGAATGTAGTGTTCACATGTGATGATGCATAAAGGTCAAACTCATATAAAGAGAAATTGTTTCTCTATTGGTATTATCTCTAGCAAATACAAAGTGGGTGTTACAAATCCTACCCCCCTTAAAAATAATCTCGTCCTCGAGATTTAAGAAGAACTAGAGAAAAGGTGGGGAAAATCTATACGAAGCTCTTCTTCTCTTTCCCAAGTTGCTTCATCTTCACCGTGGTGACTCCATTGGACTTTGCACATCTTTATCACCTTAGTTCTTGTAACTCGAGTCAAAGTATCCAAAATCTTGATCGGGTACTCCGTGTAAGTCAAATCACCTTGAACACTGAGCTCTTCCATGGGTAACTGTTCCTCGGGAACACGGAGACACTTCTTTAGTTGAGACACGTGGAACACATTATGCACATCTAATAGACTAGCAGGTAACTCGAGTTGGTATGCCATCTCTCCAACTCTCCTAAAGATCAAGAATGGTCCAATATAGCGAGGGGACAGTTTGCCCTTGACTTTGAATCTCCTCATTCCACGCAGTGGTGACACCTTGAGATACACATAATCTCCTTCTTCAAATTCCAGTGGTCTCCTTCTATTATCAGCATAACTCTTTTGCCTGGTTTGAGCCACTCTCAAATTCTCTCGAATTATACGGACTTGTTCTTCTGCTTCTTGAATCAATTCAGGCCCAAAGAACTGTCTCTCTCCAGTCTGATCCCAATACAAAGGAGTCCTGCACTTTCTCCCATATAAAGCTTCAAAAGGTGACATCTTCAGACTGGCTTGATAGCTATTATTGTATGAGAATTCAGCATAAGGTAGACTTTTATCCCAACTTCCTCCATGCTGAAGGGCACATGCTCTCAACATATCTTCCAATACTTGATTGGTCCTTTCAGTCTGTCCATCAGTCTGAGGGTGATAAGCCGTACTAAAATTCAACTTTGTACTCATATTCTCATGAAAGCTTCTCCAAAACCTTGAGGTAAACTGCGAACCTCGATCAGACACGATCTTCTTTGGTACTCCATGTATACACACAATCCGAGCCATATATAACTCTGCTAGTTGAGAACCTTTATAAGTAGTCTTGACAGGAATAAAGTGAGCCACTTTAGTCAATCTATCCACAATCACCCATATAGCATCATATCCTTTCTGGGTGCGAGGCAATCCAGTGATGAAATCCATACCAATCTCTTCCCATTTCCACTCGGGTATCTTCAGTGGATGCAATAATCTGGCTGGGTTCTGGTGTTCAGCCTTAACTCTTTGACATACATCGCACATAGCCACGTGTGCAGCTACATCTCTTTTCAATCCATACCACCAATATTTCCGTTTCAAATCCTGATACATCTTGGTACTACCAGGATGAATAGAATAATCCGAGTCATGGGCCTCCTTTAAAATAGTCTCCCGAAGGATTTTAATATCAGGGACACACATCCTGTCCTTGAACCATACAGTGCCCTGCTCATCTTCCGTGAACTCCGGAACTCGACCTCCAGTAATCAGATCCTTAATCTCTTTTATTTTAGCATCACCAATTTGTCCTTTGCGGATCTCTTGCTCCAAAGTAGGTTCCACATCAATAGTAACTCCCTCAGTATGAGCAACTATCCCCAGGTTAAGTCTCCTGAAGTCCTCAACAATCTCATCGGGTAGCTGGGCAACAATAGCTGAATGAACATGCTCTTTGCGACTCAAGGCATCTGCAACCGAATTTGCCTTGCCCGGGTGATAGTGAATCTCCAAATCATAATCCTTAATAAGCTCCAACCAACGGCGTTGCCTAAGGTTGAGATCCTTCTGAGTGAATATATACTTCAAACTCTTATGATTCGTATATACTTGACACTTGGTTCCCATAATGTAATGTCTCCAAATCTTAAGTGCATGCACAACGGCTGCCAATTCCAAGTCATGAGTGGGGTAGTTCACTTCATGTTTCCGCAACTGACGGGATGCATAGGCGATCACATGTCCTTCTTGCATGAGCACACATCCTAAGCCTTGGCCACATGCATCGCAATAGATATCAAATCCTTTCTGTAGGTCTGGCATAACCAATACTGGTGGCGACATCAACCTCTTTTTCAATTGCTCAAAGCTGTCTTGGCACTTCTCGTCCCACTTAAATTCTCTTCCTTTCTCCAAAAGCGAAGTCATAGGTTTGGCAATCTTAGAGAACCCTTCAATAAATCTCCGATAATATCCTGCGAGTCCCAAGAAACTTCGAATCTCAGTAACTGTAGTGGGTACTCTCCACTCCATTATCTCCTTAACTTTAGCAGGATCCACTGCTATTCCTCCATTAGAAATAATGTGTCCAAGGAATGGTACCTTATCAATCCAAAACTCGCACTTGCTGAACTTGGCATATAGCTAGTTATCTCGAAGCTTCTGTAGCACCAACCTCAGATGTTCCTCGTGATCACTATCACTCTTGGAATAGATAAGAATATCGTCGATGAATACCACGACGAATCTGTCCAAATACTCCATAAACACCTTGTTCATTAAGTTCATAAAATAAGCTGGTGCGTTGGTTAATCCAAACGACATAACAGTAAATTCATATAATCCATATCTAGTCGAGAAAGCCGTCTTGGGAATATCCGATGGTCTAATCCTCATCTGATGGTAACCGGATCGGAGATCAATCTTCGAAAATACTCTTGCACCTCTCATCTGATCAAATAAATCCTCGATACGGGGCAACGGATACTTGTTCTTCACTGTAACATCATTAAGAGATCTATAATCCACACACATCCGCTGCGATCCATCCTTCTTCTGTACAAACAGAACCGGTGCTCCCCAAGGTGAGGAACTCGGACGAATGTACCCAGCCTCTTGTAACTCAGTTAACTGCTTCTTAAGTTCTTTCAACTCCTCTACGGACATCCTATATGGCCGTTTAGAAATAGGGGCGGTTCCAGGTAAGAGGTCAATAACAAACTCAACTTCTCTATCAGGTGGCATCCCTGGTAACTCCTCTGGAAAGACATCCGGAAAATCTCTAACCACCCAGATGTTGTCACCAACAAACTCCTCAGGTATAAAGAACATTGCACGCATGGGTGAGGAGGTTACTGCAATATTAACTTGAAATCTTTCTCCTTTAGTGGTAGTGAGTTCTACGGTACCTCTACCACATGCTATAACGGCCTTTGCCTTTCTTAGCCATGACATACCAAGGATCAGATCTATACTGCTTGACTCTAATATTATAGCAGTAGCTCCAAATTCTCTACCCATAATGGTCAATGTCAATCTACGTGTCATTTGATTCGCCTCAACAGGCCCTTTAGGCGTAATTACTATCATGAGTTTTCTCATATTTAGCAGTGGTATTTCATTTGTGTTGGCATATCTAGCAGACATGAATGAATGTGTAGCACCAGAATCAAATAATATGGTTGCAGGAATTGCATTAACATAAAACATACCAAGTACGAGGTCCCCTCCATCCGGAGTGGCATCAACGCTGACTTGATTAACCTTGGCAATAGAATATCCCTTGCCAGAACTTGGAGTTTGCTGCCTGTTCTGAACTGGAGTAGTAGCCATCCTCTGTGGGCAGACATTTGCATAATGACCAGTCTTCCCACACTTGAAACATGTGGTGCTTGGACTCTGTCCTGAAAACTTCGTCGGGGTGCCAGTGGGGGTAGCCTGACGAGGAGGTGGAGTCCTCAGTGGTGATTGCTGAACTGGGCGTGGTCCTCCTGGTCGAGTCGGTGTACCCTGTGGTGAACTGTAGCGAGGACGAACACTGCTGCTTCCTTGTCCTTGAGATATAGCCTTTCTCTTCAAATCTCCCACCTGAACACGCTTGTGTTCAATAGCCAGGGCCTTATCAAGCAGCCTCTGAAATGATGGAAATATGTGTGCCACAAGAGCATACTGCAGTGGCCCATTAAGTCCTTCAATAAAATGCTCCTGCTTCCTCTCATCTTCAGCAACTTCTTCCGGAGCATATCTCGATAACTGAATAAACTTGTCGCGGTACTCGCTGACTGACATACTTCCTTGCTTCAGCGACAGAAATTCCTTCTTCTCAATCTTCATTAATCCAGCTGGTATATGATAATTCCGGAACTGTGTACTGAACTCTGCCCAAGTGATAGTATCAGCAGCATCGTGGGCAGCAGCATATGAATCCCACCAGTCAGCAGCAGGACCTGTCAGACGTCAAGAAGCATATAAAACCTTCTCCCGGTCAGTGCATTGTGCAATATTCAGCATCTTCTCAATGGACTTCAGCCAATCATCCGCGTCCAGTGGATCAGGTGAGCTAGCGAATGTAGGTGGCTTATGACTCATGAACTCCCTATGCTTATCACAGGGTGGAACTGGTGGTGGTGGAGGTGGAGGCAGTGGTACTTGTTGCTGTTGTTGTTGCATTTGCTGCTGCAGCTGCTGTTATTGCGCCCTCCTTTCCTGGCGTATCTCCTCTCGCTCTTGGCGCAACTCCTGGCGTATATCTTCTCTTTCCTGACGCATCTCCTGGCGTTCTTGCTGCATCTGGGCACGCATATCAGCCATAGTGTCCGCCATTTGCTGCATCACCGCCATCTGAGCAGCAACCAGTGGGTCAACTCCGCCTGGTGGAGGATTAGGAGGATTCATCTCTACAAGTTGTGGCTGGGGTTGTCTATGTATCCACCGAGTGTGTCGATTAGGAGGCAAATCAATTCCACCACCCCGCCTGGTATTGACCATCTGAGTTAGATACATATGGTAAGAGAATAGCAGACAAGGCAGGTATTTACAAATTAGGTTACTTTGGGGAATTTTATTAGCTAAGCAGATTAATATTTTACCTACCATAGCTAATTTATTACCTTATGGTGGTACATACTAAGATGTCCCTCTATAATAATTCAATCAATCAAAGAAGCAAATCAGGCATTTAGCATCATCACAATCAAACAACATTTTTTTAAGAAAATAGTTTTAAATTTGTCTTAGGTTCCCTATCTCTTAAAAAGATCATAGTGGTAGGATTCCAAGGTGTGAAATCCATCTTGTCTTAGAGTAGAAGAGATAAGATTAGTCAGAGTAGAATAGCAAAAGGTGAGAGAGGATCAAGATAAGGTAAGTATAGAAAGAATCAGATTAAGGTAAGTAGGTAAGGGATGTCCATTTCTATCTAGGTTTCGTCCTACAGTCAACATTTCCTCTGATACCACTTCTGTCACACCCGGCTTTAAGGAACAAAGCCAGGTGCATCTCATACATGCGCCAAGAAGACAACATATATAATAACAGAGTGTATAGAGATAAATGTCACAATAATCAGAGTATTTATTACATAGCGGAAGACTTATTACAAAATAAAAGAATAAACATAAAACGAACTAAGGATCGTTGGCGCCAATGTCAACTGAGAAACGCCACCTAGATCAGATCATACTCCTCGCCTTGTGGCTCCTCCTGAACCACCTGCTCTTCTCCTGTGGGGGGGTGTGAGACAGCAAGGGTGAGCTCACACATGATCATCGCTCAACAAGTTGTGGGGAATAATGTGACATGAACTCACCAAAGGTGGGAGCTCATGGAGTGTAAGGCTTATCAAAGAGAATGGTTAAAGCTGAGCATTGCTTTTAATGTTGGTCAAACTTTTATTAGCAATTACTAGATGTAAGTAAATACCAAAACCTTAATAAATAATAGAACAAAATTAATAATAAACCCATGCATATGCAAATGACAAAATTGAATTTAAGTTCCATAATTTAAACATCAGAGAGTCCTGAGCTGCTCATGACCGCGAGCACGGCTAGTATACCAGTTTTACACTCTGCAGAGGTTGTACCCTTTACCCACAAGTCATGTTACCCATCTGCCAAGGGGTCGCGAATCCCATACACCTCTACCTAGGAAGCGCGGCAGGGCAACACTACGAGGCCTTTACAAAGTTCCACTAGCTTCCGAAAACCCGCTACAGTTTATAGGAAGTTCCAATGCAGGGTTCTTGCCTGACCGCCATCGTAGCAAAATCAAGCAAGGACCTCCCTACACTGACCACTCCCCTACTGCCCTTGCCCCTTTCGGGTAAGGTAGTCTTCCACTAGCTTTCCTAATTAATCAGCCAAGGGCGTCCCATTAAACCCTTGTGGTGGCACGTGTTACTCAAGTTAAGCTCTATGTTCCAATTAACATTAATGAACTTGACATGAACATAAACAGAATAACAAGAATAATTGGAACATAGATATGATAAATGATTATCCCAAAACCATGTAAGCAATAGCAAACTACCCAGTGATTCAGGGGTAAACAAGGTAATGAGATAAACAAATCTAGGGTGACCTATCGGGTCCCATCAAAATTAACCTATGCATGGATAAATGATATTAAAGAACATTATTGGGTAAAAAGTGGTCAAGGGCACAACTTGCCTTCAATGAGCTCCTGCTCAGCTACTTCAACCTGCTGCTCACCAGGATCCTCAGCAACGGGCTCTTCTACTCGCCACAATACAAACAAGCACAGTGCATATAGAGAAATTAACATTACACCAAACATATATACAAAATACACAGTAATAATCTACACATTAAAATAAAATTCTAGGAACAGGAATCATAATTTTTGGAGTTATAGATTTTAAGTTATGGATTTTCAAAGGTTTTATGTGCTTTAAATAAGATTAAGTGATAAATAATTTTCTTACTGTGTTCATGACATAACAGAGATTCTAAATGAGAGAGAATAATCTTACAAAATTTTAGAGACTGGAATGAACCAATTTGGAGTTCCTATGAATTTTCTATGAATTTAGCAAGTTTCTGCAATAAATTTAATACCAAAATTCGTTTTCTAATTGATTTTATGAATATTCTCTACTATCTGGACCTCGCCTCAATTTCCAAAAAGTCCAGGGGGTTAATACAGAAGAGTACCAAGACTCAGCGCACTATGCATTCGGATGGCAGGTTGATTCTCTGGAACTTCAGGGGCTCTTTAATAAAAGTGACCCACGAAGGGGTATCGAGGGTCCGCAGCCGTCCGATCAAGTGCGAACGGTCAAGATTAGACCGGCGCTAATCACTACTCCATTCCTACTATCTACCGTAGGATTCAGGATCTGCGCTCGAGATCTGCCCACGCACCACATCGCGTTAGAACCGATGGATCGAATCCCAACGGTCCACAACCGATTGCGTAAACACACGCCTAACTACCCTCGGATCAGCATCCAACGGTCCAGGTCCAACACATACCAGATCTAATCCTAGGCATCCTTTTCCCATCCAACGATCCATGATCTTCGCCCCCAACGGGCCACGCACGAACGGTGGCGCTGCCCACCGCCTACGGCGGAGCATCACCGGTGACCCAAGCGCCCCATGAACTAGCGCTCGGTTCCTCAAGCTTTTGGGTGCTAAACAATGTGCGAGGTAAAGCCAATCGACAAGGCAGGTTCCGACTGGGGGTGGTGGCGCCGAGAACCCCCAACGCGACCGACTACGGATCCGCGGTGGCGCTAAGGTTCCCGCGAGCGATTTACGTAGCCCGGGCGAGCATCTACCTATGATTCTCGGTGTTGTGCAACAAGGGGTAACAAGCGGGAGGTAGGACAACTTCTTACCGGCAATGGCACGGCACAGAGCTCCAATTGCGGAACAATGGCGACAGTGGCGGAATCGTACTGCGGCGGGTGAGATTCACGCGGAATTCCGCCCAGTGCGCACTGCACGAGCGTTCCCGCACCTCGCACGACCTCCGCCCACGCAAATTGATCCGCGTCCGAGAGTTCCGTGGCCCGATTTGAAGTCTTCACGCCGGTCCACGGCGGCGGCTCAAACCTCCCTCGCTGGCAAATCCGTGGCTCGCTAGGTAGTCTCAGCGAAAGGCGAGAGGGAAGTGTTCGGCGAAGAACGGTCGCGGCTCCATTTTATCCCCCCCGCGCGGTCAAATCGGACCGATTTTGGCGGGCACGATCCACCGAGCTCGGCTGCTGTTGCGCCCAATCCGCGCGAGGAAGACGGATTCCGTGGAGACGAAGAACAAGCGCCGAGTGACAGAGGGGCTGACGAGGTGGGACCCGCGGAACAGCGAGGGGAGGAGAACGCGGCCGCGCGTGTGAGACGCGAGCGAGCGGGGCCCGCCTGTCGGCGCGTGCTCACCAGGCTGGGCCGCGCAGGGTGAACTGGGTTTGGGCCGAATTGGTGTTCTGAGCCCAGTTAGAGTTTTATTCTTTTCCCTTTTTCTTTTCTTTTCATTTCTTTTCAAATTCAAACTTCAATTCAAATTCAAACTTTGTGGCACTTTGTATACTGGCTAATTATTTATTTTGATCATATCAACTGTGATGAAGTTATTTTAATGACAATTTTATTTGTATTGAATAGTATTCCTTTCTCTTCTCTATTTTCATGGTTTTATTTTCAAGTTAAACTTTAAATTCTATGGATCCCTTGATATGCTATTAATGGTATATTTATCTTATTAAGCACAAATGCACAACCAAATAAAAACTCAGCATGATGCATACACTTTAATGGTATATCCTTTTATTACTTATTTGTTTTTGAATGTAGTGTTCACATGTGATGATGCATAAAGGTCAAACTCATATAAAGAGAAATTGTTTCTCTATTGGTATTATCTCTAGCAAATACAAAGTGGGTGTTACACGGTTCCACCCACGCTAGCCGAGGCGATTGCCGCCTTGGTGAATGCCACCGCAGACAATACCCGCTTCCTTAGGGAAATGGCGGGTCAGCAGCAGTTCCAGCAGCAGGCATGAGAGCACCTAGAGGGGGGGTGAATAGGTGATCCTGTAAAACTTCAAACTTAAGCCACAAAACTTGGTTAAGTGTTAGCACAGATAATGCCAAGTGGCTAGAGAGGAGTCTCAACAAAACACAATAACCACAGAAGATCAATCACAGAGATGGCACAGTGGTTTATCCCGTGGTTCGGCCAAGACCAACGCTTGCCTACTCCACGTTGTGGCGTCCCAACGGACGAGGGTTGCAATCAACCCCTCTCAAGCGGTCCAAAGACCCACTTGAATACCACAGTGTTTTGCTTTCTTTTCTTTATCCCGTTTGCAAGGAATCTCCACAAATTGGAGTCTCTTGCCCTTACAAGTATATGATCACAAAGAAGCACGGAGTAAGGGAGGGAAGCAACACACACAAATCCACAGCAAAATGCGCGCACACACGGCCAAGAATCGAGCTCAAAAGACTATCTCAAAGTTCTCACTAGAACGGAGCTCGAATCACTGAGAATGACAAACGAATGCGCAAAGACTGAGTGTGGATGATCAAGAATGCTCTAAGGTTGCTTGGTGTCCTCCTCCATGCGCCTAGGGGTCCCTTTTATAGCCCCAAGGCAGCTAGGAGCCGTTGAGAGCAAATCTGGAAGGCCAATCTTGCCTTCTGTCGTCGGGTGCACCGGACAGTCCGGTGCACACCGGACATTGTCCGGTGCCCGATTTCCTTCCTAAAATGGCGCTGCCGACCGTTGCAGATCTGGGAGCCGTTGGCGCACCGGACATGTCCGGTGCACACCGAACAGTCCGGTGCCCCCTTCCGACCGTTGGCCCGGCCACGTGTCGCGCGCAGATTCCGCGGCCGACCGTTGGCCCGGCTGACCGTTGGCTCACCGGACAGTCCGGTGCACACCGGACAGTCCGGTGAATTTTAGCCGTACGCCGTCGGCGAATTCCCGAGAGCGGCCACTTCACGCCGAGTCAGCCTGGCGCACCGGACACTGTCCGGTGCACCACCGGACAGTCCGGTGTGCCAGACTGAGCTGAGTCTTGGCTGCACACAGCCAAGTCTTTTTCACCTCTTTTCTTTTCTTCTTCTTTCTGTTTCTAACACTTAGACAAGTATATTAGTACACAAAACCAATGTACTAAGGCTTAGACACATACCTTTACTTTTGATTTGTACTTTGTCCATCCATGAGAATAAATTCACATTTAAGCACTTGTGTTGGCACTCAATCACCAAAATACTTAGAAATGGCCCAAGGGCACATTTCCCTTTCAATCTCCCCCTTTTTGGTGATTTATGCCAACACAACATAAAGCAACTAGAACAAGTGCAATATCACTTCAAATAAAACTCAAATTTATTTTGATTCAATTTTGACATATATGGATCACTCTATGCCACCACTTGGTTTGTTTTTGCAAATCAAACTCAAATTTCTATCTCTAAGTCAAACACACATGTTAAGACATAAAGAGAGTCATTTTAAGAGAAATTGACTTAAGATTTCAAGAACTCCCCCTTTTTCCCATAATCAATACTTCTCCTCACAAGAAGCCAACTTTTGACAAGAGAGACAATGCAAGAGTTTTGACAAAACAAAAGGCTCTGTTTTACTATTTTCAAAATTTCTCAAGTGGTAGCTGATCCATTAATTGCTTTTGCCTTTATTTTCTCCCCCTTTGGCATCAAGCACCAAAACGGGATCAATCTTGGCCCTATAACCCCATTTCCTCACCAAAATCTTCAATTAAGAGCAAATGGCAATAAGAGTTCATGAGATGAACTTGGAATAAGTTACCCTCTCATCGGAGTGCAGTGGAAGTCTTTCATGGTCCAAGTCCACCTTTTCCCTTTCAATTCTCCTTTGAGACTAAAACAAGCAAACTCAAGCATATGGTTAGTCTCAAAGGGTCAGGTTGTAACACATCTCCCCCTAAAACTGTGCATCATTTTGCCACGGACTTGTGAGGTCCAGGGAGTGTTTGTACAACTTGAGCACCACAATAAGCAACAAAATGCAGAATGAACATGATCAAAGGCATAAACACATATATGCTACAATTCAATCCAAGTTCCGCGAATCTAAGATATTTAGCTCACTACGCAGCCTGCAAAAGGTCTTCTCATCTAGAGGCTTGGTAAAGATATCGGCTAGCTGGTTCTCGGTGCTAACATGAAACACTTCGATATCTCCCTTTTGCTGGTGTGCTTTGTCAATGTGCTTTGTGCGGCTGTGCTCAACAGGATTTTTCGCTATTCGGATTGCACTCTCATTGTCACATAGGAGTGGGACTTTGCTCAGATTGTAGCCAAAGTCCCTGAGGGTTTGCCTCATCCAAAGTAGTTGCGCACAACACTGTCCTGCGGCAACGTACTCGGCCTCAGCGGTGGATAGGGCAACGGAGGTTTGTTTCTTAGAGTTCCATGACACCAGGGACCTTCCTAAGAATTGGCACGTCCCCGATGTACTCTTCCTATCGACCTTACATCCAGCATAGTCGGAGTCTGAGTATCCAACCAAGTCAAAGGTAGACCCTTTTGGATACCAGAGCCCAAAGCAAGGCGTAGCAACCAAATATCTAAGAATTCGCTTCACTGCCACTAAGTGACACTCCTTAGGATCGGATTGAAATCTAGCACACATGCATACGCTAAGCATAATATCCGGTCTACTAGCACATAAATAAAGTAAAGACCCTATCATTGACCGGTATGCTTTTTGATCAACGGACTTACCTCCTTTGTTGAGATCGGTGTGTCCGTCGGTTCCCATCGGAGTCTTTGCGGGCTTGGTGTCCTTCATCCCAAACCGCTTTAGCAGATCTTGCGTGTACTTCGTTTGGGAGATGAAGGTGCCGTCCTTCAGTTGCTTCACTAGGAACCCAAGGAAGTAGTTCAACTCGCCCATCATCGACATCTCGAATTTCTGCGTCATTACCCTGCTAAACTCTTCACAAGACTTTTGGTTAGTAGAACCAAATATTATGTCATCGACATAAATTTGGCACACAAACAAATCACCATCACATGTCTTTGTAAAAAGAGTTGGATCGGCTTTCCCAACCTTGAAAGCATTAGCAATTAAAAAGTCTCTAAGGCATTCATACCATGCTCTTGGGGCTTGCTTAAGTCCATAGAGCGCCTTAGAGAGCTTACACACGTGGTCGGGGTACCGTTCATCCTCGAAGCCAGGGGGTTGCTCCACGTACACCTCCTCCTTGATTGGCCCGTTGAGGAAAGCGCTCTTCACATCCATTTGGAACAACCTGAAAGAATGGTGAGCGGCATATGCTAGCAAGATACGAATTGATTCTAGCCTAGCCACAGGAGCAAAAGTCTCCTCAAAGTCGAAACCTGCGACTTGGGCATAACCTTTTGCCACAAGTCGAGCCTTGTTCCTCGTCACCACCCCGTGCTCGTCCTGTTTGTTGCGGAACACCCACTTGGTTCCCACAACATTTTGCTTGGGACGAGGCACTAGTGTCCAAACTTCATTGTGCTTGAAGTTGTTGAGTTCCTCCTGCATGGCCAATACCCAATCCGGATCTAGCAAGGCCTCCTCTACCCTGAAAGGCTCAATAGAAGAGACAAAGGAGTAATGCTCACAAAAATTAACTAATCGAGATCGAGTAGTTACTCCCTTGCTAATGTCACCCAAAATTTGGTCGACGGGATGATCCCTTTGAATCACCGCTCGAACTTGGGTTGGAGGTGCCGGTTGCGCTTCTTCCTCCATCACGTGATCATCTTGTGCTCCCCCTTGATCACATGCCTCCTTTTGATGAACCTGTTCATCGTCTTGAGTTGGGGGATGCACCGTTGTTGAGGAAGAAGGTTGATCTCGTTCATCTTGTTCCTGTGGCCGCACTTCTCCAATCGCCATGGTTCGTATAGCGGCCGTCGGAACATCTTCTTCATCTACATCATCACAATCAACAACTTGCTCTCTTGGAGAGCCATTAGTCTCATCAAATACAACGTCGCTAGAGACTTCAACCAAACCCGATGATTTGTTGAAGACCCTATACGCCTTTGTATTTGAATCATAACCTAATAAAAACCCTTCTACAGCTTTGGGAGCAAACTTAGAATTTCTACCCTTCTTCACTAGAATGTAGCATTTGCTCCCAAATACACGAAAGTACGATACATTGGGTTTGTTACCGGTTAGTAGCTCATACGAAGTCTTCTTGAGGAGTCGATGAAGGTAGACCCTGTTGATGGCGTGGCAAGCCGTGTTCACAGCTTCCGACCAAAAGCACTCGGGGGTCTTGAACTCTCCAAGCATCGTCCTCGCCATATCGATTAGCGTCCTGTTCTTCCTCTCTACCACACCATTTTGTTGTGGTGTGTAGGGAGTGGAGAACTCGTGCTTGATCCCTTCCTCCTCAAGAAACTCCTCCACTTGAAGGTTCTTGAATTCGGACCCGTTGTCGCTCCTTATCTTTTTCACCTTGAGCTCAAACTCATTTTGAGCTCTCCTTAGGAAGCGCTTGAGGGTCCCTTGGGTTTCAGACTTATCCTGCAAAAAGAACACCCAAGTGAAGCGGGAAAAGTCATCAACAATAACTAAACCATACTTACTTCCTCCTATGCTTAGATAGGCGACGGGTCCGAAGAGGTCCATATGTAGCAGTTCCAGGGGTCTTGATGTGGTCATCACATTCTTGCTGTGATGCGCTCCTCCCACCTGTTTACCTGCCTGACAAGCTGCACAAGGTCTATCTTTTTCGAATTGTACGTTAGACAAGCCTATCACGTGTTCTCCCTTTAGAAGCTTGTGAAGGTTCTTCATCCCCACATGTGCTAAGCGACGATGCCACAGCCAGCCCATGCAAGTCTTAGCCATTAAGCATGCATCTAGATCGGCCTCTTCTTTTGCAAAATCAACTAAGTAAAGCTTGCCGTCTAATACACCCTTAAAGGCTAGTGAACCATCACTTCTTCTAATGACAGACACATCTACATTTGTAAAAAGACAATTATATCCCATATTGCATAGTTGACTAACAGATAGCAAATTGTAACCAAGAGACTCAACTAAAAACACATTGGAAATTGAGTGCTCATTAGAAATTGCAATTTTACCTAACCCTTTTACCTTGCCTTGTTTCCCATCACCGAATATAATTGAATCTTGGGAATCCTTATTTTTGACGTAGGAGGTGAACATCTTCTTCTCCCCCGTCATATGGTTTGTGCATCCGCTGTCGATAATCCAGCTTGAACCCCCGGATGCATAAACCTGCAAGGCAAATTTAGGCTTGGGTCTTAGGTACCCAACTCATGTTGGGTCCTACAAGGTTAGTGCAAATATCCTTAGGGACCCAAATGCAAGTTTTGTCTCCCTTGCATTTTGCCCCTAACTTCCTAGCAATTATTTTCCTATCCTTTCTACAAATAGCAAAGGAAGCATTTAAAGCACAATAAATTGTAGAAGGTTCATTCACTACTTTCCTAGGAGCATGAATAATATTCTTTCTAGGCACATGATGAATAGCATTTCTCCTAGACATATTTCTACCATGCATATAGGAAGAACTAGAAGCAAACATGGCATGAGAGTCAAAATCATCATAAGCATTATAGCTCCTATAAGCATTTCTAGTTTGTCTCCTATCATGATAAATAAAAGCATGGTTCCTTTTAGTACTACTAGCCATAGGAGCCTTCCCTTTCTCCTTGGCGGAGATAGGAGCCTTATGGCTTGTCAAGTCCTTGGCTTCCCTCTTGTAGCCAAGTCCATCCTTAATTGAGGGGTGTCTACCAATCGTGTAGGCATCCCTTGCAAATTTCAGCTTATCAAATTCATTCTTGCTAGTCTTAAGTTGGGCATTAAGACTAGCCACTTCATCATTTAGTTTTGAAATTGAACTTAAGTGTTCACAACAAGCATTAATATCAACATCCTCACACCTAGTGCAAATTTCAACATGTTCAACACAAGAGTTAGATTTACTTGCTACTTCTAGTTTAGCAATTAAATCATTAATTTCACCTTTTAAAGAAGAAATGGTTTCATTACAAGTAGAAAGTTCACAAGAAAGCATTCCATTTCTTTTAACTTCTAGAGCAAGTGAATTTTGTGTACTAACAAATTTATCATGCTCTTCATATAAAAGATCTTCTTGTTTCTCTAAGATTCTATCTTTTTCATTCAAGACATCAATCAATTCATTAATCTTAGCTATCTTAGTTCTATCCAATCCCTTGAATAAACTAGAGTAATCTATTTCATCCTCACTAGACTCATCATCACTAGAAGAATCATAAGTATTAGCATTACGAGTGATTACCTTCTTCTCCCTTGCCATGAGGCAAGTGTGATGCTCGTTTGGGAAGAGGGCCGATTTGTTGAAGGCAGTGGCGGCGAGTCCTTCGTCGTCGGAGTCAGACAAAGAGCAATCCGAATCCCACTCCTTTCCAAGGTGTGCTTCGCCTTTGGCCTTCTTGTAAACCTTCTTGTTCTCTCTCTTCCCATTCTTCCCTTGCTCCTGGTCACTATCATTTTCGGGACAGTTAGCAATAAAATGACCAACCTTACCACATTTGAAGCATGAGCGCTTCCCCTTTGTCTTGGTCTTCCTTGGTTGCCCCTTGCGACCATTTAGCGCCGTCTTGAATCTCTTGATGATGAGAGCCATCTCTTCATCATTGAGCCCGGCCGCCTCAACTTGCGCCACCTTGCTGGGTAGCGACTCCTTGCTCCTTGTTGCCTTGAGAGCAATGGGTTGAGGCTCGTGGATTGGACCGTTCAACGCGTCGTCGACGTATCTTGCCTCCTTGATCATCATCCGCCCTCTTACAAATTTTCCGAGTACCTCCTCGGGCGTCATCATCGTGTACCTGGGATTCTCACGAATATTGTTCACAAGATGAGGATCAAGAACGGTAAAGGATCTTAGCATTAGGCGGACGACGTCGTGGTCCGTCCATCGCGTGCTTCCGTAGCTCCTTATTTTGTTGATGAGGGTCTTGAGCCGGTTGTACGTTTGGGTTGGCTCCTCTCCCCTTATCATGGCGAATCGTCCAAGCTCGCCCTCCACCAACTCCATTTTGGTGAGCATGGTGATGTCATTCCCCTCGTGAGAGATCTTGAGGGTGTCCCATATTTGCTTGGCATTGTCCAAGCCGCTCACCTTGTTGTACTCTTCCCTGCACAAGGACGCTAAGAGAACAGTAGTAGCTTGTGCATTTCTATGGATTTGTTCATTTATGAGCATAGAGTTATCCGAGCTATCAAACTTCATTCCATTCTCTACAATCTCCCAAATGCTTGGATGGAGAGAGAATAAGTGACTACGCATTTTGTGACTCCAAAATCCGTAGTCCTCCCCATCGAAGTGTGGAGGTTTGCCAAGAGGAATGGAAAGCAAATGCGAATTCGAACTATGTTGAATACGAGAATAATCAAATGAAAAGTTCGAATTGACCGTCTTTTTGTAGTCGTTGTCGTCGTCCTTTTGGGAAGAAGTAGACTCATCACTATCGTCGTAGTATATGATCTCCTTGATGCGCTTTGTCTTCTTCTTCTTCCCTTCCTTCCGCTTGTAGCCCGAGCCGGAGTCAGTGGGCTTGTCATCCTTTGGCTCGTTGACGAAAGACTCCTTTTCGTTGTTGACCACCATCCCCTTTCCCTTAGGATCCATCTCTTCGGGCGATTAGTCCCCTCTTGAAGAGAACGGCTCCGATACCAATTGAGAGCACCTAGAGGGGGGGGGGGGTGAATAGGTGATCCTGTAAAACTTCAAACTTAAGCCACAAAACTTGGTTAAGTGTTAGCACAGATAATGCCAAGTGGCTAGAGAGGAGTCTCAACAAAACACAATAACCACAGAAGATCAATCACAGAGATGGCACAGTGGTTTATCCCGTGGTTCGGCCAAGACCAACGCTTGCCTACTCCACGTTGTGGCGTCCCAATGGACAAGGGTTGCAATCAACCCCTCTCAAGCGGTCCAAAGACCCACTTGAATACCACAGTGTTTTGCTTTCTTTTCTTTATCCCGTTTGCAAGGAATCTCCACAAATTGGAGTCTCTTGCCCTTACAAGTATATGATCACAAAGAAGCACGGAGTAAGGGAGGGAAGCAACACACACAAATCCACAGCAAAATGCGCACACACACGGCCAAGAATCGAGCTCAAAAGACTATCTCAAAGTTCTCACTAGAACGGAGCTCGAATCACTGAGAATGACAAACGAATGCGCAAAGACTGAGTGTGGATGATCAAGAATGCTCTAAGGTTGCTTGGTGTCCTCCTCCATGCGCCTAGGGGTCCCTTTTATAGCCCCAAGGCAGCTAGGAGCCGTTGAGAGCAAATCTGGAAGGCCAATCTTGCCTTCTGTCGTCGGGTGCACCGGACAGTCCGGTGCACACCGGACACTGTCCGGTGCCCGATTTCCTTCCTAAAATGGCGCTGCCGACCGTTGCAGATCTGGGAGCCGTTGGCGCACCGGACATGTCCGGTGCACACCGGACAGTCTGGTGCCCCCTTCCGACCGTTGGCCCGGCCACGTGTCGCGCGCAGATTCCGCGGCCGACCGTTGGCCCGACTGACCGTTGGCTCACCGGACAGTCCGGTGCACACCGGACAGTCCGGTGAATTTTAGCCGTACGCCGTCGGCGAATTCCCGAGAGCGGCCACTTCACGCCGAGTCAGCCTGGCGCACCGGACACTGTCCGGTGCACCACCGGACAGTCCGGTGTGCCAGACTGAGCTGAGTCTTGGCTGCACACAGCCAAGTCTTTTTCACCTCTTTTCTTTTCTTCTTCTTTCTGTTTCTAACACTTAGACAAGTATATTAGTACACAAAACCAATGTACTAAGGCTTAGACACATACCTTTACTTTTGATTTGTACTTTGTCCATCCATGAGAATAAATTCACATTTAAGCACTTGTGTTGGCACTCAATCACCAAAATACTTAGAAATGGCCCAAGGGCACATTTCCCTTTCAAGGCAGGAAGGGGTTTTCAGCAAGGCCCCCGCGAAACTACTTACTTGGATTTCTCGGAAACTCGTCCACCTTTATTCACCAAAGCAGAAGACCCCCTGGAAGCTGACGAATGGATACGGGTCATCGAACAGAAGTTTGGTCTTCTTCGTTGTTCTGAAACGCAGAAGCCATTGTTCGCGGCACAGCAACTCCGTGGCCCTGCCAGTACTTGGTGGGGAAATTTTGTGGCTATCCAACCTGACAACCATCAAATCACCTGGGAAGAATTTAAAGCAGCCTTCCGTGAGCACTACATACCGGAAGGGGTGCTGCATATGAAACAAGAGGAATTCATGAAGCTGAAACAAGGAGGAGACACCATCAATCAGTATCTTAACAAGTTTAATCACCTGTCGCAGTATGCCATCGACTAGGTGAATACTGATTTGAAGAAAAAGAACTGTTTTATGAGGGGTCTAAATGACCGGTTGCAGCGAAAGATGGCCACATGTATTGATCTCACATATGGAAAGGCTGTCAGTACAGCCTTATCTGTGGAAGCAAAATACGCAAGTTCTGGGAAGAATAAGGGATTCAGTGGTGAGAGGCCTAATCAGGGCCAGGCGAAGAGGCAACGGTTCGTCATCCGGCCTTCTAGCCAAAACCGTATTTTTTCTCGTCCACCAGCATTCCCTTTCAAACAGCCCATTATTATCCGCCCCAACAATACCTCCACTCCCCCAAATCAGCCGGGTGCCCCAGGCACTCAATTCCCCGCCTTGCCCAGCTCTTCAACTGGGTGTTTCAACTGTGGCAAGTCAGGACATTTTATCAAAGACTGCCCATACCCCAAGCAAAATCAATCCAATGCTCAGCAAGGAACTGGGAAGTCCACTCAGCCCAAGGGAAATGCTGTGGGGAGAAATACCAAGAAAACGGGGTGTGTATACTACACTCAAGTGGCCACTACACCGGAAGGAGAGCCAGTGATGATGGGTATGTTTCCCGTGGCCAGTCACCCTGCAATTATTCTTTTTGATTCTGGTGCTTCGCATACCTTCATTAGCAAGAAATTTGTGGAGCAACATCACATTGCATGTCATGAATCAAAAGAAGGATTTAAAATTCATTCACCTGGGGGACATATTTTTACTAGAGAAGTGGCCTATGAAGTGCCAGTAACAATGGCCGGACGGAACTTTCCTGCTAACATGATTGTTCTAAGAGGCCAGGATATAGATGTAATTTTGGGTATGAATTGGTTAACCCAACACAAGGCAATTCTCAACACTAAACTCAGAACCGTCAGGTTGAGCTATAATCAAGAAGAAATTCTTTTGTCTCTCCCCGAAACCAATCCAGCCAAAGCTTCTGGTAGAATATTTGAAGCCATTGTACCGGAGATCAAGAACATTCCGGTAGTATGTGAGTTTCCAGATGTATTTCCGGAAGATTTGCCTGGACTGCCCCCTGAAAGAGATGTAGAATTCGTAATTGAACTAAAGCCCGGCACGGCTCCCATCTCCCGAAGATCGTACCATATGCCCCCTAATGAATTGGCAGAATTGAAGATTCAATTACAAGATCTACTGAATAAGGGATTTATCCGGCCAAGCTCGTCCCCATGGGGTTGTCCCGCCATTTTTGTTAAGAAGAAGGATCAAACCTTGCGCATGTGCGTGGATTATCGGCCCCTGAATGAGGTCACCATCAAGAATAAGTACCCTCTTCCAAGGATCGACATCTTATTTGATCAACTGACTGGGGCGAGGGTATTTTCTAAAATTGATCTCAGGTCGGGCTATCATCAAATCCGTATTCGGCCCGAGGATATACCGAAGACCGCATTTACTACGCGGTATGGATTGTTTGAATACTTGGTAATGTCTTTCGGGCTCACTAATGCTCCTGCCCACTTCACCTATTTGATGAACTCGGTATTCATGCCCGAGTTGGACAAGTTCGTGGTGGTCTTCATCAACGATATTTTGATATACTCTAAAAATGAAGAGGAGCATGCTCAGCATCTACGGATTGTATTGACGCGCCTAAGGGAACATCAGCTGTATGCCAAGTTCAGCAAGTGCGCGTTCTGGCTGGAGGAAATTCAATTTTTGGGGCACGTGTTATCAGCTAAAGGAATTGCGGTAGATCCTAGCAAGGTCAAAGATATTCTGGAGTGGAAACCCCCAACCACTGTTCATCAAGTCCGGAGTTTTCTTGGACTAGCTGGGTATTATCGTAGATTCATACCCGATTTTTCTAAGCTTGTGAAGCCAATCACAAGTTTATTGAAGAATGACATTAAGTTCAATTGGTCTTCTAAGTGTAATGAAGCCTTTGAGCAATTGAAGACATTATTAACCACTGCTCCGGTACTGGCTCAATCGGACATCACTAAGCCTTTTGATGTATATTGTGATGCATCTGGCAGTGGGCTCGGCTGTGTGCTGATGCAAGAGGGCCGAGTAATTGCATATGCTTCAAGGCAGTTGCGCCGGCATGAGGAGCATTATCCAACTCATGATCTGGAGCTAGCTGCTGTGGTTCATGCCCTGAAAATATGGCGTCATTATCTGCTGGGAAATATCTGTCACATATATACAGATCATAAAAGTTTGAAGTACATCTTCACCCAGTCAAAATTAAATATGAGGCAAAGACGATGGCTTGAGCTCATTAAGGACTATGAACTAGAGATCCATTATCACCCAGGCAAGGCCAATGTGGTGGCAGATGCATTGAGTCGTAAGACTTCCTGCCACTGTCTTATGGCGAAGACCTCCGAGAACACCTTATGTCAAGAAATGGAGAAGCTAAACCTGGGGATAATCCAACAAGGGACTCTGAGTCAGCTAAAGCTTGAGTCAACCATTTTGCAAAGGATAATTGATGCTCAAAAGGATAATCTGGGTATGAAGCACATACAAGAAAAGATAAGGGCTGGAACAACCAAATGTTTCAAGGAAGATGATCAAGGTGTGTTATGGTTTAACAACCGCATAGTAGTGCCAAAGAATGAAGAACTCCGCCAGCAAATCTTAGATGAAGCGCATCTTAGTCGCTATTCTATTCATCCGGGAAGCACTAAGATGTACCATGATCTAAAGCAGTACTACTGGTGGACGAAGATGAAAATTGAAATTGCACGCTATGTGGCTAGGTGTGACACTTGCAGACGTGTCAAGGCCATACACATGAAAACTGCCGGTCCATTGCAGTCATTACCAATACCAACATGGAAATGGGAAGACATAAGCATGGACTTCATTGTGGGATTGCCCAGGACCGCAAAAGGATATGACTCTATTTGGGTTATCATTGATCGGCTTACCAAGATCGCCCACTTCCTCCCTGTCAAAGTAAAATATCCCGTCATTACCTATGCAGAGTTGTACATCGCCCGTATTCTCAGTTTGCATGGTGTTCCAAAGACTATAGTGTCGGATCGTGGACCACAATTTGTATCTAAATTCTGGGAAGAACTTCATAAATTCCTGGGTACTAAACTGCTCCACAGTTCGGCCTATCATCCTCAAACCAGTGGACAAACTGAGAGAGTGAATCAGATACTTGAAGATATGCTGCGGGCATGTGTCCTGGATTTCTCACAGAAATGGGATGAATGTTTACCTTTGGCGGAGTTTTCATATAATAATAGCTATCAAGACAGTATCCAGATGGCACCCTTTGAAGCTTTATATGGACGACGGTGTCGAACTCCGCTAAACTGGTCTGAACCTGGTGAGAGGTGCTTCTTTAGACCTGATCTGGTGAAAGAAGCCGAGGATAAGGTTCAGAAAATTATTCATAATCTAAAGAAAGCACAAGCTCGTCAGAAGAGTTATGCAGACAAACGGTGAATGCCCTTATACTTCTTAGAAGGAGACTACGTCTACTTAAAGGTTTCACCAATGAAGGGAGTATCGCGTTTCGGGGTAAAGGGAAAACTTGCACCCAGGTACATTGGTCCATTTCCTATTCTTCAAAGATATGGGCCAGTGGCGTATCGACTTCAACTTCCCGAAACATTGTCTGTTGTACATAATGTGTTCCATGTATCGCAATTGAAGAAGTGTCTACGGGTTCCCGATCGAACCATGGAAGTGACAGATGTTGTCTTGGAACCAGACTTAACATACTCGGAACATCCTATTCGAGTTCTGGATCAAAAGGACAGGGTTACCCGGAGAAAGACTCTCAAGTTCTACAAGGTACAATGGAACCAACATTCTGAGGAAGAGGCTACATGGGAAACTCAAGACTTCTTGAATAAGAATTTCCCAGGCTTTCTAGCCTCATGTAATTTGTAAAGTGTATATAGTTATTGCAATAAAGGAGTGAATCCCACACTATCCTGCCTTGTACCAGAAATGAGGAAATAAAAACATGACACATTTCCTTTTCCATTACTCACTTTAGGACTTTAAATCTCGGGACGAGATTCTTTTATGGGGGGAAGGATGTAACACTCCTGGTGTTACTATAACTAAAACTTGAGCATGACATCATAACATTGGCATTGCATATGTTTGATACACCTAGAGTGCATTCACTAGGCAAAAATTTCAAACAAGTTGTATTGTTTAAGTGTTTTTGCAAATAGCACCCTGGATAGGAAACTTAACCCTAAAAAGGGATTAAAGGGGTAAAACTTAAACCAAGTGAGAAAACCTAAAGACTTTGGGGTAAGAGTCATAAAATATCCCCAAAAACAAAGTGGAGTCACATTTATACCCCTGGGATACCAGAAACCCTAATTGAAACCCTGGAAAACCCTAAAACCAAACCCTAGGGGCTTATGTGCAAAATTAGTCCACTTTTGGGCTAAAGTGCAAAAACCAAGCCAAATAAGTTTCTTAAGTCCCTAGGTTCACAAATGTGTGGACTTGAAAGCCAAATGTTGAGTTTTGGACTCAAATGCAAAAAGGACCTCCAATTGAGATTTCTCTAAGTCTGAATTTCAGATTAGTAAGCTCAACTTTGGAGCATTGGATCTTCCAAATTATTGAGAATTTGTCCTAAGTCACCACATCAAAGTTGAAGACTAAACATAGGAGAACAACTTTGTTTAAGGATTCAAGCCATGATCTTATGAGAAATTTGGATAAAAACCCAAGCAAAGATGGACTGTCAGACTGATTCAGTCTGAAATACAGATTAACAGTGCTGTGAGATCAACTTTGAGCTCGATTTTGAAGGGGATCCAGTGACTTTTTGTGAGTACACATTATAGCAAAGATATAGATGGATGATAGCACTACAACTTTGCTGCAGATCATTGGGCATGTTGCCATGAAAAATTGGGAGCAAATCGAGCCTAAACTATGGCTGTCAGGTTGACTAAATACTGCAGCCCATGGTACAGTGACCATTAAGGATCAGATCGCCAGCCCCAGAAAAGATCTCACCGACGGTGGTTTTCCGCCGTGATTCACGTCGCCGGCGTCATGATTCGTGCTCTGGGTGAGTGGATAACGTCGTGCGGTAGAAGCCCCTCGCCGACGGTGAGCTGGAAGTCACTCCGGTGACATCACCGTGGCTCTCTCTCCCCCTTTGCGGCTGAGCGGATTAACACGCCGTCGACCGTCGCCTCCTGGCCGTGCGCCGCGTGGCTCAACCCTTCCACCGCGTCGCTGTAACTCGCTACTGCTGTCAAATCAACGCCGGTGAGGTTGCCACGGCGTAGGACACTCATTCGCGTGCGCCAGTGTTCTTCTCCACCTCCGACTGCCGCGCGTCTTGCTTGAAATTCGCGGCCACCGCCCGCTAGCTCTATAAATTGAGCGTACCTCCAGCTCCGGTATGCATCCAAGCACCTATTGCACCCACCTGCACCCCGAAACCCCCACCAGAGAACACGAATTTGGGATTTCCCCCAAATCGGTTGAAGAACACCGTGAAACAAGCCTCACCGTCGCCAGCCATACTCGGGTTAGCTCCTCCCCTCTGCTTCCTTGTTTAAGCATTCTTATGCGTCTACGATGCTTGCCGAGCCACCGAATTGAACTAAGAGCCCTCTGGTCGCCGGGAACACGACCGTATAGCCGCCATGATCACGGCCACCGTGGCCAGAGCTACGTAGTTGGTCTTAGTTGCAATTAGGTTGGGGAAAATGGTCAGGGTAGCCCCGATTTCATGTCTGCCGCTCGGAGAACCCAGCCGTTGCCCCATTCGGCCGGTACAGGTGCTCGCCGGAGCACGGCCGCGCGTGAACGCCGTCGGGGACCTCCCTCTGCGAAGAATTAGAACTGCAGGGGTTTCCTTGCAATCTGTCAGCGACACAGTGCAATAGTAAAGAAGCTTGTTCTCCCATTAGCCAAACCCCGAGGCCCTTTCTGCAAAGTTGCCATAGCACGGGCGCGCGCGCGCGCTTTCCCCTCTGGACTGGGTCGTCTGGGCTGGTTTCAGCCCATTACTATTGAAGCCTTTTCCTTTTTTTTCCACAGAGCTTTAGAAATCTGTTAAAAATGGTAGAAAAATGGTAAAATTGTGAAACCAATTTTCCTAGGCTTGTTATTTTCCCTAGTATTTAGTAAAAATAGTTTTGTGATTTTTAGTGGAAATAAGAAATTTTAGGGTATTTAAAGTGGTTAAAAGTAATAGTTATGGATTTTTAGAAAATAAGTAATAAGCCCAAAAATGCCCAAACTTTTTATGGGCACTTAAACCAATATTTAGAAGCCTTGGGTAGAATTTGGGTTGATTTGGACCTTGTTTGATCATTGAACCCAAAACCACACCCCCTGCCCTATGAACTCCTTTACTGACTCCGGAAACCCTAGGTTCTCGGAGTACCGTGAAGGAAAGTTGTACTCAAGACTTAGATAATAAGTTTATATTATCTTCGCATCCTCATGAGCATCCCATGGCATCCATTCTTATACATGTATATGGTTATGTTAGAACACGAAGAAGAAGAAGAAGTCACTGAAGAAGGGACACCACCATCCTCAGATCCTCAAGCAGGCAACTGCTTTTATTTCGATATTTGTGGATCCGAGCAGGACTCACCTGATAACAAAGGCAAGCCCCGGTGCATTTGCCACCTCCCTTGATGTTTTTAAAATCTTCCTCACTTGCTTGCTGCATTAGGTGATAGGAGTTGATTGATTAAACAATTCCTGCATTATCTTCCTTGATCTTGATTACCCTCCTTGAAACCCTGTTTTACAAAGAGGTTTTACTATGCTTAGTATTGCTTAGAAAAAAACAAAAGGATTTGTTTTACAAAAGATGTTTGGCAAAGTGGGAGGGTTGTTTTCGAAAATAAAACTTGATGGTGAAACCATCATGGCCATGATGGGTTCAACATCGGAAAAGATGTACCTCTGCCAGGTACCAAGTTTTTGGGATCAAATGATTAAGCTGAGACCGGGCGGGTGACTTGCACGAGAAGAGAGTCTCGGTGTAGTGTCTCCGTCTGAGTCGATTAAGGACCGTCTCGATGTAGGCTTGATGATCGAGGACCCTTTAACTGGTCACATGCCTCGACATGGGTAAGCCTTGCCTCGGGCAAACTAAGGCCGGAATAAGATAACACGAAATGGGCGTGGAGCGGTGGCGAGAGTAGCGTGTACCCTCCGTGGCAAGAGGCTGGACGGTGGTGTATCTGTGCTCTCGGTTTGCGTGAACCTGATCCGGTCTTAAGAACCCCGGTGGCGGGTTGACATATGCAAGGGTTAAGTGCTACATATGTCGTGTGATTGAAGATCCTCAGCTGAGTATAATCGATTCGGATCGCCGTACCTTCGCAGTTATGAAGACTTGGTCACTGCCCTACACGTAGCATTCCACTAAAGATGATGGGTTTTTGTTAAGAAACTGGCTAGTGCAGGACCAGTGATTGAACTAGGGTAGAAAGAACTCTAGTTGTAGGTAATTGAACCTAACTTGACAAATAAAATTGGATTTTTAAGGATCCACTTTAGTAAGCATTTCTGCAAAACAGAGTCTTTGATTATTGAAAAAGCCTTACCTTGACTCCCATATACCCAGCATACCCTTGAGAGTCTTTTCTTTAGTCGGGTAAGTCTTGCTGAGTAATTCCATACTCAGGGTTTATCCCTTCGTTGTTTTGAGGTGAGAAAGTAGCAGATTTCTGCTGCTTCTGTGCCAGGGTGGTTCCCAAAGAAGAAACCCAAGACTGAAGTGCGGGAGGACTTGGTCCTCCATATAGAACTTTTACTTAAATCTTCTCGGGAGGAGTTTTTGCCTCCCTTGGTTTGTATAATATTACTACTCAGCACTCGCTTTTAGTTCTGGTCTGTAATAAAACAACTTGTGCTTGCTTTTAAATAAATGTGAGTTATGTAATCGCTTCTGCAATTCTTTATCTCCGATGTTCTGTAATGTCTGCAAGACGGGTGAATCGTTCCTGGTAAGGTAAGGAAAGATACCGAACTTATCAAGTAGTTCAGGGGCACCTACAGGGTTGTCTGAAGTCCGTTGGACAAGGACAACTGTAGGTGGGCCTAATTACTTGGGAGGTTCCGTCGCAAAGCCGATCCAACTCTTTTTACTAAGACTTGCGATGGTGATCTTTTTGTGTGCCAAATTTATGTCGATGACATAATATTTGGCTCTACTAACCAAAAGTCTTGTGAAGAGTTTAGCAGGGTGATGACGCAGAAATTCGAGATGTCGATGATGGGCGAGTTGAACTACTTCCTTGGGTTTCAAGTGAAGCAACTCAAGGACGGCACTTTCATCTCCCAAACGAAGTACACGCAAGACTTGCTAAAGCGGTTTGGGATGAAGGACGCCAAGCCCGCAAAGACGCCGATGGGAACTGACGGACACACCGACCTCAACAAAGGTGGTAAGTCCGTTGATCAAAAAGCATACCGGTCCATGATAGGTTCTTTGCTTTATTTATGTGCTAGTAGACCGGATATTATGCTTAGCGTATGCATGTGTGCTAGATTTCAATCCGATCCTAAGGAGTGTCACTTAGTGGCTGTGAAGCGAATTCTTAGATATTTAGTCGCTACGCCTTGCTTCGGGATCTGGTATCCAAAGGGGTCTAACTTTGACTTAATTGGGTACTCGGATTCCGACTATGCTGGATGTAAGGTCGATAGGAAGAGTACATCAGGGACGTGCCAATTCTTAGGAAGGTCCTTGGTGTCATGGAACTCTAAGAAACAAACCTCCGTTGCCCTATCCACCGCTGAGGCCGAGTACGTTGCCGCAGGACAGTGTTGCGCGCAACTGCTTTGGATGAGGCAAACCCTCCGGGACTTTGGCTACAATCTGAGCAAAGTCCCACTCCTATGTGACAATGAGAGTGCTATCCGAATAGCGGAGAATCCTGTTGAGCACAGCCGCACAAAGCACATTGACATCCGGCATCACTTTTTGAGAGACCACCAGCAAAAGGGAGATATAGAAGTGTTTCATGTTAGCACCGAGAACCAGCTAGCCGATATCTTTACCAAGCCTCTAGATGAGAAGACCTTTTGCAGGCTGCGTAGTGAGCTCAATATCTTAGATTCACGGAACTTGGATTGAATTGTAGCATATATGTGTTTATGCCTTTGATCATGTTCATTCTGCATTTTGTTGCTTATTGTGGTGCTCAAGTTGTACAAACACTCCCTGGACCTCACAAGTCCTTTTTGCAAGTGATGCACATATTTAGGGGGAGCTGTGCTACAACTTGACCCTTTGAGACTAACCATGTACTTGAGTTTGGTTGTTTTAGTCTCCAAGGAGAATTGAAAGGGAAAAGGTGGACTTGGACCATGCAAGACTTCCACTGCACTCCGATGAGAAAGAGTAACTTTTCCAAGTTCATCTTTATACTCCTATTGCCTTTGTGTTCTTATTTGAAAATTTTGGTGAGGCAATGGGGTTAAAGGGCCAAGATTGATCCCGTTTTGGTGCTTGATGCCAAACGGGGAGAAAATAAAGGCCAAAGCAATAAATGGATCAGCTACCACTTGAGAAATTTTGAAAATAGTAGATTAGAGCTTTTTGTTTGTCAAAACTCTTTTATTGTCTTTTATGTCAAAAGTTGGCCTCTTGTGGGGAGAAGTGTTGATTATGGGAAAAAGGGGGAGTTTTTGAAATCCTTGATCAAATTTCTTTGGAAAACCTCTCTTTATGTCTCTACAAGTGGTGTTGACTTAGAGATAGGAATTTGAGTTTGATTTGCAAAAACAAACCAAGTGGTGGCATAGAGTGATCCATATATGTCAAATTGAATCAAAACAATTTTGAGTTCTAATTTAAATTGTTTTTGTACTTGTTCTACTTGCTTTATGTTGTGTTGGCATAAATCACCAAAAAGGGGGAGATTGAAAGGGAAATGTGCCCTTGGGCCATTTCTAAGTGTTTTGGTGATTTAGTGTCCAACACAAGTGCCTAAGTGTAAAGAGGTGGACAAAGTACAAATCAAGGATAAAGGTATGTTTCTCAGACTTAGTACATTGTTTTATGGACTAATGTATTGTGTCTAAGTGCTGGAAACAGGAAAAATCCAATTGGAAATGTCTTGGCTCGAGCAGCCAACAATCTGCTGAGTCTGGGAGCACCGGACTGTCCGGTGGTGCACCGGACAGTGTCCGGTGGTGCACCGGACAGTGTTCGTGCGCCATGCTGGTTCGAGCGAACTGGCCGCTCTCGGAAATTCACCGGCGACGTACGGCTATAATTCACCGGACTGTCCGGTGAGCCAATGGTCGGCCGGGCCAACAGTCAGCCGCGCGATCTGCGTGGGACACGTGGCCGAGCCAACGGCTAGAAGGGGGCACCGGACTGTCCGGTGTGCACCGGACATGTCCGGTGCGCCAACGGCTCCAGGTCTGCCAACGGTCGGCTTCGCCATTTAAGGAAAGAAATCTGGCACCGGACAGTGTCCGGTGTGCACCGGACTGTCCGGTGCGCCAGTCGACAGAAGGCAAGATCAGCCTTCCAAGATTGCTCCAAACGGCTCCTAGCTGCCTTGGGGCTATAAAAGGGACCCCTAGGCGCATGGAGGAGTACACCAAGCATTCCTACAACATTTCTAAGCACCAAGACATAGATTTCGCACATTCGTTTCATTGTGATAGCATATAGAGCTCTTGTGGAGTTGTGAACTCATTGAGTCGTGTTGCGAGCTCTTGTTGCGATTTGTGTGCGTGTTGACACTCTGACTCTTGTGTCTTGTGTGCATTGCTAATCCCTCCCTTGCTCCATGTTCTTTGTGAATTTCAAGTGTAAGGGCGAGAGGCTCCAAGTTGTGGAGATTCCTCGCAAACGGGATTGAGAAAAAGCAAACAAAACACCGTGGTATTCAAGTATGTCTTTGGACCGCTTGAGAGGGGTTGATTGCAACCCTCGTCCGTTGGGACGCCACAACGTGGAGTAGGCAAGCGTTGGTCTTGGCCGAACCACGGGATAACCACCGTGCCATCTCTGTGATTGATCCTTGTTGGTTATTGTGTTTTGTTGAGGATTCCTCTTTAGCCACTTGGCAATTATTGTGCTAACAATTAACCAAGTTTTGTGGCTATAAGTTTTTGAAGTTTTACAGGATCACCTATTCACCCCCCCTCTAGGTGCTCTCAACGAGTCAGACACTCCTTTCTTCGGCATCGTACCAACTGAAGGAGAGTACCCGCTGGGCCACATCTACATGCCAGTCACCTTCGGAACTCCGGAAAACTACAGAACCGAGTTCCTGAGGTTTGAGGTGGCAAACTTCGACTGTGGATACAACGCCATCATCGGGAGGCCCGGATTAGCGAAGTTCATGGCTATTCCACATTATACATACATGATATTGAAGATGCCTGGACCGCAAGGAATCATAACTGTGCGTGCCGACTTCCAAGGCACCGCAAAATGTTTCCGAGTGGCTATTCAGGCGGCACTCTCCACCAAACCATCGGCAATTTCCTCTACACGGGCGAACTCCAAGCCTGAGGAAGACCTCGCGGTCCTCGCGAACGAAGCACAAGCCGTGACCTCTATGCGGCCGACTGAAGAAACCAAAAGGATCAACCTCGGGTTCGCTGATGAGCGCAGAACCGCCATCATCAGCTCCAGCCTAGGCGACAAATAGGAAAGTGCGCTCGTCCAGTTTCTGCAAGATAACCGAGACGTATTCGCATGGCAACCTGTGGATATACCGGGAGTCCCAAGAGAACTGGTCGAGCACAAATTGAAGGTCTACCCCCAGGCGCGGCCAATACGCTAAAAATTACGACGCTTTATGCACGACAAGAGAGAAGCCATCCGTGATGAGCTGGCTCGCTTGGTCGCGGCCGGATTCATTAGAGAAGTGTTACATCCTGAATGGTTGGCCAACCCTGTTCTTGTACTAAAAAAGAATAAAGTGGATTGGCGCATGTGCGTTGATTATACGGATCTCAACAAACATTGTCCGAAGGTCCCTTTGGGCTCCCTAGGATCGACCAGGTGGTGGACTCAACCGCCGGATGCTCTATGCTGTCTTTCTTAGATTGCTACTCTGGGTATCATCAGATTAGCCTGGCGAAAGAAGACGAGGAAAAAACGGCATTTATCACCCCGTTTGAAGCTTTCTGCTATACCTCCATGCCGTTCGGCCTCAAAAACACTGGAGCGACTTATCAGAGAGCTATTCAAACATGCTTAGCCGATCACTGGGGCAAGCGTGTGGAAGCTTATGTGGACGATGTGGTGATCAAGACAGAAAATTCAGAAAATTTCATTGAAGATTTACAGCTGGTTTTCAACAGTCTGTGGCGATATCGATGGAAGCTTAATCCCGAAAAATGTGTCTTCGGGGTACCAGCAGGAAAGTTACTTGGGTTTATTGTCAGCCACCGGGGAATTGAAGCCAATCCAGAAAAAATCGAAGCTATCATGAGGATGGAGGCACCGCGATCACAGAAGAAAGTCCAAAGACTTACCGGATGTATGGCAGCCCTGAGCAGATTCATATCCAGGCTGGGAGAAAAAAGGCTTACCATTTTATAAATTACTCAAGAAGGTGGACAAATTTTAGTGGACCTCAGAAGCACAGGAAGCCCTAGATACATTGAAAAAATTCTTGACAACACCACCAGTGCTGAAACCGCCACGCCGAGCCACGCCAACTCAACCAGCAGAAGATCTGCTATTATATATCTCTTGCATGACTCACGTGGTGAGCACCGCGTTGGTAGTCGAGCGAGCAGAAGAAGGACACACATACCCAGTACAACATCCTGTTTATTTCATCAGTGAAGTTCTGGGTCCCTCAAAGAAGAAATATCCTCAGGTTCAAAAGCTATTGTATGCAGTACTTCTAACTGCACGCAAGCTTCGGCACTACTTTGACGACCACAAAGTCATAGTAGTCACTAGATTTCCAATAGGTGATATTCTCCACAACAAAGAAGCCATCGAAAGAGTAGCCAAGTGGGCCTGTGAATTAGGGTCTCATGACATCGAATTTCGACCTCGCACTGCTATCAAGACTCAAGCACTGGTTGACTTCGTATCAGAGTGGACCGAGCAACAGGTACCGGATAATCCAGAAGTCGCAGAAGTATGGCAAATGTATTTCGACGGCTCATTGAAGCTGCAGGGAGCAGGTGCAGGGATCCTCTTTACTGCACCTGGGGGCGAACAGCTTAGATATGCCCTTCAGTTGCTATTTCCAGCCTCTAACAATGCAGCCGAATACGAAGCTCTGATTCACGGCTGAACATCACCATATCGCTAGGCATCAAGAGATTGATGGTGTATGGAGATTCTCTAGTGGTCATAAGTCAGATAAACAAAGAATGGGATTGCTCGAATGATTCCATGGGAAAATATTGCACCGCTGTCCAGAAACTAGAAGAAAAATTTGAAGGATTGGAGTTTCATCATGTGGAAAGAGACCGCAACACCGCGGCTGATGCATTGTCCAAGCTAGGGTCCAGTCGGACTCAAGTCCCACCCGGAGTCTTTGTCCAAGAAGTGCCGCACCCGAGCATTTCAGCGGATCGGGTAGAAGAATGTAATACTCTGAGCCAACCGGAATCAAATCCTGATGACTGGAGAGAGCCGATCATCAGATATATAAGGAATGAAGAAGAACCAGATGACAAAAATATAGCCGAGCGTATCGCAAGGCAGTCGGCTCACTATACTCTCATTGGGGACGCGCTATACAGAAGGGGCGCGTTAGGAATCCTCATGAAGTGTATTCTTTCAGATATTGGAAAGCAACTTCTAGATGAGGTCCATGCTGGGCAGTGTGGAGTGCATGCAGCATCTAGGACCATGGTTGGGAAAGTCTTCTGGTCGGGTTTCTACTGGCCAACAGCGAAAAGTGACGCAGCCAAGTTAGTTCAGAAATGCGAAGCCTGCCAATACTTGTCGAAACAGCAGCATCTACCGGCACAGCAACTACAAACCATACCCGTAACTTGGCCATATGCATGCTGGGGGTTGGATATGATTGGACCGTTCAAAAAAGCTCAAGGAGGATACACTCATGTACTGGTCGCTATTGACAAATTCACAAAGTGGATAGAATTCAAACCCATCGCTTCCTTAACTTCAGCTAAAGCAGTGGAATTCATACAAGACATAATATTCAGGTTTGGAATACCAAACAACATCATCACTGACCTGGGATCCAACTTCACAAGTTTAGAGTTCTTCGACTTCTGCGAGCAAAAGGGCATTCAGATCAAATATGGCTCCGTGGCACACCCAAGAGCCAACGGGCAGGTATAAAGAGCCAACGGGATGATATTAGAGGCTCTCAGGAAGAAAGTTTTCGACAAAAATGAGAAGTTCGCAGGAAAGTGGATCAGGGAATTGCCATACATCGTTTGGAGCCTGAGAACTCAACCTAGTCGAGCCTTGCATGGAAACACTCCCTTCTTTATGGTCTATGGTTCGGAGGCAGTGCTACCTGCTGATCTAAAGTTTGGAGCACCAAGGTTGATCTTTGAAAACATAGCAGAAGCTGAGGCTACTAGGTTGGAGGATATCAACATACTCGAAGAAGAATGACTAAACACGGTGATTCAATCAGCACGGTATCAGCAAACTCTGAGGCGCTATCACGATAAGGCCATACGACATCGATCCTTCGCAGTGGGAGACCTCATCCTCCGCCGAATTCTAACGGGGGAGGGGCAGCACAAATTGTCACCTCTATGGGAAGGACCATTCATAGTAGTTGAAGTCACTCAGCCTGGATCATATCGACTCACACAGATGGATGGCACGGAAGTCGGGAACTCATGGAATATAGAACATCTCAGGAAGTTTTATCCTTAACCATATTCAAAAAGATATTGGGGCGGCAATGTACTCTGTAAACCGGGAAATGCATCATCAATAAAAAAGGCTTCGAGAATTCTTCGTCTTGCGTTCTTACTCAAGTCAGGGTGACCACTATACCCTACTAACGGAGCAATCGACTTAAGTCGGCAATGACTTAAGACAGTGCAACATGCTCACGCTTACTTAACTCAGGGTGACCACTATACCCTACTAACGGAGCAATCGGCTTAAGTCGGCAATGACTTAAGACGGTGCAACATGCTCACGCTTACTTAACTCAGGGTGACCACTATACCCTACTAACGGAGCAATCGGCTTAAGTCGGCAATGACTTAAGATGGTGCAACATGCTCACGCTTACTTAACTCAGGGTGACCACTATACCCTACTAACGGAGCAATCGACTTAAGTCGGCAATGACTTAAGATGGTGCAAAATGCTCACGCTTACTTAACTCAGTGTGGCCACTATACCCTATTAATGGAGCAATCGACTTAAGTCGGCGATGACTTAAGACGGTGCGACATGCTCGCGCTTACTTAACTAAGGGTGACCACTATACCCTGCCAACGGAGCAATCAGTTCAGGCCGGTGATCACTATATCCCTGACAGCGGAACGGTCGATTTAAGCTGACGACGAATTAAGTTGGCACGGCACATTCAGCACGTTCGCAACTATTCATCCTAGGGTGATTTCTATGCCCCACGAAAAAACTCAAAACCATCATGATGCACTTACTTTTACGATTGTAGATACCGTGGACTCTAACAAAAACAATAATAGTATTCGGTGCCGAAAAGTGTTTTCTAATGAAACATCCAAGAACACTAACCATATACTCGAGGCATTCAGTGTTTTCTATCTGGAAATGTTTTTCTTAGGAGCGACCAACGAGGAAGGACGACTCGAAGAATCGGGAGCGGCATTCACATCCGCCACTATGTCGACGGGAACAACCACGCTAGGTCTCCTCATCAGAATTCGCCCCGCGCGAACAGCTTTGTCCATGGCCTTGTCGCGCTGGGCCTTCAGAGTAGCAGAAGTATCTTCAGCGGCCTTGACAGCCAATCGAGCGGCCTCTAGCTCCTGGACTACTGACTTTTTGGAAGCACGCAGATCCTTGATGATAGTATCCTTATTCGACACCAATTGTCTGAGGCGAATCATATCATCCAGAGACTCTTGCAGCTTGTAGCGATGGTTATCCAAGTCCTCCATGGTAAAATGATGACTCCTCTCCAAGATAGTCAACGAGTTGCTGGCATCACGGTACAGCTTTTCTAGATTGTCACGAGAAGTAGCGAGGGCACGCTTTTCCTCCTGCAAACAAGAATCAGTTTCTCCAAACGTCGAGCAAGCAATAAGAACACAGCAGACAAAGCCAAGATTCACAGGCCACCTTTTCAGAGTCGAGCTGAGCATGGAGAGTAGAGTTCAGCGTGTTAGCATCATTCAGAGAAGCAGAGACCCAGGCCAGTTCAGCCTGGCCTTGAGAGTACTTTTCTTCAAGATCAGAGCACCACCGGGCCAGTTTAGTCTGACCTTGAGAATGTTTTTCTTCAAGATCAGAGTACCGCCGGGCCATGTCTGTCAGGAAACAGTCAAGCAAGGGTGTTCAACTATAAAGCAGATTACTCAAACAGCCAATAAAAGCAAAAAGGGGCACTAACCAGCATTTGCCGTCTCCAATTCAGATACTCGCCGCTGAAGTAACACTGGATTCCAATGCATTAGGGACAAAGCCCCTTCTGGGACAGAGGTCCCCTGTGATTTCAACCGGCTAGCCATTTCATCCACCAATGCCTGACGATAAAAATAGATGAGCATAATAACGACAGTCTACCTGAAGTAAAAGACAGGGCAGAAGAAACCAAGATACCTGAAGGTTAGAGAAGAATGAGGGAACCCCCAAGTCGTGAGAAATCAACCGGTGGTTCGCTGAAAGGCCACCAACTGGAACAACCCGCAATGCATCATTAGGAACCAAGTCAGTGTCACCAGCAGAAGTCAGAACTCTGTCATTGGGAACGTTAACCTCTAAAACGACCTCTTGACACGAAACCCGCACTGCTGCCATACAATCAGAGTGCGGAGGAGAAGATCCCACATGAACATCCATGGAAGTGTTAGAGGGAGAACCAACTCGAACACCCTCGGGGGCTGGGTTATCGCTTACGCCACCCATCCGAGCCGGGTCATTCCCGGCAACACCCTCGGGGGCTGGGTAAGCGCCAGCACCATCCTTGAGGGCCGAGTTCTCTGCAGCAGCCACCTCTAAGGCTGAAGGTCCCTCAGTCACTTCCATGGGAGCAGCGCAATCCAGATCAGCTTCCTGATCCTCAAGACCACGCTCCAAGGTCGATGAGGCGCGTGACGCTGCCTGGGATGACCCCAACCCGGCATCAAGCACATCAGCACAAACATCCATCACGTCACCATCTGCCGGCTCTGACAACAGATCTTCTGGAACCATATCCTCAAGAGCCTGATCAAAGTTGGCCAGAGACAATTCTTGTAAATCAACAAGAGCAGACAGGGCTGGAGAAGGAACCCCACTGCTTTCACCACTAGCAATGTAGCATCGGCTGTTCTTCCGAGTTAAAGGGACTTCATCCTCCTCCTCCTCCTCGCCATCATCGACAACACGGACAGTACACCCATTAGGGTTAGCATCATCCAGGTTACACCCATTGGGGTCAACGTTGTCCAGGTCACACCCATTGGGGTTAATAGCAGGAATGTTACACCCATCGGGATTAGTTTCAGCAAATGCAGGCATTGGCACTTCTTCAGCAGCAGGAACAAAAGGACCAGCATTCTGATCAAAACTAGACACTCGACGAAGACGTCTCTTCTTCTGTTTCTTCCCGTCAGCAGGAGAAGCAGGCTGATTGGCTCGGCGAGAACGCTTCGGACGAACGTTGTCAGACTTCTGAATATCTAAAGCTTCGCTATCCTCTGGGATGGGCGCTACCGCTAGAGTTTCAGTAGGGACTACATCAGAGGAATTTTTAGCTAACATATCCAGCATGGCACTTATCTCTGCGTCACTTGGATTCAAAGGCACCTCAAAATGAACCTGCCTCTCGTCGTCAGGAATCTCTCCGAGTGAGGCAACCAAAGCACTAACTTCTTCGGGAGAGGGTCGTACTCTAAGGCCCAAACCGCTATCATCAGCAGGAGGATTTGACACGAAACTGATAAAGGCCTGGGAGGGAGGCAAATTCCAGGCCGAATATGCAACAGGAGCACCGATGTTCGACACCTTGACTCTGAGCATCATCTCGAGCCGGTTCACCAAGTCCACAGTAGGAATTCTTCTGTTGGTCACCCGGGTTGAATCAGCCAAGCCTCGGTACAAATAGGCCGGATATGCTCTATCTTTCAATGGTTGAATGTTCTTGAAAACAAAGTCAACGACCACAGCTTCTGCGGTCAAACCCCTCTCTTTCAACAATCCAACTTCTGCTAACAGAGCCCTTGCCTCAGCCACCTCCTGGTCGGTGGGGGATTCGGTCCAGCTCGGAGTGCGAACATCCGGCTGTCTCCCTGACCATGGGGGGGAGGGAATTCCCATGATTCTCCATGATGAACCACTCTAGGTGCCATCCCTTGATGTTGTCCTTGAGTGGGATGTCGAGGTAGTCAGTCTTCCTTCCGCGACGCATCTCCAAGCTCGCGCCCCCCACCAGCTGGTGCTGCCCCCCGACCATCCTAGGTCGACAGTGATACAGATACTTCCAAAGGCCAAAGTGAGGCAAAACACCAAGAAAGGCTTCACATAAATGAACAAAAACAGAAACTTGCAGAATAGAATTGGGATTCAGATGGGTCAAATTCAAGCGATAGAAATCAAGGAGACCGCGGAAGAAAGGAGAAATGGGTAGGGCGAGTCCGCGGATAAGGAAAGTGAAAGTCGCCTAGAGGGGGGGGGTGAATAGGGCGAAACTGAAAATCTCAAAAATAATCACAACTACAAGCCGGGTTAGCGTTAGAAATATAGTAGAGTCCGCGAGAGAGGGCGCAAAACAAATCGTAAGCGAATAATAAGGTGAGACACGCGGATTTGTTTTACCGAGGTTCGGTTCTCTCAAACCTACTCCCCGTTGAGGAGGCCACAAAGGCCGGGTCTCTTTCAACCCTTCCCTCTCTCAAACGGTCCCTCGGACCGAGTGAGCTTTTCTTCTTCTCAATCAAAAGGGAACAAAACTTCCCCGCAAGGGCCACCACACAATTGGTGCCTCTTGCCTTGGTTACAATTGAGTTTTGATCACAAGAACAAGTGAGAAAGAAAGAAAGCGATCCAAGCGCAAGAGCTCAAAAGAACACGACAAATCTCTCTCGTTAGTCACTAAAGGCTTGAGTGGAATTGGAGAGGATTTGATCTCTTTGGTGTGTCTAGAATTGAATGCCTAGCTCTTGTAAGTGGTTGGAAGTTGGAAAACTTGGATGCAATGAATGGTGGGGTGGTTGGGGTATTTATAGCCCCAACCACCAAACATGACCGTTGGTGGAGGCTGTCTGTCGATGGCGCACCGGACAGTCCGGTGCCCCCGCCACGTCACCAATGCCGTTGGATTCTGACCGTTGGAGCTTCTGACTTCTAGGCCCGCCTAGGTGTCCGGTGCACACCGGACAACAACTGTTCATTGTCCGGTGCGCCGGTATGGGCGCGCCTGACGACTGCGCGCGCAGAGCGCGCATTAAATGCGCCGCAGGTAGCCGTTGGCGCCGAAAGAGTCGTTGCCCCGCTGGTACACCGGACAGTCCGGTGCACACCGGACATGTCCGGTGAATTATAGCGGAGCGGCTGCCGCGCGAACCCGAGGCTGGCGAGTTGAGGAGGCCGCGCTGCCTTGGGGCACCGGACACTGTCCGGTGTACATCGGACAGTCCGGTGAATTATAGCGAAGCGGCCTGAGAAATTCCCGAAGGTGGCAAGTTCGAGTTGGAGTCCTCTGGGCGCACCGGACACTGTCCGGTGTACACCGGACAGTCCGGTGCCTCCAGCCAGAGGTGCCTTCGGTTGCCTCTTTGCTCCTTTGTTGAATCCAAAACTTGATCTTTTTATTGGCTGAGTGTGAACCTTTTGCACCTGTATAACTTATATACTAGAGCAAACTAGTTAGTCCATTATTTGTGTTGGGCAATTCAACCACCAAAATTAATTAGGGACTAGGTGTAAGCCTAATTCCCTTTCAATCTCCCCCTTTTTGGTGATTGATGCCAACACAAACCAAAGCAAATAAAGAAGTGCATAATTGAACTAGTTTGCATAATGTAAGTGCAAAGGTTGCTTGGAATTGAGCCAATATAAATGCTTACATGATGCGCATGGATTGTTTTCTTTGTTTTTGACATATTGGACCACATTTGCACCACATGTTTTGTTTTTGCAAACTCTTTGTAAATTTTTCAAAGTCCTTTTGCAAGATAGTCAAAGGTAAGTGAATAAGATTTTGCAAAGCATTTTCAAGTTTTGAAAGTTTCTTCCTTTGTTCCAAATGCTTTTCCTTTGACTAAACAAAACTCCCCCTAAATGAGATCCTCCTCTTAGTGTTCAAGAGGGTTTTGATTTATCATTTTTGAAATACTACTTCCTCCCCCTTTAGAACATAATAAGATACCAATTTTGAAATTGACCAATTGAAAATCTCCAAAATTTTAAAACTTAGGTGGTGGTGCGGTCCTTTTGCTTTGGGCTCATACTTTCTCCCCCTTTGGCATGAATCGCCAAAAACGGATACTTTGAGTGAGATATAAGCCCTTTGAAGTACTTTCTCCTCCTATGGTCATAAAATAAATGAGTGAAGATTATACCAACTTGGAGAGTGATGCGGAGTGACGGCGAAGGATGAGTAGTAGAGTGGAGTGGAAGCCTTTGTCTTCGCCGAAGACTCCAATTCCCTTTCAATATACCTATGACTTGGTTTGGAATACACTTGAAAACACATTAGTCATAGCATATATAAAAGAGACATGATCAAAGGTATTCTTATGAGCTATGTGTGCAAGTTTAGCAAAAGAAATTCCTAGAATCAAGAATATTAAGCTCATGCCTAAGTCTGGTAAAAGATTGTTCATCAAGTGGCTTGGTAAAGATATCGGCTAATTGATCTTTAGTGTTAATGTATGAAATCTTGATATCCCCCTTTTGTTGGTGATCCCTAAGAAAGTGATACCGAATGGCTATGTGTTTAGTGCGGCTATGCTCAACGGGATTATCCGCCATGCGGATTGCACTCTCATTATCACATAGAAGAGGAACTTTGGTTAATTTGTAACCGTAGTCCCGCAGGGTTTGCCTCATCCAAAGCAATTGCGCGCAACAGTGGCCTGCGGCAATATACTCGGCTTCGGCGGTAGAAAGAGCGACCGAATTTTGCTTCTTTGAAGCCCAAGACACCAAGGATCTTCCCAAGAACTGGCAAGTCCCCGATGTGCTCTTCCTATTAATCTTACACCCCGCCCAATCGGCATCCGAATAACCAATCAAATCAAAAGTGGATCCCCGAGGGTACCAAAGCCCAAACTTAGGAGTATAAGCCAAATATCTCAAGATTCGTTTTACGGCCGTAAGGTGTGATTCCTTAGGGTCGGCTTGGAATCTTGCACACATGCAAACGGAAAGCATGATGTCCGGTCGAGATGCACATAAATAAAGCAATGACCCAATCATCGACCGGTATACCTTTTGATCCACGGACTTACCTCCCGTGTCGAGGTCGAGATGCCCATTTGTTCCCATGGGTGTCTTGATGGGCTTGGCATCCTTCATTCCAAACTTGCTTAGAATGTCTTGAGTATACTTTGTTTGGCAAATGAATGTGCCCTCTTGGAGTTGTTTGACTTGAAATCCTAGAAAATACTTCAACTCCCCCATCATAGACATCTCGAATTTCTGTGTCATGATCCTACTAAATTCTTCACATGTAGATTCGTTAGTAGACCCAAATATAATATCATCAACATAAATTTGGCATACAAACAAATCATTGTCAAGAGTTTTGGTGAACAAAGTAGGATCGGCTTTGCCGACTTTGAAGCCATTTGCAACACGAGATCGAGTAGTTACCCCCCTATGAATGTCGCCGAGGATGGTGTCGACGGGGTGATCTCGTTGTATTGCTTGGTGGACTCTTGGGTGTGGCGGCCTTGGTTGTTCATCCTCCTTGTCTTCATCATTTGCATCTCCCCCTTGATCGTTGCCGTCATTTTGAGGTGGCTCATCTTCTTGATCTTCTTGTTCAACATCTTGAGCCTCATCCTCAATTTGAGTTGGTGGAGATGCTTGCATGGAGGAGGATGGTTGATCTTGTGCATGTGGAGGCTCTTCGGATTCCTTAGGACACACATCCCCAATGGACATGTTCCTTAGCGCTATGCAAGGAGCCTGTTCTTCACCTATCTCATCAAGACCAACTTGCTCTACTTGAGAGCCGTTAGTCTCATCAAACACAACGTCACAAGAAACTTCAACAAGTCCTGAGGACTTGTTAAAGACTCTATATGCCCTTGTGTTTGAGTCATATCCTAGTAAAAAGCCTTCTACAGTTTTAGGAGCAAATTTAGATTTTCTACCTCTCTTAACAAGAATAAAGCATTTGCTACCAAAAACTCTAAAATATGAAATATTTGGCTTTTTACCGGTTAGGAGTTCATAGGATGTCTTCTTGAGGATTTGGTGAAGATATAACCAATTGATGGCGTAGCAGGCGGTGTTGACCGCCTCGGCCCAAAACCGATCCGGTGTCTTGTACTCATCAAGCATGGTTCTTGCCATGTCCAATAGAGTTCGATTCTTCCTCTCTACTACACCATTTTGTTGTGGAGTGTAGGGAGAAGAGAACTCATGCTTGATGCCCTCCTCCTCAAGAAAGCCTTCAATTTGAGAGTTCTTTAACTCCGTCCCATTGTCGCTTCTAATTTTCTTGATCCTTAAGCCGAACTCATTTTGAGCCCATCTCAAGAATCCCTTTAAGGTCTCTTGGGTATGAGATTTGTCCTGCAAAAAGAACACCCAAGTGAAGCGAGAATAATCATCCATAATAACTAGACAGTACTTACTCCCGCCGATGCTTATGTAAGCGATCGGGCCGAATAGGTCCATGTGTAGGAGCTCCAGTGGCCTGTCACTAGTCATGATGTTCTTGTGTGGATGATGAGTGCCAACTTGCTTCCCGGCTTGGCATGCGCTACAAATCCTGTCTTTCTCAAAATAAACATTGGTTAGTCCTAAAATGTGTTCTCCCTTTAGAAGCTTGTGAAGATTCTTCATCCCAACATGGGCTAGTCGGCGGTGCCAGAGCCAACCCAAGTTAGTCTTAGCAACCAAGCAAGTGTCGAGTTCAGCTCTATCAAAATCCACCAAGTATAGCTGACCCTCTAACACTCCCTTGAATGCTATTGAATCATCACTTCTTCTAAAGACAGTAACACCTATATCAGTAAATAGACAGTTGTAGCCCATTTGACATAATTGGGATACGGAAAGCAAATTGTAATCTAAAGAATCTACAAGAAAAACATTGGAAACAGTATGGTCAGGTGATATAGCAATTTTACCCAATCCTTTGACCAAACCTTGATTTCCATCCCTGAATGTGATAGCTCGTTGGGGATCTTGGTTTTTCTCATATGAGGAGAACATCTTTTTCTCCCCTGTCATGTGGTTTGTGCACCCGCTGTCGAGTATCCAACTTGAGCCCCCGGATGCATAAACCTACAAAACAATTTTAGTTCTTGACTTTAGGTACCCAAACGGTTTTGGGTCCTTTGGCATTAGAAACAAGAACTTTGGGTACCCAAACACAAGTCTTGGAGCCCTTGTGTTTGCCCCCAACAATCTTGGCAACTACCTTGCCGGATTTGTTAGTTAAAACATATGATGCATCAAAAGTTTTAAATGAAATGCTATGATCATTTGATGCATTAGGAGTTTTCTTTCTAGGCAACTTAGCACGGGTTGGTTGCCTAGAGCTAGATGTCTCACCCTTATACATAAAAGCATGATTAGGGCCAGAGTGAGATTTCCTAGAATGAGTTTTCCTAATTTTGCTCTCAGGATAGCCGGCAGGGTACAAAATGTAGCCCTCGTTATCCTGAGGCATGGGAGCCTTGCCCTTAACAAAGTTGGATAAATTCTTTGGAGGGGCATTAAGTTTGACATTGTCTCCCCTTTGGAAGCCAATGCCATCCTTGATGCCAGGGCGTCTCCCATTATAGAGCATACTTCTAGCAAATTTAAACTTTTCATTTTCTAAGTTATGCTCGGCAATTTTAGCGTCTAATAATGCTATATGATCATTTTGTTGTTTAATTAAAGTCATGTGATCATGAATAGCATTGATATCAATATCTCTACATCTAGTGCAAATAGAAGTGTGCTCAATGGTAGATGTAGAGGGTTTGCAAGATTTTAATTCTACGACCTTAGCATGTAACATATCATTCTTAGTTCTAAGGTCGGAAATTGTAACATTGCAAACATCTAATTCTTTAGCCTTAGCAATTAATTTCTCATTCTCATTTCTAAGGCTAGCAATAGAAACATTCAACTCATCAATCCTAGCAAGCAAATCAACATTATCATTTCTAGGATCAATACAAACATGAGAATCAACCTTAGCAATTAATTTAGCATTTTCATTTCTAAGGTTGGCAATAGTGTCATGGCATGTGCTTAGCTCACTAGATAATTTGTCACATTTTTCTACCTCTAGAGCATAAGCATTCTTAACCTTAACATGTTTCTTATTTTCCTTGATTAGGAAGTCCTCTTGGGAGTCCAAGAGATCGTCCTTTTCATGGATGGCACTAATTAGCTCATTTAGTTTTTCTTTTTGTTCCATGTTAAGGTTGGCAAAAAGGATACGCAAATTATCTTCCTCACCACTAGCATTATCATCACTAGAAGATTCATATTTAGTGGAGGAGTTAGATTTAACCTTCTTCTTTTTGCCGTCCTTTGCCATGAGACACTTGTGGCCGACGTTGGGGAAGAGAAGCCCCTTGGTGACGGCGATGTTGGCGGCGTCCTCGTCGGAGGAGGACTCGGTGGAGCTCTCGTCGGAGTCCCACTCGCGGCACACGTGGGCATCGCCGCCCCTCTTCTTGTGGTACCTCTTCTTTTCTCTTCTCTTGCCCTTCTTGTCGTTGTCCCTGTCACTGTCACTTGATAATGGATATTTAGCTATAAAGTGACCGGGCTTACCACACTTGTAGCAAACCTTCTTGGAACGGGATTTGTAATCCTTCCCCTTCCGTTGCTTGAGGATTTGCCGAAAGCTTTTGATGATTAAGGTCATCTCCTCATTGTCGAGCTTGGAGGCATCAATTGGTTGTCTACTTGATGTAGACTCCTCCTTCTTCTCCTCCGTTGCCTTGAAGGCCACCGGTTGTGCCTCGGATGTGGACGGTTCGTCAATCTCGTTGATCTTCTTTGAGCCCTTAATCATGCATTCAAAGCTCACAAAATTCCCGATAACTTCCTTGGGGGTCATTAGTGGATATCTAGGATTACCACGAATTAATTGAACTTGAGTGGGGTTAAGGAAAATAAGAGCTCTTAAAATAACCTTAACCACCTCGTGGTCATCCCACTTTTTGCTCCCGAGGTTGTGCACTTGGTTCACCAAGGTCTTGAGCCGATTGTACATGTCTTGTGGCTCCTCCCCTTGGCGAAGACGGAAGCGACCGAGCTCCCCCTCGATCGTTTCCCGCTTGGTGATCTTGGTGAGTTCATCACCTTCGTGCGCCGTCTTGAGTAGGTCCCAAATCTCTTTTGCATTCTTCAACCCTTGTACTTTGTTGTATTCCTCCTTGCTTAGAGAGGCGAGGAGAATGGTTGCGGCTTGGGAGTTGAAGTGCTCGATTTGGGCCACTTCGTTCGTGTCATAGTCCTCATCCCCTATTGATGGTACCTGTGCTCCAAACTCAACAACATTCCATATACTTTTGTGGAGTGAGGTTAGATGAAATTTCATTAAATCACTCCACCTAGCATAATCTTCGCCGTCAAAAGTTGGCGGTTTGCCTAATGGAACGGAAAGTAATGGAGTATGTCTAGATGTACGGGGATAGTTTAAGGGGATCTTACTAAACTTCTTGCGCTCTTGGCGCTTAGAAGTTACGGACGGTGCATCGGAGTCGGAGGTGGATGTTGATGAAGTGTCGGTCTCGTAGTAGACCACCTTTCTCATCCTCTTGTGCTTGTCGCCTTTCCGATGCGACTTGTGAGAAGAAGATTTTTCCTTCTTCTCATTGTGGTGAGAAGAGGAAGATCTTTTCTCCTTCCGTTTGGAGGAGCCCTTCTTCTTCTCCCTCTTCTTGATGCGGGACTCTTCCGATGAAGTGCTCCCTTGGCTTGTAGTGGGCTTGTCGCCGGTCTCCATCTCCCTCTTGGTGTGATCTCCCGACATCACTTCGAGCGGTTAGGCTCTAATGAAGCACCGGGCTCTGATACCAATTGAAAGTCGCCTAGAGGGGGGGGGGTGAATAGGGCGAAACTGAAAATCTCAAAAATAATCACAACTACAAGCCGGGTTAGCGTTAGAAATATAGTAGAGTCCGCGAGAGAGGGCGCAAAACAAATCGTAAGCGAATAATAAGGTGAGACACGCGGATTTGTTTTACCGAGGTTCGGTTCTTTCAAACCTACTCCCCGTTGAGGAGGCCACAAAGGTCGGGTCTCTTTCAACCCTTCCCTCTCTCAAACGGTCCCTCGGACCGAGTGAGCTTTTCTTCTTCTCAATCAAACGGGAACAAAACTTCCCCGCAAGGGCCACCACACAATTGGTGCCTCTTGCCTTGGTTACAATTGAGTTTTGATCACAAGAACAAGTGAGAAAGAAAGAAAGCGATCCAAGCGCAAGAGCTCAAAAGAACACGGCAAATCTCTCTCGCTAGTCACTAAAGGCTTGAGTGGAATTGGAGAGGATTTGATCTCTTTGGTGTGTCTAGAATTGAATGCCTAGCTCTTGTAAGTGGTTGGAAGTTGGAAAACTTGGATGCAATGAATGGTGGGGTGGTTGGGGTATTTATAGCCCCAACCACCAAACATGACCGTTGGTGGAGGCTGTCTGTCGATGGCGCACCGGACAGTCCGGTGCACACCGGACATGTCCGGTGCCCCCGCCACGTCACCAATGCCGTTGGATTCTGACCGTTGGAGCTTTTGACTTCTGGGCCCGCCTAGGTGTCCGGTGCACACCGGACAACAACTGTTCATTGTCCGGTGCGCCGGTATGGGCGCGCCTGACGACTGCGCGCGCAGAGCGCGCATTAAATGCGCCACAGGTAGCCGTTGGCGCCGAAAGAGCCGTTGCCCCGCTGGTACACCGGACAGTCCGGTGCACACCGGACATGTCCGGTGAATTATAGCGGAGCGGCTGCCGCGCGAACCCGAGGCTGGCGAGTTGAGGAGGCCGCGCTGCCTTGGGGCACCGGACACTGTCCGATGTACACCGGACAGTCCGGTGAATTATAGCGAAGCGGCCTGAGAAATTCCCGAAGGTGGCAAGTTCGAGTTGGAGTCCTCTGGGCGCACCGGACACTGTCCGGTGTACACCGTACAGTCCGGTGCCTCCAGCCAGAGGTGCCTTCGGTTGCCTCTTTGCTCCTTTGTTGAATCCAAAACTTGATCTTTTTATTGGCTGAGTGTGAACCTTTTGCACCTGTATAACTTATATACTAGAGCAAACTAGTTAGTCCATTATTTGTGTTGGGCAATTCAACCACCAAAATTAATTAGGGACTAGGTGTAAGCCTAATTCCCTTTCAGAAAGGAACGTAAATGACGGATTCGTGGGTGTCTTCTGTCAGAACAGTGACCCCACGGTAGATCCGCCACGAACAGAGCTCCTTCGGAGGAAGAACCCCGATGGAAACAAGATGAAGAAGGTCGGATTCGGAGACAACAGACATATGGTTACCTGCGAAAGGCAACTGACTGTTGGGATCAATGGGAGGAATGATTGCGACAGACGAACTCGAAGCTTTCCTCTTGGGCGCCATCTCAACCTTGCTAGCGAACGGAGCAGAAGCGATATTGAAGGAAAACAGAAAGAATCTGGACACAAAAAAGCAAAAACTAGGGCACGGAGCGAGGAGGCGTGCGACAGCGCAGTACATATGGGATTTCCTCGAGCCAGATGTCATTTCTAAAAAGTGCCCAGTCATCACCCAGCGGTTATTTCTAAAACGCTGGCGTGCCATGTCATCACCCAGCCGTTATTTCTAAAACGCTGGCGTGCCATGTCATCACCCAGTCGTTATTTCTAAAACGCTGGCGTGCCATGTCATCACTCGGTCGTTATCTCCAAAATGGCCGACGCAGCCCAAATTGACTCAGTTGTCGTTTCTAAAAACGCTGGCGTTATTTGACTTCACTCGGCCACTACTTTCAAAGCGGCCGACGCAGTCCGTTATCACTCGGCTGTTACCTCTAAAACACCGACATCGCCAATAACCGCTCGGTCGTTATTTCTAAAACACCAACGCGGCCCGTTATCACTCGGCTATCACCTCTGAAAAGCCCCAACATCGCTGATAATCACTCAGCCACCGCTGCTAAAGCGCTGGCATCATGAAGAAGGTGATCTGAAGCATGGTTTGACGATTCTAAGTCGCTACTCAAGCATTACGTCCAGAAACAGCCTCTGCAGTAAGCACCAACACAAATGACAATCAGCAAGAAGGCGGAATGATACACACGAGAGGAATCGAAATCATTCTTCATTATACGGGAAGTACTACCGAACTTACAAATCAACTCATTATGAGTTGATGACCCCCCTACTACTACACTATACTTCACTACTCTATACTACTAACTACTACTACATTATTTCATTATACTACTACTAATCTATACTAATAATTAAAACCAGTGGCATTTAGCCACTGGCCTTGTTGCTGTCCTTGCTGCTGCCCTTGTTGCCACCGCCGCCGTCGCCGTTGCCGCCGTCGCCGTTGTCGCCTCTGCCCTTGCCGCTGTGCCGCCGCCGTCACAGTTGCCTCCGTCGTCGCCGCCGTCACCACCGTCGCCGCCGCTGCCCTCCTCGGACGAGTCGGAGGGATTCTCCTCGTCCGAGGAGTACTCCGACTCATCCGAGCCCTCAAGCTCGGCACGCTCGACGGCCCGGATGTAGGTCCACACCTCCGCGGCGATCCCCTGGGAGTCGTCTGAATCATCAGACGACGCCGGGGGAGAGGCAGGTGCCGGAGAACCCTCGAACTCGGAGGAGAACTCCTCCTCCGAGTATTCCGAGTCGTCGAAGTCCTCCGAAGGAGGAGTCGGCTCGTGCTTGCGCTTGTCGCCCGAGTGATGCGAAGAGATGCTGCCTTTCTTGTTCTTGCCCATGGCAAAAGTGGAGGGAAGGAGAGAAGATTAAACAGCAAGCAGTAGCAAGAAGCGTAAAAACGCTGGAGAAGCAAGGGCACTATTTATAGAAGAAGAAGGCAACCGCTCATCTCCTACCACGGCCACTGAACAGTCGCAGAAAATCAATATGCAATTCAAACCATCTGAAGACACGTCAGGCGGCTAACGCCGTTTCACGTAACACGACACCCATTGGGACTCCAGTCAACCGCACAGGCGATATGATTACGCTTGCGGTCACATCAAGTTACTACTCAGAAGCAATTTGCTAAACGCTCAGCGTACCAAGCCACCCCTTGTCTACACCCATTGGGGGGGATGCCCAGGAATTATCAGTATATTTTCAACACTGTCACATCCGAACAGTATATGCAATGAATACTTCAAGACAGAAGAAAGATATCAGCGGGGATCAAAGGAAAGCCAAATATAGCCGATGAGGTACAAGTCCAATCGACAGAAGCATCAAAGCACGAAGTGACATGAAGACGAGCCAAGGGCCATCTATCGAACGTCCAATCAGTCGCAGATCAAATAAATGGCAAAACCTATCAAGATATGGGTAGATCGCGTACTCGGCCACAAAGACAAAAATATACGCTGACCTCTAAAGAGTAGCATCAACAATATAATGCTGGTCTCCAAGGCATTCAACAAAAAAGGAGGAAGATTCCCAGAAAAAGACACGAAATGAAGACCTTCGAGTAGATTATTTTAAAAAATCCACTCGAAGCTCGGGGGCTACACCCATTTGGTGCACCTTCGGTGCACCCGATGGACTTCACGGCTCGACAGTGCAAAATGCTGACCTCCAAAGCATAAACCCGAGACAGAACACCAAATTTTGAGGAATAATAGCAGAAGAAGACAGTAAAAAGAAGACGTGTTAACCGGATCACTCAGAATTCTGAAGCAGTGACTCGATAGACTTATTTTCAGAAGCAGTCCCCAGTAAAATCAAATACCGCAAGCAGGACCTAGGATCTTTGGGCCGTTTATTTAAAAATCAGCCCAAAGATTGGGGGCTTGTGGGGGACAGATATCCCCCGGGTCCACTAGAAGGATAAAAGACAACACGAAAGGCCCAGAGGCCCCATAATTCGTAAGGTCATCCCCCTCGTGGGCCTGGACGAACAACCAGTGAGACAGATCAACACAAGGCCGGGTCGGTGCAAGCCCAGTCGGCCCAACAACATCCGAACAGTAATCGCAGCAGTGACCCGACCTTCCCGCGCAGGAGCCCCGTACATCGGAACTGGATGAAGATGAGTCGGCTGAATTATAGGGAGACAGACTCGGTTAGTTCACTATTATTCTGGCTCACGTTGTTATCATATCCATATGTAATGTCCCACGGTCGAGTATATAAGGCCTAGGGGGCTGTAGGAAACGGGTGACGTCTAAGAGGGGGGGTGTGAATTAGGACTTCTAAAACTTTTACTAAACTAGGCCACAATTAAATCCCTAGAGCAAAACCTATGCAAAAAATCAAAACTAGAATGTGCAAACTAGGTTTTGTCTAAGTGTTGCTATCTCTACCGCAAGGGCTAAGTTTCAATCTACACTGAATAAGTATGACTACAAGATTGAAACTTAAATGCTTAATATAAATGCGGAATGTAAAGAGCCAAGTAGAGAAGCAAACTCTCGTGGATGACGCCGGTATTTTTACCGAGGTATCCGGAACCACCCAAGGTCCCGACTAATCCTCGTTGGTGCCCCTACGCAAAGGGAAGCCCACGCGAGGGCCAAGCACCACGGTCGAGTAACTCCGTAGAGAGCCGCGGGCCTTCTCCACGCGCAAGTGGTGCTCCGCTTCCGGCTCCTCTCGGACGCTCCCCGCCGTCTCCACTATCGAGCTTCCGGCCGAAACGCCGCGGGCCTCGTTCCCTCCGGTACACGGTGGCGGCCGTGACACAAACGCGATTGTCACGGTCTCGCAAGACTCTCGCCCCACTCGGTACAATTACAACGACTCACGCAAGAGCCGAGGGGTTGTGTGGTTTTACAAAACTCACTCAACTAACTAGGGTTCACCTAGAGCAAGCGCTAAAGCGGTCTAACTAACCTAAGCACTTCGCAAAGCACCTACGCTAATCACCGAGTGATTCTATTAAGCACTTGGGTGTTTGAGCTCTTGGAAATATGCACTATGTGTCTTGGTATGTTGCTTGGGCTCTCACACTTGAGAATGGTCGGTTGGGGTGGTATTTATAGCCTCCACACCCCAAACTAGCCGTTGGACAGAAAGCAGCAGCTTTCTGTCGTCGGGTGCACCAGACAGTCCGGTGCACCACCGGACATCTACTGTGCAGTGTCCGGTGCACGCCACGTCAGCCGACCGTTGGCGCCTGTAGCAGTCGACCGTTGGATCCGACCGTTGCCGTCTGCCCGTGGCACACCGGACAGTCCGGTGCCGACCCACCGGACAGACCGGTGCTACAGCCAGAGAGCGCATGTCTGTGGCCTCTCTGCGCAGACTGTCCGGTGCCACACCGGACAGTCCGGTGCACACCGGACATTAATGTCCGGTGCACCACCAGGCGCTGGCTGACAGCCCTCATCTTGGATTTCTTCACTGATTTCTTCGGGCTTCTTTTGTTCTTGAGTATTGGACTCCTATGCATCTTTTTATGTCTTCTTTTGAGGTGTTGCATCCTCATTGCCTTGGTCCAATTCTCTTTGCATCCTGTGAACTATAATTATAAACACTAGCAAACATATTAGTCCACAGGTTGTGTTAATCATCAAACACCAAAACTCAATTAGCCAAATGGCCCGGGGTCCATTTTCCTTACAATCTCCCCCTTTTTGGTGATTGATGACAACACAACCAAAGCAAGCAAATAATACAAGCATTTGAATTAAAATATGCAATCTACTTGCTAAGATGCATGATTGTCCCCATAATGTGAAATTATGGACTTAAGCCTCCCCCTAACTCCATAATTCACTTACTTCCTATTTTTGGACCAAATAACCAAAACCACTTGAAAAGCCATTTGTATATAAAATTTTAAATTGGTGGTGTTTGGTGTTTGATATAGTTTTCATTGCTTTGGTCCCTAAACTTCTCCCCCTTTGGCATCAACCACCGAAAAGGAAGACATTAAAAGCATGTAGGAAGTAAATAAAGGCTTGCCCTTAACAAGAATTGTATCAAATGATATCACTAGAAGGATATTAAAATAAACCATATGAATGATACCAGTTGAAAGGAACTCCCCCTAAATGAGTGTTCTCTTTAGAAAGAAATTTCTCCCCTTTTTAGAGATGAAGAAATACTCCCCCTGACAGAGACCCTCTACTTAGGAAAAAGCATGTGAAAATTAGAGGTGCAAAACATGATTTGAAAAGACTAACTTCCCTTATGCATAGGTAACAGAATATGAGTTAACTACTTATGCATTTTTGCAACATGGAAGCATATGATATGAAATATAGTCTAATCAAATTTAGGAGAAGACATGTAAATGATACTGAATGTAGTCTCAAAAGATACCAATTGAAGGTCAATGGCGAGCTTGAGAGACATGAGAGTTCTTGGAGATTTTGCAGTGGAAGATTGTTGTCTTTCTCCGGGGACTTCATTTTCCTTACAACGAGACTATCACATGAAATAGACTTGAAAAGATGTTAGTCTCAAAGTGTTAGATTATAGAGTAACCTCCCCCTAAAGGTGTGCATACAAGTTTTGAATACTTGTAGGAGACATGCACTTTGATTTGATATCAAGAGGGGCAAATTATCTATAATCCTAACTTTGGCACATATAAGTTAAATGATACAACTTGTAGAAATCAAAATTTTCAATTTATGCATCATTTACTATGGAGTGATATAGAAGCTATGTGCCGTGCTTAAATAAACATTTTAAGCCATGTAGGTTTGCTTAAGTATATGAATTAAAAACAAGCAATCCTACCATATGATTTACCTAGTATGCATGATTTTAAACAAAAGTACATAACAAATGTAATACTAGGCAAGAAAGGTAAACTAGATAAAAGGTAAATAGATACGCATATCTAAAAACGAAGAATACAATAAAACTAGTTACCTTAGTCATGGGTGGGAAATTTGGGTCCAAAATTTTCACTAATCCACTTGGCAAAAAACTTGATCCAATATGATGTATCCCATGATATACATCTCAATTTTGCCAAGTCTCCAAATTTCCCGAAGACCTTTGGTCCACTCACTTCCCTTTTGGGATCCAAACCTTCTTGGTGCTTTTCATGGTTGAAATTATCTCTGTTGGCACCCAGATGCATTTGGCCCCTTTTCCTTTGTTGGCTTGCTTGTTGGCCTTGATTGCTATCACCTTTCCGTTCTTTTTCTTCTTGATCAAATATGGTGTAGCATCCTTTTTGTTCACCTTTTTGATGTAGGTGTTGGAGATTTTGCTTGATGGCTTTTGCTTGAGCTTTTGCCTTTGTTTATCCCCGGTCATTGCCTTGCATTGGAAAGACTTGTGGCCTTCCTTGTGGCATAGCCTGCAAATCACAGTTTCTCCCTCCATAGGCTTGTTCACTCCCGCAGTGGTGTTATCCTGTGGAGGTCGGATTTGTTTGGCTTTGCCTTTCTTGTCATACAAAGCCTTGCCAAGGCGAGCCACTTCTTGCTTTAATTGTTCATTTTCCTTTGCAACCTCATCCGAACATGTTTCTACAACAATATTCTCAACAAAGACTTGGTTGCAGGGGTTAGACTCATCAAGTAAATCAAAGCAGAAAGTAGAAGCATCTTTCTTACTAATTTCAGGTATTTCAACTAAAGATGCTGCTGGGGTGCTACCAATGTTTTCTAGCTTAGTAGTTAGCTCATTATTGTGTATGCTAAGAATTTCCATTTTCTCTAGCAAATTTTCAATAGATTCTTGGGAGCTAGCTAACTTAGCCTTAAGTTTTTAATTCTTTTTAATAAGGCTATCATCGGTAGCAGTGGATGGAGCACTAGATTCTAATAGCTCAATTTTAGTTGATAGCTCACTATTTAAGTTTGCAAAAGTTTCAAATTTTTCTAGCAAACCTTTGTAATCATTTTGAGAGCTAACCAACTTATTTTTCAAAGTTTTAAGTTGAGCTTTTTGCTTAGTGCAAACATCCTGGAAAAATTCTACGGCTTCTGCAAGCTCATCTAGAGAGGGCTTTCCCTCACCTTCATCATCACTACTACTTTCATCACTAGAGGATGGAATTCTTTTGTTACCTCTTGCCATAAGACATTTGTGTGATGACCGTGATGATTGTGACGAGGACCGGTGGCTGCGCGTCCTTGGAGGTTCATCTTCACTTGAAGAATCATCCCAAGTTCTAACACTTGTTAGCGCCTTGCCTTTGCTCCTCTCCTTTTTGGGTTTGGCCATATTTGGACAGTTGTCCCTAAAGTTGCCCTTCTCCCCACATGCGAAGCATCCTCTCTTCCTTTGCTTTTTCCTGTCAATGTTAAAGAGAAGATCCTCGACCTGCAGGGGCACACCCATTAGATTAATCTTGCGGATCATCCTCATTACCTTTCCGACGCGTCGGATTGTTTCTTCGTCCTCGGAGGATGATGTGCATGGTTGATTATCTTCATCATCATCACTTTCTTCTTCCTCCTCTTCTTCGCTTGAGGAACTTGGAGTGGGAGCCTTCTTTTTGCCCTTCCTTTCATCACATGCAAAAGCATATGGTCTTGAGGAAGTTGGCTCCTCTCCCCGACTCATTTTTCGCGACATCTCAAAAGTCGCGATTTTCCCAATCACGATGGTCGGGGTCATGTTGCTCAAGTCCTCCATGTTGTGAAGGATAGTGATGATGCTCCCATATCTTTGTTGTGGTAGTAGGGAGATAATCTTCCTCACAATGTCCGCATCACCTAGCTTATTAATGCCAATCGAATTGAGCTCATTGATAATTAGATTCAAACGAGAATACATGTCTCTAACAAGCTCATCATCTTTCATAGCAAAAGAATTATACTCATTTAAGACTAGGCAATGTTTTTGCTCACGGACATTGGATGTGCCATCATGGAGCTCATGCAATTTTAGCCAAATCTCATTAGCAGTTTTCAGGGTAAATACTTGATTGAAAATATCCATGCTAAGAGATTCATACAAGCAATTTTTGGCTCTAGCATTTAAATGGATTTCTTTTTCCTCACTCGTGGTGGGTTTCTCGGGATTCTTGAGGGGTTTCATCCCGTCACGAGTGACTCTCCAAACACCTAGATCAACGACCTCTAGGTAACAAGCCATTCTAGCACTATAATATGGGAAGTTAGTGCCGTCGAAATGTGGTGGCCTATGGGTATCCATCCCTTCCTCTAAAAAGTGTCGGCTCTTTTAGCGGTGAAGCTAAAGCGTTTCAAATGAGCCAAACCGGGCTTTGATACCACTTGTAGGAAACGGGTGACGCCTAAGAGGGGGGTGAATTAGGACTTCTAAAACTTTTACTAAACTAGGCCACAATTAAATCCCTAGAGCAAAACCTATGCAAAAAAGTCAAAACTAGAATGTGCAAACTAGGTTTTGTCTAAGTGTTGCTATCTCTACCGCAAGGGCTAAGTTTCAATCTACACTGAATAAGTATGACTACAAGATTGAAACTTAAATGCTTAATATAAATGCGGAATGTAAAGAGCCAAGTAGAGAAGCAAACTCTCGTGGATGACGCCGGTATTTTTACCGAGGTATCCGGAACCACCCAAGGTCCCGACTAATCCTCGTTGGTGCCCCTACGCAAAGGGAAGCCCACGCGAGGGCCAAGCACCACGGTCGAGTAACTCCGTAGAGAGCCGTGGGCCTTCTCCACGCGCAAGTGGTGCTCCGCTTCCGGCTCCTCTCGGATGCTCCCCGCCGTCTCCACTATCGAGCTTCCAGCCGAAACGCCGCGGGCCTCGTTCCCTCCGGTACACGGTGGCGGCCGTGACACAAACGCGGTTGTCACGGTCTCGCAAGACTCTCGCCCCACTCGGTACAATTACAACGACTCACGCAAGAGCCGAGGGGTTGTGTGGTTTTACAAAACTCACTCAACTAACTAGGGTTCACCTAGAGCAAGCGCTAAAGCGGTCTAACTAACCTAAGCACTTCGCAAAGCACCTACGCTAATCACCGAGTGATTCTATTAAGCACTTGGGTGTTTGAGCTCTTGGAAATATGCACTATGTGTCTTGGTATGTTGCTTGGGCTCTCACACTTGAGAATGGCCGGTTGGGGTGGTATTTATAGCCTCCACACCCCAAACTAGCCGTTGGACAGAAAGCAGCAACTTTCTGTTGTCGGGTGCACCGGACAGTCCGGTGCACCACCGGACATCTACTGTGCAGTGTCCGGTGCACGCCACGTCAGCCGACCGTTGGCGCCTGTAGCAGTCGACCGTTGGATCCGACCGTTGCCGTCTGCCCGTGGCACACCGGACAGTCCGGTGCCGACCCACCGGACAGACCGGTGCTACAGCCAGAGAGCGCCTGTCTGTGGCCTCTCTGCGCAGACTGTCCGGTGCCACACCGGACAGTCCGGTGCACACCGGACATTAATGTCCGGTGCACCACCAGGCGCTGGCTGACAGCCCTCATCTTGGATTTCTTCGCTGATTTCTTCGGGCTTCTTTTGTTCTTGAGTATTGGACTCCTATGCATCTTTTTATGTCTTCTTTTGAGGTGTTGCATCCTCATTGCCTTGGTCCAATTCTCTTTGCATCCTGTGAACTATAATTATAAACACTAGCAAACATATTAGTCCACAGGTTGTGTTAATCATCAAACACCAAAACTCAATTAGCCAAATGGCCCGGGGTCCATTTTCCTTACAGGGGCACCCCTTCAAGAAGATAGGTCAACATTATTCATCACTTAGCCTCCCATCCCGCTCTTTACATTTTCCAGTGCTAGAGAGCCCCCTTTGTAACTCATCGCATAAAGCATTCCAGCTAGGACGTAGGGTGTTACGCATCTCAAAGCGACCCAAACCTGTACATCACTGTCTACTATTTCTCGTGCGCCCTGCACGAACCATCGAGCTACAATCTGTAACACCGTCCTACTTCTAAAAAGCACTTTGGGGGGTAACCCTGGGTGCGCGGTCAGACCCGAAACACCGACACCCAACTCTTGTTGGGTCCTACAAGGTTAGTCACAATAGTTTTTGGAACCCATATGCAAGTTTTGTCTCCCTTGCATTTGGATCCCAACTTCCTAGCAACTACTTTTGCATTCTTACATGAAAGTACAAAAGAAGTGTTGCAAGCATGAAAAACAGTAATAGGTTCATTGCACATTTTCCTAGAAGCATGAGTAGCATAATTTCTCCTAGGCTCATGAGACACAACATGATTGCGCCTAGGCCTATTTCTACCACAATAATAAGTAGAGCTGGAAGCAATCATAGCATGATCATAGTTTCTATCATTATGAGCATTCCTAGTAAATTTTCTATCATAAATGTAAGCATGATTCTTTTGGGGACTACTAGCCATAGGGGACTTCCCTTTCTCCTTGTTGAGAACGGGAGCCCTTTGGCTTGTTAAGTTCTTGGTTTCCTTTCGAAAACCAAGTACATCCTTAATTGAGGAGTGTCTACCAACAGTGTAGGCATTCCTAGCAAATTTTAGTTTATCAAATTCAACTTTGCAAGTCTTAAGTTGAGCATTAAGACTTGCCACCTCATTGTTCAATTTGGTAATAGAAGCAAGATGCTCATCACAGGCATCAATATCAAAATCCTTACATCTATTACAAATAACAACATGCTCTACACATGAACTAGTTTTGTTAACTTCCTCTAGCTTAGCATTTAATTCATCATTTAAGCTCCTTAAACTAGAGGTAGATTCATGGCAAGCAGACAACTCTGAGGATAGCATTTCATTCCTTTTAACTTCTAAAGCAAGAGATTTTTCTACACTAACAAATTTGTCATGTTCCTCATATAAAATATCCTCTTGCTTTTCTAGCAATCTATCTTTTTCATTGAGAGCATCGATTAATTCATTTATTTTCTCTACTTTAGCTCGATCTAACCCTTTAAATAAATCAGAGTAATCTACTTCATCATCAGAAGATTCCTCATCGCTAGAAGAAGTGTACTTAGGGGTATCTCGAACATATAACTTCTTTTCCTTGGCCATAAGACATGTATGGCATTCGTTGGGGAAGAGTGAAGACTTGTCGAAGGCCGAGGCAGCTAAACCTTCATCGTCGGAGTCGGACGAGGAGCAGTCAGAATCCCATTCCTTTCCATGGTGCGCCTCGCCCTTTGCCTTCCTATAGTTCTTCTTTTCTCCCTCTTCTCGCTCTTTTCTTGTCCCTGGTCATTATCATTATCGGGGCATTGTGCTAAGAAATGACCAGTCTTACCGCATTTGAAGCATGAACACTTTCCCCTTGTTTTGTTCTTGTTGGGGTACTCCTTACGTCCTTTAAGAGCAGTCTTGAAACGCTTGATGATAAGCGCCATTTTGTCCTCGTTGAGCCCGGCAACCTCCACTTGTGCTACCTTGCTTGGTAGCGCCTCCTTGCTTCTTGTTGCCTTGAGAGCAATGGGCTGCGGCTCGTAGACGGGTAGTGGACCGTTCAAGGCGTCATCCACATATCTTGCCTCCTTAACCATCATGCGCCCGCTTACGAATTTTCCAAGGATCTCTTCAGGCGTCATTTTGGTGTACCTGGGGTTTTCATGAATAAGATTCACAAGATGGGGGTCAATAACTGTAAATGACCTGAGCATGAGTCGGACGACATTATGATCCATCCATCTTGTGCTCATGTAGCTTTGGATTTTGTTGACCAGGGTCTTGAGCCTGTTGTAGGTCTGTGTTGGCTCCTCTCCCCTGATCATCGTGAACCTCCCCAGCTCACCTTCCACCAGTTCCATCTTGGTGATCATGGTGGCGTCATTACCCTCATGAGATATTTTGAGGGTGTCCCAGATTTGTTTGGCGTTGTCTAAGCTGCTGACCTTGTTATATTCATCCCTGCATAGAGATGCTAGCAACACAGTAGTGGCTTCGGCATTTTTATGAATTTGCTCATTTATGAAAACGGGATTGTCAGTACTATCAAAATGCATTCCGTTTTCAACAATCTCCCAGATACTAGGATGGAGGGAAAATAAATGACTACGCATTTTATGACTCCAGATAGAATAGTCTTCTCCATCAAAGTGTGGGGGTTTCCCAAGTGGAATTGATAGCAAATGAGCATTTGAATTGTACGGAAAACGGGAATAATCAAATGAATAGTTTTGATTAACCGTCTTTTTCTTTGACGAGGAGTCGTCGTCATCTCGTGGTGAAGAAGACGAGGCATCGCTGTCGTAGTAGATGATCTTCTTGATGCGCCTCTTCTTCTTCCTGTCTCTCTTCTTATGACTCGAGCCTGAGTTGGTAGGCTTGTTGTCTCTTGGCTCGTTGAATACGAACTTCTTTTCCTTGAAATTGACCACCATCCCCTTTCCCTTAGGATCCATCTCTTTGGGCGGTTAGTCCCTTAGATGAACAGTAGGGTTCTGATACCAAATGAGAGCACCTAGAGGGGGTGAATAGGTGATCCTATAAAAAAACACTAAATAGCCACAACTTGATTGTTAAGGAGTTAGTAAAAATCAAGTGGCTATGGAACACGCTCGTGCAAATAAGGCAATCACAAGAAGCAACACACGAGACACACGATTTTTATCCCATGGTTCGGCCAAGTAACATTTGGCTACTTCCACGTTGTGGCGTCCCAATGGACGAGGGTTGCACTCAACCCCTTTCAAGCGATCCAATGATCAACTTGAATACCACGACTTTCTTCCTTATAGTCTTTCTCCTGTTTGCGAGGAATCTCCACAGATTGGAGCCTCTTGCCCTTACAAGTTTGTCACAAGAGAATCACAGTAGTAAGAGAGGGAGAGCAACACACGCAAGACTCAAATCCATAGCACACACACGCACACAAGCCAAGACTTGAGCTCAAAACACAACACAGGGAGTATGCAACTCAAACGGAGCTCAAATCACTAACACAATCGATCAAATGCGTGGAGGCGGAGTTTGGATGTCTTAGTATACTTAGAGAGTGCTTGGGGTCCTGCTCCATGCGCCTAGGGGTCCCTTTTATAGCCCCAAGGTAGCTAGGAGCTGTTGGTTATCAACATGGAAGGCTATCCTTGCCTTCTGTCGAGTGGCGCACCGGACAGTCCGGCGCGCCACTGAACAACCACTGTAGCTTGTCCGGTGCGTGATCTCCTTCCATATCGGGTGCATCTGACCATTGCTCCTCAGGGCTAGTTGGCCCACCGGACAGTCCAGTGCATCCAGCCGACCGTTGGAGCGGGCCACGTGTCGCGCGTTGATCGCGCGGACGACCGTTGGCGCTGGCGCCGTTGGCTCACCGGACAGTCCGGGGCACCACTGTACAGTTCGGTGAATTATAGCCACGTTGCCTTTTTCTTTTCCTGAGAGCGACGAGTTTGTCGTGGATGACTCACCAGACTGTCCGGTGCACCACCGGACAGTCCGGTGAATTATAGCCGTACAACTCCGTCGTTTCCCGAGAGCAGCTGGTTCACCGTCGACCAGCCTGGGTCACCGGACACTGTCCGGTGCACCACTGGACACTGTCTGGTGCACCACCGGATAGTCCGGTGTGCTAGGCCGAGCTAGAGGTGTGATACACCCAGTCCACGTGGGGTTGGCCGAGGCCCAACAAAATAGGGTTGCCCAGAGCCCAACAGTTCATTAAGCACACCCAACTCAGGGAAAAGCCCAATCGCCTCAAAAGACTAGTCCAATGGGGGAAGGGTGGATCTCCCTTTTAAAGTGGCTCCCTCCTCCCAAGTTAAGCAATGTGGGATAATTTTGAGGCTCACACGGTCGCCGTCTGACTACAATTGGGCCAACTGGGCCAATTGCGTCTTTGCCAACGGGTAATAGTGGATGATGTCCTCATCATTCCCACCTTATTAAAATTGGCCCTAGCTCTGATACTAGATGATACACCCAGCTGAGAGCACCTAGAGGGGGGTGAATAGGTGATTCTGTAAAACTTGAAACTTAATGCCACAAAACTTGATTAGAAGTTAGCACAATAATGCCAAGTGGCTAGAGAGGAGTCTTAGCAAAACACAATAACCACAAAGAGATCAACACAGAGATGGCACAGTGGTTTATCCCGTGGTTCGGCCATGTCCAACGCTTGCCTACTCCACGTTGTGGCGTCCCAATGGACGAGGGTTGCAATCAACCCCTCTCAAGTGGTCCAAAGATCCACTTGAATACCACAGTGTTTTGCTTTGCTTTACTATATCCCGCTTGTGAGGAATCTCCACAACTTGGAGTCTCTCGCCCTTACAAAGATGTTCACAAAGAAGCACGGAGTAAGGGAGGGATGAGCAACACACACAAGACACAAAATCAGAGCGACAACACGCACACAAGTCGCAACAAGAGCTCACAACACAACCCGACAAGTTCACAACCCAAATAGAGCTCTAGTTGCTATCACAAAGAATCAAATGCGCGGAATCGAAGTCTTGGTGCTTAGGAATGCTTAGAGAATGCTTGGATGTCTTCTCCATGCGCCTAGGGGCCCCTTTTATAGCCCCAAGGCAGCTAGGAGCCGTTGAGAGCATTCCAGGAAAGCAATTCTTGCCTTCTGTCGCCTGGCGCACCGGACAGTCCGGTGCACCACCGGACACTGTCCGGTGCGGATTTCTTTCCTTATTTGGCGAAGCCGACCGTTGCAGATGTAGAGCCGTTGGCGCACCGGACAGTCCGGTGCCCCATTGTGACCGTTGGCTCGGCCACGCGTCACGCGCGGAATCCTCGGCCGACCGTTGGCCCGGCTGACCGTTGGCTCACCGGACAGTCCGGTGATTTTTAGCCGTACGCCGTTAATCACTTCCCGAGAGCGACGACTTCGCCTGTGAACGGCTCACCGGACAGTCCGGTGCACCACCGGACAGTCCGGTGATTTATAGCCGTACACCGCCGTCGAAGTCCCGAGAGCATCAAGTTCGCCAGAGTCAGCCTGCACCACCGGACACTGTCCGGTGCACCCAGACTGAGCAGACTTTGGCTGAACGAGCCAAGTCATCTCCAAATTGATTTCTCCTGTTTCCAACACTTAGACACAATACATTAGTTCTCAAAACAGTGTGCTAAGTCTAGAAACATACCTTCAGACTTGATTTGCACTTTGTCCATCAATTGGCATAGATTTTCACTTAAGCACTTGTGTTGGCACTCAATCACCAAAATACTTAGAAATGGCCCAAGGGCACATTTCCCTTTCAATCTCCCCCTTTTTGGTGATTTATGCCAACACAACAAAAAGCAACTAAAAGAAGTGCAACATCAATACAAATGAGAACTCAAATTGTTTTGATTCAACTTTGGCATATTTGGATCATATTTTGCCACAACTTGGTTTGTTTTTGCAAATCAAACTCAATTTCCTATCTCTAAGTCAAATTCACTTGTAGAGACATAAAGAGAGGTGTTCCAAGAGAAATTGATCAAAGATTTCAAAACTCCCCCTTTTTCCCATAATCAAACATTCTCCCCACAAGAGACCAACTTTTGATAAAGAGATATAATAATAGGATTTTGACAAAAGCTCTATTCTACTGTTTTCAAAATTCTCAAGTGGTAGCTGATCCATTTATTGCTTTGGCCTTATTTTCTCCCCCTTTGGCATCAAGCACCAAAATGGGATCAATCTTGGCCCTAAAACCTCATTTCCTCACCAAAATCTTCACATAAGAGTACAAAGGCAATAAGAAGATGGGGATGAACTTGGAGTGAGTTACCCTCTCAGCGAAGTGCAGTGGAAGTCTTTCATGGTCCAAGTCCACCTTTCCCTTTCAATCCACCTTTGAGACTAAATCAAGCAAACTCAAGCACACGGTTAGTCTCAAAGGGTCAAGTTGTAGCACATTGTAACACCCAAATTCTGAATTTGGGATTGGTAGAAGAAATCTGAGCAAAGTACCATTGATAAATAATTAAACTTTATAATGCACCCTTTTTAAAGGTAAATGATCATAATAAAATAACGATGGTTAAAATAAATCATAATAAAGATTAGACATTGGAAAAATGTTCCTATCAAAACAAAGGGAGAACTTTTGAATATACCTTTAATCCAACTACACACTCAAATAATAATGTGGTGTGTGTACTTCATGTTGAAAACATTACTTAGTTAATATAATAATAAAATAAATGAAGAAATACTATGTAGTAATTGTGCATCATGTGAAAGTTTATCTTGTGCATAAATTTGAAATTTAGAATTTAAAACTTGGTTTGATTTGAATTGGAAATAAGAAAGAAAGAAAGAAATATTATACAACACAAAATAAAGTTATAAATAAATAAATTCATCACACTTTTAGGTATGTCCAAATTTTACTATTAATCTGAAAGTGAATTTGCCACAAGTTGAAATTTAATTTGAATTGGAATTTGGGTTCTGAAAATGAGAAGAAGAGGAAGTATATAAAAAAATAGAAATAATATAATTATATGTTAAAACTGGTATTTTTAATTTCACAGAAGTAAAAGGTATTAATGTAGCACAAGCTTTGAATTTAAATTTGAATTCAAACTGAATTTGGGAATAAGAAAAAAATAAGAAAATAAAAAGGAAAAGGTTATCCCTGCGCTTGGGCCGAATTCCAGCTGCCTCGGCCCAGCTTCCTCCGCGCACGGCCCAGAGATCTCCTTGTGACCGACACGTGGGCCCGTGTGGGCAGTGGTCGCGCCCGCGCACCGTGTGACACCGCCGTGTGGGTCCTCTCCGTCGGATCTATCCTCTCCCCTCTTTGTCTCCTTTCAACAGAACGAACTCCGCGCGGGAGCTGGCGTGGCCGTCGTAGATCCGCGCAAACTTCGGGCGCGTTTACCGGAGATTAGCTACGGATCGGGCTCTGCTGCGATACTATAAAACCCAATGCCACCCTTCCTGCTCCTCCATCCGAATCGAACCAAGGGCCGCCGCGAAGGAAGAACCAGGGGAGGGGAAAGTGCGCCGCCGCCGGCCGAACTGCGCTTGTCCACGGCCCGGACTTCGCTGGGGCAATCCTTGGTGCTTGCCGCTCGTGCTTATCCACTTGGGGGCGTCAATCATTGGCCGAACTCGACTGGATTGCTCACCGGAATCCCTTATGTGTCGTCGACCGCGGCCAGCACCACCCAAGCGCCCATCCGCGGTAAGAAGACCTTCGTCGAGTTCGCTGAGATCTCTACTACGCGTAGCGCTAGGGAATCGAGAGCTGAAAATATGTGCGTGTGGTTGGGGAGCTCCGGTGATGGCCACCACCGCGGCTTGCCCTGCGCCGCCGCCGTTCCTGGCTGGAGGTGGGGGGAGACACGTCGACCGCTGTTCTGAAAATCGACGGCGTAGATTAGAAGATGTGGATATCGGTTCGTGGGTTGGTCTCGACCGTTTGTCCGCGATCGGACGGGTTGAAACAAATCCCATCTATGTTAAGCCGGGACCCCTGGATCGTGATCCAGCGGCTATTAGCACGTACCCATTTCTGCGCGGGCCAGATTTAATCTGGGCCCTTGATCAGTGATCGGGCGGCCGATCTTCACTGATACCCCTTCGCTTGGCATTCTTACTTAAGAGCCCCTTGCTTTCTTAAAAATAAAACCCGCCGTCCTCGGCGTCTGTTGCCAGAGTCTTAGGAATTTTATCCCCGAGCCCCCTGCGCTTCACTGATATTGAGGCCCAGTCCAGAGTATTATAAAACAGAGAAAATAATTTATAAATGGAATTTTAATAGATAAATAAATGCTAGAACTTATTTAATTCATAGAAAATCCATTCTAGCTCCAAATTAGTTCATTCCAGTTTCTATAATTTTGTAACTTTATTGTTCATCATCCAGTACCACTGTTTTGACATGAAAACCATATTAAAATGTATTTCTTAATTAATCTCGTATCAAATACATAAAAACTTAGGAAATTCGTATCTCCTCCGTTTTAACTCCGATTTGATCCGTTCAAGTTGCGTTAGTCTCCTAGCTTCGCGTAGATTATTATTATTCAGTTTGTACTTATGTTTGGTGTAATGTTAATTTTGCCTATACAATATTTGTTTGTATTGCTACGACTAGAGCGAGGTCACGTGTCATCTGAAGAGCAAGTTGGTACCTGGATTCTCAAGGCCCAGGCAAGTTGTGCCCTTGATCACTTCTTTTTACCCACTCATGTTCTAATTAATCATAATGATCTGCATAGGTTAATTTTGATGGGACCCAATAGGTTACCCTAGTTTGTCTATCTTTATACCTTGTTTACCACTGAACTTTTTGGGTAGTACTTGCTAGTGCTTTATGTGGTTTTGGGTATGAAGGTATATTATTCATGATCACACTTTTATTATATGTTTATTATTACTGTTCATGATAAGATCATTATGTTAATTGGAACATGGAGCGACCACCCGGGAAAACAGTGCTACCACAAGGGAGGAATGGGACCCCTTGGCTGATTAATTAGGAAAGCTAGTGGAAGACTACCTTACCCGAAAGGGGCAAGGGCAGTAGGGGAGTGGTCAGTGTAGGGAGGCCCTCGGGAGGATTTTGCTGCAATGGCGGTCCTGCAAGGGATTCCTGCATTGGAACTTCCTATAAACTGTAGCGGGTTTTCGAAAGCTAGTGGAACTTTGTAAAGGCCTCGTAGTGGATCCCTAGCCATTCACCTCGGAAGTGTCTAAGGGCCTTGCAAACCCTGGCGACATGGGATACACGACTTGTGGGTAAAGATGCGCAACCTCTGCAGAGTGTAAAACTAGTATACTAGCCGTGCTCACGGTCATGAGCAGCTCGGACCCTCACATGATTAATTTATGGAACTAAATTCAATTTGTCATATGCATTGCATCGCAGGTGATGTTGTTACTTTTGTTCTATTACTTAATTGGGTTGGTATTTACTTATACTTAGTATTTGCTAATAAAATTTTGACCAACTTTAAAAGCAATGCTCAGCTCTAACCATCTCCTTTGGTAAGCCTTACACTTCACGTGAGCTCCCACCTTTGGCGAGTTCATGCACATTATTCCCCACAACTTGTTGAGCGATGAACGTATGTGAGCTCACTCTTGCTGTCTCACACACCCCACAGGTCAAGAGCAGGTACCGCAGGATGAAGCGCTTGGAGGATGCCGTGGTGTATTCGAGAGAGGTCTAGGCCGTCGTCTCCCAGTCAACTTTGGGTTGCTGGACCGTTGTCTCCTCATAATGTAATTATTTATTTTGTATAGAACTCCTGTTATATATAAAGATGTGACATTCGATCCTGTGCCACTATACATCATATGTGTGAGACTTGGTCCCAGCATACCTGGTGTTTATGTTCGCGCCCGGGTTTTGGACCCCTAAAATCCGGGTGTGACAGAAGTGGTATCAAAGGAATGTTGACTGTAGGACGAAACCTAGATAGAACTGGACAACCATTATCCACTTACCTTACTCTGATTCTTTTCTAAACTCATCTTAATCTACTCTTATCTATTTCCGCTATACTCTGATTATTCTTACCTTTTTCTTCTAAAGACAAATGTGGATTTCATACTTGAAATCCAGTGCCTAAAGTGACTTTAGGAATAGGAGACCTAATTCTAGGAACAAAAACAAAACTATTTTTATAAGTGTCTATGTATTTGAATGTTTGTTCTTATGATATCTGTCTGATTTGGATCTTTGTTTGAGTGTGATGGGTTGTGGAGTAATGTCCACAATTACATCTGCATATACATCTAGGCATAAAGGATAGCATTTGTAAGATAACTAGACAATCTAGATTATCCCCTTAGAAAGTATATCTATATATATATAGTATTCCATATCTATCTCATCTTGACATATTCTATCTTACCTTTGGACATTCACCTCGTACAACTAGTTACCCTAGCCTTGACATAAAATATCTGGTCAAGCCCTGCCAAAGAAAGTTTTAGTACATAACCAACTATTAGCTTATTCATTCTGCCTACCAAATGATTCCCTTGCAAAACTATCTTACCATATGCTTCTAACTTAGATGGTCAATACCAGGCGGGGTGGTGGAATTGATTTACCTCCTAATCGACACACTCGGTGGATATATCGACAACCCCAACCACAGCCAGCAGAGATGAATCCTCCTAATCCTCCATCAGGCGGAGTCGATCCACTAATTGCAGCTCAAATGAGGATGATGCAGCAAATGGCTGACACTATGGCAGATATGCGCACCCAAATGCAACAAGAACGCCAAGAAATGCACCAGGAAAGAGAGGATGCACGTCGGGAAATGCGCCAAGAGCGGGAAGAGATACGCCAGGAGAGAAGGGTACAACAACAGCAGCTGCAACAACAACTTCAACAACAGCAGCAACAGCAACAGGTGCCATTGCCTCCACCTCCACCACCAGTTCCACCCCGGGACAAGCACCGGGAATTCATGAGCCACAAACCACCAACTTTCTCCAACTCCGCAGATCCACTACAAGCAGATGACTGGTTAAAGTCCATAGAGAAGATGCTCAACATAGCTCAGTGCTCGGATAGAGAGAAAGTACTCTATGCATCGGGTCGTCTTACTGGTCCCGCTGCGGATTGGTGGGATGCGTACTGCGCTGCTCATGCTGCTGTCGATACAATTACCTGGGCAGAATTCTCCACACAATTCAGGAATTACCATATACCCGCTGGACTTATGAAGATTAAGAGAAAGGAGTTTCTCTCCCTCAAGCAAGGAAGTATGTCCGTGAGTGAATATAGAGACAAATTCATCCAGTTATCTCGATATGCTCCTAGAGATGTAGAGGATGATGAGCAAAAGCAGGAGCTTTTCCTGGACGGTTTGATTGGACCCTTGCAATATCAACTGGTATCGCACACATTCCCATCCTTCCAAAGGCTACTTGACAAAGCTATTGCTGTAGAAAACAAGAGGAGTATATTTGGAGAGAAAAGAAAGGCTGTCAACCAAGGGCAGGCTGGAAGTAGTTCCCGTCCTCGCTATACTACCACTCCAAGTAAACCAGCCAGTGGCAGTTCTGGACAACAAACTCATCAGGCACCAACTGCTCCTCCAAAAGCAAGCACTCCAGTAGGAACCGTTGCTCCTAACACAACCGCCATCAGGACATGCTTCAAGTGTGGACAACCGGGACACTATGCCAACTACTGTCCCAACCGAGCTGCCTACACTACACCGGCTCCGATGAAGCAAGGACAAGACTCGGCAGGAAAGAGTCAGCCCCTATCTATCAACCGGGGATATGCCCATCATGCAGAAGTAGAAGCTGAACCCGGTGAACTTGAAATTCAAGAAGAAGAGCCAGTTGAAGATGAAGTAGTCGGTGAAGAAGTCAACGAGCAGCAAGAATAGAGATAAACATAGATATAGATATATATATATATATTACTATTTGTAAGACCTAAATATTAGTTTAGCTATTAGTTAGTATTATTACTATTTTAGTGATAATAGTAAGGTCTATTAAACCTATGTTTTGTTAAAGGATTATGCATCATGCCGAGATTTCTTTGTTTGTGCATATGTTCCGAGAACAATATGAGTATACATCCCTTTTCTTACAAATCTCGAGGACGAGATTATTTTTAAGGGGGGTAGGATTTTGTAACACCCAAATTCTGAATTTGGGATTGGTAGAAGAAATCTGAGCAAAGTACCATTGATAAATAATTAAACTTTATAATGCACCCTTTTTAAAGGTAAATGATCATAATAAAATAACGATGGTTAAAATAAATCATAATAAAGATTAGACATTGGAAAAATGTTCCTATCAAAACAAAGGGAGAACTTTTGAATATACCTTTAATCCAACTACACACTCAAATAATAATGTGGTGTGTGTACTTCATGTTGAAAACATTACTTAGTTAATATAATAATAAAATAAATGAAGAAATACTATGTAGTAATTGTGCATCATGTGAAAGTTTATCTTGTGCATAAATTTGAAATTTAGAATTTAAAAACTTGGTTTGATTTGAATTGGAAATAAGAAAGAAAGAAAGAAATATTATACAACACAAAATAAAGTTATAAATAAATAAATTCATCACACTTTTAGGTATGTCCAAATTTTACTATTAATCTGAAAGTGAATTTGCCACAAGTTGAAATTTAAATTGAATTGGAATTTGGGTTCTGAAAATGAGAAGAAGAGGAAGTATATAAAAAAATAGAAATAATATAATTATATGTTAAAACTGGTATTTTTAATTTCACAGAAGTAAAAGGTATTAATGTAGCACAAGCTTTGAATTTAAATTTGAATTCAAACTGAATTTGGGAATAAGAAAAAAAATAAGAAAATAAAAAGGAAAAGGTTATCCCTGCGCTTGGGCCGAATTCCAGCTGCCTCGGCCCAGCTTCCTCCGCGCACGGCCCAGAGATCTCCTTGTGACCGACACGTGGGCCCGTGTGGGCAGTGGTCGCGCCCGCGCACCGTGTGACACCGCCGTGTGGGTCCTCTCCATCGGATCTATCCTCTCCCCTCTTTGTCTCCTTTCAACAGAACGAACTCCGCGCGGGAGCTGGCGTGGCCGTCGTAGATCCGCGCAAACTTCGGGCGCGTTTACCGGAGATTAGCTACGGATCGGGCTCTGCTGCGATACTATAAAACCCAATGCCACCCTTCCTGCTCCTCCATCCGAATCGAACCAAGGGCCGCCGCGAAGGAAGAACCAGGGGAGGGGAAAGTGCGCCGCCGCCGGCCGAACTGCGCTTGTCCACGGCCCGGACTTCGCTGGGGCAATCCTTGGTGCTTGCCGCTCGTGCTTATCCACTTGGGGGCGTCAATCATTGGCCGAACTCGACTGGATTGCTCACCGGAATCCCTTGTGTGTCGTCGACCGCGGCCAGCACCACCCAAGCGCCCATCCGCGGTAAGAAGACCTTCGTCGAGTTCGCTGAGATCTCTACTACGCGTAGCGCTAGGGAATCGAGAGCTGAAAATATGTGCGTGTGGTTGGGGAGCTCCGGTGATGGCCACCGCCGCGGCTTGCCCTGCGCCGCCGCCGTTCCTGGCTGGAGGTGGGGGGAGACACGTCGACCGCTGTTCTGAAAATCGACGGCGTAGATTAGAAGATGTGGATATCGGTTCGTGGGTTGGTCTCGACCGTTTGTCCGCGATCGGACGGGTTGAAACAAATCCCATCTATGTTAAGCCGGGACCCCTGGATCGTGATCCAGCGGCTATTAGCACGTACCCATTTCTGCGCGGGCCAGATTTAATCTGGGCCCTTGATCAGTGATCGGGCGGCCGATCTTCACTGATACCCCTTCGCTTGGCATTCTTACTTAAGAGCCCCTTGCTTTCTTAAAAATAAAACCCGCCGTCCTCGGCGTCTGTTGCCAGAGTCTTAGGAATTTTATCCCCGAGCCCCCTGCGCTTCACTGATATTGAGGCCCAGTCCAGAGTATTATAAAACAGAGAAAATAATTTATAAATGGAATTTTAATAGATAAATAAATGCTAGAACTTATTTAATTCATAGAAAATCCATTCTAGCTCCAAATTAGTTCATTCCAGTTTCTATAATTTTGTAACTTTATTGTTCATCATCCAGTACCACTGTTTTGACATGAAAACCATATTAAAATGTATTTCTTAATTAATCTCGTATCAAATACATAAAAACTTAGGAAATTCGTATCTCCTCCGTTTTAACTCCGATTTGATCCGTTCAAGTTGCGTTAGTCTCCTAGCTTCGCGTAGATTATTATTATTCAGTTTGTACTTATGTTTGGTGTAATGTTAATTTTGCCTATACAATGTTTGTTTGTATTGCTACGACTAGAGCGAGGTCACGTGTCATCTGAAGAGCAAGTTGGTACCTGGATTCTCAAGGCCCAGGCAAGTTGTGCCCTTGATCACTTCTTTTTACCCACTCATGTTCTAATTAATCATAATGATCTGCATAGGTTAATTTTGATGGGACCCAATAGGTTACCCTAATTTGTCTATCTTTATACCTTGTTTACCACTGAACTTTTTGGGTAGTACTTGCTAGTGCTTTATGTGGTTTTGGGTATGAAGGTATATTATTCATGATCACACTTTTATTATATGTTTATTGTTACTGTTCATGATAAGATCATTATGTTAATTGGAACATAGAGCGACCACCCGGGAAAACAGTGCTACCACAAGGGAGGAATGGGACCCCTTGGCTGATTAATTAGGAAAGCTAGTGGAAGACTACCTTACCCGAAAGGGGCAAGGGCAGTAGGGGAGTGGTCAGTGTAGGGAGGCCCTCGGGAGGATTTTGCTGCGATGGCGGTCCTGCAAGGGATTCCTGCATTGGAACTTCCTATAAACTGTAGCGGGTTTTCGAAAGCTAGTGGAACTTTGTAAAGGCCTCGTAGTGGATCCCTAGCCATTCACCTCGGAAGTGTCTAAGGGCCTTGCAAACCCTGGCGACATGGGATACACGACTTGTGGGTAAAGATGCGCAACCTCTGCAGAGTGTAAAACTAGTATACTAGCCGTGCTCACGGTCATGAGCAGCTCGGACCCTCACATGATTAATTTATGGAACTAAATTCAATTTGTCATATGCATTGCATCGCAGGTGATGTTGTTACTTTTGTTCTATTACTTAATTGGGTTGGTATTTACTTATACTTAGTATTTGCTAATAAAATTTTGACCAACTTTAAAAGCAATGCTCAGCTCTAACCATCTCCTTTGGTAAGCCTTACACTTCACGTGAGCTCCCACCTTTGGCGAGTTCATGCACATTATTCCCCACAACTTGTTGAGCGATGAACGTATGTGAGCTCACTCTTGCTGTCTCACACACCCCACAGGTCAAGAGCAGGTACCGCAGGATGAAGCACTTGGAGGATGCCGTGGTGTATTCGAGAGAGGTCTAGGCCGTCGTCTCCCAGTCAACTTTGGGTTGCTGGACCGTTGTCTCCTCATAATGTAATTATTTATTTTGTATAGAACTCCTGTTATATATAAAGATGTGACATTCGATCCTGTGCCACTATACATCATATGTGTGAGACTTGGTCCCAGCATACCTGGTGTTTATGTTCGCGCCCGGGTTTTGGACCCCTAAAATCCGGGTGTGACACACATCTCCCCCTAAATATGTGCATCACTCACACAAGGACTTTTGAGGTCCGGGGAGTGTTTGTACAACTTGAGCACCATAAATAAACAACAAAATGCATAAGGAACATGATCAAAGCATAATACAAATGTATGCTATAAATCAATCCAAGTTCCGCGAATCTAAGACATTTAGCTCACTACGTAGCCTGCAAAAGGTCTTCTCATCTAGAGGCTTGGTAAAGATATCGGCTAGCTGGTTATCGGTGCTAATATAAAACACTTCGATATCTCCCTTTTGCTGGTAGTCTCTCAAAAAGTGATGCCGGATGTCGATGTGCTTTGTGTGGCTGTGCTCAACAGGATTATCTGCTATGCGGATAGCACTCTCATTATCACATAGGAGTGGGACTTTGCTCAGATTGTAGCCAAAGTCCCGGAGGGTTTGCCTCATCCAAAGTAGTTGCACGCAACACTGTCCTGCGGCAACATACTCGGCCTCAGCGGTGGATAGGGCAACGGAGGTTTGTTTCTTAGAGCTCCACGACACCAGGGACCTTCCTAAGAATTGGCACGTCCCTGATGTACTCTTCCTATCGACCTTACATCCAGCATAATCGGAGTCTGAATATCCAATTAAGTCAAAGGTAGACCCCTTTGGATACCAGATCCCGAAGCAAGGCGTAGCGACTAAATATCTAAGAATTCGCTTCACAGCCACTAAGTGACACTCCCTTGGATCGGATTGAAATCTAGCACACATGCATACACTAAGCATAATATCCGGTCTACTAGCATAAATAAAGCAAAGAACCTATCATGGACCGGTATGCTTTTTGATCAACGGACTTACCTCCTTTGTTGAGGTCGACGTGTCCGTCAGTTCCCATCGAAGTCTTTGCGGGCTTGGCGTCCTTCATCCCAAACCGCTTTAGCAAGTCTTGCGTGTACTTAGTTTGGGAGATGAAGGTGCCGTCCTTGAATTGCTTTACTTGGAACCCAAGAAAGTAGTTCAACTCGCCCATCATCGACATCTCGAATTTCTGTGTCATCACCCTGCTAAACTCTTCACAAGACTTTTGATTAGTAGAACCAAATATTATGTCATCGACATAAATTTGGCACACAAAAAGATCACCATCGCAAGTTTTAGTGAAGAGAGTTGGATCGACTTTCCCAACCTCGAAAGCATTAGCAATTAAAAAGTCTCTAAGGCATTCATACCATGCCCTTGGGGCTTGCTTAAGTCCATAGAGCGCCTTAGAGAGCTTACATACGTGGTCGGGGTACCGTTCATCCTCGAAGCCAGGGGGTTGCTCCACATACACCTCCTCTTTGATTGGCCTATTGAGGAAAGCGCTCTTCACATCCATTTGGAACAACCTGAAAGAATGGTGAGCGGCATATGCTAGCAAAATACGAATGGACTCTAGCCTAGCCACAGGAGCAAAAGTCTCCTCAAAGTCCAAACCTGCGACTTGGGCATAACCTTTTGCCACAAGTCGAGCCTTGTTCCTTGTCACCACCCCGTGCTCGTCCTGTTTGTTGCGGAACACCCACTTGGTTCCCACAACATTTTGCTTGGGACGAGGCACCAGTGTCCAAACTTCATTACGCTTGAAGTTGTTGAGCTCTTCCTGCATGGCCAACACCCAGTCCGGATCTTGCAAGGCCTCTTCTACCCTGAAAGGCTCAATAGAAGAGACAAAGGAGTAATGCTCACAAAAATTAACTAATCTAGAACGAGTAGTTACTCCCTTGCTAATGTCACCCAAAATTTGGTCGACGGGATGATTCCTTTGAATCGTCGCTCGAACTTGGGTTGGAGGTGCCGGTTGTGCTTCTTCCTCCATCACATGATCATCTTGTGCTCCCCCTTGATCACACGTCTCCTCTTGATGAACCTGTTCATCGTCTTGAGTTGGGGGATGCACCATTGTTGAGGAAGAAGGTTGATCTTGCTCCAATTGTTCCTGTGGTCGCACATCGCCAATCGCTATGGTGCGTATTGCGGCCGTTGGAACGTCTTCTTCATCTACATCATCAAGATCAACAACTTGCTCTCTTGGAGAGCCATTAGTCTCATCAAATACAACGTCGCTAGAGATTTCAACCAAACCCGATGATTTGTTGAAGACCCTATACGCCTTTGTATTTGAGTCATAACCTAACAAAAACCCTTCTACAGCTTTGGGAGCAAACTTAGAATTTCTACCTTTCTTCACTAGAATGTAACATTTGCTCCCAAATACACGAAAGTAAGATACATTGGGTTTGTTACCGGTTAGAAGCTCATACGAAGTCTTCTTGAGGAGGCGATGAAGATACACCTGGTTGATGGCGTGACAAGCCGTGTTCACGGCTTCCGACCAAAAGCACTCGGGAGTCTTGAACTCTCCAAGCATCGTCCTTGCCATATCGATGAGCGTCCTGTTCTTCCTCTCTACCACACCATTTTGTTGTGGTGTGTAGGGAGCGGAGAACTCATGCTTGATCCCTTCCTCCTCAAGGTACTCCTCCACTTGAAGGTTCTTGAATTCAGACCCGTTGTCGCTCCTTATCTTCTTCACCATGAGCTCAAACTCATTTTGAGCTCTCCTTAGGAAGTGCTTGAGGGTCCCTTGGGTTTCAGATTTATCCTGCAAAAAGAATACCCAAGTGAAGCGGGAAAAATCGTCAACAATAACTAAACCATACTTACTTCCCCGATGCTTAGGTAGGCGACGGGTCCGAAGAGGTCCATATGCAGCAGCTCCAGGGGTCTTGATGTAGTCATCACGTTCTTGATGTGATGAGCACTTCCCACTTGTTTACCTGCTTGACAAGCTGCACAAGGTCTATCTTTTTCGAAATGCACATTTGTTAGACCTATCACGTGTTCTCCATTTAGAAGCATGTGAAGGTTCTTCATCCCCACATGTGCTAAACGGCGATGCCATAGCCAGCCCATGCAAGTCTTAGCAATTAAGCATGCATCTAGACTTGCCTCCTCTTTTGCAAAATCAACTAAATAAAGTTTGTCGTCTAGTACACCCTTAAAAGCTAGTGAACCCTCACTCCTTCTAAAGACAGACACATCTACATTTGTGAATAAACAATTATATCCCATATTGCATAATTGACTAACGGGTAACAAATTATATCCAAGTGACTCAACTAAAAACACATTAGAAATAGAGTGCTCGGATGTAATAGCAATCTTCCCTAACCCTTTCACCTTGCCTTGGTTCCCATCACCGAATATGATTGAATCTTGGGAATCCTTGTTCTTGACGTAGGAAGAGAACATCCTCTTTTCCCCCATCATGTGGTTTGTGCATCCGCTGTCGATAATCCAGCTTGAGCCCCCGGATGCATAAACCTGCAAGGCAAATTTAGGCTTGGGTTTTAGGTACCCAACTCTTGTTGGGTCCTACAAGGTTAGTCAAAATGGTCTTAGGGACCCAAATGCAAGTTTTATCTCCCTTGCATCTTGCCCCTAACTTCCTAGCAATCACCTTCTTATTCTTTCTACAAATAGCAAAGGAAGCATTGCAAGTATGAAAAATTGTAGAAGGTTCATTAATTACTTTCCTAGGAACATGAACAATATTCTTTCTAGGCACATGATGAATATTTTTCCTAGGCATATCTCTACCATACACAACATGGGAACTAGAAGCAGTCATAGCATATGAATCATAAGCACAGGTCCTATACGCATTTCTAGAAAATTTTTTATCACCATAAATGAAAGCATGGTTCTTTTGAACACTATTAGTCATAGAGGCCTTCCCTTTCTCCTTGGCGGGAATGGAAGCCTTATGACTAGTTAAGTTCTTGGCTTCCCTCTTGAAGCCAAGCCCATCCTTAATTGAGGGGTGTCTACCAATCGTGTAGGCATCCCTCGCAAATTTTAGTTTATCAAATTCATTTTTGCTAGTCTTAAGTTGGGCATTAAGACTAGCCACTTCATCATTTAACTTTGCAATAGACACTAGGTGTTCACTACAAGCATCAACATTAAAATCTTTACACCTAGTGCAAATCACAACATGTTCTACACAAGAGTTAGATCTATTTGCTACTTCTAGTTTAGCATTTAAATCATTGTTAACATCTTTTAAACTAGAAATTGTCTCATGGCAGGTAGATAGTTCACAAGAAAGCATTTCATTCCTTTTAACTTCTAAAGCATGAGATTTTTGTGCCTCTACAAATTTATCATGTTCTTCATACAAAAGATCCTCTTGTTTTTCTAAAAGTCTATCCTTTTCATTCAAGGCATCAATCAATTCATTAATCTTATCTATTTTAGTTCTATCCAATCCCTTGAACAAACTAGAGTAATCTATTTCATCATCATCACTAGACTCATCATCACTTGAAGAAGCATAAGTGGTATTGTTTCGAGTACATACCTTCTTCTCCTTCGCCATGAGGCATGTGTGACGCTCGTTGGGGAAGAGGGATGATTTGTCGAAGGCTGAGGCAGCAAGTCCTTCGTCGTCGGATGAAGAGCAATCCGAGTCCCACTCCTTGCCAAGATGTGCCTCGCCCTTAGCCTTCTTGTACTTCTTCTTCTTTTCCCCTTTCTTCTCTTGTTCCTGGTCACTATTATTATCAGGACAATTAGCGATAAAATGACCAACCTTACCACACTTGAAGCAGGAGCGCTTTCCCTTCGTCTTGTTCTTCTTGGGATGCTCCTTGCGGCCCTTTAGCGCCGTCTTGAAGCGCTTGATGATGAGGGCCATCTCTTCCTCATTTAGTCCCGCCGCCTCAACTTGCGCCACCTTGCTAGGTAGCGTCTCCTTGCTTCTCGTTGCTTTGAGGGCAATGGTTTGAGGCTCATGGATTGGGCCATTTAGCGCATCATCCACGTATCTCGCCTCCTGGATCATCATTCGCCTGCTTACGAACTTCCCAAGAACTTCTTCGGGCGACATCTTGGTGTACCTAGGATTTTCACGAATATTGTTCACAAGATGTGGATCAAGGACAGTAAAAGACCTTAGCATTAGGCGAACGACGTCGTGGTCTGTCCATCGCGTGCTTCCATAGCTCCTTATTTTGTTGATGAGGGTCTTGAGCCGGTTGTATGTTTGGGTTGGCTCCACTCCCCTTATCATTGTGAATCTTCCAAGCTCGCCCTCCACCAACTCCATCTTGGTGAGCATGGTGACGTCGTTCCCCTCATGTGAGATCCTGAGGGTGTCCCAGATCTGCTTGGCATTGTCCAGGCCGCTCACCTTATTGTACTCTTCCCTGCACAAAGATGCTAAAAGGACAGTAGTAGCTTGTGCATTTTTATGGATTTGTTCATTTATAAACATGGGACTATCCGAGCTATCAAATTTCATTCCACTCTCTACAATCTCCCATATGCTTGGATGGAGAGAGAACAAGTGACTACACATTTTGTGACTCCAAAATTCGTAGTCCTCCCCATCAAAGTGTGGAGGTTTGCCAAGAGGAATGGAAAGCAAATGCAGTGGCGGACGCAGGACATAAATTCACATGGGGCGAAACAAAATCACAAAATAATTAGACAAGACCATAAATTAGATGTAATATTGCATATAGAAACTAGTGACTCGTACGCTAAAAGCTAGAATTTGAATGTACACCTTTCTCGCTTCATCTTGAACATTTTTATCATACTCATCAATTTGTCTTTTTAATGTTAGATTTAAAACTATTTCATCTAGATTAGATATTCTTCCAATATTTAATTGTTAAAACTCTTGTTTGCACAATGGTCGGTCGAGTAGGGCAACACACTAAGGGTATGTTGTTTTAGACTCTCCAATAGATGTGCTATAACGTTTTATATCGTAAATTTTATGGAGATTCCCGTCCTCTACACGTCCAACAGTGTCCTCTAAATACTCATCTAAATTTAGGGTACATACTGTTGGATACTTCATATATATAGTTTATCTCTCCTCTATTCATTTTAACACTTTAAACAACAAATTTAGCAAAACTAAAATATGTACAATATATTTGAGATGCATCTGAGAGTATGACAAATACGTATGTACAGAAAATAAAAGTAAAAATATGTCTAATATAGGTATTTACTCATAGAGGACGAAATTTAGAGGACGCTGCAGAAGAGAGATTAGATATAAAATAGGAAATATTTTATAGAAGACCGTAAAGGATGAAAATAGATAATGGATATAAACAACATTGCTGGAGATAGTATTAGCATACTGTAAAGTTGAACTGTGGATAGAACGATGGAAGTGGTCTGTTCACTGTAGTTTTGGCCCATATACTTGCTATTTTTTACAGTATATTTAATGTATATATAAGGAGACAAAAAATTGAGGTGGGGCCATGGCCCTCTTTGCCCCACTATTGGATCCGCCTCTGAGCAAATGTGTATTTGAACTATGCGGAATACGAGAATAATCGAAAGAGAAGTTTGAATTAACCGTCTTCCTTTTCTCGTAGTCGTTGTCGTCGTCCTTTTGGGAAGAAGAGGACTCGTCGTTGTCGTCGTAGTAGACAATCTCCTTGATGCGCCTTGTCTTCTTCTTCTTCCCATCTTTTCGTTTGTGGCCCGAGCCAGAGTCGGTAGGCTTGTCATCTTTCGGCTCGTTGATGAAAGACTCCTTCTCCTTATCATTGATCACAATCCCCTTGCCCTTAGGATCCATCTCTTCGGGCGATTAGTCCCTTCGTGAAGAGAACGGCTCCGATACCAAATGAGAGCACCTAGAGGGGGGTGAATAGGTGATTCTGTAAAACTTGAAACTTAATGCCACAAAACTTGATTAGAAGTTAGCACAATAATGCCAAGTGGCTAGAGAGGAGTCTTAGCAAAACACAATAACCACAAAGAGATCAACACAGAGATGGCATAGTGGTTTATCCCGTGGTTCGGCCAAGTCCAACGCTTGCCTACTCCACGTTGTGGTGTCCCAACGGACGAGGGTTGCAATCAACCCCTCTCAAGCGGTCCAAAGACCCACTTGAATACCACGGTGTTTTGCTTTGCTTTACTATATCCCGCTTGCGAGGAATCTCCACAACTTGGAGTCTCTCGCCCTTACAAAGATGTTCACAAAGAAGCACGGAGTAAGGGAGGGATGAGCAACACACACAAGACACAAAATCAGAGCGACAACACGCACACAAGTCGCAACAAGAGCTCACAACACAACCCGACAAGTTCACAACCCAAATAGAGCTCTAGTTGCTATCACAAAGAATCAAATGCGCGGAATCGAAGTCTTGGTGCTTAGGAATGCTTAGAGAATGCTTGGATGTCTTCTCCATGCGCCTAGGGGCCCCTTTTATAGCCCCAAGGCAGCTAGGAGCCGTTGAGAGCATTCTAGGAAGGCAATTCTTGCCTTCTGTCGCCTGGCGCACCAAACAGTCTGGTGCACCACCGGACACTGTCCGGTGCAGATTTCTTTCCTTATTTGGCGAAGCCGACCGTTGCAGATGTAGAGCCGTTGGCGCACAGGACACTGTCCGGTGCACACCGGACAGTCCGGTGCCCCATTGTGACCGTTGGCTCGGCCACGCGTCACGCACAGAATCCTCGGCCGACCGTTGGCCCGGCTGACCGTTGGCTCACCGGACAGTCCGGTGCACCACCGGACAGTCCGGTGATTTTTAGCCGTACGCCATTAATCACTTCCCGAGAGCGACGACTTCGCCTGTGAACGGCTCACCGGACAGTCCGGTGCACCATCGGACAGTCCGGTGATTTATAGCCGTACACCGCCGTCGAAGTCTCGAGAGCATCAAGTTCGCCAGAGTCAGCCTAGCGCACCGGTCACTGTCTGGTGCACCACCGGACACTGTCCGGTGCACCCAGACTGAGCAGACTTTGGCTGAACGAGCCAAGTCATCTCCAAATTGATTTCTCCTGTTTCTAGCACTTAGACACAATACATTAGTTCTCAAAACAGTGTACTAAGTCCAGAAACATACCTTTAGACTTGATTTGCACTTTGTCCATCAATTGGCATAGATTTTCACTTAAGCACTTGTGTTGGCACTCAATCACCAAAATACTTAGAAATGGCCCAAGGGCACATTTCCCTTTCACCAGCCCAGGTGGGGTTGGCCGAGGCCCAACAAATTAGGGTTGCCCGGAGCCCAACAGTTCATTAAGCACACCCAACTTAGGGAAAGGCCCAATCGCCCCAAAAGACTAGTCCAATGGGGGAAGGGTGGATCTCCCTTTTAAAGTGGCTCCCTCCTCCCAAGTTAAGCAAGGTGGGATAATTCTGAGGCTCACACGGTCGCCGTCCGACTACAATTGGGCCAACTGGGCCAATTGCGTCTTTGCCAACGGGTAATAGTGGAGGATGCCCTTATCAAGTTGGCTGTACACAACCATCTCTTCTTCAATTGCAATCTCCTTTTCTTGGCACTGTTTCTAACACTTCGCCAAACACATTAGTATACAAAAGCAATTCACTAAGTCTAGAAACATACCTATTCTTTGATTTGCACTTCTTGCTCTTTTAGCACATAAGAGTTCAATACATTATGTTGGACATCTAATCACCAAAACACTTATAGAAATGGCCCAAGGGTACATTTCCCTTTCACAAAGGTCGGGTGTGGGTCGTTTAGCACGCCCGTGTCGACTCGTGTATAGTGTCGGGTCGGGTTTTCTGGGTTGGGTCTGGTTTTTTGGCTCTGAGTCGGATTTTTTCGGGTTGGGTCGAGTTTTGGGTCAAAAATCATGGCCCATACCCAGCCCGTGGAGTTGCGGGTCAAAAATTATGGTCCACACCCACATGTTGCATTGATCGGGTCGGGTTGGATCAGTTTTTTTTGGACGGCTCGAGTCGGGTTGGTCGGATCGGGTGACCTATATTCAGGTCTAGCCATGGACCTGGTCAAGTCGGGCATTAGCTCCACCAATGACCATGGTACAAGCGGAATGGACAGTTCTTATATTCCTCTCCCAAGGTCCATGAAGTTGCAGTAGCCATGGTTCTTAAGCGGTAAGGTGAGATAAGGCGTTGGACCACCGTCTGGACGCCTAGGCGACGCTTAAAGCGAGCAAGGCAACGCCTTATCAACATGAGAACCAGCAAAACATCGGCATGGAGTAAGAAGAAAAAGAAAAAATAGAAAAAGAAAAAATGAGAAGGAAGGGGTAGGAGGCACAACCCACCATCCATCCCATATACTCCCCCTGTCCCCCCTCTCTCTCCCCCACGATTAAGTCGCTGCTTTCCTTCTCTCCTCCCCTTGGTTTTCTTCTCCTAGGATTTAGCCGCCACCACTCAATTTCGCCGCTGCCACCTCCAATTTGGCTACTATCAGCCCTGATTCGGCCGTTGTCGCCCCTGATCTCGCTGTCGTGGCCTCATATTTGCTACCTCCGACCTCGATTTAGCTGCCATCGGGCTTGATTCGGCCACCGCCAATCTGATTTGGTGATGCCCCTTCCTCTTCCCCTTTTCCCTCTTGCTGATTTAGCTTAGCAATGGGGATGCCTAGAAGTGTTGGGGCGCCTGGACGCCTAGGCGTCGCCTAGGTGACGCCTTTAAAACAGTGGTAGCAACCCTAAATATTGAACCTAACCAACCACCGAGGACGATAGAAGTTCATATGGATGATACATTTTTGCTACTGGAGAGGGGCAAAACTAAGCCGTGAAGTTGAATTAAGGGTAAAAATTTAATGTTTTCCTTCCTAACTTAGTTGATAGGCTATTTAATAAGATTAGAATCTAGATTGCGTAACATTTTTTGTGCTATCGACAACAACACACTTAAGAAAATCATAGTTACACCTCTAGACAGGTTATTTATTGTATAAGTTTTTATTAGTGTGATTTTTAGTGGTGATAGGTTTAAAGTAGTTTTAAGTTGACCAATTTACCCTCTCTTAAGTGTCAGGCCCCCATCACGGCGAATTCAGAAATCTAAATTCCAGTCGTCAGAAAACACACCTATTACCCTTTTGACCTAACTTCCTCTATATATTGTTGTTCATCATGTCTCTCTGAAAGTCATCTAGAGGGGGGTGGATAGGCAAAACCTGAAAATTAAAACTTTATCCCCCAACTAGATCCCTTGATTAGTGGTTAGAACAAGATATACAATTATCGGAGTATAAAAACTAAGTCCTTGCTTGTAAAGAGTATTGCTTTCAAATAATGCGGAATTGATAAAACAATACAACTAATAGGTCTATGAGAAAAAAAGCAAAGTTGCTTAGATAAGAAGAGCAATGACACAAGTTCTTTCTTGCAATGTGTTGCTTCACTAAATGAGAATTTAACTAAAAGCAACACTAAATAATATTAGCAACGAATAGTGCAAGAAAAACTTGGAAAGGGAAAGAACAAACAAATCACAAGCAATAAGCACACGAGACACGGGTGATTTGTTTTACCGAGGTTCGGCCCTCGAAGGCCTAGTCCCTGTTGAGGAGTCCACTAAGGACGGGTCTCTTTCAACCCTTTCCCTCTCTCCACCGATCACGCAAGACCGGCGAGCTCTTCTTCTTCTCAAGGATCACTTAAGACCCCACAAGGACCACCACACAATTTGGTGTCTCTTGCTAGCTTTACAAGCCTCCAAAACTTTGGAGGAAGTTCAATGGGAGTCAAAACTCCACGCGCAAATGAACACAAAGAAGTAGCACACACTATCTCTCAATGAATCTCACAAGGCACTAGTGCTAAACTCAAATGAGTAGCTCTCTCTTGCTTGCTCTATCTTTTGTGGCACTTGTGTTGGTTGTAGTGGTCTAAATCTTGTGTATAGGATGGATCAATGAATAGAAGTGGTTGGGAGGGCTTGAGTATGTCAACTAGATGACTTGGAATGTTGCTTAGGCTCCCACGCCTTGAAGTGGCCGGTTGGGGTGGTATTTATAGCCACCATCCAAAATTGTAGCCGTTGGAGAAGGCTGCTGGCGATGGGCGCACCGGATAGTCCGGTGCGCCACCACGTCATCCAGACGTTAGGGCTTGGAGCTGGTCGATCGTTGGAGGCTTTGTCCTCATGTGGCACTGGACAGTCTGGTGCGACACCAGATAGTCCGGTGCCCCTCTGACCAACTGCTCTAACTTCTGCCACGTTCACTGTGCTGCACTGTTCACTGTCAGAGTCGACCGTTGCGTGTAGATGACCGTTGCTCCGCTGGCTCACCGGACAGTCCGGTGGCACACCGGACAGTTCGGTGATTTATAGCGGAGGTGCGCCTGGGAAACCCGAAGGTGAAGAGTTTGAAGTCAATCCTCCCTGGTGCACCGGACAGTCCGGTGCGCGGTTTCCTTTGCTCCTTTCTTCTTGAACCCTTTTTAATCTTTGTATTGGCTTTGAGTTGAACCTTTGGCACCTGTAGAATATATACTCTAGATGTGTTGGGCATTTCAACCATCAAAATCATTTAGGAAAAGGTTTGACCCTATTTCCCTTTCAATCTCCCCCTTTTTGGTGATTGATGCCAACACAAATCAAAGCAAATATCAAAGTGCAGAATTGAACTAGTTTGTATAATTGTAAGTGCAAAGGTTGCTTGGAATTGAAACCAATAAACTTATTTCAATAGATGTGCATGGTTGGTTTTCTTCTTATTTAAAATTTTTGGACCACATTTGCACCACGAGTTTTGTTTTTGCAAATCCTTTGTAAAATTCTTTTCAAAATCACTTTGCAAATAGTCAAGGGTATATGAATACGATTGAAGAAAGCATTTTCAAGATTTGAAATTTTCTCCCCCTGTCTCAAATGCTTTTCCTTTGACTTAAACAAAACTCCCCCTAAATAAAATTCTCCTCTTAGTGTTCAAGAGGGTTTTGCAAGTTTTGAAGATACTACTTTCTCCCCTTTTTGAACACAATAAGATATCAACTTGAAAAACTGCATTTTTTAAAAATTCGGTGGTGGTGCGGTCCTTTTGCTTTGGGCTAATACTTTCTCCCCCTTTGGCATGAATCGCCAAAAATGGATACTTGAGTGAAATATAAGCCCTTTTACTTTCTCCCCAATGGCAAACAAATAGATATGAGTGAAGATTATACCAATGTGGAGAACGATGTGGAATATCGACAAAGAGTGGATAATACCGAAGGAGTTGAGTGGAAGCGTCGTCTTTGCCGAATACTCCATTTTCCTTTCAATCTTATGACTAAGCATGAGAACACACTTGAAAACACATTAGTCATAGATATAAAAGAGATATGATCAAAGGATAAATCAAATTAAGCATGATCATAGTTCTATATAACATAGATTGCTCCCCCTAAATACGTGCATGGAGATGAACACATATTTTGGCCTTAAATGCCAATTGCACATAATTAGGTTAATGAGAACATATCTATAGCATACAGAATGTGTAGTGCATTGTGTCATAGTATAACTGTGATGCTCATGACAGTTTATGCACTTATGAAAGCATGTTATGAACAATTTAAGCATTTCCCCTTGAGGATTTTAAAGAGGCTTAAGGATCATCCACCTTTGGAATAAAGGCAGCTTATCCTCGTTACAAGGTTAAGCTTTAAGCTCTTTGACAATAAAACCACTTCATCTAGTTTTAACAAAGATACATTAATGCATGAGTGAGATTGTGAGAAGTTAAACTAGGTATGAAGCAGGGTTAATGCATGGACATGCTTTCTCTTCCTTTTATACAAGATATGCAAAGAATGTATAGAAAAGGAAGATTTAGGTACATGTGTAAATGAATGGGAGTAGTTTTACCGTTTTGTACCTTCACATAGAGACGCTCTCTTCATTGTGCTTTGTCCTTTGTCTTAGTTGCTTAAGACCTATACTTAAGACAATATATGGAAATATTTTGCACAAGAGAGAGTTCTACAACTAGTGATCCTTTTCCAAGTTATTGTTAGCATATATCAAATGGATCACAAATTGCATAAATTTATCATGAATTCTCCTTTTAACTTAGTGCATATCAAGAGAGATATCGATTGATAGTATATACGGCACTAAGAAACATGATTGTTAATTGAAGTCATTCAATGATCAAACAAATAACAGATGTGATCAAAAGAACAACATACGCATTAGATTATCAATTAAGCTTAGAGTAGGAGAATCCAGCAAATATGCTACTTTAGAGTGAAAGATAAGAATTTAAAAATAGTAGCATACTTCATGAGAAACTCATTCTCATGCAAGAGACTATATGAAATTACTAAGATAAAGTGATAGTCTCAACATAATCAAGATATAGAAAGAGGCTCCCCATAGAGATATGCATCAAGAATTTGAATGAGATGAATAGATGCATTCATTTTAGAGACGTGTAGGGAGAAGCATTATACATCTTGATCAAGGCTTATAAAATTTGCAATAAACAACTTAAGTCGGGTATTCACACAATGAACAAGGTTTAGAATGCTTACAACCACACCATTGATTGTTTTGAAGATCTTACTATCCAAGTAGGTGTTGTTGTTCTTGATGTCTTCTCTTTCATGTGAGTGTCCTCCCTTTGTAGTTGTTTCTTTTTCATTCCAAACTTATTGAACATACTCAAGAAAGATGTTAATAGCACAAGGGAGTATATGATGATGGATGAATTCTTTAGATAGGAAATTGAAACACTTCATCATCCATAAGTCACATAGATATGAAGTAAAATCCTTAACATTAGTGCATTTCATTGGGAAAGGGGAATATGCACCATTAAACATTTTGATTAATCATTGGAATTTTACTTCTTCATATTGAATTTAGTAATCATTACTTGGAAGCAAGTCAATATGAGAACATATATATATAGCAAAGGCATGAATTAGATTCTAATGGACATGTGCATTTATGAGATTGAATGTATACCCAGTCAATTTAAGTCCAATAAAGAATCTATTCTTCACATGGATAGAATATCATAATTTAGAGCAAATAATCATTGAGATGGGAACTATATTTGATTAAGAGGATCAGCTCCCATACCTTTGCTTTACCTTTCTTCCTTTGGGTGAAGAGCAACCCTTGAGGCTTGTGGCTTTGAACATGCACTTACTTTCTTGTAGATTTCTATAAGTAAGCTCAAGAGATATGTTATTAGTAGCACAAGCACTAGTTTCCCTTTTCGTAATCAATTTGATAATGAATGAAAACATAGATTACTAAAACATGGAAACTTCATAGCATGAACTAGATTATCCATAGATGATGTTTATGCTCAATTTTAACTCATAAAATAAGCATAAATAATCCTTTAAGATTACAGAAATAAATCTAATTCATGATATGGAAAGCGATAAATGTGAAAGAATCATATCCAATTTAAGCAAGTAGAAATACATCATAAATCATTGGATGATTTTTCTTTTCATGTTAGATTACGCATTTCCAAAGAGAAACTTATTCTCTACAAGTGAGACTATTTGGGTTACTTAGATCAAATCATTAGTCTCACTATTCTAGTTATAGAGAGAGTTTTCCTTTTATAAGTGTCCTAAGGATTTGAATTCCTTACATGACACCTTATTCTTTTAAGAACTTGGAATATCTCTCTACATCTAGAATCATGGCAATAATAGAATGACTAGCGAAAAAACATGCCATGAGATACTTGCAACAATTTAAAGCATGTAGATTGCTATAGGATGAAAATGATGAGTATGCAATCTACCATATGAGAGCAAATTCTTTAAAGAATGGTAATATAAATTTAGAGACATTTGAAGTGCTTCTTTTTCTATGCGACTACACAAGACACATGAGAAATCATAATTTAAGATACTTGCACTCAAAAACACAAGTGTTACCATCCTTCGGCTTTCCTCCATGTTGTAGGCCTTGATTTTTCCGTACAAGATAATTCTTTATTTCCTACAACATCAATATCTTCCTCGAGATGATATGAGTTTTAGACATAACAATTTGAAATAACTTTGGGTCAATTTTGGATATATAGATCATTGAAGATTGATAGCTTGAGTTAAGTTGAATTAACTTTCTCAAGCACCCCAAAGCTTCATATCATCTCCTTCTCCGGCAAAGCTTGTCAAGCATATTTTGGTACCCATCACTTGATGGGTCCATCACGGTTAGTCAACAAAGATCTAGGAACCCAAAAGTCCTTTGTGTTAGCACTAGGTAAACTCATTACCTTTCTAGCACAAGTTGCAATTTTGGGTTGCCTAGTTACAAGAGAATTAATTGACAAGATAGGAGTGGAAGTGTTACCAATGGGACAATCTTTGCATTGATGTCCGTTCTTTCGGCATATGTAGCATAGGCGATCTTCGAGCCTTAAAGATTTCTTCCTTCCTTGTTTCTTGCTTGCTACATGGTTAGTGAATATTTTCTTTTCTAACATTATGCCTTTTTGCTTTAAATGGGGACAAGTTCTAAAAAAGTGTCCCTTCTTAGAGCATTTAAAACAAACTTTATCATCCTTGTTAATAATCAAGTCATTTTTAATATAGGGACATCACCTAATCGAGTGCCCCTTTTCAAAGCATTCACTACACTTCTTACTTCTCTTAGTGTGAAGTGTGACTTGATTATTACCTTGGATGTTACCTTTTATGGAGGCGTGGTTGAGGCTTTTGGAAGAGGTATTGATTTTCTTCTTTTGTTCCTTCCTCTTGGCAATCCTCAAGTCCTTGACATTTTCTTCAAGGGATTTAGTGCATGCCACGGTTGTTCCCGTCTCAAGCTTCTTCACCATGTGATCACGGTTATCTTAAGAAGGTTGAGCAATGCACTTCCCTTTTAGTTGTGTCAAGCTTATTTTTAGCCTCTCATTTTCTTCTTTGAGCTTTTGATATGTATCATCGTTTGTTCCTGCAAATTCTAGCTCAAAAGAAGATTTGCTTATCGACGGACAACAAGCATTAGCACATGGTAATGTAGTTTCAATTTGAATACATGTGCATGAGTGAGGTTGTTGGGATTTTAAGTTTTCTATCACAACCTCATGAGCAATATTTAATATGATATAATCATCCATAAGATTTTCATGAGAACATAGGAGCATATCATATTTTTCTTGAAAAGCTAGATTTTCATCTTTTAGCTTTTCTACTTGGTCCTTAAGCAAGGCATTCCTATTTACTAATTGAGCGATACAATGTAAAGCGTTATCTTGCTCAATTGAAATAGTTTCATACCTTTGGACCAAATCAACATGAGAGCACTTTAGCTCCTCATGTTCTTTAGTCAACTCGTCAAAGTGTAGCATTTTCATGGAGAGAACATTTTCTAGCCTTTGACGAGCTTCACTTTGCTCTCTCGCTCTTTCTAGAAGTTTGAGCATGACCGCCTTATCTTCTTGGCTTAGGCGAGCGTAGATTTGCATGAAGCTTCTTTCTTCCTCCTCATCCTCGTTTGCGCTTCCGCTATCATTTTCATTAGCCACACAACATATGTGGGAATCGAAATGGGAAGACAAACCTCTTGGAGAGGTGGATTCATCGTTTGGTCTCCATCGGTCATTTTCTTCTTCTTCCTTGCAAGGGTTAGTATCACAAAGACCAAAGGAAGTAGAAGCACAAAATGAACCATAATATTTGGACTCATCAAATTTATTTTTAATTCTAGACCAAATATCATGCGCATCACGAATAGATTCATCATAATTCATTATGAAGGCATGATAATCTTCTTTGCTAAGAGAATTACTTAAGATGTCATAAGCTAGGTAGTTTAAGCGAATACATCTTTGATCTTCCTCAGAAGCATTTTTTCTATCATAACTAGGAGGAATAATACTCTTGTCTAAAATTTGTTCTAATTGTGGATCTATGGTTCTAAAAGCATTTATCACTCTAGTGGACCATGAATCATAATTAGAACAATCGGAAAGTAATATCTCAAGAGTTACCTCCTTGTTCTCCCGGGTCTTCTTGTTCTTTTGGGATCTTCTACGAGCCATCACTTCGAGTTGTTAGACTCAAGATGAAGTGCCTAGCTCCGATACCAATTGAAAGTCGTCTAGAGGGGGGTGGATAGGCGAAACCTGAAAATTAAAACTTTATCCCCCAACTAGATCCCTTGATTAGTGGTTAGAACAAGATATACAATTATCGGAGTATAAAAACTAAGTCCTTGCTTGTAAAGAGTATTGCTTTCAAATAATGCGGAATTGATAAAACAATACAACTAATAGGTCTATGAGAAAAAAAAGCAAAGGTGCTTAGATAAGAAGAGCAATGACACAAGTTCTTTCTTGCAATGTGTTGCTTCACTAAATGAGAATTTAACTAAAAGCAACACTAAATAATATTAGCAACGAATAGTACAAGAAAAACTTGGAAAGGGAGAGAACAAACAAATCACAAGCAATAAGCACACGAGACACGGGTGATTTGTTTTACCGAGGTTCGGCCCTCGAAGTCCTAGTCCCCGTTGAGGAGTCCACTAAGGACGGGTCTCTTTCAACCCTTTCCCTCTCTCCACCGATCACGCAAGACCGGCGAGCTCTTCTTCTTCTCTAGGATCACTTAAGACCCCGCAAGGACCACCACACAATTTGGTGTCTCTTGCTAGCTTTACAAGCCTCCAAAACTTTGGAGGAAGTTCAATGGGAGTCAAAACTCCACGCGCAAATGAACACAAAGAAGTAGCACACACTATCTCTCAATGAATCTCACAAGGCACTAGTGCTAAACTCAAATGAGTAGCTCTCTCTTGCTTGCTCTATCTTTTGTGGCACTTGTGTTGGTTGTAGTGGTCTAAATCTTGTGTATAGGATGGATCAATGAATAGAAGTGGTTGGGAGGGCTTGAGTATGTCAACTAGATGACTTGGAATGTTGCTTAGGCTCCCACGCCTTGAAGTGGCCGGTTGGGGTGGTATTTATAGCCACCATCCAAAATTGTAGCCGTTGGAGAAGGCTGATGGCGATGGGCGCACCGGACAGTCCGGTGCGCCACCGGACGGTGTCCGGTGCGCGCCACGTCATCCAGACGTTAGGGCTTGGAGCTGGTCGACCGTTGGAGGCTTTGTCCTCATGCGACACCGGACAGTCCGGTGCGACACCGGACAGTCCGGTGCCCCTCTAACCAACTGTTCTGACTTCTGCCGCGTTCACTGTGCTGCACTGTTCACTGTCAGAGTCGACCGTTGCGCGTAGATGACCGTTGCTCCGCTGGCACACCGGACAGTCTGGTGGCACACCGGACAGTCCGGTGATTTATAGCGGAGGTGCGCCTGGGAAACCCGAAGGTGAAGAGTTTGAAGTCGATCCTCCCTGGTGCACCGGACACTGTCTGGTGGCACACCGGACAGTCCGGTGCGCGGTTTCCTTTGCTCCTTTCTTCTTGAACCCTTTTTAATATTTGTATTAGCTTTGAGTTGAACCTTTGGCACCTGTAGAACATATACTCTAGAGCAAACTAGTTAGTCTAATTATTTGTGTTGGGCATTTCAACCACCAAAATCATTTAGGAAAAGGTTTGACCTTATTTCCCTTTAACTCTCGGCAAGACTTTACGATGTTTTTAGCTAGATTTATTTGTCATAAGACAACCTCTACGTGTCACTTTTCGAAAAATATTTCTGTGAGGTGTTCGAGAGTCTATGAGGTAAAGAACAGACGTTGAATCGGTCTAGCCAACTTGTCAATCGATTTTGTTGATTTACCGTGTTCTTGTTGTGATCGAATTCATATGTATTGGACGCGCTAGTCTTAAATCGGCGTCCATGTATGCTTATGATTCATTAGACTCGAGTGGCAATAGACATACGTTAGTGTTTGTGCCTGCCTACGACAACCGACACATCTCCTGAGCTCGTTGTACATCTATCATCAACATGTTCGCATATCTATGATCACGAGGAAGTTCAATCGATTCCGCCTGTCTTCGGAGATACCCTTCTCAAGGTTTCGCTAGGTTTGGAAATCATTGAACAACAAATTCGCCTGCCTAAAAGCAGTGAACCCGCAAAGCATATGAAGTTTCTGGTCGGTTTTCTTAGTTCTTCCCTATGCTTGATTTGCTTGGCTTAGCACGAAATTAAGGTATATCCTTGCCTACACCACACCTATAATACGATTGGCATCATCATCAACATAATGAATGACGAACACATTAATCGGCGAAGATCCGGCCATCCGGGGAGGCCTGGCCAAAGCCGTTGATCTCTTCACAAATCTCGTTGCAAGTTTCCTACTTTTGCCCGCAACAAGTGTTTTCAATCACTGCTTTCATCACTGTTGCATGTATTTGAGTCTGAGCGCTTTGTCAGAACGAGTCGCCACTCCAAATCGAAGAGTATGCACCGTTAAGAGCTAGTTTGGCAACTTCATTTTTGAAAGGAATTCTTATTGTCCAAAGAAAAAATAAACTATTTTTTCTTAGAAAAATAGAAATCACTTGAAAATAGGGTACGATCTTTAACCGTAGGGAGCTCTCCCCTATCGGCTGTAGCGTGTAGGGTGAGCTCCGACGCCCCGGCTAGCAGCAATGGCTCCCCCTCCCACCACTGACCCTGAATGCAAGGGGACAGTGAATCCCCGAGGGAAGAGGGAGCTCTAATCTCCCCCTTCCATGAATCAATACATTTAATTGCTAAGGGCCCCTTTGGCAGGGCTCTGGCTTCTCCAAAAACGGCTTTGGCTCTGGCTCACGAGGTGAAGCCACTTCTTTAGATGAGCCAAAGCCATTCTGAAAAATCATTTGGCAAAACGGCTTATAGGTTGTTTTTCAGAAAGACTCTTGTATAGTTTACTTTTTACGTGGTCGATCTCTCCTGTACGTGGCTAGAGATTGAGGGCAGGACCAAAAAAAATAATTTGGACTGGTGGGAGGGCTATTGTGCAAAAATGACGTGAGCTGAAGCCGGGTGAGCCACTTTTTTTGGCTCATGCCCTCTAGTTCATTTTGGAAAAGCACTTCACTGGTGAAGCCATTTGAAAAAGAGGTGTTTGGCACAACTTTTGCATTAGCCAGAGCCGAAGCTGAAAAATAAGCCCTACCAAAGGGGCCCTAAATTAACTCATTTTAAGTTTAATTACCTAATAGTAATATGTATTATGGTACTATAAATATAATAGTATTTTTTAAAACTGCAGAAACTAATATAGAAAAGTCAAATAGTTCAGTTAAAGAGTAAATGATGGAGAGGAGATTAAATAGACAGAATAATAGTTAAGGAGAGACTATTTAAATAAGAATAGAAAATAAGAATAGAAAGTACGAATAAGCATGTTTGGAAGGGGAAATGGTTGAAGTTAGTCTAAGAGGAGCACCGAAATGTTAACAACCGACCTCTAGTCTCTTTTAGTACTGGAAAGGTACATATAGAATGTGTTTGGTTGAGTAGCGGAGACGAATAGAGCGGCTAAATTCTTATTTTTTGGATGTTTGGTTTACAACAGAGGAGAACTAAGTGTCTCCTAGAGTCTATATATGGCAATTATTTGAGATGCTCTCACTTCACTAAAACGATCGGACGCGAGCGTTCTCGCGGACGCAAGCACTCTTCTCCATCTCCTCCCCTCCACACTCATATGGCTCTCTAACCAAACAATAAATAGAGTGACTTCGCTTTATTCTACTCTTCAACCAATCAAAAAATAGAGTAATTCCGTTCTACTTGCCAAACACAGAAAGAAATAGCTCAATTCTCAGAAACTGGAATGGAGCCGCTCCATCTTAGTTGGCTCCCGAGGGCCAAACACACCCATAAAATGTGAACAATAACACGCCACTCAACTCATGCATCCAAATAGCGCATGGAAATCAGATTCTACACAATCGCAGTCAGTACAAATAACAACCCCAGGCGATTTTAGGCCCCGTGGTAGGGACGTTTTACCTCTTTCTAATTCCGTCTGTAAAGATGAGATGACATTTGACAGGATTTCTCAACAGAAGCTGTGAGCGTCTTGGTCAGGTTTCTGTCCAGAAACTGCAACAAGCTGGTACTAGAAACTCCTCACCTCATGTTACACATCTGTCAGGACTCCAGACACATGTGTAATATACATGCTTCAATTCTAGCGGAAGAGCCTAGGAACAGATCGCCGTGGGATCTTCCCTTCAAGCTTCAATCTTCTGTATGCCTCCCTGATGTGGCAAGGCCTAATGGGTCCTGAATCCTTCCTCTCGCTCATGACCACTCTTGCTGCAATACACACGATGAAATTGTTAAGGGAAAACAACAATCAAGAGAGCCACCCTGAAGACTTTTGTCAAACCTAAAGTCTGCTCTGCTAGCAGGTTCCTTGTAACATAGTGAGGTGGAAAGAAGAAAATGGACCTCTGATTCCAAACAGAAACAAAAGCCAAACTAAAACACAAAATCATACTAGTTAAGATTACAGCTGTATGTTCACTATCATGCTTAGACAAAGTACAAAACATACAATTCAGCAACGTTGTAGCAGATTCGATTCCATAGAAACAAAGTAAACAACACGACTATTCTGAACTTGCCTGTTTCAATTAGCTCACCAACAAATATTTTGGCGATTCCCGATACCACAATTGACGTAGGGATAGAAATCTTCTGACTTCCAGTGATGCTTGCCAACAGCTGTAAGTAAACACAATATGGATCAACACTACAAATCTGGTTGCAGACTGGTTGAGCTACTCAATACCAAATAAATGACAAAAATATTCAAGTTTGTTATCATACACCCTCTATCCTATTTATTAATTGGTACGGACATGAAACTTTCAGAGTACAGCATGATGAAGAAAACAAGCTAAAAACTACCCACCAAGTAGTTATCCAAGCAATTTTACAGGAAAAATAAAAAACCAATACATGTAACATACACGACCATCTCAATGTGTTTCATATAAGGCATCTTGAGCAAAGTATTTTTTACATGACTTAGTTCTTTAGCAGCTAGCACTAATTTGGCTTTAGATACTACCATTAATAGTGCATTAAAGAAGATAAAATATACGCTCTATATGCATAATTGCATATATTCATTTAAAAATTCAATTATTGAGGAATACTGGGAGGAATATAAATAATGCATGAGGTTAGGTCATTTGATACAGGAAAATAGAAAAGACACCGCTACAAGTCAGGGAATTTCAAAGTTCAAATATCCACTTGCATCTCAATTCCTTATGGACTCACACCTACAAGTGTCAGGTGTAAGGAATGGAGCTGTAAGTGGGTATTTGCATTTTTGCTACATTTCTATGATTAATAAGTGAAGCCATACCCTTTTCATGTTAGATTTCTGAAATCCAGATCTTCGGAATGACTCATAACGGTTCATCTGCTGTTGTGTAAATTGGGACAGTATAGCACTGACAAAGGACACAGTTAGAACATAGACATAGAGTTTAGTAATCGATACAAGAAAGTATGAATAATCTCCCTTTTATGTACTAGGGAATATAAACAACAGGTGCGAACCGTGGTATTTTTCTCGTCAACCGCCAATACATAGTAGTAATTCAGAAAATAACTTTCTAAATACCAACAATAATGGAAACAAGCCTACTATCAAACACTCATACAAAAGATAAGGGCAAACGATAATGGAAACAAGTCTACTATCAAATACTCATACAAAAGATAAGGGCAAACGATGCTAACACTAATATTGACCTTGTAGCACGATTCAGTTGAGAGCTGCTAGCTTTGTTATGTGTGATTGGTTTCTGCGTGTTTAAGTTTAACAAAAGTAGAGTAAGGGTTCACCAACTTGCTGATCCAGTGATTGACCTATTTGTTTATATTTATCTAAGAAAGACAACTAGGATTACGGAAAATGAACAAAAGACTACTAGCAATAAGGCAAGGAATGTCCAGTTATTTGCTTTTGGATCGTTATTAATCTCTGTGTGGTTAACAAAGTCAGAATTAGGGTTCGCTGGCTTGCAGTCCTCCCCAAGCGCATATCTACTGAGAGAATTATTCCAATTACGAAGAACCAGCGAATCTGTACGTATAACAAGGCAGTGTGACTTGCGATATCCAAAATTTGAACAGGCAAGGCATATTCAAGCACGAACTTCATCTTAGCGAGCTTGTCTGGGTCGCCAGTGCTGCTGGGAAGCTTCTCGAGGTCGACCTCAATCTGGTCCTCCTCGTCGTCGTCATCCTCCTGCTGCTCCCTATGGACACGGGCCTTGGCCTTGGCACCGGCTGCGGCTGCGTGCGACGCCGGGGCCGACGGCTGGCGCGGGGGCGGGCCGCCGTCGTAGTCCTCGGGGTCCTCCGCAGGGCCCGCGGCGCCGGGTTCATCCTCGGGCGGCGCCGGCGACTCCGGCGGCGAGTCCTGCTCCTCGACGTCGGCCTCGAACGGGTCCTTCATGGAAGACGCACGCGGCTCGGTGGCGGTGGATGTGCGAGAGGCCGGGAACGGAACGGATGCAGAGAGAGAAGAAGACTCTGCTGGGAGGAACCGGGGGAAGTGATGGGTCGGCTGGATTCCTGCTGCGGACGGCAAGTTGGTTGGGCCTAGGAGTGCGCCGTCGGTTTTTATGGAAACTTTGGCCGTAGGCCGTAGCTAGTGTTGGGCATCTTGCGTGTTTCGATAGGTTAGGCCCACAGGGCTCGGGAGCTGACATGGTGCGCAGCGGGCTGATGACGTGCTAGTAACTGACCATGGGCTTCCTTTCAGCAAAAAAGAAAACAAAAATATTATGGGCTGGATCGCGCATGATACCGAATGTGGATGGGAGTCTAGCCCATTAGGCTTTATGCCAACAACTAGAGGGTATTTGGTTTATAGCGATTTAGTCACTTTATTTTATTCTATTTAGTTTCTAAGTTGCTAAATGTAAAAAATTAAAGTTTTAATTTATGTATTTGATAATTTAGAGACTAAAATAAATAAAATAAAATAGAGTGACTAAAAATTAGTCACTAGAAACCAAACATCTCTAGTCATGACAGTGCATCCACTAATATAACCCATAGGTGGAACATTCTAATTCCTAATGCATACACAATACGATGATGATGTTTTCTTAGGTTATCTCCAACATATTATTCATCAACATCTCTCATTTTTCAAATCTCAGTAAACCGTACCGTCTACAATGCAAAAACAACTTTGTTTTGTACAGGCAGACATTCACAAGCTGTTTGACCATAACCAAGAACCACGACAGATTCTAGGTGCCACGAAGATCTCTCTTCACAAGTCCAACTGCGCGGCCATCATCCAACGTCCACACCAACATCCGCACCCACCAGTAGTGTGCTATCACCCTCCGCGGCTACGCCTCCGTGTTGGCCGTTTTGGCACGCTTCTCACCTCACGCCTCGGCGATCGTGATACTCGGTAGGTACTCACACTCATATGATTCTCGTTCGCTCAATCACATACTCACTCGTCTTGCATTGTTTGCGCAATTAGACCTCGACAGCAAGCTATATAAGCATCATCATTGGCAGCGCGAGTAACGCGCGCCAGTACCAGTATTATACATCATAGACTATGAGATACCTACCGTATCTCGCTGCCGGCCGGCGGATCGTATCGCTCCGTTAATACGTATCGTACCTGCAAGATATTACGTAGTACATATATTGGATCGGCAGCGGTTGGAGAAGGGAGTACATTTGGCTTCTTATCTGGCAGGTGTCGTGCTGATGTGTCGAGCTCTCAGCTCGCGCGCTGGTGTCATCTTACTGTCGACGAACACATGTTTATAATTAAAAGAATAACATCTTAAACCTTAGAATAAATCTAGAAAAAAATGCAAACACCTGTGTCAAATCAAATACTTAAATTCGATGGACACATATCACCACAAATAAACCTAACACACGCAACAGTCACTACCGGAATCCGGGCATTTGCCGAGTGTCAGGCTCTTTACCGAGTGCTTTTTATCGGGCACTCGGCAAACAAGACTTTGCCGAGAGCCGCACTCGGTAAAGTCCTGCGCTCGGTAAAGAACGTATTTACCGAGTGCGGGACACTCGACACAGCGAAGCACTCGGCAAATAATATTTTGCCGAGCGGCAAAGACGGCGCTCGACAAAGGGCCGTTAGCGGCCGTCTACAGCTGACGGCCGTCAGCCTTTACCGAGGGCCGAAAGCCGGCACTCGGCAAAGCAGATTCTTTGCCGAGTGCCAAATATATGGCACTCGACAAAGAGTGTCTTTGCCGTGTGTCATCTCTGAACACTCGGCAAAGGCGGCGATTCCGGTAGTGAGTAGTTCTCTTATCCCTATATAAACAGTTGCTGCGGTAATTAAACAGTTGCTGGGAGGATTGACTGCCCGGCAAAATAATAATCTGAAAACTTATTAACTGATGAACCCTCCAATACGTCTGGAGAATCTTTCATTAATTAAAAACACCGGATTATTATTGGCTTCTGGTCGGCATGAGGCATCCATTATTGTGCAAAAGCCAATTTAGGGAAGGTCGAGAACGAATGTCGCTTTTGCCAAGCTAGTTGACACCAATAAGATTACCGCGGTGCCAATCTGTGCAGATACCGTATTGCAATTGAGAGGAAGCAGCATAGTAATATTAATTAATCGACGCGACAAACTAAACATTGTTAGCCGCTGCCACTAGCTAGCATCCACTCAGCCCCATGCATTATATATACACACACAGTATTAAAGAATCATCGAGAGGAGCACATACAATACAATCAGTACCAGACCAGCACATGTTGTTCTTCCTGTTTGTCTGCTTGTTTTAGCTCTTAATCTGGTGTGCAATTTGCAAGAGCCTGTATATATATGGACGTGTTTGGGTGGAATGAAAGGTGAATGGGTCGATTATTTTTCCCGGAAAAGCTGAGGCAGCAGGTACGGTGACTCGATGAGAGGTCTTTGGCGTCGCCCGCGGCGGTGGTGGTTGGACGACGGCGAAAGCTTTGTAGGCTGCCTGTGTGTGCGTGCTGTCATTGCGTGCGCACGCACGGCCGGTCCTATCAGCGGGAAATTGCGTGCGTGCGGTCTGATTCGCCATTTTCTGCTCATCCGCGGCGTCATCGTGCGCTAGAAACATCAGGTTGCTCACGAACCAATAATGGCATCAGAGACAGCGTTGTTATTGTATATGCGCGCCCTACGTCTGGGTACAGGTTAAGGGATTAGATAAACTACGGCCAAGCCTTCGATCTGATAAAACCTTACTTGCAGGGGTATGTTGGCGCTGAACACTAGGTGCGGTGCTCTCTACGGTGCCGACGGTCCGTAAACTCGTTGTAGGAGAGGCTCCTTCCACCATGCTTCGAATGGTCCGCGCTTAAGGGTCGGATAGTCTATGATGGCTTTGGGTCTTCTCTTTCACAGGAACATGAATCATGTCTCTTATAGAGGGACCTCGTTAGAGAGAAGAGATCCTAAGATTATCTTGGGGTCGACAGACCACCCAAGACGTCTCTATATGACGTCGAGCTGAAAAAAGGTGAAGAAATAGACCGTGGAAGACTAATAATAGGACTAAACTAAGGCTATGTTACTTCTACTCCTAATGAAAGTGAAGAACAATGTAAATAAGGTAAATTTGATAAATACATTTGATTGGATCGATTGTGGGGCGTCATTCGGTCGTACCCCTTCGTTTATATAACGGGGAGGTCTAGAACTATTACAAGTCGGCTCCCAAACAAATCCCATAGATTTTGCTAACAAATCCTGCAAGAAATCACGACCCCTAACTGATTATGTGTTGGAACTTGCTCTCCTGGGCAAGTTGATCCAACGGAAAAGTGGGAAGAGAGTTTGCAAAGTTTAACGTGGCATGGCAATAGCTCTGCTAATCTGCCCTCTCCATGGTACTGTATAGGGGTATTTATAGGCACCCGAGTGCCTACCGTCCTCGAGCAAGGACGTTTATGCCCTCGGATGCCCAGATCATCCTCAAAATATTCCCCCAAAGGGAGGTTACAGACCGTCATTACAAAAAAGGCTATTACAGATGAGGCCCGTAACATGCTCATCCCTGCGGGGCCCGTTACAGTGGGCCGAATCCCACTTGGCCTTCTGGGCACGATGAGGACGTGAGGCCAGTAGTCGTCAAGCAGAGTCTTGCCTTCATCTTGCAATGGAGAGGAGCGAAGCCACGGAGTCCGGTCGCGAAGTCCTCATCTAACCGGCGTCCTTGGCGTCGTTGGTGAAGCGAGGCGATGAAGGCATGGAGCGAAGGGTAGCGCCTTCGCCTTCGCCCCAACATTTGCCCTCCGAGGGACCAGTTCGACTGAGTCATCTGGTGTCAAAGACGTCGCTAGATGGTGGAGACGCTGCCCTCGCTCGAAGTGGTCCCGTGGGGGTTTTTGAGGTGACCTTTGATGGACGTGGCACTGTTGGACTGCGTGTTTCCCAAAGCGTCGCGCCCTGTCTATAAAAGGGTGCGGCGCAGCTTGGGCTGTCGCTTACCTTTGCATGCGCTGGGAAACCCTAACTTTTTGAAACCGCTCGCCTGCGCCCCTTGCTCTTCTGCTTCGGAGATCTGGCCCGCGTCAAGCAAACTGCGCGCCGCCGTCGACGGTATGTAGCAATGTCATCTTCTTCCTCATCTGCTGTGAATGCGCCGTCGGCCAATTCGTCGTCCGGGGATACTCGAAGCGATATGGCGGCGATGGAGTTACAGTCGGGCCACACGGTGGAGTTCGGTGTCTCGAGGATTTCCTCAGGTCACGTGCAGGACATGCAGCAGTTGGAGTACTTTGGTAACGGTGTTGGGCGTGTCCCAGGGGCAGAAGAGATTCCTGAGCCTGAGGGCGAATTAGTTGTGTTCGAGGCATTCTTCATTGCCGGCCTTCGACTGCCTGTGCATCATTTCGTGGTGGAGGTCTTACAGAGGTTCAACGTCCAAGTCCACCAGTTGACACCTAACGCCGTGGTGGCCCTGACGAAGTATGTCTAGGCGGTGACTTCGTACGGCGGTCAGCCCTCCGTGGAGGTCTTCGCCAAGAACTATTGTCTGCACTGGCAGAAGAGAAAAATTGGAGGTGAGATTGCACAGTTTGGATCATGCACCTTCACGCCGAGGACCGGAAAGACTTCGGCGGAAGTCGTGGAACTAGTCCCCTGCGCGCGCAATAAGTGGGGCTACTAGTGGAACTATTGGTTTTATGTTTCGGGAGAGGAAGTTGAAGGCCTTCCAGGGCTCCCCACGGCCGTGATGTGCTCCCATTGTCATGTGGTATTTCCAGCGTTCGAGGTGGTGGAGGACGATGAGGACGAAGGGGCCCTCCGGTGTGCTGCCCGCATGAGTAGCGGGCATGATTTGGTTGAGGAATTCGTCGGTTATGGAGTGTGGCCCTTGGCGCATGGCTGGGCGCTTGGCGAAGTGTGCCCTCGCCAGATGCCTACCCTGGGCGGGCAGCTGGTGCGAAGTCCTACCTTCGCCTTGGATTTGCGCGGCCGGAACCCAGCCGCGTTCGTGCGTGAAGTAGAGGATGGGGCTGTAAGGATGGTGAGGCGGTATGTGCCTAGGACGGAGGCTCTGTGGAGTTGGGATATTCGTGGATCCAATGTTCGCTTGAACCGTGTCTTCGAGTTAAACCATTTGCCATATGGCGGTTACCCTGGAGACGCTGCTGCTGCTATTGATCGCCGCGGAAAAGAGCCAGTGGCTGCGGCTGAGGAAGGCCCTTCACGGGAGGCGGCACCAACCGTTAAGAAGAGAAAACTAGGTACTACAGCTGAAGGGTTGGGGGTCCCCGATTGTTTTGTTGTGGAGTTAATGGGGACTTGTGCGGCCCTCGGGGGAAGGATGTCTTCGCCCAAGCTCTGGGAGTCTTCGGCGCGAATGCTGGAGGTTACCGGGGGTCGATGGCCAAGGAACGTTCTGATCCCCCGGGCAGCCGGTGAGGACATATGTGCGTCTCATTTGGCCCGTGAGATGAAGATTTTTCCTTATGGACGGAATATTGCTGCTGTTGTAGTGGTAGTGATGGACAAGGATCGTCAAGATGCGGCGCAGAAGCGCCGGGCGTTCACTAGGGTCGGGGACCCTAGTCGCGAGGTGAAGAGGGTGCGGGCGGGCGCTGAAAGGGAATTATGCTTACATCTAGTTCCTAAATAATTTTGGTGGTTGAATTGCCCAACACAAATATTGGACTAACTAGTTTGCTCTAGTGTATAAAGTTATACAGGTGCCAAAGGTTCACACTTAGCCAATAAAAAGACAAAGTATTGGGTTCAACCAAAGAGCAAAGGGACAACCGAAGGCACCTCTGGTCTGGCGCACCGGACTGTCCGGTGTGCCACCGGACATGTCTGGTGCACCAGAGGACTCCGACTTCAAACTCGTCACCCTCGGGAAATTCTAGAGGCGTCTCCGCTATAATTCACCGGACTGTCCGGTGTACACCGGACATGTCCGGTGCTCCAAGGAAGAGCGGCCTCCGGAACTCGCCAGCCTCGGGAATTCGTTGAAGCTGCTCCGCTATAATTCACCGGACTGTCCGGTGTACACCGTACTGTCCGGTGTAACAGCGGGGCAACGGCTACTTCTGGCGCCAACGGCTACCTGCGACGCATTAAATGCACGCCAGCGCGCGCAGAGGTCAGGCATGCCCATGCTGGCGCACCGGACACTCTACAGTACATGTCCGGTGCGCCACCGGACATCAAGGCGGGCCCAGAGACAGAGCTCCAACGGTCGAATCCCAACGGCCTTGGTGACGTGGCTGTCGCACCGGACATGTCCGGTGTGCACCGGACTGTCCGGTGCGCCATCGAACAGACAGCCTCACCAAACGGCTAGTTTGGTGGTTGGGGCTATATATACCCCCAACCACCAGAGGCGGGCCCAGGGGGTATTCATGGGTATTCATTGAATACCCAAAATTTTTGTGATCTATAGTAATTTATCAATAATGTATTACACAAAATAGCGTTAGAGCATTAATTTCTTTAATCTTTTGAATTTTTGAATACCCAATATCAAATGTCTGGGCCCGCTTCTGCCAACCACCCCCATTCATTGCATCCAAGTTTTCCAGCTTCCAACCACTATACAAGAGCTAGCATTCATTACAAAGCACACCAAAAGAGATCAAATCCTCTCCCAACTCCACACAAAGCCTTAGTGACTAGAGAGAGTGATTTGTAGTGTTCATTTGAGCTCTTGCGCTTGGATCGCTTCTTATTCTTTGCCATTCTTTCTTGTGATCAAACACTCACTTGTAATTGAGGCAAGAGACACCAATTGTGTGGTGGTCCTTGCGGGAAGTTTGATTCCCAAGTGATTTGAGAAAGAGAAGCTCACTCGGTCCGAGGGACCGTTTGAGAGAGGGAAGGGTTGAAAGAGACCCGGCCTTTGTGGCCTCCTCAACGGGGAGTAGGTTTGAGAGAACCGAACCTCGGTAAAACAAATCCGCGTGTCTCACTTCATTATTTGCTTGCGATTTGTTTTGCACCCTCTCTCGCGGACTTGATTATATTTCTAACGCTAACTCGGCTTGTAGTTGTGATTATTTTTGAGAATTTCAGTTTCGCCCTATTCACCCCCCCCCTCTAGGCGACTTTCAGGCGCGAAGTCCACCGCCTCCGTTGGCAGCAGACCACCACTGGCTGCGAAGCCAGCCATCCCTAGGCCTAGCAAGTCTTCGTCGAGTGTGAGGGTTGTCGCTTCCGGGTCGGGCAAGCCGCCCTCGGCTGAGCCCACGAAGGAGCGAAGGCCGCCGTCTCCGGTGCGCACCAACGAGGCAGCGGCAGGTGGTGCCAACCTTGACATGGACATCTACGTGGATGATTACCGCGTAGGTGGTGTCATGATGTTCGATGCGCACACGGGTCGAGGACTCGTTGGTGAGAGTTTCTTTTTTGTTTTTTTACATGGCGACTGGGTCTTGAACAAGATTGTGGTGCAGGATTGGATGTTGGGCAACTGGCTGTTGTCCCAGCTATGGCTGCGGCGGCTACCAAGGTGAAGGGTACTTCGCAGGACCCATGGTCCAAATTTTGCGCAGTGGCGAGATTTCGTCGGCCGCCGCCGCTAAGGACGTGGCGAGCTCTGTTTCCCAGCAGCTAAAGCATGCGACGCAGCAGCTGAAGCATGTAAGTCGTCTTGGACTTCATTAGTTCGTTGTGTTTAAGCGGTTGCGAATCTGATGGATTTTTTGTGGCAGGCGACCGCCTTCGTCGACCATGTTGCGTCGAACGCTTTGACTTCGGAGTTCGCTGCCGAGAGGCAACGGCTCGAGGGCAGGATTGAGCGCCTCCGGGCATAGCATACAGAAGCTGTTCGGGACAAGTCAGCTGCGGAAAACAAGAGCCACAGATTGACGCAGAAGTTGGCGGCTGCGGAGGCCGAGAAGGAGGATCTCAGGCGCCAGTTGGCGACGGAGAGGAAAGACACGAACAGAGCCTGTGCTGAGGCGCAAGCTGCACAAGCCGAGGCCAAACTTGCCCGTGCGGAGGCCAGTCTCGCCCGCTAACGCGCCGAGGAGATGGAAGCGAGCCTCAGCGGCCTGCGCGACCACGTGGACAAGGCGAAGGCCTCTACTCGCGTAGAGGTCGACCGGACGCATCCGCAGCTCATGGAGGCGTATCGGGAGCTTGGTGCACGGACCGCTCCCTTTGAAGCGTCTGGGAAGGAGGTGGGCCTCCGCTTCCTCGGGTGGCTGCAGGAGAAGCTGGAGGTGCTACCGACGATTGTGACGGGCATGATGTCCTTCGCCTCCCTCATCACCTGCAAGGGGGCCGTGAATGCCCTATCCCACGAGGGATGCGGGCACTTCGAAGTCTTCAACCGATCGGACAAGGACTTCGAGCGCGGAATCTTCCAGGTTGAGGACCCGGTGCTGAAGCGGTCGGCTGAGGCGCTTTACGATAGGATGTGAGGCCCTCACGACCGTGAGACTGTCCGGGAGAGGTCCGACCGGGCGATGGAGCAGGTAAGAGTATATGTGGGTGTGTGTATTTGTGTGATTGTTTAATGAATGTGTTTTTTCTGTAGATGGCGCACGATGAAGAGGTCGAGGACCTCGGGGATCTGGATAGCACACTGCCCGAGGCGTCAGGGTGGAGCTGGCGCCGCCATCGGATGCTGGCGAGGGCCCCCTGGTGACCCCCGCGCCGACTGGTGCCGGCGAGGACCCCGTGCCGGCTGCTGCGTCGAGTGGTGGGGACACTTCGATGGTGGCGGGCGAACCAGCAGTCGAAGACCCTGCAGTGTCGGCCAGCCCTTCGCAGGTGGCGAGATAGGGTTTAGGGCTGTCGCGTGTGATTTTTGTTTTTGTGATACTGAAACTCGGTTGCTGCGCAGGTTCCGACGTATGGGCCTGCGCACGCAACCGCTGATGACAATACTAATTTTGTGGCGGCCGCAACCATAGTGCCTGCCAATGATAATTCGTCTGGCTCTAGATCTGAGTGTTCTGAGTCTAATGGTGAGTCTGGGGGTTCGTTTTCCTGGACCGAAGAGTCCTCGGATGAAGGCTTGGATTATTTTGCTGCATTAGATGTGGCCACGGCAGAGTCCCTGCCGCGGGTGGAGGTTGGCGAGGTAGCTGATCTGTCTAATGCAAGGACCGAGTGTCGGAGGCGAAGGGTGGTTTCGAAGCATAGCGTGGCGAGGTTTCGCGAAGCGGTAGGCACCGTCGTATGGGGTTGGAGAGGGATCGTATTCGAGTAGACCAGCTTGGTAAACGAGGACTATTGTCCTCGCCGGTTGGGACGAGCAATGGTGAGGGGATCTGCGAAATCTTTTTGAGGGTGAGGAATTGAGAATAATTTTGTTCAATTATAGGGAGTTGGGCATCATCCCGAAGGTTGAACCGATGTAATATGTGATGTCCTCGCTGAGTGTATGAAAATACAACTTGTATGTAACTGCGACTTGTGTTGTAATGTGGCCTGTTGGCCGTTTTCGCGCGCTTGTGCTGATTTGGCTGCATCCTTAGGCGACTTTTGCGCGGAGTGTCTTTTTGGTAAAAGACTTCGATTAACGCACTTGTTGTGCTATTTCGGCTGCACCCTTAGGCGTCTTTTGCATGGAGTGTCTTTTTGGTAAAAGACTTCGATTAACGCACTTGTTGTCCTATTCCGGCTGCACCCTTAGGCGACTTTTACACGGAGTGTCTTTTTCGGTAAAAGACTTTGATTAACACACTTGTTGTGCTGTTCCGGCTGCACCCTTAGGCATCTTTTGCATGGAGTGTCTTTTCGGTAAAAGACTGCGATTAACGCACTTGTTGTGCTATTCTTGCTGCACCCTTAGGTGACTTTTGCACAGAGTGTCTTTTTGGTAAAAGATTTCGATTCACGCACTTGTTGTACTATTCCGGCTACACCCTTAGGCGACTTTTGCACGGATTGTCGCACACGAGGGTAGTCTACGCTACCTGTCACGGTGACTTTGGAGTGGTCGAATACCGAAGGCCGTCGAAACGGTCTTTTTCGACACGTTGCGTCTGAGTTTTGTTTTTGCGGGGGCTTTTGCTGGTATATTACATGGCTCCGCCTCGTTAAAAACCTCACCCCCCGAGAGGAAAAGAGTGCGGGCCAGAATAACATTGTTTACTGGATTACAAGGGCGCATGGGCCCTGATGATTAAACAAAAAATTTGTGGAGGTTGTCAATGTTCCAGGAGTGCTCTAAGTCTTCGCCAAAAGGCGTTACTAGCCTATACGCGCTGGGGGATGTCTTTGACTTGACGATGAATGGACCTTCCCATTTCGGCTCTAGCTTGCCCTGTGATTCTGTCTGGGTGGTCCGAACGAGTATGAGGTCTCCTTTGTCGAACTCTCTTGGGATGACCGTGTGGTCGCGCCAGGCCTTAGTTTGAGCCTAATATTTGTTAAGGGCCTGATGGGCGAGGACGCGGTCTCCATCGATGAGATCTTTAGACGTTGGTTCGTCGACATCGAGGACTGCTGATGTGCTTATTCGCGGTGACCCATGCTTTATTTCCTGCGGTGTCATGGCCTCGGATCCGTACAATAGACAAAAAGGTGTGAATCCGGTTGCCCGGCATTCTATCGTGTTTAGGGCCCAGACCACTTCAGGTAGCTGGTCGGCCTATTTGCCCTTCTTGTCGACGAGAAGTCGTTTCTTAATGGCAGTGAAGATTTTGCCGTTGGCGCGCTCGACGACACCATTGGATTGCGGGTGGTATACCGAGGCGAAGACAGGCATGGTGCCGATGGAGAAACAGAAATCCCTGAAGTCCTGGTTGTCAAACTGTTTGCCGTTGTCGACTGTGAGTTCGGACGTGGCTCTGAATCGACAGACAATGTTTTGCCAGAAGAACTTTTGGGCTGTCTTCGACGTTATTGTGGATATTGCTCTGGCCTCGATCCACTTGGTGAAGTACTCAACGGCAACAAAGGTGAATTTGAGGTTCCTTTGGGCCGTGGGCAGTGGTCCAACAATATCCAGCCCCTAGCGTTGTAGTGGCCATGTGTGGGCGATCAGCTTGGTGAACTGTGAGGGATTGCTCGAGTGGGGAGAAAACTTCTGGCATGCTTCACAAGACCTCGTGACTTGATTCGCAGTACAGATTATCGCGGGCCAGTAAAATCCTTAACGGATCACCTTGGAAGCGAGGGCCCTGGGTCCAGAGTGGGAGCCGCAAATTCCGTTGTGGACTTCGCGAAGGATTTGAATGCCTTTGGTTTCGGTCACGCACTTTAGCATGGGCTGACTGATCCCCTTTTTGTACAGTTGGCCCCCGACTAGTTCGAAGTCCCGGCTTCGGTGCTTGAGGCGTTTGGCCTCATTGATGTCACTTGGGTGGTAATGTCCTTGCAGATACAAGGTTATGGGGGCCCACCAGTCTTCAGTCATGATGAGGTTGATGATGTGATGGCCTTCGGCGTCATTAGTTATTTGTAAGCCCTCCGGGTTGCGGGTAGCTAGTGTTCCGATGACGTGGTAGAACACGTCGGAGGGCAAGGTATCGCCTTTGGCCGCTGCCTTAGCCAACGCGTCGGCCTCTTCGTTCCTGGCATGGTCCACATGCTGTAGGGTGAAGCCCTTGAACTGTTTCTCGAGACTATGAACAGCCGTGAGATACTGCATGAGCACGGGGTCTTTCACTGAATATTCTTTTTCGACTTGGCCGGCAACTACCTTGGAATCTATATTGACTATGCATGTGGTGACGCCGAGTGCTCACTGTTTGCGAAGGCCTAGGATGATGGCTTCATATTCTGCTATATTGTTGGTGCATCTGTCAGACTCCAAGGCGAAGCTAAGGCGTGCCGCGTATCTGTATTTGACACCTGTGGGTGACATGATAATTGCCGCTGCGCCTACCCCCGCATGGCACCATGCGCCGTCGTAGTTGATGGTCCACACCTCCTCTGGAGACCTTCTTGCTGCCATGCTGGCCCTGTCCAGTCAACGATGAAGTCTGCCAGGACCTGCGACTTGATTGTTGTCCTAGGTTCGAAGGTGATGTGGTACCCAGAGAGTTCGACTACCTATTTGTGAAAGCGAAATGTGCCCTTGGGCCATTTCTAAGTATTTTGGTGATTTAGTGCCCAACACAGGTGCCTAATCGTAAAATGGTGGACAAAGTACAAATCAAGGATAAAGGTATGTTTCTCAGACTTAGTACATTGTTTTATGGACTAATGTATTGTGTCTAAGTGCTGGAAACAGAAAAAAAACGAGTTGGAGAAGAGATGGCTCGAGCAGCCAAAGTCTGCCCAGTCTGGGTGCACCGGACTGTCCGGTGGTGCACCGGACAGTGTCCGGTGCGCCAGGCTGGCTTGGGTAAAGTGGCTGCTCTCGGGACTTCGACGGCGGTGTACGGCTAAAATTCACCAGACTGTCCGGTGGGCCGCTCACAGACGAACTCTTCGCTCTCGGGAAACCATCAACGGCGTACGGCTAAAATTCACCGGACTGTCCGGTGTGCACCGGACTGTCCGGTGAGCCAACGGTCGGCCGCGCAATCTGCGCGGGACACGTGGCCGAGCCAACGGCTAGAAGGGGGCACCGGACTGTCCGGTGTGCACCGGACATGTCCGGTGTGCCAACGGCTCTCAGGCTACCAACGGTCGACTGCGCCATTTTTGGAAGGAAATCGGTCACCGGACAGTGTCCGGTGTGCACCGGACTGTCCGGTGTGCACCGGACTGTCCGGTGCGCCAGTCGACAGAAAGCAAGATCAGCCTTCCAAGATTGCTCTCAACGGCTCCTAGCTGCCTTGGGGCTATAAAAGGGACCCCTAGGCGCATGGAGGAGAACATCAAGCATCTCCTAAGCATTCCTAAGCACCAAGACATCGATTTCGCGCCTTTGATTCTTTGCAATAGCGATTAGAGCTCTAGTTGAGTGGTGAACTCATTGAGTTGTGTTGTGAGCTCTCGTTGCGACTTGTGTGCGTGGTGTTGCTGTGATTTCTTGTCTTGAGTGCGTTGCTAATCCCTCCCTTGCTCCGTGTTCTTTGTGAATTTCAAGTGTAAGGGCGAGAGGCTCCAAATTTGTGGAGATTCCTCGCAAACGGGATTGAGTAAAGCAAACAAAACACCGTGGTATTCAAGTGGGTCTTTGGACCGCTTGAGAGGGGTTGATTGCAACCCTCGTCCGTTGGGACGCCACAACGTGGAGTAGGCAAGCGTTGGTATTGGCCGAACCACGGGATAACCACCGTGCCATCTCTGTGATTGATCCTTGTTGGTTATTGTGTTTTGTTGAGGATTCCTCTTTAGCCACTTGGCAATTATTATGCTAACGATTAACCAAGTTTTGTGGCTTAAGTTTTTAAGTTTCACAGGATCACCTATTCACCCCCCCTCTAGGTTCTCTCAATTGGTATCAGAGCCGTTCTCTTCACAAAGGGACTAACCGCCCGAAGAGATGGATCCTAAGGGGAAGGGTATCGTGATCAACGACAAAGAGAAGGAATCCTTCGTCAACGAGCCGAAGGACGACAAGCCTACCGACTCCGGCTCGGGTCATAGACGGAAGGAAGGGAAGAAGAAGAAGACAAGGCGCATCAAGGAGATCGTCTACTACGACGACAGCGATGAATCTACTTCTTCCCAAAAGGACGATGACCACAACGACTACGAGAGAAGGAAACCGGTTAATTCGAACTTTTCTTTTGACTACTCTCGTATTCCGCAAAGTTCAAATTCACATTTACTCTCCATTCCACTCGGCAAGCCCCCACACTTTGATGGGGAGGACTACGGATTTTGGAGCCACAAAATGCGTAGTCACCTATTCTCTCTCCATCCTAGTATATGGGAGATTGTGGAGAGTGGAATGCACTTTGATAGTTCGGATAGTCCCATGTTCATTAATGAGCAAATCCATAAGAATGCACAAGCTACTACTGTTCTTCTAGCTTCACTGTGCAGGGATGAATATCACAAAGTGAGCGGCTTGGATAACGCCAAGCAGATCTGGGACACCCTCAAGATTTCTCATGAGGGGAACGACGTCACCTTGCTCACCAAAATGGAGTTGGTGGAGGGCGAGCTTGGACGGTTCGTGATGATAAGAGGCGAGGAGCCAACTCAAACATACAACCGGCTCAAGACTCTTATCAACAAAATAAGGAGCTACGGAAGCACGCGATGGACAGACCACGACGTCGTCCGACTGATGCTAAGGTCCTTTACTGTTCTTGATCCTCATTTGGTGAATAATATCCGTGAGAATCCCAGGTACACCAAAATGTCGCCCGAAGAAGTCCTAGGAAAATTCGTCAGCGGGCGAATGTTGATCAAGGAGGCGAGGTACGTGGACGACGCTTTGAATGGTCCAATCAATGAACCGCAACCCCTTGCTCTCAAGGCAACAAGAAGCAAGGAGGCGCTACCTAGCAAGGTGGCACAAATTGAGGCGGCCGGACTTAATGATGAAGAGATGGCCCTCATCATCAAAAGATTCAAGACGGCGCTTAAGGGTCGCAAGGGACAGCCAAGCAAGACCAAAGCCAAGGGGAAGCGCTCATGCTTCAAATGCGGTAAGCTTGGTCATTTTATTGCTAACTGTCCCGACAATGATAGTGATCAGGATCAAGGGAACAAGAGGGAGAAGAAGAAAAACTATAAGAAGGCAAAGGGCGAGGCACATCTTGGCAAGGAGTGGGATTCGGATTGCTCCTCGTCCGACTCCGACAATGAAGGACTCGCCGCCACCGCCTTCAACAAGTCATCCCTCTTCCCCAACGAGCGTCACACATGCCTCATGGCAAGGGAGAAGAAGGTATGTACTCGAGACTCTACTTATGCTTCTTCAAGTGAAGACGAAACTAGTGATGAGGAAATAGATTACTCTAGCTTGTTCAAGGGATTGGATAGAAATAAAATTGATAAAATCAATGAATTGATTGATGCCTTGAACGAAAAGGATAGGCTTTTAGAAAAGCAAGAGGATTTGTTGTATGATGAACATGACAAATTTGTAGAGGCACAAAAATCCTATGCTTTAGAAGTTAAAAGAAATGAAATGCTTTCTTATGAACTATCTACATGTCATGAAACCATTTCTACTTTACAAAGTGTTAACAATGATTTAAATGCTAAATTAGAAGTAGCAAATAAATCTAATTCTTGTGTAGAACATGTTATGGTTTGCACTAGGTGTAAGGACATTGATATTGACGCCTGTAATGAACACCTAGTTTCAATTTCGAGATTAAATGATGAAGTAGCTAGTCTTAATGCCCAACTTAAGACTAGCAAAAGTGATTTTGATAAGCTAAAATTTGCAAGGGATGCCTACACGATTGGTAGACACCCCCTCAATTAAGGATGGACTTGGCTTCAAGAGGGAAGCCAAGGACTTAACAAGCCATAAGGCTCCCATCTCCGCCAAGGAGAAAGGGAAGGCCCCTATGGCAAGTAGTACTAAAAAGAACCATGCCTTTATGTACAATGATAGAAGACAGTCTCATAGGAATTGTAATGCTTTTGACTCGCATGCCAATGACTCTTATGCTATGTTTGCCCCCAGCTCTTCCTATATGCATGGTAGAAATATGCCTAGAAAAAATATTCATCATGTGCCTAGGAAAAATATTCATCATGTTCCTAGAAAAGTTATGAATGGTCCCTCTACAATTTATTATTTATCATGCTTTGAATGCTTCCTTTGCTATTTGTAGAAAGGATAGGAAGATAGTTGCTAGAAAATTAGGGGCAAAATGCAAGGGTGATAAAACTTGCATTTGGGTCCCTAAGGAAATTGTGACTAACCTTGTAGGACCCAACAAGAGTTGGGTACCTAAGACCCAAGCCTAAATTTGCCTTGCAGGTTTATGCATCCGGGGGTTCAAGCTGGATTATCGACAGCGGATGCACAAACCATATGACGGGGGAGAAGAAGATGTTCACCTCCTACGTCAAGAATAAGGATTCCCAAGATTCAATCATATTCAGTGATGGGAACCAAGGCAAGGTGAAAGGTTTAGGCAAAATTGCAATATCAAATGAGCATTCTATCTCTAATGTGTTTTTAGTGGAGAGTCTTGGATATAATTTACTATCTGTTAGTCAATTATGTAATATGGGATATAACTGTTTATTTACAAATGTAGATGTGTCTGTCTTTAGAAGATGTGATGGTTCACTAGCTTTTAAGGGTGTACTAGACGGCAAACTTTACTTAGTTGATTTTGCAAAAGAAGAGGCCGGTCTAGATGCATGCTTAATGGCTAAGACTTGCATGGGCTGGTTGTGGCATCGCCGCTTAGCACATGTGGGGATGAAGAACCTCCACAAGCTTCTAAAGGGAGAACACGTGATAGGTCTAACCAATGTTCATTTCGAAAAAGATAGACCTTGTGCAGCTTGTCAAGCAGGTAAACAAGTGGGAGGAGCACATCACAGCAAGAATGTGATGACCACGTCAAGACCTCTGGAGCTGCTACATATGGACCTCTTCGGACCCGTCGCCTATCTGAGCATAGGAGGAAGTAAGTATGGTCTAGTTATTGTTGATGACTTTTCCCGCTTCACTTGGGTGTTCTTTTTGTAGGATAAGTCTGAAACCCAAGGGACCCTCAAGCGCTTCCTAAGGAAAGCTCAAAATGAGTTTGAGCTCAAGGTGAAGAAGATAAGGAGCGACAACGGGTCCGAATTCAAGAATCTTCAAGTGGAGGAGTTCCTTGAGGAGGAGGGGATCAAGCACGAGTTCTCCGCTCCCTACACACCTCAGCAAAATGGTGTGGTAGAGAGGAAGAACAGGACGCTCATAGATATGGTGAGGACTATGCTTGGAGAGTTCAAGACCCCCGAGTGCTTTTGGTCGGAAGCCGTGAACACGGCTTGCCACGCCATCAACAGGGTCTACCTTCACCGCCTCCTCAAGAAGACTTCATATGAGCTGCTAACTGGTAACAAACCCAATGTATCGTACTTTCGTGTATTTGGGAGTAAATGCTACATTCTAGTGAAGAAGGGTAGGAATTCCAAATTTGCTCCCAAAGCCGTAGAAGGGTTTTTATTAGGTTATGATTCAAATACAAAGGCGTATAGGGTCTTCAACAAATCATCGGGTTTGGTTGAAGTCTCTAGCGATGTTGTATTTGATGAGACTAATGGCTCTCCAAGAGAGCAAGTTGTTGATCTTGATGATGTAGATGAAGAAGACGTTCCAACGGCCGCGATACGCACCATGGCGATTGGAGATGTACGGCCTCAGGAACATTTGGAGCAAGATCAACTGTCTTCCTCAACTATGGTGCATCCCCCAACCCAAGATGACGAACAGGTACCTCAAGTGGAGGCGCATGATCAAGGGGGAGCACAGGATGTTCAAGTTGAAGAGGAAGAAGCACCTCAGGCACCTCCAACCCAAGTTCGAGCGACGATTCAAAGGGATCATCCCGTCGACCAGATATTGGGTGATATTAGCAAGGGAGTAACTACTCGTTCAAGATTAGTAAATTTTTGTGAGCATTACTCTTTTGTCTCTTCTATTGAGCCTTTCAGGGTAGAAGAGGACTTGCTAGATCCGGACTGGGTGTTGGCCATGCAGGAGGAACTCAACAATTTCAAGCGCAATGAAGTTTGGACACTGGTGCCTCGCCCCAAGCAAAATGTTGTGGGAACCAAGTGGGTGTTCCACAACAAACAGGACGAGCACGGGGTGGTGACAAGGAACAAGGCTCGGCTTGTGGCAAAAGGTTATGCCCAAGTCGCAGGTTTGGACTTTGAGGAGACATTCGCTCCTGTGGCTAGGCTAGAATCAATTCGTATCTTGTAGCATATGCCGCTCACCATTCTTTCAGGTTGTACCAAATGGATGTGAAGAGCGCTTTCCTCAAGGGGCCGATCAAAGAGGAGGTGTACGTGGAGCAACCCCCTGGCTTCGAGGATGAACGGTACCCTGACCACGTGTGTAAGCTCTCTAAGGCGCTCTATGGACTTAAGCAAGCCCCAAGAGCATGGTATGAATGCCTTAGAGACTTTTTAATTGCTAATGCTTTCAAGGTCGGGAAAGCCGATCCAACTCTTTTTACTAAGACTTGCAATGGTGATCTTTTTGTATGCCAAATTTATGTCGATGACATAATATTTGGTTCTACTAATCAAAAGTCTTGTGAAGAGTTTAGCAGGGTGATGACACAGAAATTCGAGATGTCGATGATGGGCGAGTTGAACTACTTCCTTGGGTTCCAAGTGAAGCAACTCAAGGACGGCACCTTTATCTCCCAAACGAAGTACACGCAAGATTTGCTAAAGAGATTTGGGATGAAGGACGCCAAGCCCGCAAAGACGCCGATGGGAACCGACGGACACACCGACCTCAACAAAGGTGGTAAGTCCGTTGATCAAAAAGCATACCGGTCCATGATAGGTTCTTTGCTTTATTTATGTGCTAGTAGACCGGATATTATGCTTAGCGTATGCATGTGTGCTAGATTTCAATCCGATCCTAAGGAGTGTCACTTAGTGGCTGTGAAGCGAATTCTTCGATATTTAGTTGCTACGCCTTGCTTCAGGATCTGGTATCCAAAGGGGTCTAACTTTGACTTGATTGGGTACTCAGATTCCGACTATGCTGGATGTAAGGTCGATAGGAAGAGTACATCAGGGACATGCCAATTCTTAGGAAGGTCCCTGGTGTCATGGAACTCTAAGAAACAAACCTCCGTTGCCCTATCCACCGCTGAGGCCAAGTACGTTGCCGCAGGACAGTGCTGCGCGCAACTGCTTTGGATGAGGCAAACCCTCCGGGACTTTGGCTACAATCTGAGCAAAGTCCCACTCCTATGTGACAATGAGAGTGCTATCCGAATAGCGGAAAATCCTGTTGAGCACAGCCGCACAAAGCACATTGACATCCGGCATCACTTTTTGAGAGACCACCAACAAAAGGGAGATATCGAAGTGTTTCATGTTAGCACCGAGAACCAGCTAGCCGATATCTTTACCAAGCCTCTAGATGAGAAGACCTTTTGCAGGCTGTGTAGTGAGCTCAATATCTTAGATTCGCGGAACTTGGATTGAAATGTAGCATACATGTGTTTATGCCTTTGATCATGTTCATTCTGCATTTTGTTGCTTATTGTGGTGCTCAAGTTGTACAAACACTCCCTGGACCTCACAAGTCCTGTTTGCAAGTAATGCACATATTTAGGGGGAGCTGTGCTACAACTTGACCCTTTGAGACTAACCATGTACTTGAGTTTGGTTGTTTTAGTCTCCAAGGAAAATTGAAAGGGAAAAGGTGGACTTGGACCATGCAAGACTTCCACTGCACTCCGATGAAAAGAGTAACTTTTCCAAGTTCATCTTTATACTCTTATTGCCTTTGTGTTCTTATTTGAAGATTTTGGTGAGGCAATGGGGTTAAAGGGCCAAGATTGATCCCGTTTTGGTGCTTGATGCCAAAGGGGGAGAAAATAAAGGCCAAAGCAATAGATGGATCAGCTACCACTTGAGAAATTTTGAAAATAGTAGATTAGAGCTTTTGGTTTGTCAAAACTCTTTTATTGTCTCTTATGTCAAAAGTTGGCCTCTTGTGGGGAGAAGTGTTGATTATGGGAAAAAGGGGGAGTTTTTGAAATCCTTGATCAAATTTCTTTGGAAAACCTCTCTTTATGTCTCTACAAGTGGTTTTGACTTAGAGATAGGAATTTGAGTTTGATTTGCAAAAACAAACCAAGTGGTGGCATAGAGTGATTCATATATGTCAAATTTGAATCAAAACAACTTTGAGTTCTTAGTTGAATTGATTTTGTACTTGTTCTACTTGCTTTATGTTGTGTTGGCATAAATCACCAAAAAGGGGGAGATTGAAAGGGAAATGTGCCCTTGGGCCATTTCTAAGTATTTTGGTGATTTAGTGCCCAACACAGGTGCCTAATCGTAAAATGGTGGACAAAGTACAAATCAAGGATAAAGGTATGTTTCTCAGACTTAGTACATTGTTTTATGGACTAATGTATTGTGTCTAAGTGCTGGAAACAGAAAAAAATCGAGTTGGAGAAGAGATGGCTCGAGCAGCCAAAGTCTGCCCAGTCTGGGTGCACCGGACTGTCCGGTGGTGCACCGGACAGTGTCCGGTGCGCCAGGCTGGCTTGGGTAAAGTGGCTGCTCTCGGGACTTCGACGGTGGTGTACGGCTAAAATTCACCGGACTGTCCGGTGGGCCGCTCATAGGCGAACTCGTCGCTCTCGAGAAACCATCAACGACGTATGGCTAAAATTCACCGGACTGTCCGGTGTGCACCGGACTGTCCGGTGAGCCAACGGTCGGCCGGGCCAACGGTCGGCCGCGCAATCTGCGCGGGACACGTGGCCGAGCCAACGGCTAGAAGGGGGCACCGGACTGTCCGGTGTGCACCGGACATGTCCGGTGTGCCAACGGCTCTCAGGCTACCAACGGTCGACTGCGCCATTTTTGGAAGGAAATCGGTCACCGGACAGTGTCCGGTGTGCACCGGACTGTCCGGTGCGCCAGTCGACAGAAGGCAAGATCAGCCTTCCAAGATTACTCTCAACGGCTCCTAGCTGCCTTGGGGCTATAAAAGGGACCCCTAGGCGCATGGAGGAGAACATCAAGCATCTCCTAAGCATTCCTAAGCACCAAGACATCGATTCCGCGCCTTTGATTCTTTGCAATAGCGATTAGAGCTCTAGTTGAGTGGTGAACTCATTGAGTTGTGTTGTGAGCTCTCGTTGCGACTTGTGTGCGTGGTGTTGCTGTGATTTCTTGTCTTGAGTGTGTTGCTAATCCCTCCCTTGCTCCGTGTTCTTTGTGAATTTCAAGTGTAAGGGCGAGAGGCTCCAAATTTGTGGAGATTCCTCACAAACGGGATTGAGTAAAGCAAACAAAACACCGTGGTATTCAAGTGGGTCTTTGGACCGCTTGAGAGGGGTTGATTGCAACCCTCGTCCGTTGGGACGCCACAACGTGGAGTAGGCAAGCGTTGGTCTTGGCCGAACCACGAGATAACCACCGTGCCATCTCTGTGATTGATCCTTGTTGGTTATTGTGTTTTGTTGAGGATTCCTCTTTAGCCACTTGGCAATTATTGTGCTAACGATTAACCAAGTTTTGTGGCTTAAGTTTTTAAGTTTCACAGGATCACCTATTCACCCCCCCCCTCTAGGTGCTCTCAATTTGGCGATTCGGACGGACACCTCCAGTTTTCTGAATAGTTCTCCCAGGCTCCTGTCCGATGTGACCCGCACCTTGAATGCCTCGATGTAGTGGCACAGCTTACGCGATGCCATGACAATTGCGTATGAGATTTTTTCTAGTTCAGTCATGTTGCACTTGGAGGTCGTGAGGACTTTGGAGACATAGTAGACTGGGCACTGCCGGGTCGTGCCCTCTCTGTCTTGCTCTTGGACTAACGCTATGCTGACTGCACATGGCGAAGCTGCAATGTAGAGCAGCAGAGGCAGCGAGGGGTCAGGACTGGTAAGAATTGCCAAGTCTGACAGGTGTTGCTTGAGTGATTCGAAGGCTGCCGCCTGCTCTGGTCCTCATGCGAAGTCTTTTGCGCCACGTAGTGTCTTGAGAAAGGGTAGACTCTGTGACGGAACCTCCCAAGTCATTAGGCCCACCTACAGTTGTCCTTGTCCAACGGACCTCAGAAAACCCAGTAGGTGCCCCTAAATCACTTGACAAGTTCGGTATCTGCTATTCTTACCTTTCACAAGAGCGTTTTACCCGTCACGCAGACATTACAAGCATTGGAGTTACGAGAATGCGGAAGCGATTACATAAACTTACCTTTATTTTAAAAGTAAGACAAAGTTTTATATTACAGACCAGGATATAACTTATGAGTGCAGAGTAGTATTATTACACACCAAGGGAGGCAAAAACCCCTCCCGATAAGTTTTAAACAAAAGTTCTTATGGAGGAACTCTTCCTCTCGCAGCTTTACTCTTGCTTTTCTTCTTTTGGGACCACCTTGGAACAGAAACAACAAAAGTTTGTTGCTTCCTCACCTAAAAACAATAGGGAATAAAACCCTGAGTATGGAATTACTCTGCAAGACTTACCCGACTAAGGAAAAGACTCTCAAGGGTATGCTGGCTTAAGGGGGTCAAGGTAAGGCTTATCAATAATCAATGACTCTTGTTTGCAGAAATGCTTACTAAAGTGGATCCTTAAAAATCCAATTTTATTTTGTCAGGTTAAGTAAGATTACCTACAACTAGAGTTCTTTCTATCCTAGTTCAAACACTTGACCTGCACTAGCCAACTTCTTTATCAACCTGTCATCTTCACTGGAGTTCTACGTGTAAGTCAGTTACCAAGTCTTCATAACCGCGAAGGTACGGCGATCTGAATCGATTATACTCAGCTGAGGATCTCCGATCACATGACATATGTAGCACTTAACCCTTGCATATGTCAACCCGCCACCGGGGTTCTTAAGACCAGATCAGGTTCACGTCAACCGAGAGCACAGATACACCACCGTCCAACCTCTTGCCACGGAGGGTACACGCTACTCTCGCCACCGCTCCATGCCCATTGCGTGTTATCTTATTCTGGCCTTAGTCTGCCCGAGGCAAGGCTTACCCATGACGAGGCATGTGACCAGTTAAAGGGTCCTCGGTCAGTAGGCCTACATCGAGACGGTCCTTAATCGACTCAGACGGAGACACTACGCCGAGACTCCTTTCTCGTGCAAGTCACCCGCCCGGTCACAGCTTAATCATTTCAAACCCAAAGCTTGGTACCTGGCAGAGGTACGTCTTTTCCGATGTTGAACCCATCACGACCATGATGGATCCACCATCAAGTTTTATTTTTGAAAACATCCCACCCACTTTTTGCCGCATCATATTTTGTAAAAACAAAACATTTTGTTTTTCTAAAGCAAGGCTAAGCATCAAAAACCTTTTGTAAAATGGTGATCAAGGAAGGTAATCAATCTCAAGGAAGGTAATGCAGGAATTGTTTTAACGATCAACTCCTATCACCTAATGCATCAAGCAAGTGAAAAAGATCTTTAAATCACAAGGTGGTGACAAATGCACCGGGGCTTGCCTTTGTTTATAGGTGAGTCAGGCTCGGATCCGCAGATGTCAAAGTAAAAGCAATTCCCTGCCTGAGGTTCCGCAGGTGGTGGTGGTGAAGTCTTCTCCTCTTCTACCTCGACCTCTTTTTCGTTTTCTAGATATAGCCATATATATACATATATAAGAATGAATGCCATGTAATGCTAATGAGAGTGCAAGGATAATAAGAACTTATTATCTAAAGTCTTGAATACAATTTTCCTTCATAGAACTCCGAGAACCTAGGGTTTCCGGAGTCAACAATGAAGTTCAAAGAGCAGGGGGTGGGGGTTTTGGGTTCTAGTTATCAAACAAGGTCCAAATCAAACCAAATTCTACCCAAAGCTTCTAAATAATGTTTTGAGTTTACATAAAAAGTTTGGGCATTTTTGGAATTATTATCTATTCTCTAAAAATCCAGAACCAATGTTTTAAGTTATTTTAAATGCTCCAAAATTCTTTATTTGATCTAAAAATCAGAAAACTATTTTTATTAAATACTATAAAAAATCAGGAATCTAAGAAAATTGGTTGGACATTTTTAAGAATTTCTACAATTTTCTAGAATTAATTTGGCTTTGGAAGAAAAAGAAAAACTTGCAACAGTATTGGACCTAATCTGATCCAGATCGGCCCAGCAACAGCAGAAGCGCGCTCGCGCGCGCCCGCTGGGTAGGTTTGCACAGAGGCCCTCGCGGCTTTGGATATCCGTTAAGAACCACTGGCTACTGTTCAACGTCTCACTGACAGTTACAAAGACACCCCCGCGCTTCTATCCATTCTCGGTTTGAAGTCCACGGTGGTGAACCGCGCTGGGAGCCGAGCTCCGGTGAGCTAGACCGGCCAGATGGGGCAAAGACTGGCGCTCAAAGGAAGCAGACACCGAATCGAACCTTCCCCGAGCATTTCCCCTAACTTAATTTGAAGAATGGCAACCTAATTTGCCCTGGCCACGGCGACCGTAGACCATGCGGACAGAGGAACGTGTTCCCGGCGATGGGTGACGGTCCAGTTCAATTGAAGGGGTCGAAGAGCTTGAGGAGGGTCTAGGGACGCTAGAACAAGCAACAGAGGGACTTGGACTGACCTGAGTTGAGCTGGCCGCGGCGAGGTCTCTCTTACGGTGTTCTTGCGCGGATTTGGGGAAAGTTCAAAATTCGCACACTCTGGTGAGCGATCGAGGCTAATTCTTGGTGGCTGGATGCTTAACTACCTTACGGAGCTCGCGGCGGGGTCAATTTATACTACGGGAGGGCGGTGGCCAGGAATTTTAGCGGTGACACGCGGCGGTCGGAGGAGTAAAAGTTCACTGGCGCGCGTGAATTAGTGTCCCATGCCGTGGCAATCACTCCGGCGATCAACGAGGAGCTAGAGTGAGTCACGGCGATGCGGTAGACAGGTAGAGACACGCGGCGGACGGCGGTGATGGCTTAACGGCGGTGAGAACCTTATCCGAGGGATCGGTGAGCAAGGGAGAGGCACAGTGGCTAGCCGGAGTGGCGTCCAGCTCATCGACGGCGATGCATTTTCACCCAGCGACGTTATCTACTTGCCACGAGCACGAATCCAGACACCGGCGACATGAATCACGGCGGAGGTATCGTCGGCGATGAGAGTTCTGCGCTGGCAGCCTGATCCAATTCAGGCTACTGTACCATCGCGAGCTCCCATTAGTGCACCTGACAGTCAATGTTTGGGCTCAATTTACTCTCAAACTTCCATGGCAACCTCATCATCCCTCTGCACCAAAGTTGTAGGGCTACAAACCATCTATAGCTTTGCTATATTGTGTTCCCACAAAAAGTCACTCGATCTTGCTTAAAATTAAGCCCTAAGTTCATGTAATTCTACTGTCTGTCTGAAATTCAGACTTAACGGCCTGACTTTGAGTGTGATTATCTCCAAATTCTTCATAACAACCTTGCTTACACTCTTAAGCAAAATTGTTCTCCTTTGTTAGGTCTACAAGTTTGATGTGGTGACCTAGGGAAAAAACCCTAGAATTTGAAAGCTACAGAGCTCCAAAGTTAAGTCAATTCTCTAATTTTCAGACTTAGTCTATATAGGGTTGAAATGATGCTTTTTGCAATTAGACCCAAAACTTAGGGTTTAACTTGCAAATCTTCATAAATGTGATCCACAAGACTTAGGGCACTTCATTATCATGATTTTTGCACTTTGGTCCAAAAGTGGACTGATTTTACACATAGGCCCTTAGGGTTTGGATTTAGGGTTTTCCAGGGTTTCAATTAGAGTTTCTGGTATCTTAGGGGTGTAAATGCAATGTAGGTCCATCCTTGGTAACTTTTTATGGCTATTTCACTTAATCTTTGGGGTTTTCTCTATTTGGCTCTTGTTTACCCTTCAGAACCCTATTTAAGGTTGAGTACCCTACACTAGGGTCTTAATTGCAAAATGCCATAACAATACAACTTGCTTGAAATTTTTGTCTAGTGAATGCACTCTAGGTGTGTCAAACATATGCAAATGCCAATGCTCATGATGTTATGCTCAAGTTTTAGTAACAGTAACACCAGGGGTGTTACATCTCTGCAGACTTGGAAATGAATCTGTTCAAGGCGGCCAGTCTGCCTATCAGTCACTGGACGTCCCTGGTTGACTGCGTGGGTGTCATGTCGATGATTGCTTGAATCTTGGTTGGGTTGGCCTCGATCCCGCGGTGCGACACCAGGTATCCAAGTATCTTCCCCTAGCGAACTCCAAAAACACACATCTCGGGGTTGAGGCGAAGTCGTGCGTCCCGCATGTTAGCGAACGTCTCCACGAGGTCAGCCAGGTGATCTTCTTTATTTTTGCTCGCGACAACAATGTCGTCCATGTACGTGAAAATGTTGCGGCCCATTTGGCTTTCTAGCACTGTCTTGGTGAGGCGAGAGAAGGTTGACCCGACGTTCTTGAGCCCCTCTGGCATCCTGATGAAGCAGTACGTGCCGAAGGGTGTGATGAAGCTAGTGCTGGCCTTATCTTCCTCTTTCATGTATATCTGGTGGTAGCCAGAGAAGCAGTCGAGAAGGGACATGACTTCGCAACCGGCTGCGCTATCGACTATTTTGTCGATCCGTGGCAGCGGGAAATTGTCCTTGGGGCAGGCCTTATTGAGGCTGGTGAAGTCGATGCACATGCGCCATTTGCCGCTTTTCTTTTGTACCATGACTACGTTGGCGAGCCACATAGGGTAAGCGATTGGTTCGATGAAGTTAGCTTCCAGCAGGCGGTGCACTTCGGCTTTGGCGGCTTCTGTCTTTTTGTCAGACATTTTGCATAGTCGCTGCTTTTTTGGGCGCACCGAAGGATCGATGCCCAGATCGTGCTCAATGACGGTGCGGTTGACTCCGACCAGGTCGAGGGCGGACCAAGCGAAGACGTCCTTATTTCGGTAGAGACAGGAGATGAGTTTCTCCTCGTCTCGTGAGGTCAGGTCTTCGCTTATGACGATCGTTTGCTTGGGCGTTGCCGGATCGAGTGGAACTGTCTTCGTTCCGTCGTTGCTCTGTAGTTGCGCCTTTGTTTTTTCGACGGCGGCTGGGCGGGTCTCTTCGGAGGCTTCGCGTTGTGTTGTAAGGCAGTGTACGTTCCGTAGGCCTGGAACGAAGTCTCTCTCAATGTGGTGTGCGGTTTGCTGGTTACCATAGACTGTGATCATGCCTTGCAGTTCTAGAATTTTCATGCAAAAGTACAGTTCGTGGATGGCCGCTTCAAATTTATTGATGGAGCCCTGACCCATTATAGCGTTGTAGGGATAAACCATATTGACGATGTCGAAGGTGACCTGCTCACTCCACGCATTGGGTGCTACGCCGAATGACAGGGGTATTTCTATCTTGCCCACGGGGAAAGTGCCCTTGCCGCCGAAGCCATATAGGGGGTTGTCCTAAGGCTTGAGTAAGCTGTGGTTGATACCCATGCGGTCGAAGGCGTGCAGGAAGATGATGTCTGCTTGGCTGCCGTTATCAACTAGGACTTTGTGCAAGTCCCAGCCTGCTATGCTGCAGTTGATTACCATAGTATCGACGTGATGTGCGCTGCGCAGATCAACATATCTGGCATCGAAGGTTAGTGGCACATGTGACCACCTCGTTTGTACCACTAGACCAGTGAGGGTGACATGGTTGACGCTCCGATAATGATCCCTCTTTTGCCGCTTCGTCTCAAAGTCGACACTGGACCCCCCGGTGATCATGTGGATGACTCCGCGATACGGCTGATCGGTGAAGTCTTCCTACTTTGGTGCTAGGGGTGATTTTGGTGGTGTGGGTTCGGGTGATGCGGAGGCGGAGGCGAGGGTGGAAGAACTTGTACTGCCTGATGGTGCTGATATGCGTGGTTGGGTGGGTGCTAGATGTGGCTGTTGTTGTATGGTTGTTGATGGTGGTGGTGATATGTGTGCGCGACAACTCTCTGGTTGTCGGCTGGTTGTGCCCGAGACATCCTGTCCTTGGTGGCCTTTGTTTCCAGGCAATCTCTTGTTGGGTGTGCGCAATCTTCGCCGTGAAACAAGCAGTAAAATCTGTGCGGTTGTTGTACCCATCCCCGGCTCCGGCCTCGCGTGCCATTACCGCGACCCTAGGGGGGATATTCCAGACGGCGAACGGCTTCGCCGGCCGGGTGCTGGTTGGCTATGTTGTGCACCTACTGCTAGTTGCGGCTGTTCCGTCTGGAGTCTGACTGCGAAGGCCTGGTCCAGGTTCGACTAGACTGCGGAGGGTCCTTGGGCTTTCTCCGGGACTCGACCTTTCGCTGATGTAGCTCTTCGGATCTGGCATACTTCTCGAATAGCTGATATAGCTCTTGGAGATTTTTGGGTGGGTCCCTAATGCAGTGATTGTATAGGACGCTAGCCCGAAGGCCGTTGATGGCGTAATGTATCGCGATGTGGTCGTCGACCGATGGCAGTTGTGACTTGAGAGTCAGGAACTTGCAGTAGTACTCCCATAGGGTTTCCTTCTCTTGCTGTTTGCAGAGTGATAGTTCGGCCAAGGCATCTGTATCGGGTCGGTACCCTTGGAAATTGAGCAGAAACTTGTCCCGAAGCCCTTTCCAGGAGTCGATGGACAACGGCGGCAACCTGGTGTACCAGGTCAAGGCCGGACCCTCGAGGGCGATGATAAAAGATTTGGCCATTGTGGCGTCATCCCCTCCGGCCGATGCGACGACAACTTGGTAGCTCATAATGTATTGTGATGAGTCGGTGCTGCCGTTGTACTTGGGGTAGGTCCCTGCCCTGAAGTTGATGGGCCATGGTGACACTTGGAGTTGCGGAGCCAGGGGGCTTCGTTCATCAAGGTAGTTGATGCCTTGGAAGGCTGTGGCGTGCGGGATGAAGGGTCCGCATTGGGGTGCAAATAAGTCTCCGGCTGGGACGCGCTGTTGGAGGGGCGGCCCGCTCTGCAGGTCATGCTGGCCTTCGCTCTGCATGAGCGCAATCTCTTGCTTGAGCTCCCGAGCTCTTTGCTATTCGTCGCGTATCATCTGGCGCACCCTGGCTTGCGCGGTGACACGTTGGCGCTTGGCCTCAAGGATGTCCTTCTGTTTTTGGAGGTTACGGTTCTTGATGCGCAGGGCCCGTAGCTGTTCTTCGGCTGAGATGCCGATGACTTCGCCGTCCTCTACTGCGTCTTCGCCCTCTGGTGGAGCAAAGCCTGGGGGTGGCGCTTGTGGTAGTCCCCCGGAGCTGCAGGTGCGCACGGTGCCTTTGGGAGTTGGGTGTTCTTGGCATTGTTTCTTGCTGAGAGCTTCGTCTTCGGAGGCTTCTTAGGGGGTGCTATCTGCGAGGGCCTTGCCTTTTTTTCTCAGCCAGGAGCACTGCCTTCGCTGCTTCGTCGATGGATGGGGTCGCCTTCGAACTACCTCGCTTGGGTGCCATCATGGGTGATTTGTTCGTAGCACGAACGGTGGGCGCCAAATGTTGGAACTTGCTCTCCTGGGCAAGTTGATCCAACGGAAAAGTGGGAAGAGAGTTTGCAAAGTTTAACGTGGGATGGCAATAGCTCTGCTAATCTGCCCTCTCTAGGGTACTGTATGGGGGTATTTATAGGCACCCGAGTGCCTACTATCCTCGGGCAAGGACGTTTATGCCCTCGGGTGCCCAGATCATCCTCAGAATATCCCCCCAAAGGGAGGTTACAGACCATCATTACAGAAAAGGCTATTATAGATGAGATCCGTAACATGCTCATCCCTGCGGGGCCCGTTACAGTGGGCCGAATCCCACTTGGGCTTCCGAGCACGATGAGGACATGAGGCCAGCAGTCGTCGAGTGGAGTCTTGCCTTCGTCTTGCAATGGAGAGGAGCGAAGCCGCGGAGTCCGGTCGTGAAGTCCTCATCGAACCGACGTCCTTGGAGTTGTTGGTGAAGCGAGGCGACAAAGGCATGGAGCGAAGGGTAGCGTCTTCGCCTTCGCCCCAACATTATGTTCACGCGCGGACCGTCCCTGCTACCGCGGACCGTCCTGACCTAGGGCCGGACCGTCCGCCTGTCGCTTATTGTGCTCATGGTGGAGGTTGATGAACCAAAATCACATGCACTATCAGCACCCTTCGAGAAACAATAAATATCACAAGTTATTTTGTTCCTGAAGTAAGAACTAAGTCCGATGCAAGTCACCGACTTTTCAATCTAATAGGGATGATACATGTAATACGAGTTTATCGCCGCACTACTACATGTTTTAAGAGGACAATATATCGGCGATGAACAGACGAGTGAGAAGTACTATGGCGTCATGGATGAGTAGGCAACATTAGTTGCGTCACCACCATTTTATTCGACCGTGTTGCCTTTGTGGGTGACCGGAGTTGATTTGTTGGCCGACCACGAGGGACATCCTTTTTAAAAGCAGGGACGACTTTAAACAGCCGACCAGAAGTTTTAGATGAATTTTGCTTCGACGTATTTGTTTCTAGTTGTCGACGCATGAAAGTGTGTGGACACTGTGGCCTTTGGTCGCTGCCGGACCGTCTGTCCGAATGAGCCGGACTATCCGTGTGGGTTCCGGACCGTTCGCGCGCAAGCGCCGGACCATCTGCGATGCGTGAGGCAGGGAGCTTTAATTGATCGACCGATCGCGCTTGCCCCCGGCGACTCTGGTCTTGTTAGTCCTTTTGTCTAGAGCCTTATGAGTAATCACTCCTTGTGATTTTTTTGACGTGCGAGGACTACCAACGATAATATTTTGTCTTTTTCTTTATCGGCCTCATCCGACTGAACCAAAACTTTTTTATCCGTCAGTTGTATTACATTGACAGGAAATGACTGCTTGTCAATTTGCATCTCCTAGAAACTCAACTAGTAGCCCTCATTTCTGGCCGATTGTATTCGCCGACAGAAAACATTACAATGATTAGTGTCATGAGAAAAGGAATTGTGCCACTTGCAAGAAGCACGTCTCTTTAGTTGATCTAGAGAAGGAATAGTATGAATTACTTTAATGTTACCATTTTCTAATATCTCATCAAATATTCTGTCACGCTTGACAACATTAAAATTAAATTTAACGCTTTTTACTAGTTCTTTTGAACTAGTTGTAAAGAAGAGCATGCAAAAGTTTTGGCCTGCATTGATTAAACAAGTTCGGTGATATATACATCCGCGTGTTCATCGTCCGAACAATCGCGCTCGACTAGATGTACATATGGCCAGCCAATTTTGATGCCTCTTTATTTCGGCTTTCAGAGGCCAATGCTCGCTGGTGCAGTTGTACTAATGAAAATAACCGAGTGCCAGGCTTGCTAGCTATTTGTCCGCGACATATATTTGGAAGCATCAATTTCTAGTAGACCGTAATCTCTAGATATAATCATTAACCGATTCTTCGTGCCCTTGTCTGAGTGAAGCTAAATCGGCTAATTCTAACTCATGCTCTCTTGAGAAAAATGTTTATGAATTTTCTGATCTAATTCCTCCAAGAGTTAATAGAGTTAGGTGGCAGTACTGTGTACCATGCAATGATGCGAATGTGGTACCAATAAGGGAGAGTGAAGGACCTGTGATGCTCTAATTCCTCCAAGAGTTAATAGAGTTAGGTGGTAGGGTTTTACACCATGCGAATGCAGTACCAGTAACGGACAGTGAAAGACCGATGATGCGACTAAAGGGGATGAATGGGAGCCACTAAAACTCTCATTCATAGATGACACTTTCGCATTTAGATCTAAAGTTTCAAAGTTTATATCTAAATGTTAACTACTAATATTTTATTATTATCTTTTCTTTTAGAAAGAGATTTCGTGTTTAATTCTTCATCAGATGACGCCTTAATTAATTTATAAATCTTCTAGAAAAATTTTCCCACATCTAAAAATGGAATTTTGGGTGTTACAGATAAAATTAGAGCCATATTTTAGAGAGAAATTAGATTGCTTAATTCACCACTTCCATTTAGACATCACTATTTCTAACAGTAGTTGACACCTTTTTATTTGAAACCATGTACTTATAAAAAATTATGTTTAAATTTCTTAAATTTGAAATTCAAATTTATCAAACAAGAAACAATTAAAACCAAAGCTGAAGATCTCGAAAAGTTATAAAACTTTATAATTGACAAGTTTTTATTTGAATTTATTTAGGATATCAAATATTCATTTAAAAATGGGTAAAGATAAAATGAGCAACTGTTTTATGGGTGGAATGATTAGGGGAGAAAGGTGTGAGGGTTGAGGTCACGGGTTCAATCGAACGTGAAACATGTTGACTTGTAGAGACGATATATGATAGACGGCTGAGCCAGACTCCTCTATAGATCATGTTGTAGCATTGGAGCTAGAACTACGACAGAGTTATGAAAATCAATCGAGTGAAACATGAATATCTTAAAAGAAACTCTACTTTTGTTATTACGCAAATATAAACAAAAATGATGTTCTTTAATTCCATGATGATTTGTGAGCATCGTGCGTCTTTACGTTCTTTTTTCTTTCAACCTGTCTGCAAGCTAAGTCACCTCTTCTTTGAAATTTTGTTGTTTTATTTCGAGACGATGTTCACATGAAGCGCAGGAGACGTCTTGTTCATCATATTGCCTTCAATTTGACAGTAACACAGCTCCTCAAAATGCAAAAGGTTGCAACCTTTTAGTGCACGCGACATGGTTTGGCCAAAGCTGGTGTTACATTTTTAGGCTATCTCCACCAGCTTATAGATACTCATATTTAAACTTTACTCTGCGAACAGTACAGTTTATAATACAAAACAGTGTTTTTGGATAAACTATAGATAGACTGCTGGAGACGGTCTTATTTGACAGATGTAGGGATGACAATTGGACGGGTAGTATCCGGATATATAGTTCGTGAATCCATACCCGCGAGACAAAACTCAACCCATACTCATACCCATAAACGTTCGTGGGAGATCCATACCCGTATCTGTCAGGTCTCTGCTATCCAGCGGATACCCGTTACCTGGCCGCCCACTACAATTTTAGCATTCAACACTAAACAACAATTTTATCATATTTCAAAAAAAATATCATTTCAGCAGCATCAAATGATAATTTCAGCACCAAACAACATGTCATGGATAAAAATCGAAAATGTGAATTTAGGATAATATATTAAATCTGGTTGGCCCACATGTCAAATATCCATCGGGTAACGGGTATAGATACTGGATATCCATACCCGCGAAAAAATTATCCGTGGATATCTTATTATATCCATAACATACCCACGGATACCAAATCCCATCATACCCATATCTAATAGACAATTATCTACGGTTATTTACCATACCCGTACTCATTGCCATCCCTAGACCATATGCCCTTCCTAGGTACTAGATTCCTAGCCACCCCCCTGGCACACACACATAGACCTGAAAGTTTTGGTCGATCCATTTAGGGCCAGCACGACACGAAAATAAGCCCTTGTCGGGAATGCTTTCCGGCAAGTCTTCTACTAGCCAACGGCGGTGGCTGACGCCACTAGAATTGTCCGCACCTGCGAAGGGTGTCAATTCTATGCGAAGCAAACCCACCTGCCCGCTCAGGCTCTGCAGACGATACCCATCATCTGGCCCTTTGTTGTGTGGGGGCTGGACCTCGTCGGCCCCTTGCAGAAAACGCCCGGGGGCTACACGCACCTGCTGGTCGCCATCGACAAATTCTCCAAGTGGGTCGAGGTCCGACCTCTGAACTGCATCAGGTCCGAGCAGGCGGTGACGTTCTTCACCAACATCATCCATCGCTTCGGGGTCCCGAACTCCATCATCACCGACAACGGAACCTAGTTCACCGGCAGAAAATTCTTGGACTTCTGCGAGGATCACCACATCCGGGTGGACTGGGCCGCCGTAGCTCATCCCATGTCGAATGGGCAAGTAGAGCGTGCCAACGGCATGATTCTACAAGGGCTCAAGCCTCGGATTTACAACGACCTCAACAAGTTCGGCAAGCGATGGATGAAGGAACTCCCCTCGGTGGTCTGGAGCCTGAGGACAACGCCGAGCCGAGCCACGGGTTTCACGCCGTTCTTCCTGGTCTACGGGGCCGAGGCCGTCTTGCCCACTGACCTGGAATACGGCTCCCCGAGGACGAGGGCCTACAGCGATCAAAGCAACCAAGCTAGCCGAGAAGACTCGCTGGACCAGCTGGAAGAGGCTCGGGACAAGGCCTTGCTACACTCGGCGCGGTACCAGCAGTCCCTGCGACGCTACCACGCCCGAGGGGTCCGGCCCCGAGACCTCCAGGTGGGCGACCTAGTGCTTCGGCTGCGGCAAGACGCCCGAGGGAGGCACAAGCTCACGCCCCCCTAGGAGGGGCCATTCGTCATCGCCAAAGTTCTGAAGCCCGGAACGTACAAGCTGGCCAACAGTCAAGGCGAGGTCTACGGCAACGCTTGGAACATCCAACAGCTACGTCGCTTCTACCCTTAAGATGTTTTCAAGTTGTTCATATACCTCGCACCCACACAAAGTTTAGTCATCAAGGAAGGGTCGGCCTCGCCTCGGCAAAGCCCGACCCTCCCTTAGGGGCTAAAAGGGGGCGAACCCCCTCCGCGTTAAAATTTTCCTCGAAAAAAGATCTCTTCTGACAGAATATCTTTCGTGCTTTCTGACTACTTCGAAAAGTGGATCCTGAAAACGACGGAGTACACGTAAGCAGTCAAGGCTGACCGAGCCGAGGGACTCCTACGCCTCCGGGATACGGATACCTCACTCATCACCTTCTGCGATAAGTAACTCGCGTTCGGATAAAGTGACTCCGCGGATCGAACAAGTCTCTACGTTCGGAAGCCTTTCTGTCGAAGCGATTCTTCGAGTTTTCTCGACCAAGTCGGTGATAGGGCCTCATGGACGAGTGAAAGTGCGCGTAAGCGGCAAGGCCGACCGAGTCGAGGGACTCCCACGCCTCCGGGATACGGATACCTCACTCGTCACCTTCCGCGAGAAGCAACTCTCGCTCGCACAAACATCCCTGCTATCGAAAAAAAAGCCCAGATACTCGAAACAAGAGGAAAGGAGACGCAGCTTTACAACACAGCGAGGGTGTGTGTTCTGGCCTCGGCGGCCGCAGAAGGCACACGCTACAAGGCACTCTGATCCTGCAGGCTCGGGTCTTGACGCTGGAAGGGGGCAGTAACACCCTCGGCATCGACGACACCTTCAGCAAGGTCCGACCTAGCCTCGGACGGCAACGCGGTCCAAGGATCCCCACTCTGGAGGACGACGTCATCGTCACGCCCGGACAATCGCTGCCAGGGACTTCTCCGGGAATCTGGCCCGAGCAGGCGGCTCGGCCGGTTACCCCTGGGGCCTCGGCCAACCATCTTCCAAGGGCGCCAGCCCGACCCGAGGCCTCGGCTGATCGACTCCGGCGTCGGTCCCGCTAACGGACAACCCGGCTAGGCTCCGGCCAACCAGGTTTCATTTTCGAGCCAACTCCGCCTCTGTTCATGCTGATATCGCTACCCCTGGCCTCGGCTCGTCGAAGAGCGGCCAAGGGGTCCCTTTAACTAAGCTAGAGGAGCCTCAGACAACAAGGCCGACCGAGCCGAGGGACTCCTACGCCTCCGGGATACGGATACCTCACTCGTCACCTTGACACGGGGCGACTCATGCTTGGTGAAGCGGTTCAGACAACCAACAGGCGAGTCTTAGTGCTCGAAAATGAGGAAAAAACATGGCTCCGTGCCAAAATTACATACATGTTCAAGCCTCGACAGCCGCGATGAACAAAAAACCCTGGCATTCGAAGTGCCATTACAAACGGAACTCCGGTTCCGTCCCCGCAGGTACGGACAACCTCCACACCGGGGAGCCTGCGGAGCGACAAGCTCCGGGCGAATCACCAGCAAACGCGGGTCGCCCCAAGCGCACCGGTAGGTCCTCGCTGCCGTCCTCGCCGCGAATGCGAGGGAGAGGGCGGAATGTTGCATCCTAGCTGGGCAGCAACAGTTCGCCTTCCCCAGCATGGCTTGAGGACGTCTCCGCCGCAGGGCTGGAAGGCAATTGCCACCACCAGAAGCTGGAACCGCCGACCCGCGCAGGAGGTAGAGCCCCGGCTCGCCTCGCTCCCCGCCCCAGCGAGGATGACGAACACCCTCGATGCTAAGGGCGGGATCGGGATCACAGCCCGGTTTGCCTCTCCCCATCTAGGAGCTGGAGGTCACCGTCTTGGGTGACCACCAGCGGGGGGGAGCAACCGGGCTGTGTGATGAAAATCCTTGAAGCCGAACGATGGCTGAAAGGTACCAACTCCCACGGAGTCGCGTTCCTCCAACGATGAGGCGAAAAGACGGCGGGTATCCCCCATCCAGGGGCTTGGAAGGTGGAAAGACGCGATGCATAAGGGAGCGAGAAGATATGGTCGCCTTCCGAAAGGGGTCGCCCTCCTTTTAAAGGCAACTCTCCCTACTTGCGCCCCCAACCGTCACGGGCTGAGTCTTCTCCAACACGCTCTAAGGCCCTCCCCTGCGGCGCGGGGGCTGGGTCCCGCATGTCATGCAAACCGACTCAGAGTAGAAGAAGCCAAACCGCCGCGCGTGGTGCACACGACCGCCCAACGGTTACAAGTGACCCTCCACTTTTGCCCAGACCAACGGGTGAAAGAGGCGGGCAGCCATGCAGGCGGCATGCAACCGTGCCAAGTGGACGCGCTTCTCCGACTCCCGACACGCCAGCATGGAGGCCCAGGCCCGCGCGTCACGCAACCGGCGCGCCGGATGCTGCATGCAAGCAACTGCACCGCCACTTGCGCCACCACCGTGCCTCCTCGATTGCGGAACCAATACCGTGACTCGAGGCGACCCAGCGCACGACCCAGCAGTGCTAGCCTGACGCGGCGGTCAATGCGGCCAAAAGTGGGCCGGCAGTAATGACGGTGGCAGGCGGGCGGGAGCAGCGGTCACGTCGTCAGCCAAGCTCACGTCCCATCCGCGGGCAGCAAGAGAACACCCTCTCACGGCGTGAAGACAACGCGCCCGTGATCCGTTCCTCGAACGGCTCGCGCACGCGCAACGGCCGCCCCGCCAACCGCTCGCCCCGTCGCATTAACTCCGCGGCAGGACAGGCGGCGCTTCTGGCGGGAGCAGTGGGCGACGCTTCGCCTTCGCCGTAATAACTGCGACAAAAAAGGTATGCCGCGTCGTTCGATTTCGTATCATTTTCCTTTTTTCCTCTTTCTCTATCTCTTGCAGCAGGGACCGGGAAAGGGGGATACCCCGAAAAGGATCCTTCCCCATGAAGGAACCAGGCTCCGAGCCTCCCTACTGATCAGAGGTTCGAAGGCTGGCCCCCCGAAGGGTTCGACAGCCGCCTCAGATCGCGTGGGCCCTACACCCACTACTGGTCAGAGGTTCGAAGGTCGGCCCCCCGAAGGGTTCCACGGCCGCCTCAGGCTACTCGGGCTCCGCGCCCATTACTGATCAGGGGTTCGAAGGCTGGCCCCCGAAGGGTTCACAGTCGCCTCAGACGCCGAGCGAGGGATGACCAGGGGTACGTTCGATACATAACCAAGGCTCGGGTTGTGCTCCCGAGGTACCCTAGGACATTTCCGAGACCAGCGGGAGCGATCTTGTAACGGAATCCCATCAGAGGGAGGCATCGAGCCCTCGGACCCCGTCGCCAGGAGACCGGGTCCGGCAGATCACCCGCAGGTACTTTTGGGCGTGCCTCTGGGCCCCTAGCCGACCCCTAACGAACAGGGCACGGACGTCCACTCGGATTACCCGCTTGCAGCTCACCGGAGACACCATGTTCGGCGCCCATCGAGGGTAACATGGCGCTTTCCCCCCCCCCCCCTCCTCGTTGCGGAAAGGCGACGCAGGGGCGTATGTAAAAAAGCCGAGTCTGTCCCTGATCACCCTCTCGCCCTGTGCGGAGGCTCGGGGGCTGCTCTCGCAAACCCGGCTCCGGCCGAACCGTTGACAGCGTCAACATACCAGCCCGAGAACTTGGGCCCCGACCGTACACCCGGGCTACGACCAGTTCGCATGAGGGAACAACCAGACCAGCCGAAGCATTACGCAAGGCATTAAGACCTCGAAGGAGTGAAACCACTCCTCCGAGGCCTCGGGGGCTACACCCGGCGGGTGCGCTCGCGCGCACCCACCGGAACAAAATGCAACCGAGAAAGGCTGGTCCCCTTGCAAAAAAGTGAGACTAAAGCCTCCAAGCGAGTGCTAACACTCCCTTCGAGGCTCGGGGGCTACTGTCGGGGACCATAATTAGGGGTACCCTCAAGACTCCTAATTCTCAGCTGGTAACCCCCATCAGCATAAAGCTGCAAAGGCCTGATGGGTGCGATTAAGTTAGGGGTCAGTCCATTCGAGCGACTCGATCGTGCCTCGCCCGAGCCTAGCCTCGGACAAGGGCAGCCGACCCCGGAGGATTTCCGTCTCGCCCGAGGCCCCCCTCCAACGGCTGACACATCTCCGGCTCGCCCGAGGCCCTGCCTTCGCTAAGAAGTAACCCTGACCAAATCGCCGCACCGACCGACCAAGACGCAGGAGCATTTAACGCAAAGGTGACCTGACACCTTTATCCTGACGCGCGCCCCCCAGCAGAGCCGAAGTGACCGCCGTCACTTCACCGCTCCACTAACCGGCCTGACAGAAGGACAGCGCCGCCTGCGCCACTCCGACTGCAGTGCCACCTGACAGAGTGAGACTGACAGGCAGTCAGGCCCTGCCAAAGGCACCATAGGAAGCTCCGCCCGACCCAGGGCTCGGACTCGGGCTAAGTCCCGGAAGACGGCGAACTCCGCTCCGCCCGACCCAGGGCTCGGACTCGGGCTAAGCCCCGGAAGACGGTGAACTCCGCTCCGCCCGACCCAGGGCTCGGACTCGGGATAAGCCCCGGAAGACGGCGAACTCCGCTCCGCCTGACCCAGGGCTCGGACTCGGGCTAAGTCCTGGAAAACGGCGAACTCCGCTCCGCCCGACCCAGGGCTCGGACTCGGGCTCAGCCCCAGAAGACGACGAACTCCGCTTCGCCCGACCCCAGGGCTCGGACTCCGCCCTGGCCTCTGCCGAACGACCTCCGCCTCGCCCGACCCAGGGGCTCGGACTCGGCCTCTGTCAGTGTTTTGGGTCCGACCGCACACCCGGGGTTGCCCCTCAAGGTGTTTTAGGAGTAGGACGGTGTCGACAACTGTAGCAGAATGGTTCGTGCCGATCGCACGAGGGACAGTGGACAAGGTTTACAGGTTCGGGCCGCTTAGAGATGCGTAACACCCTACGTCCTGATGAGTATGCTTGGTGGATGTGATTACAAGAGAGCTCTCTGGATCTAGAATACAGAGAGTTGATATGGGTGGCTAAGTAAAGGGTCGATCGATCTGAAGGGGTGCCCCCTAGGCCTTATATACTCGACCGTGGGGCAGTACACGTGGATAAGATAGCAACAAGTAGCTAAAAGATAGTGAACCTCTTGAGATTATCCCTACGTAACCCTCGCCGACTTATCCTCGCGTGGCTTCGTTGCATGGAGGCTCCTGCGCGGGAAAGTCGGATCTCTGTTGTGGTCATTCGCTCGACGCTGTGGGCCGTCCGGGTTTGTACCAATCCGGCCTCATGTCGTTTCTGCCTTGCTGGTTGTTTCTCCCCTGGCCCACGAAAGAATGACCTTACGACTTATTGGGCCCTTGGGCCTTTCGTGAGGTCCTTTACTCTTTTAGCGGACCCAGGGGATATCTATCCCCCACAAGCCCCCGATCTTTGGGTTAATTTAGAGGCAATCAACCCGAAGATCCCAGGTCCAGCTTGTAGGTGATTTGAAGAAAGATGGCTTCCTGTTGTCTTCTCCTGCTCCGATCACTCGTTGACCAAAGCCTAGTTTCGTGTCTGTGCCTTAGAGGTCGGCATTCCACTTCGTAGGATTCTGAACTTCATCGGGTGCACCGAAGGTGCACCCAATGGGTGTAGCCCCCGAGCTTCGAGTAGATTTTAGAAAATAATCTACTCGAAGGTCTTCAGTAGAGATTATTTCCATTTGTGGTCCTTCATTTTGGTTGAGGGTTGGCTTTTTTAATCTTGTCTCACACTTTAGAAATCGGCCCTATCTTGGCTTGGAATGATAATCCATGGGGTGCACCAGAGGTGCACCCAATGGGTGTAGCCCCCGACCTTCAAGTGGATTTTTGAGGATAATCCACTCGAAGGTCTTCCTTTTGTGTCCTTTTGCTGAAGATTATCCTTTCTGCTTGTGAAAAATTGGCATGATGTCATCTGCACTATGTCACCAATATTATGCTTCAGAGGTCAGCATGTATTTTGTCTTTTGCAGCCAAGTTCGTAATCCACCCATATCTTGCTAGGTAGTGCAATTTATTTGCTCTGTGACTGATTGGACATTTGATGGACGTTCTCTGTCTAGTCTTCAAGTCGTGTCCGTCGACCATATTTTGCACTCTGCTGGCTATATTTGGCTTCCCTCTAACTCTTGTTGATATCTCATTTTTGTCCTGAGGCATTCACCGCATGCCCTGCACAGATGTGACCATTTTGAAAAATATACTGATAATTCCTGGGCGTCCCCCCCCCAATGGGTGTGGGCAAGGGACAGCTTAGTACGCTGAGTGTTTTAGCCGGCTGCTTCTGAGTAGTAATGTGATGGGACGGCGAGTGTAATCATATCCTTTGCACTGTTGACTGGAGTCCCAATGGGTGTAGTGTTGCATGAAACGGCGTCAGCTGCCTGACGTATCTCCAGACGGGTGGAAGTGCTTATTGAATGCATTGCGACTGTTCAGTGACCGCGGTTGGAGGTGAGCGGTTGCCTTTCCCTTCTATAAATAACGCTGTTGCCCCTCTGGTTTTTTCACATCTCTTTGCTGTTCTTTACTGCTTCCTTCTCTTCTCTCCCGTCTGCTTCCGCCATGGGCAAGAGCAACAAGCGCAAGCGCGAACCGACTCCTCCATCGGAGGATTTCAGTGACTCGGAATACTCGGAGGAGGAGTTCTCCTCCGAGTCCGAGGGATCTCCGGCTCCCGTCTCTCCCCCGGCGTCGTCCGATGACTCGGACGACTCCCAGGGGATAGCCGCGGAAGTCTGGACGTACATCCGGGCCGTCGAGCGCTCCGGGCTCAAGGGCTCGGATGAGTCGGAGTACTCCTCGGATGAGGAGGACTCGGACGGCGGCGACGAGGACGACGACGACGACGACGGCGACGACGGCGACGACGACGGCGACGGCAGCAGCAGTGGCAGGGGCAGCGGCGACGGCGGCAGGGTCGGTGACGGCGGCGGCAGCAGGGGCAGCACCAAAGGCGGCAGCAGCAAGGGCAGCACCAAGGGCGGCGGCGGCGGCAGCAGTAGCAAGGCCAGTGGCTAAACGCCACTGGTCTTTAGATATTAGTATAGTGTAGTTAGAATAATGTAGTAGTAATGTAGAGTAGTATAGCGTAGTATAGTAGTAGTAGTGATGTAATGTAGTAATAGTAGGGAAGCATCAACTCGCAAAGAGTTGATTTGTAAGCTTATTGTCTTCCCTTAATGAAAGAATGATGTTGGCTTCTTCTTGATGGCTTGCTTTGCTGGATTATAAAACTGATTCTTTTGAGACAGTAGACGAATAACTTGGACATCATACTGACGCTTCCAGAAGTAGCCGCCGAGTAACCTTGTAGTCTGTATCGACGTTTTAGAAGTAACGCCGAGCGACTGAACGCTATACCAGCGTCTTAGAGGCAACGCCGAGTGATTGAAGGTCGACGTCGGCATCTTAGAAGTAATGCTGAGCGATTGAACATGAGATCAGCGTTTTAGAGGCAACGCCGAGTGATTGAAGGTCGCCGTCGGCATTTTGGAAGTAATGTCGAGCGATTGAACACGAGATCAGCGTTTTAGAGGCAACGCCGAGTGATTGAAGGTCGCCGTCGGCATTTTGGAAGTAATGTCGAGCGATTGAACACGAGATCAGCGTTTTAGAGGCAACGCCGAGTGATTGAAGGTCGCCGTCGGCATTTTAGAAGAAATGCCGAGCGATTGAACACGAGATCAGCGTTTTAGAGGCAACGCCGAGTGATTAAAGGTCGCCGTCGGCATTTTAGAAGTAATGCCGAGCGATTGAACACGAGATCAGCGTTTTGGAGGCAACGCCGAGTGATTGAAGGTCGCCGTCGGTATTTTAGAAGTAATGCTGAGCGATTGAGCTCGAGGTCAGCGTTTTAGAGGCAACACCGAGTGACTGGGTGGTGACGTCGGCACTTTAGAGGTAATGCCGAGCTATTTTGAGGATGACAACCGAGTGATGAGGTGGCCCACCAGCTTTTTGGAAATAACTGCCGAATGACCACGTGGCATGCTGGGGTTTTGGAAATAACCGCCGGGTGATGACTGGGCACTTTTTGAAACGGTATCTGGCTCGAGAATATCCCATAAGAGCTGCGCTTTTAGCCGCCTTTGCTTTCCGTGCCCTAGTTCTTGCATTCCCGCTTCCGAATCCTCTCTGCCGCTCGCCTCCAATCTGCTCGCTGGTAGAATCGAGATGGCGCCCAAGAGGAAAATCGCGAGCTCGTCCGCTGTGGTGATTCCTCCAATCGATCCCAACAGCCAGTTGCCTTTTGCAGGTAACCACATGTCCATCATTTCCGAAGCTGAACTCCTCCACCTCGTGTCCATCGGGGTTCTTCCTTCGCGGGAACTCTGTTCTTGGCGGATTTGCCACGGGACTACTGTCCCGACAGAGGATACCCATGAGTCTGTAATTTACGCTCCTTTTCTTCTCTGCGGCCTTGGCCTTCCCATCTCTCCCTTTTTCCGTGGTCTCCTTGATTTCTACCACATTAACCTGACCCATCTGAACCCTAACTCAATTCTGCAAATCTCCATCTTCGTTCACTTATGCGAAGCCTTTCTTGGCGTGCTGCCGCATTTTGGCTTATGGAAATACCTGTATCATTGTCGCCCAGGGATGGCCGGAGGACAACATCAGTTGGTCGGGGGTGCCAGTTTGGAGATGCGCCGGGGACGGAAGACTGAATATCTTGAGATTCCCCTTAAAGATAGCATTAAGGGATGGCGTCTAGAGTGGTTCATAGTTGATAATTATGGAAATTCTCTCCCCCCCAGTCGGGAAGACAGCCAGACGTTCGCACCCCAAGCTGGACCGAGTCTCCCACAGATGAGGAGGTAGCTGAAGCGGGTGTGTTGCTAGCTGAAGTTGGACTGCTGAAAGAGAGAGGTTTAACTGCTAAAGCTGTAGTTGCTGACTTCGTTTTCAAGAACATTCAGCCACTGAAAGATAGGGTCCACCCAGCTTATCTGTATCGAGGGCTGGCCGACTCAACTCGGGTTACCAACAAGAGAATCCCTTCTGCAGATTTGGTGAGCCGACTGGAAATGATTCTCAGGGGCAAAGTGTCCAATGTTGGTGCTCCGGTGGCGTACTCGGCCTGGAATTTGCCTCCTGCCAAAGTCTTCACTCTTTTCGTGTCAAATCCGCCTGCGACTGATGGCAATTTGGGCCTTAGAACGCGACCCTCTGATGAAGAAGTCAGTGCTTTGGTTGCCTCGCTTGGGGAAATTCCTAATGACGAACGACAAGTCCATTTTGGGGTGCCTTTGGATCCTAATGATGCAGAAATAAGTGCTATGCTTGATATGTTGGCTGAAGATTCTTCTGATGCTACTCCTGCTGGGACATTGGCGGTGGCGCCTCTCCCAGAAGCTGGTACAACCTTTGATGTTCAGAGACCTGTCCGTGTTCGCCCGAGGCGTCCTTGCCGAGCCAATCAAACTGATCTTTCTGCTGGTGAGCAGAAAAAGAAAAAGAGACGTCTTCGGCAAGTATCTAGTTTGGATCGGGGCGCTGGTCCCTCGGTTCCTGCTGCTGAGGAGGTTCCTGTGCCTGAATTTACTGATGCTGAACCCAATGGGTGTGGTATGTCTGTCGCTGATCCCAATGGGAGTACTCCATCTGTCGCTGATCCCAATGGGGGTGTTGCATGTGTTGCTGATGAAGACGACAGAGAGGAAGAGAATGAGGTCCCTCTGACTCGGAAGAACAGTCGGCAATTCCTCGCCAGTGGTGAAAGTAGTGGAGTTCCCTCTCCTGCTTTATCTGCCCTCGTTGGTCTGCAAGAACTGTCCCTGGCCAACTTTGATCAAACTCTTGAGGATATGGTCCCAGAGGACTTGTTATCAGAGCCAGTGGATGACAATGCGATGGAGGCTTGCGGTGCCGTGCCTGATGCTGGGTTGAGGTCATCCCGTGCCTCGTCGACCTTAGAGCGCGATCTCGAGGGTCGGGATGCTAACTTGGATTGTCCTGGTTCCATGGAAGTGGCTGAAGGCCCGTCAACCTTAGAGGTGGTTACTGCGGAGAGTCTGGACCTCAAGAATGGTGCTGACATATACCCAGCCCCCGAGGACGTCGCTGGGGATGACTTAGCTCGGGTGAAGAGTGCAAGCCACTGCCCAGCCCCCAAGGGTGCTACCGGGGATGATCCGGCTCAAGTGGGCAGTGCCAACTATGACCCAGCCCCCGAGGGTGCCCAAACAGGGTCTCCTTCCGGCACTTCCATGGACGTTCACGCGGGATCACCTCCACACTCTGGCTGCATGGTGGTAGCCCAAACTTTGGACCAGGGAGTCGCTTTAGAGGGCAGCGTCCCCGCTGATCGGGCGTTCGGCTCTGTTGAAGGCGCTGAGCTGAGTCCTACTGTTCCGTTGCAAACTGCTTCGGGTGGTGACCTTGCGCCTGGTTATCAGCTGATTTCTCCTGATTTGGGGATCCCTTCGTTCTTTTCCAACCTCTAGGTACTGTGTTGTTTTTTAGCTTGATCCTTACATTGCATGAACTTTTGTCATTATGCTCATCTGTTCTTCTCATCAGGTTTTGGTGGATGGAATGGCCAGCCAGCTGAGATCACAGGGTGCTTCCGCCCCAGAAGTGGCTTCGTCTCTTTCGTGTTGGAATCCAGTGTCACTTCATCGTCGTGTATCCGAGTTGGAGGCAACTAACGCTGGTTAGTGCCCTTTTTCTTTTCTTCGCCTTTGTTGTGGACTGTTTTACCTTCTGACCTCGTTTTGTTTGGTTACCTCTTGCTAGGAATGAGTCGGCAGATTGCAATTCTTGAGGAAAAACATTCTCGAGATCAGGCTGAATTGGCCCAGCGATGCACTGATTTTGAGGAAAAGTACTCTCAAAGTCAGATTGAGCTGAGTCAAGTCTCCGCTGCCTTAGATGATGCCAATGCACTGAGTTCTTCTCTTCATGCTCAGCTCGACTCTGAAAAGGTGATATACGAAACTGTGCTTTGCCTTGCTGTGCTCCTATTACTTGCTTGGTTTTTTGAAGGAACTGACTTGTGCTTGCAGGAAGAAAAACGTATCCTTGCTGCTTCTCGTGACAATCTTGACAGGTTGTATCGAGATTCTAGCAATTCGCTGACTATCTTGGAAAGAAGTCATCGCTTCACCATGGAAGAATTAGACCTTCAACGTCGTAAGCTGCAGGAATCCATGGAGGAGGTAACCCGGCTTAAGCAGTTGATATCAGCGAAGGATGCTACTATCAAAGGGCTCCGAGCTTCCAAAAAATCCATTGCCCAGGAGTTAGAGAGTGCTCGACTGGCTGCTAAAACTGCTGAAGAAACTTCTGTTACTCTCAAGGCCCAACGCGACAAAGCCCTGGACAAGGCTATTCGGGCGGGACGAATCTTGATGAGGAGACCCGGCGTGGTTGTTCCTGAAGATATAAGGGCTGACGTGAACGCCGCCCCTGATTCCTCGAGTCGCCCTTCTTCGTCGGTTGCTCCTGGGAAAGACGTTGCAAAATAAAAAAACATTTTGCGTGCTCCAAGCGCGCGGTTTGCATGATCGAGTGTTTGTTAGAGGACACCAGTTTACCATTCGAATGACATAATTACTCTTTCATTGTATCAGAATTTATTAGTTAATGAGTTAGCAGTAATGACGCATGATGATTATGAAATTTGTTTGCGGGATATGGAAGTCATCCCCTGAATTATATAGGCGCGAGCATGTTGCACCGGTCTTAAGTTGCTGCCAACTTAAGTCGATCGCTGCGTTCGTAGGGCATAGTGGTCACCCTAAGTTAAGTAAGCGTGAGCATGTTGCACCGCCTTAAGTCGTAGCCGACTTAAGTCGATTGCTCCGTTAGCAGGGCATAGTGGTCACCCTGAGTTAAGTAAGCGCGAGCATGTTGCACCGCCTTAAGTCATTGCCGACTTAAGTCGATTGCTCCGTTAGCAGGGCATAGTGGTCACCCTGAGTTAAGTAAGCGCGAGCATGTTGCACCGCCTTAAGTCATTGCCGACTTAAGTCGATTGCTCCGTTAGCAGGGCATAGTGGTCACCCTGAGTTAAGTAAGCGTGAGCATGTTGCACCGCCTTAAGTCGTTGCCGACTTAAGTCGATTGCTCCGTTAGCAGGGCATAGTGGTCACCCTGAGTTAAGTAAGAATGCAAGTCAATCGTAAATAAATTGAGTATCCTTGAGACCTCTTTTTTATTGATGACATATTTCCACTTTACAGAGTACATCATCATCATCCCAGCAGTTTTGAGGTACAGCTAGGGATAAAACTTTCTGAGGTGTTCTATGTTCCAGGAGTTCCCAACTTCTGTGCCATCCATCTGAGTGAGGCGATACGATCCGGGCCGAGTGACTTCTGCTACCACGAAGGGTCCTTCCCATAAGGGTGATAACTTGTGTCGTCCTTCTCCCGTTAGAATTCGGCGGAGGACGAGATCTCCTACTGAGAAGAATCGCTGTCGCACAGCCTTGTCGTGATAGCGCCTTAGAGTCTGCTGGTACCTTGCTGATTGGATTACTGCGTTTAACCGTTCTTCCTCGAGTACATCTATGTCCTCCAGCCTGGTGGTCTCAGCTTCTGCTATGCTTTCAAAGATCAGCCTTGGCGCCCCAAACTTGAGATCAGCAGGTAGCACTGCCTCCGACCCATAGACCATGAAGAAAGGAGTGTTTCCATGCAAAGCTCGGCTAGGTTGGGTTCTTAGGCTCCAAACAACATAGGGTAATTCCCTTATCCATTTTCCTGCGAATTTTTCATTCTTATCGAAGATCTTCTTCCTGAGTGCATCCAATATCATCCCGTTGGCTCGCTCAACTTGCCCGTTGGCTCTTGGATGGGCTACAGATGCATACTTGATCTGAATGCTCTTTTGCTCGCAGAAGTCAAAGAATTCTGAACTTGTGAAGTTGGATCCTAAATCAGTTATGATGCTGTTTGGTATCCCGAATCTGAATATTATGTCTTGTATGAATTCCACGGCCTTAGCAGAGGTTAGGGAGGCAATGGGCTTGAATTCTATCCATTTAGTGAACTTGTCAATTGCTACCAATACATGAGTGTATCCCCCTTGAGCTTTCTTGAAAGGTCCAATCATATCCAGTCCCCAGCATGCGAAAGGCCAAGTTACTAGTATGGTCTGCAGTTGCTGTGCTGGCATGTGTTGTTGCCTTGACAAGTATTGGCAGGCCTCGCACCTTCGAACTAACTCGGCCGCATCGTTCTTTGCTGTTGGCCAATAGAATCCTGACCTGAAGACTTTCCCGACTAGTGTTCTGGAGGCTGCATGTATTCCACATTGCCCAGCATGGACTTCCTCCAGAAGTTGCTTTCCAGTGGATGGGAGAATGCACTTCATGAAGACGCCTGATGCACCCCTTCTATATAATGCCTCTCCAATAAGTGTATAGTGAGCCGATTGTCTTGCAATGCGCTCTGCCGAATTCTTGTCGTCTGGTTCTTCTTCATTCTTTATATACTTAATGATCGGCCTTCTCCAGTCATCAGGGTCTGACTCGGGTTGATCTATGATGTTGCACTCTTCTGTTTGATCCATTGAGATACTCGGCTACAGAATTTCTTGCACGAAAACCCCGGGTGGGACCTGAGTTCGACTGGACCCTAGCTTGGACAGTACATCGGCTGCTGTGTTCCGATCTCTTTCTACATGATGAAATTCCAGACCCTCGAATTTATCTTCCAGCTTTCGGACGGCAGTGCAGTATTTTCCCATTGAATCGCTTGAGCAATCCCACTCCTTATTTATCTGGCTGATGACTACCAGAGAGTCTCCGTATACCATTAATCTTTTGACGCCCAACGATATGGCAATGTTCAATCCATGGATCAAAGCTTCATACTCAGCTGCATTGTTGGAGGCCGGGAATAGCAACTGGAGGGCGTACTTGAGGTGTTCGCCTCCAGGTGCAGTGAAGAGAATCCCTGCTCCTGCTCCCTGCAGCTTTAGTGAGCCATCAAAATACATTCGCCATACTTCTGCAGTCTCCGGGTTGTCTGGTACTTGTTGTTCAGTCCACTCCGATACGAAATCAACCAGTGCTTGAGTTTTGATGGCAGTGCGAGGTCGGAACTCGATGTCATGAGATCCCAGCTCACAAGCCCACTTGGCTATTTGACCGATGGCTTCCTTGTTGTGAAGAATATCCCCTATTGGAAAACTTGTGACTACTATGACTTTGTGGTCGTCAAAGTAGTGACGCAGCTTGCGGGCAGTTAGAAGTACTGCGTACAATAGCTTCTGAACTTGAGGGTACTTTTTCTTCGAGGGGCCTAGGACTTCACTAATGAAGTAGACAGGATGTTGTATTGGATAGGCACGTCCTTCTTCTACTCGCTCGACTACTAACGCAGTGCTTACCACGTGAGTCGTGCAAGAGATATACAGTAGCAAATCTTCAGCTGGTTGAGTTGACGTGGCTCGCCGAGGTGGTTTCAGTACTGGTGGTGTTGTCAAGAATTTTTTCAGAGCATCTAGAGCTTCTTGCGCTTCTGAAGTCCATTGAAACTTATCCACCTTTTTGAGTAACTTGTAAAATGGCAGACCTTTTTCTCCCAGCCTGGATATAAATCTGCTTAGAGCTGCCATACATCCAGTAAGCCGCTGAACCTTCTTCTGCGATCGAGGTGCTTCCATCCTCATGATAGCTTCAATCTTATCTGGATTAGCTTCAATTCCCCGGTGGCTGACAATAAACCCGAGCAACTTTCCGGCTGGTACCCCGAAAACACATTTCTCGGGATTAAGCTTCCATCTATACCGCCTCAGACTGTTGAAAACCAGTTGCAAGTCTTCGATGAAGTCTTTTGAGTCCTGTGTTTTGATCACCACATCATCCACATAGGCTTCCACACGCTTGCCCCAGTCATCGGCTAAGCATGTTTGAATGGCTCTCTGGTAAGTCGCTCCAGCGTTTTTGAGGCCAAACGGCATGGAGGTATAACAGAAAGCACCAAACGGAGTAATGAATGCCGTTTTTTCTTCATCTTCCTTTGCCAGACTAATCTGATGGTATCCAGAATAGCAATCCAGGAAAGATAGCATAGAACATCCAGCGGTGGAGTCCACCACCTGATCTATCCTCGGGAGCCCGAAAGGATCCTTCGGACAGTGTTTGTTGAGATCAGTATAATCAACACACATGCGCCAATCCACTTTATTCTTTTTGAGTACAAGAACAGGATTGGCTAACCACTCGGGATGTAATACTTCTCTAATGAATCCAGCCGCGACCAAGCGAGCTAACTCGGCGCGAATGGCCTCTCTCTTATCAGGCGTGAAACGACGTAGTTTTTGCCGAATCGGCCTTGCCTGGGGATAAACCTTCAGTTTGTGCTCGGCCAGTTCTCTTGGGACTCCCGGCATATCCGCAGGTTGCCATGCGAATACATCTCGGTTATCTTGCCGAAACCGGACGAGCGCGCTTTCCTATTTGTCATCCAAGCTGGAGCTGATGATGGCCGTCTTGCGCTCATCAGCGAACCCCAGGTTGATTCTCTTGGTTTCTTCAGTCGGCCGCATAGAGGTCGTGGTCTGAGCTTCGCTCGCCGGTACTGCGAGGTCCTCCTCAGGCTTAGAGTTCGCCAATGTAGAGGGAGCCGTCGACGGCTTGGCGGTGAGGGCTGCTTGAATAGCCACCCGGAAACACTCTGTGGCGCCTTGGAAGTCGGCGCGCACAGTTATGATCCCTTGCGGTCCTGGCATCTTCAGTATCATGTATGTGTAATGCGGAATGGCCATGAACTTGGCCAATCCAGGCCTCCCAATGATGGCGTTGTACCCGCAGTCGAAGTTCGCCACTTCAAACCTCAGGAACTCGGTTCTGTAGTTCTCCGGAGTTTCGAAGGTGACTGGCATGTAGATGTGGCCCAACGGGTATTCCCCTTCCGTCGGCACGATGCCGAAGAAAGGAGTGTCCGACTCGTGGAGCTCTCTGAGGTGAACTCCCAAGCCTTGGAGTGTCTGGGGGAAGGTGACGTTGATGCTGCTCCCCCCGTCCACTAACACCTTCTTCACCCGGCTCTCTCGGATCACCGGATCGACGAGAAGCGGGTATTTGCCCGGATGGTCGAAGTTGAGCCATTGATCTGCCCGAGTGAAGGTGATCGGATGCTCCGACCACCGGTATGGGGCGGGAGGGCCGGTGGTCGTCGCCACCAGTATCTGGCGGTCGTTGAGCTTTTGCTGTCTTCTGTTCTCCTGCGATCCGTGTCCGCCGAAGATGACGTTGACCTCCCTGTCAACGCGTGGGAAAGCTCCTCCTCCTCCCTCCTCCTGTCGATGGGGTTGTCGTGGTTCATCTGGTCCTCCCCTCGGCGGAGGAGGAGGTAGAGGTTGGAAGGGTCGGCCGTGTCCGACGGAGTGCTTGAAGTCTCGGCAGTTACGAAGAGTGTGGCGCATGTCCTTGTGGTATGGGCACTGGGCGTCGAGGATGTCGTCCAACGTGCGTTCGCCTCCACGAGGTCCTCCTCGGGCGCGAGAGGCAGGTGGTCCGGCAGCGTGTACTTCTTCGCGAGGCCTCTTCTCCCATCGTTTGTCGGGTTGCTGGTTCGTGTCGCGTCGTGGTGCTGTCGGTATGGGCTTTGCTCCTCCGATGAGGTCCTGGGCTCGCTCATCGGCGGTGATGTAGAGGTCGGCTTCCCGGAACAGCTCCTCGGAGGTAGTCGGTGCCCTCTGTAGTATGGCTCGGACGAAAACCGAGTCATTGGAGCCTCTGTAGAAGTCCTCAATCACGGCCGCCTCCGTGACCTCAGGGATACGATTTCTCATGGTCTGAAACCTTTTGAGGTATGACCGGAGAGTCTCGTCCCCCCGGCGCTTGATGGATTTGAGATCCCACGGTTGCGCCGGCTTGTCGGAGAGGGACTGGAAGTTGGCGGTGAAGCGTCGACTGAAGTCGCCCCAAACGTCAATGCAGTGTCGGGGTAGATGTCGCAGCCATTGCAGCGCGTCTTGCCCAAGGACAATGGGTAAGTATGCGGTCATCACGTCTTCGGACGCCCCGGCAGCTCGAGCAGCGGTGGTGTAGACGGCTAGCCAACCCCATGGATCCTGCTTAGGTTCATATTTGTCAACATTGGATACCTTGAAGTTGGGAGGCCATTGGATGGCCCTAAGGCGCGGAGTGAGGGCGGACACTCCGCACGTGTCCTCCTGTCGTCGGGGACGATGTCTGTCCCGGGGAGGGGAGTTGTGATTGTGATTCCTCGACCATCCCCGGGTGGTTTCGCCAGTTGAAGCCGTTGCCGACTCAGTCCTGGTAGCTTGGCTCTGAGTCGGGATGCCATGATCCCTGTCATACTCCTCTCGACGGCGAATCTCGTTCTCATGCCGCCGCTCGCGCGAAGCATTGATGGAGCTTCGCGCGTCTCGGCGACTGTTGATGGCGTGTCGTAGATCGTTCGGCGGGTGAGCGAGCGGTAGAAGATGGTTGGCCGCCTGGGTGAACAGTCGTCGGTAGCCATCGGCGTCAGGAGTCCGAGGAAGTCCCTCAGCTATCCGAGCCAGTACCCCTCCGACTTCGCTCGGCGTGTTCATGGCTCGGGCGAAGTCGGGGTTCAGGTTGCGCCCGAAGAATGGATTCTCTCGACGCTGCCTTGCATCCTGCTCAGCCTGTTCCTGAGCTCGTCGGCGATCACGTCGTCGGGAGTTCCTTCGTTCTCTGAAGACGCGTTCTTCCAGAGTTTCTCCTACCTCCGAGACCTCGTCTCGCGAGACAGGCTGTTCTGGATTCCGCTCTCCGGCTGCGTGATGTCGTCGAACGTTCCTACGCCGGTTCCTCCGTCGACGGGACTCTCATTGAGGCGGGTCCTCCCCGGGTACAGTCGGCTCGTCGTCGGAGATGATGGGCGACTCCGCTCTTCCGATGAAGAGGACGTCGGGGTAGAATGGTGCTGCTGTCGCGGTGATCTTCTTCCCGTCCCCCTTTGAGGCATGAGGGACGGAAAGAGCAACTTGCTTCTCCCCGGTTACCTTCTTTCTTGCGATCTGTGTCCATTCTTTTGTCAGAGAAGTAGGCAGCGGAGTTCTCCGGGTCAGCGAGCCCTCGGCCCCCGGCTTTCCGGAGACGATCCTCATCCAGAGAGCTGGAGGTTGCGCTTCTCCGGTATTTTTGGAGTTCGTTGGGGGAGATTCCTTTTCCAGTGGATCCGCGATACGGTGCAGAATTCCTTCTTCATCCGCTACAAATGAGATTGTTCCAAAGCAGAACACGGATCCGGGACGTAGGGTGATCTTGCTGTAGAAGGAGATGGCCATTGAGCTAGCTTGGATTGTCGACACACCCCCTACCTGGCGCGCCAGCTGTCGGTGTTTTGGGTCCGACCGCACACCCGGGGTTGCCCCTCAAGGTGTTTTAGGAGTAGGACGGTGTCGACAACTGTAGCAGAATGGTTCGTGCCGATCGCACGAGGGACAGTGGACAAGGTTTACAGGTTCGGGCCGCTTAGAGATGTGTAACACCCTACGTCCTGATGAGTATGCTTGGTGGATGTGATTACAAGAGAGCTCTCTGGATCTAGAATACAGAGAGTTGATATGGGTGGCTAAGTAAAGGGTCGATCGATCTGAAGGGGTGCCCCCTAGGCCTTATATACTCGACCGTGGGGCAGTACACGTGGATAAGATAGCAACAAGTAGCTAAAAGATAGTGAACCTCTTGAGATTATCCCTACGTAACCCTCGCCGACTTATCCTCGCGTGGCTTCGTTGCATGGAGGCTCCTGCGCGGGAAAGTCGGATCTCTGTTGTGGTCATTCGCTCGACGCTGTGGGCCGTCCGGGTTTGTACCAATCCGGCCTCATGTCGTTTCTGCCTTGCTGGTTGTTTCTCCCCTGGCCCACGAAAGAATGACCTTATGACTTATTGGGCCCTTGGGCCTTTCGTGAGGTCCTTTACTCTTTTAGCGGGCCCAGGGGATATCTATCCCCCACAGCCTCGGCCATGGAAGACAGACTCGACCTCGGCTTCGGAGGAGCCTCCACGTCGCCCAACCTAGGGCGCAGGCCAGCCACGTCAACAGGAAGCGCCATCATCACCCTACCCCGAGCTGACTCGGGCCGCAGAGAACAAGACTGGTGTCCCATCTGGCTAGCTCCGCCAGATAGGCAATGATGACGCCCCTGAAAGGGAAATGTGCCCTTGGGCCATTTCTAAGTATTTTGGTGATTGAGTGCCAACACATGTGCTTAATTGTGAATTTATGTCCATGGATGAACAAGGTGCAAATCATGAAGTAAAGGTATGTTTCTAACCCTTAGTACATTGGTTTTGTGTACTAATATATTTGTCTAAGTGTTAGAAACAGAAAGAAGAAGAAAAGAAAAGGGAGAGAAAGTCTTGGCTGTGTGCAGCTAAGACCCAGCTCGGTCTGGAGCACCGGACTGTCCGGTGTGCACCGGACAGTGTCCGGTGCGCCAGGCTGACTTGGCGTGAACTGGCTGCTCTCGGGAATTCGCCGACGGCGTACGGCTAAAATTCACCGGACTGTCCGGTGTGCACCGGACTGTCCGGTGAGCCAACGGTCGGCCGGGCCAACGGTCGGCCGCGCAATCCGCGCGGGACACGTGGCGGAGCCAACGGTCGGAAGACGGCACCGGACTGTCCGGTGTGCACCGGACATGTCCGGTGCGCCAACGGCTCCAGATCTACCAACGGTCGGAAGTGCCAGTTAAGGAAAGAAATCGGGCACCGGACAGTGTCCGGTGTGCACCGGACTGTCCGGTGCCCCCGTCGACAGAAGGCCAGGATAGCCTTCCGGAATTGCTCTCAACGGCTCCTAGCTGCCTTGGGGCTATAAAAGGGGCTCCTAGGCGCATGGAGGAGACACAAAAGCAACTCTTGAGCATTCTTGATCATCCACACTTAGTCTTTGCGCATTCGTTTGTGATTCTAAGAGATTCGAGCTCCGTTCTAGTGAGAACTTTGAGATATTCGTGTGAGCTCGATTCTTGGCCGTGTGTGTGCGCAATTCGCTGTGGTTTTGTGTGTGTTGCTTCCCTCCCTTACTCTGTGTTTCATTTGTGATCATATACTTGTAAGGGCAAGAGACTCCAATTTGTGGAGATTCCTTGCAAACGGGATAGTGAAAGGAACAACAAAACACCGTGGTATTCAAGTGGGTCTTTGGACCGCTTGAGAGGGGTTGATTGCAACCCTCGTCCGTTGGGACGCCACAACGTGGAGTAGGCAAGCGTTGGTCTTGGCCGAACCACGGGATAAAACCACTGTGTCACCTCTGTGCTTGATTTTCTTGTGGTACTGTGTTTTGTTGAGACTTCACCTTAGCCACTTGGCAATAATCGTGCTAACACTTAACAAGTTTTTGTGGCTTAAGTTTGAAGTTTCTACAGGATCACCTATTCACCCCCCCCCCTCTAGGTGCTCTCAATTGGTATCAGAGCCGTTCTCTTCACAAAAGGGACTAACCGCCCGAAGAGATGGATCCTAAGGGGAAGGGTATCGTGATCAACGACAACGAGAAGGAATCTTTCGTCAACGAGCTGAAGGACGACAAGCCTACCGACTCCGGCTCGGGTCATAGACGGAAGGAAGGGAAGAAGAAGAAGACTAGGCGCATCAAGGAGATCGTCTACTACGACAGCGATGAGTCTACTTCTTCCCAAAAGGACGAGGACCACAACGACTACGAGAGAAGGAAACCGGTTAATTCGAACTTTTCTTTTGATTACTCTCGTATTCCGCAAAGTTCACATTCTCATTTGCTCTCCATTCCACTCGGCAAGCCCCCACACTTTGATGGAGAGGACTACGGATTTTGGAGCCACAAAATGCGTAGTCACCTATTCTCTCTCCATCCTAGTATATGGGAGATTGTAGAGAGTGGAATGCACTTTGATAGTTCGGATAGTCCCATGTTCATTAATGAACAAATTCATAAGAATGCACAAGCTACTACTGTTCTTCTAGCTTCTTTGTGCAGGGATGAATATCATAAAGTGAGCGGCTTGGATAACGCCAAGCAAATCTGGGACACCCTCAAGATTTCTCATGAGGGGAACGACGTCACCTTGCTCACCAAGATGGAGTTGGTGGAGGGTGAGCTTGGACGGTTCGCAATGATAAGGGGCGAGGAGCCGACGCAAACATACAACCGGCTCAAGACCCTTATCAACAAGATAAGGAGCTACGGAAGCACACGATGGACGGACCACGACGTCGTCCGCCTAATGCTCAGGTCATTTACCGTTCTTGATCCTCATTTGGTAAACAATATACGTGAAAATCCCAGGTACACCAAGATGTCGCCCGAAGAAGTTCTTGGGAAATTCGTTAGCGGGCGAATGATGATCAAGGAGGCGAGGTATGTGGACGACGCCTTGAATGGTCCGATCAACGAGCCGCAACCTCTCGCTCTCAAGGCAACACGAAGCAAGGAGGCGCTACCTAGCAAGGTGGCACAGATTGAGGCGGCCGGACTCAATGATGAAGAGATGGCTCTCATCATCAAAAGATTCAAGACGGCGCTAAATGGTCGCAAGGGGCAGCCAAGCAAGACCAAGACAAAGGGGAAGCGCTCATGCTTCAAATGCGGTAAGCTTGGTCATTTTATCGCTAACTGTCCCGATAATGAAAGTGACCAGGAAAAGGGGAACAAAAGAGAGAAGAAGAAGCAATACAAGAAGGCAAAGGGCGAGGCGCATCTAGGAAAGGAGTGGGACTCGGATTGCTCCTCCTCCGACTCCGACAATGAAGGACTCGCTGCTACTGCCTTCAACAAGTCTTCCCTCTTCCCCAACGAGCGTCTCACATGCCTTATGGCAAGGGAGAAGAAGGTGAGTACTCAAGACTCCACTTATGCTTCTTCTAGTGATAATGAATCTAGTAATGATGATGACATAGATTATTCATGCTTGTTCAAGGGCTTAGATAGATCTAAGATAGATAAAATCAATGAATTGATTGATGCATTGAATGAAAAGGATAGGCTTTTAGAAAAACAGGAGGATTTATTGTATGATGAACATGATAAATTTGTAGAGGCACAAAAATCATATGCTTTAGAAGTGAAAAGAAATGAGGTGCTTTCTAGTGAATTATCCTCTTGTCATGAAACCATTGCTTCTTTACGAAATGTTAATAATGATTTAAGTGCTAAACTAGAAGTAGCTAGTAAATCAAATTCCTGTGTTGAAAATGTTACAATTTGCACTAGGTGTAAGGATTTTGATGTTAATGCCTGTAGTGAACACTTAGTTTCAATTTCCAAACTAAGTGATGAATTGGCTAGTCTTAATGCACAACTTAAGACTAGCAAAAGTGAATTTGACAAGTTAAAATTTGCAAGGGATGCCTATACAATTGGAAGACATCCCTCAATTAAGGATGGGCTTGGCTTCAAGAGGGAAGCCAAGAACTTAACAAGCCATAAGGCTCCCATCTTCGTCAAGGAGAAGGGGAAGGCCCCTATGGCTAGTAGTGCGAAAAAGAACCATGCCTTTATGTATAATAGGAGAAATGCTAGAAAGGCTTATAATGATTTTGATTCACATGTTTATGATTCTCATGCCATGTTTGCTACTAGTTCTTCTTATAAGCATGATGGGGATATGTGTAGGAGAAATATTGCTCATGTGCCTAGAAAGAATGTTATTCATGCTACTAGGAAAGTAGTGAATGAACCTTCTATACTTTATTATGCTTTAAACACTTCCTTTGCTATTTGTAGAAAGGATAGGAAAATAGTTGCTAGGAAATTAGGGGCAAAATGCAAGGGAGACAGGACTTGCATTTGGGTCCCTAAGGACATTTGTGCTAACCTTGCAGGACCCAACATGAGTTGGGTACCTAAGACCCAAGCCTAAATTTGCCTTGCAGGTTTATGCATCCGGGGGTTCAAGCTGGATTATCGACAGCGGATGCACAAACCATATGACGGGGGAGAAGAAGATGTTCACCTCCTACGTCAAAAATAAGGATTCCCAAGATTCAATTATATTCGGTGATGGGAATCAAGGCAAGGTAAAAGGGTTAGGTAAAATTGCAATTTCTAATGAGCATTCTATCTCAAATGTATTCTTAGTGGAGAGTCTTGGATATAATTTGCTATCTGTTAGTCAATTATGTCAAATGGGATATAATTGTTTATTTACAAATATAGATGTGTCTGTCTTTAGAAGATGTGATGGTTCACTAGCTTTTAAGGGTGTACTAGACGGCAAGCTTTATTTAGTTGATTTTGCAAAAGAAGAGGCCGGTCTAGATGCATGCTTAATGGCTAAGACTTGCATGGGCTGGCTGTGGCATCGCCGCTTAGCACATGTGGGGATGAAGAACCTCCACAAGCTTCTAAAGGGAGAACACGTGATAGGTCTAACAAATGTGCATTTCGAAAAAGATAGACCTTGTGCAGCTTGTCAGGCAGGTAAACAGGTGGGAGGAGCGCATCACGGCAAGAATGTGATGACCACGTCAAGACCTCTGGAGCTGCTGCATATGGACCTCTTCGGACCCGTCGCCTATCTAAGCATAGGAGGGAGTAAGTATGGTTTAGTTATTGTTGATGACTTTTCCCGCTTCACTTGGGTGTTCTTTTTGCAGGATAAGTCTGAAACCCAAGGGACCCTCAAGCGCTTCCTCAGGAGAGCTCAAAATGAGTTTGAGCTCAAGGTGAAGAAGATAAGGAGCGACAACGGGTCCGAGTTCAAGAACCTTCAAGTGGAGGAGTTTCTTGAGGAGGAAGGGATCAAGCACGAGTTCTCCGCTCCCTACACACCTCAGCAAAATGGTGTGGTAGAGAGGAAGAACAGGACGCTCATTGATATGGCAAGGACGATGCTTGGTGAGTTCAAGACCCCCGAGTGCTTTTGGTCGGAAGCCGTGAACATGGCTTGCCACGCCATCAACAGGGTCTACCTTCATCGCCTCCTCAAGAAGACTTCGTACGAGCTGCTAACCGGTAACAAACCCAATGTATCGTACTTTCGTGTATTTGGGAGCAAATGCTACATTCTAGTGAAGAAGGGTAGAAATTCTAAGTTTGCTCCCAAAGCTGTAGAAGGGTTTTTGTTAGGTTATGATTCAAATACAAAGGCGTATAGGGTCTTCAACAAATCATCGGGTTTGGTTGAAGTCTCTAGCGACGTTGTATTTGATGAGACTAATGGCTCTCTAAGAGAGCAAGTTGTTGATTGTGATGATGTAGATGAAGAAGATGTTCCGACGGCCGCTATACGAACCATGGCGATTGGAGAAGTGCGGCCACAGGAACAAGATGAACGAGATCAACCTTCTTCCTCAACCACGGTGCATCCCCCAACTCAAGACGATGAACAGGTTCATCAAAAGGAGGCGTGTGATCAAGGGGGAGCACAAGATGATCAAGTGATGGAGGAAGAAGCGGAACCGGCACCTCCAACCCAAGTGCGAGCGGTGATTCAAAGGGATCATCCCGTCGACCAAATTTTGGGCGACATTAGCAAGGGAGTAACTACTCGGTCTAGACTAGTTAATTTTTGTGAACATTACTCTTTTGTCTCCTCTATTGAGCCTTTCAGGGTAGAGGAGGCCTTGCTAGATCCAGATTGGGTGTTGGCCATGCAGGAGGAACTTAATAACTTCAAGCGCAATGAAGTTTGGACGCTGGTGCCTCGTCCCAAGCAAAATGTTGTGGGAACCAAGTGGGTGTTCCGCAACAAACAGGACGAGCACGGAGTGGTGACAAGGAACAAGGCTCGACTTGTGGCAAAAGGTTATGCCCAAGTTGCAGGTTTGGACTTTGAGGAGACTTTTGCTCCTGTGGCTAGGCTAGAGTCCATTCGTATCTTGCTAGCATATGCCGCTCACCATTCTTTTAGGTTGTACCAAATGGATGTGAAGAGCGCTTTCCTCAACGGGCCAATAAAGGAGGAGGTGTACGTGGAGCAACCCCCTGGCTTCGAGGATGAGCGGTACCCCGACCACGTGTGTAAGCTCTCTAAGGCGCTCTATGGACTTAAACAAGCCCCAAGAGCATGGTATGAATGCCTTAGAGATTTCTTAATTGCTAATGCTTTCAAGGTTGGGAAAGCCGATCCAACTCTTTTCACTAAGACATGTGATGGTGATTTGTTTGTATGCCAAATTTATGTCGATGACATAATATTTGGTTCTACTAACCAAAAGTCTTGTGAAGAGTTTAGCAGGGTGATGACGCAGAAATTCGAGATGTCGATGATGGGCGAGTTGAACTACTTCCTTGGGTTCCAAGTGAAGCAACTCAAGGACGGAACCTTCATCTCCCAAACGAAGTACACGCAAGATTTGCTGAAGCGGTTTGGGATGAAGGATGCCAAGCCCGCAAAGACTCCGATGGGGACCGACGGACACACCGACCTCAACAAAGGAGGTAAGTCCGTTGATCAAAAAGCATACCGGTCAATGATAGGGTCTTTACTTTATTTATGTGCTAGTAGACCGGATATTATGCTTAGCGTATGCATGTGTGCTAGATTTCAATCCGATCCTAAGGAGTGTCACTTGGTGGCAGTGAAGCGAATTCTTAGATATTTAGTCGCTACGTCTTGCTTCGGGATCTGGTATCCAAAGGGGTCTAACTTTGACTTGATTGGGTACTCAGATTCCGACTATGCTGGATGTAAGGTCGATAGGAAGAGTACATCGGGGACGTGCCAATTCTTAGGAAGGTCCCTGGTGTCATGGAATTCCAAGAAACAAACCTCCGTTGCCCTATCCACCGCTGAGGCCGAGTATGTTGCCGCAGGACAGTGTTGTGCGCAACTACTTTGGATGAGGCAAACCCTCAGGGACTTTGGCTACAATCTGAGCAAAGTCCCACTCCTATGTGATAATGAGAGTGCTATCCGAATAGCGGAAAATCCTGTTGAGCACAGCCGCACAAAGCACATTGACATCCGGCATCACTTTTTGAGAGACCACCAGCAAAAGGGAGATATCGAAGTGTTTTATGTTAGCACCGAGAACCAGCTAGCCGATATCTTTACCAAGCCTTTAGATGAAAAGACCTTTTGCAGGCTGCGTAGTGAACTAAATGTCTTAGATTCGCGGAACTTGGATTGAATTGTAGCATACATGTACTCATGCTTTTGATCATGTTCCTTTTGCATTTTGTTGCTTATCATGGTGCTCAAGTTGTACAAACACTCCCTGGACCTCACAAGTCCGTTGCAAAGTGATGCACATGTTTAGGGGGAGATGTGTTACAACTTGACCCTTTGAGACTAACCATATGCTTGAGTTTGCTTGTTTCAGTCTCAAAGGAGAATTGAAAGGGAAAAGGTGGACTTGGACCATGAAAGACTTCCACTGCACTCCGATGAGAGGGTAACTTATTCCAAGTTCATCTCATTAACTCTTATTGCCATTTGCTCTTAATTGAAGATTTTGGTGAGGCAATAGGGTTAAAGGGCCAAAATTGATCCCGTTTTGGTGCTTGATGCCAAAGGGGGAGAAAATAAAGGCCAAAGCAATAAATGGATCAGCTACCACTTGAGAGATTTTGAAAATAGTAGAATAGAGTTTTTGGTTTGTCAAAATTCTTTTGTTGTCTCTCTTGTCAAAAGTTGGCTTCTTGTGGGGAGAAGTAGTAATTATGGGAAAAAGGGGGAGTTTTTGAAATCTTTGATCAATCTCTTTTGGAATGACTCTCTTTATGCTTCAACATGTGTGTTTAACTTAGAGTTAGAGATTTGAGTTTGATTTGCAAAAACAAACCAAGTGGTGGCAAAAGATGATCCATATATGACAAAATTGAATCAAATAAAACTCAAATTTATTTTATTTGAAGTAAGTTTGCACTTGTTCTAGTTGCTTTATGTTGTGTTGGCATAAATCACCAAAAAGGGGGAGATTGAAAGGGAAATGTGCCCTTGGGCCATTTCTAAGTATTTTGGTGATTGAGTGCCAACACATGTGCTTAATTGTGAATTTATGTCCATGGATGAACAAGGTGCAAATCATGAAGTAAAGGTATGTTTCTAACCCTTAGTACATTGGTTTTGTGTACTAATATATTTGTCTAAGTGTTAGAAACAGAAAGAAGAAGAAAAGAAAAGGGAGAGAAAGTCTTGGCTGTGTGCAGCTAAGACCCAGCTCGGTCTGGAGCACCGGACTGTCCGGTGTGCACCGGACAGTGTCCGGTGCGCCAGGCTGACTCGGCGTGAACTGGCTGCTCTCGGGAATTCGCCGACGGCGTACGGCTAAAATTCACCGGACTGTCCGGTGTGCACCGGACTGTCCGGTGAGCCAACGGTCGGCCGGGCCAACGGTCGGCCGCGCAATCCGCGCGGGACACGTGGCGGAGCCAACGGTCGGAAGACGGCACCGGACTGTCCGGTGTGCACCGGACATGTCCGGTGCGCCAACGGCTCCAGATCTACCAACGGTCGGAAGTGCCAGTTAAGGAAAGAAATCGGGCACCGGACAGTGTCCGGTGTGCACCGGACTGTCCGGTGCCCCCGTCGACAGAAGGCCAGGATAGCCTTCCGGAATTGCTCTCAACGGCTCCTAGCTGCCTTGGGGCTATAAAAGGGGCTCCTAGGCGCATGGAGGAGACACAAAAGCAACTCTTGAGCATTCTTGATCATCCACACTTAGTCTTTGCGCATTCGTTTGTGATTCTAAGAGATTCGAGCTCCGTTCTAGTGAGAACTTTGAGATATTCGTGTGAGCTCGATTCTTGGCCGTGTGTGTGCGCAATTCGCTGTGGTTTTGTGTGTGTTGCTTCCCTCCCTTACTCTGTGTTTCATTTGTGATCATATACTTGTAAGGGCAAGAGACTCCAATTTGTGGAGATTCCTTGCAAACGGGATAGTGAAAGGAACAACAAAACACCGTGGTATTCAAGTGGGTCTTTGGACCGCTTGAGAGGGGTTGATTGCAACCCTCGTCCGTTGGGACGCCACAACGTGGAGTAGGCAAGCGTTGGTCTTGGCCGAACCACGGGATAAAACCACTGTGTCACCTCTGTGCTTGATTTTCTTGTGGTACTGTGTTTTGTTGAGACTTCACCTTAGCCACTTGGCAATAATCGTGCTAACACTTAATCGTGCTATAGTTAGTTTTAATCAGTACATAAACACACGTCATGCATGGTCATTAATTCAAGTTCAATCGTGACTAAAAAAAACTGTGTGGCTGTACCGTTATTCATCGGCCAACGTCAACTTCACTTGATGGGCCCTTTTCTGCTCTCTCTTTTGTGTTGCTTCAACTTTTCCATTTCACGAATGCCTTGAGGGCATGATAGGCCGAGAGGGAGTAAAGTATTAACTGTATGAGCACTATATTACGTTCGTGTGGACTTAATTCTCTGAGCAGGATTATTCATTCTCCGCGAAAAAAGGAAAACAAGTAGCACATCCCTTTCGTTCTTGACCCCATTTTCCTATGTAGAGTTGGACAACCAACAAGCGCTATATTTAAGATTTGGATGCCATCCAATCGATTCAATCCGCTTATTAGGTGATCACTCGAATGATTATGATGATGACGCATACCACAAACAGTGATCCTCATCACACATGCCAAGCGATCGAGAGGCATATGTTTACATAGGGAAGTATATGGGTGAAGTAAAAAAAAAAAAAGCTATTTTGTATTTGTTGGCGTGGCGATCGAATTGGCTGTGCAATGTTGGCTTTCTAATCGCAAAAATTCCCATAATAGGGCGTTTGGATCCCTTCATTTTAGAGGAATTAGAATTCACTCAATAAAGTAACTTATTTAGTTTAGAATTTGACATTCCACCACTTTCCAAAGTTCAGATATATGTCTATCTCAAATTCATGGGGTGGGGGATGAGAAATGATTTTATACAGTAGTAGAATTGGAATAGGGTGGAAAGGATATGTATGGATTTTTTTTCAGAATTTTTCCCGAACCTTGGTAATTCATGTGCAATTTTTATATGTGCACCAAATGCTCATGTGCACCGGATATGTTTCCTTTTTTAAAACACGGTAAGTGGTTGGTGGTTTTACATATATATGGTAGCATTATTAGGCGTCCACCAAAAATGATCAAGCAATGCATGGATATGAACTGTCCATGCTATTAAATATTAACTTATTCCATATATATACATCTAGAGAAAGGCAAAAAAAAAATCCAAGAAAGTAATTGTACATTTGGTTGATCAAATCAGGTTATAATACAGCAGGGTAGCAGTACTTGTTTGTACAGATTCTATAAAACCTCCCCCCTCAATCCACCTATGCACAGTGACACAAACCTTAAACCTCACAAACAAGTAAGCACTGAACCACCACCATACCTTTCTCCCTCTCACTATCATATGGACTGTTCAACATTATGTAGTATGTACACAACATTTGTCTCTCTTGTGTCATGCATGCCTAGTTTATGTTACATGCATTGTGCAACTAGCTATAGGACACATCTAATGGATGTACCCTTCATGTTGTTGACATCTTCTTCACTTCACATCTCCATTGTTTCAACATGTATTATGTGCTCTAGATTCTAGAAATGGAAAAGGCTAGCGTCCAGCGAGCTCCATCAAACGGCTTCAAGTGGATCTTCTCTAGACCACATCACTAGCAACACTCTTGTGCCCCGCGCCACCTCCGTCGGACGCGGCCGCCACCTTGCGGTCGCCTTCTTCCTGCACCTGCTGCGTGCTGCTGTACTCACCGAACAGGTAGGAGGAGAAGCCCCAGACGCAGAGCACCGTGGCCACGGCCTTCTCCCAGCCGAACGGGTCGCGGAACACGGCCACGCCGCCGATCACGTTGGCGGTGAGCACGGCGGTCATGCACACGCCGCTGTGCAGCGACGACGTCAGGTACACCATCCCGGCGGTGCCCATGAAGCAGGCCTGCCACGTGACCACCAGCGCGGCTAGCACCGCCCAGTACGCGGCCGGCGAGAGGTCCCAGCGCGCCAGCTCCCCGCGCCAGCCGCCGCCAGCCGCGGCCAGCCCGGCGACCGCCAGGGCCGTCGCGGCGGCCTGCATGACCACCTGCACCTCCATCGCCATGCGGAACCCGCCGGACACGGCCCTGCGGTACACCAGCTCCATGACCGGCAGGTAGGCGGCGAAGAGCCCCGCGGCGCCGAGCGTGACGGCGAGGCCCGCGAGGTAGCTGGCCCGGCTCCCGCCGTCGGGGCGCTCGGCCGACGACGTCCGGAGCGCGAGCAGCACGGAGCTGAGCGTGAGGAGCACGACGGCGTTGAGGCTGGAGAAGGTGAGCGGGTGGCGCACGATGGCGGCGGCCAGCACGAGCGTGAAGGCCAGCTGCGTGGACAGCAGCAGCGACGAGGTGGACACGGGCAGGTACGAGGAGCTGTAGGAGAAGAGCAGGTTGTTCACGCCCATGAGCACGCCGATGACGACGCACGCGGCCACCAGCAGCGGCCGCCGCGTGAGCCACGCGAACGGCCGGGGCTGGGACTGGGAGTGGGAGGCGTAGACGGGCACCAGCAGGACTGGGAACCCGACCGACTGCACCAGCGTGGCCACCCACCGGTCGCACCCGCCGTGCGCGAAGTAGTACCGGGACAGCAGGCTGGACGCCACGGAGCCACCGAGGAGCGCGGCGTAGTTGGCGCACAGCAGCAGCAGCCGCGCGCGCCGCCGACTCGCCGTGCCATTTTTGGCGTCGGCGTCCGTCGAGGGCGCCGGCGTGTCGAGGAGTGGGACCGGTGAGGTGGTGGAGAGCATTGGCGAGGTGAGCTGGTGAGGTGAGGTTGAGGAGAGTGAGGTCAGGTGAGGTGAGGAGAGTGCGGTGGGGAGGAGGCCGGATCGGAGGGAGCTGTGTGCTCTTTTTAAGATCAGGAAGGCGATTACGACCTTTTTTTTTGTATTCGATTGACGGGGATCAAGTAAATGATGGGAATAAACGGGGGATCGATTTGTTTGGATGGGATTTGATTATATATCTTCCAGCGAGATGTTCTTGTCATTGCTTTCAGCAAATCCGTCTCCTGCTTGCTAGTGCACTAATTATTGCAGCTAGCTCAAACCTGCAGAGCTTGGTAGCATGAGTGATGGATGAGCAAACGTACTGACCACAATTCGATCACCAATGGTAAGGAGTATACGTGTGGGTATATGTGGCCATGATCCTAAACAATCTTGTAACTTTATTTTCTGGCCGCTAGCTCAACTGTATTAATTACCAGGAACTTGGGTTGTCGAGGGTCAGGGGACTCGTCGTCCCAGTTTGGAGGCCGCGAGCGCGCGTGGCGCGGACGGAAACGACACGGTCAGCTGACACGAGCTCGCCGAAGCCGAGCAGCAGGCACGGTTTTTGTGCCAAGGCCACGTCAGGAGCCACGGTGTTTTCCTACTGGCAAGTGGCAAGTGAAACAATGGCTCAAAAAGAAACACAGGTGCTCCTCCATCGTCGCTCTGCTGCTCTGCTCGAGGTCGATTCGGGATTGAAACTGAGGCGCGCAGGCACTGTGGCCAGCAGGTGCACGCTGTAGCTGCAGGCAGGGCAAGCAGTGGCTGTCGCGGCCTGCACGAGCCCTTACCACAAGAAACAAGGTTCAGACTTGAGACGCAGCAGGTTTCCGGAAAATGACAGGACGCTGGACGCCGGCCGGTTGTCCGATCACATGGCATGCAGCATAAAGCCGATGGCCCTGTCCAGTCAACCCTGGCAAACCGTTGTCCATTGGGACGTACGCCAGTGGAAGTGGTTCTCTGCACCGTGCGTGCGTGCTGTACTTCAGTACTTGTGAGTTGCAGTCTCTCTGTGCATGACCGGCTCTCCCCCCGCTTGGATGAACCTGCAGCAGGTTTAAATTGCGTTACCCGCAGGCTAGCTAGGTCGTGCAAGTGAGTGTTGCATTGTGTTCGACCGGTTTGAGCGTTAAGTTGATTCAACAAGTAAAACAAAGGAAAAAAAATTTGCTATTTTCTTACTCCTAGTTTGGGCCCTCTGCTATGTCACGTGTGTCTATGACTTTATGATCATCTATATCTATTATTTGTGGACCCGATCATAATCTAGAAAAATCCACAACCGATAGTAGACCAGTTAATTATGTCTCTTCTCATGCACCTGTATCCTCGTTCAGTAGTAATAAGGTAACGTATTCATTCACAGTGATAGTCTACCTCAAGATATGCCAATCTAGTTTCCTGGACGTTCATGATGTGTGTGCATGAGCGATCGATACTCACTGGATGCGCTGGCACGGCCTAGACAAGTCCGGTGAGTAACAAGTGACTGCATAGAAAACACTCTCTTTGGACGCCATGTCCGATGTACCATCCAATGCCACACAATACATATCCGGTGACTAACCAGTGCGGCAGTGCATAGGGCTAGGGTTTTAACGTCTCTGCATACCCTTTTTGGTGCAACACAACCGGTGTACAACGGACATGTAGGTGTTGTAGAGTTTTGTAAAATTAGGTTTTTTATGTGTTTTTTTTGTTTCACTCTAATTTTTTTGTGAGCTCTCATGGGTTACCTAGCACTAGTTTTATTTAAGTGTACACCAATACGTCTTACGTACTAGACTCGATTAGGTCAAGTTACCCATCTAATATCCTTTTTATAGTATGGCTAAAAGAAAATAAAGGTCTTATCGCTATACTAAGTGTTCAGCAACTACTTTAACACTTAAACTAGTTGGTCCTTAACTTTTTTGAATCGTTTATTTTGAGACGTATGTCAATCTCCACTGACCGAGGTACGTAAACTTTTTAAGCTCATTTTCCTGCATTATGTGACTTACCTTATCGTATAGCTGCAAAACATATGTTTATCATAACATTATTATGTTATCATTAATTACTAAAACCAACTAGGAATCTAGATGTTTTTATTGTCTAAGATACTCCCATTATAATATTGATCTAATTGTAAACTAATATACATGTAAATGTGATAGTGATCTGCGAGGAGGCTTGACATGCTCTTTGTAACTTTGGGTTTCAAAAGATTTCTAGGATTTATCTGAAAAACATAGATAAAAACCATGGCAATGATCCGAAGTACTCTTATGGCACTGACGATCATATCCATAAAATTGCTATTTTGTTACTCTTAATTTGGCTCTCTGCCATTATGCAATCCCGTGTCTATGATTTGGGGGACCATATGTATCTATGATTTGTGGCTCCGATGATAAATTAGCGAAGACCACAAATGATAATAGGAAAATTATAAATGGCTCTCCACAAAGCTAAATGTATGGTAAGTTAGCTACCACCAGAGTAGCACCAAGCGATACTGAGGTTTACATTGCTAGACATCATGAACATACTCTTCAAACCCAGAGCAGTCGTGCAATCGGTCATGCACATATCGTCTTGTGAATTGTCCTTGCTTTGTATTTATTGTATCAAATTTCATTTTTACCTTGCCTGATTTATTTATACTACTAACGCAATATGATCAGAAAATGATCACTCGATTTGGAGAGAATTACAATTGGCGAGCACTACCAATTGATCATTCTATTGTGCACGCTAGTGAAGGTGGAGAGTCATGGTTGTGCACTCTAGTATAGGTGGAAAGAGCCACACATGATATGATACTATATTTTCCCAAATTCTATAATACAAGTATGATATTTCTATTCTAAATTATTTGTATGGTAGGTACTTCATGTCTAATGGAGTGATTGACTCTAAGCATGTGAGCTTAAAAGGTAGTGTTCTCGTCGTAAAGCTCTAGAATTAGCAGTCAATGTGTGAAATGGAAACTGTTGTGCGAGAATGAAATGAAAAGGGGCACCGTATCCTTTATTGCTTTTGATATTTATACAAAGGAAAGAGACACTAAAGGAGTGGCCAAAAGCCACGTCCGTACATGGGGATCGTGCAGAGGCACGTCCCTTGGAGAAATGCCGGTTAGAAAAGCAGTCAACAACTGCTTACTTTTCGTAACACTCCCCCTTAAGCAGTTGTCCATTATGTATATTCTCCCTTGAAACCTGTAAGCAAAAGGTGGTTTGTGATAATATACTGTGTAAACTCCAGAAAAACCCAGTGGGAAAAATTTGGAGAAAATCAACAGTATATGATATGTCTTTGGTGTCTCTATCGAAAAACCCTGATGGGAAAAATCAAGAGACTGACATATGCTTGAGTTGACATTGCCTCATTAAAAACCTAACATGAGAAAACATGATAGTAAAACTCATATAGGAAAAGAGTACAATGTGATGCTAGTATTAGGTTGATCAAAGAGATACTCCCCCTGATGCAAGCAAATCTCTAAGTCGACGCATGCCAATACCCTTAACACATATCCGAAATGTGGAATAAGGTAGCGACTTAGTGAATAAGTCTGCGAGATTGTCACAAGACTTAGTTTGCATGACCTTAATCTCACCACTCTGTTGAAGTTGATGAGGATAGAATAACTTGGGGGAGATATGTTTGGTAACATTACTCTTGATATAACCTTGTTGCATCTGAGCAACACAAGCAGCATTATCTTCATAGATAATGGTGGGTGATTCAATGGAATGAATCCCACATGATGATTGAATGTGATTAATCACCCTTCGAAGCCAGACACATTCACGTGATGCTTCATACAAGGCAATAATCTATGAATGATTAGTAGATGTTGTTACTAGAGTTTGCTTGGATGACTTCCAAGAAATAGCAGTTCCACCATTCAGAAATACAAACCCAGTTTGAGACCTTCCATTGTGGGGGTCTGAAAGATAACCAGCATCTGTGTACCCTACGAGGCTAGGATCTTGATTTCTTCCGTAGAATAGACCGAGATCTGCCGTGCCATGGAGGTATCGAAGAATATTTTTGATTCCAGTCCAATGGCGTTTGGTAGGGGATGCACTATATCTAGCAAGTAAATTTACCGCAAAAGCAATATCGGGTCTTGTATTGTTTGCTAGATACATAAGTGCTCCAATTGCACTAAGATATGGGTACTCAGGACCTAAAATTTCTTCTCCTTCGTCTCGTGGTCGAAAAGGATCCTTATCCCTTTCTAGGGTACGGACGATCATAGGAGTCTTAGACGGATATGCTTTATCCATATTGAATTTACTCAATACTTTCTGCGCATAAGCAGACTGATGAATGAGAATGCCCGTGGGAAGGTGCTCAAGTTGCAAACCCAAGCAAAATTTGGTTTTACCCAAATCCTTCATCTCAAATTCCGTCTTTAAAAGATTGCGTGCCTCATCAATATCACGTTTATGGCCGATGATGTTTAAGTCATCCACATATACTGATATGATGCAGAAACCTGTAGAAGATTTCTTTATAAAGACACATGGGCAATCATCACTGTTAGAATAACCCTTATTTATAAGGAATTCCTTCAGTCGGTTGTACCACATTCTCCCTGACTGTTTTAAGCCATATAGAGATTTGGTGAGTTTGACACAAAACATGTTACGATTTTTGCCATTATTCGGTACAGGTATTCCATCAGGAACTTTCATGTATATGTCCGAATCTAGTGACCCATAAAGATATGCGGTCACGACGTCCATCAACTGCAGAAGTAGACGTTTTTGTACTGCCAATGAAATTAAATACCGGAAGGTTATTCCATTCATAACAGGAGAATATGTCTCATTGTAATCAATTCTTGGTCTCTGGGTAAACCCTTGAGCAACTAATCTCGCTTTATATCTCACAACCTCATTGTTCTCATTCCGTTTCCGGGTGAAAACCCATTTGAATCCAACAGGATGGATTCTGGGAGCTGTAGGTATCACAGAGGTGAATACCTTTCTTTTTGCTAGTGAGGATAATTCCGAGTTAATTGCTTCCTTCCATTTGATCCAGTCCGAGCGTTGTTGACACTCTGCCATGGATTTGGGGTCTGGGTCAGATAGAAGGTTACCAGCTATGATTGATGAGAAACATGAATTGATGACCGTAGTTTTACGATCATACAATTCTCCAGAACTAGTATAATTAATGGAAATCTCCTGTACCCCATGAAAGTATTCTTGATTCACAGGAAGAGTAGATATGGGGTGTTCCGATGTACCAGCAACATCTGAATTGTGCACATGAGTGCTGGTTTGTGGATGTACAGTATCCACTTGGTGTCCATCAACCGGTGGTTGACTTTCGTTTACTGTTTTGGAGGATCGAATGTTCCTCTCTTTCCTTTGACGCTTAGTAGAAGCATTATCCTGCTTAGCAGCCCTCACCCTCTTCGGTTGAGAAGATGGTTGAATGGTTTTTCGTGGTACCTCCACTCGACTGGGCGCATTGACAGCAGGATTCAAGGATTTTGTGACACCATTATAGTCAGTAAACGCATCAGGCAGATTATTAGCAAAGTGTTGCAATTCTATAATTTTCTGAACTTGAAGTTCAGATTCCAGGGTTCGAGGATCTGAGGACAGGATGGATTTGTCATCCCAATTGATTTCCTGGCATTCATTAGGATACTTGAATTCTCCCCCTAATGCCGGGAAATGGTCCTCGTTAAAGATGCAATCAGCGAAACGAGCTGTGTACAAATCCCCTGTAAGGGGCTCTAGGTATTTGATGATCGATGGGGATTGATATCCCACATAGATACCCAATTTCCTATGAGGTCACATAGCTGTTCGCTGAGGCGATGATACAGGGGTGTAGACCGCACATCCAAATTTCCGCAGATGGGATATATTTGGAGGATTTCCTCGTACCAGGTGCAACAGAGATGTTGTATGATATGCAGTTGGGCGAAGTTGAATAAGATCAGCAGCGTGTAAAACTGCATGACCCCAACAGGATGTAGGTAAATTGCATTCATGAAGTAAAGGTCTTGCGATAAGTTTGATCCTCTTAATAAGAGATTTAGCTAAACCATTTTGAGTATGTACATAAGGCACAGAATGTTCAATGTGTATTCCTTGGGCCATACAATAATCATTGAATGCTCTAGAAGAGAATTTAGCCGCATTATCTAGGCGGATTTTCTGGATTTGATGTTCAGGATAATGTGCTTTCAATCGAATGACTTGCATCATGATTTTAGCAAAAGCATGGTTACGTGTAGACAGAAGACACACGTGTGACCATCGAGTAGATGCGTCAATTAATACCATGAAGTATCTGAACGGTCCAGATAATGGTTGTATGGGTCCACAAATGTCACCTTGAATCCGTTCATGGAACTTGAGTGGTTCAGCATGAATCTTAAGAGGAGATGGTCTTAAGATTAGCTTTCCCGTTGCACATGATGTACATATAAAATCAGATGGTTTAGGGAATTTGGCAGACTTTAAATCATGACCGATGCAATTACTTGTGATTTTCTGCATCATCCCTATTCCAGGGTGACCAAGACGTGCATGCCAGGTCTTGAATGAATCTACATTCTGAAAAATCACTTTGTACGTAACATGAGGTACTGGTTTTATGTATGTGTAGTACAATCCAGATGGAAGTGAAGGTATTCTTTCCAGAATGTTAGCGCCATATCCAGAAGGTTTGGAAATGAGGAGAAATTCCTCATTATTTTCTGTATGAGTAGAAATATGTAAACCACTCTTCCGAATATCTCGAAAACTCAGAAGGGTACGAGTTGAATCGGGATACAGTAAAGCATCCTCGATAGTGACTTGTGTACCCATAGGGAGCGTAATAGTTGCTCGTCCAGAGCCAACTATTTTTGCATCGCGTCCAGCGATTGTCAAAACATTTCCTGACCTCTTTGTGAGAGTTTGGAAATATTTTGTTTCCCAAAGAATAGAGTTGGTGGTACCACTGTCTACAAGGCATAATTCTTCCTCCATTGGATTGACTTCCGCATAATCCGACTGTTTTTCTTTTGATGAAGAACTCCTTGCCTCCGCTGTTCTTGTTTTGGCCTTTGCTCTCTTTTTGTAAAAGCAAGTGTTGATAACGTGTGAAATGGAAACTGTTGTGCGAGAATGAAATGAAAAGGGGCACCGTATCCTTTATTGCTTTTGATATTTATACAAAGGAAAGAGACACTAAAGGAGTGGCCAAAAGCCACGTCCGTACATGGGGATCGTGCAGAGGCACGTCCCTTGGAGAAATGCCGGTTAGAAAAGCAGTCAACAACTGCTTACTTTTCGTAACACAATGAACCATGGCACAAGAGAAGTTGCTTTAGATTCAAGTAGCAATAAGGTTGCACAATGAGCAAGAGAGGCAATGCAAGAGTATGATCGGTAGCGTCAGGTCTATGATTGGCAGCATGACGAGTATTTTTTTAACTGTATAGCACAACAGCAGACAATGTTTTAACTACGTTCAACTGATTCTATTATTATTTTTAGCATTTAACATAGTTAATAGTGTTTTATCTATTCCATTCACATACAATGTTGCAACAAATAGGATAAACAATGCTTTTCCCGTATTCCATATGCCACAACCACCACCACCTTCGCAATAGGGTTCTTTGTCGATCCTTGGACCTAAGGTAATCCCATATTCCAACTTAGCTCTATTCTATCTAAATGTTAATTTAGCAAAATTAGCCAACTTAGTTCAATTCTAATAAAAATAGCCAATCTAACTTAATTATAGAAAAGTTTAGTTATTATGGTATAACTTAGTCAATCTAGCTAAAATTCTATAAAAATAGTTAATTTAATTGAACTTTATGTAAATATAGTCATTACGATAGAAAATATCTAGGCCCATTGTTGGTTTTCTTGATAATGGAAGAAGCAGTAAACATAAGATACCATGTATCTTTTTAAGATCCTTTTTTATTTCTAATCCCTCACAATCTTTCTTTTTTCTTTTTTTCTCTGTCAGTTTCTAGAACGTGCACATATTCTAAAAAAACAGTCAACGCATACCACATCCTAGAGGACAACCCACAAAGCAACAGACATTCCCTTAAGCACACCCACCTATAAGGCAAACTGGCTTTCTTTGGACCTAAGTGCAAGCTGCTTTCCAAAATCTCAGCTGCAGGCAAAAGAAGAGGGGAAAAAGGGACACGACAAAAGAAAAGAAACGACCCTCCAAGATGAAAAAAAAACAGACGAGGGCGCTCTAATGCCTTAGCACCAGGGGCCTCAACCTAGAACCTTTTTCCCAGTCATTGAACATTTCTCGTGGGAAGACAGTTCCATTGCTTCATTTTTTTCGTTTCTTCACTTCCATGAGAAAATGGAAGAGAACCCATGACCAATTGTGGTTTCTTGACATTGCGCACATCGAACTTATGATTTCAGGAATTCAGGTTGAAGTCCATTCCAGAAGCTATCTCATTTTCCCAGTCAACTAGCCAAGGCATCATCCGTCTGTTGCGATTTTTTTGGGGTTTTCTTTAACATGCTGCGTTGAGTATTTCTGGAATACTGCTGCTCTTCTCCTCATTTTTCTTGGTTGTATCGGCTCTACCAACTTCCGTGACACTTATCAATTGTGTTTGCCTTTTAACTTCTGCAGTTTTTTCAGTTTTTGGCTGCAAAGATGAAAATCAATGAGCAAATAATCGCGCTATTTGTCAATGATAATATAAATGACAGATTACTATTATTAGCAATTATTAATATGTGCAACTAAAATCTGCTGTCACCAAAAGCCACTCGACTCATTTAAATTATAGAAAATTTACTGGACCCAAGATTCAAAATGACAAGTTCTTCTTTACCCAGGAAAAAAGGCACTTAGAATAGTCAAACAGATTACATTTGTCAAGAAATACAAAATGATATGGAGATAATCCTCATTATCTATTTTGGTCAATTGTATTATTTCTATTCCTACAAGTAGTTTTAGGTCTTGATTGAAATGCCCATAATCTTCCACTATCATATACCAAGAAACATACCACTGCCATTTTCAGCAAATAAAACTCTTTGCATTATATGATTATGATCCATAAATACAATGAAGAAACAATAGCAGCAAATAATATTGTCATTAGAGAATAGGAATTCAGACTATTCAGTTCATTATTTCATACCAATGGGTGACCAAACGATGTAAGTGGCTTGCCTCTTCTGTCCTGCATTACTTTCTGCCGATTTTCGTAGAAGTCAAAGTCATCCAGTATTGATGCTTTACACGCGAAGTTCTTGAAAATGTTCAACATCTCTGTACCTTGTGAAAATTTGACCTGGATTTGAAATCATACACAATTAGTGGTTGAATTAAACCAAAATATCATCTTTGCAGTACAAGAAAAGTGTATTTAGACAAGAATGGAACACTAAGGGACTGTTTGGCAACAATGTTTCTCAAGACCATGGTTTTACAATACTATACTTTACAATTGTCATGGCAATACCGTGGTTTTGGCTAGCTCTAAAAATACCATGGTTTTGATAAACATTGTTTGGATACAACATTGTAAACTATGATATTAGTAAAAAGCTAGCCATGCCATGAAAACTTTGGGTTGAAGTAGAGTTTCCAATACTCCAAAAATACCATGGTATCTAGAATACTATGGTTTTGAAAACTTAATTTTCAGGAATGCAACCAAACACCCTATGACATAAAATACTATGGTGTTACTAAAATTCATGGTATTGCCTAGAAACTATAAAAAATACTTTACTTCCGTTGTTACTAAAATTCATGGTATTGCCTAGAAACTATAAAAAATACCTTACTTCCAAACAGGCCCTGACTGACTAGTAAAACAGAGGAACATGAAGAACACAATAAACAAGAACCTAAGAGGTTCCAATGCTTATAGAGTTGTTGGCATTGTTTCATGCAAAATAGAAGGATCAAGAGAATCATTCAGATCATGGAAGATTCATTAATCACACAGAGCACAAATAGGATTGGTTGTTTAAACAGCAAGGAGAATCACACGGGCAATAGCATTGAATGTTATGCATAGACAGATTTCCTCACATATTGCCATGAAATGAGAATTAACTTACAAAGCTCAACCTCTTGCTGTAAAAAATACCACAAACACTCTTGCTAGGTATTGGAAGGAATACCTCTTGCGTGTCCCTGCTGTTTGTCACAGGTTTATTCTCATTATTCTCCAAAATTATATGGCGAAATTGTGGATTGGGAACATCCTTAATAATGTGCCATTTTACAGAGAAGAAACCATTCCACTTGTCCTGTTGCCAGAAGTTCATGTTCCTGTTGAAATCTACTGGGCCAACCATCTCAGCCACGCCACAGAACTGACCACTTGCATTAACCTGACCATCATAGTTTACAATCAACAGGTAAAGGTCAAAATAAAGATAATAATGCAACCCTTTCCATAAAAGGGCCACTTTGATGCAATTCAACTTGCTACAAATGTGAAAGAAAGTACAAAGAAAACAAGACAACGCTATGTTATCAAACAGTTGAAAAAGGTTGACATGTTCTACCTACAAACTAGTGCATCATGTTTAGACGGCTGTAATGATTACTAGAACACAATTCTAAAGTTCCATGGAACATAGAAACCAAATGGCATGTCACTTTAAAATAAATAAATTAGAAAGAACGCAATAAATTAGAAATAACCACACTACCTATTATGCACTTTCCATGCGAAACTAAGGTCCGTTTGGTAGGGATCTAGACTCTCATAGAAATGTTTTAGTTCCAGATTCTCTAGAGAAACGTTTCATGTGCTGAATCAAGACCACTTCGTGAAACCGTTTGAATGTTAGGCTAGATTCTGTATCCCAAATAAATGTTTTTATAAAACAATTATATAAATATATATACTTCAAAAAATTATTAATTTTATGGGAAAATAACAACCAAAATGTAACTCATTTTATCTTATTGCACTAAAAAAGATAAGTAGAAAAAACAATCACTGAGGGAATCTAGAAACCGAATCACTCAAACTACTCTTGAGGTGATTATAATCTCTAGCGCAAAAAGAGAGGATCACTACAGACGTTTCTACCTAGAATCAGGAATCATTGACCGTTTGAAAGTGTTTTTAGTGATTCTGGAGAGAATCGGTACCAATTCTCGCATCCAAACGGACCATAAGTGCTCAAACAACAGTTAGATACATGGAATAAGAACAAATGTTTGGATATCACGGGGACATACTACTATGAGATTCAAGGTCATGCTCATGAGAAAAATAATTCTCTAAGAACAAACAGTAGCATGCAACTTACTGAGAAGAAAAGGAAAACAGGACATTTGGTTCCTTTTTCTGCCATCCTTTCCTGTGCAAGCCTATAGGCATTGTCAAGCCTTTTATTTCCGTTAGGAGTACTTGCCCAAACATTGTACTTAATACTCTTGTGAATATCATCTTCACTGTAGGACTTAATTACAAAGAATAGAGCTTGCTCATACTTTGTAACAAAATCTGAAAGATTGTATGCAGTTTTTCTTATTACGACAGGTGAAGGTATGTTGGCGTTAGCATCCCCTACACTTGACAATCCAACATCAGATTGAGGGCTCAAACTATATTTCGAGTTATCAGTGTGGTTGTTCTCATTAGATTCAGAATCGTCATGTCCATTTATCTTACTTCTCGCTTTAAGCTTCTCACCGCTGTGCCAGCTTCTACCACTTTCTTTCAGATTGATGCCTTTGCTTTGATAAACACTGCTTTTTGCTTGGTTATTACTGTGCATCACAAACTTGCTAGATGGAAGATATCCTTTTGTTATGGAAGCACCAGGTGCCTAGCATGAGAACAAGCATGTGAAGTAAGTTTCCTACCTTTATGAAGCAAGGGCTAAGCTGGCAAGGTCAATGTTTTATAGGACTTCTCAAGTACCTTATTTGCACCCTTTGATGATGTGCTGCTATTGGCAGCATTTGGTACAGTTTCTAGAGCTGATGATGATCCTTTGACAGTATCTGCTGTGGATTTTGCACTGTGGGAAGCTTTCGAAGAAGGAACAACATGCTTATTAGAATAATATTTTGGTCTTGGAGCATAATTTGTATGATGCACACCAACTGGATGTCCCTGAACCCCATCCAGAAGAACAAAAGGGTCCCATGAGTAGGCAGGTACTAGTTCAGTTCCATATGCAATTGGCTGAGCAAAAATGCCAGGTGTGCTAGGATCCTGAATTGGAAGTGCACTGGAGTAATATGGTTCTTTGCTGACATACTGACCATCCACACTGGCAATGCCTCCAGGAACAACCGGAATATAAGAAGCATATCCATTTTCATACCCCAGAGGATAACACAGATATGAACCATTGTCAGCTTGAACCACCTGAAATGGATCATAAAGCATATATAAAAGAAGTTCTTGTGCAATTTAATACTCCCTCGGTCCTAAAATGTTTGTCGCTAGAAAGTTTGACTAGATTTATAGAAAAAATTAGCAACATTTATATCTCCAAATAATTTTACTACAAAAATAGATTCAAATATCTATCTAATGACACTAATTATGTACTATAAATATTGATATTTTCTTATATATATTTGCTCAAAGTTAAAATGTTTGACTCATCGAAAAGTGAGAACGGCCAAACATTTTGGGACGGAGGGAGTAGCTTTAACAGCTGCGGAGTCAATGAACAGTTCATTCTGGAAATGATGGCGCCAGAAAAGAAAGATGACAAGGAACTAAAAAAAGGCAACAATTCAATCACCAGTTTCGAAATTGAGTACTTCAAACAACACCCATAATTAAGACATCATTCAATATTAGGATTGGAAAGCATATATAAGAACTTGACTATAATTCCTTGTAAGCAGACATGCAACTAAAAGTCTAAAACGACTGGTCCTCACTAAAAACAGGTACTCATTCAGTTTCAGTCATTCAGATTTGTTTAACTCAAGCAGTACAATGGAATAGTCATGAGGTCATGACACCATATAGGGTGATGACAATTAAATCGTTTAACAAATCCAGCAGAGAGATTTTTGGAACAAGGATAACAGTAGCAGTGTAGCACAATAAAGGGTGACACTAAAATAGTTGGACACTTTCCCAAACAATTCAAGAAAAGATGACAGCTAACAGGTGCAAAGCTTGTTGGTACCACCATAGAGACGCACAAAGTGCACCATCCTTCAGTTTTTAGTTAGGACCACTAGGGACTACAATAGGAAAGGCATATATGACACTTTGTAAAGTACACTATTATTATAACTTACTGCTGGGTGCACCTCTAGGCCATTATATCCAACAAAGTAGCCATTCTCATCCCATCCTCCGTATGCGCCTGCACTAAACAATAAAGTCAGCAAATGAATGACTTCTTTTTTAAAGAAATCAAAACGTAATCTACCCACCAGGATAATAATATCCATAGTAATACATCCCTTGGTCGCCAAAAGAAGTTTCTTGGTTCATTTCTCTTTCCTTCACAGTACTAGCTGCATCGCCGGAGGAAATGCAAGATACTGCATCAGAAGAACTTGCGTCTTTCTTAGCAGGCTACAAGGGTCGAAGATGAAAGGCATCAAGAAGAAGATAGATACATATAGCACAACCAACCAACTAACCACAGGGCAAAGAAGGAAATAAAGGTGTTCCTTATACGCTAAGATAAGCAAGTTAGTAGATTGTGTAGGATGAGAATCTCACCAAGTTGACATTGCTTGCCTTCATGCTAGCATCAATCTTCAAGCTGTCGATTGCTTCTTCAATAGCTAGATGATAGAAAAGTCAAGGTTTGTACAAACAGAATATATACTTTTAAGGGTCATTGTCCACCACCACGAGTGGCCAGCCAACCACAGCACAGTGATCAACAGACATAGCATCATGCTGATATTATGCAGCTAATAATTGTCCTTCATCGATGGATCAAAGGGATAGATGTAAAAAAACACATAGGCCATTTGATTAAAGTACCAAAAAGTTAATTTCTGTTTCACAAATGCAAAGGCGGTCAAGGAACTCCAACTGAACTAGATTTGAGGGCTGAAATGTGCGACGCTAACCTAACCAATATACAGGAATCCTTCAGTGCAGGCACCGTATTGTTGGTGCACCTGTCAAATAAATGGGAGTTGGCTCAGCCCTCACCATCTCTCAAACCCCAATAATGAAGGGCACCTAATAATAGCATATTATTACTAAACTGCCAATAGCGACGCTAACATGATGGAATGGAAAGGCTCAATGATGCCAACTGTCATAATTAAATTTAAAATGGATCAAAATTTTGATCAGAATTCTACACAGCCCGCTCAAGAAAAAGGAAAAAAAGAACTGCAGATAAGTTCTGGCAAACTGTGATCCAAGGGCAATCCAGATTCAAAGACGGTTTCGTTTTCCAAACGACAGATTACAAGAAAAAAGAAAGCTCTATATAGGAGGATAAAAACGGAGTTGAGTGGCAACAGGAGCGACAAAATTACATACTCCAGTACTTCAAATCAAAAGGCAGCAATAGCAGACGCATGAGCGCCAGTAATCCATCCAATGGATCCACCTCTCGGCGTAAGAAGAACGAGAAGAGAAAGAAACCGCACGGGGAGCGAAATGAGAAGGAAGGATACGCTTCTGGCCTGACTCGCCCTTGGGCTCCATGAGGCCACACCACAGGTCGCCGCAGAAGAACCCGGCGTTGCTACGCGTGTCCTCCAGCTCGACCGCGAAGTGGGGGGCGCTGGTAACCTAGCCTGCTCCGGCCGCCGCTGCAGAGCGAGATAAACGAGGCGTCAGCTAGACATGACATGGCGCAGGGTTGAGCGCGTCACAACTGGTGAACGAAACCGTGAGGGAGGAGGTCCGTACGGCGGAGGCGGGCAGCCAACGAGGAGAGGCGGGAGCGTGGCCTAGGAGACCGCGACGGGGCCTGTGCTGAGGCGGAAGGCGAGGAGACGGCGGCGAGTTTCAGCGAGGGGAGTTTGTTTGAGTGGAAGCTTTTGTTTCCCTGGTGGATGGCAATTTTTGGTCTCTGCAGTTTTGAACTTTTGATCCTGTAGATGGAAACGAGTGTGGGTTGCTTGCAGGTTTCTTTGCAATAAGTTGTAGCGTTCGGGCTCGACTATCTGTTTCCAGTTCTTTAATCACCTTTTGGCTTTTGCATTTTAGGGTGAGCTTGTTTAGCGCGTTGATGTGGCTCGGAACGGATTGAACCTGCATTAAGCTGTGTTTGGTTTAAAGGTTCGCTGTTTATGTTGGTTCTGTGTCAAAATATTACTTTAAGATACGGATTTTTGGGATTTCTCGAAAACAAGCGAACCACTTCGAGCCACTCTCTCTCCACCCCTGTCACCCACGAGGCCACACTATATCTTCACCCGAGTGCAGCCTGCGCAGGGGCCCAGGGGCGCACCACCACCGTCGGCATGTTCTCCTCCAGTCATCGGCTCCCCGTCGGCCCGCTCTCCGGTGCGCTGCGCCCCCGACCACGCCCGTCGTTAGAGTCCTCCGGCGCCGGTGTGTTCTTCAGTCGTCGGACTCCCACACCGGCCTATCCTTCGGCGCGCTACGCCCCCGTACACACCTCCCAACGACGTTATGCGGTTGTGCCGTGATACCAGCCCCTGCCACCATCCACCAATACCACCTCCATATCTCTACCGACACAACCAAGTGAGAAGCAGTGGTCCCCTCTTTCGTTGTGCTTATGGATTTCTCAAATACTGAAATAGTGTTGGTTTCATTTATTTTGAATATTGTAATCTCATTTTGGAAATAAATATATCATCCTTAGTGTGTAATATGACCAGGAAGGTGATCATATTTCATTCATCCCTCATCACGGTGCAGCTCCAACCCACTTCAACCCTGTAATCAAACAAGAAATTAGGTTCAATCCGTCACTTAAACCAAACAAGGAACGAGTCTAATCCAACCCATAAAAATGGGTCGGTTTCAACCCAACTCGTTCTGTTCCGAAACCAAACGTACTATACTCACACCATTTTAAAATATAGTTATTTCGTAACAAATATAAATATACATATAAATTACATTCATTCATAAATTAATAATTAATTAATATATATTTAGTTTAAAACGAATTATATCTTGGTAGAATCCCACACGGCCAAAGCAGAACTACAGGGCTCGGATTCTCTGTAAGTCGCGTGACATAAGCCTGCTTGTTTGGGCCCTGTTTATACAGAAAGTTCAAGAGAAATATTGTTAGAACAAAATAAATCGTTTTTTCTGGCTTCTTAGGATTGTTGTTATTGTTGCAAGAGCAGGAGGCCAAAGCTAAGTGTCTTTTCAGTGGTTCCCACTAAATCTTACTCCCTCCGTTCTAAAATAAAATTTATTTTAGTTAATTAATAGATTCATACCATATTTAATGGATATGTTTTATATATGTGCCTAGGTTTATCTTCATCCATTTGAATATAGACATAAAAAGCAAGAGTTAAAACGACTAATATTTTGAGGCGGAGAATGTACTTTTCTACTATTATATCTCCCCCTAAAGTCTAATTCATGTAATTGTTCCCTCTAAATTCATCCTCTGTGTATAATACACTATATTCATAACATATTTTACATTACATTTTTCACATATGTATTTGTTATAGTCTAAAATGGCACGTACATATTAATTACGTGTTTAATTCGTAGCTTATAAAAAAGTTTGGAAGAGAGAGAGATCACCGTAGATGTAGGGGTAATAGGACGTGTCTCTAAATGTAGGATGTCGTTTAGCGGTACCCACTGCGGAGAGTGCCTCTAAAGCTTTAGGGAGCTTTAGAGGCAACCGTTGAACAAAGCTTAAGTAAAACCTTTTCATACCAAATGTTTTTCTGAACTTTTCAAAATCAAGAGATATTTGTTGAGTGTCAACATTTATGTAAATAATATCTAGTGTCAATTATCAAACGCCATCTACTTGTGTTTATATCTACATCTCGCTCTCTATCTTGCTTTCCTTATGAGTTATAAAACCTACGTTGGTGCCATAACACCGGTGTTATAGCAGAGCTGTCGAAGCTCTTGCACGTCACAACATCTGTACACTTGTAACTTATCTTTCGCTTTTTTAAACTTGTAATAGATGTATATAGTAGTCAACTATCTAAATTACTAGCAAAGTACGTTCTTACAATTTTCATTTATAAATATAGAGTATAAATCATAAAAACATACATGTTCTGTGTAGGTGAGTGTGAATGTAGGTATGTATTATTTTAGCTTTTTATCATTTAAATGTATAGGAGCATGATGATGGAGTGACGACGTCTGCTGCGGGGGCAGACACGACAAGGGAGAATAATAAGCTAGAAAGTGACCATGTTTGACACTATAAGCAAACAAAAACTAGTACATAAGTATTTTTAAGAGACATTGTTTAGTGACTAATGAAGGTAGCTATACTCTATAGCTAAGTGTTTGTCTTCCTTAATAATTTATTAATAGAGACAAAGTATTGACAAGAGTGGACCGGACGACCTATGTCAGTCGCCTCAATATGTTAACCAAGGCAGTCATCGTAAGTCATACACCTCCTTTAATGTAACTATTAATGAAGACGGATAGTGATACTACAACGATCGTCTCTATTAATCGGTAGCCTCAGCAGCTCGCACGTCACTTGGTCGGTTAGTCTTAACATCTATAATCTACCTCCATTGCTATGTTAGAAACACATATACCTTATATTGATCATCCTTATTTCTAGACCAAAGTGGTATGGCTTTAAAATACATGTGTTGTTCCTAGAGCCACTCATGGAGGACATCGACAAACTATGGTAGAAAGTGATCAAGATAATAGTTGCATTTTAAAAGAAAAGTCATCATCTTTGTCATAATCTAGGGTGCAAAACTCTTTATCACATATTAGGCACTCGAGTGATGTTGGTGTTGCAATTAAAATTTCATTTATTCAAGAATTTTCAGAGAAGCCCAATTACCTCCCTCTTGGGCATCTTGATTCTTTCGAATGTGGCTAAATGTATCAAAATCATCATACACTTCCATCACATACATAGGCTATTGTGATGCAAGGATGTAGACATTCCACAATTCACCTTATTTGCATATAAGTTAATTATGAATTTCACTCTATTGCATCACTATATACATAAAGAAGCTAATTCACGATTTCTCCTTGCAGGATATAGTACCATGTCTTCAAGAAATTGAATAAAAGCCTTGCTTACCGCTCTCTGGTGCACGTTAAACAGAGATGCCTCACATTGAAGGACCGGTGAGACGACCAGAGAGGGTGAATGGGAGCCACAAAAATTTCTATACTCGAGAGAACCGTGACTTGATCCCAACTTAAACCCAAAGCCCCACGGGACTCCTAAAGCAGCGAAGCATTGTGCAAATCAGTCCAATGCCGATTGACAACACCAAAATGCTAGAGAAGAACAACATCAACTGTCTACAAAAAACCAAAAGCAAAAACATAGAACAGATCAAGCAGTAGTGTCGCTCTACTGGCTGGCAGTGCCAGACCATGGTAGTGCCACGCAGGTGGGTGGTAGTGTCGCGCCTTCCAACCTGCATAGAATCCTCTCAAATTTCATAGACGGTAAGCGTAGAGGGAAAGAAGGTGTTTTGTGAAATTTGACCAAGAACAAATCACAAACATGCAAACTAATTCAAAATCTCCATTTGATTGGGGTTGTGTTGGAGTTTTCTCAGATGAACCAAAACGAGGTGATCTCGGATCACGACCAAAAACTGCTCAAACCTGGTTATTGCGGTGGTCTAGAGAGTGATCTTCACCCCAAGGCAGTCCCCCAACACAAATGAGCACTCAAAAATTCGATGATTCTCCCAGAATCCAAAGAGAGAAGAGAAGGGCAGAAAGCGAAGACAGACTCAAATAAAAAATTGTAGCAACCACAAACTGAACACATGATTTGACAAACGCTAGACCGCGGATGGTTATGGCCACCCTTCCTCTCAAAATCACAGGTTCATAGATGAGGAGTTACAAATCGCTTGCGAATCTCCAAGCTAAGGACTACTCTAGGGAATAGAAACTAGAGAGCAAAATAAACTCAAGTCAAAAGAGAATGGCATAAATAGGTAGTTGCACACAACAACCCTCCCACCTATATTATAGGGGGTTATTTCACTAGTATAAACTACCTCTAGATGCATAGAGCACATCCACTTAACTCGGGGTTGTAAGGAAAATGGACCCCGGGTCATTTGGCTCAATAGATTTGGTGTTTGATGATCAACATAACCTGTGGATTAATGTGTTTGCTAGTGTTTATGTTTGTAGTTCACAGGATGCTAAAGTTACTTGGACTAAGGCATCAAGGAAAGCAACTCTTCAAAAGAAGACATTATGAAGATCACAAGTAAATATCAACAACTATCAAGCAAAGTCCAAGAAACGAAGAATAGTGCTGCCACTGACGGACTGTCTAGCTGAGTGCACCGGACTGTCCGGTGCCACACGCCGGACTGTCCGGTGCACCAGGGAACTATAGCCCAACGGCTAGTTCCAGGTGGCATTGGTGGAGAGAAGGCACCGGACTATCCGGTGCGACGTCCGGACTGTCTGTGTGAAAGCATGCAGCGTCAACGGTCATCTGCGGTGTCAGATCCAACGGTTAGATGCATCGGACTGTCCGGTGAACCACCGGACTATCCGGTGTGCTGCAGAGAGCAGCAGCTTTTCTCCAATGGCTAGAATTGTGTTGGGGGCCTATAAATACCACCCCAACCGACCATTTCAAGGTGTGGGAGCCCAAGAAACATACCAAGGCACATTGTAGACATTACCAAGTGCTCAAACGCCCAAGTGCTTAAAAGAATCACTCGGTGATTAGTGTAGGTACTTTGCGAAGTGCTTAGCTTAGTTAGACTGCTTTAGCGCTTGTTCTAGGTGAATCATATTTAGTTGAGTGAGTTTAGAAAAACCACACAACCCCAGTTCTTGTGGGAATCGTTGTAATTGTACCGAGTGGGGCGTGAGTCTTGTGAGACCGTAACAACCGAGTTTGTGTCACGGCCACCACCGTGTACCGGAAAAAATGATACATCAATTGATATTTTCATATGACATATACTTCAAGTGCTATAATACTTCAATTATGCCTCAATTGGTATCATTTAATCTATATGTGCCAAAGCTCGGATTATAGATAATTTACCCCTCTTGATATCAAATCAAAGTGCATGTCTCCTACAAGTATTCAAGACTTTTATGCACACCTTCAGGGGGAGATTACTCTATAATCTAAGTCTTTGAGACTAATACTTGTTTTCAAGTTTATTTCATGTAATAGTCTCATTGTAAGGAAAAAGGAGTCCCCGGAGAAAGATAATAAGCTTCCACAGCAAATCAACAAGTATACCTATGTCCCACAAGTCTACAATTGGCTTTCATTTAGCCTTCAATTGGTATCTTCGAGACTACATTTCGTATCATTTACATCTCTTCTTAAATATTTGATTAGATAACATTTCATATCTTATACATAATTCCATACTCTGATTAATCCACCGACTACACCAAAGTACTACCCATGTTGACAATCACTCATCATCAACCCGAATAACAAAGAGATAAGTCAACCTGTGTTCGCACACATGTTTCAAGACTTAGATGATCATAAAAATCTTAAGAACTTGAACGATGAATAGAGAATAAATCTCATAAAGCTATCCATAGCAACCTTAAGTATCAGGCGACAATGTATGTGTATATATGCATGAAGTCCATCGAGGAAAATGGGTGTCCCCTTGCCCCTACTTCTTTAGGTAAGTCAAAAGGCTTTCATATTTCAATATTTGAAACATTTTTTGAATGGTGCAGCACGTGCACGAGTGGTCACTGGATTGTATTTATAGTCTATTTTTAGTAGGGATTATATTTGTACTTGACTCTTTAAATTACCTAAAAGAGTCATACAAGGACTTTGAGGGTGTACTGACCCTATAAGTGATAATAATTATCCCTTTACATAAACAATCATGTTTAAATGGTCATTGACTCACATATTTTTTGTATAGTGATTAGAAGATGTACATCGAGGATCCTGAATTCATCGATAGATCTGAGAAGTACAAGATCAAATATGACAACATGCTAGTTGTTATCTGCAACTTTTTTTAATCGATCATATATTATATAGTTCAATGCGTCAAAATAACTTTGACGGACACTATTGTATGAATTCTACACTTGCAAGTACCTTAGAGAGTCAGGAATTCAATATCAGCTATTGGGAGCTAATTTGACGGACACTATTATATGAATTCTACACTTGCAAGTACCTTAGAGAGTCAAAGAAATTCAATATCACCTATAGGGAGCTAATCAATGAATGAAAGGGAATTAGGCTTACACCTAGTCCCTAATTAATTTTGGTGGTTGAATTGCCCAACACAAATATTGGACTAACTAGTTTGCTCTAGTGCATAAGTTATACAGGTGCCAAAGGTTCACACTTAGCTAATAAAAAGACCAAGTATTGGGTTAAAATAAAGGAGCAAGGGTCATACGAAGGCACCTCTGGTCTGGCGCACCGGACTGTCCGGTGTGCCACCGGACATGTCCGGTGCACCAGAGGACTCCGACTCCAAACTCGTCACCTTCGGGAAATTCCAGAGGCGACTCCGCTATAATTCACCGGACTGTCCGGTGTACACTGGACATGTCCGGTGCTCCAAAGAAGAGCGGCCTCAGGAACTCGCCAGCCTCGGGAATTCACTTCTGCTGCTCCGCTATAATTCACCGGACTATCCGGTGTAACAGCGGGGCAACGGCTATTTCGGCGCCAACGGCTACCTGCGACGCATTAAATGCGCGCGCAGCGCGCGCAGAGGTCAGGCACGCCCATACTGGCGCACCGGACAATCTACAGTGCATGTCCGATGCGCCACCGGACATCCAGGCGGGCCCAGAAGACAGAGCTCCAACGGTCGACCCCAACGGCTTTTGGTGACGTGGCTGTCGCACCGGACATGTCCGGTGTGCACCGGACTGTCCGGTGCGCCATCGAACAGACAGCCTCACCAAACGGCTAGTTTGGTGGTTGGGGCTATAAATACCCCCAACCACCCCACATTCAAGTGGTCCAAGTTTTCCACTTCCCAACTACTTACAAGAGCTCTAGCATTCAATTCTAGACACACCAAAGAAATCAAATCCTCTCCAAATTCCACACAACGCCCTAGCGATTAGAGAGAGTGATTTGCTTGTGTTCTTTCGAGCTCTTGCGCTTGGATTGCTTTCTTCTTTCTTGATTCTTTCTTGTGATCAAATACTCACTTGTAATTGAGGCAAGAGACACCAATCGTGTGGTGGTCCTTGCGGGAACTTTGTGTTCCAAGTGATTGAGAAGAGAAAGCTCACTCGGTCCGAGGGACCGTTTGAGAGAGGGTAAGGGTTGAAAGAGACCCGGCCTTTGTGGCCTCCTCAATGGGGAGTAGGTTTGAGAGAACCGAACCTCGGTAAAACAAATCCGCGTGTCTCACTTCATTATTCGCTTGCGATTTGTTTTGCGCCCTCTCTCGCGGACTCTATTATATTTCTAACGCTAACCCGGCTTGTAGTTGTGTTTATTTTTGATAATTTCAGTTTCACCCTATTCACCCCCCCTCTAGGCGACTTTCAATTGGTATCAAAGCCCGGTGCTTCATTAGAGCCTAACCGCTTGAAGTGATGTCGGGAGATCACACCAAGAGGGAGATGGAGACCGGCGACAAGCCCACTATGAGCCAAGGGAGCACTTCATCGGAAGAGTCCCACACCAAGAGGAAGGAGAAGAAGAAGGACTCCTCCAAACGGAAGGAGAAAAGATCTTCTTCCTCACACCACAAGGAGAAGAAGGAAAAATCTTCTTCCCACAAGTCGCATCGGAAAGGCGACAAGCACAAGAGGATGAGAAAGGTGGTCTACTACGAGACCGACACTTCATCAACATCTACCTCTGACTCCGATGCACCGTCCGTAACTTCTAAGCACCAAGAGCGCAAGAAGTTTAGTAAGATCCCCTTACACTATCCCCGTACATCTAGACATACTCCATTACTTTCCGTTCCATTAGGCAAACCGCCAACTTTTGATGGCGAAGATTATGCTAGGTGGAGTGATTTAATGAAATTTCATCTAACCTCACTCCACAAAAGTATATGGAATGTTGTTGAGTTTGGAGCACAGGTACCATCCATAGGCGATGAGGATTATGATACGGACGAAGTGGCCCAAATCGAGCACTTCAACTCCCAAGCCAACCATTCTCCTCGCCTCTCTAAGCAAGGAGGAATACAACAAAGTGCAAGGGTTGAAGAATGCAAAGGAGATTTGGGACCTACTCAAGACCGCGCACGAGGGTGATGAACTCACCAAGATCACCAAGCGGGAAACGATCGAGGGGGAGCTCGGTCGCTTCCGTCTTCGCCAAGGGTAGGAGCCACAAGATATGTACAACCGGCTCAAAACCTTGGTGAACCAAGTGCGCAACCTCGGGAGCAAAAAGTGGGACGACCATGAGGTGGTTAAGGTTATTCTAAGAGCTCTCATTTTCCTTAACCCCACTCAAGTTTAATTAATTCGTGGTAATCCTAGATACCCACTAATGACCCCCGAGGAAGTTATCGGGAATTTTGTGAGCTTTGAATGTATGATTAAAGGTTCAAAGAAGATCAACGAGCTTGATGAACCCTCCACGTCCGAGGCGCAACCGGTGGCCTTCAAGGCGACGGAGGAGAAGAAGGAGGAGTCTACACCGAGTAGACAACCAATTGATGCCTCCAAGCTCGACAATGAGGAGATGGCTTTAATTATCAAAAGCTTTCGCCAAATCCTCAAGCAACGGAGGGGGAAGGACTACAAACCCCGCTCCAAGAAAGTGTGCTACAAATGTGGTAAGCCCGGTCATTTCATTGCAAAATGTCCTATATCTAGTGACAGTGATAGGGGCGACGACAAGAAGGGAAAGAGGAGAGAAAAGAAGAAGTACTACAAGAAGAAGGGCGGCGATGCCCATGTTTGCCGGGAGTGGGACTCCGACGAGAGCTCCACCGAGTCCTCCTCCGACGAGGACGCCGCCAACATCGCCGTCACCAAGGGACTCCTCTTCCCCAACGTCGGCCACAAGTGCCTCATGGCAAAGGACGGCAAAAGGAAGAAGGTTAAATCTAAATCCTCCACTAAATATGAATCCTCTAGTGATGATAATGCTAGTGATGAGGAAAATAATTTGCGTACCCTTTTTGCCGATCTTAACATGCAACAAAAGGAAAAATTAAATGAATTGATTAGTGCTATTCATGAGAAGGATGATCTCTTGGACTCTCAAGAGGACTTCCTTATTAAGGAAAACAAAAAGCATGTTAAGGTTAAAAATGCTTATGCTCTAGAAGTAGAAAAATGTCAAAAACTATCTAGTGAGCTAAGCACTTGCCATGACACTATTGCCAACCTTAGAAATGAAAATGCTAATTTAATTGCTAAGGTTGGTTCTCATGTTTGTGATGTTTCGATTCCCAATCCTAGAAATAATGATGATGATTTGCTTGCTAGGATTGAAGAATTAAACATTTCTGTTGCTAGCCTTAAGATTGAGAATGAAAAATTGCTTGCTAAGGCTAAGGATTTTGATGTTTGCAAAGCTACTGTTTCCGACCTTAGAACTAAAAATAATTTGTTACATGCTAAGGTTGTAGAATTGAAATCTTGCAAACCCTCTACATCTATTGTTGAGCACACTTCTATTTGCACTAGATGTAGAGATATTGATGTTAATGCTATTCATGATCACATATCTTTAATTAAACAACAAAATGATCATATAGCAAAACTAGATGCTAAAATTGCCGAGCATAACTTGGAAAATGAAAAGTTTAAATTTGCTAGAAGTATGCTCTATAATGGGAGACGCCCGGGCATCAAGGATGGCATTGGCTTCCAAAGGGGAGACAATGTCAAACTTAATGCCCCTCCTAAAAATTTGTCTAACTTTGTTAAGGGCAAGGCTCCCATGCCTCAGGATAACGAGGGTTACATTTTGTACCCTGCCGGTTATCCCGAGAGCAAAATTAGGAGAATTCACTCTAGGAAGTCTCACTCTGGCCCTAATCATGCTTTTATGTATAAGGGTGAGACATCTAGCTCTAGGCAACCAACCCGTGCTAAGTTGCCTAAGAAGAAAACTCCTAATGCATCAAATGATCATGCTATTTCATTCAAAACTTTTGATGCATCATATGTGCTTACTAACAAATCCGGCAAGGTAGTTGCCAAGTTTGTTGGGGGCAAACACAAGGGCTCCAAGACTTGTGTTTGGGTACCCAAAGTTCTTGTTTCTAATGCCAAAGGACCCAAAACCGTTTGGGTACCTAAAGTCAAGAACTAAAATTGTTTTGTAGGTTTATGCATCTGGGGGCTCAAGCTGGATACTCGACAGTGGGTGCACAAACCATATGACAGGGGAGAAAAAGATGTTCTCCTCATATGAGAAAAACCAAGATCCCCAATGAGCTATCACATTCGGGGATGGAAATCAAGGTTTGGTCAAAGGATTGGGTAAAATTGCTATATCACCTGACCATACTATTTCCAATGTTTTTCTTGTAGATTCTTTAGATTACAATTTGCTTTCCGTATCCCAATTATGTCAAATGGGCTACAACTGTCTATTTACTGATGTAGGTGTCACTGTCTTTAGAAGGAGTGATGATTCAATAGCATTTAAGGGAGTGTTAGAGGGTCAGCTATACTTGGTAGATTTTGATAGAGCTGAACTCGACACTTGCTTGGTTGCTAAGACTAACTTGGGTTGGCTCTGGCACCGCCGACTAGCCCATGTTGGAATGAAGAATCTTCATAAGCTTCTAAAGGGAGAGCACATTTTAGGACTAACAAATGTTCATTTTGAGAAAGACAGGATTTGTAGCGCATGCCAAGCCGGGAAGCAAGTTGGCACTCATCATCCACACAAGAACATCATGACTAGTGACAGGCCACTGGAGCTCCTACACATGGACTTATTCGGCCCGATCGCTTACATAAGCATCGGCGGGAGTAAGTACTGTCTAGTTATTGTGGATGATTATTCTCGCTTCACTTGGGTGTTCTTTTTGCAGGAAAAATCTCATACCCAAGAGACCTTAAAAGGATTCTTGAGACGAGCTCAAAATGAGTTCGGCTTAAGGATCAAGAAAATTAGAAGCGACAACGGGACGGAGTTCAAGAACTCTCAAATTGAAGGCTTCCTTGAGGAGGAGGGCATCAAGCATGAGTTCTCTTCTCCCTACACCCCACAACAAAATGGTGTAGTAGAGAGGAAGAATCGAACTCTATTGGACATGGCAAGAACCATGCTTGATGAGTACAAGACACCGGAACGGTTTTGGGCTGAGGCGGTCAACACCGCCTGCTACGCCATCAACCGGTTATATCTACACCGAATCCTCAAGAAGACATCCTATGAACTCCTAACCGGTAAAAAGCCCAATATTTCATATTTTAGAGTTTTTGGTAGCAAATGCTTTATTCTTGTTAAGAGAGGTAGAAAATCTAAATTTGCTCCTAAAACTGTAGAAGGCTTTTTACTAGGATATGACTCAAACACAAGGGCATATAGAGTCTTTAACAAGTCCTCAGGACTTGTTGAAGTTTCTTGTGACGTTGTGTTTGATGAGACTAACGGCTCTCAAGTAGAGCAAGTTGATCTTGATGAGATAGGTGAAGAACAGGCTCCATGCATAGCGTTAAGGAACATGTCCATTGGGGATGTGTGCCCTAAGGAATCCGAAGAGCCTCCACATGCACAAGATCAACCATCCTCCTCCACGCAAGCATCTCCACCAATCCAAAATGAGGACGAGGCTCAAGTTGATAAAGATGAAGAAGACAATGATGAGCCACCTCAAGACGACGACAATGATCAAGGGGGAGACGCAAATGATGAAGACAAGGAGGATGAACAACCAAGGCCACCACACCCAAGAGTCCACCAAGCAATACAACGAGATCACCCCGTCGACACCATCCTCGGCGACATTCATAAGGGGGTAACCACTCGATCTCGTATTGCACATTTTTGTGAGCGTTACTCTTTTGTTTCCTCTATTGAGCCACACAGGGTAGAGGAAGCACTACAAGATTCGGATTGGGTGATGGCGATGCAAGAGGAGCTCAACAATTTCACAAGGAACGAGGTATGGCACTTAGTTCCACGTCCTAACCAAAATGTTGTAGGAACCAAGTGGGTCTTCCGCAACAAGCAAGATGAGCATGGTGTGGTGACTAGGAACAAAGCTCGACTCGTGGCCAAGGGGTATTCACAAGTCGAAGGTTTGGATTTTGGTGAAACCTATGCACCCATAGCTAGGCTTGAGTCAATTCGCATATTATTAGCCTATGCTACTTACCATGGCTTCAAGCTTTATCAAATGGACGTGAAGAGTGCCTTCCTCAATGGACCTATCAAGGAGGAGGTCTATGTTGAGCAACCTCTCGGCTTTGAAGACAGTGAGTACCCTAACCATGTTTATAGGCTCTCTAAGGCGCTTTATGGGCTCAAGCAAGCCCCAAGAGCATGGTATGAATGCCTTAGAGATTTCCTTATTGCTAATGGCTTCAAAGTCGGCAAAGCCGATCCTACTTTATTCACTAAAACTCTTGACAATGATTTGTTTGTATGCCAAATTTATGTTGATGATATTATATTTGGGTCTACTAACGAATCTACATGTGAAGAATTTAGTAGGATCATGACAAAGAAATTCGAGATGTCGATGATGGGGGAGTTGAAATATTTCTTAGGATTTCAAGTCAAGCAACTCCAAGAGGGCACTTTCATTAGCCAAACGAAGTATACTCAAGACATTCTAAGCAAGTTTGGAATGAAGGATGCCAAGCCCATCAAGACTCCCATGGGAACAAATGGGCATCTCGACCTCGACACGGGAGGTAAGTCCGTGGATCAAAAGGTATACCGGTCGATGATTGGTTCATTACTCTATTTATGTGCATCTCGACCGGACATTATGCTTTCCGTATGCATGTGTGCAAGATTCCAAGCCGACCCTAAGGAATCACACCTTACGGCCGTAAAACGAATCTTGAGATATTTGGCTTACACTCCTAAGTTTGATTTGATTGGTTATTCGGATGCCGATTGGGCGGGGTGTAAGATTAATAGGAAGAGCACATCGGGGACTTGCCAGTTCTTGGGAAGATCCTTGGTGTCTTGGGCTTCAAAGAAGCAAAATTCGGTCGCTCTTTCTACCGCCGAAGCCGAGTATATTGCCGTAGGCCATTGTTGCGCGCAATTGCTTTGGATGAGGCAAACCCTGCGGGACTATGGTTACAAACTAACCAAAGTTCCTCTTCTATGTGATAATGAGAGTGCAATCCGCATGGCGGATAACCCCGTTGAGCATAGCCGCACTAAACACATAGCCATTCGGTATCATTTTCTTCGGGATCACCTGAAAGGGAAATGTGCCCTTGGGCCATTTTTAAGTATTTTGGTGATTGAGTGCCCAACACAGGTGCCTAATTGTGGAATGGTGGACAAAGTACAAATCAAGGATAAAGGTATGTTTCTCAGACTTAGTACATTGTTTTATGGACTAATGTATTGTGTCTAAGTGCTGGAAACAGAAAAAATCGAGTTGGAGAAGAGATGGCTCGAGCAGCCAAAGTCTGTCCAGTCTGGAGCACCGGACTGTCCGGTGGTGCACCGGACAGTGTCCGGTGCGCCAGACTGACTCGGCGTGAAGTGGCCGCTCTCGGGAATTCGCCGACGGCGTACGGCTAAAATTCACCGGACTGTCCGGTGTGCACCGGACTGTCCGGTGAGCCAACGGTCGGCCGGGCCAACGGTCGGCCGCGGAATCTGCGCGCGACACGTGGCCGGGCCAACGGTCGGAAGGGGGCACCGGACTGTCCGGTGTGCACCGAACTTGTCCGGTGCGCCAAAGGCTCCCAGATCTGCAACGGTCGGCAGCGCCATTTTAGGAAGGAAATCGGGCACCGGACAGTGTCCGGTGTGCACCGGACTGTCCGGTGACCCCGACGACAGAAGGCAAGAATGGCTTTCCAGATTTGTGCTCAACGGCTCCTAGCTGCCTTGGGGCTATAAAAGGGACCCCTAGGCGCATGGAGGAGTACACCAAGCAACCTTAGAGCATTCTTGATCATCCACACTCAGTCTTTGCGCATTCGTTTGTCATTCTCAGTGATTCGAGCCCCGTTCTAGTGAGAACTTTGAGATAGTCTTTTGAGCTCGATTCTTGGCCGTGTGTGTGCGCATTTTGCTGTGGATTTGTGTGTGTTGCTTTCCTCCCTTACTCTGAATTTCTTGTGAATCTCAAGTGTAAGGGCGAGAGGCTCCAAGTTGTGGAGATTCCTCGCAAACGGGATATTGAAAGGCAAAACAAAACACCGTGGTATTCAAGTTGGTCTTTGGACCGCTTGAGAGGGGTTGATTGCAACCCTCGTCCGTTGGGACGCCACAACGTGGAGTAGGCAAGCGTTTGGTCTTGGCCGAACCACGGGATAAACCACTGTGTCATCTCTGTGTTTGATCTCTTGTAGTATTGTGTTTTGTTGAGACTCCTCTCTAGCCACTTGGTGATTATTGTGCTAACACTTAACAAGTTTTTGTGGCTATAAGTTTAAGTTTCACAGGATCACCTATTCACCCCCCCTCTAGGTGCTCTCAATTGGTATCAGAGCCGTTCTCTTCAAGAGGGGACTAATCGCCCGAAGAGATGGATCCTAAGGGAAAGGGGATGGTGGTCAACAACGAAAAGGAGTCTTTCGTCAACGAGCCAAAAGATGACAAGCCCACTGACTCCGGCTCGGGCTACAAGCGGAAGGAAGGGAAGAAGAAGAAGACAAAGCGCATCAAGGAGATCATATACTACGACGATAGTGATGAGTCTACTTCTTCCCAAAAGGACGACGACAACGACTACAAAAAGACGGTCAATTCGAACTTTTCATTTGATTATTCTCGTATTCAACATAGTTCGAATTCGCATTTGCTTTCCATTCCTCTTGGCAAACCTCCACACTTCGATGGGGAGGACTACGGATTTTGGAGTCACAAAATGCGTAGTCACCTATTCTCTCTCCATCCAAGCATTTAGGAGATTGTAGAGAATGGAATGAAGTTTGATAGCTCGGATAACTCTATGCTCATAAATGAACAAATCCATAGAAATGCACAAGCTACTACTGTTCTCTTAGCGTCCTTGTGCAGGGAAGAGTACAACAAGGTGAGCGGCTTGGACAATGCCAAGCAAATATGGGACACCCTCAAGATCTCTCACGAGGGGAATGACATCACCATGCTCACCAAAATGGAGTTGGTGGAGGGCGAGCTTGGACGATTCGCCATGATAAGGGGAGAGGAGCCAACCCAAACGTACAACCGGCTCAAGACCCTCATCAACAAAATAAGGAACTACGGAAGCACGCAATGGACGGACCACGACGTCGTCCGCCTAATGCTAAGGTCCTTTACCGTTCTTGATCCTCATCTCGTGAACAATATTCGTGAGAATCCCAGGTACACGATGATGACGCCCGAGGAGGTACTCGGAAAATTTGAAAGCGGGAGGATGATGATCAAGGAGGCGAGATACGTCGACGACGCGTTGAACGGTCCAATCCACGAGTCTCAACCCATCGCTCTCAAGGCAACAAGGAGCAAGGAGCCGCTACCCAGCAAGGTGGCGCAAGTTGAGGCGGCCGGGCTCAATGATGAAGAGATGGCTCTCATCATCAAGAGATTCAAGACGGCGCTAAATGGTCGCAAGGGGCAACCAAGGAAGACCAAGACAAAGGGGAAGCGCTCATGCTTCAAATGTGGTAAGGTTGGTCATTTTATTGCTAACTGTCCCGAAAATGATAGTGACCAGGAGCAAGGGAAGAATGGGAAGAGAGAGAACAAGAAGGTTTACAAGAAGGCCAAAGGCGAAGCACACCTTGGAAAGGAGTGGGATACGGATTGCTCTTCGTCCGACTCCGACGACGAAGGACTCGCCGCCACTGCCTTCAACAAATCGGCCCTCTTCCCAAACGAGCATCACACTTGCCTCATGGCAAGGGAGAAGAAGGTAATCAATCGTAATACTAATACTTATGATTCTTCTAGTGATGATGAGTCTAGTGAGGATGAAATAGATTACTCTAGTTTATTCAAGGGATTGGATAGAACTAAGATAGCTAAGATTAATGAATTGATTGATGCCTTGAATGAAAAGGATAGAATCTTAGAGAAACAAGAAGATCTTTTATATGAAGAGCATGATAAATTTGTTAGTGCACAAAATTCACTTGCTCTAGAAGTTAAAAGAAATGGAATGCTTTCTTGTGAACTTTCTATTTGTAATGAAACCATTTCTTCTTTAAAAGGTGAAATTAATGATTTAAATGCTAAGCTAGAAGTAGCAAGTAAATCTAACTCCTGTGTTGAACATGTTGAAATTTGCACTAAGTGTAAGGATGTTGATGCTTGTTGTGAACACTTAGTTTCAATTTCAAAACTAAATGATGAAGTGGCTAGTCTTAGTGCCCAACTTAAGACTAGCAAGAATGAATTTGATAAGCTGAAATTTGCAAGGGATGCCTACACGATTGGTAGACATCCCTCAATTAAGGATGGACTTGGCTACAAGAGGGAAGCCAAGGACTTGACAAGCCATAAGGCTCCTATCTCCGCCAAGGAGAAAGGGAAGGCTCCTATGGTTAGTAGTACTAAAAAGAACCATGCTTTTATGTATCAAGATAGGAGACAAACTAGAAATGCTTATAGGAGTTATAATAATGATTTTGACTCTCATGCCATGTTTGCTTCTAGTTCTTCCTATATGCATGGTAGAAATATGTCTAGGAGAAATGCTATTCATCATGTGCCTAGAAAGAATATTATTCATGCTCCTAGGAAAGTAGTGAATGAACCTTCTACAATTTATCATGCTTTAAATGCTTCCTTTGCTATTTATAGAAAGGATAGGAAAATAGTTGCTAGGAAGTTAGGGGCAAAATGCAAGGGAGATAAAACTTGCATTTGGGTCCCTAAGGATATTTGCACTAACCTTGTAGGACCCAACATGAGTTGGGTACCTAAAACCCAAGCCTAAATTTGCCTTGCAGGTTTATGCATCCGGGGGTTCAAGCTGGATTATCGACAGCGGATGCACAAACCATATGACGGGGGAGAAGAAGATGTTCACCTCCTACGTCAAAAATAAGGATTCCCAAGATTCAATTATATTCGGTGATGGGAATCAAGGCAAGGTAAAAGGGTTAGGTAAAATTGCAATTTCTAATGAGCACTCAATCTCCAATGTGTTTTTAGTTGAGTCTCTTGGTTACAATTTGCTATCTGTTAGTCAACTATGCAATATGGGATATAATTGTCTTTTTACAAATGTAGATGTGTCTGTCTTTAGAAGATGTGACGGTTCACTAGCTTTTAAGGGTGTACTAGACGACAAACTTTACTTAGTTGATTTTGCAAAAGAAGAGGCCGGTCTAGATGCATGCTTAATGGCTAAGACTTGCATGGGCTGGTTGTGGCATCGCCGCTTAGCACATGTGGGGATGAAGAACCTCCACAAGCTTCTAAAGGGAGAACACGTGATAGGTCTAACCAATGTTTATTTCGAAAAAGATAGACCTTGTGCAGCTTGTCAAGCAGGTAAACAAGTGGGAGGAGCACATCACAGCAAGAATGTGATGACCACATCAAGACCTCTGGAGCTGCTGCATATGGACCTCTTCGGACCCGTCGCCTATCTGAGCATAGGAGGAAGTAAGTATGGTCTAGTTATTGTTGATGACTTTTCCCGCTTCACTTGGGTGTTCTTTTTGCAGGATAAGTCTGAAACCCAAGGGACCCTCAAGCGCTTCCTAAGGAGAGCTCAAAATGAGTTTGAGCTCAAGGTGAAGAAGATAAGGAGCGACAACGGGTCCGAATTCAAGAACCTTCAAGTGGAGGAGTTCCTTGAGGAGGAAGGGATCAAGCACGAGTTCTCCGCTCCCTACACACCACAGCAAAATGGTGTGGTAGAGAGGAAGAACAGGACGCTGATCGATATGGCGAGGACGATGCTTGGAGAGTTCAAGACCCCCGAGTACTTTTGGTCGGAAGCTGTGAACACGGCTTGCCACGCCATCAACAGGGTCTATCTTCATCGCCTCCTCAAGAAGACTTCGTATGAGCTACTAACCGGTAACAAACCCAATGTATCGTACTTTCGTGTATTTGGGAGCAAATGCTACATTCTAGTAAAGAAGGGTAGAAATTCTAAGTTTGCTCCCAAAGCTGTAGAAGGGTTTTTATTAGGTTATGATTCAAATACAAAGGCGTATAGGGTCTTCAACAAATCATCGGGTTTGGTTGAAGTCTCTAGCGACGTTTGATTTGATTGGTTATTCGGATGATTTGCCTTGTACCAAAAATCAGGAAATAAAAACATGACACATTTCCTTTTCCATTACTCACCCTAGGACTTTAAATCTCGGGACGAGATTCTTTTATGGGGGGAAGGATGTAACACCCCTGGTGTTACTATAACTAAAACTTGAGCATGGCATCATAAGCATTGGCATTGCATATGTTTGACACACCTAGAGTGCATTCACTAGGCAAAAATTTCAAACAAGTTGTATTGTTTTAATGTTTTACAAATAGGACCCTGGTTAAAGGATTTAACCCTAAATAGTGGTTAAAGGGGTAAAGCTTAACCCAAGTTAAGAAAACCTAAAGACTTTAGGATAAAAGTCATAAAATGACTCCAAGAACAAACTTGAATTCCTTTTATACCCCTGGGATACCAGAAACCCTAATTGGAACCCTGGGAAACCCTAAAACCAAACCCTAGGGGCCTAAGTGCAAAATTAGTCCACTTTTGGACTAAAGTGCAAAAACCAAGTCAAATGAGTGTTTTAAGTCAATTGGATCACAAATATGTGGATTTGAAGGCCAAACCCTAAGTTTTGGACTTAAATGCAAAATGGACCTCATTTGAGTTTTGCTCTAAGTCTGAAAAATCAGTGAATGGGCTCAACTTTGGGGCTTTGTAATTTACAAAGTATAGGGTTTTTGCCCTAGGTCACCACATCAAAGTTGAAGCCTAATCATAGGGGAACAACTTTGCTAAAAAGTGTGAGATTAGTTGTTATGAGAAATTTAGAGAAAAACCCCATCAAAGTTCGACTGTCAGGTTGTTTTGAACTGAAATTCTGTTTAGCAGTGAACTGACATCAACTTCTAGCTCAGATTCAAGCATGATCCAGTGCTCAAATATGTTCAAGTCCTATAGTCGAATTGTAGATGGTATATTGCTCTACAATTTTGTTTAAGAAAGGCAATCGAGTTGCTGCACAAAATTGGAAGTTATGGGCTCTGGAAACTGGACTGTCAGTCACTCTGAACCGGTATTCCCATGGTACAGTGACCGCTTAACTGAAGAAGATCGGGTTCGTCCTCACCGTCGGTAGCCGCCGCCGTTGATCGCGACTCGTCACGATTCGTGCTCGGTGGTCTTTGGATAAGCACTGCCGATACGTGTCCTCAACGCCGGTGAGCTGGAAGTCACCCCGCTCGACCACGGCACATTCCCCCCCCTGGCTCACCGCCCGCGGTAAGTACTCGCCGTCGACCGCCGCCTCTCGGCCGGGTGCCGCGTGGCTCTACACTTTCACCGTGTCGCCATGACCTTCTCTGAACCCTCCGTAGCTCACCGGAGTTACTGCCACGCTATGGGACACGTACTCCGTGCGCCAAGCTTCTTCCTCCCATCCGGCCGCCAGCGCAATTTGCACAAATTGATCGCCGCCGCCCATGAACTCTATAAATTGAAGCCACCACCCGCTCCGTATGGTAGTCAAGTACTTCGACGTCCAGTATTGCTCCCAGTGGTTCACCGACGAGCCTCAATTTCACGTTTCCCCCAAATCCACCCAAAACACCGCAAGAACTTAGCTCACCGTGGCCAGCTCGTTCTGGTACGTCGCCATTCAATTCATGTATTGTTTTCGTGTCCCTCCATGCTTGTGAAGCTCTCGGTGGCGTCCATTTGCTCAGTCCGGCCATGGTTGTATGGGAACGTGAGCTTGACGCCCCGGTTTCCGCCCTGAGCGTGGGCAGAACATTTTCTTGGAGCGCCACTTGAAATTGTAGATCGTTCTTAGGTCACCTTAGATCCGTAAAGCCTCTCCGACCGTTAGCTTGAACAATCGTCGCCGGTCATGGCCGGTACGGACCTGGTCCGTGATGAACGGGAGCGTGGCTTGTTCAGGGGCAATCGCGGGGAAGAAATAGAACCTTGAGGGCATTTGTGCAAACCGTCAGTGACTCAACACAATAGTAAAAGGACCTAGTTCTGTTTAGCCAGAAGCGCGAGGCCCTTTCTGCAAAATTGCCTGGGCGCGGACGCGCGCGCGCGGGCGCGAGCGCGCTGTTCTCCCTGGACCTGGGCTTGTTGGGCCAGAATCAGCCCAGTACTGTTCCTAGTTTTTCTTTTTTCTTTTTCAGCAGGACTTTGAAAAACTGTAGAAAATGGTAGGAAAATCCTAAAAATATGAGACCAATTTTCCTAGGCTTGTTATTTTCCATAGTATTTAATAAAAATAGTTTTATGATTTTTAGTTTGAATAGGGAATTTTAGGATATTTAAAATAGCCTAAACCATTGATTCTGGATTTTTAGAAAATAATTAATAAGTCCAAAATTTCCCAAACTTTTTATGTGAGCTTTTCACATTATTTAGAAGCCTTGGGTAGAATTTGGGTTGATTTGGACCTTGCTTGATCACTAAACCCAAAACCACCCCCCCTGCTCCATGAACTCCTTTACTGACTCCGGAAACCCTAGGTTCTCAGAGTACCGTGAAGGAAAGTTGTACTCAAGACATAAATAATAAGTTTATGTTATCTTTGCATCCTCATGAGCATTCCATGACATCCATTCTTATACATGTATATGGTTATATTAGAGCAAGAAGAAGAAGAAGAAGTTTTTGAAGAGGGGATACCACCCACCTCTGATCCTCAAGCAGATAACTGCTTTTATTTCGATATCTGTGGATCCGAGCAGGACACCTCTGATAACAAAGGCAAGCCCCGGTGCATTTGCCACCTTCCTTGATGTTTTTAAAATATTTCTTACTTGCTTGCTGCATTAGGTGATAGGAGTTGATTGATTAAACAATTCCTGCATTACTTTCCTTGATCTTGATTACCCTCCTTGAAATCCTGTTTTTACAAAAAGGTTTTACTATGCTTAGTATTGCTTTAGAAAAACAAAAGGACTTGTTTTACAAAAGATGTTTGGCAAAGTGGGAGGGATGTTTTCAAAAACAAAATTTGATGGTGGATCCATCAAGGCCTTGATGGGTCCAACATCGGAAAAGATGTACCTCTGTCAGGTACCAAGTTTTTGGGTTGAAATGATTAAGCTGAGACCGGGCGGGTGACTTGCACGAGAGAGAGTCTCGGTGTAGTGTCTCCGTCTGAGTCGATTAAGGACCTTGTCGATGTAGGCCTGCTGACCGAGGACCCTTTAACTGGTCACATGCCTCGTCATGGGTAAGCCTTGCCTCGGGCAGACTAAGGCCGGAATAAGATAACACGAAATGGGAGTGGAGCGGTGGCGAGAGTAGCGTGTACCCTCCGTGGCAAGAGGCTGGACGGTGGTGTATCTGTGCTCTCGGTTTGCGTGAACCTGATCCGGTCTTAAGAACCCCGGTGGCGGGTTGACATATGCAAGGGTTAAGTGCTACATATGTCGTGTGATTGGAGATCCTCAGCTGAGTATAATCGATTCGGATCGCCGTACCTCCGCGGTTATGGAGACTTGGCCACTGACTTACACGTAGCATTCCACTAAAGATGATGGGTTTTTGGTTAAGAAATTGGCTAGTGCAGGACCAGTGATTGAACTAGGGTAGAAAGAACTCTAGTGCAGGTAATTTTACCTAACTTGACAAATAAAATTGGATTTTTAAGGATCCACTTTAGTAAGCATTTCTGCAAAACAGAGTCTTTGACTATTGGGAAGCCTTACCTTGACTCCCATATAACCAGCATACCCTTGAGAGTCTTTTCCTTAGTCGGGTAAGACTTGCTGAGTAATTCCATACTCAGGGTTTATCCCTTTGTTGTTTTTAGGTGGGGAAGTAGCAGACTTTTGCTGCTTCTGTGCTAAGGTGGTTCCCAACGAAGAAAAACAGGACTGAAGTGCGGGAGGACTCGGTCCTCCACTTAAGATCTTTTGTTTATAGTCTTTCGGGAGAAGCTTGTGTCTCCCCGGTTTGTATAATTATTACTTTTATGCACTCACTTTAGCCTGGTCTGTAAATAAATACCTTAAGCTTGCTTTTTGAAATAAATGTAAGTTTATGTAAATCGCTTCCGCATTTCTTGATCTCCGATGATCTGTAATGTCTGCAAGACGGGTGAAACATTCCTGGTGAGGTAAGGAAAGATACCGAGCTTGTCAAGTAACTTAGGAACATCTACAGGGTGTCTGATGTCTGTTAGACAAGGACAACTGTAGGTGGGCCTGATTACTTGGGAGGTTCCGTCACAGCTGGTATCGGAGCGTAGCCCTTCTTTGCAGATATTAAGGCATCTTCAAAAGAATTTTCAAAGGTCTTACCTAAAGATTCTTTCTCTTCTTACCTAAGTATTCTGAAGAGTTTATCTTAAAGACCAGATAGGAAGAGTGCAACGTATAGAAGGTTGAATCAACCAAGGTTGATTCTGTATTTACTCATGCATCATGCTAAAGAATTATGCTAATAAATTTTCCCCCTTAGAAAGATGCCGCCACGCACGAGGCTCACAGCACGTAAGTCAACGGGACCAAGGGGAGTACCCCGGCATCAACTGGCCCCTCGACACGAAAGCAGTAGCAGTGGGAGTAATGACCCCATAGGAGACTTGGAAGCCGAAGTAAGTCGACTTCAAGCAACGCTGCGACACAGGACCAATGCTTGGATTGCAGACGGAGACAGAATTAATGATCTAAGAAGGGACCTCCGTCACCTGCGGGATCAGCTGGCTGATCGGGACTTAGCACTTGACTGGGCAGTACAGTCACATATGTTAGTATGTGCTAAGGAAGCAAGGGCTCAGGCCCGAATTAAAGAACTTAGCACCGCTGTCGACAACCTGCAGGTTTACTGCAATACATTGCATGAGGAAGTCCATGTGCTCTACTCGCAACTACACCCTAGTGAGCCTGCACCCTCTGCTGAGGCGGAAGCCGGACCCTCTCACGTTGCGGGACGCGTGTTGGGTGGGGAGTTAGACCTGTATGAACCCCCTCCTTCTTTGAGGTTGGTTGACGTCTGGACTCCCACACCTGACAATGAAGCCGCCAACAGCAACGGAAAGCAGGACTAATAGTGTAATAAAAGTAGAGTAATGTATTGTAGGGGTGTACTGTTGTATAATAGGTTAAACTTTTGTAAAATAGGTACGGTATCCTGTTGTATAATATCGAGTCTGTATCATTACTTTTCATAGTAATGTAAAACGGAAGGTTTTCTTTGGCACATTATGTTTATTCAAATGTTTTTGCCTCAGATGCCGACCCGGACTCGCGGACAGGACGCAGCCGGAACATCCGGGGGTCGGGATGCTACCCCGAATCCACCTCCCGTTCCACCCACGCTAGCCGAGGCAATCGCTGCCTTGGTGAACGCTACAGCCGACAATACCCGCTTCCTGAGGGAGATGGCGGGTCAGCAGCAGCTTCAACAACAAGCAGGAAGAGGATTCCAGCAAGGTCCCCGGGAGACTACTTATCTGGATTTCTCCGAGACTCGTCCGCCTCTCTTCGTCAAAGCAGAAGATCCGCTCGAAGCCGACGAATGGATACGGGTCATTGAACAGAAATTTGGCCTTCTTCGATGTTCGGAAACCCAGAAGCCATTGTTTGCGGCACAGCAACTCCGAGGCCCTGCCAGCACTTGGTGGGGGAATTTTGTGGCCATCCAACCGAACAACCATCAAATTACATGGAACGAGTTCAAAGCAGCATTCCGCGAGCATTATATTCCTGAGGGAGTGCTGCACATGAAACAAGAAGAGTTTATGAAATTGAAGCAAGGGGGAGATACTGTTAACCAGTATCTCAACAAATTCAATCACCTGTCACAATACGCAATTGATCAGGTGAACACAGACTTGAAGAAAAGGAATTGTTTTATGAGAGGTCTGAATGACCGAATGCAGCGAAAAATGGCTGCATGTATTGATCTCACCTACGGGAAGGCTGTCAGCACAGCCTTATCTGTGGAAGCCAAATATGCAAATTCTGGGAAAAGTAAGGGATTCAGTGGTGATAGGCCTAATCAGGGCCCGGTAAAGAGGCAACGGTTTATTCTCCGGCCCTCTAACCAGAACCGTTCAAGTGCACCATCTTTCCCTTTCAAGCAGCCCATAATTATTCGTCCCAACAAAGCCCCTACTGTCCAAAGTCAGCCGGGTGCCCCAGGCACTCGATTCCCTGCTCTGCCAAGTTCTTCAACTGGATGTTTTAACTGTGGCAAATCTGGGCATTTTATTAAAGATTGCCCCTATCCTCGGCAAAATCAAGCTAATAATCAGCAAGGATCGGGAAATTCTGCTCCAGGCAAGGGAAGTACTTCGGGCAAGAATACCAAGAAAACGGGGTGAGTATATTATACGCAAGTGGCTACCACACCGGAGGGAGAGCCAGTGATGATGGGTACGTTCCCTGTGGCCAGTTACCCTGCAATCATTCTTTTTGATTCTGGTGCTTCGCATACCTTCATTAGCAAGACATTTGTGGAGCAACATCACATTGCATGTCATGAATCAAAAGAGGGATTTAAAATTCATTCACCTGGGGGACACATTTTTACTAGAGAAGTGGCCTATGAAGTGCCAGTAACCATGGCCGGACGGAACTTTCCTGCTAACATGATTGTTCTGAAAGGCCAGGATATAGATGTAATTTTGGGTATGAATTGGTTAACTCAACACAAGGCAATTCTCAATACTGAACTCAGAACCGTCAGGTTGAGTTATAATCAAGAAGAAATTCTCTTGTCTCTCCCCAAAACCAATCCAGCCAAAACTTCTGGTAGAATATTTGAAGCCATTGTACCGGAAATCAAGAACATTCCGGTAGTATGTGAGTTTCCAGATGTATTTCCGGAAGATTTGCCTGGACTACCCCCTGAAAGAGATGTAGAATTCGTAATTGAGCTAAAGCCCGGTACGGCTCCCATCTCCCGAAGATCGTACCGTATGCCCCCTAATGAGTTAGCAGAATTGAAGATTCAATTACAAGATCTGCTGAATAAGGGGTTTATCCGGCCAATCTCGTCCCCATGGGGTTGTCCCGCCATCTTTGTGAAGAAGAAGGATCAAACCTTGCGCATGTGCGTGGACTATCGGCCCCTAAATGAGGTCACTATCAAGAATAAGTACCCTCTTCCAAGGATCGACATTTTATTTGATCAACTGACTGGGGCGAGGGTATTTTCCAAAATTGATCTCAGGTCGGGCTATCATCAAATCCGTATTCGGCCCGAGGATATACCGAAGACCGCATTTACTACGCGGTATGGATTGTTTGAGTATTTGGTAATGTCTTTTGGGCTCACTAATGCTCCTGCCCACTTCACCTATTTGATGAACTCGGTGTTCATGCCCGAGTTAGACAAGTTCGTGGTGGTCTTCATCGATGATATTTTGATATATTCTAAAAATGAAGAGGAGCATGCTCAGCACTTACGGATTGTATTAACGCGCCTGAGGGAACATCAACTGTATGCCAAGTTCAGCAAGTGCGCGTTCTGGCTGGAGGAAATTCAATTTCTGGGGCACGTGTTATCAGCCAAAGGAATTGCGGTAGATCCTAGCAAGGTCAAGGATATTCTGGAATGGAAACCCCCAACAACTGTTCACCAAGTCCGAAGTTTTCTTGGACTGGCTGGGTATTATCGCAGATTCATACCAGATTTTTCTAAGCTTGTGAAGCCAATCACAAGTTTATTGAAGAATGATACTAAGTTCAATTGGTCTTCTAAGTGTAACGAAGCCTTTGAGCAACTGAAGACACTATTGACCACTGCTCCGGTATTGGCTCAACCGGACATCACTAAACCTTTCGATGTATATTGTGATGCGTCAGGCAGTGGACTCGGCTGTGTGCTGATGCAAGAGGGCCGAGTAATTGCATATGCTTCAAGGCAGTTACGCCGACACGAAGAGCATTATCCAACACATGATCTCGAGCTAGCTGCTGTGGTTCATGCCCTGAAAATATGGCGTCACTATCTGCTGGGAAATATCTGTCACATATATATAGATCATAAAAGTTTGAAGTATATATTTACCCAGTCAGAGTTAAATATGAGGCAAAGACGATGGCTTGAGCTCATTAAAGACTATGAACTGGAAATCCATTATCACCCAGGCAAGGCCAATGTGGTGGCAGATGCATTGAGTCGTAAGACTTTCTGCCACTGCCTTCTGGTAAAGACCTCCGAAAACACTTTATGTCAAGAAATGGAGAAGTTAAACCTGGGGATAATCCAACAAGGGACTCTGAATCAGCTAAAGCTTGAGTCAACCATTTTGCAAAGGATAATTGATGCTCAAAAGGATAATCTGGGCATGAAGCACATACGAGAGAAGATAAGGGTTGGAGTAGCCAAGTGTTTCAAGGAAGACGATCAAGGTGTGTTATGGTTTAACAACCGCATAGTAGTGCCGAAGAATGAAGAACTCCGCCAGCAAATTTTAGATGAAGCACATCTTAGTCGCTATTCTATTCATCCGGGAAGCACTAAGATGTATCAAGATTTAAAGCAACATTACTGGTGGACAAAGATGAAGATTGAAATTGCACGCTATGTGGCTAGATGTGACACTTGCAGACGCGTCAAAGCCATACACATGAAAACTGCTGGTCCATTACAATCTTTGCCGATCCCAACATGGAAATGGGAAGATATAAGCATGGACTTTATCGTGGGATTGCCCAGGACGACAAAAGGGTATGACTCTATCTGGGTGATTGTTGATCGACTTACAAAGATTGCTCACTTTCTGCCGGTCAAGACAAATTCCCCAGTTACTGTCTACGCCCAATTGTACATTGCTCGTATTCTTAGTCTGCATGGTGTTCCAAGGACCATAGTGTCGGATCGTGGACCTCAATTTGTAGCCAAGTTTTGGGAAGCACTTCACAAATCTTTGGGTACTAAGTTACTCCACAGTTCGGCCTACCATCCCCAAACCAGTGGACAGACTGAGAGAGTGAACCAAATACTTGAAGATATGTTACGGGCATGTGTCCTGGATTTCTCAACAAAGTGGGATGAATGCTTACCTTTGGCGGAGTTTTCATATAATAACAGTTATCAGGAAAGTATTAAGATGGCACCTTTTGAAGCTTTATACGGACGTCGGTGTCGAACTCCGCTAAATTGGTCTGAACCTGGAGAAAGATACTTCTTTAGGCCTGATATGGTGAAAGAGGTCGAAGAAAAGGTTCAGAAAATCATTCATAATATGAAGAAGGCACAAGCTCGTCAGAAAAGTTATGCAGACAAACGGCGAATGCCCTTATACTTCTTAGAAGGAGACTACGTCTACTTAAAGGTTTCACCAATGAAAGGCGTATCGCGTTTTGGGGTTAAAGGAAAACTTGCACCCAGGTACATTGGTCCATTCCTGGTACTTGAGCAATGTGGACCAGTGGCATACCGACTCCAGCTCCCCGAAACATTGTCTGCTGTACATAACGTGTTCCACGTGTCACAATTGAAGAAGTGTCTTCGGGTTCCCGATCGAACCGTTGAAGTGACTGATGTTGTCCTGGAACCAGATTTAACATACTCGGAACATCCCATTTGAGTTCTGGATCAAAAGGACAGGGTTACCCGGAGAAAGACTCTCAAGTTTTATAAGATACAGTGGAACCAGCATTCGGAAGATGATGCTACATGGGAAACCCAAGATTTCTTAGATAAGAATTTCCCAGGCTTTCTAGCCTCTTGTAAGTTGTAAAGTTTGTATAGCTGTGTAATAAAGGAATGAACCCCCACACCACCCCTGCCTTGTACCAAAAATCAGGAAATAAAAACATGACACATTTCCTTTTCCATTACTCACCCTAGGACTTTAAATCTCGGGACGAGATTCTTTTATGGGGGGAAGGATGTAACACCCCTGGTGTTACTATAACTAAAACTTGAGCATGGCATCATAAGCATTGGCATTGCATATGTTTGACACACCTAGAGTGCATTCACTAGGCAAAAATTTCAAACAAGTTGTATTGTTTTAATGTTTTACAAATAGGACCCTGGTTAAAGGATTTAACCCTAAATAGTGGTTAAAGGGGTAAAGCTTAACCCAAGTTAAGAAAACCTAAAGACTTTAGGATAAAAGTCATAAAATGACTCCAAGAACAAACTTGAATTCCTTTTATACCCCTGGGATACCAGAAACCCTAATTGGAACCCTGGGAAACCCTAAAACCAAACCCTAGGGGCCTAAGTGCAAAATTAGTCCACTTTTGGACTAAAGTGCAAAAACCAAGTCAAATGAGTGTTTTAAGTCAATTGGATCACAAATATGTGGATTTGAAGGCCAAACCCTAAGTTTTGGACTTAAATGCAAAATGGACCTCATTTGAGTTTTGCTCTAAGTCTGAAAAATCAGTGAATGGGCTCAACTTTGGGGCTTTGTAATTTACAAAGTATAGGGTTTTTGCCCTAGGTCACCACATCAAAGTTGAAGCCTAATCATAGGGGAACAACTTTGCTAAAAAGTGTGAGATTAGTTGTTATGAGAAATTTAGAGAAAAACCCCATCAAAGTTCGACTGTCAGGTTGTTTTGAACTGAAATTCTGTTTAGCAGTGAACTGACATCAACTTCTAGCTCAGATTCAAGCATGATCCAGTGCTCAAATATGTTCAAGTCCTATAGTCGAATTGTAGATGGTATATTGCTCTACAATTTTGTTTAAGAAAGGCAATCGAGTTGCTGCACAAAATTGGAAGTTATGGGCTCTGGAAACTGGACTGTCAGTCACTCTGAACCGGTATTCCCATGGTACAGTGACCGCTTAACTGAAGAAGATCGGGTTCGTCCTCACCGCCGGTAGCCGCCGCCGTTGATCGCGACTCGTCACGATTCGTGCTCGGTGGTCTTTGGATAAGCACTGCCGATACGTGTCCTCAACGCCGGTGAGCTGGAAGTCACCCCGCTCGACCACGGCACATTCACCCCCCCCTGGCTCACCGCCCGCGGTAAGTACTCGTCGTCGACCGCCGCCTCTCGGCCGGGTGCCGCGTGGCTCTACACTTTCACCGTGTCGCCATGACCTTCTCTGAACCCTCCGTAGCTCACCGGAGTTACTGCCACGCTATGGGACACGTACTCCGTGCGCCAAGCTTCTTCCTCCCATCCGGCCGCCAGCGCAATTTGCACAAATTGATCGCCGCCGCCCATGAACTCTATAAATTGAAGCCACCACCCGCTCCGTATGGTAGTCAAGTACTTCGACGTCCAGTATTGCTCCCAGTGGTTCACCGACGAGCCTCAATTTCACGTTTCCCCCAAATCCACCCAAAACACCGCAAGAACTTAGCTCACCATGGCCAGCTCGTTCTGGTACGTCGCCATTCAATTCATGTATTGTTTTCGTGTCCCTCCATGCTTGTGAAGCTCTCGGTGGCGTCCATTTGCTCAGTCCGGCCATGGTTGTATGGGAACGTGAGCTCGACGCCCCGGTTTCTGCCCTGAGCGTGGGCAGAACATTTTCTTGGAGCGCCACTTGAAATTGTAGATCGTTCTTAGGTCACCTTAGATCCGTAAAGCCTCTCCGACCGTTAGCTTGAACAATCGTCGCCGGTCATGGCCGGTACGGACCTGGTCCGTGATGAACGGGAGCGTGGCTTGTTCAGGGGCAATCGCGGGGAAGAAATAGAACCTTGAGGGCATTTGTGCAAACCGTCAGTGACTCAACACAATAGTAAAAGGACCTAGTTCTGTTTAGCCAGAAGCGCGAGGCCCTTTCTGCAAAATTGCCTGGGCGCGGACGCGCGCGCGCGGGCACGAGCGCGCTGTTCTCCCTGGACCTGGGCTTGTTGGGCCAGAATCAGCCCAGTACTGTTCCTAGTTTTTCTTTTTTCTTTTTCAGCAGGACTTTGAAAAACTGTAGAAAATGGTAGGAAAATCCTAAAAATATGAGACCAATTTTCCTAGGCTTGTTATTTTCCATAGTATTTAATAAAAATAGTTTTATGATTTTTAGTTTGAATAGGGAATTTTAGGATATTTAAAATAGCCTAAACCATCGATTCTGGATTTTTAGAAAATAATTAATAAGTCCAAAATTTCCCAAACTTTTTATGTGAGCTTTTCACATTATTTAGAAGCCTTGGGTAGAATTTGGGTTGATTTGGACCTTGCTTGATCACTAAACCCAAAACCACCCCCCTGCTCCATGAACTCCTTTACTGACTCCGGAAACCCTAGGTTCTCGGAGTACCGTGAAGGAAAGTTGTACTCAAGACATAAATAATAATTTTATGTTATCTTTGCATCCTCATGAGCATTCCATGACATCCATTCTTATACATGTATATGGTTATATTAGAGCAAGAAGAAGAAGAAGAAGTTTTTGAAGAGGGGATACCACCCACCTCTGATCCTCAAGCAGATAACTGCTTTTATTTCGATATCTGTGGATCCGAGCAGGACACCTCTGATAACAAAGGCAAGCCCCGGTGCATTTGCCACCTTCCTTGATGTTTTTAAAATATTTCTTACTTGCTTGCTGCATTAGGTGATAGGAGTTGATTGATTAAACAATTCCTGCATTACTTTCCTTGATCTTGATTACCCTCCTTGAAATCCTGTTTTTACAAAAAGGTTTTACTATGCTTAGTATTGCTTTAGAAAAACAAAAGGACTTGTTTTTACAAAAGATGTTTGGCAACATGGGAGGGATGTTTTCAAAAACAAAATTTGATGGTGGATCCATCAAGGCCTTGATGGGTCCAACATCGGAAAAGATGTACCTCTGTCAGGTACCAAGTTTTTGGGTTGAAATGATTAAGCTGAGACCGGGCGGGTGACTTGCACGAGAGAGAGTCTCGGTGTAGTGTCTCCGTCTGAGTCGATTAAGGACCTTGTCGATGTAGGCCTGCTGACCGAGGACCCTTTAACTGGTCACATGCCTCGTCATGGGTAAGCCTTGCCTCGGGCAGACTAAGGCCGGAATAAGATAACACGAAATGGGAGTGGAGCGGTGGCGAGAGTAGCGTGTACCCTCCGTGGCAAGAGGCTGGACGGTGGTGTATCTGTGCTCTCGGTTTGCGTGAACCTGATCCGGTCTTAAGAACCCCGGTGGCGGGTTGACATATGCAAGGGTTAAGTGCTACATATGTCGTGTGATTGGAGATCCTCAGCTGAGTATAATCGATTCGGATCGCCGTACCTCCGCGGTTATGGAGACTTGGCCACTGACTTACACGTAGCATTCCACTAAAGATGATGGGTTTTTGGTTAAGAAATTGGCTAGTGCAGGACCAGTGATTGAACTAGGGTAGAAAGAACTCTAGTGCAGGTAATTTTACCTAACTTGACAAATAAAATTGGATTTTTAAGGATCCACTTTAGTAAGCATTTCTGCAAAACAGAGTCTTTGACTATTGGGAAGCCTTACCTTGACTCCCATATAACCAGCATACCCTTGAGAGTCTTTTCCTTAGTCGGGTAAGACTTGCTGAGTAATTCCATACTCAGGGTTTATCCCTTTGTTGTTTTTAGGTGGGGAAGTAGCAGACTTTTGCTGCTTCTGTGCTAAGGTGGTTCCCAACGAAGAAAAACAGGACTGAAGTGCGGGAGGACTCGGTCCTCCACTTAAGATCTTTTGTTTATAGTCTTTCGGGAGAAGCTTGTGTCTCCCCGGTTTGTATAATTATTACTTTTATGCACTCACTTTAGCCTGGTCTGTAAATAAATACCTTAAGCTTGCTTTTTGAAATAAATGTAAGTTTATGTAAATCGCTTCCGCATTTCTTGATCTCCGATGATCTGTAATGTCTGCAAGACGGGTGAAACGTTCCTGGTGAGGTAAGGAAAGATACCGAGCTTGTCAAGTAACTTAGGAACATCTACAGGGTGTCTGATGTCTGTTAGACAAGGACAACTGTAGGTGGGCCTGATTACTTGGGAGGTTCCGTCACACCAGGGCTGAGTCCGAGCCCTGGGGTCGGGCAAAGCGGAGTCCGTCGTCTCCTGGGGCTGAGCCCAAGTCCGAGCCCTGGGTCGGGCGGAGCGGAGTTCGTCGTCTTCTGGGGCTGAGCCCATGTCCGAGCCCTGGGGTCGGGCGAGGCGTCGTCTTCTGGGGCTGAGCCCATGTCCGAGCCCTGGGGTCGGGCGAGGCGGAGTTCGTCGTCTTCCGGGGTTGAGCCCATGTCCGAGCCCTGGGTCGGGCGGAGCGGAGTTCGCCGTCTTCCGGGGCTAAGCCCGAGTCCGAGCCCTGGGTCGGGCGGAGCGGAGTTTGCCGTCTTCCGGGGCTGAGCCCGAGTCCGAGCCCTGGGTCGGGCGGAGCGGAGTTCGCCATCTTCCGGGGCTGAGCCCGAGTCCGAGCCCTGGGTCGGGCGGAGCGGAGTTCGCCGTCTTCCGGGGCTGAGCCCGAGTCCGAGCCCTGGGGTCGGGCGAGGCGGAGTTTCCTATGACGCCCGAGGCCGGCCTTGGCTGCTGTCAGCCTCACTCTGTCGGGTGGCTCAGCAGTCGGAGCGGCGCAGGCGGCGCTGTCCTCTTGTCAGACCGGTCAGTAGAGCGGCGAAGTGACTGCGGTCACTTCGGCTCTGTCGACTGGAGGGCGTGCGTCAGGATAAAGGTGTCAGGCCACCTTTGCATTAAATGCCCCTGCGATTTGGTCGGTCCACGTGGCGATGTGGCCAAGGTTGCTTCTTGGTGAAGACTGGGCCTCGGGCGAGCCGATAGTGTGCCCGTTGCTGGAGGGGGGTCCTCGGGCGAGACGTAGGTTCTCCGGGGTCGGCTTCCCTTGCCCGAGGCTAGGCTCGGGCGAGGCACGATCGTGTCCCTTGAATGGACCGATCCTTGACTTAATCGCACCCATCAGGCCTTTGCAGCTTTGTGCTGATGGGGGTTACCAGCTGAGATTTAGGGGTCTTGAGGGTACCCCTAATTATGGTCCCCGACAGTAGCCCCCGAGCCTCCAAGGGAGTACTAATACTCGCTTGGAGGCTTTTGCCGCACTTTTTTGCAAGGGGACCAGCCTTTTTTGGTTGCATTCTGTTCCGGTGGGTGCGCGCGAGCGCACCCGCCGGGTGTAGCCCCCGAGGCCTCGGAGGAGTAGTTTTACTCCTTCGAGGTCTTAGTGCATTTTGCAACACTTCGGCTGGTCTAGTTGTTCCCTCATGCGAGCTGGCCGTAGCCCGAGTGCACGGTCGGGTCCTAAGTTCTCGGGCTGGTATGTTGACGCTGTCAACGGTTTGGCCGGAGCTAGGTTTGCGAGAGCAGCCCCCGAGCCTCTGCACAGGGCGAGAGGACGGTCGCGGACAGACTCATCTTTTTTACATACGCCCCTGCGTCGCCTTTCCGCAAGGAGGAGGGGGGGAAAGCGCCATGTTGTCCTCGGAGGGCGCCGAACATGGTGTTTCCGGTGAGCTGCTGGCGGGTAATCCGAGCGGACGCCCGTGCCCCATTTGCTAGGGGTCGGCTAGAGGCCCGGAGGCGCGCTCCAAAAGTACCTGCGGGTGATCTGCCGGACCCGGTCCCCTTTGACAGGGTCCGGGGGCTCGATGCCTCCCTCTGATGGGATTCCGTTACAAGATCGCTCCCGCTGGTCTCGGAAATGTCCTAGGGTACCTCGGGAGCGTAGTCCGAGCCTTGGTTATGTATCAAACGTACCAGGGTCATCCCTCGCTCTGTGTCTGAGGTGACTGTGAACCCTTCGAGGGCCAGCCTACGAACCCCTGATCAGTAGTGGGCGCGGAGCCCGAGTGGCCTGAGGCGGCCGTTGAACCCTTCGAGGGGCCGGCCATCGAACCTCTGACCAGTAGTGGACGCAGAACCCAATCGATCTGAGGCGACTGTTGAACCCCTCCGAGGGGCCAGCCTTCGAACCTCTGATCAGTAGGGAGGCTTGGAGCCTGTTTCCTTCATGGAGAAGGGTCCTTTTCGGGGTGTCCCCCTTTCTCGGTCCCTGTTGTAAGAGAGAGAAAGAGGAAAATGGAAAAGGATACGAAGTCGAATGATGTGGCGTACCTTTTTCGACGCGGTTATTATGGCGAAGGCGAAGCGCCGCTTGCTTCTCCCGCCTGAGGCGCCGCCTGTCCTGCCGCGGAGTTAATGCGACGGGGCGAGTGGTTCGCGAGGCGGTCGTTGCGCGTGTGCGCGCCGTTCGAGGAACGGATCACGGGCGCGCCGTCTTCACGCCGTGAGAGAGGGCTCCCCCGTGGCCCCTGGATGGGACGTGAGCTTGGCTGACGACGTGACCGCTGCTTCTGCCCGCCTGTCACCGCCATTACCGTCGGCCCAATTTTGACTGCATTTGACTGTCGCGCTTGGCTGGCACTGCAGGGTTGCCTCGAGTCGCGGTATTGACTCCGCAGTCGAGGAGGCGCGGTTGTGGCGTGAGTGGTGGTGCAGTTGCTCACACGTAGCAACTGGCACGCCGGTTGCATGACGCGTGGGCCTGGACCTCCATGCTGGGCTCGTTGGAGTCAAAGGGGCGCGCCCACTTGGCACGGTTGCATGCCGCCTGCATGGCTGTCCGCCCTTTCACCCGCTGGTCTGGGCGAAAGTGGAGGAGTGCTTGTAACCGCCGGGTGGTTGCATGCACCGCGCACGCGTGACGGTTTGGCTTCTTCTCCCCTGGACCGGCTTGCATGACGTGTGGGACCCAGCCCCCGCGCCGTGGGGGGGAGAATCTTGGAGCGTGTTGGAGAAGACTCGACCCGCAACGGTTGAGGGCGCAAGTGGGGAGAGTCGCCTTTAAAAGGGGGGCGACCCCCTTGGAGGGCAACCATGTCCTTCGCACTCCCCTCATGCATCGTGCCTTTCCATCTTCCGAGCCCCCCAGATGGGGGACGCCTGCAGTCCTTCCGCCTTGTCGTCGGAGGAACGCAACTTCGTGGAAGTTGGTACCTCTCAGCCATCGTTCGGCTTCAAGGATTTTCATCATGCAGCCCGGCTGCACCCCTCCACCGGCGGTCACCCAAGATGGTGACCTCCAGTTCGATGGCGGGGGAAAGCAAGCCGGGCTGCGGCCTCTGCCCCTCCCTCAGCCTCAAGGATTTTCATCACCAGTGCTGAGGAGGGGAGTGTGCCGAGTTGGGGTTGGCCCCTGCGTGGGCGGTGGCCCGCTCCTTCCCTCAGTGATCGGGGGGGGGGGGGGGAAGGGCGTTCGCCGTCCGTGGCGCTGGCAGCTGCCGCGTGCCCGGCTCTCGGACGTGAGTGGCTTCGGAGCCGGTCCCGGCGCCGCCTTCCGCCACGGCAGCTGGAAGAGGTTCCTCCACCGACGAGATATCTGGGGCCGCCTACGGACCGACCTCCAACTCTATGGCCTTCTGCCCGTCCTTGCCTCACGAGTTTGGGCATGGGCGGGGGCCTCCTGGCAGCAGCATCTGCCCTGAGGTCATCGCTGCTTTTGTTCGGCCCCGCGAAGCAGAAGTCGTCGTCGTCGCCGCTGCTGGGGCGGGTGACAGCGTGCCGTTCGTCAGTCTTCTGTTGCTCCGCAGGCCCCCCCAGCGAGTGGGGTTGTTCGTACCTGCGGAGGTGGAACCGGAGTTCCGTTTGTAATGGCACCTTAAGTGTCGGTGTTTTGTTCAATGCGGCCGTCGAGGCCTGAACGTGTATGTATTTTCGGCACGGAGCCGTGTTTTTTCTTCATTTCGAGCACTGAGACTCGCCTTGTCGATTATCTGAACCGCTTCACCAAGCGTGAGTTGCCCCGTGCAAAGGTGACGAGTGAGGTGTCCGTATCCCGGAGGAGTAGGAGTCCCTTGGCTCGGTCGGCCTTGCTGTCCGAGGCCCCTCTTGCTTAGTTAAAGGAACCCCTCGGCCGCCCTTCGGTGAGCCGAAGCCGGAGGTAGCGGTGTCAGCACGGACGGAGGCAGAGTTGGCTTCGAAAAGGAGGTGTAGTTGGCTAGAGCCTGGCCGGGTCGTCCACTGGCGGAACCGACGTCGGGGTTGAGCTGCCGAGGCCACAAGCCGAGCTGATGTCTTTGGGGGACAGCTGGCCGAGGCCTCGGGGTGGCTGGCCGAGCCGCCTGCTCGGGCCGGATTCTCGAAGAAGACCCTGGCGGCGATGGCCCGGGCGTGGTGCTGATGCCGTCCTTCAGAGTGGGGGCCCTCCGACCGCGTCACCGTCCGAGGCTAGGTCAGACCCCACCGAAGGTGTAGTTGATGCCGAGGGTGTTGCTGCCCCCTTCGGCTGTCGACGTCCGAGCCTGCAGGATCAGGTTGTCTTGTAGTGTGTGTATGCTTTCTGTGGCCACCGAGGCCTAAACACACCGTCGTCGTGTTGTAAAGCTGCGTTTCTTTTCCTCTTGTTTCGAGTATCCGGACTCATTTATCAGTAACAGAATTGTTTGTGCGGGCGAGAGTTGCTTTTCACGGAAGGTGATGAGTGAGGTATCCGTATCCCGGAGGCGTAGGAATCTCTCAGCTCGATCGGCCTTGCCGCTTACGCGCGCTCTTACTCGTCCATAGGGTTCTGTTACCGACGCAGTCGAGAAGGTCCGAAAAATCATTTCGGCAGAGGAGCTCTCGAGCATGAAGACTTGTTCGGTCCGTGGAGTCACTTATCCGAGCGCGAGTTACTTATCGCAGAAGGTGACGAGTGAGGTATCCGTATCCCGGAGGCGTAGGAGTCCCTCGGCTCGGTCAGCCTTGGCTGCTTACGTGTACTCCGTCGTTTTCAGGATCCACTTTTGAAGTAGTCGAAGAGCACGAAAGGCATTCTGGCAGAAAAGATTTTTTTTCTTTTTTCGAGGAAAATTTTGACGCAGAGGGGGTTGCCCCCTTCTAGCCCCCGAGGGAGGGTCGGGCTTTGCCGAGGCAAGGCTGACCCTTCCTTGACGACCAGACTTGGTGTGTGAACGAGGTATACGAGCAACTTGAAAGCATCTTAAGGGTAGAAGCGACGTAGCTGTTGGATGTTCCAAGCGTTGCTGTAGACCTTGCCTTGACTGTTGGCCAGCTTGTACGTTCCGGGCTTCAGAACTTTGGCGATGACGAATGGCCCTTCCCAGGGAGGCGTGAGTTTGTGCCGCCCTCGGGCATCTTGCCGCAGCCGAAGCACCAGGTCGCCCACCTGGAGGTCTCGGGACCGAACCCCTCGGGCGTGGTAGCGTCGCAGGGACTGCTGGTACCGCGCCGAGTGTAGTAAGGCCATGTCCCGAGCCTCCTCCAGCTGGTCCAGTGAGTCTTCTCGGTTGGCTCGGTTGCTTTGGTCGGTGTAGGCCCTCGCCCTCGGGGAACCGTATTCTAGGTCTGTGGGCAAGATGGCCTCGGCCCCATAGACTAGAAAGAACAGTGTGAAGCCCGTGGCTCGGCTCGGCGTTGTCCTCAGACTCCAGACCACTGAGGGGAGTTCCTTCATCCACCGCTTGCCGAACTTGTTGAGGTCGTTGTAGATCCGAGGCTTGAGTCCTTGCAGGATCATGTCGTTGGCCCGCTCCACTTGCCCATTCGTCATGGGGTGAGCCACGGCAACCCAGTCCACCCGGATGTGGTGATCCTCGCAGAAGTCAAGGAACTTTCTGCCGGTGAACTGGGTGCCGTTGTCGGTGATGATGGAGTTCGGGACCCCAAAGCGATGGATGATGTTGGTGAAGAACGCCACCGCCTGTTCGGACCTGATGCTGTTTAGGGGTCGAACCTCGATCCACTTGGAGAATTTGTCGATGGCGACCAATAGGTGCGTGTAGCCCCCGGGTGCCTTCTGCAAGGGGCCAACGAGGTCCAGACCCCACACAGCAAACGGCTAGGTGATTGGTATGGTCTCAGAGCCTGAGCGGGCAGGTGGGTCTGCCTCGCGTATAACTGACACCCTTCGCAGGTGCGGACGATTCTAGTAGCGTCGGCCACCGCCGTCGGCCAGTAGAATCCTTGTCGGAAGGCGTTTCCAACGAGGGTTCGAGGTGCTGCGTGATAGCCGCAAGCCCCCGAGTGTATCTCTTGCAAGAGCTGCTGGCCTTCGGCGATGGAAATGCATCGCTGGAGGATGCCTGAGGGGCTACGGTGGTAGAGCTCCTTCCCATCTCCCAGCAAGATGAAAGACTTGGCACGCCGCGCCAACCGCTGAGCTTCGGCTTGGTCGAGGGGCAGCTCCCCTCGGTGGAGATATTGCAGGTATGGGGTTTGCCAGCTTTGATTAGGCGTGACCTCGCTCTGTTCCCCCTCGACGCGCAGTGCCTCACCCTCGGGGGCCGAGGGTACCTCGGGCTGAGCCGAGGGTACCTCGGACCGTGCCGAGAGTACCTCGGACTGGGCCGAGGGTATCTCGAACTGAACCGAGGATACCTCAGACTCAGCCGAAGGTGCCTCGGGCGGAGCCGAAGGTGCCTCGGGCTCGGGCGTGTCCTCGGCCTTGACGGAGGGTTGATGTAGGTCTCGGGAGAATACGTCCGGGGGAACTGTTGTTCGTCCCGAGGCTATTTTAGCCAGCTCGTCCGCAGTCTCGTTGTAGCGTCGGGCGATGTGGTTGAGCTCGAGCCCGTAGAACTTGTCTTCCAGGCGCCGAACCTCATCGCAGTAGGCTTCCATCTTCGGGTCGCGGTAGTGGGAGTTCTTCATGACTTGGTCGATGACGAGCTACGAGTCACCGCGAGCGTCGAGGCGTCGGACCCCTAGCTCGATGGCGATTCGCAACCCATTTACCAGAGCCTCGTACTCTGCCACATTGTTGGACGCCGGGAAGTGGAGGCGCAGCACGCAGCGTAGGTGCTTTCCGAGGGGCGAGACGAAGAGGAGGCCTGCGCCGGCCCCCGTCTTCATCAGCGACCCGTCGAAAAACATGGTCTAGAGCTCCGGTTGGATCGGAGCCGTCGGGAGCTGGGTGTCGGCCCATTCAGCCATGAAGTCTGCCAAGACCTGGGACTTGATGGCCTTCCGAGGGGCGAACGAGATCGTCTCGCCCATGATCTCTACCGCCCACTTCACAATTCTAACCGAGGCCTCTCGGGACTGGATGATCTCTCCCAGGGGGAAGGATGACACCACAGTCACCGGATGAGACTCGAAGTAGTGTCGCAACTTCCGCCGTGTCAGGATCACCGCGTACAGCAGCTTCTAGATTTGTGGGTAGCGGATCTTAGTCTCGGACAGTACCTCACTGATGAAGTAGACTGGCCTCTGGACGGGCAATGCATGCCCTTCTTCTCGTCTCTCAACCACGATCGCGGCGCTAACCACCTGGGTGGTTGCGGCGACGTAGATCAAGAGGGCTTCTCCGGCAGCGGGGGGCACCAAGATGGGTGCGTTCGTGAGGAGCGCCTTCAGGTTCCCGAGGGCTTCCTCGGCCTCGGGGGTCCAAGCGAAGCACTCAGCTTTCCTTAAGAGGCGGTACAGAGGCAGACCTCTTTCGCCGAGGCGGGAGATGAAGCGGCTCAGAGCCACGAGACATCCCATGACCCTCTGTACGCCTTTCAAGTCCTTGATTGGCCCCATGCTGGTGATGGCTGCAATCTTCTCCGGGTTGGCTTCGATGCTCCGCTCGAAGACGATGAACCCCAAGAGCATGCCTCGGGGGACCCCGAAGACACACTTTTCGGGGTTAAGCTTCACGCCTTTCGCCTTGAGACATCGGAATGTCGCTTCAAGGTCAGAAAGGAGGTCGGAGGCCTTCCTCGTCTTGACTACGATGTCATCGACGTAGGCCTCGACCGTTCGACCGATGGGTTCGCCAAACACATGGTTCATGCAGCGCTAGTACGTTGCCCCCGCATTCCTCAAACCAAACGACATTGTAACATAGCAGTACATGCCGAAGGGTGTGATGAATGAAGTCGCGAGCTGGTCGGACTCCTTCATCCTGATCTGGTGATACCCTGAGTAGGCATCGAGGAAAGACAGGGTTTTGCACCCAGCAGTGGAATCCACGATCTGATCGATGCGAGGCAGAGGGTAGGGAACCTTCGGACATGCTTTGTTTAGACCAGTGTAGTCTACACACATCCACCATTTCCCCCTTTCTTTCTCACAAGCACAGGGTTGGCAAGCCATTCGGGATGGAATACCTCTTTGATGAACCCTGCCGCCAGTAGCTTGTGGATCTCCTCGCCTATGGCTCTGCGCTTTTCTTCGTCGAATCAGCGCAGAGGTTGCTTCACGGGTCGGGCCCTAGCTCGGATATCCAGAGAGTGCTCGGCGACTTCCCTCGGTATGCCGGGCATGTCCGAGGGACTCCACGCGAAAACGTCGGCGTTTGCGCGGAGAAAGTCGACGAGCACTGCTTCCTATTTGGGGTCGAGCTCGGAACCGATCCGGATCTGCTTGGAGGCGTCGTTGCAGGGGTCGAGAGGGACAGACTTGACCGTCTTCGCTGGTTCGAAGTTGCTAGCGTGGCGCTTCACGTCGGGCGCCTCCCTAGAGAGTCTCTCCAGGTCAGCGATGAGGGCTTCGGACTCGGCGAGGGCCTCGGCGTACTCCACGCACTCCACATCGCATTCGTATGCGTGTCGGTACGTGGGCCCGACGGTGAAGACCCCGTTGGGGCTCGGCATCTTGAGCTTGAGGTAGGTGTAGTTGGGGACGGCCATGAACTTGGCGTAGCATGGCCTCCCCAGCACTGCGTGGTAGGTTCCTCGGAACCCGACCACCTCGAACGTGAGGGTCTCCTTTCGAAAGTTGGAGGGCGTCCCGAAGCAGACGGGTAGGTCGGGTTGTCCGAGGGGTTGAACGCGCTTCCCGGGGACGATCCCGTGGAAAGGCGCAGCGCTCGTCCGAACCGAGGACAGATCGATCCGCAGGAGCCCGAGGGTCTCGGCGTAGATGATGTTGAGGCTGCTGCCTCCGTCCATGAGGACCTTGGTGAGCCTGACGTTGCCGATGATGGGGTCGACAACGAGTGGGTATCTCCCTAGGCTCGGCACGTAGTCTGGATGGTCGGCCTGGTCGAAGGTGATGGGCTTGTCGGACCAGTCTAGGTAGACTGGCGCCGCCACCTTTACCGAGCAGACCTCCCGACGCTCTTGCTTGCGGTGCCGAGCCGAGGCGTTCACCACTTGCCCGCCGTAGATCATGAAGCAGCCGAGGACCTCGGGGAACCCTCCTGCCTTGTGATCTTCCTCCTTTGCGTCGTCGAGGGCCTTGCCACCCTCCGCGGGTGGCCCGGCCTTGTGGAAGTGTCGCCGAAGCATGGCACACTCCTCAAGGGTGTGCTTGACAGGCCCCTGATGATAGGGGCACGGCTCCTTGAGCATCTTGTACTCGGCGGCGGCGACAAGGTCCGCGTCGGCGGCGTCGCGTTTCGCTTGCGACTTCTTCTTGCCTTTCTTCTTGGCGCCGCGCTGAGTTGACGCCTCGGGAGCATCTTCCGGTGGGCGGCCCTAGGGCTGCTTGTCCTTCCGGAAAATGGCCTCAACCGCCTCCTGGCCAAAGGCGAACTTGGTGGCGATGTCCATCAGCTCGGGGTGGGGGTCTTGCGACCCAGCTTGCTCACCAGGTCGCGGCAGGTGGTGCCGGCGAGGAACGCGCCGATGACATCTGAATCGGTGACGTTGGGTAGCTCTGTGCGCTGCTTCGAGAATCGCCGGATGTAGTCCCGGAGAGACTCTCCCGGCTGCTGGCGGCAGCTTCGGAGATCCCAGGAGTTCCCAGGGCGCATGTACATGCCCTGGAAATTGCCGGCGAAGGCTTGGACCAGGTCGTCCCAGTTGGAGATCTGCCCCGGGGGCAGGTGCTCCAGCCAGGCTCGAGCGGTGTCGGAGAGGAACAGGGGGAGGTTGCAGATGATGAGGTTGTCATCGTCCGTTCCACCCAGTTGGCAGGCCAGCCGATAGTCCGCGAGCCATAGTTCCGGTCTTGTCTCCCCCGAGTACTTTGTGATAGTAGTCGGGGTTCGGAACCGGGTCGGGAACGGTGCCCGTCGTATGGCGCGGCTGAAAGCCTGCGGACCGGGTGGTTCGGGCGAAGGACTCTGATCCTCCCAGTTGTCATAGTGTCCCCCACGCCTGGGGTGGTAGCCTCGGCGCGCCCTGTCGTCGAGGTGGGCCCGACGGCTGTGATGATGACGCTCGTTGCCAAGGCGACCCGGGACCGCAGGCGCTGTGTTGCGCGTGCGCCCGGAGTGGACCGAGGCTTCCCGCATGAATCGGGAAGTCGCGACGCGATGTTCCAAGGGGAACCCCTGCCTTTGGGAGGCAGAGCTTTCGGCCCGTCGGACCACGACGTTCTCAAGGAGATTCTTGAGCTCTCCCTGGATACGCCGCCCCTCGGTGGTTGATGGTTCCGGCATCGCGCATAGGAGTATTGCCGCTGCAGCCAGGTTCTGGCCGACTCCGCTGGAATCCGGCGGCGGCCTCACCCTGACGTCGTCGGCGATGTGGTGCCGGATGTCCTGGGGGAGATGACGCGCTTCTCCGGCCGGGGGTTGGACCGCCCATTCCTGCCCGATGTCCCGGCGGATCGGCACAAGCGTTCCTGCTCCCTCGTCGAGCCTGGCCTGCCTCTCGCGGATTTGCTCGAGCTGTGGGTCAGGACCCCCCGCCGGGACGGGGACCACAGCTAGCTCCCGAAGGATGTCAACGTGAGGCGCGGGCCTAGGGGGATCTCCGTTTTCCGGCATACCAAGATGGTTGCCTTCGCCGGGACCCCCTAGATCGACGTGGAAACATTCACGACTTGGGCCACGGTCCTCATTGTCGAGGCCGCGGCTGCCGTCGGAACAGTCGGAGAGACAGTAGTCACATGCGGTCATGAAGTCCCGCACGGCACTGGGGTTACCAAGTCCGGAGAAATCCCAACAGAGGTCGGGCTCGCCATCTTCCTCGAACCCCGAGGGCTCGTAGGTCGAGTTGGCCGTCAGTCGGTCCTAGTGTGACCGCACATGATACCCTAGAGGGTTTGGACTCGCCTCTAAGAGAGTGCTCACCGAAGCGGAGTCGCTTGGTGGGTCGAGGCCGAATCCAAAAGACGCGAGATGGGAATCGGTCGGTACCTTTTGGTCGTCGGTCGGTGACAAGGTCGCGTCTGGGACTGACTGCATCGTTGTCTCAGGTACGAGGGTGACGCCCAGCAAGTCCTTCGCGGGCGTGCTGGCGTCGTGCGTTTGCTTGAGATTGGCGTGTTGCGGGGAGGCGGCGCTCGTCTTCGTCTTAGACGCGAGATCAATGCCCGACGCGCCCTCCGTTGGGGCGCCGTCGCCGTCGACTCGCTCGACAGCCAACGAGGTGCCGCTTCCCGCTTGGCCTTGGTTGCCCCGCCTCCTCCTCCGTCGGCGGGGGAGGGGACGGGACAAGCCCAAATGTCGTCCTTCCACCACGTGGGGAAGGCGTCGTCGATTTTCCCGCCGGCGAGCGGGTTGTCGACCGCCATTGTCGCTGTCGTGCGGTGGGGGAAGGGGTATCATGTCGTAGCTGCCGTGGAGGGACATGAACTCAAGATTCCCAAAACGGAGCACCGTCCTGGGCTGGAAAGGTTGTTGGAGACTGCCCATCTGGAGCTTGACGGGAAGCTGTTCGTCAACACGCAGCAGGCCCCTACCTGGCGCGCCAACTGTCGGTGTTTCGAAACCCGGGGGGTCCCTGGACCGACGAGTGAATTGTCGCCGCGTGTCCCAGCCCAGATGGGTCGACGCGAGGCGGAACGCGAAGGGGGGAAAGGAGGCAGCCGGAGGGAGGCAGGCGTGAGAGAGTGGATCCCGCGGCCTTCGTGTTAGCCTCGCGCCTGAGTCGGGTGCGCTTGCAGTAGGGGGATACAAGCGTCCACGCGGGAGTGGGAGCGAGCGGCCTTGCGCGAGCGCCGTCCCGTCCTTCTCCGCGCGGGCCAACCTTCTGTAAGAGGGCCCTGGTCCTCCCTTTTATAGGCGTAAGGAGAGGATCCAGGTGTACAATGGGGAGTGTAGCAATGTGCTAACGTGTCTAGCGGTGGTGAGCTAGCGCCCTAAGTACATGCCATCGTGGCAGCCGGAGAGGTCTTGGCACCCGGTTCGTGTGGTGTTGTGGCCGTCGGAGGAGCGCTGGAGTCTGGCGGAAGGACAACTGTCGGGGCTGTCGAGTCCTTGCTGACGTCCTCTTGCTTCCGTAAGGGGGCCGAGAGCCGCCGTCGTCACAGAGCGTGCGGGGCGCCATCATTGCCTATCTGGTGGAGCGAGCTAGATGGGACGCCGGTCTTGTTCCCCGTAGCCCGAGTCAGCTCGGGGTAGGGTAATGATGGCGCCTCCTGCCGACGTGGTCGGTCCGCGCCCTAGGTTGGGCGATGTGGAGGCTCCTCCGAGGTCGAGGTTGAGTCTGTCTTCCGTGGCCGTGGTCGAGTCCGAGCCCCTGGGTCGGGCGAGGCGGAGACCTTCGGCTGAGGCCAGGACTGAGTCCTAGCCCTGGGGTTGAGCGAAGCGGAGTCCGTCGTCTCCTGGGGCTGAGCCCAAGTCCGAGCCCTGGGTCGGGCGGAGCGGAGTTCGTCGTCTTCTGGGGCTGAGCCCATGTCCGAGCCCTGGAGTCGGGCGAGGCGCCGTCTTCCGGGGCTGAGCCCATGTCCGAGCCCTGGGGTCGGGCGAGGCGGAGTTCGCCGTCTTCCGGGGCTGAGCCCGAGTCCGAGCCCTGGGTCGGGCGGAGCGGAGTTCGCCGTCTTCCGGGGCTGAGCCCGAGTCCGAGCCCTGGGTCGGGCGGAGCGGAGTTCGCCGTCTTCCGGGGCTGAGCCCGAGTCCGAGCCCTGGGGTCGGGCGAGGTGGAGTTTCCTATGACGCCCGAGGCCGGCCTTGGCTGCTGTCAGCCTCACTCTGTCGGGTGGCTCAGCAGTCGGAGCGGCGCAGGCGGCGCTGTCCTCTTGTCAGACCGGTCAGTAGAGCGGCGAAGTGACTGCGGTCACTTCGGCTCTGTCGACTGGAGGGCGTGCGTCAGGATAAAGGTGTCAGGCCACCTTTGCATTAAATGCCCCTGCGATTTGGTCGGTCGGCGTGGCGATGTGGCCAAGGTTGCTTCTTGGTGAAGACTAGGCCTCGGGCGAGCCGATAGTGTGCCCGTTGCTGGAGGGGGGGTCCTCGGGCGAGACGTAGGTTCTCCGGGGTCGGCTTCCCTTGCCCGAGGCTAGGCTCGGGCGAGGCACGATCGTGTCCCTTGAATGGACCGATCCTTGACTTAATCGCACCCATCAGGCCTTTGCAGCTTTGTGCTGATGGAGGTTACCAGCTGAGATTTAGGGGTCTTGAGGGTACCCCTAATTATGGTCCCCGACAAATATATATATATATATATATATATATATATATATATATAATAGGAAATAAATAAATCTAAAATTTTTATTAGCATATAAACTAAAATAATTGCCAAAAGAGGAAGGGATCCCTGCATATAGTTGTCACTCTGTACTACTTTCTAAAGAATATCACTATAAAATCTATATCTTTTTTCTTAAGATTTAGTAGATTTATAAGATAATAATATATATATATATCTAAATAAGTTTATAGTAAAAAATACATTCGATGATTAATTTAATAAAACTAAAAATATATTACAATATTGAATTTTATATATTTAATCAAAAATAGAAAAGTTTGATTTTCTTGAAAAGTGGTAACGATTCTTTGTTGTGGGGCGAGTGAGTATGTTTTGGATTCCGGACCTTCCCATTTAATATCTTGTCCCTTACAAAGTCTTTAGGGTTTAAATAAAAAAATACCAGAGACAGAAACTATATTTATAATTTAAAGACATAGAGTTGTATCATACATCTTTGTTGTCTCTTTTACTTTAAAAATGGATCTAGAGTCTCTAGGTTTTACATCCTCTTAGTCGGTGAGGTGAGAAAAAAAAGGAGGGGAGCAATATGCAATAGCCACCCACACTGCCATTATTTATAAAGGAGACGCTTTGCCACCTTTACGCAGCAAGTGGTGAGTAAACAATGGGTCTGTTTGGTTCAGCTTTTTTCTGACCAGCTTTTCTGAGGGCTGTGGGGAGAATCTAAGTATTATTAGGATTACGTGCGGATGAAGGTAAAGGTATCCATAGGACTCAGGATCTAGAAAGTGACGGATTCCTACTATTGCAACGACTCAACCGATTATGTGTTTACGTTAATTTTGAATGGTTTTTACCCAAATGAATTTTATAGAAGCTGACTGAAAAGCTGAGCGTTTGGCAGTCCGTAGCAGCTTTTGATGGCCAGAAGCTCCAAAAAGGCTAAAACAAACAGGGACAATAGACACGTACAATGGGAAGCATTTTTTGTGTGATGCGCCGCTAGCCTCCTCCAAGAGAAAGGGCAAGGGAAAATGAGAGAAACCACAAAAGAAAATCAAAACGCATCAGGCTATTTTTCCTCACTTCCCATCTGATTTGATATCTGCTGAACGAAAATTGAGTGCTAGAAGTGTCCATAATTCCTTATCGCGTTGGTTTTCCGGAGGGCTCACAGAGACCATCCGTTCTTAAACTTTGTCAGTTCTTTGTTCTTGCAGATATGTAATATAACCCTCTCTCAAGGAAAAAAAAACATTTACCTTTTCCAGGGCATCTTTTCCATGGTGTCAAAACAAAAGAATTCCCTGTTCTGGGAAAAGAGATGATGAAACAACGGCAGGGCATCTTCCTTACTCCTTAGCATTTTTTTGCCTTTTATTGCCGTGGAATATATCATGTCCCGTCGGCCAAGTAGGGTACCATATGATCGTCACATCTACTAGTATTTTATACGCTTAGTCTGATCTATTTAAAATATTTAATAGTTCTAAAAATTCATATTAAACAAATTATGTGCAATTCTTTAGCACCTTATGGGTAATTAATAGGACAGGTATATTGTTTATATAGTTGATCATGTTTTATCTACCTTAAGTGGTTGAAAAAACTATATATGTATAATACTAAAAGTCCATATTAAATAAACTATGTATAATTCTTCAGCATGGTATAGATAATTGATGGGACGGTGGTTATATAGTTTATATAGTTAATCGTATCTATGTACCTTGAGTAGCTGAGAAAGAGGCGAAGGCGTTGTATACTGCGTGTGTCGCCGCTGAGTCGAACGAGTTATTGTAAAAACCGAAAAAGCCCTATCAACTAGCGATGTCTGCAGTAGGGTATTTATCTTATCAGTGCCTGGAAATCGTGTTACGTTACGTTGTCCACCAGCAAAAAAAATATGAGACATGGTAGAGGTTAACTATAGAGTTTCTAACACCGATAGTAAGTTATATATTATAGAGCAGTTCATCAGTACAAAATGAATATATATAGACCTATTCATCTCCCTAGGTGATAGATCCAATGGTCCATCACGTGGACCACCCTGGCGTGTCTACCCCGTCCTATAGAAAAACAGAGAAAATATGTCGGCCTAGTTAAGAATGTCGGTTCCTTAGAACCGACGTTCTTAAAGTTAAGTACGTCGGACCAAGTACAGACCGACATACCTAAGTTTAAGTATGTCGGCTTCAGTTCGGCCGACGTTCTTGTTGGTGACTTGTTCTCAAGTGCTTCGAATTAAGAACAAGGCAACACAATAAACATTATACGTTAAAGCCCTTCATCCTTCGAAGCATTATTTCCCTTAGGATATAATGATTTTCGGACGAAGGTAACGAAGGACATGCCTTCGTTAACATAACATATGAGGATGAAGAAAGAATCATATGAACCATAAAAAATAATATAAACAGTCATATATTATCACTATCTCATTTTTATTTCATTACTATGGAAAAATAGAAACAATATTAGATTACAAGTGTACCTTCGACTTGAAAGAAGGTGAAAGTACCAGCGTGACGTAAGGATCAATGTCAAGTCAATGTGAACAGTACAGAGTTACTGTTCATCTATTTATAGGCACGGGATGCAACCCATATGAAATTACACTCATGCCCTTTACATTTGCTAACAACTCTATAGTAGTCCATCGAGGGTTAAATAACCTTTTCATCTTTAAGTCGGTTTCCTTTTTCTGTTATCATGCCGAAGCTCTCCTGCGCACAGCTTCAGCTTTGCGCCATCATTCGTACTCCTTCTCGTGCTTCTTCACGCTGTGGTTTCAACTCAAGTCCGAAGGTACCTGTTCATGCATTGTACTTCCAGAAACATTGTTAAATCATATTTTTGAGGACCTTCGGAAGCCGAAGGCCCCCAACAGTAGCCCCTCACAATATTAATTTGTTAGAATGATAAATTTAGATTACGACAAGGACGAAGGCCCTGAGCCGAAGGTCCGAAAAAACACCTTCCCTTTGCTAGAATAGCAACAACCACTGACAAGCGGGCTCTCCAGCACGCAACGCACCAGGCGTATAAATAAGAGCGCACCACGAGCTTATTTGGCACGCTCTTTTGCCATCTGCTCTTGCTTACTCAATTTTTAGCTCTTGCGCATCAACACTTGCCTAGATTTTTTTTTAAATTTTAAGCTTCGGCTCTGAGAGCACTTTTCTCAGCACTTTCGAAGATGTCTGAGGATAAGAAAGCTATCGCTGAACCGAAGCTGAGCCTTTCTGAGGAGATGAATCTTGGCTTTATTGAATCGATAGCAAGGACAAATGCAGAGAAGATTGCTAGGGAAACTTTGGAGGGTTTGTTTGAAGACACTAGTGATAGTGACAGCTATGATGTGGAGAGCGGCGGGGAAGACTCCGAAGATCGACCCTGGCGACCAAGCCATGCAGTTTTTGGAAAATCAAGTATTAAACAAAGCCATCTTGACAACATGAGGGGGAAATACTTTCGGGATATATCTGTTGTGAGGGCTGACGATGGAGAGAAAATTTGTCCTACTCCAGAGGAGAATGAAGTCGTGATCTTCCGGAGCTTTTTGAAGGCTGGGCTTCGGCTTCCTCTGAGCAGCTTCGTAGTCGAGGTTTTGAGGATATTTTAGATTTACCTTCACCAGATTACCCCCGAAGCTATTCTAAGAATGAGAATCTTCGTGTGGGCTTTAAGGAGTCAAGGCTTGGAGCCAAATGCAAAAAGTTTCTGCAGCATGCATGAATTGTTATATGAGACGAAGCCCTGGGGTAAAGAACAGTATCATAATAATTTCGGCTGCTATAGCTTTGTTGCTCGTTCTGGTTCAAGCTCCCCAGTACCGACTTTTCGGAAGAGATGGCCTAGAGACTGGACAAAAGAATGGTTTTATTAAAGAATGATTTAAAGGCACGATAAGACATTAAAGATATAATCATGCGCCCTATCTGGCAACGCTTCGGGCTCCGGAAACCGAAGGTAGAAATTGACGAAGCGGCCGAAGAATGTCGCAAGGCTTTTGGCTTAGTCTGCTCTTTCATCGGGACAAGGGACTTAGTTCAAGAGCACGTGGCCTACAGGATACGACCATTGTTAGCCGACTGGGAGGTGCCAAAAGAATCCATCAGCAATCCCCACGAAGGTGGTCTAGTTCGACTAAAATATACCTTCTGGTTTAGAGATCAGTTTATCGAGTCAGACGACGACTGGCTGAAAAGCGTCGAAGCTACAAGCGATGATCTGCTTGGGCTGTACTCTAGAGCAGAAGATAACGCATTATCTGCAGCCTTCGGGAACCGGAAAAAGAAGAGACTAAACAGAGTTTTTGATGCCATTGGGTTCATGTATCCTGACTACCATTACCCACCCCGGGGGCAAAAAAGAAAAAGTGGAGATTCCGGGAGAGATGATGCTTCAGCTGCTCCAAGCGAGCCCGCGCCGAAGAGGAAAAGGGTGAAGGTCCTTACTCATCGACCACGCTATATTGAACCAGCCATAGTGCCTGAATTTGGCGGTGAGACCTCTTCGGTGACCGAAGGCAAAAACCTGCGATTACGCAGAAAATTGAACCGGCTGTATCGCCGAAGGCATCATCAGCCAAATCAGATGAGCCGAAGGCCATTAACATTGAAGAGATGAAGGTTGAGAAAACGAGAATATTGGAAGTAATAAGTCCTTCGGCGGAGGTGACAATGCCGAAGGCACCAAAGGATCTCTCGACAACCCCCAAGAGAAAGAGAATGGTCAACGTATTAGATGTGCTAGAAACAATAAAAACTTCAAGCTCTACTCCGAAGAAAGCTGTCGAAGCTTCGTGTAAGGAAAATGGACCCCGGGCCATTTGGCTAATTGAGTTTTGGTGTTTGATGATTAACACAACCTGTGGACTAATATGTTTGCCAGTGTTTATAATTATAGTTCACAGGATGCGAAGAGATTTGGACCAAGGCAATGAGGATGCAACACCTCAAAAGAAGACATAAAAAGATGCATAGGAATCCAATACTAAAGAACTAAAGAAGCCCGAAGAAATCAGCAAAGGAATCCAAGATGCGGGCTGTCAGCCAGCGCCTGGTGGCGCACCGGACTGTCCGGTGTGGCACCGGACAGTCTGCGCAGAGAGGCCACGGACAAGCGCTCTCTGGTTGTAGCACCGGACTGTCCGGTGTGCACCGGACTGTCCGGTGTGCCATGGGCAGACGGCAACGGTCGGATCCAACGGTCGACTGCTACAGGCGCCAACGGTCGGCTGACGTGGCGTGCACCGGACACTGCACAGTGGATGTCCGGTGGTGCACCGGACTGTCCGGTGCACCCGATGACAGAAAGCTGCTGCTTTCTGTCCAATGGCTAGTTGGGGTGTGGAGGCTATAAATACCACCCCAACCGGCCATTCTCAAGTGTGGGAGCCCAAGCAACATACCAAGACACATAGTGCATATTTCCAAGAGCTCAAACACCCAAGTGCTTAATAGAATCACTCGGTGATTAGCGTAGGTGCTTTGCGAAGTGCTTAGGTTAGTTAGACCGCTTTAGCGCTTGCTCTAGGTGAACCCTAGTTAGTTGAGTGAGTTTTGTAAAACCACACAACCCCTCGGCTCTTGTGTGTCGTCGTAATTGTACCGAGTGGGGCGAGAGTCTTGCGAGACCGTGACAACCGCGTTTGTGTCACGGCCGCCACCGTGTACCGAAGGGAACGAGGCCCGCGACATTTCGGCCGGAAGCTCGATAGTGGAGACGGTGGGGATCGTCCGAGAGGAGCCGGAAGCGGAGCACCACTTGCGCGTGGAGAAGCCCCGTGGCTCTCTACGGAGTTACTCTACCGTGGATCTTGGCCCTCGCGTGGGCTTCCCTTTGCGTAGGGGCACCAACGAGGATTAGTCGGGACCTTGCGTGGTTCCGGATACCTCGGTAAAAATACCGGCGTCATCCACGAGAGTTTGCTTCTCTACTTAGCTCTTTACATTCCGCATTTATATTAAGCATTTAAGTTTCAATCTTGTAATCATACTTATTTAGTGTAGATTGAAACTTAGCCTTTGCAGTAGAGATAGCAACACTTAGACAAAACCTAGTTTGCACATTCTAGTTTTGATTATTTGCATAGGTTTTGCTCTAGGGATTTAATTGTGGCCTAGTTTAGTAAAAGTTTTAGAAGTCCTAATTCACCCCCCTCTTAGGCGTCACCCGTTTCCTACAAGTGGTATCAAAGCCAGGTTTGGCTCATTTGAAACGTTTTAGCTTCACCGCTAAAAGAGCCGACGCCTTTTAGAGGAGGGATGGATACCCATAGGCCACCCCACTTCGACGGCACTAACTTCCCATATTATAGTGCTAGAATGGCTTGTTACCTAGAGGCCGTTGATCTAGGTGTTTGGAGAGTCACTCGTGACGGGATGAAACCCCTCAAGAATCCCGAGAAACCCACCACGAGTGAGGAAAAAGAAATCCATTTAAATGCTAGAGCCAAAAATTGCTTGTATGAATCTCTTAGCATGGATATTTTCAATCAAGTATTTACCCTGAAAACTGCTAATGAGATTTGGCTAAAATTGCATGAGCTCCATGACGGCACATCAAATGTCCGTGAGCAAAAAGATTGCCTAGTCCTAAATGAGTATAATTCTTTTGCTATGAAAGATGATGAGCTTGTTAGAGACATGTATTCTCGTTTGAATCTAATTATCAATGAGCTCAATTCGATTGGCATTAATAAGCTAGGTGATGCGGACATTGTGAGGAAGATTATCTCCCTACTACCACAACAAAGATATGGGAGCATCATCACCATCCTTCACAACATGGAGGATTTGAGTAATATGACCCCGACCATCGTGATTGGGAAAATCGCGGCTTTTGAGATGTCGCGAAAAATGAGTCGGGGAGAGGAGCCAACTTCCTCAAGACCATATGCTTTTGCATGTGATGAAAGGAAGGGAAAAAAGAAGGCTCCCACTCCCAGTTCCTCAAGTGAAGAAGAGGAAGAAGAAGAAAGTGATGATGATGAAGATAATCAACCATGCACATTCATCCTCCGAGGACGAAGAAACAATCCGACGCGTCGGAAAGGTAATGAGGATGATTCGCAAGATTAATCTAATGGGTGTGCCCCTGCAGGTCGAGGATCTTCTCTTTAACATTGACAGGAAAAAGCAAATGAAGAGAGGATGCTTCGCATGTGGGGAGAAGGGCCACTTCAGAGACAACTGTTCAAATATGGCCAAACCCAAAAAGGAGAGGAGCAAAAGCAAGGCGCTAACAAGTGTTAGAACTTGGGATGATTCTTCAAGTGAAGATGAACCTCCAAGGACGTGCAGCCACCGGTCCTCATCACGTTCATCACGGTCATCACACAAATGCCTTATGGCAAGAGGTAACAAAAGCATTCCATCCTCTAGTGATGAAAGTAGTAGTGATGATGAAGGTGAGGGAAAGCCCTCTGTAGATGAGCTTGCGAAAGTTGTAGAATTTTTCCAGGATGTCTGCACTAAGCAAAAAGCTCAACTTAAAACTTTGAAAAATAAGTTGGTTAGCTCTCAAAATGATTACAAAGGTTTGCTAGAAAAATTTGAAACTTTTGCAAACTTAAATAGTGAGCTATCAACTAAAATTGAGCTATTAGAATCTAGTGCTCCATCCACTGCTACTGATGATAGCCTTATTAAAAAGAATGAAAAACTTAAGGCTAAGTTAGCTAGCTCCCAAGAAGCTATTGAAAATTTGCTAAAGAAAATGGAAATTCTTAGCATACACAACAATGAGCTAACTACTAAGCTAGAAAACATTGGTAGCACCCCAGCAGCATCTTTAGTTGAAATACCTGAAATAATTAAGAAAGATGCTTTTACTTCCTGCTTTGATTTAATTGATGATTCTAACCCCTGCAACCAAGTCATTGTTGAGAATATTGTTGTAGAGACGTGTTCGGATAAGGTTGCAAAGGAAAATGAACAATTAAGGCAAGAAGTGGCTCGCCTTGGCAAGGCTTTGTATGACAAGAAAGGCAAAGCCAAACAAATTCGACCTCCACAGGATAACACCACTACGGGAGTGAACAAGCCTATGGAGGGAGAAACTGTGATTTGTAGGCTATGCCACATGGAAGGCCACAAGTCTTTCCAATGCAAGGCGATGACCGGGGATAAACAAAGGCAAAAGCTCAAGCAAAAGCCATCAAGCAAAATCTCCAACACCTACATCAAAAAGGTGAACAAAAAGGATGCTACACCATATTTGATCAAGAAGAAAAAGAATGGAAAGGTGATAGCAATCAAGGCCAACAAGCAAGCCAACAAAGGAAAAAGGGACAAACGCATCTGGGTGCCAAAGGAGATAATTTCAACCATGAAAAGCACCAAGAAGGTTTGGATCCCGAAAGGGAAGTGAGTGGACCGAAGGTCTACGGGAAATTTGGAGACTTGGCAAAATTGGGATGTATATCATGGGATACATCATATTGGATCAAGTCTATTGCCAAGTGGGTTAGTGAAAATTTTGGACCCAAATTTCCCACCCATGACTAAGGTAACTAGTTTTATTGTATTCTTCGTTTTTAGATATGCGTATCTATTTACCTTTTATCTAGTTTACCTTTCTTGCCAAGTATTACATTTGTTATGTACTTTTGTTTAAAATCATGCATACTAGGTAAATCATATGGTAGGATTGCTTGTTTTTAATTCATATACTTAAGCAAACCTACATGGCTTAAAATGTTTATTTAAGCACGACACATAGCTTTTATATCACTCCATAGTAAATGATGCATCAATTGAAAATTTTGATTTTTACAAGTTGTATCATTTAACTTATATGTGCCAAAGTTAGGATTGTAGATAATTTGCCCCTCTTGATATCAAATCAAAGTGCATGTCTCCTACAAGTATTCAAAACTTGTATGCACACCTTTAGGGGGAGATTACTCTATAATCTAACACTTTGAGACTAACACCTTTTCAAGTCTATTTCATGTGATAGTCTCATTGTAAGGAAAATAAGATCCCCGGAGAAAGACAACAATCTTCCACTGCAAAATCTCCAAGAACTCTCATGTCTCTCAAGCTCACCATTGACTTTCAATTGGTATCTTTTGAGACAACTTTCAGTATCATTTACATGTCTTCTCCAAAATTTGATTAGACTATAATTCATATCATATGCTTCCATGTTGCTAAAAATGCATAAGTAGTTAACTCATATTCTGTTACCTATGCATAAGGGAAGTTAGTCTTTTCAAATCATGTCTTGCACCTCTAATTTTCACATGTTTTTCCTAAGTAGAGGATCTCTGTCAGGGGGAGTATTTCTTCATCTCTAAAAAGGGGAGAAACCTCTTTCTAAAGAGAACACTCATTTAGGGAATAATCATTTCAACTGGTATCATTCATATGGTTCAATTTAATATCCTTCTTGTGATATCATTTGATACAATTCTTGTTGAGGGCAAGCTTTTATTTACTTCCTACATGCTTTTAATGTCTTCCTTTTCGGTGGTTGATGCCAAAGGGGGAGAAGTTTAGGGACCAAAGCAATGAAAACTATATCAAACACCAAACACCACCAATTTAAAATTTTATATCTACAAATGGTTTTTCCAGTGGTTTTGGTTATTTGGTCCAAAAATAGGAAGTAAGTGAATTATGGAGTTAGGGGGAGGCTTAAGTCCATAATATCACATTGTGGGGACAATCATGCATCTTAGCAAGTAGATTGCATATTTTAATTCAAACACTTGTATTATTTGCTTGCTTTGGTTGTGTTGTCATCAATCACCAAAAAGGGGGAGATTGTAAGGAAAATGGATCCCGGGCCATTTGGCTAATTGAGTTTTGGTGTTTGATGATTAACACAACCTGTGGACTAATATGTTTGCCAGTGTTTATAATTATAGTTCACAGGATGCGAAGAGATTTGGACCAAGGCAATGTGGATGCAACACCTCAAAAGAAGACATAAAAAGATGCATAGGAGTCCAATACTCAAGAACTAAAGAAGCCAGAAGAAATCAGCAAAGGAATCCAAGATGCGAGCTGTCAGCCAGCGCCTGGTGGTGCACCGGACATTGATGTCCGGTGTGGCACCGGACAGTCTGCGCAGAGAGGCCACGGACAGGCGCTCTCTGGCTGTAGCACCGGACTGTCCGGTGTGCACCGGACTGTCCGGTGTGCACCGGACTGTCCGGTGTGCCACGGGCAGACGGCAACGGTCGGATCCAACGGTCGACTGCTACAGGCGCCAACGGTCGGCTGACGTGGCGTGCACCGGACACTGCACAGTGGATGTCCGGTGGTGCACCGGACTGTCCGGTGCACCCGACAACAGAAAGCTGCTGCTTTCTGTCCAAGGGCTAGTTGGGGGTGTGGAGGCTATAAATACCACCCCAACCGGCCATTCTCAAGTGTGGGAGCCCAAGCAACATACCAAGACACATAGTGCATATTTCCAAGAGCTCAAACACCCAAGTGCTTAATAGAATCACTCGGTGATTAGCGTAGGTGCTTTGCGAAGTGCTTAGGTTAGTTAGACCGCTTTAGCGCTTGCTCTAGGTGAACCCTAGTTAGTTGAGTGAGTTTTGTAAAACCACACAACCCCTGGGCTCTTGTGTGAGTCGTGGTAATTGTACCGAGTGGGGCGAGAGTCTTGCGAGACCGTGACAACCGCGTTTGTGTCACGGCCGCCACCGTGTACCGAAGGGAACGAGGCCCGCGGCGTTTCGGCCGGAAGCTCGATAGTGGAGACGGCGGGGAGCGTCCGAGAGGAGCCGGAAGCGGAGCACCACTTGCGCGTGGAGAAGGCCCGTGGCTCTCTACGGAGTTACTCGACCGTGGTGCTTGGCCCTCGCGTGGGCTTCCCTTTGTGTAGGGGCACCAACGAGGATTAGTCGGGACCTTGCGTGGTTCCGGATACCTCGGTAAAAATACCGGCGTCATCCACGAGAGTTTGCTTCTCTACTTAGCTCTTTACATTCCGCATTTATATTAAGCATTTAGGTTTCAATCTTGTAATCATACTTATTTAGTGTAGATTGAAACTTAGCCTTTGCGGTAGAGATAGCTACACTTAGACAAAACCTAGTTTGCACATTCTAGTTTTGATTATTTGCATAAGTTTTGCTCTAGGGATTTAATTGTGGCCTAGTTTAGTAAAAGTTTTAGAAGTCCTAATTCACCCCCCCTCTTAGGCATCACCCGTTTCCTACACTTCGGAAACACACATTGAGACCAAAGCTTCCAAGGTGCAAGTCGAGACCGAAGCTGGGCCTTCAGAGCCTGCCAAGGAGAAATCCTTGGAAATCGGAGACAAGATAGAGAAAGAAGCTGCAGAAGCAATTCTGACTGGAAAAAACCGTCGTTCCTATTCCCGGAACATCATCTGAAGCTACTGATTATATTATACGACATGCTTCGGGAAAAAGATTATCTGAAAAAGAAAAGCAAGAGGCTCAATTTTATGCTCAAAGATTGAAATATCCAAAGGGGGCCCTAGTATTCAACGGCAGCGGGGAAGAAGACTTCTTGTATTGTCTCCCAGACAGTAAAGAGATTTCTGTCTGCCGAGAGATGAGCAAGAGCTTCGGTTTCCCTACACTAGAAGATGGGCTCTCAGTGCTATCAAAAGATGAGTTGGCCGACAGCTTAGCATACAATAGCTTAAAAGTGAGAAAGTTAGATTTTTGTATTTAAAGACAAAATCTTCCATTTACTTACAATTAATACCACATTTTTTGCAGGGCCTTATTCTTAGCAATGCTCTCAGGGCGCAAAAAAGTGTCGAAGATGAAGGGTATACCATAGCCTTGAACAACCTTCGTTCCGAAGTGATTGAACTAAGGAACGAAGGTCTTGAAAAAGACAAAATACTACACTCATTGTTGAACAAAATAAGGGAAGACGAAGCTGCTTCCAAAGCCCAAGCTGAAGCTCAAAAATACGAAATCGAAGATCTTCGGAAACAGCTATTCGAAGCTAAAGAAAAATGCGGTGTTGCAGAGGCTGAACGAGATATTAGTATATATTGGAGGAACCACTTACAAAAAACAGTTGATGAACTTCGTGCATCCAAGGATAGGTGCTATGAAAAATCTATAGAGTGTGTTAAGAAAATAAAAACTAGTTTCGCCAATGTTGGCATATTTTCTAACGAAGACAACTTCGTAAGGGGTGATCCTAAAGGACCAATTGATTGGATCAATAACGAAACAGAAGCTTTTGAAGAAGTTTTGAGTGGTCGCGGAGATATCTGCGCTTTATCGGGTGCTAGAGGAATCACAGCTATTTTAGAGAAATCAGGCTGCGACCATGTGAAAACTTTGGCTCAAGCCGAAGCCGCTTTATCTATTGAAGATACAAAAGATCCCTCGGCCGAAGCAAGCTTAATTGGCGGAAAATTCTTTACTGACATCTGGGAGAATGGTGGCCGAGGGATGGCGCATGAAATGATAAAAAAGAGTGAAAAAGATTCTTATGATTCAAAAGAAGCGGCGAAGGCAGTTGAGAAAGCAGCGGAACTTGAGAGGCGAATAGGTATTACTTAATAACTTTTTAACTTTATTTACTAATTTTGCGACTTCGGACTTATTTACGTTTTATATCGTAGCTGAACTATCTCCTCCTCCAGAGCCCCTCGAGTTGACAGCCAACCCCGAAGCAGAAAGAGAAGATGAAGTTACTAAAGTGGCCAAAGCTATTCTAGACGAAGCTGTTAATCGACTGTTGAACGAAGCTGCAAGAGCAGTTTTAAAAGAAGAATAGCTTCTATTGTAAAAACATTTGTAATATAATATTTGCTGAACAAAGTGCGTTGTATTTTTATAATTTTGAATGCAATATTTAAGCTGCTTGTAACTGAATTCTTTACGACGCATGAAATCTTACATACATACATACCGCTTTTGAGCCTTCGGCGAAAAAACACCTTGGCACTACTTTTTCAAATCATTCCCCGAAGATCAACATTGAATCCCCTTCTCGCGCCATTGATGCAAGATGATGTATGATGTTATGCTATGCAAAATGATGTAATGATGTTATGCTATGCAAAATGTTATTTGTGCCGAAAATACACACCCATTCTACTTTTTGCCGTTTACTTTTCGGCTTCACCGCTTATTTTTTGGTGTATCAGCGCTGACTTTTCGCTGTAAGCCTCCCTTAGGAGCTTCTTCGCCTTTTACTTCAGCGGAATCAGCGTTTATTTTTCGCTGTAAGCCTCCCTTAGGAGCTTCTTCGCCTTTTACTTCAGCGGTATTCACATTGACTTTTCGCGCTTCGCCTTTTACTTTGGCGGAATCAGCGTTTATTTTTCGCTGTAAGCTCTGCATTCCCTTTGGAACGACTTTTGAGCAGAAAACTTACACTGCGCTCCCTTAGGAACGACTTTTTGTTGCTTCGGGAGACGTACACTGCGTTCCTTAGAACTACTTTTTCTTGCCTCGACAAAACTTGTAATATGATTATGAACCCCGCTCCCCCTTGAGAGCAACTTTCGTGCTTCGCCAATTTTTTGGACTTCGTGAGTATGTAAAAGAGATATATTTCCACTATGACCAAGACGAAGCTATTACAAGGAATTGAATTCTCTATTAAAAAAGAAAAATGATAACGAATGCCAGAACTGTTTCAGAAGTAGGATATCTTCTAGTAGATGTGCTTCGATTTTGGCACAGTGTTGTTGACTGTGCGAGCTTCGGACTCCTCTCTGAAGTCCCGTTGCTGATGAATGTGCTGGCTCCCTTCTGGCTGCTGGCCTCGTTGCAATAGTGGTGGGGGTGGAGGCTGCTGCCAAGATGCCTGAGATTGGCTTGCCGAAGCAACAGAGGCTGCAGGATGGTTACCCACGTACTCTGGAATGTACGGCGAGTGATACGAAGCAGTATGCATAACCTGCTTCGGCTGACTCTGTTGGGCTGCAACTTCTGCTATCTCTTTTTGTTTCTGGATGGTGACGTGGCACATCCTGGTAGTGTGGCCCTTGTCCTCACCGTAGAATAGACAATAAATCTTCCTGGGCTGATCCCCAAACCTTCCTCTGAAGCCCCTGGCGCCTCTGCCCCATGGAGCTGGGGGCCGAGGATAACTCTGTTGCTGCCCCGAAGCCTAGGAAGAATATTGCGGCCTCTATTGTTGACTTCCCCTGTCATCATTCTGAGTAGAATGGATTGATCTGACGTGCCTAGGGTGGATCCTCCCTCCGAAGCCCCTGGCCATTTCGGAGAACCTGTAAGCTTTCTCCCTTCTCTGTCGAAAATCATTGTCAGCACGGATGTATTCATCCATTTTCTGAAGCAGTTTCTCCAGGGTTTGAGGGGGTTTCCTGGCGAAGTACTGGGCTGAAGGTCCTGGCCGAAGCCCCTTAATCATGGCCTCAATGACAATTTCATTGGGCACTGTTGGCGCTTATGCCCTCAGACGCAAGAACCTTCGGACATACGCCTGGAGGTATTCCTCTTGGTCTTGCGTGCACTGGAACAAGGCTTGAGCGGTAACCGGCTTCGTCTGAAACCCTTGAAAACTGGTGATCAGCATGTCCTTCAGCTTCTGCCATGATGTGATTGTTCCTGGTCGAAGAGAGGAATACCAAGTTTGTGCAACATTTTTGACTGCCATGATAAAGGATTTTGCCATGACAGCAGTGTTGCCACCATGCGAAGATATAGTTGCTCCGTAGCTCATCAGAAACTGCTTCGGATCTGAGTGTCCGTCATACATGGGGAGCTAGGGTGGCTTGTAAGATGGAGGCCAGGGCGTAGCCTGCAGTTCTGCTGACAGAGGAGAAGCATCATCAAAAGCAAAATTTCTGTGATGGAAATCCTCATACCAGTCATCCTCGTTGAAGAAGCCCTCTTGGTGCAATTCCCTGTGGTATGGCCTTTGATTCTACTCATCTTGAGCAAGATGATGCACTTCTTTGGTAGCTTCGTCAATCTGCCTTTGCAGGTCAGCTAACCGAGCCATCTTCTCCTTCTTCTGGACCTGCTGATGAAGCATCTCCATATTCCTGATTTCCTGGTCCAACTCATCCTCTTGTGGTGTTGGACTAGTAGCCTTCCTCTTCTGGTTTCGGGCTTCCCGAAGAGAAAGGGTCTCCTGGTTCGGATCTAGCGGCTGCAGAACGGTAGCCCCTGTTGTCGAAGCTTTCTTTGGTGGCATGATGAAGGTCAATGCTTGCTGAAGGTGGTCGAAAAAGGGTTCACCAGAGGTGGGCGCCAATGTTGGTGACTTGTTCTCAAGTGCTTCGAATTAAGAACAAGGCAACACAATAAACATTATACGTTAAAGCCCTTCATCCTTCGAAGCATTATTTCCCTTAGGATATAATGATTTTCGGACGAAGGTAACGAAGGACATGCCTTCGTTAACATAACATATGAGGATGAAGAAAGAATCATATGAACCATAAAAAATAATATAAACAGTCATATATTATCACTATCTCATTTTTATTTCATTACTATGGAAAAATAGAAACAATATTAGATTATAAGTGTACCTTCGACTTGAAAGAAGGTGAAAGTATCAGCATGACGTAAGGATCAATGTCAAGTCAACGTGAACAGTACGGAGTTACTGTTCATCTATTTATAGGCACGGGACGCAGCCCATGTGAAATTACACTCATGCACTTTACATTTGCTAACAACTCTATAGTAGTCCATCGAGGTTTAAATAGCCTTTTCATCTTTAAGTCGGTTTCCTTTTTCTGTTATCATGCCGAAGCTCTCCTGCGCACAGCTTCGGCTTTGCGCTATCCTTCGTACTCCTTCTCGTGCTTCTTCACGCTGTGGTTTCAACTCAAGTCCGAAGGTACCTGTTCATGCATTGTACTTCCAGAAACATTGTTAAATCATATTTTTGAGGACCTTCGGAAGCCGAAGGCCCCCAACAGTTCTTAAAGCATTAAGAATGTCGGCCTTGCCCTGACCGACGTTCTTAGTCGTTTTAAGAAACTGTGTGCCGCCGGCTCCTCCTATTCCCTTTTCTTTCTCTGGCTAGTCTCTCTCACAAACGCAGTAACCGCCATCGTTTTCCTCCGCCACTGGCCTCCTCTCCACCCGCCGCCGGTGTTGGGCACCGCTTGGAGCTTCCACCACCCGGAGTCTCCACACCGCTCCTGGAGTCAAGCCTTCTCCGCCACGCCCGAAGTCTCCACGCTGTCGCCACTCCGCGCCTCCACCCCGGAGCCACTGCCAACCCAAGCCTCCACGCTGGCGGCCTTGGTATAATTTAGTTTATTGTGATACATTCAGTGATGAAGTAATTGAATTCAGTGATGTTGTTGTTTATTGCGATGAAGTAATTGATTTTATGGTCTTATATTTGGGTGATGTTGTTGTTTATTGTGATGAAATAATTGATTTAGGAGAGATAAAAAAAGCTAAACTGTGTGATACAAAACCATTATTGTGATGCAAAATCATTATTGATTATAATGACAAAGTTGTTGTTTATTGCGATGCAACCGATCTAATATCATGCCCCTATAAATCTTTACTATTTTGCCACATTTACTTATGTGTATATGATACAAGTGTAGGAAAAGTTATACATGAGAAGACAAATGCAGGGACATTAGTGTGGTACACTTTGCTAAATTTTAGTCAATTATTTTGTTGTAAATCATCATTCTAACATATATAGGCGATATCGCCACCAACGTCCGCGCTTCCCTGCCTAGATCGAGGTGATTACTTATCTGCTAGTTTATTTGTCTAACTTTTTTATTGTCATGATAGCATGTTAGATTTGTTGCTACATTTGTTAACCATTTCTACCTTTATTGGTATTGTTGTACTTTAGCATTTCTCCATATTTATAATGTTGTTGGATCAATTACTTACGTGTAGGACACACACTTAGGAAAACATATGTGTCACCCGTTTGGGAACGACGCATCTCACATTTACTTGTGAGGTGTGTAGTCCGAATTGTCCAGCGTATTTTGGACAACCTGATAATGGCAGCCTTTGCGTGTTATTTGGTCTTTGACTCGTGTACCTTCTGCTCGTGATTTCAGCAGCATAACCCAGTTGTTCTCCGTCATCCGGAGAACAACTGAGTTATGCTGCTAAAATCACGAGTGGAAGGTACACGAGTCAGACTAATAACACGTAATGGCTGACATTCTTGGGTGGGCTTAAGACATATCCGCTTTCTAATAGGGTTTATTTCTGGATAACAAATAGTGGCATATGATTTTTTTTTTCTACCGTTTTTTCTCCTCCATCTCATTCACTACTTCATCTCTTATTTTAAATAAACATTGCAGTCTATCGTATAAAACATGACTATATACGTGATCCGTTGGAGACCGACGGCATGATACCTCTGAATAACAAATAGCTAGACATTTGCCAGACATTTCTGGAGAGCTTGATCATGCCCCTGGTACGGGACGGTGCTATTTGGTGTCTCACTGTTCGTTTGTCTACGGATGGTGCAGAGAAATTTGTGCAAGGATTTTCTGAAAGGCACTAGCTCAAAACCGCCTCCCCCCCCCCCCCCCCCCCCCCCCCCCCCCGGGGCGGTCGCAAACCGCAGATGGGATCTGCTGCCAGGCGCTCTGTTTGGTTTCAGCTGTGCGGGCCTCGGGGGTCGAAGATTCAAAGTTTGAAACGGTGGTGTCTGACTGGGTCGTCTTCGTCTAGTCGGTGTGGGACTGTGGGCTGGCCGTCCGCGTCTCGGTACGCCGTCGCGTGCCGCTGCCGCTGCCGGCCGGCCGTGCGACGGCGACACGTAAAAGCTGCTCGTGCCCTGCACATCTCAAAGTTGGATTTGGTGCATGCGATAGATTCTGGGCCGCGTCTGCGTGACTTGCTTTGCTTGGCAGGCTACCGCATGAGCATCAGGTTCGTGAAAGAGGCTTAGGGGCTGCTTAAAGCCAGCTGCTCTAGCTGCTGCAATATATAATGCAATATATAAACATAAAATATGTATAAAATATGTAGAAACAGTAGAAGTCAGTATAGATTCTTTTTCAGTCCAACGTAGGCTATACGATCCTCACGACGAGATCACCACAAAACAAGGTAATTAAGATTAACCGTCGTTCTAGGCGCAAGGTACTAAGAGCAACTCTAGTAGTTCTCTAAAAGACTTCCTAAATCAATAATTTAGGTAGTTAACATGAAAACTATTCTCCAACAGTTCTCTAAATGAACTTTCTAAATTTAACAACTTGTCATCTAACCTCATTTTCTCTCTACATTTGACAACCATTTAACAACTCCCTAAACAAAAATGTTGACTGCATTATATAGTTTTTGTGACTTATTTTTTATGTGGATAAACACAAAACAAAATTACAACCTATATTTAGAGAACTATTGGAGAACTCACATTTTTTTGCTCCAAAAGTCATTTAGCAACTTCTTAAATCTGTGATTTAGAGAGCTAAAATTTACATAACTATTGGAGTTGCTCTAAGGATGCAAAAAAAAAAGCGGAAAAGGAAGAGATCAATGGAAGATGAGCACACACGCGATAGGCAGGCTTTGGAGGTGCCCTTGGTGTACATTACTCGCCGTTGGCACGTACGTGTTAAGTAACCCTAGTGTCGGCGTTTCGACCCCGGGGGTCCCTAGACCGACGAGTAAATTGCCGCCGCGTGTTCCAGCCCAGATGGGTCGGCGCGAGACGGAGCACGAAGGGGGAGAGAAGAGATAAAAAAGGGAAAACCCGTGGCCTCTGTGTTGTCCTGTGCCCAGGTCGGGTGCGCTTGCAGTAGGGGGTTACAAGCGTCCGCGTGGGGGAGAGCGAGGGACTCTACGCGTCGTCCCGTCCTCCCGCGCGGCCAACGTTCTCGTAAGAGAGCCCTTAACCTTCCTTTTATAGGCGTAAGGAGAGGGTCCAGGTGTACAATGGGGGGTGTAGCAGTGTGCTATCGTGTCTAGCAGAGAGGAGCTAGTGCCCTAAGTACATGCCGTCGTGGCAGCCAGAGAGGTTTTGGCACCCTGTTCATATGATGTCGTGGCCGTCGGAGGAGCGTTGGAGCCTTGTGGAGGGACAGCTGTCGGGGCTGTCGAGTCCTTGCTGACGTCTCCTTGCTTCCGTAAGGGGCTGAGAGCCGCCGTCGACATGGAGCACGCGGGGCGCCATCATTATCTGTTTACCGGGGCGAGCCAGATGGGACGCCGGTCTTGTTCCCCGTATCCTGAGCTAGCTAGGGATAGGGTAATGATGGCCCCCCTTTGACATGGTCGGTCCGAGCCCTAGGTCGGGCGAGGCGGAGGCTCCTCCGAGGTCGGGGTCGAGTCGGTCTTCCGAGGTCGAGGTCGAGTCCGAGCCCCGGGTCGGGCGAGGCGGACACTGTCGTCCGAGGCCAAGGCCGAGTCCGAGCCCTAGGGTCGGGCGAGGCGGAGTTCGTCGTCTTCCGGGGCCGAGCCTGAGTTCGAGCCCTGAGGTCGGGCAAGGCGGAGTTCGTCGTCTTCCGGGGCCGAGCCCGAGTACGAGCCCTAGAGTCGGGCGAGGCGGAGTTTCCTATGGCGCTCGGGGCCGGTCTTGGCTGATGTCAGCCTCACTCTGTTGAGTGGCACAGCAGTCGGAGCGACGCAGGCGGCGCTGTCTTCTTGTCAGGCTGGTCAGTGGAGCGGCGAAGTGACTGCGGTCACTTCGGCTCTGTCGACTGAAGGGCGCGCGTCAGGATAAGGTGTCAGGCCATCCTTGCATTAAATGCTCCTGCGATACGGTCAGTCGGTGTGGCGATCTGGCCAAGGTTGCTTCTTGGTGAAGACTGGGCCTCGGGCGAGCCGAAGGTGTGTCCGTCGCTTGAGGGGGTCCTCGGGTGAGACGTGAATCCTCCGGGGTCGGTGGCCCTTGCCCGAGGCTGGGCTCGGGCGAGGCGGGGTCGTGTCCCTTGAGTGGACCGAGCCTTGACTTAATTGAAAGTCGCCTAGAGGGGGGTGAATAGGGCGAAACTGAAATTCTCAAAATAATCACAACTACAAGCCGGGTTAGCGTTAGAAATATAATAGAGTCCACGTGAGAGGGTGCAAAACAAATCGCAAGCGAATAATGAAGTGAGACACGCGGATTTGTTTTACCGAGGTTCGGTTCTCTCAAACCTACTCCCCGTTGAGGAGGCCACAAAGGCCGGGTCTCTTTCAACCCTTACCCTCTCTCAAACGGTCCCTCGGACCGAGTGAGCTTTCTCTTCTCACTCACTTGGAACACAAAGTTCCCACAAGGACCACCACAAGTTTGGTGTCTCTTGCCTCAATTACAAGTGAGTTTGATCGCAATGAAAGAATCAAGAAAGAAGAAAGCAATCCAAGCGCAAGAGCTCGAAAGAACACAAGCAAATCTCTCTCTCTAATCACTAGGGCGTTGTGTGGAATTTGGAGAGGATTTGATCTCTTTGGTGTGTCTAGAATTGAATGCTAGAGCTCTTGTAAGTAGTTGGGAAGTGGAAAACTTGGATGCAATGAATGGTGGGTGGTTGGGGGTATTTATAGCCCCAACCACCAAACTAGTCGTTTGGTGAGGCTGTCTGTTCGATGGCGCACCGGACAGTCCGGTGCACACCGGACATGTCCGGTGCGACAGCCACGTCACCAAAGCCGTTGGGTTCCGACCGTTGGAGCTCTGTCTTCTGGGCCCGCCTGGATGTCCGGTGGCACACCGGACATGCACTGTAGATTGTCCGGTGCGCCAGTATGGGCGTGCCTGACCTCTGCGCGCGCAGCGCGCGCATTTAATGCGTCGCAGGTAGCCGTTGGCGCCGAAGTAGCCGTTGCCCCGCGGTTACACCGGACAGTCCGGTGTACACCGGACAGTCCGGTGAATTATAGCGGAGCAGCTTCAATGAATTCCCGAGACTGGCGAGTTCCGGAGGCCGCTCTTCCTTGGAGCACCGGACATGTCCGGTGTACACCGGATAGTCCGGTGAATTATAGCGGAGTCGCCTCTGGAATTTCCCGAGAGTGAAGAGTTCAGCCTCGAAGTCCCTCTGGTGCACCGGACATGTCCGGTGGCCCACCGGACAATCCGGTGCGCCAGACCAGAGGTGCCTTGGTTGATCCTTTGCTCTTTTGTTGAACCCAATACTTGATCTTTTTATTGGCTAAGTGTGAACCTTTGGCACCTGTATAACTTATACACTAGAGCAAACTAGTTAGTCCTTTTATTTGTGTTGGGCAATTCAACCACCAAAATTATTTAGGGACTAGGTGTAAGCCTAATTCCCTTTCAATCTCCCCTTTTTGGTGATTGATGCCAACACAAACCAAAGCAAATATAAAAGTGCATGATTGAACTAGTTTGCATAATGTAAGTGCAAAGGTTGCTTGGAATTGAGCCAATATAAATACTTACATGATGTGCATGGATTGTTTCTTTGTTTTTAACATATTGGACCACACTTGCACCACAAGTTTTGTTTTGCAAATTCTTTTGTAAATTCTTTTCAAAGACTTTTTGCAAGATAGTCAAAGGTAAAAGAGTAAGATTTTTGCGAAGCATTTTCAAGATTGAAAGTTTCTCCCTTTGATCCAAATGCTTTTCCTTTGACTAAACAAAACTCCCCCTCAAATAAAATCTCCTCTTAGTGTTCAAGAGGGTTTTGAGATATCAAATTTTGAAAATACTACTTGCTCCCCCTTTAGAACACAAAGAGATACCAATTTGAAATTTTCCAATTGAAAATCATTAATTTTAAAAATTAGGTGGTGGTGCGGTCCTTTTGCTTTGGGCTCATATTTTCTCCCCCTTTGGCATGAATCGCCAAAAACGGAATCATTAGAGCCCAACGAAGTAATTTCTCCTCCTTTGGTCATAAAATAAATGAGTGAAGATTATACCAAAGTTGGAGAGATGCTCGGAGTGACGGCGAAGGATGAGTAGTAGAGTGGAGTGGAAGCCTTTGTCTTCGCCGAAGACTCCAATTCCCTTTCAATATACCTATGACTTGGTTTGAAATACACTTGAAAACACATTAGTCATAGCATGTATGAAAGAGACATGATCAAAGGTATACTTATAAGCTATGTGTGCAAATTAGCAAAAGAAATTCCTAGAATCAAGAATATTGAGCTCATGCCTAAGTTTGGTAAAAGTTTGTTCATCAAGAGGCTTGGTAAAGATATCGGCTAATTGATCTTTAGTGTTAATGTATGCAATCTCGATATCCCCCTTTTGTTGGTGATCCCGAAGAAAATGATACCGAATGGCTATGTGTTTAGTGCGGCTATGTTCAACGGGATTATCCGCCATACGGATTGCACTCTCATTATCACATAGAAGAGGAACTTTGGTTAGTTTGTAACCATAGCCCCGCAGGGTTTGCCTCATCCAAAGCAATTGCGCGCAACAGTGGCCTGCGGCAATATACTCGGCTTCGGCGGTAGAAAGAGCAACCGAATTTTGCTTCTTTGAAGCCCAAGACACCAAGGATCTTCCCAAGAACTAGCAAGTCCCCGATGTGCTCTTTCTATTAATCTTACACCCCTCCCAATCGGCATCCGAATAACCAATCAATCAAATGTGGATCCCCGAGGGTACCAAAGCCCAAACTTAGGAGTATAAGCCAAATATCTCAAGATTCGTTTTACGGCCGTAAGGTGTGATTCCTTAGGGTCGGCTTGGAATCTTGCACACATGCATACGGAAAGCATAATGTCCGGTCGAGATGCACATAAATAAAGCAATGAACCAATCATCGACCGGTATACCTTTTGATCCACACGGACTTACCTCCCGTGTCGAGGTCGAGATGCCCATTTGTTCCCATGGGTGTCTTGATGGGCTTGGCATCCTTCATTTCAAACTTGGTTAGAATGTCTTGAGTGTACTTCGTTTGGCTAATGAAGGTGCCCTCTTGGAGTTGCTTGACTTGGAATCCTAGAAAATACTTCAACTCCCCCATCATCGACATCTCGAATTTCTGTGTCATGATCCTACTAAATTCTTCACATGTAGATTCGTTAGTAGACCCAAATATGATATCATCAACATAAATTTGGCATACAAACAAATCATTGTCAAGAGTTTTAGTGAATAAAGTAGGATCGACCTTGCCGACTTTGAAGCCATTTGCAATAAGGAAATCTCTAAGGCATTCATACCACGCTCTTGGGGCTTGCTTGAGCCCATAAAGCGCCTTAGAGAGCCTATAAACATGGTTAGGGTACTCACTATCTTCAAAGCCGGGAGGTTGCTCAACATAGACCTCCTCCTTGATTGGTCCATTGAGGAAGGCACTCTTCACGTCCATTTGGTAAAGCTTGAAGCCATGGTAAGTAGCATAGGCTAATAATATGCGAGTTGACTCAAGCCTAGCTACGGGTGCATAGGTTTCACCAAAATCCAAATCTTCGACTTGTGAATAACCCTTGGCCACGAGTCGAGCTTTGTTCCTTGTCACCACACCATGCTCGTCTTGCTTGTTGCGGAAGACCCACTTGGTTCCTACAACATTTTGGTTAGGACGTGGAACTAAATGCCATACCTCGTTTCTAGTGAAGTTGTTGAGCTCCTCTTGCATCGCCATCACCCAATCCGAACCTTGAAGTGCTTCCTCTACCCTGTGTGGCTCAATAGAGGAAACAAAAGAGTAATGCTCACAAAAATGTGCAACACGAGATCGAGTGGTTACCCCCTTATGAATGTCGCCGAGAATGGTGTCGACGGGGTGATCTCGTTGGATTGCTTGATGGACTCTTGGGTGTGGTGGCCTTGGTTGTTCATCCTCCTTGTCTTGATCATTTGCATCTCCCCCTTGAACGTTGCCGTCATCTTGAGGAGGCTCATCTCTTTGATCTTCTCCTTCATCAACTTGAGCCTCGTCCTCATTTTGGGTTGGCGGAGATGCTTGCGTGGAGGAGGATGGTTGATCTTGTGCATGTGGAGGCTCTTCGGATTCCTTAGGACACACATCCCCAATGGACATGTTTCTTAGCGCGATGCACAGAGCCTGTTCTTCACCTATCTCATCAAGATCAACTTGCTCTACTTGAGAGCCGTTAGTCTCATCAAACACAACGTCACAAGAAACTTCAACTAGTCCTGAGGACTTGTTAAAGACTCTATATGCCCTTGTGTTTGAGTCATATCCTAGTAAAAAGCCTTCTACAGTTTTAGGAGCAAATTTAGATTTTCTACCTCTTTTGACAAGAATAAAACATTTGCTACCAAAAACTCTAAAATATGAAATATTTGGCTTTTTACCGGTTAGGAGTTCATAGGATGTCTTCTTGAGGATTCGGTGAAGATATAACCGGTTGATGGCGTAGCAAGCGGTGTTGACCGCCTCGGCCCAAAACCGATCCGGTGTCTTGTACTCATCAAGCATGGTCCTCGCCATGTCCAAAAGAGTTCGATTCTTCCTCTCCACTACACCATTTTGTTGTGGGGTGTAGGGAGAAGAGAACTCATGCTTGATGCCCTCCTCCTCAAGGAAGCCTTCAATTTAAGAGTTCTTGAACTCCGTCCCATTATCGCTTCTAATTTTCTTGATCCTTAAGCCGAACTCATTTTGAGCTCGTCTCAAGAATCCCTTTAAGGTCTCTTGGGTATGAGATTTTTCCTGCAAAAAGAACACCCAAGTGAAGCGAGAATAATCATCCACAATAACTAGACAGTACTTACTCCCGCCGATGCTTATGTAAGCGATCGAGCCGAATAAATCCATGTGTAGGAGCTCCAGTGGCCTGTCACTTGTCATGATGTTCTTATGTGGATGATGAGTGCCAACTTGCTTCCCGGCTTGGCATGCGCTACAAATCCTGTCTTTCTCAAAATGAACATTTGTTAGTCCTAAAATGTGTTCTCCCTTTAGAAGCTTATGAAGATTCTTCATTCCAACATGGGCTAGTCGGCGGTGCCAGAGCCAACCCAAGTTAGTCTTAGCAATTAAGCAAGTGTCGAGTTCAGCTCTATCAAAGTCTACCAAGTATAGCTGACCCTCTAACACTCCCTTAAATGCTATTGAATCATCACTTCTTCTAAAGACAGTGACACCTACATCAGTAAATAGACAGTTGTAGCCCATTTGACATAATTGGGATACGGAAAGCAAATTGTAATCTAAAGAATCTACAAGAAAAACATTGGAAATAGTATGGTCAGGTGATATAGCAATTTTACCCAATCCTTTGACCAAACCTTGATTTCCATCCCCGAATGTGATAGCCCGTTGGGGATCTTGGTTTTTCTCATATGAGGAGAACATCTTCTTCTCCCCTGTCATGTGGTTTGTGCACCCGCTGTCGAGTATCCAACTTGAGCCCCCGGATGCATAAACCTACAAAACAATTTTAGTTCTTGACTTTAGGTACCCAAACGGTTTTGGGTCCTTTGGCATTAGAAACAAGAACTTTGGGTACCCAAACACAAGTCTTGGAGCCCTTGTGTTTTCCCCCAACAAACTTGGCAACTACCTTGCCGGATTTGTTAGTAAGCACATAAGATGCATCAAAAGTCTTAAATGAAATGCTATGATCATTTGATGCACTAGGAGTTTTCTTTCTAGGCAACTTAGCACGGGTTGGTTGCCTAGAGCTAGATGTCTCACCCTTATACATAAAAGCATGGTTAGGGCCAGAGTGAGACTTCCTAGAATGAGTTCTCCTAATTTTGCTCTCGGGATAACCGGCAGGGTACAAAATGTAACCCTCGTTATCCTGATGCATGGGAGCCTTGCCCTTAACAAAGTTAGACAAGTTTTTAGGAGGGGCATTAAGTTTGTCATTGTCTCTCCTTTGGAAGCCAATGCCATCCTTGATTCCAGGGCGTCTCCCATTATAGAGCATACTTCTAGCAAATTTAAACTTTTCATTTTCTAAGTTATGCTCGGCAATTTTAGCATCTAACATTGCTATATGATCATTTTGTTGTTTAATTAAAGCCATGTGATCATGAATAGCATTGATATCAACATCTCTACATCTAGTACAAATAGAAGTGTGCTCAACGGTAGTTGTAGAGGGTTTGCAAGATTTTAATTCTACAACCTTAGCATGCAACATATCATTCTTAGTTCTAAGGTCGGAAATAGTAGTATTGCAAACATCAAAATCTTTAGCCTTAGCAAATAATTTCTCATTCTCATCTCTAAGGCTAGCAAGAGAAATATTCAACTCATCAATCCTAGCAAGTAAATCAACATTGTCATTTCTAAGATTGGAAGTTGAATCAATACAAACATGAGAATCAACCTTAGCAATTAATCTAGCATTTTCATTTCTAAGGTTGTCAATAGTCTCATGGCAAGTGCTTAGCTCACTAGACAATTTTTCACATTTTTCAACTTGTAGAGCATAAGCATTTTTAACCTTAACATGCTGTCGGCGTTCCGAGACCGGGGGGGTCCCTGGGCCAACGAGTGAATGTCGCCGCGTGCCCCAGCCCAGATGGGTCGAGCGCGAGGGCGAGCGCGAAGGGGGGAGAGCGAGGCGGCCGGAGACTGGCGTGAGAGAGGTGGGAATCCCGCGGCCTTCGTGTTCGTCTCGCGCCCAGGTCGGGTGCGCTTGCAGTAGGGGGTTACAAGCGTCCACGCGGGAGAGGGAGCGAGCGGCTCCAGGCGAGCGCCTGTTCTCGTCCTCGTCCCCGCGCGGCCAACCCTCTCTAAGAGGGCCCTGGTCCTCCCTTTTATAGACGTAAGGAGAGGATCCAGGTGTACAATGGGGGGTGTAGCAGGGTGCTACATGTCTAGCGGAGGTGAGCTAGCGCCCTAGGTACATGCCGTTGTGGCAGCCGGAGAGATCTTGGCACCCAGCTGGTGTGATGTCGTGGCCGTCGAAGGAGCGATGGAGCTTGGCGGAGGGACAGCTATCGGAGCGGTTGAGCCCTTGCTGACGTCCTCTTGCTTCCGTAAGGGGGCGGAGAGCCACCGTCGTCACAGAGCATGCGGGGCGCCATCATTGCCTATCTGGCGGCGCGAGCCAGATGGGATGCCGGTCTTGTTCCCTGTGGCCCGAGTCAGCTCGGGGTAGGGTGATGATGGCGCCTCCTGTCGACGTGGCTGGTCTACGCCCTAGGTTGGGCGATGTGGAAGCTCCTCCGAAGCCGAGGTTGAGTCCGAGCCCCCGGGTCGGGCGAGGCGGAGATCGTCGTCTTCTGGGGCCGAGCCCAAGTCCGAGCCCTGGGTCGGGCGAGGCGGAGATCGTCGTCTTCTGGGACTTAGCCCGAGTCCGAGCCCTGGGTCGGGCGAGGCGGAGATCGTCGTCTTCTGGGACTTAGCCCGAGTCCGAGCCCTGGGTCGGGCGAGGCGGAGATCGTCGTCTTCTGGGACTTAGCCCGAGTCCGAGCCCTGGGTCGAGCGGAGCGGAGTTCGCTGTCTTCCGGGACTTAGCCAGAGTCCGAGCCCTGGGTCGGGCGGAGCGGAGTTCGCCGTCTTCCGGGACTTAGCCCGAGTCCGAGCCCTAGGTCAGGCGGAGTTCGCCGTCTTCCGGGACTTAGCCCGAGTCCGAGCCCTGGGTCGGGCGGAGCAGAGTTCGCCGTCTTCCGGGACTTAGCCCGAGTCCGAGCCCTGGGTCGGGCGAGGCGGAGATCATCGTCTTCTGGGACTTAGCCCGAGTCCGAGCCCTGGGTCGGGCGGAGCGGAGTTCGCCGTCTTCCAGGACTTAGCCCGAGTCCGAGCCCTGGGTCAGGCGGAGCGGAGTTCGCTGTCTTCCGGGACTTAGCCCGAGTCCGAGCCCTGGGTCGGGCGGAGCAGAGTTCGCCGTCTTCCGGGACTTAGCCCGAGTCTGAGCCCTGGGTCGGGCGAAGCGGAGCTTCCTATGGTGGCTCCAGCAAGGCCTGACCGCTTGTCAGTCTTACTCTGTCCAGTGGCACTGTAGTCGGTGTGGCGTAGGCGGCGCTGTCCTTTCGTCAGGCCGGTCAGTGGAGCGGCGAAGTGACGACGGTCACTTCGGCTCTGCCGGCGGGGGGTGCGTGCCAGGATAAGGGTGTCAGGCCACCTTTGCATTAAATGCTCCTGCGACTTGGTCGGTCGGTGCAGCGACTTGGTCAGGGTTGCTTCTTAGCGAAGGCAGGGCCTCGGGCGAGCCGGGAATATGTTCGCCGCTAAAAGGGGGGCCTCGGGCGAGACGGAAATCCTCCGGGGTCGGCTGCCCTTGTCCGAGGCTAGGCTCAGGTGAGGCGTGATCGTGTCCCTCGAATGGACTGATCCCTGACTTAATCGCACTCATCAGGCCTTTGCAGCTTCGTGCTGATGGGGGTTACCAGCTGAGAATTAGGAGCCTTAAGGGTGTGGGGGACAGATATCCCCCGGGTCCACTAAAAGAGTAAAAGACCTCACGAAAGGCCCAAGGGCCCGATAAATCGTGAGGCCATCCTTTCGTGGGCCTAGGGAAGAATAATCAGCAGAGCAGGTTGACACGAGGCCGGGTCGGTGTAAACCTTGACGGTCCACAAGTCGAGTGAGCGATCGCAACAGAGATCCGACTTTCCCGTGCTAGAGCTCTCATGCAACGGAGCCACGCAGGGATAGGTCGGCAGAAACATAGGGAGATAGACTCGAGTAGTTCACTATCTTTTAGGCGCACGTTGTTATCATATCCACATGTATTGCTCCACGGTCGAATATATAAGGCCTAGGGGGCACCCCTTCAGAACGATCGATCCTACTACTTAGCCACCCACTTCAACTCTCGGCATTCTCGATTCAGAGAGCTCTCTTGTAACCTCATTCACCCAGCATACTCACAGGACGTAGGGTGTTACGCATCTCTAAGCGGCCCGAACCTGTAAACATTGTCCACTGTCCCACGTGCAATTGGCACGAACCATTTTGCTACAGTCGTCGACACCATCCTACTCCTAAAAACACCTTGAGGGGCAACCCCGGGTGTGCGGTCGGATCCAAAACACCGACAGCTGGCACGCCAGGTAGAGGGGTGTCGACGATCCAAGCTAGCTCAATGGCCGTCACCTTCTACAGCAAGATCACCCTGCGTCCCGGATCCGTATTCTGCTTCGGAACAATCTCATCCGTAGTGGATGAAGAGGGAACTCTACACCGCATTGCGGATCCACCGGAAAAGAAATCTCCTCCAACAAACTCCGAGAATGCCGGAGAAGCGCAACCTCCAGCTCTCCGGAAAAAGACCGTCTCCGGAAAATCGGGAACCGAGGGCCCGCTGACCCGGAGAACTCCACTGTCAACTTCCCCGACAAAAGAATGGACACAGATCGCGAGGAAGAAGGAGACCAAGGGAAAGCAAGTCGTTCTTTCCGTTCCTCTGCCCTCAAAGGAGAACGGAAAGAAAGTCGCCGCGACGACAGTACCATTCTACCCCGACGTCCTCTTCATCGGGAGAGTGGAGTCGCCTACCGTCTCCGACGACGAGCCGACCGCACCCGAAGAAGAACCGCCTCAACGAGAATCCCGCCAGCGGAGGAACCGGCGCAGGAACATTCGACGACATCACGTGGCCGGAGAACGGGATCCGGAGCAGCCTGTCTCGCGAGACGAGGTCTCGGAGATAGGAGAGACTCCGGAAGAACGCGTCTTCAGGGAACGAAGGAACTCCCGATGACGTGACCGTCGACGAGCTCAGGAACAAGCCGAGCAAAACGCAAGGCAACGCCGAGAAAATCCACTACTCGGCCGCAACCTGAACCCCGACTTCGCCCGAGCCATGAATACGCCGAGTGAAGTCGAAGGAGTGCTAGCTCGGATAGCTGACGGACTCCCTCGGACTCCAGACGCCGAGGGCTATCGACGCCTGCTCACCCAGGCGGCCAACCATCTTCTACCTCTCGCTCACCCACCGAACAATTTGCGGCACGCCATCAACAGTCGCCGGGACGCGCGGAGTTCTATCAACGCTTCGCGCGAACGACGGCATGAGAATGAGATACGCCGCCGGGAGGAATACGACAGGGATCATGGCATCCCCGCTCGGAGCCAAGCCACCGGAACCGAATCAACAACGGCCTCGACTGGTGGAACTGCCCGGGGACAGTCGAGGAACCACGACAACTACTCTCCTCCCCGGGACAGACATCATCACCGATGACAGGAGGACACATGCGGAGTGTCAGCCCTCACTCCACGCCTTAGGGCCATTCAATGCCCCCAAACTTCAAGGTATCCAATGTCGATAAATATGAACCTAAGCAAGATCTAGGGGGTTGGCTAGCCGTCTACACCACCGCTGCTCGAGCTGCCGGGGCATCCGAAGACGTGATGACCGTGTACTTACCCATTGTCCTTGGGCAAGACGCGCTGCAATGGCTGCGACATCTACCCCGACACTGCATCGACGACTGGGGCGACTTCAGTCGACGCTTCACCGCCAACTTCCAGTCCCTCTCCGACAAGCCGGCGCAACCGTGGGACCTCAAATCCATCAAGCGCCGGGGGGACGAGACTCTCTAGTCGTACCTCAAAAGGTTTCAGACCATGAGAAATCGTATCCCCGAGGTCACGGAGGCGGCCGTGATCGAGGACTTCTACAGAGGATCCAATGACTCGGCTTTCGTCCGAGCCATACTACAGAAGGCGCCGACTACCTCCGAGGAGCTGTTCCGGGAAGCCGACCTCTACATCACCGCCGATGAGCGAGCCACACTCTTCGTAACTGCCGGGACTTCAAGCATTCCGTCGGACACGGCCGACCCTTCCAACCTCTACCTCCTCCTCCGCCGAGGGGAGGACCAGATGAACCACGACAACTCCATCAGCAGGAGGAGGGAGGAGGAGGAGGAGCCTTCCCACGCGTTGACAGGGAGGTCAACGTCATCTTCGGCGGACACAGATCGCAGGAGAACAAAAGACAGCAAAAGCTCAACGATCGCCAGATACTGGTGGCGACCACCGGCCCTCCCGCCCCATACCGGTGGTCGGAGCACCCGATCACTTTCACTCGGGCGGATCAATGGCTCAACTTCGACCACCCGGGCAAATACCCGCTTCTCGTCGATCCGGTGATCCGAGAGAGCCGGGTGAAGAAGGTGTTAGTGGACGGGGGAGCAGCATCAACGTCACCTTCCCCCGGACACTCCACGGCCTGGGAGTTCACCTCAAAGAGCTCCACGAGTTGGACACCCCTTTCTTCGGCATCGTGCCGACGGAAGGGGAATACCCGCTGGGCCACATCTACATGCCAGTCACCCTCGGAACTCCGGAGAACTACAGAACCGAGTTCCTGAGGTTTGAAGTGGCGAACTTCGACTGCGGGTACAACGCCATCATCGGGAGGCCGGGACTGGCCAAATTCATGGCCATCCCTCATTACGCGTACATGATACTGAAGATGCCAGGGCCGCAAGGAATCATAACTATGCGCGCCGACTTCCAAGGCGCCGCAGAGTGTTTCCGAGTGGCCATCCAAGCAGCCCTCACCACCAAGCCGTCGGTGGTTTCTTCGACACTGGCGAACTCTAAGCCTGAAGAGGACCTCGCAGTACCGGCGAACGAAGCTCAGACCGTGACTTCTATGCGGCCGGTTGAAGAAACCAAGAGGATCAACCTGGGGTTCGCTGATGAACGCAAGACTGCCATCATCAGCTCCAGCTTGGACGACAAATAGGAAAGCGCGCTCGTCCAGTTTCTGCAAGATAACCGAGACGTATTCGCATGGCAACCTGCGGATATGCCGGGAGTCCCAAGAGAACTGGCCGAGCACAAACTGAAGGTCTACCCCCAGGCAAGGCCGATTCGGCAAAAGCTACGACGTTTCACGCCCGACAAGAGAGAGGCCATTCGTGCTGAGCTGGCCCGCTTGGTCGCAGCCGGGTTCATTAGAGAAGTGTTACATCCCGAGTGGTTAGCCAACCCTGTTCTTGTACTCAAAAAGAATAAAGTGGATTGGCGCATGTGTGTTGATTATACTGATCTCAACAAACACTGTCCGAAGGATCCCTTCGGGCTCCCGAGGATAGATCAGATGGTGGACTCCACCGCTGGGTGTTCTGTGCTGTCTTTCCTGGATTGCTATTCCAGATACCACCAGATTAGTTTGGCAAAGGAAGATGAAGAAAAAACAGCATTCATTACTCCATTTGGTGCTTTCTGTTATACCTCCATGCCGTTTGGCCTCAAAAACGCTGGAGCAACCTACCAGAGAGCCATTCAAACATGCTTAGCCGATCACTGGGGCAAGCGTGTGGAGGCCTACGTGGATGATGTGGTTATCAAAACAGAGAACTCAGAAAACTTCATCGAAGACTTACAACTGGTTTTCAACAGTCTGAGGCGGTATAGATGGAAGCTTAATCCCGAGAAATGTGTTTTCGGGGTACCGGCAGGAAAGTTACTCGGGTTTATTGTCAGCAACCGGAGAATTGAGGCTAATCCGGATAAGATTGAAGCCATCATGAAGATGGAAGCACCTCGATCACAAAAGAAGGTTCAGCGACTTACTGGATGTATGGCAGCTCTGAGCAGATTTATATCCAGGCTGGGGGAGAAAGGTCTACCGTTTTACAAGCTACTCAAAAAGGTGGATAAGTTTCAGTGGACTTCAGAGGCACAGGAAGCTCTAGATGCACTGAAGAAATTCTTGACAACACCACCAGTACTGAAACCACCACAACGAGCCACGTCAACCCAACCGGCTGAAGATCTGTTGCTATATATCTCTTGCATGACTCACGTGGTAAGCACCGCGTTGGTAGTCGAGCGAGCAGAAGAAGGACATGCCTACCCCGTGCAACATCCTGTTTATTTCATCAACGAAGTTCTGGGTCCATCGAAGAAAAAATATCCTCAAGTGCAGAAGCTATTATATGCAGTACTTCTGACTGCCCGCAAGCTGCGTCACTACTTTGATGATCACAAAGTCAAAGTAGTCACCGGCTTTCCGATAGGGGATATTCTTCGCAACAAGGAAGCAATTGGCCGAATAGCTAAGTGGGCCTGTGAACTAGGGTCTCATGACATTGAATTCCGACCTCGTACTGCCATAAAATCTCAAGCATTGGTTGACTTCGTTTCAGAATGGACTGAACAACAAATACCAGAGAACCCAGAAACGGCAGAAGTATGGAAGATGTATTTTGATGGCTCACTGAAGCTGCAGGGAGCAGGAGCAGGAATTCTCTTCACCGCACCTAGAGGCGAGCACCTCAAATATGCCCTCCAGTTGCTGTTTCCAGCCTCTAACAATGCAGCCGAGTATGAAGCTTTGATCCATGGATTGAACATCGCCATATCATTGGGCATCAAGAGATTGATGGTATACGGAGACTCTCTGGTAGTCATTAGCCAGATAAACAAAGAGTGGGATTGTTCAAACGATTCAATGGGAAAATACTGTACTGCCGTCCGAAAGTTGGAAGACAAATTTGAGGGTCTGGAATTTCATCATGTAGAAAGAGATCGGAACACAGCAGCTGATGTACTATCCAAGTTAGGATCCAGTCGAACTCAGGTCCCACCCGGAGTCTTTGTGCAAGAAATACTACAGCCGAGTATCTCAATGGATCAAACAGAAGAATGCAACATTATAGATCAACCCGAATCAGACTCTGATGACTGGAGAAGGTCGATCATTAAGTATATAAAAAATGAGGAAGAACCAGACGACAAGAACTCGGCAGAGCGCATTGCCAGGCAGTCGGCTCACTATACACTCATTGGGGAGAACTTGTACAGAAGGGGTGCATCAGGCGTCCTCATGAAGTGCATTCTTTCGACCACTGGGAAGCAACTTCTGGAGGAGGTCCATGCTGGGCGATGTGGAATACTTGCAGCCTCCAGAACACTAGTCGGGAAGGTCTTCAGGTCAGGATTCTATTGGCCAACAGCAAAGAATGATGCAGCCGAGTTAGTTCAGAGGTGCGAAGCTTGCCAATACTTGTCAAAACAACAACATCTGCCAGCACAGCAACTGCAGACCATACCAGTAACTTGGCCTTTCGCCTGCTGGGGACTGGATATGATTAGACCTTTCAAGAAAGCTCAAGGGGGATACACTCATGTATTAGTAGCAATCGACAAATTCACTAAATGGATAGAATTCAAGCCCATCGCATCTTTAACCTCTGCTAAGGCCGTGGAATTCATACAAGACATAATATTCAGATTTAGGATACCAAACAACATCATAACTGACTTAGGATCCAACTTCACAAGTTCAGAGTTCTTCGACTTCTGCGAGCAAAAGAGCATTCAGATCAAGTATGCGTCTGTAGCACATCCAAGGGCCAACGGGCAAGTTGAGCGAGCCAACGGGATGATACTGGAGGCACTCAGGAAAAAGGTCTTTGACAAGAATGAAAAGTTCGCAGGAAAGTGGATAAGGGAATTGCCCTATGTCGTTTGGAGCCTAAGAACCCAACCCAGCCGAGCTTTGCATGGAAACACTCCTTTCTTCATGGTCTATGGGTCAGAGGCAGTGCTACCCGCCGATCTCAAGTTCGAGGCGCCAAGGTTGATCTTCGAAAACATAGTAGAAGTTGAATCCACCAGGCTGGAGGACATTGATGTACTTGAAGAAGAACGGCTAAATGCGGTAATCCAATCAGCACGGTATCAGCAGACTCTAAGGCGCTATCACGACAAAGCCGTGTGGCAACGATCCTTCTCAGTAGGAGATCTCGTCCTCCGCCGAATTCTAACGGGGGAAGGACGACACAAGTTGTCGCCCTTATGGGAAGGACCCTTCATGATAGCAGAAGTCACTCGGCCAGGATCCTATCGTCTCACTCAGATGGATGGCACAGAAGTCGGGAATTCCTGGAACATAGAACACCTCAGGAAGTTTTATCCCTAGCTGCATTTCGAAAGCTATCGGACGATGATGTACTCTGTAAAATGGAAAAGTGTCATCAATAAAGAAAGGCTTTAAATATACTCAGTTTGTTCACGGTTGACATGCTCACGCTTACTTAACTTGGGGCGACCACTATGCCCTGCCAACGGAGCAATCGGCTTAAGTCGGCAACGACTTAAGGCGGTGCAACATGCTCACGCATACTTAACTTGGGGCGACCACTATGCCCTGCCAACGGAGTAATCGGCTTAAGTCGGCAACGACTTAAGGCGGTGCAACATGCTCACGCTTACTTAACTTGGGGCGACCACTATGCCCTGCCAACGGAGCAATCGGCTTAAGTTGGCAACAACCTAAGGCGGTGCAACATGCTCACGCTTACTTAACTCGGGGTGACCACTATGCCCTACTAATGGAGCAGTCGGCTAAAGTCAGTGGCGACTTAAGCCGGTGCAACATGCTCATGCCTATGCAATTCAGGGTGACCACTACACCCTACTAACAAAAATAAACGACTTAAGCCAGCAGCGACTTAAGGCGATCTGACGTAATTATGATTACCCGTACAGGGATGACTTCTATATCCCGCAAACAAATTTCATAATCATCGCGCGTCATTTTCACCACTGCAAATCTATGAACTGATGAATTTTGAGACAATAAGAGAGTAATTATATCATTCGAATGCTGAACCGATATCCTCTAACAAATACTCAATCATGCTAACCGCGCGCTCAAAGCACGCAAAATGTTTCTCTATTTCGCAATGTCTTTTTCAGGAGCGACTGACGAAGAAGGGCGACTCGAGGAATCAGGGGCAGCATTCACATCAGCCCTTATGTCTTCGGGAACAACCACGCCGGGTCTCCTCATCAAGATCCGTCCCGCCCGAATAGCCTTGTCCATGGCTCTGTCGCGCTGAGCTTTGAGAGTAACAGAAGTTTCTTCGGCAACTTTAGCAGCCAGTCGAGCAGTTTCTAACTCCTGGACAATGGATTTTTTGGAAGCTCGGAGTTCTTTGATAGTAGCATCCTTTGTTGATATCAACTGCTTGAGCCGGGTTACCTCATCCACGGATTCCTGCAGCTTACAACGTTGGAGGTCTAATTCTTCCATGGTGAAGCGATGACTTCTCTCCAAGATAGTCAGCGAGTTGCTAGAATCACGATACAACCTTTCAAGATTGTCTCTAGAAGCAGCAAGGATGCGTTTTTCTTCCTGCAAACAAAAGTCAACCCCCTCAAACACCAAGCAAGTAATGGCAGCACAACAAGGCAAAGCGCAGTTTCATAAATCACCTTTTCAGAGTCGAGCTGAGCATGAAGAGAAGAACTCAGTGCATTGGCGTCATCTAAAGCAGCGGAGACCTGACCCAACTCAACCTGACTCTGAGAGTACTTTTCCTCAAAGTCAGAGCATCGCTGGGCCAATTCAGCTTGATCTCGGGAATGTTTTTCTTCAAGAGTGGAAATCTGCTGAGTCATGCCTAGCAAAAGATAATCAAACAAAATAGTGGTCAAAATATAGAGCAGTCTACAGTGAAGGCAAAGAAAAGCAAAAGGGCACTAACCAGTGTTGGTTGCCTCCAATTCAGAGATACGATGTTGAAGCGACACTGGATTCCAACATGTAAGTGACGAAGCTACTTCTGGGATAGAAGCACCCTGTAGCCTCAGCTGGCCAGCCATCCCATCCACCAAAGCCTGATGAGGAAAACAGATGAGTGTAATGACGGCAGTTCACACAATGTGAAAACCAAGCTAAAATACATCACAGTACCTGGAGGTTGGAAAAGAACGAAGGGATCCCCAAATCAGGAGAGATCAGTTGATAATCAGGCGTGAGGCCACCACCCGAAGCAGCTTGCAACGAACTAGTAGGAATCAGCTTGGTGCCTTCAACAGAGCCAAACACTTGATCAGCGGGGACGCTGCCCTCTAAAGCGACTCCTTGGTCCACGGTTTGGGCTACGACCATACAGCCAGAGTGTGGAGGAGATCCCGCATGAACGTCCATGGAAGTACAGGAAGGAGACCCTGCTCAGGCACCCTCGGGGGCTGGGTCATAGTTTGCACTGCCCACTTGAGCCGGATTATCCCCGACAGCACCCTCGGGGGCTGGGCAGTGGCTTACACTCTTTACCCGAGCCAAGTCATCCCTGGCGACATCCTCAGGGGCTGGGCATGTGTCAGCACCATTCTTGAGGTCCAAGCTCTCTGCAGTAACCACCTCTAAGGTTGACGGGCCCTCAGTTACTTCCATAGGACCAGGACGATCCAAGTCAGTCTCCCGACCCTCGAGATCGCGCTCTAAGGTCGACGAGGCACGGGATGACCTCAACCCAGCATCAAGCACGTCAGCGCAAGCCTCCATTGCACTATCATCCACTGGCTCCGATAACAAGTCCTCTGGAACCATATCCTCGAGAGTCTGATCAAAATTGGCCAGGGACAGTTCTTGCAGACCAATGAGAGCAGACAAAGCAGGAGAGGGAACTCCACTACTTCCACCGCTAGCAATGAATTGCCGACTGTTTTTCCGAGTCAAAGGAACTTCATTTTCTCCCTCCCCATCATCCACATTAGCGACACAGGCAGCACACCCATTGGGATCAGCAACTGATTCGGGACACCCATTGGGATCAGCGTCAGTAAATTCAGTCGCAAGCACTTCTTCAGCATCAGGAACCGAAGTACCAACGTCCCGACCCAAACTGGGTACCTGCCGAAGGCGTCTCCTTTTCTTTTTCTGTTCATCAGCAGAAGGATCGGATGGATTGGCTCGGCAAGGGCGCCTCGGGCGAGTACCAGCAGGTTTCTGAGTATTTAAGGTCACACCAGCCTTTGAGAGGGGCGCCACCACTAATGCCCCAGCAGGAGCAGCGTCAGAAGAGTCCTCAGCCAGCAAATCAAGCATGGCACCTATCTCCGCATCATTAGGGTTCAGGGGCACCTCGAAATAAACCTGCCGTTCATCATCAGGAATTCCCCCGAGTGTGGCAACCAAGGCACTAACTTCTTCAGCAGAGGGCCGCACTCTAAGGCCCAAACTGCCGTCAGTAGCAGGAGGATTCGACACAAAAAAAGTGAAGGCTTTGGGAGGAGGCAAGTTCCAGGCCGAGTATGCCACTGGAGCACCAACATTTGACACTTTACCCCTAAGGATCATCTCTAGTCGACTCACCAAGTCTGCAGAAGGAATTCTTCTGTTAGTAACCCGAGTTGAGTCAGCTAGCCCTCGATACAGATAAGCTGGGTAGGCCCTGTCTTTCAATGGCTGAATATTCTTGAAAACAAAATCAGTAACCACAGCTTCAGCAGTCGGACCCCTCTCTTTCAGCAGTCCAACTTCAGCTAGCAACACACCTGCCTCAGCTACTTCCTGATCTGTGGGAGACTCGGTCCAGCTTGGGGTGCGAACGTCCGGCTGTCTTCCCGACCGGGAGGGGAGAGAATTCCCATAATTCTCAACTATAAACCATTCCAGGCGCCATCCCTTAATACTGTCCTTGAGAGGGATCTCGAGATATTCAGTTTTCCTCTCGCGGCGCATCTCTAAGCTGGCACCCCCGACCAACTGGTGTTGTCCCCCGGCCATCCCAGGGCGACAATGATACAAGTATTTCCACAGACCGAAATGCGGCAGCACGCCAAGAAAGGCCTCGCATAAATGGACGAAAATGGAGATTTGCAGAATTGAATTGGGATTCAAATGGGTCAAGTTAGTATGGTAGAAATCAAGGAGGCCACGGAAAAAGGGAGAGAAGAGAGGGAAGCAGCAGAAGAACAACGAAGAGATGTGAAAAAGCCAGAGAGACAACAACGTTATTTATAGAAGGAGAAGGCAACCGCTCACCTCCAACCGCGGTCACTGAACAGTCGCAAAGCATTCAATAAGCACTTCAACCCGTCTGAAGACACGTCAGGCGGCTGACGCCGTTTCACGCAACACAACACCCATTGGGACTCCAGTCAACAGCGCGGAGGATATGATTACACCCACCGTCACATCACATTACTATTCAGAAGCAGCCGGCTAAAACACTCAGCGTACCAAACCGTCCCTTGCCCACACCCATTGGGGGGGGGCGCCCAGGAATTATCAGTATATTTTTCAAAACGGTCACATCTGTGCAGGACACGCAGTGAATACCTCAAGACAAAAATGAGATATCGGTGAGGATTAGAGGAAAGCCAAATATAGCCAGTGAAGTACAAAATATGGTCAACAGAAGCAACTTGAAGACTAGACAGAGAACATCTATCAGATGTCCAATCAGTCACAGAGCAAATAAATTACACTACCTAGCAAGATATGGATGGATTGCGAACTCGGCTGCAAAAGACAAAATACATGCTGACCTCTGAAGCATAATATTGATGACATAGTGCGGATGACATCATGCCGATTTTTTACAAGCAGAAAGGATAATCTTCAGCAAAAGGACACAAAAGGAAGACCTTCGAGCGGATTATCCTCAAAAATCCACTTGAAGCTCGGGGGCTACACCCATTGGGTGCACCTTCGGTGCACCCCATGAATCATCATTCCAAGCCAAGATAGTGCCGACTCCTAACGCATGGGACAAGATTAAAGACAAATTTAGCACTCAACCAAAATGCAGGAGTAAAAATGGGAGTACTTTTTGGTGAAGACCTTCGAGTAGATTATTTTCTAAAAATCTACTCGAAGCTCGGGGGCTACACCCGGTGCACCCAATGAAGTTTAGGGTCCTACAAAGCGAAATGCCGACCTCTAAGGCACGGGTACGAAATAAAGCTTCGGTTTGAGAAGGATCAAAAGCAGGGGGAAACAGTAAGAAGTCGTTCTCTTCAAATCACCTGCAAGCTGGACCTAGGATCTTTGGGCTGATTACTTCTAAATTAACCCAAAGATCGGGGGCTTGTGGGGGACAGATATCCCCCGGGTCCACTAAAAGAGTAAAAGACCTCACAAAAGGCCCAAGGGCCCAATAAATTGTGAGGCCATCCTTTCGTGGGCCTGGGGAAGAATAATCAGCAGAGCAGGTTGACACGAGGCCGGGTCGGTGTAAACCTGGATGGTCCACAAGTCGAGCGAGCGATCGCAACAGAGATCCGACTTTCCCGCGCTGGAGCTCTCATGCAACGGAGCCACGCAGGGATAGGTCGGCAGAAACATAGGGAGATAGACTCGAGTAGTTCACTATCTTTTAGGCGCACGTTGTTATCATATCCACATGTATTGCTCCACGGTCGAATATATAAGGCCTAGGGGGCACCCCTTCAGAACGATCGATCCTACTACTTAGCCACCCACTTCAACTCTCGGCATTCTCGATTCAGAGAGCTCTCTTGTAACCTCATTCACCCAGCATACTCACAGGACGTAGGGTGTTACGCATCTCTAAGCGGCCCGAACCTGTAAACATTGTCCACTGTCCCACGTGCAATTGGCACGAACCATTTTGCTACAGTCGTCGACACCATCCTACTCCTAAAAACACCTTGAGGGGCAACCCCGGGTGTGCGGTCGGATCCAAAACACCGACAAAGGGTACCCTTAATTATGGTCCCCGACAGTAGCCCCCGAGCCTCGAAGGGAGTGTTTGCACTCGCTTGGAGGCTTTCGTCGCACCTTTTTGCAAGGGGACCAGCCTTTCTCGGTTGCGTTTTGTTCCGGTGGGTGCGCGCGAGCGCACCCGCCGGGTGTAGCCCCCGAGGCCTCGGAGGAGTGGTTTCACTCCTTCGAGGTCTTACTGCCTCACGTAGTGCTTCGGCTGGTCTAGTCGTTCCCTCATGCGAACTGGCCATAGCCCAGGTGTACGGTCGGGTCCCAAGTTCTCGGGCTGGTATGTTGACGCTGTCAATGGTTCGGCCGGAGTCGGGTTTGCGAGAGCAGCCCCCGAGCCTCTGCACAGAGCGAGAGGGCGGTCAGGGGTAGACTCGGCTTTTTTACATACGCCCCTGCGTCGCCTTTCCGCAAGGAGGGGGGGAAGCACCATGTTGCCCTCGATGGGCGTCGAACATGGTGTCTCTGACGAGCTGCAAGCGGGTAATCCGAGTGGACGTCCGTGCCCCGTTCGTTAGGGGTCGGCTAGGGGCCCAAAGGCACACCCAAAAGTACCTGCAGGTGATCTGCCAGATCCGGTCCCCTAGCGACGGGGTCCAAGGGCTCGATGCCTCCCTCTGGTGGGATTCTGTTACAAGATCGTTCCCGCCGGTCTCGGAAATGTCCTAGGGTACCTCAGGAGCGCAGCCCAAGCCTTGGTTATGTATCGAACGTACCCATGGTCATCCCTCGCTCGGCGTCTGAGGCGGCTGTGAACCCTTCGGGGGCCAGCCTTCGAACCCCTGATCAGTATTGGGCGCGGAGCCCGAGCAGCCTGAGGCGGTCGTTGAACCCTTTCGAGGGGCCGGCCTTCGAACCCCTGACCAGTAGTGGGTGTAGGGCCCACGCGATCTGAAGCGGCTGTTGAACCCTTCCGGGGGGCCAGCCTTCGAACCTCTGATCAGTAGGGGGGCTCGGAGCCTGGTTCCTTCTCGGGGAAGGATCCTTTTCGGGGTATCCCCCTTTCCCGGTCCCTGTTGCAAGAGAGAGAAAGAGGAAAAATGGAAAAGGATACGAAATCGAACGACGCGGCGTACCTTTTTGGACGCGTATTTTGGCGAAGGGGAAGCGTCGCCTGCTTCTCCTGCCAGAGGCGCTGCGTGTCCCGTCGCGGAGTTAATGTGATGGGGCGAGTGGTTGGAGAGGCGACCGTTGCGCGTGCGTGAGCCGCTCGAGGAATGGCTGTTTCGCTTCGCGTTTTTGAATCCCAAGTCCGGTCCGGGCGGAACGTTTGAACCGGCCACGCCTTGGTCTTCATATACTCGGGAGAGGGCCGGGCGATGGTTCTTTGCTCCGCTTCCTGTCTCCCTCTTAGGTTTTTTGCAGCCTGAGAGACTTAGCCGGAGAAAAGGTAACCGCCCTCCCTGTCCTTTGCGTCGCCACCCCTTCCGCTCGGCGATGGCTGACCGGGTGACCATCATCTCGCCGCGCGACCCATGGCCCTTCTCCACGGTGACGGCGAGTGATCTAGAGGATCTCGTTGGCGAGGGTTTACTTCGCCCTCTCACCGATGAGCAGCGACCGGAATGGATCCCCCCCGTGGGCGGAGCCGCTCCATCCCCACCGCCGGGGTACATCGTGAGCTTCGTCTCCTTCCACGAGCGGGGCTTTGGTGTGCCGGCGAGCCGCTTTATGCGGGCGATCCTGCACCACTACGGGGTGGAGTTGCACAATCTCAGCCCCAACTCCATCTCGCAGGCCGCCATCTTCGTAGCGGTGTGCGAGGGGTACTTGGGGATTGCCCCCCATTGGGATCTGTGGACCCATCTCTTTTTTGCGGAGCTTTTTGCCTCGCCGACAGGGGAGAGGAAGGTCCGCGCAGCGGTGCGGGCCGGTGGCTGCACCCTCCTGCTGAGGCAGTCGCGGGCGTCGCTGTATATTCCCGCCATTCTCGCGTCCTCGAACAAGGGGTGGCAGCGCCGGTGGTTCTACCTCCGGAATGACGGCGAGTTGCTCCCGCCGTTCTCTCAGCGAGTAGTCACCACCGCCGCTGATGCTTGGCGCCACGGGACCCCTCATGAAAGACAGAAGAACCTCGAACCCCTCCTCAAGGCCTTGGAGGTGTTGAGGAAGGGGGGACTCACTGCTGCCGGGGTTATTGCCGCCATCCACCGCCGGAGGGTGCTTCCCTTGGCGGAGCGACGACTGCCGCTTTGGGAAATGACACCGGAGGCGGAGTTTGAGGGCTCGCGGATGTCCTCTGATCCCCTTCCCCCCGACGTCCTCCACGGGCGGGTGTCCGTTGCGTTGGGGAAGCCGGACCCCAGCGCCCTCTCCCAGCCTTTGATGCACCCTTACCAAGGGTGCGTGACTCTGGTGAGTGTCCATTTCTTCCTTCTAGCATCGGATCGCCCCTGGTTTCTAAGGCCAGGATATCCACCCGTCTTCAGGAGGTAGGGTGGCACAAGTCTTCCCTGCCACGGGTCCCGCAAGATGCGGCGGACCGAGCAGCGCGGCGGGTCGCCGCGGAGGAGAAGAAGAAAAAGAAGGACGCGGAGAAGGCCCGGGCCCGTGAGCGGAGGCGGGCTCGAGACGCCTTGGAAAAGCTTCGTCGTCGGTAGGAGAGGGAGGGACTCCCGAGGGAGCCGTCGCCGGAAACGCCTGACGACGACGACGATGACGAAGATGATGACGAAGAAGACGACATGGATGCCCGCCTTGGCCTCAGCCCCGGCTTGGGGTCAGGCCTGGAGCCATCAATCCAGCCCCCGAGCGGGTTGACGCCGTCGGTCCTCGGAGTTAGGACGCTGGGGTCCCGGCCCAAGGAGCGGGGGCAATCCGGGAGGGTACTTGACCCCTCGGCTGGAGGAGCCGAAGCGACCCTGGGGAGCCAGGCCGGGGCGTCTGCTCCCCGAGAGCCGCCGCCCACGTCGGCAGCGCAGGGGAGCGGCCCCCAGGTCGTCGTGGCGGTGCCTGAGCAGCCCGCCTCCCAGGCGTCCAGGGCGCCCAAAGCAAGGGTGATGCCGAAGCCGCCGGCGAAGCGGACCTCGGTGGCGTTGCCGGGGGTCGAGGTCCGAGAGACCTCCCCCCAGGCACGGTTGATCATGGCCCGAAGCAGGTGAGTATCCTGGAACGTCTTCGCCCTGGTTTTTCTTCCGTATGTACTGGCCGTGATTTTTCCTTTTTTCCCCAGCAAGCGAAGCCATGGGCTGACTGATCTGGCGCCCCAGAAGGCCCTTAAGACGACACCGGCTTGCATGGCCAGCGCCGCTCCGGGCCCTGCCGTTCAAGTGACCTTCTCGCAAGGCGCTCCACAGCAGGGGGCTCAGGCGGCACCAGTCGTCGTGGAGCGGGTTCCCGAGGCTGGCGCTTCTGCCGGGGCGGTCGTCGTGATGGGGGTGGCGGCCGACGCAGACGTGGCCCTGGGCCCACCGGACGTGCCGGCGATGCCGGCACCTGTCGCTACCGAAGTCGCTGCCGTCCCAGTCGGGGAGCGACCGGCCGCTGCCGACGTCGAGACGGCTGAGGCGTCGGTGCTCGGTGCCTCGGAAGAGGGGGGCGTGGAGGCGCGATCCGTCCCGCCGGGCGGCAGCCTCATCGCTGTGCGGCGGAGCTCCGAGGGCCGGCGCCAGTTGCTCCGGTTCCGGACCCGTGAGGCCTCGGATCCCGGCTTTGTTCTCGACGATGAGCGGGAGGACCAGTCCTGGGACGAGCTCCGCGAGTGCGCCGAAGCAACGGTGGGGTCGCTCCGGTCGTCGCTGGAGGTTTTTTGCAGGGACGTCCCCAAAATCCTCCAGGTAACGGTTTCAGGAGTACCTTTTCTCTTTCGTGACCAAGGCGCCTTTCGTGACGCCCCGTTTCCTTCTCTCAGGATCTGACGGATCGAAGCGCCGCTAAGTCGTCATTCATCCGCCTCGAGGTCGACGTCTGGGGCTCGCTGCGATCCCTGAGGACCTCGCTTGCCGGGGCTACTGCGCGCCTCTCCCAGCAGGGTGCCGAGATGGCGGACCTTCGGTTGCTCTGCACCGATCTGAGAGCCGAGGCGGCAGCGGCGCGCGTGGAGGCGGCCGCGGCGCGTGCAGAAGCGCAACGACAACAGTCGGAGTTCGCCCGGGTCGTCAAGGAGCGGGACCAGTCTCGGGGCCGGGCTACTGAGGCCGAAAGCCGGGCCAAAACCCTTGCGGCCGACCTAGCCGCAGCCCAGGTCGCAGCCTCGGAGCAGCGTACCCGAGCCGGAGGTACGCATTGGCCATCTTCGGTTTTCGTTTCTGCTTGTTTCCTCTGCTTGTGTTTGAGATCCTTCCTTTGGCTGTTCGCAGAGCTCGAGTCCGCCCTCGATGAGTCCGCCAAGGCGCTTGCCGGGGCGACCAAGCAGAGGGAAGCCGACCACGCGGCCATGTCCGAGGCCGTCTCGGACGTTTACCGGGTCCTTGGCTCCGGCGACATCCCCTCAGGAAGCTCCCCTCGAAGCCGCCTTCAAGTCTTGGGCGATCATGTGCGCGGCAGGCTCCGCGAGGCGTTGCACCACGGCGTCAGGCAGGCCTTCGCCGTACTCGCTTCCCACTATGTTGTGGACCTGGAGCAGGTTAGCGAGGGGTATTGCCTTCCCGACGAGGACGAAGCCGCCCTGGCAGAAGTCCAGAGGCTCGATGCGGCCGCCGTGGGTCCGAGCGCAGTGCTGGCGACCACCTTCGAGGCAGAGATCCTCCCACCTGCGCCGGAAGTCGGAAGCCGGGATGGACTTTGCCGATGGTGAGGATGAAGCCGAAGGTGCGGCTCCTTCCCGGGGCGACGCCTAACTCTGTTGGATCAGTTTCTGTCGGATGCCCGTGTGTCCTTCTGCGGCCGCTGAGGCCTGAACACTTTGTTACCGTTGCATGAGGTCGTACTCCTTTCCTTTTTGCGTGTCCGGCTTTGCCTGTTTAGTAACAGGGTGGTTTTCCCAAGTAGGGGTCACTTTTCGCGGCGGGTGATGAGTGAGGTGTTCCTAACCCGAAGGCGTAGGAGTCCCTCGGCTCAGTCGGCCTTGCCGCTTACATGCACCCGCGTTCGCTCCTTGGGGCCTTGCTTCCGACATAGCCGGGGGGAACGCAAAAAGCTTTTTTTAATTTGAAAATCTTGGACGCAAAGAGGTCCCTCAACTTTGATGCGGAGGGGTTCCCCCCCTTTTAGCCCCCGAGGGAGGGTCGGGCTTTGCCGAGGCAAGGCCGACCCTTCCTTGATGACCAAACTTAGCGTGGGTGCGAGGTATATAATCAACTTGAAAACGTCTTAAGGGTAGAAGCGACGTAGCTGTTGGATGTTCCAGGCGTTGTCGTAGACCTCGCCTTGGCTGTTGGCCAGCTTGTATGTTCCGGGCTTCAGAACCTTGGCGATGACGAATGGCCCCTCCCAGGGAGGCGCGAGCTTGTGCCGCCCTCGGGCGTCTTGACGCAGCCGAAGCACCAGGTCGCCCACCTGGAGGTCTTGGGACTGGACCCCTCGGGCGTGGTAGCGTCGCAGGGACTGCTGGTACCGCGCCGAGTGTAGCAAGGCCTGGTCCCGAGCCTCCTCCAGCTGATCCAGCGAGTTTTCGCGGCTGACTTGGTTGCTTTGGTCAGTGTAGGCCCTCGTCCTCGGGGAGCCGTATTCTAAGTCTGTGGGCAAGATGGCTTCGGCCCCATAGACTAGAAAGAACGGCGTGAAGCCCGTGGCTCGGCTCGACGTTGTCCTCAGACTCCAGACCACCGAGGGGAGTTCCTTCATCCATCGCTTGCCGAACTTGTTGAGGTCGTTGTAGATCCAAGGCTTGAGCCCTTGTAGAATCATGCCATTGGCACGCTCCACCTGCCCATTCGTCATGGGATGAGCCACGGCGGCCCAGTCCACCCGGATGTGGTGATCCTCGCAGAAGTCCAGGAACTTTCTGCCGGTGAACTGGGTGCCGTTGTCGGTAATGATGGAGTTCGGAACCCCGAAGCGATGGATGATGTTGGTGAAGAACACCACCGCCTGCTCGGACCTGATGCTGTTCAGGGGTCGGACCTCGATCCACTTGGAGAATTTGTCGATGGCGACCAGCAGGTGCGTGTAGCCCCCGGGTGCCTTCTGCAAGGGGCCGACGAGGTCCAGACCCCACACCGCAAAAGGCCAGGTGATGGGTATCGTCTGCAGAGCCTGAGCGGGCAGATGGGTCTGCCTCGCGTAGAATTGGCACCCTTCGCAGGTGCGGACGATTCTGGTAGCGTCGGCCACCGCGTCAGCCAGTAGAAGCCTTGCCGGAAAGCGTTCCCGACAAGGGCTCGAGGTGCTGCGTGATGGCCGCAAGCCCCCGAGTGTATCTCTCGCAGGAGTTCCTGACCTTCGGCGATGGAGATGCATCGCTGGAGGATGCCTGAGGGGCTGCGGTGGTAGAGCTCCTTCTCATCTCCCAGCAAGACGAATGACTTGGCGCGCCACGCCACCCGCCGAGCCTCGGCTCGGTCGAGGGGCAGCTCTCCTCGGTGGAGATATTGCAGGTACGGGGTCTGCCAGTTTTTATTAGGCGCGACCCCGCTTTGCTCCTTCTCGACGCGCAGTGCCTCACCCTCGGGGGCCGAGGGTACCTCGGACTGAACCGAGGGCGCCTCGGGTCGAGCTGAGGGTGCCTCGGACTGAGCCGAGGGCGCCTCGGGCTGGGCCGAGGGTACCTAGGGCTCGGACGTGTCATCGATCTTGACGGAAGGTTGATGCAGGTCTCGGGAGAAGATGTCCGGGGGAACCGTCGTTCGCCCCAAGGCTATTTTAGCCAGCTCGTTCGCAGTCTCGTTGTAGAGCCGAGCGATGTGGTTGAGCTCGAGCCCATAGAACTTGTCTTCCAGGCGCCGAACCTCATCGCAGTAGGCCTCCATCTTCGGGTCGCGGCAATGGGAGTTCTTCATGACTTGGTCGATGACGAGCCGCGAGTCACCATGAGCATCGAGGCGTTGAACCCCTAGCTCGATGGCGATCCACAACCCGTTGACCAGGGCCTCATATTCGGCCACATTGTTGGACGCCGGAAAGTGGAGGCGTAGCATGTAGCGTAGATGCTTTCCGAGGGGTGAGATGAAGAGTAGGCCTGCGCCAGCTCCTATCTTCATCAGCGACCCGTCGAAGAACATGGTCCAGAGCTCCGGTTGGATCGGAGCCGTCGGTAGCTGGGTGTCGACCCATTCAGCCACGAAGTCCGCCAAGACCTGGGACTTAATGGCTTTCCGAGGAGCGAACGAGATTGTCTCGCCCATGATCTCCACCGCCCACTTTGCAATCCTACCCGAGGCCTCTCGGCACTGGATGATCTCCCCCAGGGGGAAGGATGACACCACAGTTACCGGATGAGACTCGAAGTAGTGTCGCAGCTTCCGTCGCGTTAGGATCACCGCATACAGCAGCTTCTGGACTTGTGGGTAGCGGATCTTGGTTTCGGACAGTACCTCGCTGATGAAGTAGACTGGCCTCTAAACGGGCAGTGCATGCCCCTCTTCTTGCCTCTCGACCACAATCGCGGCGCTAACCACCTGGGTGGTCGCGGCGACGTAGACCAGGAGGGCTTCTCCGGCAGCTAGGGGCACCAAGATAGGCGCCTTTATGAGGAGCGCCTTCAGGTTCCCGAGGGCTTCCTCGGCCTCAGGGGTCCAAGTGAAGCACTCGACCTTCCTTAAGAGGCGGTACAGAGGTAGACCTCTTTCGCCGAGGCGTGAGATGAAACGGCTCAGAGCCGCGAGGCATCCCATGACCCTCTTTACGCCTTTCAAGTCCTTGATGGGCCCCATGCTGGTAATGGCTGCGATTTTTTCCGGGTTGGCTTCGATGCCCCGCTCGGAGACGATGAACCCCAAGAGCATGCCTCGGGGCACCCCGAAGACACACTTTTCGGGATTGAGCTTGACGCCTTTTGCCTTGAGAAATCGGAATGTCGTTTCAAGGTCGGAAAGGAGGTCGGAGGCTTTCCTCGTCTTGACTACGATGTCATCGACGTAGGCCTCAACCGTGCGGCCAATGTGTTCGCCGAACACATGGTTCATGCACCGCTGGTACGTCGCGCCCGCATTCCTCAAAACGAACGGCATGGTGACATAGCAATACATGCCGAAGGGTGTGATGAAAGAAGTCGCGAGCTGGTCGGACTCTTTCATCTTGATTTGATGATACCCCGAGTAGGCATCAAGGAAAGACAGGGTTTCGCACCCAGCAGTGGAATCCACGATCTGGTCGATGCGAGGCAGAGGGTAGGGAACCTTCGGACATGCTTTATTGAGACCAGTGTAGTCTACACACATCTGCCAATTCCCCCCTTTCTTTCTCACAAGCACAGGGTTGGCAAGCCATTCGGGATGGAATACCGCTTTGATGAACCCTGCCGCCATTAGCTTGTGAATCTCCTCGCCTATAGCTCTGCGCTTCTCCTCGTCGAATCGGCGCAGCGGCTGCTTGACGGGTCGGGCTCCGGCTCGGATGTCCAGCGAGTGCTCGGCGACATCCCTCGGTACACCGGGCATGTCCGAGGGACTCCATGCGAAGACGTCGGCGTTCGCACGGAGAAAGTCGACGAGCACTGCTTCCTATTTGGGATCGAACCCGGAGCCGATCCAGATTTGCTTGGAGGTGTCGCCGCTGGGGTCGAGGGGGACGGACTTAACCGTCTCCGCTGGCTTGAAGTTGCCGGCGTGACGCTTCACGTCTGGCACCTCCTTAGAGAGGCTCTCCAGGTCGGCGATGAGGGCCTCGGACTCGGCGAGGGCCTCGGCGTACTCCACGCACTCCACGTCGCATTCGAACGTGTGTTTGTACGTAGGGCCGACGGTGATGACCCCGTTGGGGCCCGGCATCTTGAGCTTCAGGTAGGTGTAGTTGGGGACGGCCATGAACTTCGCGTAGCATGGCCTCCCCAGTACCGCGTGGTAGGCTCGGCACATGGTCGGGGTGATCGTCTCGGTCGAAGGTGATGGGCTTGTCGAACCAGTCTAGATAGACTGGCGCCGCCACCTTGACCGAGCAGACCTCCCGACGCTCTTGCTTGCGGTGCCGAGCCGAGGCGTTCGCCGCTTGTCCACAATAGATCATGAAGCAGTTGCGGACCTCGGGGAACTCTCCTGCCTGGTGATCTTCCTTCTTGTCGTCGTCGCGGGCCTTGCCACCCTCCGCGGGTGGCCCGGCCCTGTGGAAGTGGCGCCGAAGCATGACGCACTCCTCAAGGGTATGCTTGACCGGTCCCTGGTGATAGGGGCAAGGCTCCTTGAGCATCTTGTCGAAGAGGTTGGCACCTCCGGGGGGCTTCCGAGGGTTCTTGTACTCGGCGGCGGCGACAAGGTCCACGTCGGCGGCGTCGCGTTTCGCTTGCGACTTCTTCTTGCCCTTCTTCTTGGCGCCGCGCTGAGTTGACGCCTCGGGAGTACCTTCCGATGGGCGGCCCTGGGGCTGCTTGTCCTTTCGGAAGATAGCCTCGACCGCCTCCTGGTCGGAGGCGAACTTGGTGGCGATGTCCATCAGCTCGCTCGCCCTGGTTGGGGTCTTGCGGCCCAGCTTGCTCACCAGGTCGCGGCAGGTGGTGCCAGCGAGGAACGCGCCGATGACATCCGAGTCGGTGATGTTGGGCAGCTCGGTGCGCTGCTTCGAGAATCGCCGGATGTAGTCTCGGAGAGACTCTCCCGGCTGCTGTCGGCAGCTTCGGAGGTCCCAGGAAATCCCGGGGCGCACATACGTGTCATGGAAATTGCCGGCGAAAGCTTGGACTAGGTCGTCCTAGTTGGAGATCTGCCCCGGAGGCAGGTGCTCCAACCAGGCGCGAGCAGAGTCGGAGAGGAACAGGGGGAGGTTGCGGATGATGATGTTGTCATCGTCCGTTCCACCTAGCTGGCAGGCCAGACGGTAGTCCGCGAGCCACAGTTCCGGTCTCGTCTCCCCCGAATACTTCGTGATAGTAGCCGGGGGTCGGAACCGGGTCGGGAACGGCGCCCGTCGGATGGCTCGGCTGAAGGCTTGCGGACCGGGTGGTTCGGGCGAGGGACTGCGATCCTCCCCGCTGTCGTAGTGTCCCCCACGCCTGGGGTGGTAGCCTCGGCGCACCCTCTCGTCGAGGTGGGCCCGTCGGTCGCGGTGGTGGTGCTCGTTGCCGAGGCGACCCGGGCCCGTAGGCGCGGTGTTGCGCGTGCGCCCGGTGTAGACCGAGGCTTCCCGCATGAATCTGGAAGTCACGACATGAGGTTCCGAGGGGTACCCCTGCCTTCGGGAGGCAGAGCTCTCGGCCCGTCGGACCGCGGCGCCTTCCAGGAGATTCTTGAGTTCTCCCTGGATTCGCCGCCCCTCGGTGGTTGATGGCTCTGGCATCGTGCGAAGAAGCATTGCTGCTGCCGCCAGGTTCTGACCGACCCCACTGGATGCGGGTGGTGGCCTGAGCCTGACGTCGTCGGCGATGCGGTGCTGGAAGCCCTGGGGTAGATGACGTATTTCTCCGGCCGGAGGTTGGCCCGCCCATGCCTGCCCGATGTCCCGACGGATCGACTCCAGCGCTCCTGCTCCCTCGTCGAGCCTGGCCTGCACCCCGCGGATTTGCTCGAGCTGTGGGTCATGACCCCCCGCCTGAACGGGGACCACAGCTAGCTCCCGTGGGATGTCAACGCGAGGCACCGACCTAGGGAGGTCACCGTCCTCCGGCATGCAGAGATGGCTGCCTTCGGGGGACCCCCTAGATCGACGTGGAAGCATTCGCGACTTGGGCCGCGATCCTCGTCACCGAGGCTTCGGCCACCGTCGGAACAGTCGGAAAGGCAGTAGTCGCATGCGGTCATGAAGTCCCGCATGGCACTGGGGTTACCAAGTCCAGAGAAATCCCAACAGATGCTGGGTTCGTCGTCTTCCTCGGACCCAGAGGGCCCGTAGGTCGAGACGTCCGTCAGCCGGTCCCAAGGTGACCGCACACGAAACCCCAGAGGGTCTGGATTTGCCTCTACGAGAGAGCCCGCCAAAGCGAAGTCGCTAGACGGGTTGAGGCTGAACCCAAAAGATGCGGGATGGGAATCGATCGGTACCTTTTGGTCGATGGGCGGCGATAAGGTCGCGTCGAGGACTGACTGCGCCGTCGTCTCAGGTACGAGGGTGACATCCAGCAAGCTTTTCGCGAGCGTGCTGGCGTCGTCCGCTTGCTCGGGATTGGCGTGTCGCGGGGAGACGGCGCTCGCCTTCGTCTCAAACGCGAGGTCGACGCCTGGTGCGCCCCCCGTTGGGGTGCCGGGACCGTCGACTCGCTCGACAGCCGACGAGGCGCTGTCTCCTGCTTGGCCTTGGTTGCCCCGCCTCCTCCTCCGTCGACGGGGGAGAGGACGGGGTGAGCTCGAAGGTTGCTCTTCCACCATGCGGGGAAGACGTCGCCGATTCCGCCGCCGGCAGGCGGGTTGTTGGCCGCCACTGTTGTTGTCGCACGGCGGTGGAAGGAGTATCATGTCGTAGCTGCCGTCGAGGGACATGAACTCAAGACTCCCGAAACGGAGCACCGTCCCGGGTTGGAGAGGTTGCTGGAGACTGCCCATCTGGAGCTTGACGGGAAGCTTGTTCGTCAACACGCAGCAGGCCCCTACCTGGCGCGCCAACTGTCGGCGTTCCGAGACCGGGGGGTCCCTGGGCCGACGAGTGAATGTCGCCGCGTGCCCCAGCCTAGATGGGTCGAGCGCGAGGGCGAGCGCGAAGGGGGGAGAGCGAGGCGGCCGGAGACCGGCGTGAGAGAGGTGGGAATCCCGCGGCCTTCGTGTTCGTCTCGCGCCCAGGTCGGGTGCGCTTGCAGTAGGGGGTTACAAGCGTCCACGCGGGAGAGGGAGCGAGCGGCTCCAGGCGAGCGCCTGTTCTCGTCCTCGTCCCCGCGCGGCCAACCCTCTCTAAGAGGGCCCTGGTCCTCCCTTTTATAGACGTAAGGAGAGGATCCAGGTGTACAATGGGGGGTGTAGCAGGGTGCTACGTGTCTAGCGGAGGTGAGCTAGCGCCCTAGGTACATGCCGTTGTGGCAGCCGGAGAGATCTTGGCACCCAGCTGGTGTGATGTCGTGGCCGTCGAAGGAGCGATGGAGCTTGGCGGAGGGACAGCTGTCGGAGCGGTTGAGCCCTTGCTGACGTCCTCTTGCTTCCGTAAGGGGGCGGAGAGCCGCCGTCGTCACAGAGCATGCGGGGCGCCATCATTGCCTATCTGGCGGCGCGAGCCAGATGGGACGCCGGTCTTGTTCCCTGTGGCCCGAGTCAGCTCGGGGTAGGGTGATGATGGCGCCTCCTATCGACGTGGCTGGTCTACGCCCTAGGTTGGGCGATGTGGAAGCTCCTCCGAAGCCGAGGTTGAGTCCGAGCCCCTGGGTCGGGCGAGGCGGAGATCGTCGTCTTCTGGGGCCGAGCCCAAGTCCGAGCCCTGGGTCGGGCGAGGCGGAGATCGTCGTCTTCTGGGACTTAGCCCGAGTCCGAGCCCTGGGTTGGGCGAGGCGGAGATCGTCGTCTTCTGGGACTTAGCCCGAGTCCGAGCCCTAGGTCGGGCGAGGCGGAGATCGTCGTCTTCTGGGACTTAGCCCGAGTCCGAGCCCTGGGTCGGGCGGAGCGGAGTTCACCGTCTTCCGGGACTTAGCCCGAGTCCGAGCCCTGGGTCGGGCGGAGCGGAGTTCGCCGTCTTCCGGGACCTAGCCCGAGTCCGAGCCCTGGGTCGGGCGGAGTTCGCCGTCTTCCAGGACTTAGCCCGAGTCCGAGCCCTGGGTCGGGCGGAGCGGAGTTCGCCGTCTTCCAGGACTTAGCCTGAGTCCGAGCCCTGGGTCGGGCGAGGCAGAGATCGTCGTCTTCTGGGACTTAGCCCGAGTCCGAGCCCTAGGTCGGGCGGAGCGGAGTTCACCGTCTTCCGGGACTTAGCCCGAGTCCGAGCCCTGGGTCGGGCGGAGCGGAGTTCGCCGTCTTCCGGGACTTAGCCTGAGTCCGAGCCCTGGGTCGGGCGGAGTTCGCCGTCTTCGGGGACTTAGCCCGAGTCCGAGCCCTGGGTCGGGCGGAGTTCGCCGTCTTCCGGGACTTAGCCCGAGTCCGAGCCCTGGGTCGGGCGAAGCGGAGCTTCCTATGGTGCCTCCGGCAGGGCCTGACCGCTTGTCAGTCTTACTCTATCCAGTGGCACTGTAGTCGGTGTGGCGTAGGCGGCACTGTCCTTTCGTTAGGCCGGTCAGTGGAGCGGCGAAGTGACAGCGGTCACTTTGGCTCTGCCGGCAGGGGGTGCGTGCCAGGATAAGGGTGTCAGGCCACCTTTGCATTAAATGCTCCTGCGACTTGGTCGGTCGGTGCGGCGACTTGGTCAGGGTTGCTTCTTAGCGAAGGCAGGGCCTCGGGCAAGCCGGGAATATGTTCGCCGCTAAAAGGGGGGCCTCGGGCGAGACGGAAATCCTCCGGGGTCGGCTGCCCTTGTCCGAGGCTAGGCTCGGGTGAGGCGTGATCGTGTCCCTCGAATGGACTGATCCCTGACTTAATTGCACCCATCAGGCCTTTGCAGCTTCGTGCTGATGGGGGTTACCAGCTGAGAATTAGGAGCCTTAAGGGTACCCCTAATTATGGTCCCCGACACATGCTTTTTATTTTCCTTGATTAGGAAGTCCTCTTGGGAGTCCAAGAGATCATCCTTCTCATGGATGGCACTAATTAATTCATTTAATTTTTCTTTTTGTTGCATGTTTAGGTCGGCAAAAAGGGTACGCAAATTATTTTCCTCATCACTATCATTATCATCACTAGAGGATTCATATTTAGTGGAGGATTTAGATTTAACCTTCTTCCTTTTGCCGTCCTTTGCCATGAGGCACTTGTGGCCGACGTTGGGGAAGAGGAGTCCCTTGGTGACGGCGATGTTGGCGGCGTCCTTGTCGGAGGAGGACTCGGTGGAGCTCTCGTCGGAGTCCCACTCCCGGCAAACATGGGCATCGCCGCCCTTCTTCTTGTAGTACTTCTTCTTTTCTCTCCTCTTTCCCTTCTTGTCGTCGCCCCTGTCACTGTCACTAGATATAGGACATTTTGCAATAAAATGACCGAGCTTACCACATTTGTAGCACACTTTCTTGGAGCGGGGTTTGTAGTCCTTCCCCCTCCGTTGCTAGAGGATTTGGCGAAAGCTTTTGATGATTAAAGCCATCTCCTCATTGTCGAGCTTGGAGGCGTCAATGGGTTGTCTACTCGATGTAGACTCCTCCTTCTTCTCCTTCGTCGCCTTAAATGCCACCGGTTGTGCTTCAGACATGGAGGGTTCATCAAGCTCGTTGATCTTCTTTGAGCCCTTGATCATACATTCAAAGCTCACAAAATTCCCGATTACTTCCTCGAGAGTCATTAGTGTGTATCTAGGATTACCACGAATTAATTGAACTTGAGTGGGGTTAAGGAAAATAAGTGATCTCAAAATAACCTTAACCACCTCGTGGTCATCCCATTTCTTGCTCCCGAGGTTGCGCACTTGGTTCACCAAGGTTTTGAGCCGGTTGTACATATCTTGTGGCTCCTCCCCTTGGCGAAGACGGAAGCGACCGAGCTCCCCCTCGATCGTTTCCCACTTGGTGATCTTGGTGAGTTCATCACCCTCGTGCGCGGTCTTGAGAAGGTCCCAAATTTCCTTTGCATTCTTCAACCCTTGCACCTTGTTGTATTCCTCCTTGCTTAGAGAGGCGAGGAGTATGGTTGTAGCTTGGGAGTTGAAGTGCTCGATTTGGGCCACTTCGTCCGTATCATAGTCTTCATCCCCTATGGATGGTACCTGTGCTCCAAACTCAACAACATTCCATATACTTTTGTGGAGTGAGGTTAGATGAAATTTCATTAAATCACTCCACCTAGCATAATCTTCGCCATCAAAAGTTGGCGGTTTGCCTAATGGAACGGAAAGTAATGGAGTATGTCTAGATGTACGAGGATAGTGTAAGGGGATCTTACTAAACTTCTTGCGCTCTTGGCGCTTAGAGGTTACGGACGGCGCATCGGAGTCGGAAGTCGATGTTGATGAAGTGTCGGTCTCGTAGTAGACCACCTTCCTCATCCTCTTGTGCTTGTCGCCTTTCCGATGCGACTTGTGGGAAGAATATTTTTCCTTCTTCTCTTTGTGGTGTGAGGAAGAAGATCTTTTCTCCTTCCGTTTGGAGGAGTCCTTCTTCTTCTCCTTCCTCTTGGTGCGGGACTCTTCCGATGAAGTGCTCCCTTGGCTCGTAGTGGGCTTGTCGCCGGTCTCCATCTCCCTCTTGGTGTGATCTCCCGACATCACTTCGAGCGGTTAGGCTCTAATGAAGCACCGGGCTCTGATACCAATTGAAAGTCGCCTAGAGGGGGGGGGGGGGTGAATAGGGCGAAACTGAAATTCTCAAAATAATCACAACTACAAGCCGAGTTAGCGTTAGAAATATAATAGAGTCCGCGTGAGAGGGTGCAAAACAAATCGCAAGCGAATAATGAAGTGAGACACGCGGATTTGTTTTACCGAGGTTCGGTTCTCTCAAACCTACTCCCCATTGAGGAGGCCACAAAGGCCGGGTCTCTTTCAACCCTTACCCTCTCTCAAACGATCCCTCGGACCGAGTGAGCTTTCTCTTCTCACTCACTTGGAACACAAATTTCCCACAAGGACCACCACAAGTTTGGTGTCTCTTGCCTCAATTACAAGTGAGTTTGATCGCAATGAAAGAATCAAGAGAGAAGAAAGCAATCCAAGCGCAAGAGCTCGAAAGAACACAAGCAAATCTCTCTCTCTAATCACTAGGGCGTTGTGTGGAATTTGGAGAGGATTTGATCTCTTTGGTGTGTCTAGAATTGAATGCTAGAGCTCTTGTAAGTAGTTGGGAAGTGGAAAACTTGGATGCAATGAATGGTGGGTGGTTGGGGGTATTTATAGCGCCAACCACCAAACTAGCCGTTTGGTGAGGCTGTGTAACACCCTGAATTTGGGGGTATAAAATTTCTTTGCTGATATTCACAAATTCAGGTGTTACTTCCCTTTTCTCATCCTTCCCCAATCTTCTCATTCTCATTTCTATAGGAGAAAAGTGGTTATTTTATTTGTAACTATAGTCTATTAGCTCAAACTCCAAGGGAGTATGAATTGTTGCATCATGTTGAACCCTGGATTTCACTTTTGTTTGGTGCATAATTCTCAAAAGGTCTAATTTGAATTTGTGGCTTATTTGAATTTGAATCAAATAGAGAAAATAAAAAGAAAAGAGAAAACAAAAACCAGAATAAAAGAAAAAGGAAAAGAAGCCCGCTTCCCCCTGCCCTCTCGGCCTTTCGGCCCATCAGGCCCATCCCCCGCGCGCGCCCTCCCCCCCCGCTCTCTCTGCCCTGGCGGGCCCGCCCGTCAGCGTGGCCGCCGTCTCCGCGCCCGCCTCCCTCTCTCTCTGCCCGCGGGCCCGGCCTGTCAGCCCCGCCTTCCCCGCGCCCGCATTCGCTTCCCCCGCTCTCTCTGCTCGCCCGGCCCCACCCGTCGGCGCAACCGCTTTCCCCGCGCCCGCGCCCGCTTCCCCCTCTCTCTCTGCCCGTGGGCCCCGGCTGTCAGCCCCGTCGTCCCCGCGTAACCGCCGCCCCGAGCCGCGGACTCCGCGCCCACGTCGCGCGTGGAGCTCGCAACTACCTCGCCCTCGGCCACTTGAGCTCAGGACCTCGCTCGCCATCTCCCCCTCCCTCATTTGCGCACCTGCAGGCCCCTCTCTCACCCTCCCCCTCGCTGCGCGCACGCCAAAGCGCCGCCGCCATTAACCGCCGCCGCCCGAGCTCGTTCCTCCGTCGCCGTTGGAGCCCCGCCGTGCCCTCTGCCACGGTGAGCTCCGCCCCGACGTCCACAACCCGGGACGCGCTCCAATTTTCCCTTCCCCTCCCTATTTCCCTCTGCCCGCGCTCACCCGCCGTCCACCGTGCAGCCGCCGGGGTCCGCCACCGTCGACCCGGGCTGCCGCCGCATCTCCGTCGCCCCCGAGGAGTCCCCGGAGTTCGCCTTGAGGTAAGGAACCTCCCATGCCCTCTCCCTTCCCCTCTATTGCACTCTGTCGCGCTTAATTCCTCGTCGGAGTTGCTTAACGCCGCCGCCGAGCCGCTTCGCCGTGAACCGCCCCCCTCCGGTGCCCCTGTCCCGACCCAGTCCCCACCAGAAGACTCCCCGCGCCCTCCCCAACCTCCCCGGCCATTCAGGTCGCCCCAAGGACCCGCAGGGCCCCCGCGCCCCTCGTCTCCGGCGAGCTCCTCCGCCGCGGGGACGGGCGCCACCGCCTCAGCTGGCTGGGGAAGGAGACAGAAGCCAGCCACCCCATCTCCGCCGTCCATCTTAGATCGGACGGCCCTGTTTCAAATAGCCCGAACCCAACCTCAGCCGTTCGCCTGAGATCCGACGGCCCAGAGCCGTTTCCCCCGCGCCCCGCCTCCCTGCCAATTGGGCCCCGCCTGTCAGCCCGCCTGCGCCCCGCGCTAATCGCCCGACCCCGCCTGTCAGCCCGCCTGCGCCTCGCGCTGCCCGCCCGGTCCCGCCTGTCAGCCGTCCGCCCCGCGCTGCCCGCCCGGCCCCGCCTGTCAGCCGCTCAGGCCGCCGCGCGCTCGCGCGCCCGCCCGCGATCTAATCTCGGGCGTTGATTTGAGATCCAACGGCTATGAAGGCCCGATACCCCTTCGCCCGCGCAAATTCTTAAAGAGACCCCCGGTTTTCTGTAAATTGACCCGCCGTCCCTGGATCTTCGCAGTTAGGTCCTCGGACCTTTTATTTAATTCAAAATAAGTATTTAGGGTATATTTTTAATCCCTAAACTTGTAAAATTCATAACTTTGTCATATGAACTCCAAATTAGGTGCTTCAAATTGCAAAATGCTCATGATGTTTTTGTCTATCTATTTAAACAATGTTTCCCTGCTGTTTCCATGTCCCAATTAATGGTTAATCATTAGGATAGGATTAAGGTTATTGGAACCTTATTTGAGATAATTAGAAGTTGGTAGACTTTAATAAAAGTTGGAGCACTTAAGTTTATGGACTTAAACACCTAAGTTTAGGAGCTTAAAACCAGATAATGATTTAATCCCACCACTGACTTAAACCTGATTAGTGGATAATGAATCACTTTGTATAGTCCTCTACCCCAGCCCTAGAGAATACCAGAGTGCCTATCCCTTTTTTATTATGAACTTGTGATCTCTCTCTGCTGCATATGTTTGGTATATTGTTTTTGCTTGTTATTTCCCAAGTGCATAGTGTGAATGATTACTTTACGTAGACAACGAGCAGTCTGTGTTTCCCGAGGAAGTTGCAGAGGAAGTCCCTGATCAGCAGTTTGGTGAAGGCAAGTGTCCTCTGACCCATTATGTCCTATTCATTTATAACTTACTACCCCGCATTACCTACTTGAAACCTAAGGATTGACTAGCTTTACACTTTACTTTATCCTTGATGACCTTATGGGCTATTATGGTTAGCATTCTGCTACTGCCTTAACTTAATCAATGAACATGATGTGAATATTTATGATACTGTTATCCTGATTATGTTGATGATCTTGTGATACTCTAGGGGGCTCAGGCTGTTTCCTGAGTACCTCTCCGTAAGGACCTGTTCGTTGAGAGACCACCCGGGATAACAGTGCAACCATGAGGGTGAAATGGGGTGCCCTTAGCTAATTAATTAGAGGAACTAGAGGTGTAGTTGCTTCGCCGTCGTGCCGTCAATGGGGTCCAGGCACAGTGCTTGCTCTGCCGAGGCTGAGTGCCGAGGTTCTTTCGTTTTGCTTTTGTTAGTCACTCTCCTGCGGGGAGGAGTACTGTGTTTATCAAACTGGAGAAACCTAACGGGCAGCTATGATCTCTAGGGAATCTTTGTAACAGCTACGTAGTGATACCCTGCCGGACCACCTAGGTAGTGGTCAATGGGGATTAGCTCTCCCCGGGCAGAAAGGGAATCATGACTCATGGGTAAAGTGTGCGACCTCTGCAGAGGGTAATGAAACTGATATATCAGCCGTGCTCACGGTTAGGAGCAGCCTTGGGATCCTCTTTGATTAGAGATACAATGATTATGTTTATGGTTTTGGTTCGACTATGATGATGATGTTCCTCGATGAGGAAATGGTTTACGGGTTGGTTATTACTAAAACTTGGCTTCCACTGATAATAAATACCTGACCAACTAAAAGCAACTGCTTGAGCTTAACCCCACATAAAGCTAGTCCACTTCAGCCAAACAGGACATTTGCTGAGTACGTTGATGTGTACTCATCCTTGCTTTACCACAAAACACCAGGTTGTCCGCATTGTAACCACTGCTCCGGAGAAGGCGAAGTCGTGGAAGGAGACTTCCAGGAGTTCCAAGACTACGACGAATTCTAGGTGTGGGTTGGCGGCAACCCCCAGTCAGCTGCCTGTGAAGGCCTTATCTTTACTGCGTTTCGCTAGCACTTTGATTTAACTGTTAAGTTGATGACTATGTGGATGTCTATGACTCTGTGATGTAATGAGTTAATACTCTTTTAAGTTATTATTCGAGCAATGTGCATTGATGTTCATTTATGTAATCGCTGTGTACGTGAGTTCTGATCCTGGCACGTACATAGTTCGCACTTGGTTTGCCTTCCAAAACCGGGTGTGACATAAGTGGTATCAAAGCCAGGTTGACTGTAGGACCGCTGACCTAGAGTAGCACTGGTCGTACTAAGGACTATTGACCTTCCCTCTCACCTTGACCTCTGATGTTACTTCAAAAGTCGGTCACCTCGACCAACCCTATGTTTTACTACATATATATATATGTTGGGGCCATGCTTCGTTGCGCCGAAGGTCTTACACGAAGAAGCAGCTTCGGCTGAAGTTGTCCCCAGGAGATGGCCGAAGGTTCCTTTTTATGGAGCTTCGGCATTACAAACCGACATAGAGATAGAATGACCTTTTTATCCATAGAGGTCTGAGTCAATGTTGTAAACTTTTGTAAGGGGCATAATTGTAATTCGTCACAGGCTGTGTCCTGTGTCTATAAATAGATGAACAGTACCCCCGTACTGTTCACGCGAACTTGACATTTGCTTTCGCATCACACCTGTACTTTTGCCTTCCTCAGGACCGAAGGTACATTTGTAATTTGAAGTCATTTATATTCATTCATGATAATAAACATGGAGATGATTCTATGATAATATTTAAATGTTTATTTTGTATCTCATGATTTGTATGAACGCTTCGTTGCTTATTATTATACTCACGAAGGTACGTCCTTCGTAACCTTCGTCCGAAATTCTTTATATCCTGAAGGGATATAATGTTTTGGAGGACGAAGGACTTTAACACTTAACATTTTCTATGTTGCCTTGTTCTTAACTCTTAGCATTTGAGAACAAGCCCCCAACATTGGCGCCCACCTCCGGTGAACTCACTTCCACTTTTCTGAGCTGATGGCTTCGTTCAACAATCAAGCTGGAGCTGCATCGGCTTCGAAGATGGTGCTCCCAATAACAGGCGGTTCTTGCTCAGAGCCGGCTAACAAGAAGCAGAAGAAGGAGGCTCAGAGAAGGGTGCAGCATGTTGGAGTGCAGGGACCCTTCATCAAGTCAAAATGGTCCCACATTCCAATTACTTTCTCTCAGGAAGACCTTCAGCTTAAGGATTATCCTCACAATGATGTCATGGTTATCTCTTGCGTGATCAAAGGATTTCTGGTCCACAATGTCTTAGTTGATACAGGCAGTGCAGCTGATATTATATTTGCTAAAGCCTTCAGACAAATGCAAGAGCCCGAAGACAAGATTCATGATGCTACGCACCCTCTTTGTGGCTTCGGAGGGCGGCAGATTGTAGCACTTGGGAAGATTACCATGCCGGTAACCTTCGGATTTGTTAACAACACAAGGACTGAGCAAATTGTGTTTGATATTGTTGACATGGAGTATCCTTATAATGCTATCATAGGCCGTGGTACTCTTAATGCCTTCGAAGCAATTCTTCACCCAGCTTATCTCTGCATGAAGATACCTTCGGACCAAGGGCCTATTGCTATTCATGGAAGCCAGGAAGCTGCTAGAAGGGCCGAAGGAAGCTGGACTGACTCCAAAGCAATCCATAACATAGATGGAGCTGAAGCTTGTGAGCAGTACAAATTCAGAAGGGAGAAAGCAGCTTCAGCAGATCAGCCGAAGCCCATGCTATTGTGTGAGGACATAGCAGAGCAGAAGGTGCTGTTGGGCTCGCAATTATCTGAAGACCAGGAGAAAACCTTGATAAGGTTTTTATTCAACAACAAAGATGTTTTTGCATGGTCAGCTAATGATCTCTGTGGAGTAAATCGGGATGTTATTGAACATTCGCTCAATGTTGACCCATCCTTCAGACCCCGAAAGCAGAGGCTTCGGAAGATGTCGGATGACAAGGCCGAAGGGGCTCGTAATGAAGTAAAAAGACTCCTCAGTGCAGGAGTTATCAGAGAAGTAAAGTATCCAGAGTGGCTAGCTAACACTGTTATGGTGAAGAAGGCCAATGGCAAGTGGAGAATGTGTATCGATTTCACAGATCTCAACAAGGCTTGTCCGAAGGATGAATTCCCGCTGCCAAGGATAGACTCTTTAGTCGATGCAGCAGCTTCTTCAGAGCTCATGAGTCTCCTAGACTGCTACTCAGGCTATCATCAAATCTGGATGAAGAAGGAAGATGAGCCGAAGACTAGCTTCATAACCCCAAGCGGCACATATTGCTATCTTCGGATGCCTGAGGGGCTCAAAAATGCTGGAGGAAGTTTCAGCAGAATGACTGTGAAGGTCCTCCAGTCTCAGATTGGCAGAAATGTGTTGACTTATGTCGATGACATTATTGTAAAAAGCACGAAGCAGGAAAATCATATTGCTGATTTGCAGGAGACCTTCGCCAGTTTCAGGCAAGCTGGTTTGAAGCTGAATCCAGAAAAATGTGTCTTTGGGGTAAAGAAGGGGAAATTTCTTGGATGCTTGGTTTCAACAAAGGGAATCGAAGCTAATCCAAATAAAATCGAAGCTATACTTCGAATGGAGCCACCAACCACAAGAAAGGGGGCCCAAAGATTGACAGGAAGGCTGGCATCTCTCAACAGATTCATATCCAGATCAGCAGAAAGAAACTTACCCTTCTTCGAGGTGCTGAAGTCAGCTGAAGTCTTTCAATGGGGACCAAGTCAACAAAAAGCTTTCGAAGAGCTGAAGCAATATTTGATAGATCTAACAACATTAACTCCACCAACGCCAGGGGCTCCTTTGTTGTTATATGTGGCAGCTTCGCACTCAGCAGTAAGTGCGGCACTTGTACAGGAGAAGTTTGATGGCCAAATCAAGAAGCAGGTCCCAGTATATTTTGTATCTGAAGTCCTTAGTATATCAAAGAAAAATTATACAGAGCTGGAGAAGGTATTATATGCCGTTTTAATGGCATCCAGGAAGCTTCGGCATTATTTTCAGGCATACAATATTATTGTTCCTTCTTCGCAGCCGTTGAAGGATATCATGAGAAATAGAGAAGCTACTGGACGGATTGGAAAATGGGCTGCAGAGCTCAATGAATTTTACATTGATTATGTGCATAGATCCTCGATCCAGTCTCAAGCATTGGCAGATTTCATTACCGACTGGACGCCAGGGGCTCAAGATGAAGAAGCAAATAAAGATGCCGAAGTGTGGACAGTGTTTTGTGATGGCTCTTGGGGAACCTTCGGAGCAGGTGCAGCCGCTGTGTTGGTCTCACCATCCAAGGTTAAAACTTGTTATGCAGCAAGACTTGATTTCAGCTGTACAAACAATATTACTGAGTACAAAGCCCTGCTCCTGGGCCTTCGGAAATTAAAGGCAAAGGGAATCAGAAGGGCGATTCTTAAAACTGATTCCCAGGTTGTTTCGGGTCATATTGACAAAAGTTGCAAGGCTAAAGATCCGAAGCTTGAAAAATATCTAGACACGGTCCGAAGGATCGAAGCCTCCTTCGAAGGATTTTCTGTCAAGAATATCCCTCGGGGACAGAATGAGCACGCTGATTTGCTAGCCAAGTCTGCAGCACAGGGGCTGTCGTTACCTTCGGATGTGTTCTTCGAAACAATAAAGGCACCTTCAGTGGACCTGCTGGAAAGAGCAGTCCTCAACATATCTCCTGTTTACAGCGAAGATTGGAGAACTGAAATCATCTCTTACCTTCAGGGTAAGTTCCTTTCAGATGACGAAGCTTATAATAAAAGGATAGAGGCAAGAGCTCGTCCGTATGTCATGATAGAAGGGGAGTTATACAAACATGGAGTTTGCGCTCCGCTGCTCAAATGCTTATCTAGAACCGAAGGTATAGAGTTGATGAAAGAAATACATGCAGGCCTGTGTGGATCCCACATTGGATCTAGGCCGTTACATGGAAAAGTCTTCCGCCAAGGGTTCTATTGGCCGAAGGCAGCTTCGGATGCAGCGGAGTTAGTTCAAAAGTGCGAAGGTTGTCAGAAATGTGCAAGAGATCAAAAGCAACCTTCGTCTTTGACACAGCTGATACAACCCATCTGGCCGTTGCAAAGATGGGGCCTTGACTTGTTGGGTCCATTACCACCGGCCCAAGGGAATCTAAAATATGTTATAGTGGCTGTGGAGTATTTTTCCAAGTGGATTGAGGCGAAGCCATTAGCCATAATAACTTCGGCCACTGTTCAAAAGTTTTTCTGGCAGAATATTGTCTGTCGCTTCGGGGTACCGAAGGCCATCACTGTAGATAACGGAACGCAGTTCGACTCCGAAGCTTTCAGAAATTTCTGTGACCAAATTGGAACGAAGATCCATTTTGCATCAGTCAGGCATCCGGAGTCGAATGGGCTCGTTGAAAGGGCCAACGGCATTATAATGACAGGAATAATGAAGTTAATCTTCAATCAACCCAGGGGAAAGTGGCCAGATCAGTTAACCAAAGTGGTGTGGAGCCACAATACAACAGCATCAAGGTCTACAGGCTTTACTCCATTCAAGTTATTATTCGGCGACGAAGCAGTAACTCCGGAAGAAGCAAAAGCTGGATCAATAAGAGTAGTAGCTTCGGCAGAATCAGGTCCCGAAGATGCTTGCCTTGTGGAAAAAGATGCCTTAGAGGGGATCAGGCTTCAGGCCGTGGAAAATATCAATAAATACCAAGCTGAAACAATCAAGTGGCGAGATAGAAAGGTCCGGTTAAAAAATATTGAGCCGGGACACTTGGTGCTTCGGAGAGTAGCCAACCCAGATACAGTGGGCAAGCTACAGTTGAAATGGGAAGGACCATTCTTAGTAGTATCTTCGTCAAGGCCTGGATCGTACAGATTGAAGGACATGGATGGCAACGAAATTCCAAGATCTTGGAATGCGGATGAGCTTCGGCGATATTATGTATAACTTGATGTAACTTTTTATGTTTTTTCTTTTCTTTTTCATGGCACCCTTTTCCTTTCTAAAGGGGGAGAAAGGTTTTTAATGGGGCCATCATGTGTAATTTCCTTTTTAGTCTTATAAGAGCAAAATCCCCCAAAAATGTAAATGTAAAAACTGAGAACGCACCATCGAGTGCCGAAACTGAAAAAGCGAAGAAGCTCCAAAGACGTCCCTAAGGGGATGCAGAGCTCACAGCGAAAAGTCAACGCTGATTCCGCCGAAAGTAAAAGGCGAAGAAGCTCCAAAGACGTCCCTAAGGGGATGCAGAGCTTACAGCGAAAAATCAACGCTGATACCGCCTAAGTAAAAGGCGAAGAAGCTCCAAAGTCGTTCCTAAGGGAATGCAGAGTTGATGTGTGGTTGTTTCTATGGAAATAATGGCTGAGAGCGTGGCTTCGGACATATGTTTTGGACATTCATTCGCACATTACATTACATCATAGCATTTGCATTCATAAGCATTCATTCATAGCATTTGTGTTCCTAAGTGGTTGCTTCGGCAAAAAGAAGAAGTGGTCTTTTATGCTTCGTTATGTACAAAAAAGAAATGTGTTCGGCAAAAAGAAGAAGTGGTCTTTTATGCTTCGTTATGTACAAAAAAGAAATGTGTTCGGCAAAAAGAAGAAGTGGTCTTTTATGCTTCGTTATGTACAAAAAAGAAATGTGTTCGGCAAAAAGAAGAAGTGGTCTTTTATGCTTCGTTATGTACAAAAAAGAAATGTGTTCGGCAAGAAGAAGAAGTGGTCTTTTATGCTTCGTTATGTACAAAAAAGAAAAGCTTCGGCAAGAAGAAGAAGTGGTCTTTTATGCTTCGTTGTGTACGAAAAGAAGGGAAGGTGTTTTTTCGCCTTCAGCTCAAAATACTAATTTCGTCCACATCAAAGCGCCTCAATAGAAGGGTAAGAATATATTACAAGGTATGTACAAAGTTCATTGAGAACAGTTTAATTGTATTTACAAAAGTTGTTACAAAAGTCTCCTGAGTTTTTTCTATAGTATACTCCTACTCATCTTCACTGAGCTTCAGCTTCGGCGACATATTTTAAGCATCATCCTCAGCTTCGTCATCCTACATGAATCAAGGTATCGCGAGTAAGAATCAAGTGTGAAGGAGAAGGTAAGTACAAAATATAATTTCTTACTGGTTCAAGATGACTTCGAGCTTCGTCTCCAGCCTTCTCTCGCCCGCCTTTTGTCCATATCATTTTTACAAATCTATTTGAGATGCTTCGGGCGAGGTCAGGAATATCGTCTAGAATTGATGGAGACAGGGTGAAGTTGGGCCTGTTGACAATTTTTCCATGCTCGCAGCCGGCCTTCAGGAACGCTGCAGCGGTACCCCGAGAAGCTACCCAGGCACAGAAGTCACCGTGCCCGGCTATAACTTCGTCAAGCTCTTCAATTTCAGCTTCAATATGATCGAAGGCTTTTGGTAAATTTTCAGCTGAAGGGGTAAACTTCCCACTGCTGGCTCCAACTGAGTGAAAGATCTTCTTTAATTGTTGGATACAATTGTTGCTAAATTTCAAGCATTTGTCTTGAAGGCTTGTTAATGATTTCTTCAAGTCTGAGTTGGTTTGGACTTCGGCTTCAAGTTTCTAATCAAGCTCTAGCTTCTCTTGTTCAAATTGTTTTGATTGGCAGAGAAGCTTCGAATTCAATTCTGCTACTTTAGCTTCAGTCTCTGCCAGCAAGCCTTCGGTTGATTGAAGTTCGAAGTCTTTCTTTTCAATAATAGCTGATTGTTCTTTTATCTTGCTCTCTAAATTTTCAATTATAGCTTCGTGTTTTTTATCCTCCAAATCTTGCTGCATCTTCAAAGCTTTGCTTAGTAGCATGCTCTGCAAATAAACAACCTTCGTTAGGGATATTTCCATTATTAAAAAATAATAAAAGTCAGAAAGAAAGATGTTTACCTTGAAATTCGAATAAAATAAGCTGCCGACGATATGTTGTCGTCGGTAGCGGCTGATATCTGTTTCTAGCTTCGGAAAACCGATACTCTTCGATAGAGTACCGATGACCTTAGCTCCAGTTTGGTCTCGGATGCAGCCTAATTTTTCATCGTCGATGCCTCCAAATAGAAGAGCTCCTGGCTGGTATCCACAAGATTTGGCATAGTCTTTAAGCTCTTCTATTTCGGCCTTCGACAATTTTTGCCCAACTAAATTTTGAAATGTGTAGGCTTCGTCGTCCGAAGTGTCTTCGGCTATTTCTTTCCCCTTCCCAGGCACTGTGGCCATGGTTTCTTCAGCAGCGGTGGCAGCTTCTTCTGCAGCCATGTCTGTCAAAATTTTGTTGATGTCTTCAATGGTAGTTTCTAAGTTCACATCTTCGGGTGTAGCGGCTTCGGTAGCCGCGACTTCCGAAGGTGCGACTTCGACGTTTGTTGTGCCCTCAACAGCTGGCGTTTTCTGAATTGACGCCCTCGGTGGCGTCTTGTCAATAACTTCGGTTACTGCAATAATTCTTTGCCTTTTTGCTTTGGTTATCTTCGTTTTTTCCGGCTCCTCCACCTTTCGAAAAAGCTTCGTCAGTTGAGGCCCTAATGGACTTAGCTTCGTGGGCATGGGTTCAGTCATTACCTTTAAGATTTCCTCCACGTCGCCGGTAGAAGGTGGTGCAGGAGTCCCCTCTTCATCGGATAATTTTCGTTTTGGAGTTGATATTTTTCTCTTCTTGGGAATTTTCTTCTCTTTTGGTGGTTTTTCTTCATCCTTGTTCAAAGTTTCGGCCACTCTTTTCCTTTTTTGGCCCTCAGCACCCTTGTTCAGCCGTTCATAGTCAGGGTACTCGAAGCCCAGGGCATCAAGCACTCGGTTCAGCCTTCGCTTCGGACGGGTGCTGAAGGCCGCGGTCATCAGTTGATCTTCTTTTTTGGAATAATTCCCAAGAATTTCATTACACATCACCTCAACTGTGTCCAGCCACTCTTGGCAAGGCTTTTTAAAGTATTTCTTGAATTTGAAATGGTAAGGAAGCCGGACAAGTTCTCCCTCTTTCTTCTCCTTTTCCAGCTTCGGCATTTCCCATTCTTTTAGAGTAGGGAAAACCCTGAACGCCAAGAACTCTTGCACCAGATCCCTGGTACCGATATGCTCTGAAATAATTTCAAACTCACCTAGTGCAGCCCAGGTGGGACCTTCTAATTTCATGTGGCATCGCGGCCTTGTTTCTCCGAAGATTAGTTCAAGGGGGCTTTGTACCAACTTCTCTTCATCTTCGTCAACCTTCACGTAAAACCACTCAGATTTCCAGCCTGCTGGCCATTTGCTTCGGTAGCTGATAACAGGACACTTTGTTGTCTTCCGGTAGGCAAAATTGTAGCAACCGAAGTTATCATGTAATCCATCTTTTCTGGCCTTCGTTTGGTAATGTAATTCATGAACTCGACAGAAACTGTCGGCAAACGGTTCCACAGCCTGGCTTCGGAGGGCCCAGATATAGACATTAAGCCTAACAATAGCATTAGGAGTCAGTTGATGAAAGTAAATACCAAACTTTTTCAATACATCTCCAATAATTCCATGAAGAGGGAATCTCAGCCCAACCTTTAAAAAGCTCTTGAAAATGACAATCTCGTCCTTCTCTGGCTTCGGGGTAGTTTCTTCTCCCCCGAAGCGAAGTAGCTTCTTCTGATTTTCACTAAAATAACCTGCTTTCACCATCTTGGAAAGATCAGCCTTTGAAACAGTCGACTTTCCGAAATCTAGATGGCTGGGCTTGCTGGGCATGGCAATGCGATAGTCATCTTCGGAGTCAGTTTCTTCAATGTTCTCTTCTCCTTCGGCAGTTGTCGGGCCTGCTTCAGCAGCGGGCATTTCTTCCGCAGTCACCAGTCCGGAACGCTGCATTGCTTCGGAGATGGGCACAGTATTCGAACCTTCGGCTTCGTCTCCTTCACGTTCAACTCTGGCAGTAGATCGCACTCTGGCCATTTGATTCTGAGTTTGGGGAAGTTAAACACTTTTTTCTTTTTTCCTTTTCTCCCGAAGCTTTCCTTTCTGACGAAGCAGACTTCGAGATGGACCTTCGTTCGATTATGAGAATCAAGCTTCGGCTATAGTTAAAAATTTTGGCAGCAAAACAGTGCAAATAGCAATGAATGCTGTGGTAACTTCACACCTACTCGTCTGTTTATATAGTGCTGCAGGTAAGAAGGCGAAGCGGCAGGATTTTTACACCAGGCGGGCAGTAACTTGTACTCGCTGCGCAGTGGACTGCAAAGATCAAACAGTAACTCTGCAAGGTGGGTCCGACACGAGCTCGGAAATTGAATCGTTTCTCGGCAACGAGCTCAGGGAAGGTGTTTTTTGGACCTTCGGCTTCCCGAAGCTTGAGAGGCTTTTTTCACGGATCAAGCTCGTTACGAAAAACGATCTAGCGCCGCGAAAGGGGCTACTGTTGGGGCCATGCTTCGTTGCGCCGAAGGTCTTACACGAAGAAGCAGCTTCGGCTGAAGTTGTCCCCAGGAGATGGCCGAAGGTTCCTTTTTATGGAGCTTCGGCATTACAAACCGACATAGAGATAGAATGACCTTTTTATCCATAGAGGTCTGAGTCAATGTTGTAAACTTTTGTAAGGGGCATAATTGTAATTCGTCACAGGCTGTGTCCTGTGTCTATAAATAGATGAACAGTACCCCCGTACTGTTCACGCGAACTTGACATTTGCTTTCGCATCACACCTATACTTTTGCCTTCCTCAGGACCGAAGGTACATTTGTAATTTGAAGTCATTTATATTCATTCATGATAATAAACATGGAGATGATTCTATGATAATATTTAAATGTTTATTTTGTATCTCATGATTTGTATGAACGCTTCGTTGCTTATTATTATACTCACGAAGGTACGTCCTTCGTAACCTTCGTCCGAAATTCTTTATATCCTGAAGGGATATAATGTTTTGGAGGACGAAGGACTTTAACACTTAACATTTTCTATGTTGCCTTGTTCTTAACTCTTAGCATTTGAGAACAAGCCCCCAACAATATATATATACTATATTATACCTTGTTAAAATTTTTATCTTATTCTGTCTATGGTTTATTCACTTGTCGTATTAGTTCTGCTCTTACTCTTATGCTTACGGTGTCTTTTGTAGATGGCTCGTCTTAGACACACTGCACGTAAGTCGGTGATTCCTTTCCTGCCGTCTCGACTTGCGGAGCGTCCTCTGCACCGCACAGTGTCCGGTCAGTCGAGTCACCTGGAGAGACTGCACCACCGCCTGCGTGAGGAGCAGGAACGCCGGCGGCAGCACAGAGAGCAGCAGGGCTCTTCCTCCCCACCCCAGCAGGAGGTGGAGTCCGTGAGGCCCCGTTCCTCTGTTGCCCAGCTAGAGGCGCCCCCTGCACCACCGCGGGACGCCTCGGCTGTTGGAGGAGCTACCGGAGGAAGTCCTGGAGGAGACCCCGACGACGACGACTCAGACCACAGCGCAGAGTCTTCTGAGCCGCAGGAGGCGGAAGGATGGGTCGCCCGACCCATAACCCGTGACGCCGCTTGCGGTTGTCACTTCCACGACGCACTCGACACCTTGCTGCGCCAGGCTTTCGACCGGCACACCTGGTCGATCGAGTATCGTTGTGTAGTCTACCAGCACAGTCGCGGGAGGTACCCGGACCGCTGGGAGGCTACCTGCCTAGTTCGCCGTCCGGAGGATGACCTCCGGGGTGCGGAGGCCGTTTCGGAGCACTATTCCATCTCCGAGAGGGACACTGCAGAGGCGGCTATGCAGGATGCAGCACGACGTGCACTCTCCCAGTACTGTTCTTTGTTCGGTGGCGTGGCCGACGGTCTTAACCTTCGGTACTACCCCCGCCGCCCTACTGGCAGCACAGAGAGTGTGGTTGTCTCATCTGTTGGTGAGGCTAACCCTAGGTTGAGCAGCGCAGTCAACCTAGTCGCAGTGCTTAACACTGAGCTGGATCACTCTCTTGACGAGCTGAGCAGGGCTGGGACGGAGATTGCGGAGTTGCGTGCTGAGCTGGCAGAGCGCCATCACCAGGAGGGTGGTTCTCCTGCTCCTGTTGGGACTCAGCACCCTTACCGCTCGCCGCCACGTGGTCACCACACTTATGGTTCCCCTGCCTGTAAGACCAGGATAGATCTGGATCCTTAGATCGTTAGCGTCGAAGTTTGTAATAATCCTTAAATCAGATGTCTCAGTCTTAGATAGTCAGTTTAGTTTGCTTACCAGTTGCTTCCAATTAGCTTAGTTTGCTTATCAGTTGCTTGCATGCTTGTTATGATGAACTTGTGCTGGATTCGAATCTTTGTAATGACTGTTGCCAACCTGTGGGTTTCTCCTGCAGTTTGGCCTAGCTATAATGTTAATAAAGTCAGTTATTGTAACACCCCAGGTGTTTATATTCCGCTCGACAACGAGTACGAATTTAAGCACGTGATATCAGTAAATAAGACGGACACTAAGGTCTAATTATTTTTTCCTATTGCGATTTTAATATCGCATCTGTTCCGTCTGTCGTGAGTGCGACGTCGTTTTTATTTTTATCTATCCGGGCTCTTCCAAAATTTTCGTGTTATTCGGAACGTAGTCGTTCCGAACATCGGTGCGTCCGGTGATTATTTAAAATTCACTGCTCGCGCGAATACGAAATTCGGAAGCCCGACCCACTCAGATGATTTTATTCCGGGCCAATTGATTAGAACTCAACGACAATGGTTTTTGGTCCGAAACAAACCTGACTGAGTGCGCTATCCTCAGCAAAGAAATTAATGGTGTTCGGAGGACAGATACATTTTCGTCTGATTTCAACTAAATTGACCCCATCTCCATATCCAAAGCCGATGTTCTTTGGCTTGGTCCAATTGTTTTAGGCTGTCTCCAACAACGTCCTCTATATTCATCCTCTATATCTGTCCTTTACAGTCTCCTCTAAAAGATTCCATCCTCTATATCTTATTTCTCTCCAACAACGTCCTCTAAATCACGTCCTCTATACTCAAATACCTATATTAAAGACATTTTTTAATTTTATTTTTTGTACATACGTATTTATCATACTCTCAAATGTATTGTACATATTTTAATTTTGCTAAACCGGTTATTTAAAGTAGTCAAATGGATAGAGGACCGTTTAGAGAAACTCTACATATAGAGGATCCAGCAGCGTTCTCTAAATTTAGAGGACCGTTTAGAGGACGTTGCTGGAGGGGGTAGAGGACGTCCTCGTCCTCTATATTTAGGGTACAGGACCCTTTAGGGGCCCTTGTTGGAGCCAGCCTTACACCCTAATCCAACTGCCCGGATAGCGAACGGATTTTTGTTTGGCTCCAGATTAATTTAATACGATCTGAACTATCACGATAACATTCAAATCTGAGCCGTTAACGATTTATCGGGTTTAAATCAAATTAAACCGTATCACAATTACTGTCTACCCCATATACATCGCTAAGAAAATTGGTATCCAAAATACCTACGATCCTCTGTAAAAAAAGAAAGAAACTAAAAAAAATCTACAAAAATCTTCTGACGCACTGTTCTCTCTCTGATTTTATCCAAACCGCTAGCTGTCCTAGCTTCCTGATCATCTTCATGATCGACACCTCCACCCCCACGCGTCCCTTGCTCATTTGTTGCTGTTCATTTGGACACGTACTAGTCTTAATTTGCACGCACTCGCCAGGGAACTTTGACCACGCACGTCTCCTGGGGCTGATTCCAGCGCTCATCTCCTCCTTCGTACTCGCACGTTGCTGCAGTGCTGCAACTATGCCCAGTCGCTACTCGCTTTCCTATGCCGCCTCGTCCATGGTCGTCTCTCAGCCCAGTCTGGTATCCTGCTCTCCATGACGGTCGGCCTCGCCGTGAACCAGCTCCGGCCTCTAGGAGCCACGACGCTCGCCTGCTCAACGCTCAAATCCTGCCAGCATCTCCTAGTCGCCGCCCCTCGCAGAATCAATGATTGTCAGATGTCACCTCCAGTTAAACTCTGCCCTAGCTGAGATGTCCTTGCGCGTCCCTATTTCCCATCGCCGCTGATCGTCTCAGCGTCGTCCTCCACTAACCCGGCTATGGCATCCAGTTCCCTCGTCGGCCGTCGCGCCCTTTGCTCGGTCTCCAGTTTCCATGTTTGGTTCCTAGCTCCTCTGCCGAGCGCCGTGGAGCCTGCACGCTGGGTTCTGTCCAGTTCGCGTACAGCTCGCCTTCGCGTCGCGCGCGTAGCGTTCCGTTGTTCCTGCCTGTGCTGCCGCGAAGTTCCCTGCTCAGCTCGCCTCTGTTGTAAACTCGTTAGCCACAATTATCTTGACTGCGTCAGCACGCGACTGTGGTCGTGTTCATCGAATTCGTCAACGCTTTGTTGCCGATTCGACTGTCGTCGCTTCGCGTGTTGTCAAGCCCGTCGTTTTCCCTGTCTTGTACTCGCGTCCTGTTTTCTGCTCGCCAGCGCGCCCTCTCGACTCGCTCGACTTTAATTCCCAATCGAGTCATCGAACCCATCATCCCCTACTCGACCCCCACCTCACCAGCTCGCTCCAAACATGATCTTGTCGTCGTTCCGCTCGTCAGCAAGAAATTCCAAGAATCGGGTGAAGACGGAGTCAGCAGCGTGGTGTTCACCAAGTGCGCGAACAAGTCGTCGAGCGTCATCCTCGTCTATGCCAAGTCCCCAAGCCGTGAAGACACTCTGGTGTTGGCCACGCGTCACCAGCTCGACAAAATAAATCCCATGGGTATCCGATCGAGAAGTGAAGCTGTGTGCATCACTCGCCAGACATGTGTGATCAAAGACGTCAACCGGAACCGTAGTCGTGCTTGCAACTATCGCGACGAATTAGTCAGGGTAAGCAAATTTGTTATTCGTATTAGCGGATTGATAGATGGTTTGACTAGGTAAAATATTTATTAGATTGTCTAAGTCGCTTTGGTAAATTGGTCGATGCCGTAGGATAAAAGAGGTCTCAATAGGTCTCAGTATTGCGGAACTGTAGGTATTAAAAATAAAAAGTGTTATTAATATATATGATACACAGGTTAACCGATAAATTAGTTTAGAAAGTTAATGAAAGTTCTTCTATCAAATTTTATAAGTGTTAGGTGCCCAAGAATTTTGAAGTTAAAATTATAAGCCGTTTAGTGTGTTCTCTAGACTAGGTATGATATTTTATGTGTTGATCGATTTCATGCTTGGAATGGATGTTGATTGCTACCTCGACTGTTCAGCTAGGTTAGAAGAGCATGGTTGTCGTAGGTAACAATATATCGATAGCTATTGTCCGCAATATCTCGTCATTAAATAGGTTATTTCTCTTCGCGTAGCATCGTAAAGTCTGGTGTTATTGTTCCTTATATGCATTCATATGCATAATGCATTTCATTCAGGTACGTTAATTAATTGTGTGACGCGGAAGATGACCCAAGTCGACCCCAAGCGCGGGCTAATCCGCAGAATAAAGCGGATGAACTAATCTGAAGACGGATAGATGAAACAAGTATCAGAACAAGGATAATCGTCAAGTGGACGTCGTCTAACAACACTAACCTAGTGTTACCCAGGCAAGCCCCGGTGCATTTGCCACCTTCCTTGATGTTTTTAAAAATCTTTCTCACTTGATTGATGCATTAGGTGATAGGAGTTGATTGCTAAAACAATTCCTGCATTACCTTCCTTGAATTTGATTACCTTCCTTGATCACCCGTTTTACAAAAGATTTTGATGCTTAGCCTTGCTTTAGAAAAACAAAATGTTTTGTTTTTACAAAAGATGATGTGGCAAAAGTGGGTGGGATGTTTTTGAAAATAAAATTTGATGGTGGATCCATCAGGGCCTTGATGGATTCAACATCTGGAAAAGATGTACCTCTGCCAGGTACCAAACTTTGGGTTTGAAAAGATTAAGCTGAGACCGGGCGGGTGACTTGCACGAGAAAGGAGTCTCGGTGTAGTGTCTCCGTCTGAGTCGATTAAGGACCTTGTCGATGTAGGCTTGTTGATCGAGGACCCTTTAGCTGGTCACATGCCTCGTCATGGGTAAGCCTTGCCTCGGGCAGACTAAGGCCGGAATAAGATAACACGAAATGGGCGTGGAGCGGTGGCGAGAGTAGCATGTACCCTCCGTGGCAAGAGGCTGGACGGTGGTGTATCTGTGCTCTCGGTTTGCGTGAACCTGATCCGGTCTTAAGAACCTCGGTGGCGGGTCGACATATGCAAGGGTTAAGTGCTACATATGTCGTGTGATTGGAGATCCTCAGCTGAGTATAATCGATTCGGATCGCCGTACCTTCGCGGTTATGAAGACTTGGTCACTACCCTACACGTAGCATTCCACTAAAGATGATGGGTCTGTTAAGAAATTGGCTAGTGCAGGTCAAGTGATTGAACTAGGGTAGAAAGAACTCTAGTGCAGGTAATTTTACTTAACTTGACAAATAAAACTGGATTTTTAAGGATCCACTTTTAGTAAGCATTTCTGCAAAACAGAGTCCTTGATTATTGAGAAGCCTTACCTTGACTCCCTAAAGCCAGCATACCCTTGAGAGTCTTTTCTTTAGTCGGGTAAGTCTTGTTGAGTAATTCCATACTCAGGGTTTTATTCCCTGTTGTTTTTCAGGTTCTAACTTTGTGCTGTTGTTGATGGTGTTAAGTGCCGGTGGGCTCGGCCTTCTTATAAGTCTAAGTAACCCTTCTATACTTCTTATTGAGGATGATCCCTTGAGCTAGCATATATATTTCAAACTTATACTTTTGTAATCACTCCGATAAACTAATGTAAAATTTTTGTAACCTGTAAAATTTGGTAGTAAGATTTCCGCTGCAACAATATTGGTGTGTGTGATTTGTGTTACTTAATCCCGCGGTTCTGGTTGAAAGTGGTTTATCCGATGTCCTTGGGGCAATCGGACAGATCCTGTTGAGTTATCTGGTGCACATGCATGGCTGTCTGAGGTCTTTGGGACAAGGACAGGTGCATGTGGGCCCAATAACTTGGAGGTTCTGCCACACGCTGGTATCGGAGCTGGATTAAGTGTATACGGTCACATACGTATTTTCAAAACAAAAGTTTTGGTTTTGAAAAACCTATTTTCAACTAAACACATTGGTTGGCTTTGAAAAACAGTTTTGAAAAAAAAACTATAATGCTAGCGACATCCTCTATTAAGCCCTAAGTTAAGGACTATCATGTGGCTTAGTTGAAAACCACTAACCCACAACCGGGGGTATTGCATACATGTGTATTGTTATTTTTGAGGCCATTCAATTTTGAATGGATCGACGCTCAAGTAAGGTGAGTTGTGAGAGCATGACCGAACAACCGTCGGTCTAGGGGAGTGTTTAAATGTAGCGTTCGATTATATACATGTTCTACATATGTATATATGAAGACTGCGATGTGGAGTATTTACTTTTCCGGGAATTCAGTACCCCATGGATGTGTATGGGTATACAAACATGGGAATACTGAGAAATGTAATGTACTTGTAACGACGCACCTACGCTCAGGTAAGAAGGTGAGTTACCATAATGAGTTGCCCTATGGTTAAAGTGTGGCAACGGCGCCTATGCGTGGCTCGGCGCTTAATGATGAGCTGGCCTCCATATAGCAATATATGGAGTATAAACTGTGATAAACTGTCATGTGTGACTTGCATCATTGGGAATTGGGCTGTAATGGATTTTTCTGCAGGTACACTAACCTCGAAAACGTATGTGTAGCTGACGACTAGCAAAATATCGTGAGAGTCGTTAGTATGCCACCGATATAGAACGTTATTGCCATATTATGTTGGCAAAATTCGTGAGGACGAATAAGACGAGCATGCATCCTGATTGTTGCATTGTGTTTGTCACCTATACACCCAAAATGCTTCTCTCATCTTTATTCCAGTAACCAGATGATTGTAGATAATGTGGTGTAATGCTGAATTATGAACTTCGATGAAATAGGTGTCCTCCATTCTTTAGGTGACCTCTTAGGGTGCTTTATGTGCTTGCTCTTGTGCTTGATGTGTCGATAGAAGGTTAGTGAGTTGTTTGCCTAAATCTAAAATTAGGCCATGTTCTTATTTGGTGAACCGAGACCCAAATTTGAATTTACCATTATCCCTCCATAACTAAACTCATGCAAATGAAGGTCTAGATAATCTCTTTATTGGACCTACGATGTACTCGGACTTCAAACAAGGATCTTGAGTCTGTGTTCAGTTAACTTGTAACCCCCTTAGTGGTTGTGTTTCCATCCTAGATCCTACCCTTGCTTAGTTGATACAGGTTGAGGTCTCTATTGTGTTTGGCCTCTCCTTGCGAATTATTTTATCGCTTTGTCAACCCAACCTAGGAAAGACATGTCCAATCATTTTTCTGGAATTTGATGCCTCTGGTTTCCCTATACCTATCGAAGGCATACCAACTTAATCCTTGACCTTGTAATCCCTATGATGGGCATAGAAATATGTTTGGGGCTGAATTAACAGTCTCCCATCATACTCCTTTCATCAAGTTTAGGTTATGGCCATGCCTTGTTCATTTCATTGGGCCATGATCTATTTGACTCTCTACTTGTAACCGTTTTGACAGGTAGAGTCTCTTTGTATATTGTCACCCTTGCCTAATCCATTGGTGTCGCGCGAGATTTCTTATTGGTTACGTCTGGTAATGGTGTTATGACTAAAACCAATGGTGTCGTGACGAGACCGAGGGCCTCCTGTGAATGTACACACATGGTTGTGCTGATCGGCACGCGCTGGTATCACGGTTAGTAGTTGTAATCCATTATGAGACTATGTCAATACGTTATCTTGGCACAATCTATTTTTTCTACGTGAGATTCATTATTAGTGCCAGTTCGGTAATGGTGTCACGATTAATGACTTATGGTGCCGCAGCGAAACTGAGAGCCCCTTGTGAATGTACACGCAAGGTTATGCTGCTTGGCGCATGCTGGTATCGAGGTCTCTAGTCATGATCCATTGTGGAACTACGCTGATATGTGATCTTCCGTGGACTTCTCCCTTGGAACAATTTTTATGTTGTTTGTGAAGTGATCAAGCAACATCTATCATCTCAATTGGATCAAAAGGGCATACCACTCTCATGTGTGGTCTTATTTCTTTTGATCTTGGTAGTGACTACTCATATACGTTCCCTTTACATCTTTTGTGTAAAGGTGAAGCCTTGGAGCTTTTTAGTGTTGGAGAAACAACTGATTAGCTCTCAAATTGGAGATTGACTTTCCCTGCTGTTGAGATGCAGGAGTTTGTTCATTCGCTCTCCTATTTTCCATGTATTTCCGAACCCAGTTCGTTCATCTCGCATGAAGAAGCGGATGAACCATATGACCAAATGAATTTCTACCCGAGTGCATGATCAACTGTTGGTATGAGTGAACTCTCAACCCTTGGCTTACCGATGGTACTGAGAGGACCTGCTCAATGTTATAGGTAATTCAACAAGTTGGTTTTACTAACTTGTAACTGCATTGTGAACAAAGGTTGAGTTTAGAGATCGTTTTATCGAGTTATCTAAACTCACTTTGGTTCAAACCATTCTAAGAAAGTACTTACACAGATCAAGTTAAGTCGACTAATAACCACCTAATCATCGCCCTAGTCGTGCCTCGATCGTCTCACGTGTGCTTTTCTAGCATGTGTGATCAAGTCGAGCCATGCCTAGTGCTTGATAAAATGGACTAGTTGTAAAGTCCGCATTTATAGATTCCTTCACTGGTGATTTTTCGAGTCTCCATCATTTCTTGAACTTGGATTTTCTAGCTAGCCGCGAGTCAATTGTGATGTTATTCAACATTCACACCCGTCTCGTGTGCTATGAACTTACTGTAACCACTTGTTGGTAAACCTCTTTCTGTGTGTTTTACCCAAGATGGTGCATCTGATTTTGTTTGGGTAAAATCGAGTATCTACCGCTCGCTCAACAAACTCAGATAGTACAGTGTCATCAGAAAAAGCAAACTGCACACATGGAACCTTATGTGTTCCTCTGGCAGACATCATCTCTATTCATGGACATCTTTAAATTAGCTTGTGGCGATACATGCTATGTCCACTAGAGAAACGACATCCTGAGGCACTCGCCTTTGCTCCGGACTGTCTTAGGGTTATCGCTGATATGGATATGGTTTACATGCTTCTCTACCCTTGGAAGTCTTTCGCTCCGAATCTCGGGACGAGATTCTTTTAAGGGGGAGGGCTGTAACACCCCAGGTGTTTATATTCCGCTCGACAACGAGTACGAATTTAAGCACGTGATATCAGTAAATAAGACGGACACTAAGGTCTAATTATTTTTGCCTATCGCGATCTTAATATCGCATCTGTTCCGTCTGTCGTGAGTGCGACGTCGTTTTTATTTTTATCTATCCGGGCTCTTCCGAAATTTTCGTGTTATTCGGAACGTAGTCGTTCCGAACATCAGTGCGTCCGGTGATTATTTAAAATTCACTGCTCACGCGAATACGAAATTCGGAAGCCCGACCCACTCAGATGATTTTATTCCGGGCCAATTGATTAGAACTCAACGACAATGGTTTTTGGTCCGAAACAAACCTGACTGAGTGCGCTATCCTCAGCAAAGAAATTAATGGTGTTCGGAGGACAGATACATTTTCGTCTGATTTCAACTAAATTGACCCCATCTCCATATCCAAAGCCGATGTTCTTTGGCTTGGTCCAATTGTTTTACACCCTAATCCAACTGCCCGGATAGCGAACGGATTTTTGTTTGGCTCCAGATTAATTTAATACGATCTGAACTATCACGATAACATTCAAATCTGAGCCGTTAACGATTTATCGGGTTTAAATCAAATTAAACCGTATCACAATTACTGTCTACCCCGTATACATCGCTAAGAAAATTGGTATCCAAAATACCTACGATCCTCTGTAAAAAAAGAAAGAAACTAAAAAAATCTACAAAAATCTTCTGACGCACTGTTCTCTCTCTGATTTTATCCAAACCGCTAGCTGTCCTAGCTTCCTGATCATCTTCATGATCGACACCTCCACCCCCACGCGTCCCTTGCTCATTTGTTGCTGTTCATTTGGACACGTACTAGTCTTAATTTGCACGCACTCGCCAGGGAACTTTGACCACGCACGTCTCCTGGGGCTGATTCCAGCGCTCATCTCCTCCTTCGTACTCGCACGTTGCTGCAGTGCTGCAACTATGCCCAGTCGCTACTCGCTTTCCTATGCCGCCTCGTCCATGGTCGTCTCTCTGCCCAGTCTGGTATCCTGCTCTCCATGACGGTCGGCCTCGCCGTGAACCAGCTCCGGCCTCTAGGAGCCACGACGCTCGCCTGCTCAACGCTCAAATCCTGCCAGCATCTCCTAGTCGCCGCCCCTCGCAGAATCAATGATTGTCAGATGTCACCTCCAGTTAAACTCTGCCCTAGCTGAGATGTCCTTGCGCGTCCCGTCCTCCACTAACCCGGCTATGGCATCCAGTTCCCTCGTCGGCCGTCGCGCCCTTTGCTCGGTCTCCAGTTTCCATGTTTGGTTCCTAGCTCCTTTGCCGAGCGCCGTGGAGCCTGCACGCTGGGTTCTGTCCAGTTCGCGTACAGCTCGCCTTCGCGTCGCGCGCGTAGCGTTCCGTTGTTCCTGCCTGTGCTGCCGCGAAGTTCCCTGCTCAGCTCGCCTCTATTGTAAACTCGTTAGCCACAATTATCTTGACTGCGTCAGCACGCGACTGTGGTCGTGTTCATCGAATTCGTCAACGCTTTGTTGCCGATTCGACTGTCGTCGCTTCGCGTGTTGTCAAGCCCGTCGTTTTCCCTGTCTTGTACTCGCGTCCTGTTTTCTGCTCGCCAGCGCGCCCTCTCGACTCGCTCGACTTTAATTCCCAATCGAGTCATCGAACCCATCATCCCCTACTCGACCCCCACCTCACCAGCTCGCTCCAAACATGATCTTGTCGTCGTTCCGCTCGTCAGCAAGAAATTCCAAGAATCGGGTGAAGACGGAGTCAGCAGCGTGGTGTTCACCAAGTGCGCGAACAAGTCGTCGAGCGTCATCCTCGTCTATGCCAAGTCCCCAAGCCGTGAAGACACTCTGGTGTTGGCCACGCGTCACCAGCTCGACAAAATAAATCCCATGGGTATCCGATCGAGAAGTGAAGCTGTGTGCATCACTCGCCAGACATGTGTGATCAAAGACGTCAACCGGAACCGTAGTCGTGCTTGCAACTATCGCGACGAATTAGTCAGGGTAAGCAAATTTGTTATTCGTATTAGCGGATTGATAGATGGTTTGACTAGGTAAAATATTTATTAGATTGTCTAAGTCGCTTTGGTAAATTGGTCGATGCCGTAGGATAAAAGAGGTCTCAATAGGTCTCAGTATTGCGGAACTGTAGGTATTAAAAATAAAAAGTGTTATTAATATATATGATACACAGGTTAACCGATAAATTAGTTTAGAAAGTTAATGAAAGTTCTTCTATCAAATTTTATAAGTGTTAGGTGCCCAAGAATTTTGAAGTTAAAATTATAAGCCGTTTAGTGTGTTCTCTAGACTAGGTATGATATTTTATGTGTTGATCGATTTCATGCTTGGAATGGATGTTGATTGCTACCTCGACTGTTCAGCTAGGTTAGAAGAGCATGGTTGTCGTAGGTAACAATATATCGATAGCTATTGTCCGCAATATCTCGTCATTAAATAGGTTATTTCTCTTCGCGTAGCATCGTAAAGTCTGGTGTTATTGTTCCTTATATGCATTCATATGCATAATGCATTTCATTCAGGTACGTTAATTAATTGTGTGACGCGGAAGATGACCCAAGTCGACCCCAAGCGCGGGCTAATCCGCAGAATAAAGCGGATGAACTAATCTGAAGACGGATAGATGAAACAAGTATCAGAACAAGGATAATCGTCAAGTGGACGTCGTCTAACAACACTAACCTAGTGTTACCCAGGCAAGCCCCGGTGCATTTGCCACCTTCCTTGATGTTTTTAAAAATCTTTCTCACTTGATTGATGCATTAGGTGATAGGAGTTGATTGCTAAAACAATTCCTGCATTACCTTCCTTGAATTTGATTACCTTCCTTGATCACCCGTTTTACAAAAGATTTTGATGCTTAGCCTTGCTTTAGAAAAACAAAATGTTTTGTTTTTACAAAAGATGATGTGGCAAAAGTGGGTGGGATGTTTTTGAAAATAAAATTTGATGGTGGATCCATCAGGGCCTTGATGGATTCAACATCTGGAAAAGATGTACCTCTGCCAGGTACCAAACTTTGGGTTTGAAAAGATTAAGCTGAGACCGGGCGGGTGACTTGCACGAGAAAGGAGTCTCGGTGTAGTGTCTCCGTCTGAGTCGATTAAGGACCTTGTCGATGTAGGCTTGTTGATCGAGGACCCTTTAGCTGGTCACATGCCTCGTCATGGGTAAGCCTTGCCTCGGGCAGACTAAGGCCGGAATAAGATAACACGAAATGGGCGTGGAGCGGTGGCGAGAGTAGCGTGTACCCTCCGTGGCAAGAGGCTGGACGGTGGTGTATCTGTGCTCTCGGTTTGCGTGAACCTGATCCGGTCTTAAGAACCTCGGTGGCGGGTTGACATATGCAAGGGTTAAGTGCTACATATGTCGTGTGATTGGAGATCCTCAGCTGAGTATAATCGATTCGGATCGCCGTACCTTCGCGGTTATGAAGACTTGGTCACTACCCTACACGTAGCATTCCACTAAAGATGATGGGTCTGTTAAGAAATTGGCTAGTGCAGGTCAAGTGATTGAACTAGGGTAGAAAGAACTCTAGTGCAAGTAATTTTACTTAACTTGACAAATAAAACTGGATTTTTAAGGATCCACTTTTAGTAAGCATTTCTGCAAAACAGAGTCCTTGATTATTGAGAAGCCTTACCTTGACTCCCTAAAGCCAGCATACCCTTGAGAGTCTTTTCTTTAGTCGGGTAAGTCTTGCTGAGTAATTCCATACTCAGGGTTTTATTCCCTGTTGTTTTTCAGGTTCTAACTTTGTGCTGTTGTTGATGGTGTTAAGTGCCGGTGGGCTCGGCCTTCTTATAAGTCTAAGTAACCCTTCTATACTTCTTATTGAGGATGATCCCTTGAGCTAGCATATATATTTCAAACTTATACTTTTGTAATCACTCCGATAAACTAATGTAAAATTTTTGTAACCTGTAAAATTTGGTAGTAAGATTTCCGCTGCAACAATATTGGTGTGTGTGATTTGTGTTACTTAATCCCGCGGTTCTGGTTGAAAGTGGTTTATCCGATGTCCTTGGGGCAATCGGACAGATCCTGTTGAGTTATCTGGTGCACATGCATGGCTGTCTGAGGTCTTTGGGACAAGGACAGGTGCATGTGGGCCCAATAACTTGGAGGTTCTGCCACAGTTATTTAGTTGGGAAGCCATTTACTTCTACTTTCCTTTTTATCTGAGAAGCTATGTTGAATCATAATGAGGATCAGTGAAGCTCTTTGTTCACTCAGTGTCATGAAGAATTCTGTATTTCCTTTTCTTATGCTGGAGGGTTGAAAGATCAACGCTGATGTATGAATGCCTTCCACAGATGTCTGACAACAGGCGCCGATGCAACAGGCGTGCTCAGCAAGAGCAGCATGACCAGCAGGAGGAACAACAGAGGCAGCCTCCCCCACCACCCCCGATGACAGTGGAGCAGATGTTCTTGATGCAGACTCAGGCAGTGCAGGCCATTGGGCAGACTCTGGCAGCCATGCAGCAGGCTCAACAGCAACCCCAACCCCAGTTGCAAGTGCAGATGCCCCAGATGCCACGGGATAAGTGTGGTGAGTTCTTGAGAGGGCACCCTCCTACCTTCACCCATTCTGCCGACCCCATGGATGCAGAAGACTGGCTGCGCGCAGTGGAAAGGGAACTGCGCACCGCTCAATGTAACGACAGGGAGAAGGTTCTGTATGGTCCCCGTCAGCTAAGGGGAGCAGCCCAGTCCTGGTGGGAGTCCTACCTCGCCACCCATGCTGACCCCGAAGCCATCACCTGGGAAGAATTCAGCGAGAGTTTCCGCAGGTACCATGTGCCGGAGGGACTGATGATCATGAAGAAGGAGGAGTTTCTGGCTCTGAAGCAGGGGCCCATGTCTGTTAGTGAGTACAGAGACAAGTTTCTGCAGTACATGTTCATGAGGGGTTTGGTGGATCCCCTGCATTACCAGCTGATGAATCACACCTTCCCCACCTTCCAGCACCTGATCGATAGGGCAGTTATGACTGAGAAGAAGCGTAAGGATATGGAAGATCGGAAGCGCAAGATGAGTGGACCCCAGTCCGGAAGCATCAGCCGCCCCCGTTTCTCAGGCAGTTCATCTCAGCAAGGCAGGCCTGGTCACCCACAAGGATATCAGAATCAGAACCAGCGTCCGCATCAGCAGCAGTTTCAGAGGCAGTATCAGCAGCAGCAGCAGCAGCAGTATCGTCAGCACAGCCAGCAGGGAGGTAATCAGTATCAGAAGCAGAACAACCAGGCACCTCGCCTTCCTGCCCCAGCAGCAAATCAGAGCAACCAAGCAGCCCCAGCACAAGGAGGAGGCAGAGGATGTTTCCACTGTGGAGAACAAGGCCACTGGGCGATGCAGTGCCCAAAGAAGGCAGCGCAGCAGCAGACCAACCCCAATGCTCCAACAAGGCAAGGTGTACTGCAGCCGACAGCAGGCAATCGTAACCAAGCGTACAACCGTGGAAAGGTGAACCACTTGGAGGCCGAAGCGATCCAGGATGCACCAGATGTGGCAGTAGGTATGTTCTCAGTCGAATCTCATCCCACGAAAGTGCTATTTGATACTGGTGCAACTCATTCATTTGTCACTGCAACCTGGGTAGAATTGCATAACATCTCAGTAGAGGCAATGATGCCGCCCATGAGGATTAATTCAGTTGGTGGCAAGGTGCAAACAGATAAAATATGCTCAAATATAAGGGTGGAAATAAGGGGGATAGGATTCCCCAGTGACTTAATAGTAATAGACACCCCTGGGATAGATGTCATTCTAGGGATGAATTGGTTAATGAAGTATGAAGCAAATGTTAGTTGTGACAAGAGGACCGTAACATTGAAGTCCCCGTCAGGAGAAGAGGTAGTGGCCGAGCTAAGGATGCCTAAATCAGCGGAGGGTGTCTGTCACCAGATTTCAGTTGATAGTAAGGAGCCCAACCCGCTCGAGGCTATCAAGGTTGTGTCGGACTTTCCGGACGCATTTCCCGAGGAGCTAACGGGTATGCCACCCGAGAGAAAAGTCGAATTTGCCATAGAGCTTATCCCTGGTACCGCCCCCATCTCCAAAAGAGCCTACCGAGTGTCTGGACCAGAATTGGTGGAACTCAAGAAGCAGATAGATGAGATGTTAGAGAAGGGTTACATCAGACCAAGTACCTCGCCTTGGGCCGCTCCGGTGTTGTTTGTAGAGAAGAAAGATGGTACCAAAAGGATGTGCATAGACTACAGAGCCTTGAATGAAGTCACGGTCAAGAACAAGTACCCCCTGCCAAGGATAGAAGATTTGTTCGACCAGCTCAGAGGTGCCAGCGTATTCTCGAAGATAGATCTGAGGTCAGGCTACCATCAACTCAGAATCCGACCCTCGGACATACCGAAGACGGCATTCATCACCAAGTACGGGTTATATGAATTCACAGTTATGTCCTTTGGTTTGACAAATGCGCCAGCCTTCTTTATGTACCTGATGAACAGTGTGTTCATGGATTATCTGGACAAGTTTGTGGTAGTGTTTATTGATGATATTCTCATATACTCTCAAAGTGAGGAAGATCATGTAGAGCATTTGAAGATGGTATTGCAAAGACTCCGAGAGCATCAGTTGTATGCCAAGCTGAGCAAATGCGAGTTCTGGATTCATGAAGTCTTGTTTCTGGGTCACATCATAAACCAAGATGGATTAGCAGTGGATCCAAAGAAAGTAGCAGATATCCTGAACTGGAAAGCACCAAAGGATGTTCGTGGGATCAAGAGCTTCATTGGAATGGCTGGGTATTACAGGCGTTTCATCGAAGGCTTCTCAAAGATTGCTAGACCAATGACAGCGTTACTAGCGAAGAAAGTTGAGTTTAAGTGGACCCAAAAGTGTCAGGAAGCATTTGAAGAACTGAAAAATAGACTGACTACAGCTCCGGTGTTAGTCCTGCCTGATGTTCACAAGCCATTCTCAGTGTATTGCGATGCTTCTTACACCGGATTGGGATGTGTGCTAATGCAAGAAGGAAGAGTTGTAGCATACTCATCTCGACAGCTGAAGATTCATGAGAAAAATTATCCCACACATGACTTAGAGTTGGCAGCAGTAGTTCATGCTTTGAAGACCTGGAGACATTACCTGTATGGGCAGAAGTGCGACATTTACACAGATCATAAAAGTCTGAAGTACATATTCACCCAGTCAGAGTTAAACATGAGACAGCGAAGATGGTTGGAATTGATCAAAGACTATGAGTTGGAGATACATTACCATCCAGGCAAAGCCAATGTTGTTGCAGATGCTCTGAGCAGGAAGAGTCAGGTCAATATGCTGGCCACGTACCCAATGCCATATGAGTTAGCCAAGGAGTTCGACAGGCTGAGCCTCGGTTTCCTGAATAATACGCAAGGAGTAACAGTGGAATTAGAGCCCACCCTAGAGCGGGAGATCAAAGAAGGGCAGAAGGATGATGAAAACATCAACAAGATCCGACAGCTAATCTTAGAAGGAAGAGGCAAAGACTTTCGAGAGGATGAAGAGGGGGTAATATGGTTCAAGGACCGATTGTGTGTCCCCGACCTCAAACCTATTCGGGAGCTGATCCTAAAGGAAGCTCATGAGACAGCCTACTCCATACACCCGGGAAGCGAAAAGATGTACCAGGATTTAAAAAGGAGGTTTTGGTGGTATGGCATGAAAAGAGAAATCGCAGAATATGTCGCCATCTGCGATAGCTGTCAAAGGACCAAAGCAGAGCGTCAAAGGCCCGCCGGATTTTTGCAGCCATTGCGGATTCCTCAGTGGAAGTGGGATGAGATCGGGATGGATTTTATAGTTGGCCTACCTCGTACCCGGGCTGGTTATGATTCCATCTGGGTGGTTGTGGACCGCTTGACAAAGGTGGCCCATTTCATACCTGTGAAGACAACATACACCGGAGCAACGTTAGCTGAGTTATACATGTCACGGATAGTTTGCCTTCATGGTGTGCCGAAGAAGATAGTGTTAGATCGAGGAACGCAGTTCACCTCTCATTTTTGGCAGCAGCTACAAGAAGCTTTGGGCACCCATTTGAACTTCAGCTCGGCTTATCATCCGCAGACAGACGGTCAGACTGAAAGAACTAATCAGATCCTAGAAGATATGCTGAGAGCCTGTGCGTTGCAAGACAAGTCAGGATGGGACAAAAGGTTACCTTATGCAGAATTCTCCTATAACAATAGCTATCAGGCTAGCTTGAAGATGTCACCGTTTCAGGCACTCTATGGACGGAGTTGTAGGACTCCGCTGCATTGGGACCAGCCTGGAGAGAGACAGGTGTTTGGCCCCGACATCCTGCTTGAAGCCGAAGAGAATATCAAAATGGTTCGGGAGAACCTGAAGATAGCCCAGTCAAGACAGCGAAGCTATGCGGACCGAAGGAGAAGAGAACTGAGTTTCGAAGTGGGGGATTTCGTCTATCTGAAGGTGTCACCTATCAGGGGAGTCAGAAGGTTCGGAGTTAAAGGCAAGTTAGCACCCCGGTACGTTGGACCATATCAGATTCAGGCAAAGCGTGGAGAAGTGGCTTACCAACTCAACCTACCAGAGAGCTTGTCAGCAGTGCACGATGTGTTCCACGTGTCGCAATTGAAGAAGTGTCTGCGAGTACCAGAAGAACAGTTGCCAGTGGAGGGTTTGAAAGTCCAGGAGGATCTGACATACATAGAGAAGCCAATGCAGATTCTGGAGTTTGCAGACAGAGTCACCCGGAGGAATACCATCAGAATGTGCAAAGTCAGATGGGGTCACCACTCGGAGGAAGAAGCAACCTGCGAACGAGAAGATGATCTGAAGGCCAAATACCCTGAACTCTTTGCTGACCAACCCTGAATCTCGGGGCGAGATTCTTTTAAGGGGGATAGGTTTGTAACACCCTGAATTTGGGGGTATAAAATTTCTTTGCTCATATTCACAAATTCAGGTGTTACTTCCCTTTTCTCATCCTTCCCCAATCTTCTCATTCTCATTTCTATAGGAGAAAAGTGGTTATTTTATTTGTAACTATAGTCTATTAGCTCAAACTCCAAGGGAGTATGAATTGTTGCATCATGTTGAACCCTGGATTTCACTTTTGTTTGGTGCATAATTCTCAAAAGGTCTAATTTGAATTTGTGGCTTATTTGAATTTGAATCAAATAGAGAAAATAAAAAGAAAAGAGAAAACAAAAACCAGAATAAAAGAAAAAGGAAAAGAAGCCCGCTTCCCCCCGCCCTCTCGGCCTTTCGGCCCATCAGGCCCATCCCGCGCGTGCGCCCTCCCCCCCCCCCCCCCCCCCCCCGCTCTCTCTGCCCTGGCGGGCCCGCCCGTCAGCGTGGCCGCCGTCTCCGCGCCCGCCTCCCTCTCTCTCTGCCCGCGGGCCCGGCCTGTCAGCCCCGCCTTCCCCGCGCCCGCATTCGCTTCCCCCGCTCTCTCTACTCGCCCGGCCCCACCCGTCGGCGCAACCGCTTTCCCCGCGCCCGCTTCCCCCTCTCTCTCTGCCCGTGGGCCCCGGCTGTCAGCCCCGTCGTCCCAGCGTAACCGCCGCCCCGAGCCGCGCGTGCCGCGGACTCCGCACCCACGTCGCGCGTGGAGCTCGCAACTACCTCGCCCTCGGCCACTTGAGCTCAGGACCTCGCTCGCCATCTCCCCCTCCCTCATTTGCGCACCTGCAGGCCCCTCTCTCACCCTCCCCCTCGCTGCGCGCACGCCAAAGCGCCGCCGCCATTAACCGCCGCCGCCCGAGCTCGTTCCTCCGTCGCCGTTGGAGCCCCGCCGTGCCCTCTGCCATGGTGAGCTCCGCCCCGACGTCCACAACCCGGGACGCGCTCCAATTTTCCCTTCCCCTCCCTATTTCCCTCTGCCCGCGCTCACCCGCCGTCCACCGTGCAGCCGCCGGGGTCCGCCACCGTCGACCCGGGCTGCCGCCGCGTCTCCGTCGCCCCCGAGGAGTCCCCGGAGTTCGCCTTGAGGTAAGGAACCTCCCATGCCCTCTCCCTTCCCCTCTATTGCACTCTGTCGCGCTTAATTCCTCGTCGGAGTTGCTTAACGCCGCCGCCGAGCCGCTTCGCCGTGAACCGCCCCCCTCCGGTGCCCCTGTCCCGACCCAGTCCCCACCAGAAGACTCCCCGCGCCCTCCCCAACCTCCCCGGCCATTCAGGTCGCCCCAAGGACCCGCAGGGCCCCCCGCGCCCCTCGTCTCCGGCGAGCTCCTCCGCCGCGGGGACGGGCGCCGCCGCCTCAGCTGGCTGGGGAAGGAGACAGAAGCCAGCCACCCCATCTCCGCCGTCCATCTTAGATCGGACGGCCCTGTTTCAAATAGCCCGAACCCAACCTCAGCCGTTCGCCTGAGATCCGACGGCCCAGAGCCGTTTCCCCCCGCGCCCCGCCTCCCTGCCAATTGGGCCCCGCCTGTCAGCCCGCCTGCGCCCCGCGCTACTCGCCCGACCCCGCCTGTCAGCCCGCCTGCGCCTCGCGCTGCCCGCCCGGTCCCGCCTGTCAGCCGTCCGCCCCGCGCTGCCCGCCCGGCCCCGCCTGTCAGCCGCTCAGGCCGCCGCGCGCTCGCGCGCCCGCCCGCGATCTAATCTCGGGCGTTGATTTGAGATCCAACGGCTATGAAGGCCCGATACCCCTTCGCCCGCGCAAATTCTTAAAGAGACCCCCGGTTTTCTGTAAATTGACCCGCCGTCCCTGGATCTTCGCAGTTAGGTCCTCGGACCTTTTATTTAATTCAAAATAAGTATTTAGGGTATATTTTTAATCCCTAAACTTGTAAAATTCATAACTTTGTCATATGAACTCCAAATTAGGTGCTTCAAATTGCAAAATGCTCATGATGTTTTTGTCTATCTATTTAAACAATGTTTCCCTGCTGTTTCCATGTCCCAATTAATGGTTAATCATTAGGATAGGATTAAGGTTATTGGAACCTTATTTGAGATAATTAGAAGTTGGTAGACTTTAATAAAAGTTGGAGCACTTAAGTTTATGGACTTAAACACCTAAGTTTAGGAGCTTAAAACCAGATAATGATTTAATCCCACCACTGACTTAAACCTGATTAGTGGATAATGAATCACTTTGTATAGTCCTCTACCCCAGCCCTAGAGAATACCAGAGTGCCTATCCCTTTTTTATTATGAACTTGTGATCTCTCTCTGCTGCATATGTTTGGTATATTGTTTTTGCTTGTTATTTCCCAAGTGCATAGTGTGAATGATTACTTTACGTAGACAACGAGCAGTCTGTGTTTCCCGAGGAAGTTGCAGAGGAAGTCCCTGATCAGCAGTTTGGTGAAGGCAAGTGTCCTCTGACCCATTATGTCCTATTCATTTATAACTTACTACCCCGCATTACCTACTTGAAACCTAAGGATTGACTAGCTTTACACTTTACTTTATCCTTGATGACCTTATGGGCTATTATGGTTAGCATTCTGCTACTGCCTTAACTTAATCAATGAACATGATGTGAATATTTATGATACTGTTATCCTGATTATGTTGATGATCTTGTGATACTCTAGGGGGCTCAGGCTGTTTCCTGAGTACCTCTCCGTAAGGACCTGTTCGTTGAGAGACCACCCGGGATAACAGTGCAACCATGAGGGTGAAATGGGGTGCCCTTAGCTAATTAATTAGAGGAACTAGAGGTGTAGTTGCTTCACCGTCGTGCCGTCAATGGGGTCCAGGCACAGTGCTTGCTCTGCCGAGGCTGAGTGCCGAGGTTCTTTCGTTTTGCTTTTGTTAGTCACTCTCCTGCGGGGAGGAGTACTGTGTTTATCAAACTGGAGAAACCTAACGGGCAGCTATGATCTCTAGGGAATCTTTGTAACAGCTATGTAGTGATACCCTGCCGGACCACCTGGGTAGTGGTCAATGGGGATTAGCTCTCCCCGGGCAGAAAGGGAATCATGACTCATGGGTAAAGTGTGCGACCTCTGCAGAGGGTAATGAAACTGATATATCAGTCGTGCTCACGGTTAGGAGCAGCCTTGGGATCCTCTTTGATTAGAGATACAATGATTATGTTTATGGTTTTGGTTCGACTATGATGATGATGTTCCTCGATGAGGAAATGGTTTACGGGTTGGTTATTACTAAAACTTGGCTTCCACTGATAATAAATACCTGACCAACTAAAAGCAACTGCTTGAGCTTAACCCCACATAAAGCTAGTCCACTTCAGCCAAACAGGACATTTGCTGAGTACGTTGATGTGTACTCATCCTTGCTTTACCACAAAACACCAGGTTGTCCGCATTGTAACCACTGCTCCGGAGAAGGCGAAGTCGTGGAAGGAGACTTCCAGGAGTTCCAAGACTACGACGAATTCTAGGTGTGGGTTGGCGGCAACCCCCAGTCAGCTGCCTGTGAAGGCCTTATCTTTACTGCGTTTCGCTAGCACTTTGATTTAACTGTTAAGTTGATGACTATGTGGATGTCTATGACTCTGTGATGTAATGAGTTAATACTCTTTTAAGTTATTATTCGAGCAATGTGCATTGATGTTCATTTATGTAATCGCTGTGTACGTGAGTTCTGATCCTGGCACGTACATAGTTCGCACTTGGTTTGCCTTCCAAAACCGGGTGTGACAGGCTGTCTGTTCGATGGCGCACCGGACAGTCCGGTGCACACCGGACATGTCCGGTGCGACAGCCACGTCACCAAAGCCGTTGGGTACCGACCGTTGGAGCTCGGTCTTCTGGGCCCGCCTGGATGTCCGGTGGCACACCGGACATGCACTGTAGATTGTCCGGTGCGCCAGTATGGGCGTGCCTGACCTCTGCGCGCGCAGCGCGCGCATTTAATGCGTCGCAGGTAGCCGTTGGCGCCGAAGTAGCCGTTGCCCCGCGGTTACACCGGACAGTCCGGTGAATTATAGCAGAGCAGCTTCAATGAATTCCCGAGGCTGGCGAGTTCCGGAGGCCGCTCTTCCTTGGAGCTCCGGACATGTCCGGTGTACACCGGACAGTCCGGAATTATAGCGGAGTCGCCTCTGGAATTTCCCGAGAGTGAAGAGTTCAGCCTCGAAGTCCCTCTGGTGCACCGGACATGTCCGGTGGCCCACCGGACAGTCCGGTGCGCCAGACCAGAGGTGCCTTGGTTGATCCTTTGCTCTTTTGTTGAACCCAATACTTGATCTTTTTATTGGCTAAGTGTGAACCTTTGGCACCTGTATAACTTATACACTAGAGCAAACTAGTTAGTCCTTTTATTTGTGTTGGGCAATTCAACCACCAAAATTATTTAGGGACTAGGTGTAAGCCTAATTCCCTTTCATTAATCGCACCCATCAGGCCTTTTCAGCTTTGTGCTGATGGGGGTTACCAGCTGAGATTAGGAGTCTTGGGGGTACCCCTAATTATGGTCCCCGACAGTAGCCCCCGAGCCTCGAAGGGAGTGTTGATACTCGCTTGGAGGCTTTTGTCACACTTTTTTGCAAGGGGATCGGCCTTCCTCGGTTGCTTTTTGTTCCGGTGGGTGCGCGCGAGCGCACCCGCCGGGTGTAGCCCCCGAGGCCTCGGAGGAGTAGTTTGACTCCTTCGAGGTCTTAGTACGTTTCGTAACGCTTCGGCCGGTCTGGTTGTTCCCTCATGCGAACTGGTCGTAGCCCGGGTGCACAGTCGAGTCCCAAGTTCTCGGGCTGGTATGTTGACGCTGTCAACGGTTTGGCCAGAGCCGGGTTTGCGAGAGTAGCCCCCGAGCCTCCGCACAGAGCGAGAGGACGGTCAGGGACAGACTCGGCTTTTTACATATGCCCCTGTGTCGCCTTTCCGCAAGGAGGAGGGCGGGAAAGCGCCATGTTGCCCTCGGAGGGCGCCGAACATGGTGTCTCTAGTGAGTTGCTAACGGGTAATCTGAGTGGACGCCCGTGCCCCATTTGTTAGGGGTCGGCTAGTGGCCCGGAGGCGCGCTCCAAAAGTACCTGCCGGTGACTTGCCGGACCCGGTCCCCTTATGACGGGGTCCGAGGGCTCGATGCCTCCCTCTGGTGGGATTCCGTTACAAAATCGTTCCCGTTGGTCTCGGAAATGTCCTAGGGTACCTCGGGAGCGCAGCCTAAGCCTCGGTTATGTATCGAACGTACCCAGGGTCATCCCTCGCTCTGCATCTGAGGCAGCTGTCGAACCCTTCGGGGGCCAGCCTACGAACCCCTGATCAATAGTGGGCGCGGAGCCCGAGTGGCCTGAGGCGGCCGTTGAACCCTTTCGAGGGGCCGGCCTTCGAACCTCTGACCATTAGTGGGCGCGGAGCCCGAGTGGCCTGAGGCGGCCGTTGAACCCTTTCGAGGGGCCGGCCTTCGAACCTCTGACCAGTAGTGGGCGCGGAGCCCGGGTGCTCTGAGGCGGCTGTTGAACCCTTCCGAGCGGCCAGCCTTTGAACCTCTTATCAGTAGGGGGGCTCAGGGCCCGCTTCCTTCGCGGAGAAGGATCCCTTTCGGAGTATCCCCTTTTCTGATCCCTGAGGCAAGAGAGAGAAAGAGGAAGTGAAAAGGATACAAAATCGAATGATGTGGCGCACCTTTTTTGACGCGGTCATTATGGCGGAGGTGAAGCGTCGCCTGCTTCGCCTGCCAAAGGTGTCGCCTGTCCTGCCGCAGAGTTAATGCGACGGGACGAATGGTTCATGGGGCGGCCGTTGTGCGTGCGCGAGCCGTTCGAAGAACGGAACACGGACGCGTCGTCTTCCACCGTGGGAGAAGGTCCTTTCGCTATCCCAGGAGGGGACGTGAGCTTGCTGACGACTTGACTGTCGCTTCCGCCCACCTGCCACCGCCATTACTGCCGGCCCATTTCTGGCCGTATCGACCATCGTGCCTCTCCCGCGGCTGACTGACCCGTGACCGATGTGCTCGGTTGGCACTGTCGGGTCATGCGCAGGGTCGCCTCGAGTCGCGGCACTGGTTCCGCAGTCGAGAAGGCGCGGTACTGGCGCGAGTGGCGGTGCAGTTTCTTGCACGTAGTAACCGACGCGCCGGTTACATGACGTGTAGGCCTGGGCCTCCATGCTGGACGCGTCGAAGTCGAAAGGGTGCGCCCCCCCCCCCCCCCCGGGTGCGGTTGCACGCCGCCTACATGGCGGTCCGCCCTTTCACCCGCTGGCCTGGGCGAAAGTGGAGGAATGCTCGTAACCGCTGGGCCATTGTGCGCTTCGCGCACGGCGGTTTGGCTCCTTCTGTCCTGGGGCAGCTTGCATGATGCGTGGGACCCAGCCCCCGTGTCGTAGGGGGAGGACCTTGGAGCGTGTTGGAGAAGGTTCAGCCCGCGACGGCTGAGGACGCAAGTGGGGAGAGTTGCCTTTAAAAGGAGGGTGACCCCCTTGAAAGGCAACCATGTCTTCGCGCTCCCCTTATGCATCGCGTCTTTCCACCTTCCGAGCCCCCAGATGGGGGGCGCCCGCGGTTCTTCCGCCTTGTCGTCGTTGGGGGAACGCAACTTCGCGGAAGTTGGTACCTTTCAGCCATCGTTTGGCTTCAAGGATTTTCATCAGGCAGCCCGGCTGCTTCCCCTCGCCGGTGATCACCCAAGATGGTGACCACCAGTTCGATGGTGGGGAGAAGCGAGCCGGGCTACGATCTTGGTCCCGCCCTTAGCTTCAAGGATCTTCGTCATCCTGGCTGGGGCAGAGGCCAGGCTGAGTCGGAGCTCTACCTCCCGCGCGGGTTCGTGGGTCACCTTCTCCCTCAGCATTCAAGGGAGAGGGTGCTCACCAGCCTAGCGGGAGGGCCGGACTTCAACAACGCGGGGCTGGTCGACGGCGAGCGTCGTCAGCTTCAACGCGTTGGGCTCACTGGCTCAGTTGGCCTGGCTCGGCTCCCGGTGCCCCCTCCCGCCGCAAGAGCGGTTGTCGCGCCGCGCGCACCAAGGGACCGCCCAAGACGTCGCACGCTGCTAGGGTGGCGTTCGTGTTCTAGGGCTGTCCTGCCTTTGCCCCGGTACGGCGCCTCTGCGTGGAGGTCGGTGCTTCGATCGTCCGGGAGGATCCGAGTGGGAATCTGCCGGTGGGCAGATGGCTTCCGTCGTCAGCGCTGAGGTGGCGGTGGCTAAAGAAGTCCTCGTCGCCGATGGGGTCACCGCCACCATCCGCGCTCCGGGCCTCCGGCTCTTTGGCTTTGATAGCTTGTCCTCGCCCCTCGAGTGGGGGCGTGGGCGAGGAGCTCGTCGCAGCAGCGTCCGCCCTGAGGTCATCGCTGCTGCTGTTTGGCCACTTCGGAGCGGGCGTCGTTGTCGCTGCTACCGGAGCGGGCGCCGGCGAGTCACTAGGGGTTTTGTCGCCCCACAGGCCCTCCAACGTGGTGGGTTGTTCGTACCTGCGGGGGTGGAACCGGAGTTCCGTTTGTAATGGCACCTTGAGTGTCGGTGTTTGTTCATTGTGGCTGTCGGGGCCTAAACATGTATGTATCTTTTGGCGTGAAGCCGTGTTTTTCCCTCATTCCGAGCACTAGGACTCGCCTGTCAGCTAACTGAACCGCTTCACCAAGTGTGAGTTGCCTCGTGAGAAGGTGACGAGTGAGGTATCCGTATCCCGGAGGCGTAGGAGTCCCTCGGCTCGATCGGCCTTGCCGCTCGAGGCTTCTCTTGCTTAGTTAAAGGAAACCCTCGGCCGCTCTTCGATGAGCCAGAGCCGGAGGCAGCGGTATCAGCGTGGACAGAGGCAGAGTTGGCTCGAAAAGAAGACTTCGTCGGCCGGAGCCTGACCGGGCCGTCCACTAGCGGGACCGGCGCCGGAGTCGAGTTGCCGAGGCCATGGGCCGGGCTGATGTCCTCGGGGGACAGCTGGCTGAGGCTTCGGAGCAACCAGCCGAGCCGTCTGCTCGAGCCAGACTCCTGGAGGAGACCCTGGCGGCGATGGCCCGGGTGTGGTGTTGACGTCGTCCTTCGGAGTGGAGATCCCCCGACTGTGTTGTCGTTCGAGGCTCGGTCGGACTTCGCCGAAGGTGGTGTTGACGCCGAGGGTGCTGCTGCTCCCCCTCCATTGAGGTCCGAACCTGCAGGATCGGTTTACCTTGTAGTGTGCGTATGTTTCTGCGGCCGCCGAGGCCCAAACATACTGTCGTTGTGTGGTAAAGCTACGTTTCTTTTTCCCTTTGTTTCGAGTATCAAGACTTATTTGTCGGTAACAGAATTGTTTGTCCGAGCGAGAGTTACTTTTCACGGAAGGTGATGAGTGAGGTATCCGTATCCCGGAGGCGTAGGAGTCCCTCGGCTTGATCGACCTTGCCGCTTACGTGTACTCTTACTTGTCCGTAGGATTCTGCTAACGATGTAGTCGAGAAGGCCCGAAGAATCGTTTCGGCAGAAAGGTCTCCGAGCATTAAGACTTGTTCAGTCAGCGGAATCGCTTATCCGAGCGTGAGTTACTTATCGCAGAAGGTGATGAGTGAGGTATCCGTATCCCGGAGGCGTAGGAGTCCCTCGGCTCGGTCGGCCTTGGCTGCTTACGTGTACTCCGTCGTTTTCAGGATCCCACTTTTGAAGTAGTCAAAAAGCACGAAAGACGTTCTGGCAGAAAGACTTTTTCCGAGGAAAATTTTGACGCAGAGGGGGTTCCCCCCTTCTAGCCCCCAAGGGAGGGTCGGGCTTTGCCGAGGCAAGGCTGACCCTTCCTTGATGGTTAGACTTTGAACATGAACGAGGTGTACGAACGACTTGAAAGCATCTTAAGGGTAGAAGCGACGTAGTTGTCGGATGTTCCAAGCGTTGCTGTAGACCTCGCCTTGGCTGTTGGCCAGCTTGTATGTCCCAGGCTTCAGAACCTTGGCGATGATGAATGGCCCTTCCCAGGGAGGCATGAGCTTGTGCCGCCCTCGGGCGTCTTGTCGCAGCCGAAGCACCAAGTCGCCCACTTGGAGGTCTCGGGACCGAACCCCTCGGGCGTGGTAGCGTCGCAGGGACTACTGGTACCGCGCCGAGTGTATTAAGGCCATGTCCCGAGCCTCTTCGAGCTGTTCCAGTGAGACTTCTCGGTCAGTCTGGTTTCTTTAGTCGTCATACGCCCTCGTCCTCGAGGAACCGTATTCTAAGTCCATGGGCAAGATGGCCTCGGCCCCATAGACTAGAAAGAACGGTGTGAAGCCCGTGGCTCGACTCGGCGTTGTCCTCAGACTCCAGACCACCGAGGGGAGTTCCTTCATCCACCGCCTGCCGAACTTGTGGAGGTCGTTGTAGATCCTCGGCTTGAGTCCTTGCAGAATCATGTCGTTGGCGCGTTCCACCTGCCCATTCGTCATGGGGTGAGCCACGGCGGCCCAGTCCACCCGGATGTGGTGACCCTCACAGAAGTCCAGGAACTTTCTGCCGGTGAACTAGGTGTCGTTGTCGGTGATGATGGAGTTCGGGACCCCAAAGCGATGGATGATGTTGGTCAAGAACGCCACCGCCTGTTCGGATCTGATGCTGTTCAGGGGTCGGACCTCGATCCACTTGGAGAATTTGTCGAAGGCGACCAGCAGGTGCGTGTAGCCCCCGGGTGCCTTCTGCAAGGGACCGACGAGGTCCAGTCCCCACACAGCAAACGAGCAAGTGATGGGTATTGTCTGTAGAGCCTGAGCGGGCAGGTGGGTCTGCCTTGCGTAGAATTGAAACCCTTGGCAGGCGCGGACAATTCTAGTGGCGTCGTCCACCGCGGTCGGCCAGTAGAAACCTTGTCGGAAGGCGTTTCCAACAAGGGCTCGGGGCGCTGCGTGATGACCGCAAGCCCTCGAGTGTATTTCTTGTAAGAGCTCCTGGCCTTCGGCGATGGATATGCACCGCTGGAGGATGCCGGAGGGGCTGCGGTGGTAGAGCTCCTTCCCGTCACCCAGTAAGACGAACGACTTGGCGCGCCGCGCCAGTCACCGAGCCTCGGCTCGGTCGAGGGGCAGCTCTCCTTGGTGGAGATACTGCAGGTACGGGGTCTACCAGTTTCGATTAGGCTGGACCCCATTTCGCTCTTCCTCGACGCGCAGTGCCTCACCCTCGGGGGCTGAGGGTGCCTCGGGCCGAGCCGAGGGCGCCTCAGGCTGTGCCGAGGGTGCCTCGGGCTGAGCCGAGGGTGCCTCGAGCTGGGCCGAGGCCTTCTCGGGCTCGGGCGTGTCGTCGGTCTTGACTGAGGGTTGATGTAGGTCTCGGGAGAAGACGTCCGGGGGAACCGTTGTCCGCCCTGGGGCTATCTTAGCCAGCTCGTCCGCAGTCTCGTTGTATCATCGGGCGATGTGGTTGAGCTCGAGCCTGTAGAACTTGTCCTCCAGGCACTGAACCTCATCGCAGTAGGCTTCCATCTTCGGGTCGCGGCAGTGGGAGTTCTTCATAACTTGGTCGATGACGAGCTGCGGGTCGCCGCGAGCGTCGAGGCGTCGGACCCCTAGCTCAATGGCGATGCGCAACCCGTTGACTAGAGCTTCGTACTCAGCCACGTTGTTGGACGCCGGGAAATGGAGGCGCAGCACATAGCGTAGGTGTTTCCCGAGGGGCGAGATGAAGAGCAAGCCCGCGCCTGCCCCTGTTTTCATCAGCGACCCATCGAAAAACATGGTTCAGAGTTCCGACTGGATCGGAGCCGCCGGGAGCTAGGTGTCGACCCATTCAGCCACAAAGTCCGCCAAGACTTGGGACTTGATGGCCTTCCGAGGGGCGAACGAGATCGTCTCGCCCATGATTTCCACCGCCCCCTTTGCAATCCTACCCGAGGCCTCTCGGCACTGGATGATCTCCCCCAGGGGGAAGGATGACACCACAGTCACCGGATGAGACTCGAAGTAGTGTCGCAACTTCCACCGCGTCAGGATCACCGCGTACAACAGCTTCTGAATTTGCGGGTAGCAGATCTTGGTCTCGGATAGTACCTCACTGATGAAGTAAACCGGCCTCTGGACGGGTAATGCATGCCCTTCTTCTTGTCTCTCAACCACGATCGCAGCGCTGACCACCTGAGTGGTAGCAGCGACGTAGATCAAGAGGGCTTCTCCAGCGGCGGGGGGCACCAAGATGGGCGCGTTCGTAAGGAGTGCCTTCAGGTTCCCGAGGGCTTCCTCGACCTCGGAGGTCCAAGTGAAGCACTCGGTCTTTCTTAAGAGGCGGTACAAAGGTAGGCCTCTTTCGCTGAGGCGCGAGATGAAACGGCTCAGAGCCACAAGGCATCCCATGACCCTCTGTACGCCTTTCAAGTCCTTGATGGGCCCCATGTTGGTGATGGCCGCAATTTTCTCCGGGTTGGCCTCGATGCCCCGCTCGGAGACGATGAACCCCAAGAGCATGCCTCGGGGGACTCTGAAGACACACTTCTCGGGATTGAGTTTTACGCCTTTCGCCTTGAGACACCAGAATGTCGCTTCAAGGTCGGAAAGGAGGTCGGAGGCTTTCCTCGTCTTGACTACGATGTCGTCGATGTAAGCCTCGACCGTTCGACCAAGGTGTTCGCCGAACACGTGGTTCATGTACCTTTGGTACGTCGCACCCGCATTCCTCAAACCAAATGGCATAGTAACATAGCAATACATGCCAAAAGGTGTGATGAAAGAAGTCGCGAGCTGGTCGGACTCTTTCATCCTGATTTGGTGATACCCTGAGTAGGCATCGAGGAAAGACAGGGTTTCGCATCCAGCAGTGGAATCCACGATTTGGTCGATGCGAGGCAGAGGATAGGGAACTTTTGGCCAAGCTTTATTTAGACCAGTGTAGTCTACACACATCCGTCATTTCCCTCCTTTCTTTCTCACAAGCACGGGGTTGGCAAGCCATTCGGGATGGAATACCTCTTTGATGAACCCTGCGGCCATCAGCTTGTGGATCTCCTCGCCTATGGCTCTGCGCTTTTCTTCGTCGAATCGGCGCAGAGGTTGCTTCACGGGTCGGGCTCCAGCTCGGATATCCAGCGAGTGCTCGGCGACATCCCTCGGTATGCTAGGCATGTCCGAGGGACTCCACGCGAAAACTTCGGCGTTTGCGCGGAGAAAGTCGACGAGCACTGCTTCCTATTTGGGGTCGAGCTCGGAGCCGATCCGGATCTGCTTGGAGGCGTCGTTGCTGGGGTCGAGAGGGACGGACTTAACCGTCTCCGCTGGCTCAAAGTTGTCGGCATGGCGCTTCACGTCTGGCGCCTCCTTGGAGAGGCTCTCCAGGTCGGCGATGAGGGCCTCAGATTCGGCGAGGGCCTCGGTGTACTCCACGCACTCCACGTCGCATTCGTACGGGTGTCGGTACGTGGGGCCGACGGTGATGATCCCGTTGGGGCCCGACATCTTGAGCTTGAGGTAGGTGTAGTTGGGGACGGCCATGAACTTGGCGTAGCATGGCCTCCCCAGCACTGCGTGGTAGGTTCCTCGGAACCCGACCACCTCGAACGTGAGGGTTTCCCTTCTGAAGTTGGAGGGAGTCCCGAAGCAGATGGGCAGATCGAGTCGTCCGAGGGGTTGGACGTGTTTCCCGGGGATGATCCCGTGAAAAGGCGCCGCATCGGCCTGGACCGAGGACAGGTCGATCTGCAGGAGCTCGAGGGTCTCGGCGTAGATGATGTTGAGGCTGCTGCCTTCGTCCATGAGGACCTTGGTGAGCCTGACGTGCCGATGACGGGGTCGACAACGAGCGGATATTTCCCCGGGCTCGGCACACGGTCGGGGTGATCGCCCTGGTCGAAGGTGATGGGCTTGTCAGACCAGTCTAGGTAGACTGGCGCCGCCACCTTTACCGAGCAGACCTCCCGACGCTCTTGCTTGCGGTGCCGAGCCAAGGCGTTCGCCACTTGCCCACCGTAGATCATGAAGCAGTCGTGGACCTCGGGGAACTCCTCTGCCTTGTGATCCTCCTTCTTGTCGTCGTGGTGGGCCCTGCCACCCTCCGCAGGTGGCCCGGCCCTATGAAAGTGGTGCCGAAGCATGGAGCACTCCTCAAGGGTGTGCTTGACGGGTCCCTGATGATAGGGGCACGGCTCCTTGAGCATCTTGTCGAAGAGATTGGCGCCTCCGGGAGGTTTCCGAGGGTTCTTGTACTCAGCGGCAACGACAAGGTCCGCGTCGGCGGCGTCTCGTTTCGCTTGCGACTTCTTCTTGCCTTTCTTCTTGGTGCCGTGCTGAGCGGATGCCTCGGGAACATCTTCCGGCTGGCATCCCTGGGGCTGCTCGTCCTTCCGGAAGATGGCCTCAACCGCCTCCTGGCTAGAGGCGAACTTGGTGGCGATGTCCATCAGCTCGCTCGCCCTGGTGGGGGTCTTGCGACCCAGCTTGCTCACCAGGTCGCGGCAGGTGGTGCCGGCAAGGAACGCGCCGATGACATCCAAATCGGTGGCGTTGGGCAGCTCGGTGCGCTGCTTTGAGAATCGTCGGATGTAGTCTCGGAGAGACTCTCCCGGCTGCTGGCAGCAGCTTTGGAGATCCCAAGAGTTCCTAGGGCGCACGTACGTGCCCTGAAAGTTACCGGTGAAGGCTTGGACCAGGTCGTCCCAGTTGGAGATCTGCCCCGGAGGCAGATGCTCCAGCCAGGCTCGAGCGGAGTCGGAGAGGAACAGGGGAGGTTGCGAATGATGAGGTTATCATCGTCCGTTCCACCCAGTTGGTAGGCCAGCCGGTAGTCCGCGAGCCACAGTTCCGGCATTGTCTCCCCCGAGTACTTTGTGATGGTAGTCGGGGTTCGGAACCGGATCGGGAACGACGCCCGTCGTATGGCTCGGCTGAAAGCCTGCGGACCGGGTGGTTCGGGCGAGGGACTCCGATCCTCCCCGATGTCGTAGCGTCCCCCATGCCTGGGGTGGTAGCCTCAGCGCACCCTCTCGTGGAGGTGGGCTCGATGGTTGCGGTGGTGGTGCTCGTTGCCGAGGCGACCTGGGGCCGCAGGCGCTGTGTTGCGCGTGTGCCTGGTGTGGACCGAGGCTTCCCGCATGAATCGGGAAGTCGCGGCGCGATGCTCCGAGGGGTACCCCTGCCTTCGTGTAAAGCCCAAAATTGGTAGAAAAAAAAATGATGAGTAGTTCTTTACTAAAACACAAATAAACCATTACCTCATATTGGATTTTTGGTTTGTGCATTCAAAACAATAATAATATTAATAGAAATACATTAATGTTCACATTTGGATTTAAGCCCTAGTTTGCAAATTAGAATTTGGAGAGGGGGAAGGAAAATACTATAACAGATAAAGAAAATAATTAAATAAATAAATAAAAATCCTTCCATACTTGTTTGTTAATTTGTACATTTGAATCTAGGAACAAAGTTCATAGGAAAATTTGGATTTAAAATAGGTATTCAAATGCAAATCCAAATGGGGGATTTAAATCCTAAATAAACCTAGAATTGAGAAAAGAGAAAAGAAGAAAGATTAATAAGGGAATAAAAATAAGTATATAAAAATATATGCATTATTCTTTTACATATTGGATTTTGAACATTTGACACAAAGGTTAAGTCCACAAAAAGGGATTCAAATTCAAACTAGAAGATTCAAATGTATAAAGAAAAATAAAAGAAAAATGGAAAAGAATAAAAACAAACCGACTTGGTGGGCTCACGGGGTGAATTTCGGCCCACTACCGATCTCACTCGTCTCGGCCCAACTCCAAATCCTGGCGCCGACACGCGGGCCCCACGGGCAGCCTCTCATCCCCTCACGCGCGCTCTCGCTGTCTCACCGACACGCGGGCCATGCCCGTCAGCCACCTGCGGCCACTCGCTTCGCACCAAGTCGCTTACCGCGTGGGACCCCTCTGTCATCTCTTCCCCTCCTTCGCGAATTCGGTCTCGCTTCGCGTCGACAGCTCGCGCGCGGAATCCGACCGTGATCCTCGTCGACGGTTGGCAACAACCTTCCGCGCTTCGCTCCTGATGGTGCGGCTACTGGCCACCCTTCTTTTCCCCCTTCTCGGCTATATAAACGTGCGTCGAGCCCTCAACTGGCATGCTCGTCGAACGGAATCGGGGAAAAAGGATTGCTTCGTCCGCCACCACGGGGGCGCGTACTCCTTGCCGTTCGGTGCGCAAGCTCGGCCTTGGGAGCATTGCCGTGATCTCCGCGACTCGGATTTGGTGGCATCTGACCCGGAGAGGCCCTGGTGGTCGGTGGATTGCTCGCCGTCATACAAACTCCGCCGTGCGCCGTGGCCAGAGCTGTTCGCGCTACCAACCGTGGTGAGACTTCCTTCCCCGGATTCGCCCTCTCCTCCTCTGCGCGTAGATCCTTTTGAATCGCAACTTGGGGCGCCAGGGCCGCGGGCCACCTATTCGCCGGCGAGCTTCCGCCGTGACGGATTGGCGGCGCCACCCGTGCTGGCCGGGGATAGGGGCGAGGCCGTTGGGCCATCCGATCTTAGCCAACGGATAAGATTAGATCTGGGGGAGGTGTAACGCACGGCCGTTGATCCGTGCATGTGCGGCTGAGATTAGTCGCGCCTTCATAAAATCGTGGACGTCGATTTTTGATCCGACGGTCTGTATGACCTACCGGTTCAATACGCTTGGATCTAATCTGGGCGCTCGGCTTGCGATCCAACGGCTCAGATTTAATGATACCCCTTCGCGCTGGCACTTTTGTTAAAGAGCCCCCGACTTTAGTTTAAATCAACCCGCCGTCCATGGGCACTGTTGACTGAGTCTCGGGAATCTTACGCAGAGAACCCTGTGTTTCCCAGTAAATGAGGCCCAGTCCAGTGAATAGGAAAATCATAGAAAATGATTTAGAAAATGATTTTTAGTGTTAAAATAAAATCCAGAAACTTAATTAATTCATAACTAATTCATTTTAGCTCCAAATTGAGTCATTCCAATTCCTAAAATTTTGTAATAATATTCTCTACCATTTAGAATCACTGTTTTGACATGAACTCTGTCAGAAAATTTATTTATCATTTAATCATATTATAATCACCTTAAATCTTTGAAAATTCATAACTTAAAATCTATAACTCCAAAATTAATGAATCCTGTTCCTATGATCTTATTTTAATATGTATATTAATAATGTGTATTTTGTTCTTATGTTTGGTGTAATGTTAATCTTGCCTATACACTGTTTGTTTGTATTGCTACGACTAGTGCGAGGTCACGAGTCATCTGAAGATCATCCTGGTACCTGGATTCTCAAGGCCCAGGCAAGTTGTGCCCTTGATCACTTCTTTTCACCTACTCATGTTCTAATTAATCATAATGATCTGCATAGGTTAATTTTGATGGGACCCAATAGGTTACCCTAGTTTGTCTATCTTTATACCTTGTTTACCACTGAACTTTCTGGGTAGTACTTGCTAGTGCTATATGTGGTTTTGGGTATGGAGATACACTAATCATGATTACACTTTTGGTTATCAGTTGTTATTTATTGTTCATGTTAAGATCATTATGTTAATTGGAACATGGAGAACCACCCGGGAAAACAGTGCTACCACAAGGGTGGAATGGGACGCCCTTGGCTGATTAATTAGGAAAGCTAGTGGAAGACTACCTTACCCGAAAGGGGCAAGGGCAGTAGGGGAGAGGTCAGTGTAGGGAGGCCCTCGGGAGGATTTTGCTGCGATGGCGGTCCTGCAAGGGATTCCTGCACTGGATCTTCCTATAAACTGTAGCGGGTTTTCGGAAGCTAGTGGAACTTTGTAAAGGCCTCGTAGTGGATCCCTAGCCATTCACCTCGGTAGTGTCTAAGGGCTTTGCAAACCCTGGCGACATGGGATACACGACTTGTGGGTAAAGATGCGCAACCTCTGCAGAGTGTAAAACTGGTATACTAGCCGTGCTCACGGTCATGAGCAGCTCGGACACTCACATGATTAATCTATGGAACTAAATTCAATTTGTCATATGCATTGCATTGCAGGTGATGTTGATACTTTTGTTCTATTACTTAATTGGGTTGGTATTTACTTATACTTAGTAATTGCTAATAAAATTTTGACCAACATTAAAAGCAATGCTCAGCTCTAACCATCCTTTTTGGTAAAGCCTTACACTGCACGTGAGCTCCCACCTTTGGCGAGTTCATGCACATTATTCCCCACAACTTGTTGAGCAATGAACGTATGTGAGCTCACTCTTGTTGTCTCACACACACCACAGGTCAAGAACAGGTACCGCAGGATGAAGCGTATGGAGGATGCTGCAATGTGTTCGAGAGAGGTCTAGGTCGTCGTCTCCCAGTCAACTTTGGGTTGCTGGACCGTTGTCTCCTTATAATGTAATTATTTATTTTGTATAGAACTCCTGTTATGTAGTAAAGATGTGACATTCGATCCTGTGCCACTATTCATCATATGTGTGAGACTTGGTCCCAGCACACCTGGTGATTATGTTTACGCCCGGGTTTTGGACCCCTAAAATCCGGGTGTTACAGAAGTGGTATCAGAGGAATGTTGACTGTAGGACGAAACCTAGATAGAACTGGACAACCATTCCTTACTTACCTTACTCTGATTCTTTTCTAAACTTATCATAATCTTTAATCTTTTCTCATCTATTTCCGCTTCACTCTGATTATTCTTACCATCTCCTTCTAAAGACAAATGTGGATTTCACACTTTGAAATCATGTACCTAAAAGTGATTTTAGGAATAGGAGACCTAATCCTAGGAACAAAAACAAAATTATTTTTTTATGGTTATCTATGCACTTGAATGTTTGTTCTTATGATACTTGTCTGATTTGGATCTTTGATTGAGTGTGGTGGGTTGTGGAGTAATGTCCACAATTGCGTCTGCATATACACATAGGTATAAAAAAATATATAATTATAAAATAATTAGACAACCTAGATTGTCCCCATTGGAACATATCTAGCTTAAGAGATTTATCTTATCCTAAAAAGCTCTCATTCTAACCAATTCATCTTATCTTAAAAGATTCTCCCTTATCTTAATAGATCCATCTTATCTTAAAAGATACTCATCCTATCTTGAAAAGATTGTATCTCATCCTAATAGGTCTAACTGGTCTCAAAAGATTCTATCTTATCTTTATGGATCCATCTTGTCCTAATAAGCATACTTATCCACCCTAGTTTAACAACCATGATCTAATGCAAATTAACTAGATCTTATCTAGTCAAACAAGTCACACCAATCTAACCTAGATCTGATCAAATCTAAAGTGACTTATCAAACAAGTTAGATAATACTGATGAAATAGTCTAGACTCTACCCCTATAGAACAGGTCTTAACTTAGTTCACCCTGCACTAAATTAAGAATGACAGATTGACTTGGCCATATGCAACTACCTTAACCATCTGATAGTTGCATAACCTCTCAATTATAAACTAGCAAGAGACTCTATCTTATCATAACTAATCTCAAAAACATTCTAACATATTCTACCCTGTTGGACCTATCTAACCTAAACTAGTCCAATCTAGTCATATCCAATTTAATCTAGATCTTATCTTACCTAATGTGACCTGATCTAGTGTGGTCTAATGTTATCTAACTTAATGTGGTCCACTTAAACAGATTAATGACACTAGTAGAAGAGATTAGACCCCACTAGCCATGTATTAACTTAACTTAGCACATTGGATTGATTTAACCATGAGCTAACCCAACCCATAGAGCCATGATGAATGGTATAACCTTTCTATTCCCACCTAATAACAAACAAACTTTTAACCTACACATAATCCATCCTACTCACATATATCTTAACCATATGTCCTTAACTCGGATGGCAACTCCAAGAAGAAAGGCCAAAGGAGACCAACCACATCAAAGAAGGATAAGCATTAACTCAAGACTTCAAAGATCAAGTTGAATCGCCAATGGAGTCAAGATCCACAAATCTTGGATGGAGTCTTTCCTTACCCTACACTTTCTTACCTAAACCCATCTATGCTTTAAAGGCATCTTCTATCCTACATAATAAAGTGGACATACATATATACACCCATGCTTTCCTAACCACCAGTTCCACCAAGCTACATAAACATATATATAGATTACGACTATTTGTAAGCTCTAAGTGTTACTTTAGTTAGTAGTTGATAAGATACTATTTTAGTTGGAATAATAAGGTCTAATTGACCCCATGTATTGCTAATAAATTATGCATCATGCCAAGATTTTTCTTTGTGCGTATGTTTTGAGATAACTTGGTTATATATCCCTTTTCTTACAAATCTCGAGGACGAGATTATTTTTAAGGGGGGTAGGATTTGTAAAGCCCAAAATTGGTAGAAAAAAATGATGAGTAGTTCTTTACTAAAACACAAATAAACCATTACCTCATATTGGATTTTTGGTTTGTGCATTCAAAACAATAATAATATTAATAGAAATACATTAATGTTCACATTTGGATTTAAGCCCTAGTTTGCAAATTAGAATTTGGAGAGGGGGAAGGAAAATACTATAACAGATAAAGAAAATAATTAAATAAATAAATAAAAATCCTTCCATACTTGTTTGTTAATTTGTACATTTGAATCTAGGAACAAAGTTCATAGGAAAATTTGGATTTAAAATAGGTATTCAAATGCAAATCCAAATGGGGGATTTAAATCCTAAATAAACCTAGAATTGAGAAAAGAGAAAAGAAGAAAGATTAATAAGGGAATAAAAATAAGTATATAAAAATATATGCATTATTCTTTTACATATTGGATTTTGAACATTTGACACAAAGGTTAAGTCCACAAAAAGGGATTCAAATTCAAACTAGAAGATTCAAATGTATAAAGAAAAATAAAAGAAAAATGGAAAAGAATAAAAACAAACCGACTTGGTGGGCTCACGGGGTGAATTTCGGCCCACTACCGATCTCACTCGTCTCGGCCCAACTCCAAATCCTGGCGCCGACACGCGGGCCCCACGGGCAGCCTCTCATCCCCTCACGCGCGCTCTCGCTGTCTCACCGACACGCGGGCCATGCCCGTCAGCCACCTGCGGCCACTCGCTTCGCACCAAGTCGCTTACGCGTGGGACCCCTCTGTCATCTCTTCCCCTCCTTCGCGAATTCGGTCTCGCTTCGCGTCGACAGCTCGCGCGCGGAATCCGACCGTGATCCTCGTCGACGGTTGGCAACAACCTTCCGCGCTTCGCTCCTGATGGTGCGGCTACTGGCCACCCTTCTTTTCCCCCTTCTCGGCTATATAAACGTGCGTCGAGCCCTCAACCGGCATGCTCGTCGAACGGAATCGGGGAAAAAGGATTGCTTCGTCCGCCACCACGGGGGCGCGTACTCCTTGCCGTTCGGTGCGCAAGCTCGGCCTTGGGAGCATTGCCGTGATCTCCGCGACTCGGATTTGGTGGCATCTGACCCGAGAGGCCCTGGTGGTCGGTGGATTGCTCGCCGTCATACAAACTCCGCCGTGCGCCGTGGCCAGAGCTGTTCGCGCTACCAACCGTGGTGAGACTTCCTTCCCCGGATTCGCCCTCTCCTCCTCTGCGCGTAGATCCTTTTGAATCGCAACTTGGGGCGCCAGGGCCGCGGGCCACCTATTCGCCGGCGAGCTTCCGCCGTGACGGATTGGCGGCGCCACCCGTGCTGGCCGGGGATAGGGGCGAGGCCGTTGGGCCGTCCGATCTTAGCCAACGGATAAGATTAGATCTGGGGGAGGTGTAACGCACGGCCGTTGATCCGTGCATGTGCGGCTGAGATTAGTCGCGCCTTCATAAAATCGTGGACGTCGATTTTTGATCCGACGGTCTGTATGACCTACCGGTTCAATACGCTTGGATCTAATCTGGGCGCTCGGCTTGCGATCCAACGGCTCAGATTTAATGATACCCCTTCGCGCTGGCACTTTTGTTAAAGAGCCCCCGACTTTAGTTTAAATCAACCCGCCGTCCATGGGCACTGTTGACTGAGTCTCGGGAATCTTACGCAGAGAACCCTGTGTTTCCCAGTAAATGAGGCCCAGTCCAGTGAATAGGAAAATCATAGAAAATGATTTAGAAAATGATTTTTAGTGTTAAAATAAAATCCAGAAACTTAATTAATTCATAACTAATTCATTTTAGCTCCAAATTGAGTCATTCCAATTCCTAAAATTTTGTAATAATATTCTCTACCATTTAGAATCACTGTTTTGACATGAACTCTGTCAGAAAATTTATTTATCATTTAATCATATTATAATCACCTTAAATCTTTGAAAATTCATAACTTAAAATCTATAACTCCAAAATTAATGAATCCTGTTCCTATGATCTTATTTTAATATGTATATTAATAATGTGTATTTTGTTCTTATGTTTGGTGTAATGTTAATCTTGCCTATACACTGTTTGTTTGTATTGCTACGACTAGTGCGAGGTCACGAGTCATCTGAAGATCATCCTGGTACCTGGATTCTCAAGGCCCAGGCAAGTTGTGCCCTTGATCACTTCTTTTCACCTACTCATGTTCTAATTAATCATAATGATCTGCATAGGTTAATTTTGATGGGACCCAATAGGTTACCCTAGTTTGTCTATCTTTATACCTTGTTTACCACTGAACTTTCTGGGTAGTACTTGCTAGTGCTATATGTGGTTTTGGGTATGGAGATACACTAATCATGATTACACTTTTGGTTATCAGTTGTTATTTATTGTTCATGTTAAGATCATTATGTTAATTGGAACATGGAGAACCACCCGGGAAAACAGTGCTACCACAAGGGTGGAATGGGACGCCCTTGGCTGATTAATTAGGAAAGCTAGTGGAAGACTACCTTACCCGAAAGGGGCAAGGGCAGTAGGGGAGAGGTCAGTGTAGGGAGGCCCTCGGGAGGATTTTGCTGCGATGGCGGTCCTGCAAGGGATTCCTGCACTGGATCTTCCTATAAACTGTAGCGGGTTTTCGGAAGCTAGTGGAACTTTGTAAAGGCCTCGTAGTGGATCCCTAGCCATTCACCTCGGTAGTGTCTAAGGGCTTTGAAAACCCTGGCGACATGGGATACACGACTTGTGGGTAAAGATGCGCAACCTCTGCAGAGTGTAAAACTGGTATACTAGCCGTGCTCACGGTCATGAGCAGCTCGGACACTCACATGATTAATCTATGGAACTAAATTCAATTTGTCATATGCATTGCATTGCATTGCAGGTGATGTTGATACTTTTGTTCTATTACTTAATTGGGTTGGTATTTACTTATACTTAGTAATTGCTAATAAAATTTTGACCAACATTAAAAGCAATGCTCAGCTCTAACCATCCTTTTTGGTAAAGCCTTACACTGCACGTGAGCTCCCACCTTTGGCGAGTTCATGCACATTATTCCCCACAACTTGTTGAGCAATGAACGTATGTGAGCTCACTCTTGCTGTCTCACACACACCACAGGTCAAGAACAGGTACCGCAGGATGAAGCGTATGGAGGATGCTGCAATGTGTTCGAGAGAGGTCTAGGTCGTCGTCTCCCAGTCAACTTTGGGTTGCTGGACCGTTGTCTCCTTATAATGTAATTATTTATTTTGTATAGAACTCCTGTTATGTAGTAAAGATGTGACATTCGATCCTGTGCCACTATTCATCATATGTGTGAGACTTGGTCCCAGCACACCTGGTGATTATGTTTACGCCTGGGTTTTGGACCCCTAAAATCCGGGTGTTACACTTCGGGAGGTAGAGCTTTCAGCCCGTCGGATCGCGGCATCCTCCAGGACATTCTTGAGCTCTCCCCGGATACGCCGCCCTTCGGTGGTTGATGGTTCAGGCATTGCGCGGAGAAGTACGCTGCTGCAGCCAGGTTCTGGCCGACCCCACTGGAAGCCGGTGGTGGCCTTGCCCTGACATCGTCGGCGATGCGGAGCTGGATGCCCTAGGGTAGATGACGCACTTCTCCGGCCGAAGCTTGGTCTACCCATTCCTGCCCGATGTTTCGGCGGAGCGGCTCAAGTGTTCCTGCTCCCTCGTCGAGCTTGGCCTGCATCTCGCGGATTTGCTCGAGCTGTGCGTCCTGACCCCCTGTAGGGACTGGGACCACAGCTAGCTCCCGAAGGATGTCAATGCGAGGCGCAGGTATAGGGGGATCACCGTTTTCCGGTATACCAAGATGGTTGCCTTCGTCGGGACCCCCTAGATCGACGTGGAAACATTCACGACTTGGGCCGCAGTCTTCGTCGCCGAAGCTGCGGCTACCGTCGGAACAATCGGAGAGGCAGTAGTCGCATGCGGTCATGAAGTCCCGCAAGGCACTGGGGTTACCGAGCCCGGAGAAATCCCAACCAAAGTCGGGCTCATCATCTTCCTCAAAACCCGAGGGTCCATAGGTCGAGACGGCCGTCAGCTGGTCCCAGGGTGACAGCATATGATACCCCGAAGGGTTGGTGCATGCCTCTATGGAGGCTTCTACCAAAGCGGGGTCGCTTGGTGGGTTGAGGCTGAATCAAAAAGGCACGAGACAGGAATCGGTCGGTACCTCTTGGTCGACAGGCGATGACGAAGTCACGTCAGGGGCAGACTGCACCGTCGTCTCAAGTACGAGGGTGACGCCCAGCAAGTCCTTCGCGAGCGTGCTGGCGTCATCCGTCCGCTTGGAGTTGGCGTGTTGCGGGGAAACGGCGCTCGTCTTCGTCTCAGACGCGAGGTCGACGCCCGACGTGTCCCCCGTTGGGGCGCCGGCGCCGTCGACTCGCTCGACAGCCGACGAGGTGCCGCCTCCTGCTTGGCCACGGTTGCCCCGCCTCCTCCTCCGTCGGCGGGGGAGGTGACGGGACAAACTCGAAGGTTGTTCTTCTGCCTCGTGGGGAAGACGTCGTCGATTCCGCCGCCGGCGGGCGGGTTGTCGGCCACCATTGTTGCCGTCGCACGGTGGAGGAAGGAGTATCATGTCGCAGCTGCCGTCGAGGGACATGAACTCAAGACTCCTGAAACGGAGCACCTTTCTGGGTTGGAAAGGTTGCTGGAGACTACCCATCTAGAGCTTGACGGGAAGCTGTTCGTCAACACGCAGCAGGCCCCTACCTGGCGCGCCAACTGTCGGCGTTTCGACCCCGGGGGGTCCCTGCACCGACGAGTAAATTGTTGCTGCGTGTCCCAGCCCAGATGGGTCGGCGCGAGACGGAGCACGAATGGGGGGAGAAGAGAGAAAAAGGGGAAACCCGTGGCCTCCGTGTTGTCCTGCGCCCAGGTCGGGTGCGCTTGCAGTAGGGGGTTACAAGCGTCCGCGTGGGGGGAGAGCGAGGGACTCTACGCGTCGTCCCGTCCTCCCTGCGGCCAACCTTCTCGTAAGAGAGCCCTGGACCTTCCTTTTATAGGCGTAAGGAGAGGGTCCAGGTGTACAATGGGGGGTGTAGCAGTGTGCTATCGTGTCTAGCAGAGAGGAGCTAGTGCCCTAAGTACATGCCGTCGTGGCAGCCAGAGAGGTTTTGGCACCCTGTTCATGTGATGTCGTGGCCGTCGGAGGAGCGTTGGAGCCTTGCGGAGGGACAGCTGTCGGGGCTGTCGAGTCCTTGCTGACGTCTCCTTGCTTCCGTAAGGGGCTGAGAGCCGCCGTCGTCATGGAGCACGCGGGGCGCCATCATTATCTGTTTACCGGGGCGAGCCAGATGGGACGCCGGTCTTGTTCCCCGTAGCCTGAGCTAGCTAGAGATAGGGTAATGATGGCCCCCCTGTGACGTGGTCGGTCCGAGCCCTGGGTCGGGCGAGGCGGAGGCTCCTCCGAGGTCGGGGTCGAGTCGGTCTTCCAAGGTCGAGGTCGAGTCCGAGCCCCGGGTCAGGCGAGGCGGAGACTGTCGTCCGAGGACCGAGGCTAAGGCCGAGTCCGAGCCCTGGGGTCGGGCGAGGCGGAGTTCGTCGTCTTCCAGGGCCGAGCCCGAGTCCGAGCCCTGGGGTCGGGCGAGGCGGGGTTCGTCGTCTTCCAGGGCTGAGCCCGAGTCCGAGCCCTAGGGTCGGGCGAGGCGGAGTTTCCTATGGCGCCCGGGGCCGGTCTTGGCTGATGTCAGCCTCACTCTGTCGAGTGGCACAGCAGTCGGAGCGACGCAGGCGGCGCTGTCTTCTTGTCAGGCTGGTTAGTGGAGCGGCGAAGTGACTGCGGTCACTTCGGCTCTGTCGACTGAAGGGCGCGCGTCAGGATAAGGTGTCAGGCCATCCTTGCATTAAATGCTCCTGCGATACGGTCGGTCGGTGTGGCGATCTGGCCAAGGTTGCTTCTTGGTGAAGACTGGGCCTCGGGCGAGCCGAAGGTGTGTCCGTCGCTTGAGGGGGTCCTCGGACGAGACGTGAATCCTCTGGGGTCGGTGGCCCTTGCCCGAGGCTAGGCTCGGGCGAGGCGGGGTCGTGTCCCTTGAGTGGACCGAGCCTTGACTTAATCGCACCCATCAGGCCTTTTCAGCTTTGTGCTGATGCGGGTTACCAGCTGAGATTAGGAGTCTTGGGGTACCCCTAATTATGGTCCCCGACACCTAGTTAGGGTTATATAGACAAATACCGACTTTGCTCCTGAGATATCTTATATCTTTATATAAGGAACATATACACCCCATCATAATACATAGATGAGAAAGAGGCCAGAGGCCCAACCCTACATTGTGTCTCGTGTGTTTCCTCTGTCGTGCTTATAGAAAGAGAGATGGATCTTCTATAGCTTCTGGCGCCTCTACTGCTAATGGGAGGGAAGAGAGCGAATTTGGTGATCCGTAGTAACGTAGTTCTTAACACGTTATCAGCATGCTTTACCTCAACGTTGCTGTGGGATCCGATCTGCACTGACTCTTCAACATGACGGTAGGTCCCCGGGCTAGCCGAATGTTGGGGCGAAGGCGAAGACGCTACCCTCCGCTCCAGCCTTCGTCTATCTCGCTACGCCGACAGGAAGCAGAACGACCGGCGAGGTCCACCCTTCGTCTTCTACACTACAAGACGAAGGCCTACGGCGATGTCGCCCCGTCCCACGTCCTCACTCCACCTGGAGGCCCACGTGGGATTCGGCCCATTGTAACGGGCCCCGCTCGGATAAGTGTGTTATGGGCCCGATTTGTAATAGCTTTTCTGTAATGACAGTCTGTAACCCTCCTTTACAGGAATATTCCGGGGATAGACCGGGTGCCTAAGGGCACATGCGTCCTTACATTGAGACGTTGGGCACTCAGGCGCCTATAAATACCCCCGTACAGTGCCCTTGAGAGGCTGGATTAACAGAGCAATTGCCGCCTCAAGTTAAACCGTGTTCACATCTCTCTCACTCCCCTGTTGGAATCAACCTGCCCGGGAACGCAAGTTCCAACAATGGCGCCCACCGTTCGTGCTACGAGAAAACCACCCGCGATGGCACCCAAAAGAGCTAACTCGAAGGCAGCCCCATCCGTCGATGAAGCAGTGAGGGCAGCCCTGCTAGCTGAGAAAAAGAGCAAGGCCCTCGCCGACAACACCCACCAAGGAGCTGGCGAAGACGAAGCACATAGCAAGAGACAGCGCAACGATCAACACACTCCAGAAGGCACCCTTCGCACCTGCAGCTCCGAAGGACAGCCACAAGCGCCACCCCCAGGCTTCGCACCACCAGAGGGCGAGGACGTAGCAGAGGACGGCAAGGTCCTCGGTATCTCCGCAGAAGAACAGCTACAGCTACGGGCCCTGCGCCTCAAAAATCGTAACCTCCAGAAGCAGAAGGAAATCCTCGAGGCCAAGCGCCAACGTGTCTCTACGCAGGCCAAGGTGCGCCAAATGATACGGGATGAGGAGCAGAGGGCTCAAGAGCTTGAGCAGGAGATTGCGCTCATGCAACGCGAAGGCCAATATGATCTGCAGCACGGCCCGCCCCTCTAGCAGCGCGCGCCAGTCGGAGACCTTTTCGTTCCTCAGCGCGGACCCTTCATCCCGCACGCTGCAGCTTTCCAAGGCATCAATTACCTTGACGAGCGGAGCCCCCTGGCGCTGCAACTGCAAGTGTCACTAGGGCCCGCCAACTTCAGGGCAGGGACCTACCCTAAGTACAACGGCAACACTGACCCAGCACAGTATATCATGAGCTATCAAGTCACCGTTGCATCATTCGGAGGGGACGACGCCACGATGGCCAAGTCATTCATCATCGCCCTCGAAGGCCCCGCTCTCACCTGGTACACCAGGTTGCCCCCGTTGTCCATTGACTCGTGGAGAAGTCTCTGGGACAAATTTCTGCTCAACTTCCAAGGGTACCGCCCAGACACCGATGCCTTGGCCGAATTGTCACTCTGCAAGCAGCTGGAGAGAGAAACTCTGTGGGAGTACTACCGCAAGTTTCTGACTCTCAAGTCACAACTGCCTTCGGTTGATGACCAAATCGCCATTCACTACGCCATCAGTGGCCTTCGCGCTGGCGTCCTTTACAGCCACTGCATCAGGGATCCACCCAAGAACCTCCAGGAGCTGTATCAGCTGTTCGAAAAATATGCCAGATTCGAAGAGCTCCACCAGCGCAAGGTTGAGTCCCAGAGGAAACCCAAGGACCCTCCGCAGTCCAGCCGAACGTGGACGAGACCTTCGCAGTCAGATTCCGGTCGGGATGGCCGCAGTCAGCAGCAGGTACATAACATCGCCAACCAGCACCCCGCTGGTGGGGCCCCTCGTCGCCAAGATTATCCCACCCAGGGCCGCGGCAATGGAACTCGTGGTCGGGGCCGAGGGCGAGCGCAACAGCCGCGCCGATTTGACTGCTTGTTTCATGGCGAAGACTGTGCGCACCCAACAAGGGACTGCCCGGAAACGAAGGCCACCAGGGACAGGATGTCTCGAGCGCAACCAGCCAACAACCCAAGAGTTGTCGCGCACACATATCAACAACTCCCACAACCATACAACCATGACCCCGCACAACATCCACCTAACCACGCATACTAACACCACCAGGAGGTACAAATCGTACCTCCCCCACTCCCACCTCCACCCCCGCAACAGCCAAACATCCACCACCCAAACCACCCCCAAGCACCAAAACAAGAAGACTTCGCTGATCAGCCGTATCGCGGAGTCATTCACATGATCACTAGGGGGTCCAGCGTCGACTTCGACACGAAGCGACAGAAGAGGGACCATTACCGCAGCGTCAACCACATCGCCGTCACAGGTCCAGTCATGCAGACAAAGTGGTCCCATGTGCCGTTGACTTTCGACGCCAGAGATCTCGACCTGCGCAGCGCACCCCACATCGACGCCATGGTCATCAACTGCAGCGTGGCAGGCTGGGACCTACACAAAGTCTTAGTTGACAATGGCAGCCAGGCGGACATCATTTTCCTCCACGCCTTCGACCGCATGGGCATCAGCCACAGCTTGCTGAAACCTTCGGACAACCCCTTATATGGCTTCGGCGGCAAGGGCACCTTCCTATGGGCAAAATAGAGCTACCCCTGTCCTTCGGTGTAGCACCCAATGCACGAAGTGAGTAGGTCACTTTCGACATCGTCGACATGGTGTACCCGTACAACGCCATAATGTGTCGGGGCTCCATCAACAAGTTTGAGACAGCCATTCACGGACTTTACCTGTGCATGAAAATCCCGGGCCCGCAAGGCATGATCACAGTCCATGGCAACCAGCAGGCCGCGCGCAACATAGAAAGAGACTTCGTTCCAGGGCAAAGGAACGTACACTGCCTCACGGCATAGCACGAGGTCCCCGAGGCTACCCGCCCAACCGCCAATGGGCATGAAAAGGCACAGCTGCAAAGCAACGATGGGACGAAGACAGTTCCCCTTGACCAGGCAACACCCAAGCAAACGGTCATCATAAGCGAGGACCTTACTTCGCATGATGAGGAGAGACTCATCTCCTATCTTTCCAAAAATAAGGACGTCTTCGCCTGGTCCGCCCTCGACCTGGTCAGAGTCAGTCGCACCATTATTGAGCATAGCTTGGGCATCGACCCTTCGGTGAGGCCGAAGAAGCAGAGGCTACGCAAAATGTCAGATGAGAAGATAGAACCGTCAAGGCCGAGGTACACCGCCTGCTTGAGGCCAAATTCATCGAACCAGTCGCCTACCCTACGTGGCTAGCCAACGTAGTCATGGTGCAAAAGAAGAGTGGCAAGTGGCGGATGTGCATTGATTTCACCAGCCTCAACAAGGCCTGCCCCAAGAACAATTTCCCCCTGCCTCGGATCGACAAGATCGTCGATAGCGCGGCTGGGTGTGAAGTCATGTCACTCCTTGACTGCTTCTCTGGCTATCACCAGATATATATGAAGGAGGAAGACAAGGCCAGCACCAGTTTCATAACTCCCTTCGGCACGTACTGCTTCATCAGAATGCCGGAGGGACTAAAGAACGCTGGGTCCACGTTCTCTCGCCTCACCAAGACAGTGCTCGAGAGCCAAGTCGACAGAAACATATTTACGTATGTGGACGACATCGTCGTCGCCAGCAAAAGCAAAGAGGACCACCTGGCCGACCTCGCAAAAACATTCGCGAACATGCGGGACGCACGACTTCGCCTAAACCCTGAAAAGTGTGTCTTTGGCGTTCGCCAGGGGAAGATACTGGGCTACCTGGTGTCACACCGCGGGATCGAAGCCAACCCGAGCAAGATCCAGGCTATCATCAACATGACGCCCCAGCAGTCAGCCAGAGACGTCCAACGACTGACAGGCAGATTGGCCGCCCTCAACAGATTCATTTCCAAGTCCACCGAGCGAAGCTTACCTTTCCTCAAAACGCTACGCGGCGCAAAGGACTTTGCATGGGGACCAGAGCAAGCGGCGGCCTTCGCATCACTAAAGCAGCACCTCTCAGAGCTGGCAATTCTTACAAGCCCCAACCCCTCGCTACCCTTGTTGCTCTACGTCGCAGCTTCACCGCACGCGGTCAGCGCAGCGCTGGTTCAAGAACAGGACAGAGAGGGCACGACCAGGCAGTGTCCAGTTTATTACGTCTCCGAAGTACTCACGCCATCCAAATGCAACATGATGGAGCTGGAAAAAATCGCCTATGCAGTCGTTATGGCTTCGTGCAAGTTGTGCCACTATTTTGAAGCGTTCAAGGTGCGGGTCACCTCGGATAGGGGACTCGGCGAATTATTCAGAAATCCGGAGGCATCTGTCTGGATCGCCAAATGGGCAGTCGAGCTTTCCGGCTACCATATCACCTTCGAGCCCAGGACATCCATCAAGTCACAAGTCCTGGCAGATTTCATCGTTGACTGGACCGGGCCAATAACGCAGCCGAACACAGCTGCAGAGAAGGTGTGGACCATCCACTGCGATGGCGCATGGTGCCATGCGGGGGCAGGCACAGCGTCAGTCATTACTTCACCCACAGGGGTCAAGCACAGATATGCAGCACGTCTCAGCTTTGCTTTGGAGTCCGACAAATGCACCAACAACGTAGCAGAGTACGAAGCTGTCATCCTCGGCCTTCGCAAGCTACGGGCACTTGGTGTCACCACATGCATAATCAGAATAGACTCTAAAGTAGTTGTCGGCCAAGTCGAGAAAGATTACGCAGCAAAGAACCCCGCACTTATGCAGTACCTCGCGGCTGTCCGCAGTCTCGAGAGACAGTTCAAAGGCTTCACCTTGCAGCACGTGGACCGAGCCAAGAACGAGGAAGCCGACGCATTGGCCAAGGCAGCCACCAGAGGCGAGGCCCTGCCCTCCAACGTATTCTACCATGTCATCGGCACGCCAGCCGTTTGCAGCCCAGAGGGCCTCCAAATAACCAACGACACCGAAGGCCACCGCATAGTCAACCTCATCATGACCGAACACTGGCGGGCACCAATAACCATGTTCCTGTAGGGATATTACCATCCAAGCGATATCAACGAGGCTAAGCGCCTCAAACACCGAAGCTGGGACTTCGCTCTCATTGAGGGACAACTTTACAAGAAGGGGGTCAGTCAACCCATGCTTAAATGTGTCACCGAGATCGAAGGCGTCCAGATCCTGCGTGAAGTCCACAGCGGAACTTACGGCTCTCACGCGGGGCCTAGGGCCCTAGCTGTCAAGGTGATCCGTCAAGGCTTCTACTGGCCTGCTATGATCTGCGCCGCGAATCGGGTCACAAGGTCGTGCGAAGTCAGCCAAAAGTTTTCTCCATGCTCGGGAAGCCCTTCGCAGTTCACAAAGCTAATCGCCCACACGTGGCCCCTTCAGCGCTGGGGCGTGGACATTGTTGGGCCACTACCCACGGCCTAAGGGAACCTCAAGTTCATCTTCGTCGTCGTCGAGTATTTCACCAAGTGGATCGAGGCAAGAGCAGTATCAACGATAACATCGAAGACTGCCCAGAAATTCTTCTGGCAAAACATTGTTTGCCGATTCGGAGTCCCGTCCGAGCTCACAGTTGACAATGACAAACAATTTGACAGCCAAGACTTCAGGGACTTCTGCTTCTCCATTGGCACCAAGCTTGCCTTCGCCTCGGTATATCACCCACAATCCAACGGCGTCGTGGAGCGCGCCAATGGCAAGATTTTCACGGCGATCAAGAAAATGCTTCTCGACGACAAGAAGGGTAAATGGGTCGACCTGCTACCTGAAGCAGTCTGGGCGCTGAACACGACCGAGTGTCAGGCGACCGGATTCACTCCCTTTCGCCTGCTATACGGCTCAGAGGCCATGACCCCGCAGGAAATCAAGCATGGGTCCCCAAGGACAAGCGCTTCAGCCTCACCCGACGTAGACGAGCTAACCTCCAAAGATCTCATCGACGGAGACCGCGTCTTCGCCCTGCAGGCCCTCAATAAATATCAAGCCCAAACAAAGACCTGGCGCGACCACGCAGTCGTCCCGAGAGAATTCAACGAAGGGGACCTCGTACTCGTCCGAACAACCCGGACAGAGTCACGAGGTAAGCTGGAGCCGAAGTGGGAAGGACCATTCATCGTCAAGACGAAGTCGTCTCCCAGCGCGTATAGGCTAACAACGCAATCTGGTAAAGACCTGGAGCATTCCTGGGACATAGATAATCTCCACAAATTTTTTGTTTGACTCCTCAGGGCCATCACACCCTTGTAATTAACCAAACATTATCATTCTGGCCCGTACTCTTTTCCTCCCGGGGTGAGGTTTTTAATGAGGCGGAGCCATGCAATATACCCACAAAAATCCCCCGCAAAAATTAAGACACGTCGAAAAAGACCGCATCGACAGACTTCGGCATTCGACCACACCAAAGTCACCGCGAGGGGCAGCGCTTACTACCCTCGCGTGCGACACTTCGTGCAAAAGTCGCATACGGGTGCAGCCGGAATAGCACAATAAGTGCGAAAAATCGAAGTCTTTTCCAAAAGACTATCCGTGCAAAAGTCGCCTACGGGTGCAGCCGGAATAGCACAATAAGTGCGAAAAATCGAAGTCTTTTTCAAAAGACTATCCGTGCAAAAGTCGCCTACGGGTGCAGCCGGAATAGCACAATAAGTGCGAAAAATCGAAGTCTTTTTCAAAAGACTATCCGTGCAAAAGTCATCTACAGGTGCAGCCGCAATATCACAATAAGTACGAAAAATCGAAGTCTTTTTGAAAAGACTATCCGTGCAAAAGTCGCCTACGGGTGCAGCCGGAATAGCACAATAAGTGCGAAAAATCAAAAGACTACCCGTGCAAAAGTCGCCTACGGGTGCAGCCGGAACAGCACAATAAGTGCGCGAAATCGAAGTCTTTTCCAAAGATTATCCGTGCAAAAGTCGCCTACGGGCAAGTGCGCAAAATCGAGGTCTTCTCCAAAAGACTCCGCACAAAATACGCCTACGGGTGCAGCCGGACTAACTCAACAAATGCGCAAAATCAAAGACTTCCCCAAAAGCACCCGAACACAAGCCGCCTACGGGCGCGGCCGGTTCAACGAAGGCACGTAGCCTCATCATACAAATCATAGTTACACACACACAGCAAGGGCATCACACATTACAACAGCTCAACCTTCGGGATGATACCCATCTCCCTATAGTTGAACAACATTATCCTCAATTCCTAACCCTCAAAAAGATTTCGCAGCTCACCCTCACCTACACTTGCCCCAGCCGACAAAGACAACAATTCCCGTTTGGCAGTCCCGTCCACACGAAGACGACCACCCTCCACCTCACCATGATGACGCCTATCACTTCGCGACAACTCACTCACTCTCTGCTTCGCCACCGCCCTTCGCCGCCTACGCCCAGCACTCGCACCCGGAATATCCTCACCCGTCACACGCAGAGAAGTCTCCGCTGCAGCCACATCCAATGCTGCAAAATAGTCTAAGTCCTCATCCGAAGACCCCTATGTCCACACAATCGAACTCCCAGAATCATCAGACTCAAAAAACTTAGACATAGGATCATCAGAATCGTCTTCAGCAACCACGGTCGAAGCCACAAAATTAGCATTGTCAGTAGCGGTTGCGTGCGCAGGCCCAAAACCCTGAACCTACGCAGCAACCGAAGTTCAGTAACACTCAGACGAGATTTACAAACTCCCCCCACCTATTTAGCCACCTGTGAAGGCGTGGGCGCGGCCGTGGGGTCTTCGACTGCCGGCTCTGCCACCACCTTCAAGGCATCCTCGACCGTCGGCGCAGGGGCCGACACAGGGTCTTCGCCAGCCACAGTAGGCACGGGCATAGCCGAGAGCCCTTCACCAGCATCCGAGGGCAGCACCGGGTTGACCTCCGTAGCCTCGGGCGACGCGCCGACCAGAGCTCCAAAGTCCTCGACGTCCTCAGCACGCTCTATCTGCAGCAACATCACAGTCACTCAGCAAAAACCACGCATACCCACACACACAACCACACAAAAAATGACCTTCACCTGCTCTCTCGCCCGGTCGGATCGCTCCCTGACCGCCTCCCGACCATGCGGACCCCACATCCTATCGAAAAGTGCCCCCGCTGACTGCTTCACCACAGGGTCGCCGGCCTTGAAGATCTCGCGTTCAAAGTTCTCGTCTGATTGGTCGAAGACCTCGTAGTGCCTGCAGCCCTCGCGGGACAACGCATTCATGACCCCCTCGCAGGTGACGAGGGAGGCGAAGGACATGAAACCCTCCACAATGGTCAGGAGCATCAACAACTCCTCCTGCAACCATTCGAGGAAGCGAAGGCCTGCTTCCCGGTCGGGTACTTTGAAGTTAGCAGTCCGCGCACCCAGCTCGCGGTACGATTCCACGAACTGTGCGTGTGTCCGCTCAACTTCCAAGCGCGTAGAGGCCTTGGCCTTGTCCACGCGACCGCGCAAGGCGTTGAACCTTGCCTCCAGCTCTTCGGCGCGTTGACTGGCGAGACTGCTCTCCGCCCGCGCCACTTTGGCCTCCGCTTGCGCAGCCTGCGCCTCAGCAATGGCTTGGTTCCCCTCCCTCCTCTCCTCCACCAGCTGGCGCCGGAGGTCCGTCTTCTCGGCCTCCAAGGTGGCCACTTTCTCTGCCAGCCTGTGGTTCTTGCTTTCCGCCGCCGACTTCTCCCGGACGGCATCCGCGTGCTGCGCCCAAAGTCTCTCGACTTCAGTAGCCGCGTCCGCAGTCAGGACACCCGACGCCACACGGTCGGCGAAGTCAGCCGCCTAACAAAAGCACATGAGACCTAAAACCTCATGCAAACAACAAACGTCGAAGTCCAGCACAACTTACTTGCTTCAGCTGCTGCGACAGCTGCTGCGACGCCTCCCTCAGCCGCAGGGACATGGAGCCCGCCACGTCCTTAGCGGCAGCGGCAGATGGAATCCCGCCGCTCGCGCAGAAAGCGGCCCATGGGTCTCGCGCGGCACCCTTCGCCCCAGCCACCGTCGTTGGCAACGCGGTTGCCGCCGAAGGCGGGACAACAACCAACTGCCCTTCACCCGACCCTGCGACATATCACCGGTCAAACAACTAGCTCAAAAAAAACTTACCAACAAAATAATCCTCGACACTGATGTCCGTGCCGAAGTCGCCAACACGTCTCTCCGGCGAAGGCAGCTCCCGTCCTTTCACGGATCCACCCGGGGGAGGCTTGGTTCCGCCAGAGGCGGCAGTCTTTGCGCTCGTCGATGCTTTGCTGGATCTGGGCGCTGCCGGTTTCGCAGCCGGCATCGGCTGGCTACTACTGGAGGTGGCAGCCTTCGCGCTCCCCAGCGCCCTCTTCGCCTCACGCCTAGGATCTACGATCCTGACGACCGCCCGACGCTTCTGCGCAGCGTCTTGACGGTCCTTGTTCATCACTGCTGACACAACAGCAGCAATATTCCGTCTTTAAGAAAATACCTTCAAGTCACGGGCCATGCGAGACAAAAAGAAGTCTTCGCCAGCCGTGCGGGGGATCGGAACATTCTTGGGCCATCGACCCCCGGTAACCTCTAGCATTCGCGCGGAAGACTCGTGGAGCTCGGGCGAAGACATCCTTCCCCCGAGGGCTGCGCACGTCCCCATCAACTCCATAGCAAAACTATCGGAAACCCCCAGTTCCCCCACTGCAGTACCTAATTTCTTCTTCTTAGCGGCTGGGGTGGCCTCCTGCGAGGGGTCTTCTTCAGTCACGGCCACTGGACCTTTCCCGCGGCGGTCGACGGCGTCTTCCCCGGGATAACCACCGTATGGCAAGCCATTCAGTTCGAAGACCCGATTCAATCTATCGTTGGCCCCACGGATATCCTAGCTTCGCACACCCTCTGTCTTCAGCACATAGCACCCCACGATCCTCGCCGCACCGTCTTCCGCTTCGCGCACGAATGCGGTGGGATCCCGACCATGCAAATCCAACGCGAAGGCTGGACTTCGCACCCGCTGCCCGCCCCGGGAAGGCATCTCGCGAGGGCATACTTCGCCCAGTGCCCAGCCATGCGCCGAGGGCCATACCCCATACCCGATAAATTCCTCCACTAAATCGCGCCCGCTACTCATGTGGGCAGCGCACCGAAGGGCTCCCTGGTCTTCATCATCCTCCGCCACCTCAAACTGCGAGTATGCCACATAATAATGGGAACACATCACTGTCGGGGACCATAATTAGGGGTACCCTCAAGGCTCCTAATTCTCAGCTGGTAACCCCCATCAGCATGAAGCTGCAAAGGCCTGATGGGTGCAATTAAGTCAGGGATCAGTCCATTCGAGGGACACGATCACGCCTCACCCGAGCCTAGCCTCGGACAAGGGCAGCCGACCCCGGAGGATTTCCATCTCGCCCGAGGCCCCCCTTTTAGCGGCGAACATATTCTCGGCTCGCCCGAGGCCCTACCTTCGCTAAGAAGCAACCCTGACCAAGTCGCCGCACCGACCGACCAAGTCACAGGAGCATTTAATGCAAAGGTGGTCTGACACCCTTATCCTGGCACGCACCCCCCGCCGGCAGAGCCGAAGTGACCGCCGTCACTTCGCCGCTCCACTGACCGGCCTGACGAAAGGACAGCGCCGCCTACGCCACACCGACTACAGTGCCACTGGACAGAGTAAGACTGACAAGCGGTCAGGCCCTGCCGGAGGCACCATAGGAAGCTCCGCTTCGCCCGACCCAGGGCTCGGACTCGGGCTAAGTCCCGGAAGACGGCGAACTCCGCTCCGCCCGACCCAGGGCTCGAACTCGGGCTAAGTCCCGGAAGACGGCGAACTCCGCCCGACCCAGGGCTCGGACTCGGGCTAAGTCCTGGAAGACGGCGAACTCCGCTCCGCACGACCCAGGGCTCGGACTCGGGCTAAGTCCCGGAAGACGGCGAACTCCGCTCCGCCCGACCCAGGGCTCGGACTCGGGCTAAGTCCCGGAAGACGGCGAACTCCGCTCCGCCCGACCCAGGGCTCGGACTCGGGCTAAGTCCCAGAAGACGACGATCTCCGCCTCGCCCGACCCAGGGCTCGGACTCGGGCTAAGTCCCAGAAGACGACGATCTCCGCCTCGCCCGACCCAGGGCTCGGACTCGGGCTAAGTCCCAGAAGACGACGATCTCCGCCTCACCAGACCTAGTGCTCGGACTTGGGCTCGGCCCCAGAAGACGACGATCTCCGCCTCGCCCGACCCGGGGGCTCGGACTCAACCTCGGCTTCGGAGGAGCTTCCACATCGCCCAACCTAGGGCGTAGACCAGCCACGTCGATAGGAGGCGCCATCATCACCCTACCCCGAGCTGACTCGGGCCACAGGGAACAAGACCAGCATCCCATCTGGCTCGCGTCGTCAGATAGGCAATGATGGCACCCCGCATGCTCTGTGACGACGGCGGCTCTCTGCCCCCTTATGGAAGCAAGAGGACGTCAGCAAGGGCTCAACCGCTCCGACAGCTGTCCCTCCGCCAAGCTCCATCGCTCCTTCGACGGCCACGACATCACACCAGCTGGGTGCCAAGATCTCTCCGGCTGCCACAACGGCATGTACCTAGGGCGCTAGCTCACCTCTACTAGACACGTAGCACCCTGCTACACCCCCCATTGTACACCTGGATCCTCTCCTTACGTCTATAAAAGGGAGGACCAGGTCCCTCTTAGAGAGGGTTGGCCGCGCGGGGACGAGGACGAGAACAGGCGCTCGACTGGAGCCGCTCGCTCCCTCTCCCGCGTGGACGCTTGTAACCCCCTACTGCAAGCGCACCCGACTTGGGCGCGAGACAAACACGAAGGCCGCGGGATTCCCACCTCTCTCACGCCGGTCTCCGGCCGCCTCGCTCTCCCCCGTTCGCGCTCGCCCTCGCGCTCGACCCATCTAGGCTGGGGCACGCGGCGACATTCACTCGTCGGCCCAGGGACCCCCCGGTCTCGGAACGCCGACAGTTGGCGCGCCAGGTAGGGGCCTGCTGCGTGTTGACGAACAAGCTTCCCGTCAAGCTCCAGATGGGCAGTCTCCAGCAACCTCTCCAACCCGGGACGGTGCTCCGTTTCGGGAGTCTTGAGTTCATGTCCCTCGACGGCAGCTACGACATGATACTCCTTCCACCGCCGTGCGACAACAACAGTGGCGGCCGACAACCCGCCTGCCGGCGGCGGAATCGGCGACGTCTTCCCCGCATGGTGGAAGAGCAACCTTCGAGCTCACCCCGTCCTCTCCCCCGTCGACGGAGGAGGAGGCGGGGCAACCAAGGCCAAGCAGGAGACAGCGCCTCGTCGGCTGTCGAGCGAGTCGACGGTCCCGGCACCCCAACGGGGGGCGCACCAGGCGTCGACCTCGCGTTTGAGATGAAGGCGAGCGCCGTCTCCCCGCGACACGCCAATCCCGAGCAAGCGGACGACGCCAGCACGCTCGCGAAAAGCTTGCTGGATGTCACCCTCGTACCTGAGACGACGGCGCAGTCAGTCCCCGACGCGACCTTATCGCCGCCCGTCGACCAAAAGGTACCGATCGATTCCCATCCCGCGTCTTTTGGGTTCAGCCTCAACCCGTCTAGCGACTTCGCTTTGGCGGGCGCTCTCGTAGAGGCAAATCCAGACCCTCTGGGGTTTCGTGTGCGGTCACCTTGGGACCAGCTGACGGACGTCTCGACCTACGGGCCCTCTGTGTCCGAGGAAGACGACGAACCCAGCATCTGTTGGGATTTCTCTGGACTTGGTAACCCTAGTGCCATGCGGGACTTCATGACCGCATGCGACTACTGCCTTTCCGACTGTTCCGACGGTGGCCGAAGCCTCGGCGACGAGGATCGCGGCCCAAGTCGCGAATGCTTCCACGTCAATCTAGGGGGTCCCCCCGAAGGCAGCCATCTCGGCATGCTGGAGGACGGTGACCTCCCTAGGCCGGTGCCTCGCGTTGACATCCCACGGGAGCTAGCTGTGGTCCCCGTTCAGGCGGGGGGTCATGAAAGGGAAATGTGCCCTTGGGCCATTTCTAAGTATTTTGGTGATTAAGTGCCAACACAAGTGCTTAAATGTGAATTTATGTCCATGGACGAACAAAGTGCAAATCATGAAGTAAAGGTATGTTTCTAAGCCTTAGTACATTGGTTATGTGTACTAATATACTTGTCTAAGTGTTAGAAACAGAAAGAAGAAGAAAAGAAGAAAGGTGCAAAAGACTTGGCTGTGTACAGCCAAGACTCAGCTCGGTCTGGCACACCGGACTGTCCGGTGGTGCACCGGACAGTGTCCGGTGCGCCAGGCTGGCTCGGCGTGAAGTAGCCGCTCTCGGGAATTCGCCGACGGCGTACGGCTAAAATTCACCGGACTGTCCGGTGTGCACCGGACTGTCCGGTGAGCCAACGGTCGGCCGCGCAATCTGCGCGGGACACGTGGCCGAGCCAACGGCTAGAAGACGGCACCGGACATGTCCGGTGCGCCAACGGCTCCCAGATCTGCAACGGTCTGCAACGGTCGGCTTCGCTATTTAAGGAAGGAAATCAGGCACCGGACAGTGTCCGGTGTGCACCGGACTGTCCGGTGCCCCCGACGACAGAAGGCAAGGATAGCCTTCCAGATTTGCTCTCAACGGCTCCTAGCTGCCTTGGGGCTATAAAAGGGACCCCTAGGCGCATGGAGGAGACACCCAAGCAACCTTAGAGCATTCTTGATCATCCACACTCAGTCTTTGTGCATTCGTTTGTCATTCTAAGTGATTCGAGCTCCGTTCTAGTGAGAACTTTGAGATAGTCTTTTGAGCTCGATTCTTGGCCGTGTGTGTGCGCATTTTGCTGTGGATTTGTGTGTGTTGCTTCCCTCCCTTACTCTGTGCTTCTTTGTGATCATATACTTGTAAGGGCAAGAGACTCCAATTTGTGGAGATTCCTTGCAAACGGGATATTGAAAGGCAAAACAAAACACCGTGGTATTCAAGTTGGTCTTTGGACCGCTTGAGAGGGGTTGATTGCAACCCTCGTCCGTTGGGACGCCACAACGTGGAGTAGGCAAGCGTTGGTCTTGGCCGAACCACGGGATAAACCACTGTGTCATCTCTGTGTTTGATCTCTTGTGGTATTGTGTTTTGTTGAGACTCCTCTCTAGCCACTTGGCAATTATTGTGCTAACACTTAACAAGTTTTTGTGGCTATAAGTTTAAGTTTCACAGGATCACCTATTCACCCCCCTCTAGGTGCTCTCAATTGGTATCAGAGCCGTTCTCTTCACAAAGGGACTAATCGCCCGAAGAGATGGATCCTAAGGGGAAGGGTATCGTGATCAACGACAAAGAGAAGGAATCCCTCATCAACGAGCCGAAGGACGACAAGCCTACCGACTCCGGCTCGGGTCATAGACGGAAGGAAGGGAAGAAGAAGAAGACAAGGCGCATCAAGGAGATCGTCTACTACGACGACAGCGATGAATCTACTTCTTCCCAAAAGGACGATGACCACAACGACTACAAAAAGACGGTCAATTCGAACTTTTTATTTGATTATTCTCGTATTCAACATAGTTCGAATTCGCATTTGCTTTCTATTCCTCTTGGCAAACCTCCACACTTCGATGGGGAGGACTACGGATTTTGGAGTCACAAAATGCGTAGTCACTTATTCTCTCTCCATCCAAGCATTTGGGAGATTGTAGAGAATGGAATGAAGTTTGATAGCTCGGATAACTCTATGCTCATAAATGAACAAATCCATAGAAATGCACAAGCTACTACTATTCTCTTAGCGTCCTTGTGCAGGGAAGAGTACAACAAGGTGAGCGGCTTGGACAATGCCAAGCAAATATGGGACACCCTCAAGATCTCTCACGAGGGGAATGACATCACCATGCTCACCAAAATGGAGTTGGTGGAGGGCGAGCTTGGACGATTCGCCATGATAAGGGGAGAGGAGCCAACCCAAACGTACAACCGGCTCAAGACCCTCATCAACAAAATAAGGAGCTACGGAAGCACGCGATGGACGGACCACGACGTCGTCCGCCTAATGCTAAGGTCCTTTACCGTTCTTGATCCTCATCTCGTGAACAATATTCGTGAGAATCCCAGGTACACGATGATGACGCCCGAGGAGGTACTCGGAAAATTCGTAAGCGGGCGGATGATGATCAAGGAGGTAAGATACGTCGACGAAGCATTGAACGGTCCAATACACGAGTCTCAACCCATCGCTCTCAAGGCAACAAGGAGCAAGGAGCCGCTACCCAGCAAGGTGGCGCAAGTTGAGGCGGCCGGGCTCAATGATGAAGAGATGGCTCTCATCATCAAGAGATTCAAGACGGCGCTAAATGGTCGCAAGGGGCAACCAAGGAAGACCAAGACAAAGGGGAAGCGCTCATGCTTCAAATGTGGTAAGGTTGGTCATTTTATTGCTAACTGTCCCGAAAATGATAGTGACCAGGAGCAAGGAAAGAATGGGAAGAGGGAGAACAAGAAGGTTTACAAGAAGGCCAAAGGCGAAGCACACCTTGGAAAGGAGTGGGATTCGGATTGCTCTTCGTCCGACTCCGACGACGAAGGACTGTCACACCCCGGTTTTGGAAGGCAAACCAAGTGCGAACTATGTACGTGCCATGATCAGAACTCACGTACACAGCGATTACATAAATGAACATCAATGCACATTGCTCGAATAATAACTTAAAAGAGTATTAACTCATTACATCACAGAGTCATAGACATCCACATAGTCATCAACTTAACAGTTAAATCAAAGTGCTAGCGAAACGCAGTAAAGATAAGGCCTTCACAGGCAGCTGACTGGGGGTTGCCGCCAACCCACACCTAGAATTCGTCGTAGTCTTGGAACTCCTGGAAGTCTCCTTCCACGACTTCGCCTTCTCCGGAGCAGTGGTTACAATGCGGACAACCTGGTGTTTTGTGGTAAAGCAAGGATGAGTACACATCAACGTACTCAGCAAATGTCCTGTTTGGCTGAAGTGGACTAGCTTTATGTGGGGTTAAGCTCAAGCAGTTGCTTTTAGTTGGTCAGGTATTTATTATCAGTGGAAGCCAAGTTTTAGTAATAACCAACCCGTAAACCATTTCCTCATCGAGGAACATCATCATCATAGTCGAACCAAAACCATAAACATAATCATTGTATCTCTAATCAAAGAGGATCCCAAGGCTGCTCCTAACCGTGAGCACGGCTGATATATCAGTTTCATTACCCTCTGCAGAGGTCGCACACTTTACCCATGAGTCATGATTCCCTTTCTGCCCGGGGAGAGCTAATCCCCATTGACCACTACCTAGGTGGTCCGGCAGGGTATCACTACGTAGCTGTTACAAAGATTCCCTAGAGATCATAGCTGCCCGTTAGGTTTCTCCAGTTTGATAAACACAGTACTCCTCCCCGCAGGAGAGTGACTAACAAAAGCAAAACGAAAGAACCTCGGCACTCAGCCTCGGCAGAGCAAGCACTGTGCCTGGACCCCATTGACGACACGACGGCGAAGCAACTACACCTCTAGTTCCTCTAATTAATTAGCTAAGGGCACCCCATTTCACCCTCATGGTTGCACTGTTATCCCGGGTGGTCTCTCAACGAACAGGTCCTTACGGAGAGGTACTCAGGAAACAGCCTGAGCCCCCTAGAGTATCACAAGATCATCAACATAATCAGGATAACAGTATCATAAATATTCACATCATGTTCATTGATTAAGTTAAGGCAGTAGCAGAATGCTAACCATAATAGCCCATAAGGTCATCAAGGATAAAGTAAAGTGTAAAGCTAGTCAATCCTTAGGTTTCAAGTAGGTAATGCGGGGTAGTAAGTTATAAATGAATAGGACATAATGGGTCAGAGGACACTTGCCTTCACCAAACTGCTGATCAGGGACTTCCTCTGCAACTTCCTCGGGAAACACAGACTGCTCGTTGTCTACGTAAAGTAATCATTCACACTATGCACTTGGGAAATAACAAGCAAAAACAATATACCAAACATATGCAGCAGAGAGAGATCACAAGTTCATAATAAAAAAGGGATAGGCACTCTGGTATTCTCTAGGGCTGGGGTAGAGGACTATACAAAGTGATTCATTATCCACTAATCAGGTTTAAGTCAGTGGTGGGATTAAATCATTATCTGGTTTTAAGCTCCTAAACTTAGGTGTTTAAGTCCATAAACTTAAGTGCTCCAACTTTTATTAAAGTCTACCAACTTCTAATTATCTCAAATAAGGTTCCAATAACCTTAATCCTATCCTAATGATTAACCATTAATTGGGACATGGAAACAGCAGGGAAACATTGTTTAAATAGATAGACAAAAACATCATGAGCATTTTGCAATTTGAAGCACCTAATTTGGAGTTCATATGACAAAGTTATGAATTTTACAAGTTTAGGGATTAAAAATATACCCTAAATACTTATTTTGAATTAAATAAAAGGTCTGAGGACTTAACTGCAAAGATCCAGGGACGGCGGGTCAATTTACAGAAAACCGAGGGTCTCTTTAAGAATTTGCGCGGGCGAAGGGGTATCGGGCCTTCATAGCCGTTGGATCTCAAATCAACGCCCGAGATTAGATCGCGGGCGGGCGCGCGAGCGCGCGGCGGCCTGAGCGGCTGACAGGCGGGGCCGGGCGGGCAGCGCGGGGCGGACGGCTGACAGGCGGGACCGGGCGGGCAGCGCGGGGCGCAGGCGGGCTGACAGGCGGGGTCGGGCGAGAAGCGCGGGGCGCAGGCGGGCTGACAGGCGAGGCCCAATTGGCAGGGAGGCGGGGCGCGGGGGAAACGGCTCTGGGCCGTCGGATCTCAGGCGAACGGCTGAGGTTGGGTTCGGGCTATTTGAAACAGGGCCGTCCGATCTAAGATGGACGGCGGAGATGGGGCGACTGGCTTCTGTCTCCTTCCCCAGCCAGCTGAGGCGGCGACGCCCGTCCCCGCGGCGGAGGAGCTCGCCGGAGACGAGGGGCGCGGGGGCCCTGCGGGTCCTTGGGGCGACCTGAATGGCCGGGGAGGTTGGGGAGGGCGCGGGGAGTCTTCTGGTGGGGACTGGGTCGGGACAGGGGCACCAGAGGGGGGCGGTTCACGGCGAAGCGGCTCGGCGGCGGCGTTAAGCAACTCCGACGAGGAATTAAGCGCGACAGAGTGCAATAGAGGGGAAGGGAGAGGGCATGGGAGGTTCCTTACCTCAAGGCGAACTCCGGGGACTCCTCGGGGGCGACGGAGACGCGGCGGCAGCCCGGGTCGACGGTGGCGGACCCCGGCGGCTGCACGGTGGACGGCGGGTGAGCGCGGGCAGAGGGAAATAGGGAGGGGAAGGGAAAATTGGAGCGCGTCCCGGGTTGTGGACGTCGGGGCGGAGCTCACCGTGGCAGAGGGCACGGCGGGGCTCCAACGGCGACGGAGGAACGAGCTCGGGCGGCGGCGGTTAATGGCGGCGGCGCTTTGGCGTGCGCGCAGCGAGGGGGAGGGTGAGAGAGGGGCCTGCAGGTGCGCAAATGAGGGAGGGGGAGATGGCGAGCGAGGTCCTGAGCTCAAGTGGCCGAGGGCGAGGTAGTTGCGAGCTCCACGCGCGACGTGGGCGCGGAGTCCGCGGCACGCGCGGCTCGGGGCGGCGGTTACGCGGGGACGACGGGGCTGACAGCCGGGGCCCACGGGCAGAGAGAGAGGGGGAAGCGGGCGCGGGCGCGGGGAAAGCGGTTGCGCCGACGGGTGGGGCCGGGCGAGCAGAGAGAGCGGAGGAAGCGAATGCGGGCGCGGGGAAGGCGGGGCTGACAGGCCGGGCCCGCGGGCAGAGAGAGAGGGAGGCGGGCGCGGAGACGGCGGCCACGCTGACGGGCGGGCCCGCCAGGGCAGAGAGAGCGGGGGGGGAAGGGCGCGCGCGGGATGGGCCTGATGGGCCGAAAGGCCGAGAGGGCGGGGGGAAGCGGGCTTCTTTTCCTTTTTCTTTTATTCTGGTTTTTGTTTTCTCTTTTCTTTTTATTTTCTCTATTTGATTCAAATTCAAATAAGCCACAAATTCAAATTAGACCTTTTGAGAATTATGCACCAAACAAAAGTGAAATCCAGGGTTCAACATGATGCAACAATTCATACTCCCTTGGAGTTTGAGCTAATAGACTATAGTTACAAATAAAATAACCACTTTTCTCCTATAGAAATGAGAATGAGAAGATTGGGGAAGGATGAGAAAAGGGAAGTAACACCTGAATTTGTGAATATGAGCAAATAAATTTTATACCCCCAAATTCAGGGTGTTACAAGGACTCGCCGCCACTGCCTTCAACAAATCGGCCCTCTTCCCAAACGAGCATCACACTTGCCTCATGGCAAGGGATAAGAAGGTAATCACTAGTAATGCTAATACTTATGATTCTTCTAGTGATGATGAGTCTAGTGAGGATGAAATAGATTACTCTAGTTTATTCAAGGGATTGGATAGAACTAAGATAGCTAAGATTAATGAATTGATTGATGCCTTGAATGAAAAGGATAGAATCTTAGAGAAACAAGAAGATCTTTTATATGAAGAGCATGATAAATTTGTTAGTGCACAAAATTCACTTGCTCTAGAAGTTAAAAGAAATGGAATGCTTTCTTGTGAACTTTCTACTTGTAATGAAACCATTTCTTCTCTAAAAGGTGAAATTAATGATTTAAATGCGAAACTAGAAGTAGCAAATAAATCTAACTCTTGTGTTGAACATGTTGAAATTTGCACTAGATGTAAGGATGTTGATATTAATGCTTGTTATGAACACTTAGTTTCAATTTCCAAACTAAATGATGAATTGGCTAGTCTTAATGCCCAACTTAAGACTAGCAAAAGTGAATTTGATAAGTTAAAATTTGCAAGGGATGCCTATACAATTGGAAGACATCCCTCAATTAAGGATGGGCTTGGCTTCAGGAGGGAAGCCAAGAACTTAACAAGCCATAAGGCTCTCATCTTCGTCAAGGAGAAAGGGAAGGCACCTATGGCTAGTAGTGCTAAAAAGAACCATGCCTTCTTGTACCATGATAGGAGACAAACTAGAAATGCTTATAGGAGTTATAATGCTTATGATGATTTTGACTCTCATGCCATGTTTGCTTCTAGTTCTTCCTATATGCATGGTAGAAATATGTCTAGGAGAAATGCTATTCATCATGTGCCTAGAAAGAATATTATTCATGCTCCTAGGAAAGTAGTGAATGAACCTTCTACAATTTATTGTGCTTTAAATGCTTCCTTTGCTATTTGTAGAAAGGATAGGAAAATAGTTGCTAGGAAGTTAGGGGCAAAATGCAAGGGAGACAAAACTTGCATTTGGGTCCCTAAGGATATTTGCACTAACCTTGTAGGACCCAACATGAGTTGGGTACCTAAGACCCAAGCCTAAATTTGCCTTGCAGGTTTATGCATCCGGGGGTTCAAGCTGGATTATCGACAGCGGATGCACAAACCATATGACGGGGGAGAAGAAGATGTTCACCTCCTACGTCAAAAATAAGGATTCCCAAGATTCAATTATATTCGGTGATGGGAATCAAGGCAAGGTAAAAGGGTTAGGTAAAATTGCAATTTCTAATGAGCACTCAATCTCCAATGTGTTTTTAGTTGAGTCTCTTGGTTACAATTTGCTATCTGTTAGTCAATTATGCAATATGGGATATAACTGTTTATTTACAAATGTAGATGTGTCTGTCTTTAGAAGATGTGATGGTTCACTAGCTTTTAAGGGTGTACTAGACGGCAAGCTTTACTTAGTTGATTTTGCAAAAGAAGAGGCTGGTCTAGATGCATGCTTAATGGCTAAGACTTGCATGGGCTGGCTGTGGCATCGCCGCTTAGCACATGTGGGGATGAAGAACCTCCACAAGCTTCTAAAGGAAGAACACGTGATAGGTCTAACCAATGTTTATTTCGAAAAAGATAGACCTTGTGCAGCTTGTCAAGCAGGTAAACAAGTGGGAGGGGCACATCACAGCAAGAATGTGATGACCACGTCAAGACCTCTGGAGCTGCTGCATATGGACCTCTTCGGACCCGTCGCCTATCTAAGCATAGGAGGAAGTAAGTATGGTCTAGTTATTGTTGATGACTTTTCCCGCTTCACTTGGGTGTTCTTTTTGCAGGATAAGTCTGAAACCCAAGGGACCCTCAAGCGCTTCCTAAGGAGAGCTCAAAATGAGTTTGAGCTCAAGGTGAAAAAGATAAGGAGCGACAACGGGTCCGAATTCAAGAACCTTCAAGTGGAGGAGTTTCTTGAGGAGGAAGGGATCAAGCACGAGTTCTCTACTCCCTACACACCTCAGCAAAATGGTGTGGTAGAGAGGAAGAACAGGACGCTCATAGATATGGCGAGGACTATGCTTGGAGAATTCAAGACCCCCGAGTGCTTTTGGTCGGAAGCCGTGAACACGGCTTGCCACGCCATCAACAGGGTCTATCTTCATCGCCTCCTCAAGAAGACGTCGTATGAGCTACTAACCGGTAACAAACCCAATGTATCTTACTTTCGTGTATTTGGGAGCAAGTGCTACATTCTAGTGAAGAAGGGTAGAAATTCTAAGTTTGCTCCAAAAGCTGTAGAAGGGTTTTTATTAGGTTATGATTCAAATACAAAGGCGTATAGGGTCTTCAACAAATCATCGGGTTTGGTTGAAGTCTCTAGCGACGTTGTATTTGATGAGACTAATGGCTCTCCAAGAGAGCAAGTTGTTGATTGTGATGATGTAGATGAAGAAGATGTTCCGATGGCCGCTATACGAACCATGGCGATTGGAGAAGTGCGGCCACAGGAACAAGATGAACGAGATCAACCTTCTTCCTCAACAACGGTGCATTCCCCAACTCAAGACAATGAACAGGCTCATCAAAAGGAGGCGTGTGATCAAGGGGGAGCACAAGATGATCACGTGATGGAGGAAGAAGCGCAACCGGCACCTCCAACCCAAGTTCGAGCGATGATTCAAAGGGATCATCCCGTCGACCAAATTCTGGGTGACATTAGCAAGGGAGTAACTACTCGGTCTCGACTAGTTAATTTTTGTGAACATTACTCTTTTGTCTCCTCTATTGAGCCTTTCAGGGTAGAGGAGGCCTTGCTAGATCCGGATTGGGTGTTGGCCATGCAGGAGGAACTCAACAACTTCAAGCGCAATGAAGTTTGGACACTGGTGCCTCGTCCCAAGCAAAATGTTGTGGGAACCAAGTGGGTGTTCCGTAACAAACAGGATGAGCACGGGGTGGTGACGAGGAACAAGGCTCGACTTGTGACAAAAGGTTATGCCCAAGTCGCAGGTTTGGACTTTGAGGAGACTTTTGCTCCTGTGGCTAGGCTAGAATCAATTCGTATCTTGCTAGCATATGCCGCTCACCATTCTTTCAGGTTGTACCAAATGGATGTGAAGAGCGCTTTCCTCAACGGGCCGATCAAAGAGGAGGTGTATGTGGAGCAGCCCCCTGGCTTCGAGGATGAACGGTACCCCGACCATGTGTGTAAGCTCTCTAAGGCGCTCTATGGACTTAAGCAAGCCCCAAGAGCATGGTATGAATGCCTTAGAGACTTTTTAATTGCTAATGCTTTCAAGGTTGGGAAAGCCGATCCAACTCTTTTTACAAAGACATGTGATGGTGATTTGTTTGTGTGCCAAATTTATGTCGATGACATAATATTTGGTTCTACTAACCAAAAGTCTTGTGAAGAGTTTAGCAGGGTAATGACGCAGAAATTTGAGATGTCGATGATGGGCGAGTTGAACTACTTCCTTGGGTTCCAAGTGAAGCAACTCAAGGACGGCACCTTCATCTCCCAAACGAAGTACACACAAGACTTGCTAAAGAGGTTTGGGATGAAGGACGCCAAGCCCGCAAAGACGCCGATGGGAACCGACGGACACACCGACCTCAACAAAGGAGGTAAGTCCGTTGATCAAAAAGCATACCGGTCCATGATAGGTTCTTTGCTCTATTTATGTGCTAGTAGACCGGATATTATGCTTAGCGTATGCATGTGTGCTAGATTTCAATCCGATCCGAAGGAGTGTCACTTAGTGGCTGTGAAGCGAATTCTTCGATATTTAGTCGCTACGCCTTGCTTCGGGATCTGGTATCCAAAGGGGTCTAACTTTGACTTGATTGGGTACTTAGATTCCGACTATGCTGGATGTAAGGTCGATAGGAAGAGTACATCGGGGACGTGCCAATTCTTAGGAAGGTCCCTAGTGTCATGGAACTCTAAGAAACAAACCTCCGTTGCCCTATCCACCGCTGAGGCCGAGTACGTTGCTGCAGGACAGTGTTGTGCGCAACTACTTTGGATGAGGCAAACCCTCAGGGACTTTGGCTACAATCTGAGCAAAGTCCCGCTCCTATGTGACAATGAGAGTGCTATCCGAATAGCGGAAAATCCTGTTGAGCACAGCCGCACAAAGCACATTGACATCCGGCATCACTTTTTGAGAGACCACCAGCAAAAGGGAGATATCGAAGTGTTTCATGTTAGCACCGAGAACCAGCTAGCCGATATCTTCACCAAGCCTCTAGATGAGAAGACCTTTTGCAGGCTGCGTAGTGAGCTCAATATCTTAGATTCACGGAACTTGGATTGAAATGTAGCATACATGTGTTTATGCCTTTGATCATGTCCATTCTGCATTTTGTTGCTTATTATGGTGCTCAAGTTGTACAAACACTCCCTGGACCTCACAAGTCCGTTGCAAAGTGATGCACATGTTTAGGGGGAGGTGTGTTACAACTTGACCCTTTGAGACTAACCATATGCTTGAGTTTGCTTGATTTAGTCTCGAAGGAGAATTGAAAGGGAAAAGGAGGACTTGGACCATGAAAGACTTCCACTGCACTCCGATGAGCGGGTAACTTATTCCAAGTCCATCTCATGAACTCTTATTGCCATTTGCTCTAAATTGAAGATTTTGGTGAGGCAATGGGGTTAAGGGGCCAAGATTGATCCCGTTTTGGTGCTTGATGCCAAAGGGGGAGAAAATAAAGGCCAAAGCAATAAATGGATCAGCTACCACTTGAGAAATTTGAAAATAGTAGAGTAGAGTTTTTGGTTAGAGTAGAGCTTTTGGTTTGTCAAAACTCTTTTATTGTCTCTTTTGTCAAAAGTTGGCTTCTTGTGGGGAGAAGTAGTAATTATGGGAAAAGGGGGGAGTTTTTGAAATCTTTGATCAATCTCTTTTGGAATGACTCTCTTTATGCTTCAACATGTGTGTTTGACTTAGAGATAGAGATTTGAGTTTGATTTGCAAAAACAAACCAAGTGGTGGCAAAGGATGATCCATATATGCCAAAATTGAATCAAAATAAATTTGAGTTTTATTTGAAGTGAGTTTGCATTTGTTCTAGTTGCTTTATGTTGTGTTGGCATAAATCACCAAAAAGGGGGAGATTGAAAGGGAAATGTGCCCTTGGGCCATTTCTAAGTATTTTGGTGATTAAGTGCCAACACAAGTGCTTAAATGTGAATTTATGTCCATGGACGAACAAAGTGCAAATCATGAAGTAAAGGTATGTTTCTAAGCCTTAGTACATTGGTTATGTGTACTAATATACTTGTCTAAGTGTTAGAAACAGAAAGAAGAAGAAAAGAAGAAAGGTGCAAAAGACTTGGCTGTGTACAGCCAAGACTCAGCTCGGTCTGGCACACCGGACTGTCCGGTGGTGCACCGGACAGTGTCCGGTGCGCCAGGCTGGCTCGGCGTGAAGTAGCCGCTCTCGGGAATTCGCCGACGGCGTACGGCTAAAATTCACCGGACTGTCCGGTGTGCACCGGACTGTCCGGTGAGCCAACGGTCGGCCGGGCCAACGGTCGGCCGCGCAATCTGCGCGGGACACGTGGCCGAGCCAACGGCTAGAAGACGGCACCGGACTGTCCGGTGTGCACCGGACATGTCCGGTGCGCCAACGGCTCCCAGATCTGCAACGGTCTGCAACGGTCGGCTTCGCTATTTAAGGAAGGAAATCAGGCACCGGACAGTGTCCGGTGTGCACCGGACTGTCCGGTGCCCCCGACAACAGAAGGCAAGGATAGCCTTCCAGATTTGCTCTCAACGGCTCCTAGCTGCCTTGGGGCTATAAAAGGGACCCCTAGGCGCATGGAGGAGACACCCAAGCAACCTTAGAGCATTCTTGATCATCCACACTCAGTCTTTGCGCATTCGTTTGTCATTCTAAGTGATTCGAGCTCCGTTCTAGTGAGAACTTTGAGATAGTCTTTTGAGCTCGATTCTTGGCCGTGTGTGTGCGCATTTTGCTGTGGATTTGTGTGTGTTGCTTCCCTCCCTTACTCTGTGCTTCTTTGTGATCATATACTTGTAAGGGCAAGAGACTCCAATTTGTGGAGATTCCTTGCAAACGGGATATTGAAAGGCAAAACAAAACACCGTGGTATTCAAGTTGGTCTTTGGACCGCTTGAGAGGGGTTGATTGCAACCCTCGTCCGTTGGGACGCCACAACGTGGAGTAGGCAAGCGTTGGTCTTGGCCGAACCACGGGATAAACCACTGTGTCATCTCTGTGTTTGATCTCTTGTGGTATTGTGTTTTGTTGAGACTCCTCTCTAGCCACTTGGCAATTATTGTGCTAACACTTAACAAGTTTTTGTGGCTATAAGTTTAAGTTTCACAGGATCACCTATTCACCCCCCTCTAGGTGCTCTCAATTGGTATCAGAGCCGTTCTCTTCACAAAGGGACTAATCGCCCGAAGAGATGGATCCTAAGGGGAAGGGTATCGTGATCAACGACAAAGAGAAGGAATCCCTCATCAACGAGCCGAAGGACGACAAGCCTACCGACTCCGGCTCGGGTCATAGACGGAAGGAAGGGAAGAAGAAGAAGACAAGGCGCATCAAGGAGATCGTCTACTACGACGACAGCGATGAATCTACTTCTTCCCAAAAGGACGATGACCACAACGACTACAAAAAGACGGTCAATTCGAACTTTTTATTTGATTATTCTCGTATTCAACATAGTTCGAATTCGCATTTGCTTTCTATTCCTCTTGGCAAACCTCCACACTTCGATGGGGAGGACTACGGATTTTGGAGTCACAAAATGCGTAGTCACTTATTCTCTCTCCATCCAAGCATTTGGGAGATTGTAGAGAATGGAATGAAGTTTGATAGCTCGGATAACTCTATGCTCATAAATGAACAAATCCATAGAAATGCACAAGCTACTACTATTCTCTTAGCGTCCTTGTGCAGGGAAGAGTACAACAAGGTGAGCGGCTTGGACAATGCCAAGCAAATATGGGACACCCTCAAGATCTCTCACGAGGGGAATGACATCACCATGCTCACCAAAATGGAGTTGGTGGAGGGCGAGCTTGGACGATTCGCCATGATAAGGGGAGAGGAGCCAACCCAAACGTACAACCGGCTCAAGACCCTCATCAACAAAATAAGGAGCTACGGAAGCACGCGATGGATGGACCACGACGTCGTCCGCCTAATGCTAAGGTCCTTTACCGTTCTTGATCCTCATCTCGTGAACAATATTCGTGAGAATCCCAGGTACACGATGATGACGCCCGAGGAGGTACTCGGAAAATTCGTAAGCGGGCGGATGATGATCAAGGAGGTAAGATACGTCGACGAAGCATTGAACGGTCCAATACACGAGTCTCAACCCATCGCTCTCAAGGCAACAAGGAGCAAGGAGCCGCTACCCAGCAAGGTGGCGCAAGTTGAGGCGGCCGGGCTCAATGATGAAGAGATGGCTCTCATCATCAAGAGATTCAAGACGGCGCTAAATGGTCGCAAGGGGCAACCAAGGAAGACCAAGACAAAGGGGAAGCGCTCATGCTTCAAATGTGGTAAGGTTGGTCATTTTATTGCTAACTGTCCCAAAAATGATAGTGACCAGGAGCAAGGAAAGAATGGGAAGAGGGAGAACAAGAAGGTTTACAAGAAGGCCAAAGGCGAAGCACACCTTGGAAAGGAGTGGGATTCGGATTGCTCTTCGTCCGACTCCGACGACGAAGGACTGTCACACCCCGGTTTTGGAAGGCAAACCAAGTGCGAACTATGTACGTGCCATGATCAGAACTCACGTACACAGCGATTACATAAATGAACATCAATGCACATTGCTCGAATAATAACTTAAAAGAGTATTAACTCATTACATCACAGAGTCATAGACATCCACATAGTCATCAACTTAACAGTTAAATCAAAGTGCTAGCGAAACGCAGTAAAGATAAGGCCTTCACAGGCAGCTGACTGGGGGTTGCCGCCAACCCACACCTAGAATTCGTCGTAGTCTTGGAACTCCTGGAAGTCTCCTTCCACGACTTCGCCTTCTCCGGAGCAGTGGTTACAATGCGGACAACCTGGTGTTTTGTGGTAAAGCAAGGATGAGTACACATCAACGTACTCAGCAAATGTCCTGTTTGGCTGAAGTGGACTAGCTTTATGTGGGGTTAAGCTCAAGCAGTTGCTTTTAGTTGGTCAGGTATTTATTATCAGTGGAAGCCAAGTTTTAGTAATAACCAACCCGTAAACCATTTCCTCATCGAGGAACATCATCATCATAGTCGAACCAAAACCATAAACATAATCATTGTATCTCTAATCAAAGAGGATCCCAAGGCTGCTCCTAACCGTGAGCACGGCTGATATATCAGTTTCATTACCCTCTGCAGAGGTCGCACACTTTACCCATGAGTCATGATTCCCTTTCTGCCCGGGGAGAGCTAATCCCCATTGACCACTACCTAGGTGGTCCGGCAGGGTATCACTACGTAGCTGTTACAAAGATTCCCTAGAGATCATAGCTGCCCGTTAGGTTTCTCCAGTTTGATAAACACAGTACTCCTCCCCGCAGGAGAGTGACTAACAAAAGCAAAACGAAAGAACCTCGGCACTCAGCCTCGGCAGAGCAAGCACTGTGCCTGGACCCCATTGACGACACGACGGCGAAGCAACTACACCTCTAGTTCCTCTAATTAATTAGCTAAGGGCACCCCATTTCACCCTCATGGTTGCACTGTTATCCCAGGTGGTCTCTCAACGAACAGGTCCTTACGGAGAGGTACTCAGGAAACAGCCTGAGCCCCCTAGAGTATCACAAGATCATCAACATAATCAGGATAACAGTATCATAAATATTCACATCATGTTCATTGATTAAGTTAAGGCAGTAGCAGAATGCTAACCATAATAGCCCATAAGGTCATCAAGGATAAAGTAAAGTGTAAAGCTAGTCAATCCTTAGGTTTCAAGTAGGTAATGCGGGGTAGTAAGTTATAAATGAATAGGACATAATGGGTCAGAGGACACTTGCCTTCACCAAACTGCTGATCAGGGACTTCCTCTGCAACTTCCTCGGGAAACACAGACTGCTCGTTGTCTACGTAAAGTAATCATTCACACTATGCACTTGGGAAATAACAAGCAAAAACAATATACCAAACATATGCAGCAGAGAGAGATCACAAGTTCATAATAAAAAAGGGATAGGCACTCTGGTATTCTCTAGGGCTGGGGTAGAGGACTATACAAAGTGATTCATTATCCACTAATCAGGTTTAAGTCAGTGGTGGGATTAAATCATTATCTGGTTTTAAGCTCCTAAACTTAGGTGTTTAAGTCCATAAACTTAAGTGCTCCAACTTTTATTAAAGTCTACCAACTTCTAATTATCTCAAATAAGGTTCCAATAACCTTAATCCTATCCTAATGATTAACCATTAATTGGGACATGGAAACAGCAGGGAAACATTGTTTAAATAGATAGACAAAAACATCATGAGCATTTTGCAATTTGAAGCACCTAATTTGGAGTTCATATGACAAAGTTATGAATTTTACAAGTTTAGGGATTAAAAATATACCCTAAATACTTATTTTGAATTAAATAAAAGGTCCGAGGACTTAACTGCGAAGATCCAGGGACGGCGGGTCAATTTACAGAAAACCGGGGGTCTCTTTAAGAATTTGCGCGGGCGAAGGGGTATCGGGCCTTCATAGCCGTTGGATCTCAAATCAACGCCCGAGATTAGATCGCGGGCGGGCGCGCGAGCGCGCGGCGGCCTGAGCGGCTGACAGGCGGGGCCGGGCGGGCAGCGCGGGGCGGACGGCTGACAGGCGGGACCGGGCGGGCAGCGCGGGGCGCAGGCGGGCTGACAGGCGGGGTCGGGCGAGAAGCGCGGGGCGCAGGCGGGCTGACAGGCAAGGCCCAATTGGCAGGGAGGCGGGGCGCGGGGGAAACGGCTCTGGGCCGTCGGATCTCAGGCGAACGGCTGAGGTTGGGTTCGGGCTATTTGAAACAGGGCCGTCCGATCTAAGATGGACGGCGGAGATGGGGCGACTGGCTTCTGTCTCCTTCCCCAGCCAGTTGAGGCGGCGGCGCCCGTCCCCGCGGCGGAGGAGCTCGCCGGAGACGAGGGGCGCGGGGGCCCTGCGGGTCCTTGGGGCGACCTGAATGGCCGGGGAGGTTGGGGAGGGCGCGGGGAGTCTTCTGGTGGGGACTGGGTCGGGACAGGGGCACCAGAGGGGGGCGGTTCACGGCGAAGCGGCTCGGCGGCGGCGTTAAGCAACTCCGACGAGGAATTAAGCGCGACAGAGTGCAATAGAGGGGAAGGGAGAGGGCATGGGAGGTTCCTTACCTCAAGGCGAACTCCGGGGACTCCTCGGGGGCGACGGAGACGCGGCGGCAGCCCGGGTCGACGGTGGCGGACCCCGGCGGCTGCACGGTGGACGGCGGGTGAGCGCGGGCAGAGGGAAATAGGGAGGGGAAGGGAAAATTGGAGCGCGTCCCGGGTTGTGGACGTCGGGGCGGAGCTCACCGTGGCAGAGGGCACGGCGGGGCTCCAACGGCGACGGAGGAACGAGCTCGGGCGGCGGCGGTTAATGGCGGCGGCGCTTTGGCGTGCGCGCAGCGAGGGGGAGGGTGAGAGAGGGGCCTGCAGGTGCGCAAATGAGGGAGGGGGAGATGGCGAGCGAGGTCCTGAGCTCAAGTGGCCGAGGGCGAGGTAGTTGCGAGCTCCACGCGCGACGTGGGCGCGGAGTCCGCGGCACGCGCGGCTCGGGGCGGCGGTTACGCGGGGACGACGGGGCTGACAGCCGGGGCCCACGGGCAGAGAGAGAGGGGGAAGCGGGCGCGGGCGCGGGGAAAGCGGTTGCGCCGACGGGTGGGGCCGGGCGAGCAGAGAGAGCGGAGGAAGCGAATGCGGGCGCGGGGAAGGCGGGGCTGACAGGCCGGGCCCGCGGGCAGAGAGAGAGGGAGGCGGGCGCGGAGACGGCGGCCACGCTGACGGGCGGGCCCGCCAGGGCAGAGAGAGCGGGGGGGGAAGGGCGCGCGCGGGATGGGCCTGATGGGCCGAAAGGCCGAGAGGGCGGGGGGAAGCGGGCTTCTTTTCCTTTTTCTTTTATTCTGGTTTTTGTTTTCTCTTTTCTTTTTATTTTCTCTATTTGATTCAAATTCAAATAAGCCACAAATTCAAATTAGACCTTTTGAGAATTATGCACCAAACAAAAGTGAAATCCAGGGTTCAACATGATGCAACAATTCATACTCCCTTGGAGTTTGAGCTAATAGACTATAGTTACAAATAAAATAACCACTTTTCTCCTATAGAAATGAGAATGAGAAGATTGGGGAAGGATGAGAAAAGGGAAGTAACACCTGAATTTGTGAATATGAGCAAATAAATTTTATACCCCCAAATTCAGGGTGTTACAAGGACTCGCCGCCACTGCCTTCAACAAATCGGCCCTCTTCCCAAACGAGCATCACACTTGCCTCATGGCAAGGGATAAGAAGGTAATCACTAGTAATGCTAATACTTATGATTCTTCTAGTGATGATGAGTCTAGTGAGGATGAAATAGATTACTCTAGTTTATTCAAGGGATTGGATAGAACTAAGATAGCTAAGATTAATGAATTGATTGATGCCTTGAATGAAAAGGATAGAATCTTAGAGAAACAAGAAGATCTTTTATATGAAGAGCATGATAAATTTGTTAGTGCACAAAATTCACTTGCTCTAGAAGTTAAAAGAAATGGAATGCTTTCTTGTGAACTTTCTACTTGTAATGAAACCATTTCTTCTCTAAAAGGTGAAATTAATGATTTAAATGCGAAACTAGAAGTAGCAAATAAATCTAACTCTTGTGTTGAACATGTTGAAATTTGCACTAGATGTAAGGATGTTGATATTAATGCTTGTTATGAACACTTAGTTTCAATTTCCAAACTAAATGATGAATTGGCTAGTCTTAATGCCCAACTTAAGACTAGCAAAAGTGAATTTGATAAGTTAAAATTTGCAAGGGATGCCTATACAATTGGAAGACATCCCTCAATTAAGGATGGGCTTGGCTTCAGGAGGGAAGCCAAGAACTTAACAAGCCATAAGGCTCTCATCTTCGTCAAGGAGAAAGGGAAGGCACCTATGGCTAGTAGTGCTAAAAAGAACCATGCCTTCTTGTACCATGATAGGAGACAAACTAGAAATGCTTATAGGAGTTATAATGCTTATGATGATTTTGACTCTCATGCCATGTTTGCTTCTAGTTCTTCCTATATGCATGGTAGAAATATGTCTAGGAGAAATGCTATTCATCATGTGCCTAGAAAGAATATTATTCATGCTCCTAGGAAAGTAGTGAATGAACCTTCTACAATTTATTGTGCTTTAAATGCTTCCTTTGCTATTTGTAGAAAGGATAGGAAAATAGTTGCTAGGAAGTTAGGGGCAAAATGCAAGGGAGACAAAACTTGCATTTGGGTCCCTAAGGATATTTGCACTAACCTTGTAGGACCCAACATGAGTTGGGTACCTAAGACCCAAGCCTAAATTTGCCTTGCAGGTTTATGCATCCGGGGGTTCAAGCTGGATTATCGACAGCGGATGCACAAACCATATGACGGGGGAGAAGAAGATGTTCACCTCCTACGTCAAAAATAAGGATTCCCAAGATTCAATTATATTCGGTGATGGGAATCAAGGCAAGGTAAAAGGGTTAGGTAAAATTGCAATTTCTAATGAGCACTCAATCTCCAATGTGTTTTTAGTTGAGTCTCTTGGTTACAATTTGCTATCTGTTAGTCAATTATGCAATATGGGATATAACTGTTTATTTACAAATGTAGATGTGTCTGTCTTTAGAAGATGTGATGGTTCACTAGCTTTTAAGGGTGTACTAGACGGCAAGCTTTACTTAGTTGATTTTGCAAAAGAAGAGGCTGGTCTAGATGCATGCTTAATGGCTAAGACTTGCATGGGCTGGCTGTGGCATCGCCGCTTAGCACATGTGGGGATGAAGAACCTCCACAAGCTTCTAAAGGAAGAACACGTGATAGGTCTAACCAATGTTTATTTCGAAAAAGATAGACCTTGTGCAGCTTGTCAAGCAGGTAAACAAGTGGGAGGGGCACATCACAGCAAGAATGTGATGACCACGTCAAGACCTCTGGAGCTGCTGCATATGGACCTCTTCGGACCCGTCGCCTATCTAAGCATAGGAGGAAGTAAGTATGGTCTAGTTATTGTTGATGACTTTTCCCGCTTCACTTGGGTGTTCTTTTTGCAGGATAAGTCTGAAACCCAAGGGACCCTCAAGCGCTTCCTAAGGAGAGCTCAAAATGAGTTTGAGCTCAAGGTGAAAAAGATAAGGAGCGACAACGGGTCCGAATTCAAGAACCTTCAAGTGGAGGAGTTTCTTGAGGAGGAAGGGATCAAGCACGAGTTCTCTGCTCCCTACACACCTCAGCAAAATGGTGTGGTAGAGAGGAAGAACAGGACGCTCATAGATATGGCGAGGACTATGCTTGGAGAATTCAAGACCCCCGAGTGCTTTTGGTCGGAAGCCGTGAACACGGCTTGCCACGCCATCAACAGGGTCTATCTTCATCGCCTCCTCAAGAAGACGTCGTATGAGCTACTAACCGGTAACAAACCCAATGTATCTTACTTTCGTGTATTTGGGAGCAAGTGCTACATTCTAGTGAAGAAGGGTAGAAATTCTAAGTTTGCTCCAAAAGCTGTAGAAGGGTTTTTATTAGGTTATGATTCAAATACAAAGGCGTATAGGGTCTTCAACAAATCATCGGGTTTGGTTGAAGTCTCTAGCGACGTTGTATTTGATGAGACTAATGGCTCTCCAAGAGAGCAAGTTGTTGATTGTGATGATGTAGATGAAGAAGATGTTCCGATGGCCGCTATACGAACCATGGCGATTGGAGAAGTGCGGCCACAGGAACAAGATGAACGAGATCAACCTTCTTCCTCAACAACGGTGCATTCCCCAACTCAAGACAATGAACAGGCTCATCAAAAGGAGGCGTGTGATCAAGGGGGAGCACAAGATGATCACGTGATGGAGGAAGAAGCGCAACCGGCACCTCCAACCCAAGTTCGAGCGATGATTCAAAGGGATCATCCCGTCGACCAAATTCTGGGTGACATTAGCAAGGGAGTAACTACTCGGTCTCGACTAGTTAATTTTTGTGAACATTACTCTTTTGTCTCCTCTATTGAGCCTTTCAGGGTAGAGGAGGCCTTGCTAGATCCGGATTGGGTGTTGGCCATGCAGGAGGAACTCAACAACTTCAAGCGCAATGAAGTTTGGACACTGGTGCCTCGTCCCAAGCAAAATGTTGTGGGAACCAAGTGGGTGTTCCGTAACAAACAGGACGAGCACGGGGTGGTGACGAGGAACAAGGCTCGACTTGTGGCAAAAGGTTATGCCCAAGTCGCAGGTTTGGACTTTGAGGAGACTTTTGCTCCTGTGGCTAGGCTAGAATCAATTCGTATCTTGCTAGCATATGCCGCTCACCATTCTTTCAGGTTGTACCAAATGGATGTGAAGAGCGCTTTCCTCAACGGGCCGATCAAAGAGGAGGTGTATGTGGAGCAGCCCCCTGGCTTCGAGGATGAACGGTACCCCGACCATGTGTGTAAGCTCTCTAAGGCGCTCTATGGACTTAAGCAAGCCCCAAGAGCATGGTATGAATGCCTTAGAGACTTTTTAATTGCTAATGCTTTCAAGGTTGGGAAAGCCGATCCAACTCTTTTTACAAAGACATGTGATGGTGATTTGTTTGTGTGCCAAATTTATGTCGATGACATAATATTTGGTTCTACTAACCAAAAGTCTTGTGAAGAGTTTAGCAGGGTAATGACGCAGAAATTTGAGATGTCGATGATGGGCGAGTTGAACTACTTCCTTGGGTTCCAAGTGAAGCAACTCAAGGACGGCACCTTCATCTCCCAAATGAAGTACACACAAGACTTGCTAAAGAGGTTTGGGATGAAGGACGCCAAGCCCGCAAAGACGCCGATGGGAACCGACGGACACACCGACCTCAACAAAGGAGGTAAGTCCGTTGATCAAAAAGCATACCGGTCCATGATAGGTTCTTTGCTCTATTTATGTGCTAGTAGACCGGATATTATGCTTAGCGTATGCATGTGTGCTAGATTTCAATCCGATCCGAAGGAGTGTCACTTAGTGGCTGTGAAGCGAATTCTTCGATATTTAGTCGCTACGCCTTGCTTCGGGATCTGGTATCCAAAGGGGTCTAACTTTGACTTGATTGGGTACTTAGATTCCGACTATGCTGGATGTAAGGTCGATAGGAAGAGTACATCGGGGACGTGCCAATTCTTAGGAAGGTCCCTAGTGTCATGGAACTCTAAGAAACAAACCTCCGTTGCCCTATCCACCGCTGAGGCCGAGTACGTTGCTGCAGGACAGTGTTGTGTGCAACTACTTTGGATGAGGCAAACCCTCAGGGACTTTGGCTACAATCTGAGCAAAGTCCCGCTCCTATGTGACAATGAGAGTGCTATCCGAATAGCGGAAAATCCTGTTGAGCACAGCCGCACAAAGCACATTGACATCCGGCATCACTTTTTGAGAGACCACCAGCAAAAGGGAGATATCGAAGTGTTTCATGTTAGCACCGAGAACCAGCTAGCCGATATCTTTACCAAGCCTCTAGATGAGAAGACCTTTTGCAGGCTGCGTAGTGAGCTCAATATCTTAGATTCACGGAACTTGGATTGAAATGTAGCATACATGTGTTTATGCCTTTGATCATGTCCATTCTGCATTTTGTTGCTTATTATGGTGCTCAAGTTGTACAAACACTCCCTGGACCTCACAAGTCCGTTGCAAAGTGATGCACATGTTTAGGGGGAGGTGTGTTACAACTTGACCCTTTGAGACTAACCATATGCTTGAGTTTTCTTGATTTAGTCTCGAAGGAGAATTGAAAGGGAAAAGGAGGACTTGGACCATGAAAGACTTCCACTGCACTCCGATGAGCGGGTAACTTATTCCAAGTCCATCTCATGAACTCTTATTGCCATTTGCTCTAAATTGAAGATTTTGGTGAGGCAATGGGGTTAAGGGGCCAAGATTGATCCCGTTTTGGTGCTTGATGCCAAAGGGGGAGAAAATAAAGGCCAAAGCAATAAATGGATCAGCTACCACTTGAGAAATTTGAAAATAGTAGAGTAGAGTTTTTGGTTAGAGTAGAGCTTTTGGTTTGTCAAAACTCTTTTATTGTCTCTTTTGTCAAAAGTTGGCTTCTTGTGGGGAGAAGTAGTAATTATGGGAAAAGGGGGGAGTTTTTGAAATCTTTGATCAATCTCTTTTGGAATGACTCTCTTTATGCTTCAACATGTGTGTTTGACTTAGAGATAGAGATTTGAGTTTGATTTGCAAAAACAAACCAAGTGGTGGCAAAGGATGATCCATATATGCCAAAATTGAATCAAAATAAATTTGAGTTTTATTTGAAGTGAGTTTGCATTTGTTCTAGTTGCTTTATGTTGTGTTGGCATAAATCACCAAAAAGGGGGAGATTGAAAGGGAAATGTGCCCTTGGGCCATTTCTAAGTATTTTGGTGATTAAGTGCCAACACAAGTGCTTAAATGTGAATTTATGTCCATGGACGAACAAAGTGCAAATCATGAAGTAAAGGTATGTTTCTAAGCCTTAGTACATTGGTTATGTGTACTAATATACTTGTCTAAGTGTTAGAAACAGAAAGAAGAAGAAAAGAAGAAAGGTGCAAAAGACTTGGCTGTGTACAGCCAAGACTCAGCTCGGTCTGGCACACCGGACTGTCCGGTGGTGCACCGGACAGTGTCCGGTGCGCCAGGCTGGCTCGGCGTGAAGTAGCCGCTCTCGGGAATTCGCCGACGGCGTACGGCTAAAATTCACCGGACTGTCCGGTGTGCACCGGACTGTCCGGTGAGCCAACGGTCGGCCGGGCCAACGGTCGGCCGCGCAATCTGCGCGGGACACGTGGCCGAGCCAACGGCTAGAAGACGGCACCGGACTGTCCGGTGTGCACCGGACATGTCCGGTGCGCCAACGGCTCCCAGATCTGCAACGGTCTGCAACGGTCGGCTTCGCTATTTAAGGAAGGAAATCAGGCACCGGACAGTGTCCGGTGTGCACCGGACTGTCCGGTGCCCCCGACGACAGAAGGCAAGGATAGCCTTCCAGATTTGCTCTCAACGGCTCCTAGCTGCCTTGGGGCTATAAAAGGGACCCCTAGGCGCATGGAGGAGACACCCAAGCAACCTTAGAGCATTCTTGATCATCCACACTCAGTCTTTGCGCATTCGTTTGTCATTCTAAGTGATTCGAGCTCCGTTCTAGTGAGAACTTTGAGATAGTCTTTTGAGCTCGATTCTTGGCCGTGTGTGTGCGCATTTTGCTGTGGATTTGTGTGTGTTGCTTCCCTCCCTTACTCTGTGCTTCTTTGTGATCATATACTTGTAAGGGCAAGAGACTCCAATTTGTGGAGATTCCTTGCAAACGGGATATTGAAAGGCAAAACAAAACACCGTGGTATTCAAGTTGGTCTTTGGACCGCTTGAGAGGGGTTGATTGCAACCCTCGTCCGTTGGGACGCCACAACGTGGAGTAGGCAAGCGTTGGTCTTGGCCGAACCACGGGATAAACCACTGTGTCATCTCTGTGTTTGATCTCTTGTGGTATTGTGTTTTGTTGAGACTCCTCTCTAGCCACTTGGCAATTATTGTGCTAACACTTAACAAGTTTTTGTGGCTATAAGTTTAAGTTTCACAGGATCACCTATTCACCCCCCTCTAGGTGCTCTCAATTGGTATCAGAGCCGTTCTCTTCACAAAGGGACTAATCGCCCGAAGAGATGGATCCTAAGGGGAAGGGTATCGTGATCAACGACAAAGAGAAGGAATCCCTCATCAACGAGCCGAAGGACGACAAGCCTACCGACTCCGGCTCGGGTCATAGACGGAAGGAAGGGAAGAAGAAGAAGACAAGGCGCATCAAGGAGATCGTCTACTACGACGACAGCGATGAATCTACTTCTTCCCAAAAGGACGATGACCACAACGACTACAAAAAGACGGTCAATTCGAACTTTTTATTTGATTATTCTCGTATTCAACATAGTTCGAATTCGCATTTGCTTTCTATTCCTCTTGGCAAACCTCCACACTTCGATGGGGAGGACTACGGATTTTGGAGTCACAAAATGCGTAGTCACTTATTCTCTCTCCATCCAAGCATTTGGGAGATTGTAGAGAATGGAATGAAGTTTGATAGCTCGGATAACTCTATGCTCATAAATGAACAAATCCATAGAAATGCACAAGCTACTACTATTCTCTTAGCGTCCTTGTGCAGGGAAGAGTACAACAAGGTGAGCGGCTTGGACAATGCCAAGCAAATATGGGACACCCTCAAGATCTCTCACGAGGGGAATGACATCACCATGCTCACCAAAATGGAGTTGGTGGAGGGCGAGCTTGGACGATTCGCCATGATAAGGGGAGAGGAGCCAACCCAAACGTACAACCGGCTCAAGACCCTCATCAACAAAATAAGGAGCTACGGAAGCACACGATGGACGGACCACGACGTCGTCCGCCTAATGCTAAGGTCCTTTACCGTTCTTGATCCTCATCTTGTGTGCGTTGCTAATCCCTCCCTTGCTCCGTGTTCTTTGTGAATTTCAAGTGTAAGGGCGAGAGGCTCCAAGTTGTGGAGATTCCTCGCAAACGGGATTAAGATAAAGCAAGCAAAACACCGTGGTATTCAAGTGGGTCTTTGGACCGCTTGAGAGGGGTTGATTGCAACCCTCGTCCGTTGGGACGCCACAACGTGGAGTAGGCAAGCGTTGGTCTTGGCCGAACCACGGGATAAACCACTGTGTCATCTCTGTGTTTGATCTCTTGTGGTTATTGTGTTTTGTTGAGACTCCTCTCTAGCCACTTGGCAATTATTGTGCTAACACTTAACAAGTTTTTGTGGCTATAAGTTTAAGTTTCACAGGATCACCTATTCACCCCCCCCTCTAGGTGCTCTCAGGTCATGACCCACAGCTCGAGCAAATCCGCGGGGTGCAGGCCAGGCTCGACGAGGGAGCAGGAGCGCTGGAGCCGATCCGTCGGGACGTCGGGCAGGCATGGGCGGGCCAACCTCCGGCCGGAGAAATACGTCATCTACCCCAGGGCTTCCAGCACCGCATCGCCGACAACGTCAGGCTCAGGCCACCACCCGCATCCAGTGGGGTCGGCCAGAACCTGGCGGCAGCAGCAATGCTTCTTCGCGCGATGCCAGAGCCATCAACCACCGAGGGGCGGCGAATCCAGGGAGAACTCAAGAATCTCCTGGAAGGCGCCACGGTCCGAGAGCTCTGCCTCCCGAAGGCAGGGGTACCCCTCGGAACCTCATGTCGCGACTTCCCGATTCATGCGGGAAGCCTCGGTCTACACCGGGCGCACGCGCAACACCGCGCCTGCGGCCTCGGGTCGCCTCGGCAACGAGCACCACCACCGCGACCGACGGGCCCACCTCGACGAGAGGGTGCGCCGAGGCTACCACCCCAGGCATGGGGGACGCTATGACAACGGGGAGGATCGGAGTCCCTCGCCCGAACCACCCGGTCCGCAAGCCTTCAGCCGAGCCATCCGACGGGCGCCGTTCCCGACCCAGTTCCGACCCCCGGCTACTATCACGAAGTATTCGGGGGAGACGAGACCGAAACTGTGGCTCGCGGACTACCGTCTGGCCTGCCAACTAGGTGGAACGGACGATGACAACCTCATCATCCGCAACCTCCCCCTGTTCCTCTCCGACTCCGCTCGTGCCTGGTTGGAGCACCTGCCTCCGGGGCAGATCTCCAACTGGGACGACCTAGTCCAAGCTTTTGCCGGCAATTTCCAGGGCACGTATGTGCGCCTCGGGAATTCCTGGGACCTCCGAAGCTGCCGACAGCAGCCGGGAGAGTCTCTCCGAGACTACATCCGGCGATTCTCGAAGCAGCGCACCGAGCTGCCCAACATCACTGACTCGGATGTCATCGGCGCGTTCCTCGCTGGAACCACCTGCCGCGACCTGGTGAGCAAGCTGGGCCGCAAGACCCCAACCAGGGCGAGCGAGCTGATGGACATCGCCACCAAGTTCGCCTCCAGCCAGGAGGCGGTCGAGGCTATCTTCCGAAAGGACAAGCAGCCCCAGGGCCGCCCATCGGAAGGTACTCCCGAGGCGTCAACTCAGCGCGGCGCCAAGAAGAAGGGCAAGAAGAAGTCGCAAGCGAAACGCGACGCCGCCGACGCGGACCTTGTCGCCGCCGCCGAGTACAAGAACCCTCGAAAGCCCCCCGGAGGTGCCAACCTCTTCGACAAGATGCTCAAGGAGCTGTGCCCCTATCACCAGGGACCGGTCAAGCACACCCTTGAGGAGTGTGTCATGCTTCAGCGCCACTTCCACAGGGTCAGGCCACCCGCGGAGGGTGGCAAGGCCCGCGACGACGACAAGAAGGAAGATCACCAGGCAGGAGAGTTCCCCGAGGTCCGCGACTGCTTCATGATCTATGGTGGACAAGCGGCGAACGCCTCGGCTCGGCACCGCAAGCAAGAGCGCTGGGAGGTCTGCTCGGTCAAGGTGGCGGCGCTAGTCTATCTAGACTGGTCCAACAAGCCCATCACCTTCGACCGAGACGATCACCCCGACCATGTGCCGAGCCCAGGGAAATACCCGCTCGTCGTCGACCCTGTCATCGGCGACGTTAGGCTCACCAAGGTCCTCATGGACGGAGGCAGCAGCCTCAACATCATCTACGCCGAGACCCTCGGGCTCCTGCGTGTTGATCTGTCCTCTGTCCGGGCAGGTGCTGCGCCCTTCCATGGGATCATCCCCGAGAAGCGCGTCCAACCCCTCGGACAGCTCGACCTTCCCGTCTGCTTCGGAACATCCTCCAACTTCCGAAGGGAGACCCTGGCGTTCGAGGTGGTCGGGTTCCGAGGAACCTACCACGCGGTACTGGGGAGGCCATGCTACGCGAAGTTCATGGTCGTCCCCAACTACACCTACCTGAAGCTCAAGATGCCGAGCCCCAACGGGGCCATCACCGTCGGCCCTACGTACAAACACGCGTTCGAATGCGACGTGGAGTGCGTGGAGTACGCCGAGGCCCTCGCCGAGTCCGAGGCCCTCATCGCCGACCTGGAGAGCCTCTCTAAGGAGGTGCCAGACGTGAAGCATCACGCCGGCAACTTCGAGCCAGTGGAGACGGTTAAGTCCGTCCCCCTCGACCCCAGCGGTGACACCTCCAAGCAGATCCGGATCGGCTCCGGGTTCGATCCCAAATAGGAAGCGGTGCTCGTCGACTTTCCCCGCGCGAACGCCGATGTCTTCGCGTGGAGTCCCTCGGACATGCCCGGCGTACCGAGGGATGTCGCCGAGCACTCGCTGGACATCCAAGCCGGAGCCCGACCCATCAAGCAGCCGCTGCGCCGATTCGACGAGGAGAAGCGCAGAGCTATAGGCGAGGAGATTCACAAGCTAATGGCGGCAGGGTTCATCAAAGAGGTATTTCATCCCGAATGGCTTGCCAACCCTGTGCTTGTGAGAAAGAAAGGGGGGAAATGGCGGATGTGTGTAGACTACACTGGTCTCAACAAAGCATGTCCGAAGGTTCCCTACCCTCTGCCTCGCATCGACCAGATCGTGGATTCAACTGCTGGGTGCGAAACCCTGTCTTTCCTCGATGCCTACTCGGGGTATCATCAAATCAAGATGAAAGAGTTCGACCAGCTCGCGACTTCTTTCATCACACCCTTCGGCATGTACTGCTATGTCACCATGCCGTTCGGTTTGAGGAATGCGGGCGCGACGTACCAGCGGTGCATGAACCATGTGTTCGGCGAACACATTGGCCGCACGGTCGAGGCCTACGTCGATGACATCGTAGTCAAGACGAGGAAAGCCTCCGACCTCCTTCCCGACCTTGAAACGACATTCCGATGTCTCAAGGCAAAAGGCGTCAAGCTCAATCCCGAAAAGTGTGTCTTCGGGGTGCCCCGAGGCATGCTCTTGGGGTTCATCGTCTCCGAGCGGGGCATCGAAGCCAACCCGGAAAAAAATCGCAGCCATTACCAGCATGGGGCCCATCAAGGACTTGAAAGGCGTACAGAGGGTCATGGGATGCCTCGCGGCTCTGAGCCGTTTCATCTCACGCCTCGGCGAAAGAGGTCTACCTCTGTACCGCCTCTTAAGGAAGGCCGAGTGCTTCACTTGGACCCCTGAGGCCGAGGAAGCCCTCGGGAACCTGAAGGCGCTCCTCACAAAGGTGCCTATCTTGGTGCCCCCAGCTGCCGGAGAAGCCCTCCTGGTCTACGTCGCCGCGACCACCCAGGTGGTCAGCGCCGCGATTGTGGTCGAGAGGCAAGAAGAGGGGCATGCACTGTCTGTTCAGAGGCCAGTCTACTTCGTCAGCGAGGTACTGTCCGAAACCAAGATCCGCTACCCACAGGTCCAGAAGCTGCTGTACGCGGTGATCCTAACGCGACGGAAGCTGCGACACTACTTCGAGTCTCATCCGGTAACTGTGGTGTCATCCTTCCCCCTGGGGGAGATCATCCAGTGCCGAGAGGCCTCGGGTAGGATTGCAAAGTGGGCGGTGGAGATCATGGGCGAGACAATCTCGTTCGCTCCTCGGAAAGCCATTAAGTCCTAGGTCTTGGCGGACTTCGTGGCTGAATGGGTTGACACCCAGCTATCGACGGCTCCGATCCAACCGGAGCTCTGGACCATGTTCTTCGACGGGTCGCTGATGAAGACAGGAGCCGGCGCAGGCCTACTCTTCATCTCACCCCTCGGAAAGCATCTACGCTATGTGCTACGCCTCCACTTCCCGGCGTCCAACAATGTGGCCGAATATGAGGCCCTGGTCAACGGGTTGCGGATCGCCATCGAGCTAGGGGTCCGATGCCTCGATGCTCGTGGTGACTCGCGGCTCGTCATCGACCAAGTCATGAAGAACTCCCATTGCCGCAACCCGAAGATGGAGGCCTACTGCGATGAGGTTCGTCGCCTGGAAGACAAGTTCTACGGGCTCGAGCTCAACCACATCGCTCGGCGCTACAACGAGACTGTGGACGAGCTGGCTAAAATAGCCTCGGGGCGAACGACAGTTCCCCCGGACATCTTCTCCCGAGACCTGCTTCAACCTTCCATCAAGATCGACGACATGTCCGAGCCCGAGGTACCCTCGGCCCAGTCCGAGGCACCCTCAGCTCGACCCGAGGCGCCCTCGGTTCAGTCCGAGGTACCCTCGGCCCCCGAGGGTGAGGCACTGCGCATCGAGAAGGAGCAAAGCGGGGTCGCTCCTAATCAAAACTGGCAGACCCCGTACCTGCAATATCTCCACCGAGGAGAGCTGCCCCTCGACCGAGCCGAGGCTCGGCGGGTGGCGCGACGCGCCAAGTCGTTCGTCTTGCTGGGAGATGAGAAGGAGCTCTACCACCGCAGCCCCTCAGGCATCCTCCAGCGATGCATCTCCATCGCCGAAGGTCAGGAACTCCTGCGAGAGATACACTCGGGGGCTTGCGGCCATCACGCAGCGCCTCGAGCCCTTGTCGGGAACGCTTTCCGGCAAGGCTTCTACTGGCCGACGGCGGTGGCCGACGCTACCAGAATCGTCCGCACCTGCGAAGGGTGCCAATTCTACGCGAGGCAGACCCATCTGCCCGCTCAGGCTCTGCAGACGATACCCATCACCTGGCCTTTTGCGGTGTGGGGTCTGGACCTCGTCGGCCCCTTGCAGAAGGCACCCGGGGGCTACACGCACCTGCTGGTCGCCATCGACATATTTTCCAAGTGGATCGAGGTCCGACCCCTGAACAGCATCAAGTCCGAGCAGGCGGTGGCGTTCTTCACCAACATCATCCATCGCTTCGGGGTCCCGAACTCCATCATTACCGACAACGGCACCCAGTTCACCGGCAGAAAGTTCCTGGACTTCTACGAGGATCACCACATCCAGGTGGACTGGGCCGCCGTGGCTCATCCCATGACGAATGGGCAGGTGGAGCGTGCCAACGGCATGATTCTACAAGGGCTCAAGCCTCGGATCTACAACGACCTCAACAAGTTCGGCAAGCGATGGATGAAGGAACTCCCCTCGGTGGTCTGGAGTCTGAGGACAACGCCGAGCCGAGCCACGGGCTTCACGCCGTTCTTTCTAGTCTATGGGGCCGAAGCCATCTTGCCCACAGACTTAGAATACGGCTCCTCGAGGACGAGGGCCTACACCGACCAAAGCAACCAAGTCAGCCGGGAAAACTCGCTGGACCAGCTGGAGGAGGCTCGGGACCAGGCCTTGCTACACTCGGCGCGGTACCAGCAGTCCCTACGACGCTACCACGCCCGAGGGGTCCGGTCCCGAGACCTCCAGGTGGGCGACCTGGTGCTTCGGCTGCGACAAGACGCCCGAGGGCGGCACAAGCTCGCGCCTCCCTGGGAGGGGCCATTCGTCATCGCCAAGGTTCTGAAGCCCGGAACATACAAGCTGGCCAACAGCCAAGGCGAGGTCTACGACAACGCCTGGAACATCCAATAGCTACGTCGCTTCTACCCTTAAGATGTTTTCAAGTTGATCATATACCTCGCACCCACGCAAAGTTTAGTCATCAAGGAAGGGTCGGCCTCGCCTCGGCAAAGCCCGACCCTCCCTCGAGGGCTAAAAGGGGGGGAACCCCCTCTGCGTCGAAATTTTCCTCGAAAAAAGATCTTTTCTGCCAGAATGTCTTTCGCGCTTTTTGGCTACTTTGAAAGTGGATCCTGAAAACGATGGAGTACACGTAAGCAGCCAAGGCTGACCGAGCCGAGGGACTCCTACGCCTCCGGGATATGGATACCTCACTCATCACCTTTTGCGATAAGTAACTCACGTTCGGATAAGTGATTCTGCGGACCGAACAAGTCTTCACGCCCGAAAGCTCTTCTACCGAAGCGATCCTCCGAGCCTTCTCGACTGCGTCGGTGACAGAGCCCCATGGACGGGTAAGAGTGCACGTAAGCGGCAAGGTCGACCGAGCCGAGGGACTCCTACGCCTCTGGGATACGGATACCTCACTCATCACCTTCCGCGAGAAGCAACTCTTGCTCGCACAAACATTTCTGTTACCAACAAAAAAGTCCAGATACTCGAAATAAAAGGAAAAGAGACGCAGCTTTACAACACGGCGAGGGTGTGTTTAGGCCTCGGCGGCCGCAGGAAACACACGCTACAAGACAATCCGATCCTACAGGCTCGGATCTTGACGGCTGAAAGGAGCAGCAGCACCCTTGGCATCGACGACACCTTCGGCGAGGGCCGACCTAGCCTCAGACGGCGACGCGGTCCGAGGATCTCCACTCTGGAGGACGACGTCATCACCACGCCCGGGCCATCGCCGCTAGGGTCTTCTCCGGGAATCCGGCCTGAGCAGGCGGCTCGGCCGGTCGCCCCGGGGCCTCGGCCAGTTACCTTCCAAGGACGTCAATCCGGCTCGAGCAGGCGGCTCGGTCGGTCACCCCGGGGCCTCGGCCAGCTGCCCTCCGAGGACGTCAGCCCGACCCGAGGCCTCGGCTGGTCAATTCTGGCGTCGGTCCCGCCGACGGACGACCCGGCCAGGCTCCGGCCAACCAGGTTTCCTTTTCAAGCCAACTCTACCTCTGCCCATGTTGACGCCGCTACCCCTGGCCTCGGCTCATCGAAGAGCGGCCGAGGGGTTCCTTTAACTAAGTTAGAGAAGCCTCGGACAACAAGGCCGACCGAGCCGAGGAACTCCTACGCCTCTGGGATACGGATACCTTACTCGTCACCTGTACACGGGGCGACTCACGCTTGGTGGAGCGGTTCAGACAACCAACAGGCGAGTTTCAGTGCTCGTAAAGGAGGAAAATACACGGCTCCGTGCCGAAACTACATACATGTTCAGGCCCCGATAGCCATAATGAACAAAAACACTGGCACTCAAGGTGCCATTACAAACGGAACTCCGGTTCCACCTCCGCAGGTACGAACAACCCCACTCGACGGGGGAGAGGCCTGCGGAGCAATAGAGGATCGACGAACGGCTTGTCGTCGCCCGCCCCAGCCGTGGCGACGACGACGACTTCTGTCCCGAGGGGCCAAACAGCAGCAGCGATGACCTCAAGGCGGATGCTGTTGCTAGGAGGCCCCCGCCCGTGCCCAAACTCGAGAGGCAAGGACGGGCAGAAGGCCGTAGAGTTGGAGGTCGGTCCGCGGGTGGCGCCGGCAAACTCGTCGGCGGCGGAACCTCTTCCAGCTGCCGTGGCGGGAGGCGGCACCGGGAGCGGCTCCGAAGCCGCTCAGCCCAGCAAGCCGGGCACGGTGCAGCTGTCAGCGCCACGGACGACTCCCGCCCTTCCCCCCGATCACTGAGGGAAGGAGCGGGCCACTACCCACGCAGGGGCCGACCCCAACTCGGCACACTCCCCTCCCCAGCGCTAGTGATGAAAATCCTTGAGGCTGAGGGAGGGGCGGAGGCTGCAGCCCGGCTCGCTTTCCCCCACCATCAAACTGGAGGTCACCGTCTTGGGTGACCGCCGGTGGAGGGGTGCAGCCGGGCTGCATGATGAAAATCCTTGAAGCCGAACGATGGCTGAAAGGTACCAACTCCCGCGGAGTTGCGTTCCCCCAACGACGGGGCGGAAAGACGGCGGATCTCCCCCATCTGGGGGCCTGGAAGGTGGAAAGACACGATGCATAAGGGAGCGCGAAGACATGGTCGCCCTCTAAAGGGGTCACCCTCCTTTTAAGGACGGTCCTCCCTACTCGCGCCCCCAGCCGTCACGGGCTGAGTCTTCTCCAACACACTCCAAGGTCCTCCCCTACGGCGCGGGGGCTGGGTCCCACGCGTCATGCAAGCCAACTCAGGGCAGAAGAAGCCAAACCGCCGCGCACGGTGCACACAACCGCCCAGCGGTTACAAGCGACCCTCCACTTTTGCCCAGACCAACGGGCGAAAGGGTGGGCAGCCATGCAGGCGGCATGCAACCGCGCCAAGTGGGCGCGCTCCTCCGACCCCCAACACGCCCGGCATAGAGGCCCAGGCCCACGCGTCGTGCAACCGGTGCGCCGTTTGCTACGTGTGAGTAACTGCATCGCCACCCGCGCCACCACCGCACCTCCTCGACTGCGGAACCAATACCGCGACTCGAGGCAACCCGGCGCGCGACCCAGCAGCACCATCCTGGCGCGATGGTCAACATGGCCAGAAGTGGGCCGGCAGTAATGGCGGTGGCAGGCGAGCAGGCGCAGCGGTCGCGTCGTCAGCCAAGCTTACGTCCCATCCGGGGGCAGCGAGAGAACCCTCTCCCACGGCGTGAAGACGACGCGCCCGTGATCCGTTCCCCGAACGGCTCGCGCACGCGCAACGGTCGCCTCTCCAACCACTCGCCCCGTCACATTAACTCCGCGACGGGACACGCGGCGCCTCTGGCAGGAGAAGCAGGCGACGCTTCCCCTTCGCCAAAATGAACGCGTCCAAAAAGGTACGCCGCGTCGTTCGATTTCGTATCCTTTTCCATTTTTCCTCTTTCTCTCTCTTGCAACAGGGGCCGGGAAAGGGGGATACCCCGAAAAGGATCCTTCCCCGAGAAGGAACCAGGCTCCGAGCCCCCCTACTGATCAGAGGTTCGAAGGCTGGCCCCCCGGAAGGGTTCAACAGCCGCTTCAGATCGCGTGGGCCCTACACCCACTACTGGTCAGGGGTTCGAAGGCCGGCCCCTCGAAAGGGTTCAACGACCGCCTCAGGCTGCTCGGGCTCCGCGCCCAATACTGATCAGGGGTTCGAAGGCTGGCCCCCGAAGGGTTCATAGCCGCCTCAGACGCCGAGCGAGGGATGACCATGGGTACGTTCGATACATAACCAAGGCTCGGGCTGCACTCCCGAGGTACCCTAGGACATTTCTGAGACCAGCGGGAACGATCTTGTAACAGAATCCCACCAGAGGGAGGCATCGAGCCCTCGGACCCCATCGCCAGGGGACTGGGTCTGGTAGATCACCCGCAGGTACTTTTGGGCGTGCCTCTGGGCCCCTAGCCGACCCCTAACGAAAGGGGCACGAACGTCCACTCGGATTACCCGCTTGCAGCTCGTCGGAGACACCATGTTCGACGCCCATCGAGGGCAACATGGCGCTTTCCCCCCCTCCTCCTTGCGGAAAGGCGACGCAGGGGCGTATGTAAAAAAGCCGAGTCTACCCCTGACCGCCCTCTCTCTCTGTGCAGAGGCTCGGGGGCTGCTCTCGCAAACCCGGCTCCGGCCGAACCGTTGACAGCGTCAACATACCAGCCCGAGAACTTGGGACCCGACCGTACACCTGGGCTACGGCCAGTTCGCATGAGGGAACGACCAGACCAGCCGAAGCACTACGTGAGGCAGTAAGACCTCGAAGGAGTGAAACCACTCCTCCGAGGCCTCGGGGGCTACACCCGACGGGTGCGCTCGCGCGCACCCACCGGAACAAAACGCAACAGAGAAAGGCTGGTCCCCTTGCAAAAAGGTGCGACGAAAGCCTCCAAGCGAGTGCAAACACTCCCTTCGAGGCTCGGGGGCTACTGTCGGGGACCATAATTAGGGGTACCCTCAAGGCTCCTAATTCTCAGCTGGTAACCCCCATCAGCATGAAGCTGCAAAGGCCTAATGGGTGCGATTAAGTCAGGGATCAGTCCATTCGAGGGACACGATCACGCCTCACCCGAGCCTAGCCTCGGACAAGGGCAGCCGACCCCGGAGGATTTCTGTCTCGCCCGAGGCCCCCCTTTTAGCGGCGAACATATTCCCGGCTCGCCCGAGGCCCTACCTTCGCTAAGAAGCAACCCTGACCAAGTCGCTGCACCGACCGACCAAGTCACAGGAGCATTTAATGCAAAGGTGGCCTGACACCCTTATCCTGGCACGCACCCCCCGCCGGCAGAGCCGAAGTGACCGCCGTCACTTCACCGCTCCACTGACCGGCCTGACGAAAGGACAGCGCCGCCTACGCCACACTGACTACAGTGCCACTGGACAGAGTAAGACTGACAAGCGGTCAGGCCCTGCCGGAGGCACCATAGGAAGCTCTGCTTTGCCCGACCCAGGGCTCGGACTCGGGCTAAGTCCCGGAAGACGGCGAACTCCGCTCCGCCCGACCCAGGGCTCGGACTCGGGCTAAGTCCCGGAAGACGGCGAACTCCGCCCGACCCAGGGCTCGGACTCGGGCTAAGTCCCGGAAGACGGCGAACTCCGCCCGACCCAGGGCTCGGACTCGGGCTAAGTCCCAGAAGACGGCGAACTCCGCTCCGCCCGACCCAGGGCTCGGACTCGGGCTAAGTCCCGGAAGACGGCGAACTCTGCTCCGCCCGACCCAGGGCTTGGACTCGGGCTAAGTCCCAGAAGACGACGATCTCCGCCTCGCCCGACCCAGGGCTTGGACTCGGGCTAAGTCCCAGAAGACGACGATCTCCGCCTCGCCCGACCCAGGGCTCGGACTCAGGCTAAGTCCCAGAAGACGACGATCTCCGCCTCGCCCGACCTAGGGCTCGGACTTGGGCTCGGCCCCAGAAGACGACGATCTCCGCCTCGCCCGACCCAGGGGCTCGGACTCAACCTCGGCTTCGGAGGAGCTTCCACATCGCCCAACCTAGGGCGTAGACCAGCCACGTCGACAGGAGGCGCCATCATCACCCTACCCCGAGCTGACTCGGGCCACAGGGAACAAGACTGGCGTCCCATCTGGCTCGCGCCGCCAGATAGGCAATGATGGCGCCCCACATGCTCTGTGACGACGGCGGCTCTCCGCCCCCTTACGGAAGCAAGAGGACGTCAGCAAGGGCTCAACCGCTTCGACAGCTGACCCTCCGCCAAGCTCCATCGCTCCTTCGACGGCCACGACATCACACCAGCTGGGTGCCAAGATCTCTCCGGCTGCCACAACAGCATGTACCTAGGGCGCTAGCTCACCTCCGCTAGACACGTAGCACCCTGCTACACCCCCCATTGTACACCTGGATCCTCTCCTTACGTCTATAAAAGGGAGGACCAGGGCCCTCTTAGAGAGGGTTGACCGCGCGGGGATGAGGACGAGAACAGGCGCTCGCCTGGAGCCGCTCGCTCCCTCTCCCGCGTGGACGCTTGTAACCCCCTACTGCAAGCGCACCCGACCTGGGCGCGAGACGAACACGAAGGCCGCGGGATTCCCACCTCTCTCACGCCGGTCTCCAGCCGCCTCGCTCTCCCCCCTTCGCGCTCGCCCTCGCGCTCGACCCATCTGGGCTGGGGCACGCGGCGACATTCACTCGTCGGCCCAGGGACCCTCGGTCTCGGAACGCCGACAATGACGGCCACGGGCAGTCCTGGGTGGTCTTCAACTGCGCCTTCGAAAACGTAAAACCAGAAATCCCACCAGTTGCCCCACTTATTGCGGGCGCAGGGAACCAACTCCACGACTTCCATCGAAGTCTTGCCGGTCCTCGGTGTAAACGTGCATGATCCAAACTGTGCAATCTCATGTCCAATTTTCCTCTTTTGCCAATGCAGACAGTAATGCTTCGCGAAGACCTCCACAGAGGGCTGACCACCATACGAAGTCACCGCCCAAACATACTTTGCCAGGGCCACCACGACATTTGGCGTCAGCTGGTGGACATGGACCTCGAATCTCCGCAGCACCTCCGCCACGAATCGATGCGCAGGCAGACGAAGGCCAGCGGTGAAAAACGCTTCAAAAACGACCAACTCGCCTTCTGGCTCAGGGACCTCCTCCGCCCCCGGGACATGCCCCACTCCGCTGCTAAAATATCCAAGCTGCTGCATATCCTGGACGCGGACCGAGGAAATCCGCGACACGCCAAACTCAACTGTATCACCAGGACGGAGCTCCTCCGTCGCCATGTCGCTCAGAGTGTCAGACGATGCACCGGCCGGCGGTGTATTTGCAGCAGACGAGGAAGAGGACGGCATGGCTACGTACCGTCGGCGGCGGCGGGCGGTTTGCTTGACGCGGGCCAGATCTCCGACGAGCAGGAGCAAGGAGGGCAGGCGAGCGGACGAACGGTTTCAAAAGGAGGCTAGGGTTTTGCGGCGCTCAGAAAGAGAGAATGACCCGCGCTGCCCCGCCTCCCTTTTTATACACAGGATGCGACGCTTTGGGAAACCCGCAGTCCAACAGTGCCGCGTCCATCAACGGTCACATCAAAAACCCCCGCGGAACCATTTCGAGCGAGGGCAGCGTCTCCACCGTCTAGCGACGTCTTCGTCACCAGATAACTTAGTCGAACTGGTCCCTCGGAGGGCAAATATTGGGACGAAGGCGAAGACGCTACCCTCCGCTCCAGCCTTCGTCTATCTCGCTGCGCCGACAGGAAGCAGAATGACTGGCGAGGTCCACCCTTCGTCTTCTACACTACAAGACGAAGGCCTACGGCGATGTCGCCCGTCCCACGTCCTCACTCCACCTGGAGGCCCACGTGGGATTCGGCCCATTGTAACGGGCCCCGCTCGGATAAGTGTGTTACGGGCCCGATTTGTAATAGCTTTTCTGTAATGACAGTCTGTAACCCTCCTTTACAGGAATATTCTGGGGATAGACCGGGTGCCTGAGGGCACATGCGTCCTTACATTGAGACGTTGGGCACTCAGACGCCTTTAAATACCCCCGTACAGTGCCTTTGAGAGGCTGGATTAATAGAGCAATTGCCGCCTCAAGTTAAACCGTGTTCACATCTCTCTCACTCCCCTGTTGAAACCAATCTGCCCGGGAATGCAAGTTCCAACACCGAACTCTCCTACGCGACAGGTTTTTAATTCATCTACGCAATTAAGCGGTATGTTTTCTGTTCTTCTAGATCTGTTCAGATAATCGGAAGAGCAATAACCGCACGTCACCACGGAACAACGCCGAAAGTCGCGCTCGCGCAGTAGAGGCACAAAAACCTATAGAGGATCCGTCTCCCTTACCATAAGCACGACAGAAGAAATACACGAGACACAGGATATAGGGTTGGGCATCTGACCTCTTTCTTTTCTCTCCCCTATGAAAAGATGTACAAGTTACTTATATAGAGATGTGAGACCCCTCAAAGGCAAAGTCGGTATTTGGCCACATAAACCTAACTAAAGTTAGTTAACAGTACTGACCGAGGGCGAACCTAAACCTAACCACTGCAGGCAGAGTAAGCGTGTGCCAGCAACCAATGGGCATGCTGTTTCTAGGCATGTGGGCGGAACACCGTGGCTGGTGATCGGTCACGGTCGCCTTTCGGCTCATCAGCACCAATCAAGCCGCAAATTGTCTATCCACCGGTACAAAAAAAAAACGCCTCCACGATGTTCTGATTCTGAGCGTGAGGTCAATGGCCCAGCTAAGAATATTGCTGCTAATCATTGGCGTTTAGTCAAGATGCTCTTCCATGGTAGTAGTATCAAGTAGTTTGGTTGCCCACTAAAAAAAATAGAGCCCGGTGCAAAAGTCAACCTCCAGCTTTATTAATCTTGCAGGAACGGAAATGAAATTCGTTTCTCACGGACCTATACGAGGCTCGGCCCGCATTTAAAAAGCACGCGCAATAAGGCTGCGTGAACATGAATATGGTGGGTCTTTACGCTGTTGGAGCTCGGGGTCACAAGGCCCAAACTCAAACCCACAAGGCCACAATGCCTGAACATAGGGCCGACAAGGAAGTCCAATTCTAGTGGGCTCAAGGCCAGTGGGAACTTGTGCGGACAAGAAGTTTCTATTTTTGAGTTATAAATTTAAAAAAAACCGCTAAATAAAGTTTATAAAATAAAAGTTTTACAGGTCAATGAAAGTGCGTTCGATGCATTCATGCCTTCGTATTGATTTTATTGTGTAAAAGATAAATTACTACTACTCGGTCCAACCAACACGAAGATACCATTCTCGTTGAAAATAAAGCTTCGAAAGGTATGTTTCAAAATCAGCTCAAAATTTGAGTTTTAAAAAGCTTAAAGGATATATTTTAAATATTCTTAGGCTGGCATCAGAAACATTTTTATTTTATCTCGTATTTTAAACTCATTATATAAATATTACAACCTACAGTACAAAACAAAACAATACTTTCTATAACCATAAACACAATATTTTTTATAAGCATAAACACAATCTACTCAGCCTTATAAAGAACTGTTGCATTTCACGGTCTCCAACCGGACCTCGCACAGCTTGTTGGTGTGTCCAATGCGGCCACACGTGTAGCAGGAACCCGTACGAGAAAGTGCACCATTTCCACATCCGCTCCCGCGCCCCAGAAACATTTTTCTACAGTGGTTTATGAATGCACTTGTCACCTATCCACTCGCGCGCACATCCGATCCATCCTCCCCCACGCTTGCATTTAGGGATGGATTCTAATTGAATATGCATGAAATTAAATTCGGGTGTCGCTTCAAATACGGGCTGTGTTCGCTGCGGCTTAAAGCCGTACTGTTACGGCTGTTTGTACTGCTGCAGCTGCAATCAGTAGAGACAAAATACTGTAGAAGCCGCAGCCGCAGCCGGATTAAAGCCGCTTTAAGCCGCAGCGAACACTGCCACGAATACGAATGTTATCGGATACAATTACAAAACAAATTGTTTGGATTTTGATTCGTATTCAGATACTTACTTTACTTGAAACATAACGTCATAACGAGTATCAATCTGTTTTGTCCATGGTTTTATAGTTAGTAAAAAAATCATGTTTCAAGTAAATTCTGAGCATAGTACATAGTATTTATTAATAAATACATATATATTATTTAACAATTAAAATATATGTTATGTTTATTAATATATGTCATACTTTTATCATCAAGATATGTGGTCATATCAAAATTTATTTTTTACAATTTCTATAAAACAGGTATCTAGTAATTCATTTAATTGATATAAAATAGTAAATGTGCTTGTCATTCCAAAATGAATGAATACACTCTATGAATGTGTGCATTAAAATGTAAATGAAAAATGAAGAAATTAATCTATATAATGTAAAGTGGAGAGTTATAGTTGAATGTTTACAAAATTTAGTTGAGATGTGTTCCATTTGTGAACACTTTGATACAAATAATTACAAAATATTCTAAAACTTTTATGTCATGTTTTTATCATCAAGATATGTGTCCATGTCAATTTTTTAAAATTATTTTTACCACATTTACATATTCTTTTACAATTCCTATAGAAATGTATGTAGTGGTTCATTTAATTGATATAAAATAGAAATTTTCCGAGAAAATTAAATTTATCATTCCAAAATGAATGAATACCCTATATAGTGTGAAGTGGGGAGTTGTAGTTGAATGTTTATTAAGATTTGTTTTATCTGTGATTTGTGAACACTTGGACACAAAAGTTGTAGAATCTTTTAAAACTTTCATATCAAAATTTTATCATCAAGATATATGTTCATGTCAAATTTTAGGAATTTTTTTTAACTCTATTTACATATTCTGTTTCAATGTTTATAAATAAAGATGCTCTAACGTTCTAAATCCCTTGATCCTTAATCCTAGTCCTCAACATACACATAGTCCCTAAATTTAAGATGCTGATATTTATTTAAATCTTATCTGACACAATTCGATAACATCCGTATACGATTCGAATCCGAAAAGAAGTATGTGAAACAAGTAATATCCATATGTATACAACCTGATTACACTCCTGTCGGCGTTTCGACCCCGGGGGTCCTTGGACCGACGAGTAAATTGTCGCCGCGTGTCCCAGCCCAGATGGGTCGGCACGAGACGGAGCACGAAGGTGGGAGAAGAGAGGAGGGAGGCAGGCAAAAAGGGGAAACTCGTGGCCTTCGTGTTGTCCTGCGCCCAGGTCGGGTGCGCTTGCAGTAGGGGGTTACAAGCGTCCGCGTGGGGGAGAGCGAGGGACTCTACATGTCGTCCCGTCCTCCCGCGCGGCCAACCTCCTCGTAAGAGAGCCCTGGTCCTTCCTTTTATAGGCGTAAGGAGAGGGCCCAGGTGTACAGTGGGGGGTGTAGCAATGTGCTAACGTGTCTAGCAGAGAGGAGCTAGCGCCCTAAGTACATGCCGTCGTGGCAGCCGGAGAGGTCTTGACACCCTGTTCCTGTGATGTCGTGGCCGTCGGAGGAGCGCTGGAGCCTTGAGGAAGGACAGCTGTCGGGGCTGTCGAGTCCTTGTTGACGTCTCCTTGCTTCCGTAAGGGGCTGAGAGCCGCCGTCGTCACGGAGCACGCGGGGCGCCATCATTATTATTTGTTTACCGGGGCGAGCCTGATGGGACGCCGGTCTTGTTCCCCGTAGCCTGAGCTAGATAGGGGTAGGGTAATGATGGCCCCTCTTGCGACGTGGTCGGTCCGAGCCCTAGGTCGGGCGAGGTGGATGCTCCTCCGAGGTAGAGGTCGAGTCTGTCTTCCGAGGTCGAGGTCGAGTCCGAGCCCCGGGTCGGGCGAGGCGGAGACTTGAAAGGGAAATGTGCCCTTGGGCCATTTCTAAGTATTTTGGTGATTTAGTGTCCAACATAAGTGCCCTAGTGTAAAAAGGTGGACAAAGTACAAATCAAGGATAAAGGTATGTTTCTCGACTTAGTACATTGTTTTATGGACTAATGTATTGTGTCTAAGTGTTGGAAACAGGAAAAATCCAATTGAAAATGCTTTGGCTCGAGCAGCGAAGACTCTGCTCAGCCTGGAGCACCGGACTGTCCGGTGGTGCACCGGACAGTGTCCGGTGCGCCAGGCTGGCTCTGGCGAACAGGCTGCTCTCGGGACTTCGACGGCGGTGTACGGCTATAATTCACCGGACTGTCCGGTGGTGCACCGGACTGTCCGGTGGGCCGTTCACAGGCGAACTCGTCGCTCTCGGGAATTCATCGGCGACGTACGGCTATAATTCACCGGACTGTCCGGTGTGCACCGGACTGTCCGGTGAGCCAACGGTCGGCCGGGGCAACGGTCGGCCGCGCGATCTGCGCGGGACACGTGGCCGAGCCAACGGCTAGATGGAGGCACCAGACTGTCCGGTGTGCACCGGACATGTCCGGTGCGCCAACGGCTCTCAGGCTGCCAACGGTCGACTGCGCCATTTTTGGAAAGAAATCGGGCACCGGACAGTGTCCGGTGCGCCAGTCGACAGAAGGCAAGATCAGCCTTCCTAGAATGCTCTCAACGGCTCCTAGCTGCCTTGGGGCTATAAAAGGGACCCCTAGGCGCATGTAGGAGCACACCAAGCATTCCTACAACATTCCTAAGCACCAAGACCTCGATTCCGCGCATTTGTTTCATTGTGATAGCATATAGAGCTCTAGTGGAGTTGTGATCTCATTGAGTTGTGTTGCGAGCTCTTGTTGCGACTTGTGTGCGTGTTGACACTCTGATTCTTGCGTCTTGTGTGCGTTGCTAATCCCTCCCTTGCTCTGTGCTTCTTTGTGAACTTCAAGTGTAAGGGCAAGAGGCTCCAAGTTGTGGAGATTCCTCGCAAACGGGATTGAGAAAAGCAAGCAAAACACCGTGGTATTCAAGTGGGTCTTTGGACCGCTTGAGAGGGGTTGATTGCAACCCTCGTCCGTTGGGACGCCACAACGTGGAGTAGGCAAGCGTTGGTCTTGGCCGAACCATGGGATAACCACCGTGCCATCTCTGTGATTGATTTCTTGTGGTTATTGTGTTTTGTTGAGACTCCTCTCTAGCCACTTGGCATTTACTGTGCTAACGCTTAACCAAGTTTTTGTGGCTTAAGTTTTCAAGTTTTACAGGATCACCTATTCACCCCCCCTCTAGGTGCTCTCAATTGGTATCAGAGCCGTTCTCTTCACAAAGGGACTAACCGCCCGAAGAGATGGATCCTAAGAGGAAGGGTATCGTGATCAACGATAAAGAGAAGGAGTCTTTCGTCAACGAGCCAAAGGATGACAAGCCTACCGACTCGGGCTCGGGTCATAGACGAAAAGATGGGAAGAAGAAGAAGACAAGGCGCATTAAGGTGATCGTCTACTACGACGACAGTGATGAGTCCACTTCTTCCCACAAGGACAACGACGACAACGACTACGACAAGCGAAAGACGGTTAACTCGAACTTTTCTTTCGACTATTCGCGTATTCCTCAAAGTTCAAATTCACATTTGCTCTCCATTCCTCTCGGCAAGCCTCCACACTTTGATGGGAGGACTACGGATTTTGGAGCCACAAAATGCGTAGTCACCTATTCTCTCTCCATCCAAGCATATGGGAGATTGTTGAGAATGGAATGAAGTTTGATAGCTCGGATAGTCCCATTTTTATTAATGAACAAATTCATAGAAATGCACAAGCTACTACTGTGTTGTTAGCCTCCTTGTGCTGGGACGAGTACCATAAAGTGAGCGGCTTGGACAATGCCAAGCAGATCTGGGACACCCTCAAGATTTCTCATGAGGGGAACGACGTCACCTTGCTCACCAAAATGGAGTTGGTGGAGGGCGAGCTTGGACGATTCACGATGATAAGGGGCGAGGAGCCGACACAAACATACAACCGGCTCAAGACCCTTATCAACAAAATAAGGAGCTACGGAAGCACGCGATGGACGGACCACGATGTCGTCCGACTGATGCTAAGGTCCTTTACCGTTCTTGATCCTCATTTGGTGAATAATATTCGTGAGAATCCCAGGTACACCAAAATGTCGCCCGAAGAAGTCCTTGGAAAATTTGTAAGCGGGCGAATGATGATCAAGGAGGCGAGGTACGTGGACGACGCTCTAAACGGTCCAATCAATGAGCCTCAACCCGTTGCTCTCAAGGCAACAAGGAGCAAGGAGGCGTTACCCAGCAAGGTAGCACAAATTGAGGCGGCCGGACTTAATGATGAAGAGATGGCCCTCATCATCAAAAGATTCAAGACGGCGCTAAAGGGTCGCAAGGGGCAGCCAAGCAAGACCAAGACAAAGGGGAAGCGCTCATGCTTCAAATGTGGTAAGCTTGGTCATTTTATTGCTAACTGTCCCGACAATGATAGTGATCAGGATCAAGGGAACAAGAGGGAGAAGAAGAAGAACTATAAGAAGGCAAAGGGCGAGGCACATCTTGGCAAGGAGTGGGATTCGGATTGCTCCTCGTCCGACTCCAACAATGAAGGACTCACCGCCACCGCCTTCAACAAGTCATCCCTCTTCCCCAACGAGCGTCACACATGCATTATGGCAAGGGAGAAGAAGGTATGTACTCAAAACTCTACTTATGCTTCTTCAAGTGAGGACGAATCTAGTGATGAGGATGAAATAGATTATTCATGTTTATTTAAGGGCCTAGATAGAACCAAGGTAGATAAAATTAATGAATTGATTGATGCCTTGAATGATAAGAATAGGCTTTTAGAAAAACAAGAGGACTTGTTGTATGAAGAACATGACAAATTTGTAGAAGCACAAAAATCTCATGCCTTAGAAGTTAAGAGAAATGAAATGCTTTCTTGTGAATTATCTTCCTGCCATGAGACGATTTCTAGCTTAAGGGGCATTAATGATGATTTGAATGCCAAGTTAGAAATAGCTAGTAAATCAACAACTTGTGTGGAAAATGTTGTTATTTGCAATAGATGTAAAGATTTTGATATTGATGCTTGTAGTGAACACATAGCTTCTATTGCAAAGTTAAATGATGAAATGGCTAGTCTTAATGCCCAACTTAAGGCTAGCAAAAGTGATTTTGATAAACTAAAATTTGCTAGGGATGCCTACACGATTGGTAGACACCCCTCAATTAAGGATGGGCTTGGCTTCAAGAGGGAAGCCAAGAACTTAACAAGCCATAAGGCTCCCATCTCCGCCAAGGAGAAAGGGAAGGCTCCTATGGCAAGTAGTACTAAAAAGAACCATGCTTTTATGTACAATGATAGAAGACAGTCTCATAGGAATTGTAATGCTTTTGATTCACATGCCTATGATTCTTATGCTGTGTTTGCTCCCAGTTCTTCCTATATGCATGATAGAGATATGCCTAGAAAAAATATTCATCATGTGCCTAGAAAGAATATTGTTCATGTTCCTAGGAAAGTTATGAATGGACCCTCTACAATTTATCATGCTTTAAATGCTTCCTTTGCTATTTGTAGAAAGGATAGGAAGATAGTTGCTAGGAAATTAGGGGCAAAATGCAAGGGTGATAAAACTTGCATTTGGGTCCCTAAGACAATTGTGACTAACCTTGTAGGACCCAACAAGAGTTGGGTACCTAAGACCCAAGCCTAAATTTGCCTTGCAGGTTTATGCATCCGGAGGTTCAAGCTGGATTATCGACAGCGGATGCACGAACCATATGACGGGGGAAAAGAAGATGTTCACCTCCTACGTCAAGAATAAGGATTCCTAAGATTCAATCATATTCGGTGATGGGAACCAAGGCAAGGTGAAAGGTTTAGGCAAGATTGCAATATCAAATGAGCACTCTATCTCTAATGTGTTTTTAGTTGAGTCTCTTGGATATAATTTACTATCTGTCAGTCAATTATGTAATATGGGATATAATTGTTTATTTACAAATGTAGATGTGTCTGTCTTTAGAAGATGTGATGGTTCACTAGCTTTTAAGGGTGTACTAGACGGCAAACTTTATTTAGTTGATTTTGCAAAAGAGGAGGCCGGTCTAGATGCATGCTTAATTGCTAAGACTAGCATGGGCTGGCTGTGGCATCGTCGCTTAGCACATGTGGGGATGAAGAACCTTCACAAGCTTCTAAAGGGAGAACACGTGATAGGTTTGACTAACGTGCAATTCGAAAAAGATAGACCTTGTGCAGCTTGTCAAGCAGGTAAACAAGTGGGAGGAGCACATCACAGCAAGAATGTGATGACCACTTCAAGACCTCTGGAGCTGATGCATATGGACCTCTTCGGACCCGTCGCCTATCTGAGCATAGGAGGAAGTAAGTATGGTCTAGTTATTGTTGATGACTTTTCCCGCTTCACTTGGGTGTTCTTTTTGCAGGATAAGTCTGAAACCCAAGGGACCCTCAAGCGCTTTCTAAGGAGAGCTCAAAATGAGTTTGAGCTCAAGGTGAAGAAGATAAGAAGCGACAACGGGTCCGAATTCAAGAATCTTCAAGTGGAGGAGTTCCTTGAGGAGGAGGGGATCAAGCACGAGTTCTCCGCTCCCTACACACCTCAGCAAAATGGTGTGGTAGAGAGGAAGAATAGGATGCTCATTGATATGGCGAGGACTATGCTTGGAGAGTTCAAGACCCCCGAGCGTTTTTGGTCGGAAGCCGTGAACACGGCTTGCCACGCCATCAACAGGGTCTACCTTCACCGCCTCCTCAAGAAGACTTCATATGAGCTGCTGACTGGTAACAAACCCAATGTGTCTTATTTTCGTGTATTTTGGAGCAAGTGTTATATTCTTGTGAAGAAAGGTAGAACTTCTAAATTTGCTCCCAAAGCTGTAGAAGGGTTTTTATTAGGTTATGACTCAAATACAAAGGCGTATAGGGTCTTCAACAAATCATCGGGTTTGGTTGAAGTCTCTAGCGATGTTGTATTTGATGAGACTAATGGCTCTCCAAGAGAGCAAGTTGTTGATCTTGATGATGTAGATGAAGAAGACGTTCCAACGGCCGCGATACGCACCATGGCGATTGGAGATGTGCGGCCTCAGGAACAATTGGAGCAAGATCAACCATGTTCCTCAACTACGGTGCATCCCCCAACTCAAGACGATGAACAGGTTCATCATGAGGAGGCGCGTGATCAAGGGGGAGCACAGGATGTTCAAGTTGAAGAGGAAGAAGCACCTCAGGCACCTCCAACCCAAGTTCGAGCGACAATTCAAAGGGATCATCCTGTCGACCAAATTTTGGGTGATATTAGCAAGGGAGTAACTACTCGTTCAAGATTAGTTAATTTCTGTGAGCATTACTCCTTTGTCTCTTCTATTGAGCCTTTCAGGGTAGAAGAGGCCTTCCTGGATCCGGACTGGGTGTTGGCCATGCAGGAGGAACTCAACAACTTCAAGCGCAATGAAGTTTGGACACTGGTGCCTCGCCCCAAGCAAAATGTTGTGGGGACAAAGTGGGTGTTCTGCAACAAACAGGACGAGCACGGGGTGGTGACAAGGAACAAGGCTCGACTTGTGGCAAAAGGTTATGCCCAAGTCGCAGGTTTGGACTTTGAGGAGACATTCGCTCCTGTGGCTAGGCTAGAATCAATTCGTATCTTGCTAGCATATGCCGCTCACCATTCTTTCAGGTTGTACCAAATGGATGTGAAGAGCGCTTTCCTCAACGGGCCGATCAAGGAGGAGGTGTACGTGGAGCAACCCCCTGGCTTCGAGGATGAACGGTACCCCGACCACATGTGTAAGCTCTCTAAGGCGCTCTATGGACTTAAGCAAGCCCCAAGACAATGGTATGAATGCCTTAGAGACTTTTTAATTGCTAATGCTTTCAAGATCGGGAAAGCCGATCCAACTCTTTTTACTAAGACTTGCGATGGTGATCTTTTTGTGTGCCAAATTTATGTCGATGACATAATATTTGGTTCTACTAACCAAAAGTCTTGTGAAGAGTTTAGCAGGGTGATGACGCAGAAATTCGAGATGTCGATGATGGGCGAGTTGAACTACTTCCTTGGGTTCCAAGTGAAGCAACTCAAGGACGGCACCTTCATCTCCCAAACGAAGTACACGCAAGATTTGTTAAAGCGGTTTGGGATGAAGGACGCCAAGCCCGCAAGACGCCGATGGGAACCGACGGACACACCGACCTCAACAAAGGTGGTAAGTCCGTTGATCAAAAAGCATACCGGTCTATGATAGGGTCTTTACTTTATTTGTGTGCTAGTAGACCGGATATTATGCTTAGCGTATGCATGTGTGCTAGATTTCAATCCGATCCTAAGGAGTGTCACTTAGTGGCTGTGAAGCAAATTCTTCGATATTTAGTAGCTACGCCTTGCTTCGGGATCTGGTATCCAAAGGGGTCTAACTTTGACTTGATTGGGTACTCAGATTCCGACTATGCTGGATGTAAGGTCGATAGGAAGAGTACATCGGGGACGTGCCAATTCTTAGGAAGGTCCCTGGTGTCGTGGAACTCTAAGAAACAAACTTCTGTTGCCCTATCCACCGCTGAGGCCGAGTATGTTGCCGCAGGACAGTGTTGCGCGCAACTACTTTGGATGAGGCAAACCCTTCGGGACTTTGGCTACAATCTGAGCAAAGTCCCACTCCTATGTGACAATGAGAGTGCTATCCGAATAGCGGAAAATCCTGTTGAGCACAGCCGCACAAAGCACATTGACATCCGGCATCACTTTTTGAGAGACCACCAGCAAAAGGGAGATATCGAAGTGTTTCATGTTAGCACCGAGAACCAGCTAGCCGATATCTTCACTAAGCCTTTAGATGAAAAGACCTTTTGCAGGCTGTGTAGTGAGCTAAATGTCCTAGATTCGCGGAACTTGGATTGATTCATAGCATACATGTATTTATGCCTTTGATCATGTTCCTTATGCATTTTGTTGCTTACTTGTGGTGCTCAAGTTGTACAATCAATCCCCGGACCTCACAAGTCCTTGTGCAAGTGATGCACATATTTAGGGGGAGTTGTGGTACAACTTGACCCTTTGAGACTAACCGTTTGCTTGAGTTTGCTTGATTTAGTCTCAAAGGAGGTTTGAAAGGGAAAAGGTGGACTTGGACCATGAAAAGACTTCCACTGCACTCCGATGAGAGGGTAACTTATTCCAAGTTCATCTCATGTACTCTCATTGCCTTTGTATTCTTATTGAAGATTTTGGTGAGGCAATGAGGTTCTAGGGCCAAGATTGATCCCGTTTTGGTGCTTGATGCCAAAGAGGGAGAAAATAAAGGCCAAAGCAATAGATGGATCAGCTACCACTTGAGAAATTTTGAAAATAGTAGATTAGAGCTTTTGGTTTGTCAAAACTCTTTTATTGTCTCTCTTGTCAAAAGTTGGCTTCTTGTGGGGAGAAGTGTTGATTATGGGATAAAGGGGAGTTTTTGAAATCTTGAATCAATTTCTCTTGGAATGACTCTCTTTATGTCTTAACATGTGTGTTTGACTTAGAGATAGAAATTTGAGTTTGATTTGCAAAAACAAACCAAGTGGTGGCAAAGAGTGATCCATATATGTCAAATTTGAATCAAAACAATTTTGAGTTCTTATTTGAATTGTTTTTGTACTTGTTCTACTTGCTTTATGTTGTGTTGGCATAAATCACCAAAAAGGGGGAGATTGAAAGGGAAATGTGCCCTTGGGCCATTTCTAAGTATTTTGGTGATTTAGTGTCCAACACAAGTGCCCTAGTGTAAAAAGGTGGACAAAGTACAAATCAAGGATAAAGGTATGTTTCTCAGACTTAGTACATTGTTTTATGGACTAATGTATTGTGTCTAAGTGTTGGAAACAGGAAAAATCCAATTGAAAATGCCTTGGCTCGAGCAGCGAAGACTCTGCTCAGCCTGGAGCACCGGACTGTCCGGTGGTGCACCAGACAGTGTCCGGTGCGCCAGGCTGGCTCTGGCGAACAGGCTGCTCTCGGGACTTCGACGGCGGTGTACGGCTATAATTCACCAGACTGTCCGGTGGTGCACCGAACTGTCCGGTGGGCCGTTCACAGGCGAACTCGTCGCTCTCGGGAATTCATCGACGATGTACGACTATAATTCACCGGACTGTCCGGTGTGCACCGGACTGTCCGGTGAGCCAACGGTCGGCCGGGGCAACGGTCGGCCGCGCGATCTGCGCGGGACACGTGGCCGAGCCAACGGCTAGAAGGAGGCACCGGACTGTCCGGTGTGCACCGGACATGTCCGGTGCGCCAACGGCTCTCAGGCTGCCAACGGTCGACTGCGCCATTTTTGGAAAGAAATCGGGCACCGGACAGTGTCCGGTGTGCACCGGACTGTCCGGTGCGCCAGTCGACAGAAGGCAAGATCAGCCTTCCTAGAATGCTCTCAACGGCTCCTAGCTGCCTTGGGGCTATAAAAGGGACCCCTAGGCGCATGGAGGAGCACACCAAGCATTCCTACAACATTCCTAAGCACCAAGACCTCGATTCCGCGCATTTGTTTCATTGTGATAGCATATAGAGCTCTAGTGGAGTTGTGATCTCATTGAGTTGTGTTGCGAGCTCTTGTTGCGACTTGTGTGCGTGTTGACACTCTGATTCTTGCGTCTTGTGTGCGTTGCTAATCCCTCCCTTGCTCTGTGCTTCTTTGTGAACTTCAAGTGTAAGGGCGAGAGGCTCCAAGTTGTGGAGATTCCTCGCAAACGGGATTGAGAAAAGCAAGCAAAACACCGTGGTATTCAAGTGGGTCTTTGGACCGCTTGAGAGGGGTTGATTGCAACCCTCGTCCGTTGGGACGCCACAACATGGAGTAGGCAAGCGTTGGTCTTGGCCGAACCACGGGATAACCACCGTGCCATCTCTGTGATTGATTTCTTGTGGTTATTGTGTTTTGTTGAGACTCCTCTCTAGCCACTTGGCATTTACTGTGCTAACGCTTAACCAAGTTTTTGTGGCTTAAGTTTTCAAGTTTTACAGGATCACCTATTCACCCCCCCCCCCTCTAGGTGCTCTCAAGACTGTCGTACGAGGCCAAGGCCGAGTCCGAGCCCTGGGGTCGGGCGAGGCGGAGTTCGTCGTCTTCCGGAGCCGAGGCCGAGTCCGAGCCCTGGGGTCGGGCGAGGCGGAGTTCGTCATCTTCCGGGGCCGAGCCCGAGTCCGAGCCCTGGGGTCGGGCGAGGCAGAGTTCGTTGTCTTCCGGGGCCGAGCCCGAGTCCGAGCCCTGGTTCGGGCGAGGCGGAGTTCGTCGTCTTCCGAGGCCGAGCCCGAGTCCGAGCCCTGGGGTCGGGCGAGGCGGAGTTTCCTATGGCGCTCGAGGCCGGACTTGGCTGCTGTCAGCCTCACTCTGTCGAGTGGCACAGCAGTCGGAGCGACGCAGGCGGCGCCGTCTTCTTGTCAGGCCGGTCAGTGGAGCGGCGAAGTGACTGCGGTCACTTCGGCTCTATCGACTGAAGGGCGCGTGTCAGGATAAGGTGTCAGGCCATCCTTGCATTAAATGCTCCTGCGATACGGTCAGTTGGTGTGGTGATCTGGCCAAGGTTGCTTCTTGGCGAAGACTGGGCCTCGGGCGAGCCGAAGGTGTGTTCGTCGCTTGAGGGGGTCCTCGGGCAAGATGTGAATCCTCCGGGGTCGGCTGCCCTTGCCCGAGGCTGGGCTCGGGCGAGGCGAGATCGTGTCCCTTGAGTGGACCGAGCCTTGACTTAATCGCATCCATCAGGCCTTTGCAGCTTTGTGCTGATGGGGGTTACCAGCTGAGATTAGGAGTCTTGGGGGTACCCCTAATTATGGTCCCCGACAGTAGCCCCCGAGCCTCGAAGGGAGTGTTGATACTCGCTTGGAGGCTTTTGTCGCACTTTTTTGCAAGGGGACCGGCCTTCCTCGATTGCGTTTTGTTCCGGTGGGTGCGCGCGCGCGCCGGGTGTAGCCCCCGAGGCCTCAAAGGAGTAGTTTGACTCCTTCGAGGTCTTAGTATGTTTCGTAATGCTTCGGCCGGTCTGGTTGTTCCCTCATGCGAACTGGCCGTAGCCCAGGTGCACAGTCGAGTCCCAAGTTCTTAGGCTGGTATGTTGACGCTGTCAACGGTTTGGCCGGAGCCGGGTTTGTGAGAGCAGCCCCCGAGCCTCCACACAGAGCGAGAGGACGGTCAGGGACAGACTCAGCTTTTACATATGCCCCTGTGTCGCCTTTCCGCAAGGAGGAGGGGGGAAAGCGCCATGTTGCCCTCGTAGGGCGCCGAACATGGTGTCTCCAGTGAGTTGCTAATGGGTAATCCGAGTGGACACCCGTGCCCCATTTGTTAGGGGTCGGCTAGTGGCTCGGAGGCGCGCTCCAAAAGTACATGCAGGTGATTTGCCGGACCCGGTCCCCTTTTGACGGGGTCCGAGGGCTCGATGCCTCCCTCTGGTGGGATTCTGTTACAAAATCGTTCCCGTTGGTCTCGGAAATGTCCTAGGGTACCTCGGGAGCGCAGCCCGAGCCTCGGTTATGTATTGAATGTACCCAGGGTCATCCCTCGCTCTGCGTCTAAGATGGTTGTTGAACCCTTCGGGGGCCAGCCTACGAACCCCTGATCAGTAGTGGGCGCGGAGCCCGAGTGGCCTGAGGCGGCCGTTGAACCCTTCAGAGGGGCCGGCCTTCGAACCTCTGACCAGTAGTGGGCGCGGAGCCCGAGTGCTCTGAGGCGGCTGTTGAACCCTTCCGAGGGGCCAGCCTTCGAACCTCTGGTCAGTAGGGGGGCTCGGGGCCCGCTTCCTTCGCGGAGAAGGATCCCTTTCAGAGTATCCTTTTTCCCGATCCCTGAGGCAAGAGAGAGAAAGAGGAAGTGGAAAAGGATACGAAATCGAATGACGTGGTGCACCTTTTTTGACGCGGTCATTATGGCGGAGGTGAAGCGTCGCCTGCCAAAGGTGCCGCTTGTCCTGCCGCAGAGTTAATGCGACGGGACGAGTGGTTCACGAGGCGGCCGTTGTGCGTGCGCGAGCCGTTCGAGGAACGGATCGCGGACGCGTCGTCTTCACGCCGTGGGAGAAGGTCCTCTCGCTATCCTAGGAGGGGACATGAGCTTGCTGACGACTTGACTGCCGCTTCCGCCCGCCTGCCACTGCCATTGCTGTCGGCCCATTTCTGGTTGTATCGACCGTCGCGCCCTCTCACGCGGCTGACTGACCCGTGACCAATGTGCTCGGTTGGCACTGTCGGGTCATGCGCAGGGTCGCCTCGAGTCGCGGCAATGGTTCCGCAGTCGAGAAGGCGCGGTACTGGCGCGAGTGGCGGTGCAGTTTCTTGCACGTAGTAACCGGTGCGCCGATTACATGACGTGTGGGCCTGGGCCTCCATGCTGGACGCGTCGAAGTCAAAAGGGTGCGCCCCCCTGGGTGCGGTTGCATGCCGCCTGCATGGCGGTCCGCCCTTTCACTCGCTGGCCTAGGCAAAAGTGGAGGAATGCTCGTAACCGCTGGGCAGTTGCGCGCACCGTGCGCGGCGGTTTGGCTTTGTTTGCCCTGGGCCAGCTTGCATGACGCGTGGGACCCAGCCCCCGTGTCGTAGGGGGAGGACCTTGGAGCGTGTTGGAGAAGACTCAGCCCGCGACGGCTGAGGACGCAAGTGGGGAGAGTTGCCTTTAAAAGGAGGGTGACCCCCTTGAAAGGCAACCATGTCTTCGCGCTCCCCTCATGCATCGCGTCTTTCCACCTTCCGAGCCCCCAGATCGGGGGCGCCCGCGGTTCTTCCGCCTTGTCGTCGTTGGGGGAACGCAACTTCGCGGAAGTTGGTACCTTTCAGCCATCGTTCGACTTCAAGGATTTTCATCAGGCAGCCCGACTGCATCCCCTCGCCGGTGGTCACCCAAGACGGTGACCACCAGTTCGATGGTGGGGAGAAGCAAACCGGGCTGCGGCCTCTGCCCCTCCCTCAGCTTCAAGGATGTTCGTCATCAGTACTGGGGAGGGGAGTGCGCCGAGTTGGGGCCTGTCTCCGCGCGGGCAGCGGCCCGCTCCTTCCCTCAGTGATCGGGGGGAAGGGCGTTCGCCGCTCGTGGCGCTGGCAACTGCCGCTTGCCCGGCTCCCTGGCCTGAGCGGCTCCGGTGCTACTTTCGGTGCCACCTCCCACCGAGGCAGCCGGAAGAGGTTTCTCTGCCGACGGGATAGTCGGTGCCACCCGCGGACTGACCTCCGACTCTACGGCCTTCTGCTTGTCCTCGCCCCTCGAGTGGGGGCGTGGGCGAGGAGCTCGTCGCAGCAGCGTCCGCCCTGAGGTCATCGCTGCTGCTGTTTGGCCACTTCGGAGCGGGCATCGTTGTCGCTGCTACCGGAGCGGGCATCGGCGAGTCACCAGTGGTTTTGTCGCCCCGCAGGCCCTCCAACGTGGGGGTTGTTTGTACCTGCGGGGGTGGAACCGGAGTTCCGTTTGTAATGGCACCTCGAGTGCCGGTGTTTGTTCATTGTGGCTGTCGATGCCTGAACATGTAGGTATTTTTGGGTGTAATACCATGTTTTTCCCTCATTTTCGAGCACTAGGACTCGCCTGTCAGCTAACAGAACCGCTTCACCAAGTGTGAGTTGCCTCGTGCAAAGGTGACGAGTGAGGTATCCGTATCCCGGAGGCATAGGAGTCCCTCGGCTCGGTCGGCCTTGTCACCCGAGGCTTCTCTTGCTTAGTTAAAGGAAACCCTCGGCCGCTCTTCGATGAGCCGGAGCCGGAGGCAGCGGTATCAGCGTGGACAGAGGCAGAGTTGGCTCGAAAAGAAGACTTCGTCGGCCGGAGCCTGACCGGGCCGTCCACTGGCGGGACCGGCGCCGGAGTCGAGTTGCCGAGGCCATGGGCCAGGCTGATGTCCTCGGGGGACAGCTGGCTGAGGATTCAGGGCGACCGGCCGAGCCGTCTGCTCGAGCCGGACTCCTGGAGGAGACCCTAGCGGCGATGGCCCGGGCGTGGTGCTGACGTCGTCCTTCGGAGCGGAGATCCTCCGACTGTGTTGTCGTTCGAGGCTCGGTCGGACTTCGCCAAAGGTGGTGTTGACGCCGAGGGTGCTGCTGCTCCCCCTCCATTGAGGTCTGAACCTACAGGATCGGTTTATCTTGTAGTGTGCGTATGTTTTTTGCGGCCGCCGAGGCCCAAACATACTGTCGTTGTGTTGTAAAGCTGCGTTTCTTTTTCCCTTTGTTTCGAGTATCAAGACTTATTTGTTGGCAACAGAATTGTTTGTCAGAGCGAGAGTTACTTTTCACGGAAGGTGATGAGTGAGGTATCCGTATCCTAGAGGTGTAGGAGTCCCTCAGCTCGATCGGCCTTGACGCTTACGTGTACTCTTACTCGTCCGTAGAATTCTGCTAACGATGTACTCAAGAAGGCCCGAAAAATCGTTTCGGCAGAAAGGTCTCCGAGCATTAAGACTTGTTCGGTCAGCGGAATCGCTTATCCGAGCGTGAGTTACTTATCGCAGAAGGTGATGAGTGAGGTATCCGTATCCCAGAGGCGTAGGAGTCCCTCGGCTCGGTCGGCCTTGGCTGCTTACGTGTACTCTGTCATTTTCAGGATCCCACTTTTGAAGTAGTCAAAAAGCACGAAAGACGTTCTGGCAGAAAGACTTTTTCCGAGGAAAATTTTGACGCAGAGGGGGTTCCCCCCTTCTAGCCCCCGAGGGAGGGTCGGGCTTTGCCGAGGCAAGGCTGACCCTTCCTTGATGGTTAGACTTTGTACGTGAACGAGGTGCACGAACAACTTGAAAACATCTTAAGGGTACAAGCAACGTAGCTGTCGGATGTTCCAAGCGTTGCTGTAGACCTCGCCTTGGCTGTTGGCCAGCTTGTATGTCCCGGGCTTCAGAACCTTGGCGATGATGAACGGCCCTTCCCAGGGAGGCGTGAGCTTGTGCCGCCCTCGGGCGTCTTGTCGCAGCCGAAGCACCAAGTCGCCCACTTGGAGGTCTTAGGACCGAACCCCTCGGGTGTGGTAGCGTCGCAGGGACTGCTGGTACCGCGTCGAGTGTAGTAAGGCCATGTCCGAAGCCTCTTCGAGCCGGTCCAGTGAGTCTTCTCGGTCGGTCTGGTTGCTTCGGTCGTCGTACGCCCTCGTCCTCAGGGAACCGTATTCTAAGTCCGTGGGCAAGATGGCCTCGGCCCCATAGACTAGAAAGAACGGTGTGAAGCCCGTGGCTCGGCCCGGCGTTGTCCTCAGACTCCAGACCACCGAGGGGAGTTCCTTCATCCATCGTCTGCCGAACTTGTGGAGGTCGTTGTAGATCCTCGGCTTGAGTCCTTGCAGAATCATGCCGTTGGCACGTTCCACCTACCCATTCGTCATGGGGTGAGCCACGGCGGCCCAGTCCACCCGGATGTGGTGACCCTCGCAGAAGTCCAGGAACTTTCTGCCGGTGAACTGGGTGTCGTTGTTGGTGATGATGGAGTTTGGGACCCCAAAGCGATGGATGATGTTGGTGAAGAATGCCACCGCCTGTTCGGACCTGATGCTGTTCAGGGGTCGGACCTCGATCCACTTGGAGAATTTGTCGATGGTGACCAGCAGGTGCGTGTAGCCCCCGGGTGCCTTCTGCAAGGGACCGACGAGGTCCAGTCCCCACACAGCAAACGGCCAGGTGATGGGTATTGTCTGCAGAGCCTGAGCGGGCAGGTGGGTCTGCCTTGCGTAGAATTGACACCCTTGGCAGGTGCGGACAATTCTAGTGGCGTCGACCACCGCGGCCAGCCAGTAGAAACCTTGTCGGAAGGCGTTTCCAACAAGGGCTCGGGGCGCTGCGTGATGACCGCAAGCCCCCGAGTGTATTTCTTGTAAGAGCTCCTGGCCTTCGGCGATGGATATGCACCGCTGGAGGATGCCGGAGGGGCTGCGGTGGTAGAGCTCCTTCCCGTCACCCAGTAAGACGAACGACTTGGCGCGTCGTGCCAGTCGCCGAGCCTCGGCTCGGTCGAGGGGCAGCTCTCCTTGGTGGAGATATTGCAGGTACGGGGTCTGCCAGTCTCGATTAGGTTGGACCCCATTCCGCTCTTCCTCGACGCGCAGTGCCTCACCCTCGGGGGCCGAGGGTGCCTCGGGCCGAGCCGAGGGCGCCTCGGGCTGTGCCGAAGGTGCCTCGGGCTGAGCTGAGGGTGCCTCAGGCTGGGCCGAGGCCTTCTCGGGCTCGGGCGTGTCGTCGGTCTTGACTGAGGGTTGCTATAGGTCTCGGGAGAAGACATCCGGGGGAACCGTTGTCCGCCCCGAGGCTATCTTAGCCAGCTCGTCCGCAGTCTCGTTGTATCGTCGGGCGATGTGGTTGAGCTCAAGCCCGTAGAACTTGTCCTCCAGGCGCCGAACCTCATCGCAGTAGGCTTCCATCTTCGGGTCGCGACAGTGGGAGTTCTTCATAACTTGGTCGATGACGAGATGCGAGTTGCCGCGAGCGTCGAGGCGTTGGACCCCTAGCTCGATGGCGATGCGCAACCCGTTGACCAGAGCTTCGTACTCAGCCATGTTGTTGGACACCGGGAAATGGAGGCGCAGTACGTAGCGTAGGTGCTTCCCGAGGGGCGAGATGAAGAGCAGGCCCGCGCCTGCCCCTGTTTTCATCAGCGACCCATCGAAAAACATGGTCCAGAGTTCCGGTTGGATCGGAGCCGCCGGGAGCTGGGTGTCGACCCATTCAGCCACAAAGTCCGCCAAGACTTGGGACTTGATAGCCTTCCGAGGGGCGAACGAGATTGTCTCGCCCATGATTTCCACCGCCCACTTTGCAATCCTACCCGAGGCCTCTCGGCACTGGATGATCTCCCCCAGGGGGAAGGATGACACCACAGTCACCGGATGAGACTCGAAGTAGTGTCGCAGCTTCCGCCGCGTCAGGATCACCGCGTACAACAACTTCTGAATTTGCGGGTAGCGGATCTTGGTCTCGGACAGTACCTCACTAATGAAGTAAACCGGCCTCTGGACAGGCAATGCATGCCCTTCTTCTTGTCTCTCAACCACGATCGTGGCGCTGACCACCTGAGTGGTAGAGGCGACGTAGATCAAGAGGGCTTCTCCAGCGGCGGGGGGCACCAAGATGGGCGCGTTCGTAAGGAGCGCCTTCAGGTTCCCGAGGGTTTCCTCGGCCTCGGAGGTCCTAGTGAAGCACTCGGTCTTTCTTAAGAGGCGGTATAGAGGTAGGCCTCTTTCGCTGAGGCGCGAGATGAAACGGCTCAGAGCCGCAAGGCATCCCATGACCCTCTGTACGCCTTTCAAGTCCTTGATGGGCCCCATGTTGGTGATGGCCGCGATTTTCTCTGGGTTGGCCTCGATGCCCCGCTCGGAGACGATGAACCCCAAGAGCATGCCTCGGGGGACTCCGAAGACACACTTCTCGGGATTGAGTTTTACGCCTTTCGCCTTGAGACACCGGAATGTCGTTTCAAGGTCGGAAAGGAGGTCGGAGGCTTTCCTTGTCTTGACTACGATGTCATCGACATAAGCCTCGACCGTTTGACCAATGTGTTCGCCGAGCATATGGTTCATGCACCTTTGGTACGTCGCACCCGCATTCCTCAAACCAAATGGCATAGTAACATAGCAGTACATGCCAAAAGGTGTGATGAAAGAAGTCGCGAGCTGGTCGGTCTCTTTCATCCTGATTTGGTGATACCCTAAGTAGGCATCGAGGAAAGACAGGGTTTCGCATCCAACAGTGGAATCCACGATTTGATCGATGCGAGGCAGAGGATAGGGAACTTTTGGACATGCTTTGTTTAGACCAGTGTAGTCTACACACATCCGCCATTTCCCTCCTTTCTTTCTCACAAGCACGGGGTTGGCAAGCCATTCGGGATGGAATACCTCTTTGATGAACCCTGCGGCCATCAGCTTGTGGATCTCCTCGCCTATGGCTCTGCGCTTTACTTCGTCGAATCGGCGCAGAGGTTGCTTCACGGGTCGGGCTTCAGCTCGAATATCCAGTGAGTGCTCGGCGACATCCCTCGGTATGCCAGGCATGTCCGAGGGACTCCACGCGAAAACTTCGGCGTTTGCGCGGAGAAAGTCGACGAGCACTGCTTCCTATTTGGGGTCGAGCTCAGAGCCGATCCGGATCTGCTTGGAGGCGTCGTTGCTGGGGTCGAGAGAGACGGACTTAACCGTCTTCGCTGGCTCGAAGTTGCCGGCATGGCGCTTCATGTCTGGCGCCTCCTTGGAGAGGCTCTCCAGGTCGGTGATGAGGGCCTCAGATTCGGCGAGGGCCTCGACGTACTTGAGAGCACCTAGAGGGGGGGTGAATAGGTGATCCTGTAAAACTTCAAAAACTTATAGCCACAAAAACTTGGTTAATTGTTAGCACAATAATTGCCAAGTGGCTAAAGAGGAATCCCCAACAAAACACAATAACCAACAAGGATCAATCACAGAGATGGCACGGTGGTTATCCCGTGGTTCGGCCAAGACCAACGCTTGCCTACTCCACGTTGTGGCGTCCCAACGGACGAGGGTTGCAATCAACCCCTCTCAAGTGGTCCAAAGACCTACTTGAATACCACGGTGTTTTGTTTGCTTTTTCTCAATCCCGTTTGCGAGGAATCTCCACAACTTGGAGCCTCTCGCCCTTACACTTGAAATTCACAAAGAACACGGAGCAAGGGAGGGATTAGCAACGCACACAAGACACAAGAATCAGAGTGTCAACACGCACACAAATCGCAACAAGAGCTCGCAACACGACTCAATGAGTTCACAACTCCACAAGAGCTCTATATGCTATCACAATGAAACGAATGCGCGAAATCGATGTCTTGGTGCTTAGAAATGTTGTCGAGATGCTTGGTGTACTCCTCCATGCGCCTAGGGGTCCCTTTTATAGCTCCAAGGCAGCTAGGAGCCGTTGAGAGCAATTAGGGAAGGCAATTCTTGCCTTCTGTCGTCTGGCGCACCGGATAGTCCGGTGCACACCGGACACTGTCCGGTGCCAGATTTCTTTCCTTAAATGGCGAAGCCGACCGTTGGCAGCCTGAGAGCCGTTGGCGCACCGGACATGTCCGGTGCACACCGGACAGTCCGGTGCCATCTTCTAGCCGTTGGCTCGGCCACGTGTCCCGCGCAGATTGCGTGGCCGACCGTTGGCCCGGCCGACCGTTGGCTCACCGGACAGTCCGGTGCTCCCAGACTCAGCAGATTCTTGGCTGCTCGAGCCAAGACATTTCCAATTGGATTTTTCCTGTTTCTAGCACTTAGACATAATACATTAGTCCATAAAACAATGTACTAAGTCTGAGAAACATACCTTTATCCTTGATTTGTACTTTGTCCACCTCTTTTACACTTAGGCACTTGTGTTGGACACTAAATCACCAAAACACTTAGAAATGGCCCAAGGGCACATTTCCCTTTCAATCTCCCCCTTTTTGGTGATTTATGCCAACACAACATAAAGCAAGTAGAACAAGTACACAATCAATTCAAATTAGAACTCAAAATTGTTTTGATTCAATTTGACATATATGGATCACTCTATGCCACCACTTGGTTTGTTTTTGCAAATCAAACTCAAATTCCTATCTCTAAGTCAAAACCACTTGTAGAGACATAAAGAGAGGTTTTCCAAAGAAATTTGATCAAGGATTTCAAAAACTCCCCCTTTTTCCCATAATCAACACTTCTCCCCACAAGAGGCCAACTTTTGACATAAAAGACAATAAAAGAGTTTTGACAAACCAAAAGCTCTAATCTACTATTTTCAAAATTTCTCAAGTGGTAGCTGATCCATTTATTGCTTTGGCCTTTATTTTCTCCCCCTTTGGCATCAAGCACCAAAACGGGATCAATCTTGGCCCTTTAACCCCATTGCCTCACCAAAATTTTCAAATAAGAACACAAAGGCAATAGGAGTATAAAGATGAACTTGGAAAAGTTACTCTTTCTCATCGGAGTGCAGTGGAAGTCTTGCATGGTCCAAGTCCACCTTTTCCCTTTCAATTCTCCTTGGAGACTAAAATAACCAAACTCAAGTACATGGTTAGTCTCAAAGGGTTAAGTTGTAGCACAGCTCCCCCTAAATATGTGCATCACTTGCAAAAAGGACTTGTGAGGTCCAGGGAGTGTTTGTACAACTTGAGCACTACAATAAGCAACAAAATGCAGAATGAACATGATCAAAGGCATAAACACATATATGCTACAATTCAATCCAAGTTCCACGAATCTAAGATATTGAGCTCACTACGCAGCCTGCAAAAGGTCTTCTCATCTAGAGGCTTGGTAAAGATATCGGCTAGCTGGTTCTCGGTGCTAACATGAAACACTTCGGTATCTCCCTTTTGCTGGTGGTCTCTCAAAAAGTGATGCCGGATGTCAATGTGCTTTGTGCGGCTGTGCTCAACAGGATTTTCCGCTATTCGGATAGCACTCTCATTGTCACATAGGAGTGGGACTTTGCTCAGATTGTAGCCAAAGTCCCGGAGGGTTTGCCTCATCCAAAGCAGTTGCGCGCAACACTGTCCTGCGGCAACGTACTCGGCCTCAGCGGTGGATAGGGCAACGGAGGTTTGTTTCTTAGAGTTCCATGACACCAGGGACCTTCCTAAGAATTGGCACGTCCCTGATGTACTCTTCCTATCGACCTTACATCCAGCATAGTCGGAATCCGAGTACCCAATTAAGTCAAAGTTAGACTCCTTTGGATACCAGATCCTGAAGCAAGGCGTAGCGACTAAATATCTAAGAATTCGCTTCACAGCCACTAAGTGACACTCCTTAGGATCGGATTGAAATCTAGCACACATGCATACGCTAAGCATAATATCCGGTCTACTAGCACATAAATAAAGCAAAGAACCTATCATGGACCGGTATGCTTTTTGATCAACGGACTTACCACCTTTGTTGAGGTCGGTGTGTCTGTCAGTTCCCATCGGCGTCTTTGCGGGCTTGGCGTCCTTCATCCCAAACCGCTTTAGCAAGTCTTGTGTGTACTTCGTTTGGGAGATGAAAGTGCCGTCCTTGAGTTGCTTCACTTGAAATCTAAGGAAGTAGTTCAACTCGCCCATCATCGACATCTCGAATTTCTGCGTCATCACCCTGCTAAACTCTTCACAAGACTTTTGGTTAGTAGAGCCAAATATTATGTCATCGACATAAATTTGGCATACAAAAAGATCACCATCGCAAGTCTTAGTAAAAAGAGTTGGATCGGCTTTTCCAACCTTGAAAGCATTAGCAATTAAAAAGTCTCTAAGGCATTCATACCATGCTCTTGGGGCTTGCTTAAGTCCATAGAGCGCCTTAGAGAGCTTACACACGTGGTCGGGGTACCGTTCATCCTCAAAGCCAGGGGGTTGCTCCACGTACACCTCCTCTTTGATCGGCCCGTTGAGGAAAGCGCTCTTCACATCCATTTGGTACAACCTGAAAGAATGGTGAGCGGCATATGCTAGCAAGATACGAATTGATTCTAGCCTAGCCACAGGAGCGAATGTCTCCTCAAAGTCCAAACCTGCGACTTGGGCATAACCTTTTGCCACAAGCCGAGCCTTGTTCCTTGTCACCACCCCGTGCTCGTCCTGTTTGTTGCGGAACACCCACTTGGTTCCCACAACATTTTGCTTGGGGCGAGGCACCAGTGTCCAAACTTCATTGCGCTTGAAATTGTTGAGTTCCTCCTGCATGGCCAACACCCAGTCCGGATCTAGCAAGGCCTCTTCTACCCTGAAAGGCTCAATAGAAGAGACAAAAGAGTAATGCTCACAAAAATTAACTAATCTTGAACGAGTAGTTACTCCCTTGCTAATATCACCCAATATCTGGTCGACAGGATGATCCCTTTGGATCGTTGCTCGAACTTGGGTTGGAGGTGCCTGAGGTGCTTCTTCCTCTTCAACTTGAACATCCTGTGCTCCCCCTTGATCATGCGCCTCCACTTGAGGTACCTGTTCGTCATCTTGGGTTGGGGGATGCACCATAGTTGAGGAAGACGGTTGATCTTGCTCCAAATGTTCCTGAGGCCGTACATCTCCAATCGCCATGGTGCGTATCGCGACCGTTGGAACGTCTTCTTCATCTACATCATCAAGATCAACAACTTGCTCTCTTGGAGAGCCATTAGTCTCATCAAATACAACGTCGCTAGAGACTTCAACCAAACCCGATGATTTGTTGAAGACCCTATACGCCTTTGTATTTGAATCATAACCTAATAAAAACCCTTCTACGGCTTTGGGAGCAAATTTGGAATTCCTACCCTTCTTCACTAGAATGTAGCATTTACTCCCAAATACACGAAAGTACGATACATTGGGTTTGTTACCAGTTAGCAGCTCGTATGAGGTCTTCTTGAGGAGGCGGTGAAGGTAGACCCTGTTGATGGCGTGGCAAGCCGTGTTCACGGCTTCCGACCAAAAGCACTCGGGGGTCTTGAACTCTCCAAGCATAGTCCTCGCCATATCTATGAGCGTCCTGTTCTTTCTCTCTACCACACCATTTTGCTGAGGTGTGTAGGGAGCGGAGAACTCGTGCTTGATCCCCTCCTCCTCAAGGAACTCCTCCACTTGAAGATTCTTGAATTCGGACCCGTTGTCGCTCCTTATCTTCTTCACCTTGAGCTCAAACTCATTTTGAGCTCTCCTTAGGATGCGCTTGAGGGTCCCTTGTGTTTCAGACTTATCCTGCAAAAAGAACACCCAAGTGAAGCGGGAAAAGTCATCAACAATAACTAGACCATACTTACTTCCTCCTATGCTCAGATAGGCGACGGGTCCGAAGAGGTCCATATGCAGCAGCTCCAGAGGTCTTGACGTGGTCATCACATTCTTGCTGTGATGCGCTCCTCCTACTTGTTTACCTGCTTGACAAGCTGCACAAGGTCTATCTTTTTCGAAATGAACATTGGTTAGACCTATCACGTGTTCTCCCTTTAGAAGCTTGTGGAGGTTCTTCATCCCCACATGTGCTAAGCGGCGATGCCACAACCAGCCCATGCAAGTCTTAGCCATTAAGCATGCATCTAGACCGACCTCTTCTTTTGCAAAATCAACTAAGTAAAGTTTGCCGTCTAGTACACCCTTAAAAGCTAGTGAACCATCACATCTTCTAAAGACAGACACATCTACATTTGTAAATAAACAATTATATCCCATATTACATAATTGACTAACAGATAGTAAATTATATCCAAGAGACTCTACTAAAAACACATTAGAGATAGAGTGCTCATTGGAGATTGCAATTTTACCTAGCCCTTTTACCTTGCCTTGATTCCCATCACCGAATATTATTGAATCTTGGGAATCTTTGTTTTTGACGTAGGAGGTGAACATCTTCTTCTCCCCCGTCATATGGTTTGTGCATCCGCTGTTAATAATCCAGCTTGAACCCCCGGATGCATAAACCTGCAAGGCAAATTTAGGCTTGGGTCTTAGGTACCCAACTCATGTTGGGTCCTACAAGGTTAGTGCAAATATCCTTAGGGACCCAAATGCAAGTTTTGTCTCCCTTGCATTTTGCCCCTAACTTCCTAGCAACTATTTTCCTATCCTTTCTACAAATAGCAAAAGAAGCATTTAAAGCATGATATATTGTAGAAGGTTCATTTACTTTCCTAGGAACATTAACAACATTTCTCCTAGGCATATTATGAACAACATTTATCCTACCAACATTTCTATCATGCACATAAGAAGAACTAGAAGCAAACATGGCATGAGAATCAAAGGCATTATATGCATTACAACTCCTATAAGCATTTCTAGATTGTCTCCTATCATGGTACATAAAGGCATGGTTCTTTTGCACACTACTAGCCATAGGGGCCTTCCCTTTCTCCTTGGCGGAGATGGGAGCCTTATGGCTTGTCAAGTTCTTGGCTTCCCTCTTATAGCCAAGTCCATCCTTAATTGAGGGGTGTCTACCAATCGTGTAGGCATCCCTTGCAAATTTTAGCTTGTCAAATTCATTCTTGCTAGTCTTAAGTTGGGCATTAAGACTAGCTAATTCCTCATTTAATTTAGAAATTGAAACTAAATGATCACTACAAGCATCAATGTCAAAATCTTTACACCTATTACAAGTTTCAACAATTTCTACACAAGAATTAGATTTACTAGCTACTTCTAGTTTAGCATTTAAATCATCATTAAAACTTTTTAATGTAGCAATAGTTTCATGACAAGAAGATAATTCAATAGAGAGCATTTCATTCCTTTTAATTTCTAGAGCAAGAGACTTTTGTGCTTCTACAAATTTATCATGTTCTTCATACAACAAATCCTCTTGCTTTTCTAAAAGCATATTCTTATCATTCAAGGCATCAATCAATTCATTAATTTTGTCTACCTTGGTTCTATCTAGGCCCTTAAACAAACATGAATAATCTATTTCATCCTCATCACTAGATTCGTCCTCACTTGAAGAAGCATAAGTAGAGTTTTGAGTACATACCTTCTTCTCTCTTGCCATAAGGCATGTGTGACGCTCGTTTGGAAAGAGGGCCAATTTGTTGAAGGCGGTGGCGGCGAGTCCTTCATTGTCGGAGTCGGAGGAGGAGCAATCCGAATCCCACTCCTTGCCTAGATGTGCCTCGCCCTTTGCCTTCTTGTATGCCTTCTTCTTCTCCCTCTTGCTCCCTTGGTCCTGTTCACTATCATTGTCGGGACAGTTAGCAATAAAATGACCAAGCTTACTGCATTTGAAGCATGAGCGCTTCCCCTTGGCTTTGGTCTTGCTTGGCTGTCCCTTGCGACCCTTAAGCACCGTCTTGAATCTTTTGATGATGAGGGCCATCTCTTTATCATTAAGTCCGGCCGCCTCAATCTGTGCCACCTTGCTAGGTAGCGCCTCCTTGCTTCTTGTTGCCTTGAGAGCAAGGGGTTGCGGCTCGTTGATCGGACCATTCAAGGCGTCGTCCACGTACCTCGCCTCCTTGATCATCATTCGCCCGCTAACGAATTTTCCGAGGACTTCTTCGGGCGACATTTTGGTGTACCTGGGATTCTCACGAATATTATTCACCAAATGAGGATCAAGAACGGTAAAGGACCTTAGCATCAGTCGGACGACGTCGTGGTCCGTCCATCGCGTGCTTCCGTAGCTCCTTATTTTGTTGATAAGGGTCTTGAGCCGGTTGTATGTTTGAGTTGGCTCCTCGCCCCTTATCATTGCGAACCTTCCAAGCTCGCCCTCCACCAACTCCATTTTGGTGAGCAAGGTGACGTCGTTCCCCTCATGAGAGATCTTGAGGGTGTCCCAGATCTGCTTGGCATTGTCCAAGCCGCTCACCTTGTGATACTCGTCCCTGCACAAAGAGGCTAGCAACACAGTAGTAGCTTGTGCATTTTTATGAATCTGTTCATTAATAAACACAGGGCTATCTGAGCTATCAAATTTCATTCCACTTTCCACAATCTCCCAAATGCTTGGATGGAGAGAAAACAAGTGAGTACGCATTTTGTGGCTCCAAAATCCGTAGTCCTCTCCATCAAAGTGAGGGGGCTTGCCAAGTGGAATGGGGAGCAATTGAGCATTTGAGCTATGCGGAATGCGCGAATAATCGAAAGAAAAGTTTGAGTTAACCGTCTTTCGTCTGTCGTAGTCGTCGTTGTCCTTTTGGGAGGAGGAAGATTCGTCGCTGTCGTAGTAGACAATTTCCTTGATGCGCCTTGTCTTCTTCTTCCTCCCGTCTTTTCTTTTGTGGCCCGAGCCTGAGTCGGTGGGCTTGTCATCATTGGGCTCGTTGACGAAGGACTCCTTCTCCTTGTCGTTGATCACCATCCCCTTGCCCTTAGGATCCATCTCTTCGGGCGGTTAGTCCCTTTCTTGAAGAGAACGGTTCTGATACCAATTGAGAGCACCTAGAGGGGGGGTGAATAGGTGATCCTGTAAAACTTCAAAAACTTATAGCCACAAAAACTTGGTTAATTGTTAGCACAATAATTGCCAAGTGGCTAAAGAGGAATCCCCAACAAAACACAATAACCAACAAGGATCAATCACAGAGATGGCACGGTGGTTATCCCGTGGTTCGGCCAAGACCAACGCTTGCCTACTCCACATTGTGGCGTCCCAACGGACGAGGGTTGCAATCAACCCCTCTCAAGTGGTCCAAAGACCTACTTGAATACCACGGTGTTTTGTTTGCTTTTTCTCAATCCCGTTTGCGAGGAATCTCCACAACTTGGAGCCTCTCGCCCTTACACTTGAAATTCACAAAGAACACGGAGCAAGGGAGGGATTAGCAACACACACAAGACACAAGAATCAGAGTGTCAACACGCACACAAATCGCAACAAGAGCTCGCAACACGACTCAATGAGTTCACAACTCCACAAGAGCTCTATATGCTATCACAATGAAACGAATGTGCGAAATCGATGTCTTGGTGCTTAGAAATGTTGTCGAGATGTTTGGTGTACTCCTCCATGTGCCTAGGGGTCCCTTTTATAGCCCCAAGGTAGCTAGGAGCCGTTGAGATAAATCAGGGAAGGCAATTCTTGCCTTCTGTCGTCTGGCGCACCGGACAGTCCGGTGCACACCGGACATTGTCCGGTGCCAGATTTCTTTCCTTAAATGGCGAAGCCGACCGTTGGCAGCCTGAGAGCCGTTGGCGCACCGGACATGTCCGGTGCACACCGGACAGTCCGGTGCCATCTTCTAGCCGTTGGCTCGGCCACGTGTCCCGCGCAGATTGCGCGGCCGACCGTTGGCCCGGCCGACCGTTGGCTCACCGGACAGTCCGGTGAATTATAGCCGTACGTCGCCGGTGAATTCCCGAGAGCGGCCAGTTCGCTCGAACCAGCCTGGCGCACCGGACACTGTCCGGTGCACCACCGGACAGTCCGGTGCTCCCAGACTCAGCAGATTCTTGGCTGCTCGAGCCAAGACATTTCCAATTGGATTTTTCCTGTTTCCAGCACTTAGACACAATACATTAGTCCATAAAACAATGTACTAAGTCTGAGAAACATACCTTTATCCTTGATTTGTACTTTGTCCACCTCTTTTGCACTTAGGCACTTGTGTTGGACACTAAATCACCAAAACACTTAGAAATGGCCCAAGGGCACATTTCCCTTTCAGTACTCCACGCACTCCACGTCGCATTCGTACGCATGTCGGTACGTGGGGCCGATGGTGATGACCCCATTGGGGCCCGACATCTTGAGCTTGAGGTAGGTGTAGTTGGGGACGGCCATGAACTTGGCGTAGCATGGCCTCCCCAGCACTGCGTGGTAGGTTCCTCGGAACCCGACCACCTCGAACGTGAGGGTTTCCCTTCTGAAGTTGGAGGGAGTCCCGAAGCAGACGGGCAGATCAAGTTGTCCGAGGGGTTGGACGCGTTTCCCGGGGATGATCCCGTGAAAAGGCGTCGCACCGGCCCGGACCGAGGATAGATCGATCTGTAGGAGCTCTCGGGAAGAATTCAGCGAGAGTTTCCGCTGGTACCATGTGCTAGAGGGACTGATGATCGTGAAGAAGGAGGAGTTTCTGGCTCTGAAGCAGGGACCCCTGTCTGTTAGTGAATACAGAGACAAGTTTCTGCAGCTATCCCGTTATGCACCTGAGGATGTCAACACTGATGCTAAAAGGCAGTACAGGTTCATGAGAGGTTTGGTGGATCCCCTGCATTACCAGCTGATGAATCACACCTTCCCCACCTTCCAGCACCTGATCGATAGGGCAATTATGACTGAGAAGAAGCGTAAGGATATGGAAGATCGGAAGCGCAAGATGAGTGGACCCCAGTCCGGAGGCATCAGCCGTCCATGTTTCTCAGGCAGTTCATCTCAGCAAGGTAGGCCTGGTCACCCACAGAGATATCAAAATCAGAATCAGCGTCCGCATCAGCAGCAGTAGCAGCAGTATCGTCAGAACAGCCAGCAGGGAAGTAATCAGTATCAGAAGCAGAACAACCAGGCACCTCGCCTTCCTGCCCCAGCAGCAAACCAGAGCAACCAAGCAGCCCCAGCACAAGGAGGAGGCAGAGGATGCTTCCACTGTGGAGAACAAGGCCACTGGGCGATGCAATGCCCGAAGAAGATGGCGCAGCAGCAGACCAACCCCAATGCTCCAACAAGGCAAGGTGTACTGCAGCCGACAGCAGGCAATCGTAACCAAGCGTACAACCGTGGAAAGGTGAACCACTTGGAGGCCGAAGCGATCCAGGATGCACCAAATGTGGCAGTAGGTATGTTCTCAGTCGAATCTCATCCCACGAAAGTGCTATTTGATACTGGTGCAACTCATTCATTTGTCACTGCAACCTGGGTAGAATTGCATAACATCTCAGTAGAGGCAATGATGCCGCCTATGAGGATTAATTCGGTTGGTGGCAAGGTGCAAACAGATAAAATAAGCTCAAATATAAGGGTGGAAATAAGGGGGATAGGGTTCCCCAGTGATCTAATAGTAATAGACACCCCTGGGATAGATGTCATTCTAGGGATGAATTGGTTAATGAGGTATGAAGCGAATGTTAGCTGTGACAAAAGGACCGTAACATTGAAGTCCCCGTCAGGAGAAGAGGTAGTGGCCGAGCTAAGGATGCCTAAATCAGTGGAGGGTGTCTGTCACCAGATTTCAGTTGATAGTAAGGAGCCCAACCCGCTTGAGGCTATCAAGGTTGTGTCGGACTTTCCGGACGTATTTCCCGAGGAGCTAACGGGCATGCCACCCGAGAGAAAAGTCGAATTTGCCATAGAGCTTATCCCTGGTACCGCCCCCATTTCCAAAAGAGCCTACCGAGTGTCTGGACCAGAGTTGGTGGAACTCAAGAAGCAGATAGATGAGATGTTAGAGAAGGGTTACATCAGACCAAGTACCTCGCCTTGGGCCGCTCCGGTGTTGTTTGTAGAGAAGAAAGATGGTACCAAAAGGATGTGCATAGACTACAGAGCCTTGAATGAAGTCACTGTCAAAAACAAGTACCCCCTGCCAAGGATAGAAGATTTGTTCGACCAGCTCAGAGGTGCCAGCGTATTCTCGAAGATAGATCTGAGGTCAGGCTACCATCAACTCAGAATCCGACCCTCGGACATACCGAAGACGGCATTCATCACCAAGTACGGGTTATATGAATTCACAGTTATGTCCTTTGGTTTGACAAATGCGCCAGCCTTCTTTATGTACCTGATGAACAGTGTGTTCATGGATTATCTGGACAAGTTTGTGGTAGTGTTTATCGATGATATTCTCATATACTCTCAAAGTGAGGAAGATCATGTAGAGCATTTGAAGATGGTATTGCAAAGACTTCGAGAGCATCAGCTGTATGCCAAGCTGAGTAAATGCGAGTTTTGGATTCATGAAGTCTTGTTTCTGGGTCACATCATAAATCAAGATGGGTTGGCAGTGGATCCAAAGAAAGTAGCAGATATCCTGAACTGGAAAGCACCAAAGGATGTTCGTGGGATCAAGAGCTTCATTGGAATGGCTGGGTATTACAGGCGTTTCATCGAAGGCTTCTCAAAGATTGCTAGACCAATGACAGCGTTACTAGCGAAGAAAGTTGAATTTAAGTGGACCCAAAAGTGTCAGGAAGCATTTGAAGAACTGAAAAATAGATTGACTACAGCTCCGGTGTTAGTCCTGCCTGATGTTCATAAGCCATTCTCAGTGTATTGCGATGCTTCTTACACCGGTTTGGGATGTGTGCTAATGCAAGAAGGAAGAGTTGTAGCATACTCATCTCGACAGCTGAAGATCCATGAGAAAAATTATCCCACACACGACCTAGAGTTGGCAGCAGTGGTTCATGCTTTGAAGACCTGGAGACATTACCTGTATGGGCAGAAGTGCGACATCTACACAGATCATAAAAGTCTGAAATACATATTCACCCAGTCAGAGTTAAACATGAGACAGCGAAGATGGTTGGAATTGATCAAAGACTATGAGTTGGAGATACATTACCATCCGGGCAAAGCCAATGTCGTTGCAGATGCTCTGAGCAGGAAGAGTCAAGTCAATATGATGGCCACGTACCCAATGCCATATGAGTTAGCCAAGGAGTTCGACAGACTGAGTCTCGGTTTCCTGAACAGTACGCAAGGAGTAACAGTGGAATTAGAGCCCACCCTAGAGCGGGAGATCAAAGAAGGGCAGAAGGATGATGAAGGCATCAACAAGATCCGGCAGCTAATCCTGGAAGGAAGAGGCAAAGACTTTCGAGAGGATGAAGATGGAGTAATATGGTTCAAGGACCGATTGTGTGTCCCCGACATCAAACCTATTCGGGAGCTGATCCTCAAGGAAGCTCATGAGACAGCTTACTCCATACACCCTGGAAGTGAAAAGATGTATCAAGATCTAAAAAGGAGGTTTTGGTGGTATGGCATGAAAAGAGAGATCGCAGAATATGTCGCCATCTGTGATAGCTGTCAAAGGACCAAGGCAGAGCATCAAAGGCCCGCGGGATTGTTGCAGCCATTGCGGATTCCTCAGTGGAAGTGGGATGAGATCGGGATGGATTTTATAGTTGGCCTACCCCGTACCCGGGCCGGCTATGATTCCATCTGGGTGGTTGTGGACCGCTTAACAAAGGTGGCCCATTTCATACCTGTGAAGACCACATATACCGGAGCAACGTTAGCTGAGTTATACATGTCACGGATAGTCTGCCTTCATGGTGTGCCGAAGAAGATAGTGTCGGATCGAGGAACGCAGTTCACCTCTCATTTTTGGCAGCAGCTACAAGAAGCTTTGGGCACCCATTTGAATTTCAGCTCGGCTTATCACCCGCAGACAGACGGTCAGACTGAAAGAACTAACCAGATCCTAGAAGATATGCTGAGAGCCTGTGCGTTGCAAGACAAGTCAGGATGGGACAAAAGGTTACCTTATGCAGAATTCTCCTACAACAATAGCTACCAGGCCAGCTTGAAGATGTCACCGTTTCAGGCACTCTATGGACGGAGTTGTAGGACTCCGCTGCATTGGGACCAGCCTGGAGAGAGACAGGTGTTTGGCCCCGACATTTTGCTTGAAGCCGAAGAGAATATCAAAATGGTTCGGGAGAACCTGAAGATAGCCCAGTCAAGACAGCGAAGCTATGCGGACAGAAGGAGAAGAGAACTGAGTTTCGAAGTGGGGGATTTCGTCTATCTGAAGGTGTCACCTATCAGGGGAGTCAGAAGGTTCGGAGTTAAAGGCAAGTTAGCACCCCGGTACGTTGGACCATATCAGATTCAAGCAAAGCGTGGAGAAGTGGCTTACCAACTCAACCTACCAGAAGGTTTGTCAGCAGTGCACAACGTGTTCCACGTGTCGCAATTGAAGAAGTGTCTGCGAGTACCAGAAGAACAGTTGCCAATGGAGGGTTTGGAAGTCCAGGAGGATCTGACATACATAGAGAAGCCAACGCAGATTCTGGAGTTTGCAGACAGAGTCACCCGGAGGAATACTATCAGAATGTGCAAAGTCAGATGGGGTCACCACTCCGAGGAAGAAGCAACCTGGGAACGAGAAGATGATCTGGAGGCCAAATACCCTGAACTCTTTGCTGACCAACCCTGAATCTCGGGGGCGAGATTCTTTTAAGGGGGATAGGTTTGTAACACCCTGAATTTGGGGGTATAAAATTTCTTTGCTCATATTCACAAATTCAGGTGTTACTTCCCTTTTCTCATCCTTCCCCAATCTTTTCTTTCTCATTTCTATAGGAGAAAAGTGCTTATTTTATTTGTAATAATAGTGTAATAGGTTAAACCCTAAGGGAGTGTGTATTGTTGCATCATGTTGAACCCTAGATTTCACTTTTGTTTGGTGCATAATTCTCAAAAGGTCTAATTTGAATTTGTGGCTTATTTGAATTTGAATCAAATAGGGAAAATAAAAAGAAAAAGGAAAAACAATTCCAAAATAAAAGAAAAAAAAGAAAACAGCCCACTACCCCCGCCCCCTCGGCCTTCCGGCCCAGTCGGCCCACCTCGCGCGCGCGCCTCTTCCCCCCCCCCCTCCTCTCTCTGCGCAGCGGGCCCGGCCTGTCGGCGCGGCCGCCTTCCGCGCACCCGCCTCCCTCTCTCCCTGCTCGCCCGGCCCCACCTGTCGGCGCTGCCGCGTCCCCGTGCGTGCGCCCGCTCCCTCGCTCTCTCTCTGCCCGTGGGCCCCCTCAGTCAGCCCCGCGTTCCCCGCCCCGCGCCCGTTTTCTTTTCTCTCTCTGCGTCGCGGGCCCGGGCTGTCAGCTCCCTCGTCCTCGCGTAACTGCCGCCGCGCGTGCCGCGGTCTCCGCGCCCACGTCGCGCGTGGGGCTCGCCCCACCTCGCCCTTGGCCACTTGAGCCCCGAGCCTTGCTCGCCATCCCCCCTCCCTCATTTGCGCACCAACCGGCCCCCTCTCTCGCTCTCCCTCGCTGCGCGCACGCCAAAACGCCATCGCCGCGAACTGCCGCCGCCCGAGCTCGTTTCCCGGCCGCCGTTGGAGCTCCGTCGTGTCCATTGCCACGGTGAGCTCCGCCCCGGCGTCCGCAACCCGGAATGCGCTCCAATTTCCCCTTCCCCTCCCTATTTCTCTCTGCCCGCGCTCACCCGCCGTCCGCCGTGCAGCCGCCACCGTCGACCCGGGCCACCGTCGCGTCTCCGTCGCCACCGAGGAGTCCCCGGAGGCCGCTTTGAGGTAAGGGACCTCTCCCGCCCCTATTGGCCTTTGTCTTGCTCTCTATCGCGTTTAATTCCTCGCCGGAGTAGTTTAGCGCCGCCGCCGAGCCGCTCCACCGTGAACCGCCCCCCTCCGGTGCTCCTACCCCGACCCAGACCCCACCGGAAGGTTCCCCGCGCCCTCCCCAACCTCCCCGACCATTCAGATCGCCCCAAGGACCCGCAGGGCCCCCGCGCCCCTCGTCTCCGGCGAGCTCCTCCGCCGCGGGGACGAGCGCCGCCGCCCCAGCTAGCCGAAGGAGACGGGAGCCAACCACCCCATCCCCGCCGTCTATCTTAGATCGGACGGCACGGATTCAAATAACCCGAACCCAACCTCAACCGTCCGCCCAAGATCCAACGGCCCACAGCCGTTTCCCCGCGCCCCGCCCCTCTGCCAACTGGGACCCGCCTGTCAGCCGTTCGCCCGCGCGCTCGCTCTGCTCGCCCGGTCCCGCCTGCCAGTCGCCCGCGCGCTCGCTCTGCTCGCCCGGTCCCGCCTGCCAGTCGCCTGCGCCCCGTGCTGCCCGCCCGACCCCGCCTGTCAGCCGCTCATCGCCGCCGCGCGCTCGCGCGCCCGCCCGCGATCTAATCCTGGCCGTCGATCCGAGATCCAACGGCTATTAGCGTCCGATACCCCTTCGCCCGCGCAAATTCTTAAAGAGACCCCCTGGTTTCTGGAAATTGCGCCCGCCGTCCCTGGTTTCTTACAGTTAGGTCCTCGGACCTTTTATTTAATTCAAAAAAGGTCCTTAGGGTATATTTTTAATCCCTAAACTTGTAAAATTCATAACTTTGCCATATGAACTCCAAATTAGGTGCTTCAAATTGCAAAATGTTCATAATATTATTATCTATCTGTTTATGCAATGTTTCCCTGCTGTTTCTATGTCCCAATTAATAGTTGATCATTAGGGTAAAATTGATGTTATGGGAACCCTATTTGAGATAAATAAAAGATAGTAGACTTTAATAAAAGTTGGAGCACTTAAGTTTATGGACTTAAACACCTAAGTTTAGGAACTTAAAACCAGATAATGATTTAATCCCACCACTGACTTAAACCTGATTAGTGGATAATGACCCACTTAGTATAGTCCTCTACCCCAGACCTAGAGAATACCAGAGTGCCAATCCTTTTCTATTATGAACTTGTGATCTCTCTGCTGCATATGTTTGGTATATTGTTTTTGTTTGTTATTTCCCAAGTGCATAGTGTGAATGATTACTTTACGTAGACAACGAGCAGTCTGTGTTTCCCGAGGAAGTTGCAGAGGAAATTCCTGATCAGCAGTTTGGTGAAGGCAAGTGTCCTCTGACCCATTATGTCCTATTCATTTATAACTTACTACCCCGCATTACTTACTTGAAACCTAAGGATTGACTAGCTTTACACTTTACTTTATCCTTGATGACCTTATGGGCTATTATGGTTAGCATTCTGCTACTGCCTTAACTTAATCAATGAACATGATGTGAATATTTATGATACTGTTATCCTGATGATGTTGATGATCTTGTGATACTCTAGGGGGCTCAGGCTGTTCCCTGAGTACCTCTCCGTAAGGACCTATTCGTTGAGAGACCACCCGGGATAACAGTGCAACCATGAGGGTGAAATGGGACGCCCTTAGCTAATTAATTAGAGGAACTAGAGGTGTAGTTGCTTCGCCGTCGTGCCGTCAATGGGGTCCAGGCACAGTGCTTGCTCTGCCGAGGCTGAGTGCCGAGGTTCTTTCGTTTTGCTTTTGTTAGTCACTCTCCTGCGGGGAGGAGTATTGTGTTTATCAAACTGGAGAAACCTAACGGGCGGCTATGATCTCTAGGGAATCTTTGTAACAGCTACGTAGTGATACCCTGCCGGACCACCTAGGTAGTGGTCAATGGGGATTAGCTCTCCCCGGGCAGAAAGGGAATCATGACTCATGGGTAAAGTGTGCGACCTCTGCAGAGGGTAGTGAAACTGATATATCAGCCGTGCTCACGGTTAAGAGTAGCCTTGGGATCCTCTTTGATTAGAGATACAGATGGTTCGAGATACAAGGATTATGTTATGGTTTTGGTTCGAATATGATGATGTTGTTCCTCGATGAGGAAATGGTTCATGGGTTGATTAATGCTAAAATCTGGCTTCTACTAATGATAAATACCTGACCAACTAAAAGCAACCGCTTGAGCCTAACCCCACATAAAGCTAGTCCACCTCAGCCAAACGGGACATTTGCTGAGTACGTTGATGTGTACTCATCCTTGCTTTACCACAAAACACCAGGTTGTCCGCATTGTAACCACTGCTCAGGAGAAGGCGAAGCCGTGGAAGGAGACTTCCAGGAGTTTCAAGACTACGACGAATTCTAGGTGTGGGTTGGCGGCAACCCCCAGTCAGCTGCCTGTGAAGGCCTTATCTTTACTGCGTTTCGCTAGCACTTTGATTTAACTGTTAAAGTTGATGACTACGAGGATGTCTATGACTCTGTGATGTAATAAGTTCATACCCTTTTATGTTATTATTCGAGCATTGTGCGATGATGTTCATTTATGTAATCGCTGTGTACGTGAGTTCTGATCCTGGCACGTACATGGTTCGCATTCGGTTTGCCTTCCAAAACCGGGTGTGACATAAGTGGTATCAAAGCCGTGCTGACTGTAGGACCGCTAACCTAGAGTAGCACTGGTCGTACTAAGGACTATTGACCTTTCCCCTCACCTTGACCTCTGATGTTAATTCAAAAGTCGGTCACCTCGACCAACCCTATGTTTTACTACATATATATATATATACACTATATTATACCTTGTTAAAATTTTTATCTTGTTCTGTCTATGGTTTATTCACTTGTCATATTAGTTCTGCTCTTACTCTTATGCTTACGGTGTCTTTTGTAGATGGCTCGTCTTAGACACACTGCACGTAAGTCGGTGATTCCTTTCCTGCCGTCTCGACTTGCGGAGCGTCCTTTGCACCGCACCGTGTCCGGTCAGTCGAGTCACCTGGAGAGACTGCACCACCGCCTGCGTGAGGAGCAGGAACGCCGGCGCCAGCACAGAGAGCAGCAGGGCTCTTCCTCCCCACCCCAGCAAGAGGTGGAGTCCGTGAGGCCCCGTTCCTCTGTTGCCCAGCTGGAGGCGCCCCCTGCACCACCGCGGGACGCCCCGGCTGTTGGAGGAGCTACTGGAGGAGGTCTTGGAGGAGACCCCGACGACGACGACTCAGACCACAGCATAGAGTCTTCTGAGCCGCAGGAGGCGGAAGGATGGGTCGCCCGACCCATCACCCGTGACGCCGCTCGCGGTTGTCACTTCCACGACGCACTCGACACCTTGCTGCGTCAGGCTTTTGACCCGCACACCTGGTCGATCGAGTATCGTTGTGTAGTCTACCAGCACAGTCGCGGGAGGTACCCGGACCGCTGGGAGGCTACCTGCCTAGTTCGCCGTCCGGAGGATGACCTCCGGGGTGCGGAGGCCGTTTCGGAGCACTATTCCATCTCCGAGAGGGACACTGCAGAGGCGGCTATGCAGGATGCAGCACGACGTGCACTCTCCCAGTACTGTTCTTTGTTCGGTGGGGTGGCCGACGGTCCTAACCTTCGGTACTACCCCCGCCGCCCTACTGGCAGCACAGAGAGTGTGGTTGTCTCACCTGTTGGAGAGGCTAACCCTAGGTTGAGCAGCACAGTCAACCTAGCCGCAGTGCTTAACACCGAGCTGGATCATTCTCTGGACGAGCTGAGCAGGGCTCGAACGGAGATTACGGAGTTGCGTGCTGAGCTGGCAGAGCGCCATCACCAGGAGGGTGGTTCTCCCGCTCCTGTTGGGACTCAGCACCCTTACCGCTCACCGCCACGAGGTCACCACACTTATGGTTCCCCTGCCTGTAAGACCAGGATAGATCTGGATCCTTAGATCGTTAGCATCGGAGTTTGTAATAATTCCTAAGTCAGATGTCTCAGTCTTAGATAGTTAGTTTAGTTTGCTTATCAGTTGCTTCCATTTAGTTTAGTTTGCTTATCAGTTGCTTGCATGCTTGTTATGATGAACTTGTGCTGGATTTGAATCTTTGTAATGACTGTTGCCAACCTGTGGGTTTCCCCTGCAGTTTGGCCTAGCTATAATATTAATAAAGTCAGTTATTTAGTTGGGAAGCCATTTACTTCTACTTTCCTTTTTATCTGAGAAGCTGTGTTGAATCGTAATGAGGATCAGTGAAGCTCTTTGTTCACTCAGTGTCATGAAGAATTATGTATTCTCTTTTCTTATGCTGGAGGGTTGTAAGATCAACGCTGATGTATGAATGTCTTCCACAGATGTCTGACAACAGGCGCCGATGCAACAGGCGTGCTCAGCAAGAGCAGCATGACCAGCAGGAGGAACAACAGAGGCAGCCTCCCCCGCCACCCCCGATGACAGTGGAGCAGATGTTCTTGATGCAGACTCAGGCAGTGCAGGCCATTGGACAGACTCTGGCAGCCATGCAGCAGGCTCAACAGCAACCCCAACCCCAGTTGCAAGTGCAGATGCCCCAGATGCCACGAGATAAGCGTGGTGAGTTCATGAGAGGGCACCCTCCTACCTTCGCCCATTCTGCCGACCCCATGGATGCAGAAGACTGGCTGCGTGCAGTGGAAATAGAACTGCGCACCGCCCAATGTAACGACAGGGAGAAGGTTCTGTATGGTCCCCGTCAGCTAAGGGGAGCAGCCCAGTCCTGGTGGGAGTCCTACCTCGCCACCCATGCTGACCCCGAAGCCATCACTTGGGAAGAATTCAGCGAGAGTTTCCGTAGGTACCATGTGCCAGAGGGACTGATGATCGTGAAGAAGGAGGAGTTTCTGGCTCTGAAGCAGGGACCCCTGTCTGTTAGTGAATACAGAGACAAGTTTCTGCAGCTATCCCGTTATGCACCTGAGGATGTCAACACTGATGCTAAAAGGCAGTACAGGTTCATGAGAGGTTTGGTGGATCCCCTGCATTACCAGCTGATGAATCACACCTTCCCCACCTTCCAGCACCTGATCGATAGGGCAATTATGACTGAGAAGAAGCGTAAGGATATGGAAGATCGGAAGCGCAAGATGAGTGGACCCCAGTCCGGAGGCATCAGCCGTCCACGTTTCTCAGGCAGTTCATCTCAGCAAGGTAGGCCTGGTCACCCACAGAGATATCAAAATCAGAATCAGCGTCCGCATCAGCAGCAGCAGCAGCAGTATCGTCAGAACAGCCAGCAGGGAAGTAATCAGTATCAGAAGCAGAACAACCAGGCACCTCGCCTTCCTGCCCCAGCAGCAAACCAGAGCAACCAAGCAGCCCCAGCACAAGGAGGAGGCAGAGGATGCTTCCACTGTGGAGAACAAGGCCACTGGGCGATGCAATGCCCGAAGAAGATGGCGCAGCAGCAGACCAACCCCAATGCTCCAACAAGGCAAGGTGTACTGCAGCCGACAGCAGGCAATCGTAACCAAGCGTACAACCGTGGAAAGGTGAACCACTTGGAGGCCGAAGCGATCCAGGATGCACCAGATGTGGCAGTAGGTATGTTCTCAGTCGAATCTCATCCCACGAAAGTGCTATTTGATACTGGTGCAACTCATTCATTTGTCACTGCAACCTGGGTAGAATTGCATAACATCTCAGTAGAGGCAATGATGCCGCCTATGAGGATTAATTCGGTTGGTGGCAAGGTGCAAACAGATAAAATAAGCTCAAATATAAGGGTGGAAATAAGGGGGATAGGGTTCCCCAGTGATCTAATAGTAATAGACACCCCTAGGATAGATGTCATTCTAGGGATGAATTGGTTAATGAGGTATGAAGCGAATGTTAGCTGTGACAAAAGGACCGTAACATTGAAGTCCCCGTCAGGAGAAGAGGTAGTGGCCGAGCTAAGGATGCCTAAATCAGCGGAGGGTGTCTGTCACCAGATTTCAGTTGATAGTAAGGAGCCCAACCCGCTTGAGGCTATCAAGGTTGTGTCGGACTTTCCGGACGTATTTCCCGAGGAGCTAACGGGCATGCCACCCGAGAGAAAAGTCGAATTTGCCATAGAGCTTATCCCTGGTACCGCCCCCATTTCCAAAAGAGCCTACCGAGTGTCTGGACCAGAGTTGGTGGAACTCAAGAAGCAGATAGATGAGATGTTAGAGAAGGGTTACATCAGACCAAGTACCTCGCCTTGGGCCGCTCCGGTGTTGTTTGTAGAGAAGAAAGATGGTACCAAAAGGATGTGCATAGACTACAGAGCCTTGAATGAAGTCACTGTCAAAAACAAGTACCCCCTGCCAAGGATAGAAGATTTGTTCGACCAGCTCAGAGGTGCCAGCGTATTCTCGAAGATAGATCTGAGGTCAGGCTACCATCAACTCAGAATCCGACCCTCGGACATACCGAAGACGGCATTCATCACCAAGTACGGGTTATATGAATTCACAGTTATGTCCTTTGGTTTGACAAATGCGCCAGCCTTCTTTATGTACCTGATGAACAGTGTGTTCATGGATTATCTAGACAAGTTTGTGGTAGTGTTTATCGATGATATTCTCATATACTCTCAAAGTGAGGAAGATCATGTAGAGCATTTGAAGATGGTATTGCAAAGACTTCGAGAGCATCAGCTGTATGCCAAGCTGAGTAAATGCGAGTTCTGGATTCATGAAGTCTTGTTTCTGGGTCACATCATAAATCAAGATGGGTTGGCAGTGGATCCAAAGAAAGTAGCAGATATCCTGAACTGGAAAGCACCAAAGGATGTTCGTGGGATCAAGAGCTTCATTGGAATGGCTGGGTATTACAGGCGTTTCATCGAAGGCTTCTCAAAGATTGCTAGACCAATGACAGCGTTACTAGCGAAGAAAGTTGAATTTAAGTGGACCCAAAAGTGTCAGGAAGCATTTGAAGAACTGAAAAATAGATTGACTACAGCTCCGGTGTTAGTCCTGCCTGATGTTCATAAGCCATTCTCAGTGTATTGCGATGCTTCTTACACCGGTTTGGGATGTGTGCTAATGCAAGAAGGAAGAGTTGTAGCATACTCATGTCGACAGCTGAAGATCCATGAGAAAAATTATCCCACACACGACCTAGAGTTGGCAGCAGTGGTTCATGCTTTGAAGACCTGGAGACATTACCTGTATGGGCAGAAGTGCGACATCTACACAGATCATAAAAGTCTGAAATACATATTCACCCAGTCAGAGTTAAACATGAGACAGCAAAGATGGTTGGAATTGATCAAAGACTATGAGTTGGAGATACATTACCATCCGGGCAAAGCCAATGTCGTTGCAGATGCTCTGAGCAGGAAGAGTCAAGTCAATATGATGGCCACGTACCCAATGCCATATGAGTTAGCCAAGGAGTTCGACAGACTGAGTCTCGGTTTCCTGAACAGTACGCAAGGAGTAACAGTGGAATTAGAGCCCACCCTAGAGCGGGAGATCAAAGAAGGGCAGAAGGATGATGAAGGCATCAACAAGATCCGGCAGCTAATCCTGGAAGGAAGAGGCAAAGACTTTCGAGAGGATGAAGATGGAGTAATATGGTTCAAGGACCGATTGTGTGTCCCCGACATCAAACCTATTCGGGAGCTGATCCTCAAGGAAGCTCATGAGACAGCTTACTCCATACACCCTGGAAGTGAAAAGATGTATCAAGATCTAAAAAGGAGGTTTTGGTGGTATGGCATGAAAAGAGAGATCGCAGAATATGTCGCCATCTGTGATAGCTGTCAAAGGACCAAGGCAGAGCATCAAAGGCCCGCGGGATTGTTGCAGCCATTGCGGATTCCTCAGTGGAAGTGGGATGAGATCGGGATGGATTTTATAGTTGGCCTACCCCGTACCCGGGCCGGCTATGATTCCATCTGGGTGGTTGTGGACCGCTTAACAAAGGTGGCCCATTTCATACCTGTGAAGACCACATATACCGGAGCAACGTTAGCTGAGTTATACATGTCACGGATAGTCTGCCTTCATGGTGTGCCGAAGAAGATAGTGTCGGATCGAGGAACGCAGTTCACCTCTCATTTTTGGCAGCAGCTACAAGAAGCTTTGGGCACCCATTTGAATTTCAGCTCGGCTTATCACCCGCAGACAGACGGTCAGACTGAAAGAACTAACCAGATCCTAGAAGATATGCTGAGAGCCTGTGCGTTGCAAGACAAGTCAGGATGGGACAAAAGGTTACCTTATGCAGAATTCTCCTACAACAATAGCTACCAGGCCAGCTTGAAGATGTCACCGTTTCAGGCACTCTATGGACGGAGTTGTAGGACTCCGCTGCATTGGGACCAGCCTGGAGAGAGACAGGTGTTTGGCCCCGACATTTTGCTTGAAGCCGAAGAGAATATCAAAATGGTTCGGGAGAACCTGAAGATAGCCCAGTCAAGACAGCGAAGCTATGCGGACAGAAGGAGAAGAGAACTGAGTTTCGAAGTGGGGGATTTCGTCTATCTGAAGGTGTCACCTATCAGGGGAGTCAGAAGGTTCGGAGTTAAAGGCAAGTTAGCACCCCGGTACGTTGGACCATATCAGATTCAAGCAAAGCGTGGAGAAGTGGCTTACCAACTCAACCTACCAGAAGGTTTGTCAGCAGTGCACAACGTGTTCCACGTGTCGCAATTGAAGAAGTGTCTGCGAGTACCAGAAGAACAGTTGCCAATGGAGGGTTTGGAAGTCCAGGAGGATCTGACATACATAGAGAAGCCAACGCAGATTCTGGAGTTTGCAGACAGAGTCACCCGGAGGAATACTATCAGAATGTGCAAAGTCAGATGGGGTCACCACTCCGAGGAAGAAGCAACCTGGGAACGAGAAGATGATCTGGAGGCCAAATACCCTGAACTCTTTGCTGACCAACCCTGAATCTCGGGGGCGAGATTCTTTTAAGGGGGATAGGTTTGTAACACCCTGAATTTGGGGGTATAAAATTTCTTTGCTCATATTCACAAATTCAGGTGTTACTTCCCTTTTCTCATCCTTCCCCAATCTTTTCTTTCTCATTTCTATAGGAGAAAAGTGCTTATTTTATTTGTAATAATAGTGTAATAGGTTAAACCCTAAGGGAGTGTGTATTGTTGCATCATGTTGAACCCTAGATTTCACTTTTGTTTGGTGCATAATTCTCAAAAGGTCTAATTTGAATTTGTGGCTTATTTGAATTTGAATCAAATAGGGAAAATAAAAAGAAAAAGGAAAAACAATTCCAAAATAAAAGAAAAAAAAGAAAACAGCCCACTACCCCCGCCCCCTCGGCCTTCCGGCCCAGTCGGCCCACCTCGCGCGCGCGCCTCTTCCCCCCCCCCCCCTCCTCTCTCTGCGCAGCGGGCCCGGCCTGTCGGCGCGGCCGCCTTCCGCGCACCCGCCTCCCTCTCTCCCTGCTCGCCCGGCCCCACCTGTCGGCGCTGCCGCGTCCCCGTGCGTGCGCCCGCTCCCTCGCTCTCTCTCTGCCCGTGGGCCCCCTCAGTCAGCCCCGCGTTCCCCGCCCCGCGCCCGTTTTCTTTTCTCTCTCTGCGTCGCGGGCCCGGGCTGTCAGCTCCCTCGTCCTCGCGTAACTGCCGCCGCGCGTGCCGCGGTCTCCGCGCCCACGTCGCGCGTGGGGCTCGCCCCACCTCGCCCTTGGCCACTTGAGCCCCGAGCCTTGCTCGCCATCCCCCCTCCCTCATTTGCGCACCAACCGGCCCCCTCTCTCGCTCTCCCTCGCTGCGCGCACGCCAAAACGCCATCGCCGCGAACTGCCGCCGCCCGAGCTCGTTTCCCGGCCGCCGTTGGAGCTCCGTCGTGTCCATTGCCACGGTGAGCTCCGCCCCGGCGTCCGCAACCCGGAACGCGCTCCAATTTCCCCTTCCCCTCCCTATTTCTCTCTGCCCGCGCTCACCCGCCGTCCGCCGTGCAGCCGCCACCGTCGACCCGGGCCACCGTCGCGTCTCCGTCGCCACCGAGGAGTCCCCGGAGGCCGCTTTGAGGTAAGGGACCTCTCCCGCCCCTATTGGCCTTTGTCTTGCTCTCTATCGCGTTTAATTCCTCGCCGGAGTAGTTTAGCGCCGCCGCCGAGCCGCTCCACCGTGAACCGCCCCCCTCCGGTGCTCCTACCCCGACCCAGACCCCACCGGAAGGTTCCCCGCGCCCTCCCCAACCTCCCCGACCATTCAGATCGCCCCAAGGACCCGCAGGGCCCCCGCGCCCCTCGTCTCCGGCGAGCTCCTCCGCCGCGGGGACGAGCGCCGCCGCCCCAGCTAGCCGAAGGAGACGGGAGCCAACCACCCCATCCCCGCCGTCTATCTTAGATCGGACGGCACGGATTCAAATAACCCGAACCCAACCTCAACCGTCCGCCCAAGATCCAACGGCCCACAGCCGTTTCCCCGCGCCCCGCCCCTCTGCCAACTGGGACCCGCCTGTCAGCCGTTCGCCCGCGCGCTCGCTCTGCTCGCCCGGTCCCGCCTGCCAGTCGCCTGCGCCCCGCGCTGCCCGCCCGACCCCGCCTGTCAGCCGCTCATCGCCGCCGCGCGCTCGCGCGCCCGCCCGCGATCTAATCCTGGCCGTCAATCCGAGATCCAACGGCTATTAGCGTCCGATACCCCTTCGCCCGCGCAAATTCTTAAAGAGACCCCCTGGTTTCTGGAAATTGCGCCCGCCGTCCCTGGTTTCTTACAGTTAGGTCCTCGGACCTTTTATTTAATTCAAAAAAGGTCCTTAGGGTATATTTTTAATCCCTAAACTTGTAAAATTCATAACTTTGCCATATGAACTCCAAATTAGGTGCTTCAAATTGCAAAATGTTCATAATATTATTATCTATCTGTTTATGCAATGTTTCCCTGCTGTTTCTATGTCCCAATTAATAGTTGATCATTAGGGTAAAATTGATGTTATGGGAACCCTATTTGAGATAAATAAAAGATAGTAGACTTTAATAAAAGTTGGAGCACTTAAGTTTATGGACTTAAACACCTAAGTTTAGGAACTTAAAACCAGATAATGATTTAATCCCACCACTGACTTAAACCTGATTAGTGGATAATGACCCACTTAGTATAGTCCTCTACCCCAGACCTAGAGAATACCAGAGTGCCAATCCTTTTCTATTATGAACTTGTGATCTCTCTGCTGCATATGTTTGGTATATTGTTTTTGTTTGTTATTTCCCAAGTGCATAGTGTGAATGATTACTTTACGTAGACAACGAGCAGTCTGTGTTTCCCGAGGAAGTTGCAGAGGAAATTCCTGATCAGCAGTTTGGTGAAGGCAAGTGTCCTCTGACCCATTATGTCCTATTCATTTATAACTTACTACCCCGCATTACTTACTTGAAACCTAAGGATTGACTAGCTTTACACTTTACTTTATCCTTGATGACCTTATGGGCTATTATGGTTAGCATTCTGCTACTGCCTTAACTTAATCAATGAACATGATGTGAATATTTATGATACTGTTATCCTGATGATGTTGATGATCTTGTGATACTCTAGGGGGCTCAGGCTGTTCCCTGAGTACCTCTCCGTAAGGACCTGTTCGTTGAGAGACCACCCGGGATAACAGTGCAACCATGAGGGTGAAATGGGACGCCCTTAGCTAATTAATTAGAGGAACTAGAGGTGTAGTTGCTTCGCCGTCGTGCCGTCAATGGGGTCCAGGCACAGTGCTTGCTCTGCCGAGGCTGAGTGCCGAGGTTCTTTCGTTTTGCTTTTGTTAGTCACTCTCCTGCGGGGAGGAGTACTGTGTTTATCAAACTGGAGAAACCTAACGGGCGGCTATGATCTCTAGGGAATCTTTGTAACAGCTACGTAGTGATACCCTGCCGGACCACCTAGGTAGTGGTCAATGGGGATTAGCTCTCCCCGGGCAGAAAGGGAATCATGACTCATGGGTAAAGTGTGCGACCTCTGCAGAGGGTAGTGAAACTGATATATCAGCCGTGCTCACGGTTAAGAGCAGCCTTGGGATCCTCTTTGATTAGAGATACAGATGGTTCGAGATACAAGGATTATGTTATGGTTTTGGTTCGAATATGATGATGTTGTTCCTCGATGAGGAAATGGTTCATGGGTTGATCAATGCTAAAATCTGGCTTCTACTAATGATAAATACCTGACCAACTAAAAGCAACCGCTTGAGCTTAACCCCACATAAAGCTAGTCCACCTCAGCCAAACGGGACATTTGCTGAGTACGTTGATGTGTACTCATCCTTGCTTTACCACAAAACACCAGGTTGTCCGCATTGTAACCACTGCTCAGGAGAAGGCGAAGCCGTGGAAGGAGACTTCCAGGAGTTTCAAGACTACGACGAATTCTAGGTGTGGGTTGGCGGCAACCCCCAGTCAGCTGCCTGTGAAGGCCTTATCTTTACTGCGTTTCGCTAGCACTTTGATTTAACTGTTAAAGTTGATGACTACGAGGATGTCTATGACTCTGTGATGTAATAAGTTCATACCCTTTTATGTTATTATTCGAGCATTGTGCGATGATGTTCATTTATGTAATCGCTGTGTACGTGAGTTCTGATCCTGGCACGTACATGGTTCGCATTCGGTTTGCCTTCCAAAACCGGGTGTGACATCGTGGTGGGCCCTGCCACCCTCCGCAGGTGGCTCGGCCCTGTGAAAGTGGCGCCGAAGCATGGCGCACTCCTCAAGGGTATGCTTGACGGGTCCCTGATGATAGGGGCATGGCTCCTTAAGCATCTTATCGAAGAGATTGGCGCCTCCGGGAGGTTTCCGAGGGTTCTTGTACTCAGCGGCGGTGACAAGGTCCGCGTCGGCGACGTCGCGTTTCGCTTGCGACTTCTTCTTGCCTTTCTTCTTGGTGCCGCGCTGAGTGGACGCCTCGGGAACATCTTCCGGCTGGTGGCCCTGGGGCTGCTTGTCCTTCCGGAAGATGGCCTCAACCGCCTCCTGGCCAGAGGCGAACTTGGTGGCGATGTCCATCAGCTCGCTCGCCCTGGTGGGGGTCTTGCGACCCAGCTTGCTCACCAGGTCGCGGCAGGTGGTGCCGGCGAGGAACGCGTCGATGACATCCGAATCGGTGACGTTGGGCAGCTCGGTGCGCTGCTTGGAGAATCGCCAGATGTAGTCCCGGAGAGACTCTCCCGGCTGCTAGCGGCAGCTTCGGAGATCCTAGGAGTTCCCAGGGCGCACGTACGTGCCCTGGAAGTTACCAGCGAAGTGTAACACCCGGATTTTAGGGGTCCAAAACCCGGGGTTAACATAAACACCAGGTATGCTGGGACCAAGTCTCATACATATGATGTATAGTGGCACAGGATCGAATGTCACAACTTTATATATAACAGGAGTTCTATACAAAATAAATAATTACATTATAAGGAGACAACGGTCCAGCAACCCAAAGTTGACTGGGAGACGACGGCCTAGACCTCTCACGAACTCAACACAGCATCCTCCATGAGCATCATCCTGCAGTACCTGGTCTTGACCTGTGGTGTATGTGAGACAGCAAGAGTGAGCTCACATACGTTCATCGCTCAACAAGTTGTGGGGAATAATGTGCATGAACTCGCCAAAGGTGGGAGCTCACGTGAAGTGTAAGGCTTACCAAAGAAGATGGTTAGAGCTGAGCATTGCTTTTAAAGTTGGTCAAAATTTTATTAGCAGTTACTAAGTATAAGTAAATACCAAACCCAATTAAGTAATAGAACAAAATTAATAACAAACCCATGCAATGCATATGACAAATTGAATTTAATTCCATAATTTAATCATGTGAGTGTCCGAGCTGCTCTTGACCGTGAGCACGGCTAGTATACCAGTTTTACACTCTGCAGAGGTTGCGCATCTTTACCCACAAGCCATGTTACCCATCTGCCAAGGGATCGCGACTTCCCATACACCTCTACCGAGGAGGCGAGGCAGGGTAACACTACGAGGCCTTTACAAAGTTCCACTAGCTTCCGAAAACCCGCTACAGTTTATAGGAAGATCCAGTGCAGGAATCCCTTGCAGGACCGCCATCGCAGCAAAATCCTCCCGAGGGCCTCCCTACACTGACCTCTCCCCTACTGCCCTTGCCCCTTTCGGGTAAGGTAGTCTTCCACTAGCTTCCCTAATTAATCAGCCAAGGGCGTCCCATTCCACCCTTGTGGTAGCACTGTTTTCCCGGGTGGTTCTCCATGTTCCAATTAACATAATGATCTCATCATGAACAATAAATAACAACTGATAACAAAAGTGTAACCATGAACAGTGTATCTCTATACCCAAAACCACATATAGCACTAGCAAGTACTACCCAGAAAGTTCAGTGGTAAACAAGGTATAAAGATAGACAAACTAGGGTAACCTATTGGGTCCCATCAAAATTAACCTATGCAGATCATTATGATTAATCAGAACATGGCTGGGTAAAAAAAAGTGATCAAGGGCACAACTTGCCTGGGACTTGAGATTCCAGGTACCAGGATGATCTTCAGATGACACGTGACCTCGCTCTAGTCGTAGCAATACAAACAAACATTGTATAGGCAAAATTAACATCACACCAAACATAAGAACAAACTGCATAATAATATTCTACGCTGCGTAACGAGATCATAGGAACAAGAATCACTAATTTTGGAGTTATAGATTTTAAGTTATGGATTTCTGAAGTTATTAGGTACTTAGAATAGATTAATCTCAAATGAACATTTTTAGTTCAAGTTTCATGGCTAAACAGTGTTACTAGTTGATATACAATATTAAAATAAAATTATTGCAACTGGAATGGGTCAAAAAGGAGCTAAAATGAATTAGTTATGAATTAAATAAGTTTCTGATTTATTTTAACACTAAAAATCATTTTCTAAATCATTTTCTATGATTTTCCTATCCACTGGACTGCGCCTCAATTAAACAGAAGCGCAGGGGCTAAAACACAATTATTTCTAAGACACAGGGCGCTGTTGTACGGACGGCGGGTTTATTTTACTGAAACCCGAGGGCTCTTACGCAAAACGACAGCCGCGAAAGGGTATCGGCAAGCCACAGCCGCACAGATCTAATCCTACGGCCCACATTAAACGGACCCCCCTGCACGAAGCGGTATGCAACGGTGGCCGCTAGATCCAAAAGCGACGGCCCGGATCCGAAGTCCACATCATCCATCTGGTAAATGACCTAGTCCACAAGATCCTGATCTAATGGCTAGATGCTCACCCACCAACCGGTAAGATCCCGATGCAATCCCAGCCATCGGCTGAACATCCAACGGCCCGAGGGCTTTCTTCCCCACAAGGCAGGACGCGGTGGCACCAGGAGTCCTACCCGCGGTGGAGAAGAACGATCGTGGCCCAAATCGACCTACCCCGAGCACCACCATCAAATTAAACGGAGCTACACAAAGCTAGTCGAACGGTGAGAAGATTGAGGTAGACTTTACCAGCGATTGTGTTGTGATGATCTTCACCCACGGAGTTGCGCGGGTTGTGGTGGCCGCGGCGCGCCGGTGAGAAATTAGAGTTGACCCGAGAGTCCGCGTGCCCGGCCGATGACACCGGAGGCTTCAACACACAAAGGCGACCCGATTGGTAGCACGCAGACACCCAAAACGAGACTGGACGCAGATGCCCGCGAAGGGCGACCGCGGCAGCACACTGCTTCCCTTCTCGTTTCAATCGGCCGTATGCGTGGCTGGGGTTCTACGACTGGGTACATATACGCCCCGAGGGTCCGAACTGAGCGGGGCGAGTTTGTTGGGCGGGCCGCGGCAGATGCTCAGTTGCGGCGGGTTTGTCGGGATCGCACACCGCGCCGCGATGAAGTCGGAGGAGACCGAACTGACAAGGCGGGACCACATGACGGGGACTGAGGCGCGAGCGCGAGAGGGCTGAATCGCGGGCCCGACGTGTCGGTGACCATCGCGTGGACAGGGCTGGCGCGGGAGAAGAAAACGGAGAGGCCAACGTGGAAATGGGCCGAGCGGTGGCCCAAACAGGGGAGAAAAGAAAAACGGGATGGGCCGGGAGAGGGAATAGTCGGCCCAGGTTAGGGGTGAGTTTCTCTTTTTATTTTCTTTTATATTTTGCATTTCTTTCTCCATTTCAAAGTTTACCATTTGAATTTGAATTTATTAGTGAGTTTTACACATAGTTCAAGTTCACAAAAATACCAGTATAAGAATATATATTTATTTATATATTATTATTACTGTTTTTCCCTATAGCACATATTCTTTTCCTTTTTCTTTTCTTTTATTTTATATTTCCATTTTCAAATTCTAGTTTTCTAGCTTAAGCTTGTTTCACAAATTTGAATACAAAGTGTAAACTTATAAGGAAACTTCATGGAATGCACATTTATGTATCTATTTTATTTATTATTTACATAATTTAATGCCATTAATTGAGTATGTAAAGAAAATCAATGGATCCCCAAAACACCCACTTATCTATTTATCTATTTATTTTATTATCATTATTTTCCTTATACCAATTTTGGGCTTTACAAATCCTACCCCCCTTAAGAGAAATCTCGTCCTCGAGATTTGTAAGGAAAAAGGGTGCATGTTCATATCGTCTCAACACATATGCACAAACAAAATCTCAGCATGATGCATATCTTATTAGCAAAACACAGGGTCAAATGGACCTTATTATTATTACTAAAATAGTAAAATACTACTACTGGCTAAACTAATATTTAGGTCTTACAAATAGTAAAATATATATATATATATATGTATCTATATCTATGTTTATCTCTCTATTCTTGTTGCTCGTTGACTTCTTCACCGACTACTTCATCTTCAACTGGCTCTTCTTCTTGAATTTCAAGTTCACCGGGTTCAGCTTCTACTTCTGCATGATGGGCATATCCCCGGTTGATAGATAGGGGCTGACTCTTTCCTGCCGAGGCTTGTCCTTGCTTCATTGGAGCCGGCGTAGTGTAGGCAGCTCTGTTGGGACAGTAGTTGGCGTAGTGTCCCGATTGTCCACACTTGAAGCATGTCCTGATGGCGGTTGTGTTGGGAGCAACGGTTCCTACTGGAGTGCTTGCCTTTGGAGGAGCAGTTGGAGCTTGTTGAGTTTGTTGTCCGGAACTGCCACTAGCTGGTGTATTGGGAGTGGTAGTATAGCGAGGACGGGAACTACTTCCAGCCTGCCCTTGGTTGACAGCCTTTCTTTTCTCTCCAAATATACTCCTCTTGTTTTCTACAGCAATAGCTTTGTCAAGTAGCCTTTGGAAGGATGGGAATGTGTGTGATACCAGCTGATATTGCAAGGGTCCAATTAACCCGTCCAAAAAAAGCTCCTGCTTTTGCTCATCATCCTCAACATCTCTGGGAGCATATCGTGATAACTGGATGAATTTGTCCCTATATTCACTCACGGACATACTTCCTTGCTTGAGGGATAGAAACTCCTTCCTCTTAATCTTCATGAGTCCAGCCGGAATATGGTAATTTCTGAATTGTGTGGAGAATTCCGCCCAGGTAATTGTATCAACAGCAGCATGAGCAGCGCAGTACGCATCCCACCAATCCGCAGCGGGACCAGCAAGACGACCTGATGCATAGAGTACTTTCTCTCTATCCGAGCACTGGGCTATGTTGAGCATCTTCTCGATGGACTTTAACCAGTCATCTGCTTGCAGTGGATCTGCGGAGTTGGAGAAAGTTGGTGGTTTGTGGCTCATGAATTCCCGGTGCTTGTCCCGGGGTGGAACTGGTGGTGGAGGTGGAGGCAATGGCATTTGTTGTTGTTGCTGCTGTTGTTGAAGTTGTTGCTGCAGCTGTTGTTGTTGCACCCTTCTCTCCTGGCGTATTTCTTCCCGCTCTTGACGCATTTCCCGACGTGCATCCTCTCTTTCCTGGTGCATTTCTTGGCGTTCTTGCTGCATTTGGGTGCGCATATCTGCCATGGTGTCCGCCATTTGCTGCATCATTCTCATTTGAGCTGCAACGAGTGGATCGACTCCGCCGGGTGGGGGATTAGGAGGATTCATTGCTGCTGACTGTGGTTGGGGTTGTTGATTAGCGGGTAAATCAATTCCACCACCCCGCCTGGTATTGACCATCTAAGTTAGAAGCATATGGTAAGATAGCTTTGCAAGGGAATCATTTAGTAGACAGAATGAATAATCTAATAGTTGGTTATGTACTGAAATTTTCTTTGGCAGGGCTGGGCCAGATATTCTATGTCAAGACTAGGGTAATTAGTTGTACGAGGTGAATGTCCAAAGGTAAGATAGAATATGTCAAGATGAGATAGATACGGAATACTACATATATTTTCTAAGGGGATAATCTAGTTTGTCTAGTTATCTTACAAATGCTATCTTTTATACCTAGATGTATATGCAGATGTAGTTGTGGACATTACTCCACAACCCATCATACTCAATCGAAGATCCAAATCAGACAAGTATCATAAGAACAAAACATTCAAATATATAAACACTTATAAAAATAGTTTTGTTTTTGTTCCTAAGATTAGGTCTCCTATTCCTAAAGTCACTTTAGGCATAGGATTTCAAAGTGTGAAATCCACATTTGTCTTTAGAAGGAAAAAGGTAAGAATAATCAGAGTAAAGCGGAATTAGATGAGAAAAGATTAAGATAAGCTTAGAAAAGAATCAGAGTAGCAGAGGTAAGTAGACAAGGGTTGTCCAGTGCTATCTAGGTTTCGTCCTACAGTCAACATTCCTCTGATACCACTTCTGTAACACCCGGATTTTAGGGGTCCAAAACCCGGGGTTAACATAAACACCAGGTATGCTGGGACCAAGTCTCATACATATGATGTATAGTGGCACAGGATCGAATGTCACAACTTTATATATAACAGGAGTTCTATACAAAATAAATAATTACATTATAAGGAGACAACGGTCCAGCAACCCAAAGTTGACTGGGAGACGACGGCCTAGACCTCTCACGAACTCAACACAGCATCCTCCATGAGCATCATCCTGCAGTACCTGGTCTTGACCTGTGGTGTATGTGAGACAGCAAGAGTGAGCTCACATACGTTCATCGCTCAACAAGTTGTGGGGAATAATGTGCATGAACTCGCCAAAGGTGGGAGCTCACGTGAAGTGTAAGGCTTACCAAAGAAGATGGTTAGAGCTGAGCATTGCTTTTAAAGTTGGTCAAAATTTTATTAGCAGTTACTAAGTATAAGTAAATACCAAACCCAATTAAGTAATAGAACAAAATTAATAACAAACCCATGCAATGCATATGACAAATTGAATTTAATTCCATAATTTAATCATGTGAGTGTCCGAGCTGCTCTTGACCGTGAGCACGGCTAGTATACCAGTTTTACACTCTGCAGAGGTTGCGCATCTTTACCCACAAGCCATGTTACCCATCTGCCAAGGGATCGCGACTTCCCATACACCTCTACCGAGGAGGCGAGGCAGGGTAACACTACGAGGCCTTTACAAAGTTCCACTAGCTTCCGAAAACCCGCTACAGTTTATAGGAAGATCCAGTGCAGGAATCCCTTGCAGGACCGCCATCGCAGCAAAATCCTCCCGAGGGCCTCCCTACACTGACCTCTCCCCTACTGCCCTTGCCCCTTTCGGGTAAGGTAGTCTTCCACTAGCTTCCCTAATTAATCAGCCAAGGGCGTCCCATTCCACCCTTGTGGTAGCACTGTTTTCCCGGGTGGTTCTCCATGTTCCAATTAACATAATGATCTCATCATGAACAATAAATAACAACTGATAACAAAAGTGTAACCATGAACAGTGTATCTCTATACCCAAAACCACATATAGCACTAGCAAGTACTACCCAGAAAGTTCAGTGGTAAACAAGGTATAAAGATAGACAAACTAGGGTAACCTATTGGGTCCCATCAAAATTAACCTATGCAGATCATTATGATTAATCAGAACATGGCTGGGTAAAAAAAAGTGATCAAGGGCACAACTTGCCTGGGACTTGAGATTCCAGGTACCAGGATGATCTTCAGATGACACGTGACCTCGCTCTAGTCGTAGCAATACAAACAAACATTGTATAGGCAAAATTAACATCACACCAAACATAAGAACAAACTGCATAATAATATTCTACGCTGCGTAACGAGATCATAGGAACAAGAATCACTAATTTTGGAGTTATAGATTTTAAGTTATGGATTTCTGAAGTTATTAGGTACTTAGAATAGATTAATCTCAAATGAACATTTTTAGTTCAAGTTTCATGGCTAAACAGTGTTACTAGTTGATATACAATATTAAAATAAAATTATTGCAACTGGAATGGGTCAAAAAGGAGCTAAAATGAATTAGTTATGAATTAAATAAGTTTCTGATTTATTTTAACACTAAAAATCATTTTCTAAATCATTTTCTATGATTTTCCTATCCACTGGACTGCGCCTCAATTAAACAGAAGCGCAGGGGCTAAAACACAATTATTTCTAAGACACAGGGCGCTGTTGTACGGACGGCGGGTTTATTTTACTGAAACCCGAGGGCTCTTACGCAAAACGACAGCCGCGAAAGGGTATCGGCAAGCCACAGCCGCACAGATCTAATCCTACGGCCCACATTAAACGGACCCCCCTGCACGAAGCGGTATGCAACGGTGGCCGCTAGATCCAAAAGCGACGGCCCGGATCCGAAGTCCACATCATCCATCCGGTAAATGACCTAGTCCACAAGATCCTGATCTAATGGCTAGATGCTCACCCACCAACCGGTAAGATCCCGATGCAATCCCAGCCATCGGCTGAACATCCAACGGCCCGAGGGCTTTCTTCCCCATAAGGCAGGACGCGGTGGCACCAGGAGTCCTACCCGCGGTGGAGAAGAACGATCGTGGCCCAAATCGACCTACCCCGAGCACCACCATCAAATTAAACGGAGCTACACAAAGCTAGTCGAACGGTGAGAAGATTGAGGTAGACTTTACCAGCGATTGTGTTGTGATGATCTTCACCCACGGAGTTGCGCGGGTTGTGGTGGCCGCGGCGCGCCGGTGAGAAATTAGAGTTGACCCGAGAGTCCGCGTGCCCGGCCGATGACACCGGAGGCTTCAACACACAAAGGCGACCCGATTGGTAGCACGCAGACACCCAAAACGAGACTGGACGCAGATGCCCGCGAAGGGCGACCGCGGCAGCACACTGCTTCCCTTCTCGTTTCAATCGGCCGTATGCGTGGCTGGGGTTCTACGACTGGGTACATATACGCCCCGAGGGTCCGAACTGAGCGGGGCGAGTTTGTTGGGCGGGCCGCGGCAGATGCTCAGTTGCGGCGGGTTTGTCGGGATCGCACACCGCGCCGCGATGAAGTCGGAGGAGACCGAACTGACAAGGCGGGACCACATGACGGGGACTGAGGCGCGAGCGCGAGAGGGCTGAATCGCGGGCCCGACGTGTCGGTGACCATCGCGTGGACAGGGCTGGCGCGGGAGAAGAAAACGGAGAGGCCAACGTGGAAATGGGCCGAGCGGTGGCCCAAACAGGGGAGAAAAGAAAAACGGGATGGGCCGGGAGAGGGAATAGTCGGCCCAGGTTAGGGGTGAGTTTCTCTTTTTATTTTCTTTTATATTTTGCATTTCTTTCTCCATTTCAAAGTTTACCATTTGAATTTGAATTTATTAGTGAGTTTTACACATAGTTCAAGTTCACAAAAATACCAGTATAAGAATATATATTTATTTATATATTATTATTACTGTTTTTCCCTATAGCACATATTCTTTTCCTTTTTCTTTTCTTTTATTTTATATTTCCATTTTCAAATTCTAGTTTTCTAGCTTAAGCTTGTTTCACAAATTTGAATACAAAGTGTAAACTTATAAGGAAACTTCATGGAATGCACATTTATGTATCTATTTTATTTATTATTTACATAATTTAATGCCATTAATTGAGTATGTAAAGAAAATCAATGGATCCCCAAAACACCCACTTATCTATTTATCTATTTATTTTATTATCATTATTTTCCTTATACCAATTTTGGGCTTTACACGAAGGCTTGGACCAGGTCGTCCCAGTTAGAGATCTGTCCCGGAGGCAGATGCTCCAGCCAGCCTCGAGCGGAGTCGGAGAGGAACAGGGGGAGGTTGCGGATGATGAGGTTGTCATCGTCCGTTCCACCTAGTTGGCAGGCCAACCGGTAGTCCGCGAGCCACAGTTCCGGCCTTGTCTCCCCCGAGTACTTTGTGATGGTAGTCGGGGTTCAGAACCGGGTCGGGAACGGCGCCCGTCATATGGCTCGGCTGAAAGCCTGCGGACCGGGTGGTTTGGGCGAGGGACTCCGATCCTCCCCGCTGTCGTAGTGTCCCCCACGCCTGGGGTGGTAGCCTCGGCGCACCCTCTCGTCGAGGTGGGCTCGATGGTTGCAGTGGTGGTGCTCGTTGCCGAGGCGACCCGGGGCCGCAGGCGCTGTGTTGCGCGTGCGCCCGGTGTGGATCGAGGCTTCCCGCATGAATCGGGAAGTCGCGGCGCGATGCTCCGAGGGGTATCCCTGCCTTCGGGAGGTAGAGCTTTTGGTCCATCGGACCGCAGCATCCTCCAGGAGATTCTTGAGCTCTCCCCGGATACGCCGCCCTTCGGTGGTTGATGGTTCCGGCATTGCGCGGAGAAGTATTGCTGCTGCAGCCAGGTTCTGGCCGACCCCACTGGAAGCCGGTGGTGGCCTTGCCCTGACGTTGTCGGCGATGCGGAGCTGGATGCCCTGGGGTAGATGACGCGTTTCTTCGGCCGGAGCTTGGTCTGCCCATTCCTGCCCGATGTTCCGACGGAGCGGCTCAAGTGTTCCTGCTCCCTCGTCGAGCCTGGCCAGCATCTCGCGGATTTGCTCGAGCTGTGTGTCCTGACCCCCCGCAGGGACTGGGACCACAGCTAGCTCCCGAAGGATGTCAACGCGAGGCGCAGGCCTAGGGGGGTCACCGTTTTCCGGTATACCAAGATGGTTGCCTTCGTCGGGACCCCCTAGATCGACGTGGAAACATTCATGACTTGGGCCACAGTCTTCGGCGCCGAAGCTGCGGCTACCGTCGGAACAATCGGAAAGGCAGTAGTCGCATGCGGTCATGAAGTCCCGCATGGCACTGGGGTTACCGAGCCCGGAGAAATCCCAACCAAAGTCGGGCTCGTCATCTTCCTCGGAACCTGAGGGTCTGTAGGTCGAGACGGCCGTCAGCCGGTCCCAGGGTGACCGCATATGATACCCCGGAGGGTTGGTGCATGCCTCTATGAAGGCTTCCACCAAAGCGGGGTCGCTTGGTGGGTCGAGGCTGAATCCAAAAGGCACGAGATGGGAATCGGTCGGTACCTCTTGGTTGACAGGCGGTGACGAAGTCACGTCAGGGGCGGACTGCACCGTCGTCTCAGGCACGAGGGCGACGCCCAGCAAGTCCTTCGCGAGCGTGCTGGCGTCGTCCGCCCGCTTGGAGTTGGCGTGTTGTGGGGAAACGGCGCTCGTCTTCGTCTCAGACGCGAGGTCGACGCCCGACGTGTCCCTCGTCGGGGCGCCGGCGCCGTCGACTCGCTCGACAGCCGATGAAGTGTCGCCTTCTGCTTGGCCACGGTTGCCCCGCCTCCTCCTCCGTCGGCGAGGGAGGTGATGGGACAAACTCGGATGTTGTTCTTCTGCCACGTGGGGAAGACGTCGTTGATTCCGCCGCCGGCGGGCGGGTTGTCGGCCGCCATTGTCGCTGTCGCGCGGCGGAGGAAGGAGTATCATGTCGTAGCTGCCGTCGAGGGACATGAACTCAAGACTCCCGAAACGGAGCACCGTCCCGGGTTGGAAAGGTTGCTGGAGACTACCCATCTGGAGCTTGACGGGAAGCTGTTCGTCAACACGCAGCAGGCCCCTACCTGGTGCGCCAACTGTCGGCGTTTCGACCCCGGGGGGTCCTTGGACCGACGAGTAAATTGTCGCCGCGTGTCCCAGCCTAGATGGGTCGGCGCGAGACGGAGCACGAAGGGGGAGAAGAGAGGAGGGAGGCAGGCAAAAAGGGGAAACCCGCGGCCTTCGTGTTGTCCTGCGCCCAGGTCGGGTGCGCTTGCAGTATGGGGTTACAAGCGTCCGCGTGGGGGAGAGCGAGGGACTCTACGCGTCGTCCCGTCCTCCCACGCGGCACACCTCCTCGTAAGAGAGCCCTGGTCCTTCCTTTTATAGGCGTAAGGAGAGGGCCCAGGTGTACAGTGGGGGGTGTAGCAATGTGCTAACGTGTCTAGCAGAGAGGAGCTAGCGCCCTAAGTACATGTCGTCGTGGCAGCCGGAGAGGTCTTGACACCCTATTCATGTGATGTCGTGGCCGTCGGAGGAGCGCTGGAGCCTTGAGGAAGGACAGCTGTCGGGGCTGTCGAGTCCTTGCTGACGTCTCCTTGCTTCCGTAAGGGGCTGAGAGCCGCCGTCGTCACGGAGCACACGGGGCGCCATCATTATTATTTGTTTACCGGGGCGAGCCTGATGGGACGCCGGTCTTGTTCCCCGTAGCCTGAGCTAGCTAGGGGTAGGGTAATGATGGCCCCTCTTGCGACGTGGTCGGTCCGAGCCCTAGGTCGGGCGAGGTGGATGCTTCTCCGAGGTCGAGGTCGAGTCTGTCTTCCGAGGTCGAGGTCGAGTCCGAGCCCCGGGTCTGGTGAGGCAGAGACTGTCATCCGAGGCCAAGGCCGAGTCCGAGCCCTAGTGTCGGGCGAGGCGGAGTTCGTCGTCTTCCGGGGCCGAGGCCGAGTCCGAGCCCTGGGGTCGGGCGAGGCGGAGTTCGTCGTCTTCCGGGGCCGAGCCCGAGTCCGAGCCCTGGGGTCGGGCGAGGCGGAGTTCGTCGTCTTCCGGGGCCGAGCCCAAGTCCGAGACCTGGGGTCGGGCGAGGCGGAGTTCGTCGTCTTCCGGGGCCGAGCCCGAGTCCGAGCCCTGGGGTCGGGCGAGGCGGAGTTTCCTATGGCGCCCGAGGCCGGACTTGGCTGCTGTCAGCCTCACTCTGTCGAGTGGCACAGCAGTCGGAGCGACGCAGGCGGCGCTGTCTTCTTGTCAGGCCGATCAGTGGAGCGGCGAAGTGACTGCGGTCACTTCGGCTCTGTCGACTGAAGGGCGCGTGTCAGGATAAGGTGTCAGACCATCCTTACATTAAATGCTCCTGCGATACGGTCGGTCGGTGTGGTGATCTGGCCAAGGTTGCTTCTTGGCGAAGACTGGGCCTCGAGCGAGCCGAAGGTGTGTCCGTCGCTTGAGGGGGTCCTCGGGCGAGACGTAAATCCTCCGGGGTCGGCTGCCCTTGCCCGAGGCTGGGCTCGGGCGAGGCGAGATCGTGTCCCTTGAGTGGACCGAGCCTTGACTTAATCGCACTCATTAGGCCTTTGCAGCTTTGTGCTGATGGGGGTTACCAGCTGAGATTAGGAGTCTTGAGGGTACCCCTAATTATGGTCCTCGACAACTCCTAACCCTGACCCACGGACGGGGAGATTGAGTAGAAATTTTGAGACTAGGCTACGATTGTGCAATCTCTGTACCCTTGAAGAATGAGTTTCATGCATCACATGTAAAGCACATAGAGTACCTCCACGTCTCACATAACAATCATGCTATTACGTTTCGGACGGATTGTGAGAAAACACGCAGGTTATGAGTGTAATCGGATCGTATACAGATTTCTACTCAATCTCCCCAATCTCCCCTTCTATAATCAGATCGTACCGTGCACGTTCTAACATGACACAAAGCCGCACGTGGTGCAACGCTTCTGGATAGTACCACTTGTTAGATGAAGAACGACGAGCAACCGAATAAGTTATAAAATAGACGCAAACCTCTTTTTCAGCTCATAGCTTTCTCGAACTTTTGGCTAAGATATAATGCAGTATCTATATTTAATATCTGCTACGTGGGCTATATGTCCACTCTCATTTAAATTTTTTTGGGAGGTCTACTTAATTCTAAATTTAGTTTTTTTTGGAAAACCGAAGGAAAACTGATTACAGCTATCACTTTGCATTGCAAGAAGGTACACTTTCTCATTGCATCAGTATCTGAACATGGGTAAAAAAAAGAAAAAAAAAAGAATAAGCAAAGATCACCACCACCGAGGGGTAAAAAATGAAGAAGTGGAGGGAGGAACGATTGGATGACGCTATGACGGCCGTCCAAGTCCAATCATTGCATGCACCGCGACCGCTTGAACCTTAGTCGTCGGTTCTTGAGATCGAACTCCCACAGGTGCTCCTGCTGCAGGATGTTGCCGATGACGGACACCCCGGGCCAGTCGCCCTCCTGCAGGCCGATGCACTTCACGCCGGGCGCCGCGTCAATCACGTAGCTCTTGGGCGGCGGCTGCAGCCGCGCGGACCCCGCGAAGTGCACGGCCAGCGCCGGCACAGCCACGGCGAGGTCCTCGCCCGTCAGCGGCGACGTCCAGTTGTAGCAGTAGTCGAACGGGTCCATGGCCACCCTGGGCAGCCCGGCCAGCTTCTTGCCCAGCGCCGCCACCACGGCGCGGTACGCCGGGCTCACGAGCACCGTCAGGCTCGTCCCGGAGTCGAGGATGGCGCCGCCGCCCTTCTGGACGTCCCAGACGACGCGCGGGATCCTGAGGAGCTCCCCGTCGACGGAGACGCCGTTGACGGCCACCGCGTAGAACGGGCGCATCCGGTGGTCGAGCAGCAGCGGCGTCTGCCGCGCGCCGGGCGCCGCGGCCGAGCCCGCGCAGGCGGTCCTCGAGGCCGAGGCCGAGGACACGGCCGGGTTGGGGCCGAAGGTGAGGTAGCTGGTGGCGTTGCGCGGGGCCAGGTGGTCGACGAGGCAGTAGGAGAACCGGCCGCCGAAGCGCGCCGCGGCGCGGGACGCGAAGGAGACGTTGCTGTAGCCGAGGCTGAGCACCCCGTCGGAGGCCAGGAAGCTTTCGCCGGTGTAGGACGTGGTGCAGCCAAGCACGACGCCCCGCAGCTTGGCTCGCCGCTGCTTCTTGCCGGCCCGCCGCCCCGACAGCGCGATGGTCGCCGAGTCGGTGCCCACCGTGCCGCGCGCCGCCGACCCGTCCTTGTACCTGCATGCGTGCCCGCGGATCCCGCGAGAAAAAAAAAATACGTGGCGGTTAGTCACCTCGCATGGCACATGGCGCGGCGCGGCGCGATTCAGGGATCCTCCATCTCTCACCGGCTGCCGGCCGCCGGCCGCCGCTACCATAGTCCATAGCATGGTGAATCCTCATCTACTCCGACTAAACAAGGCATCTCATTCGCAAATTGAAGTCCAACAGTTAGTACTCGGTTTTAGCTGCCTGTACGGTACGCTAACCGAAAATTCTCCTGAGTGGTGCGACTACCAGGTTCCGTTTGACCAAGAAATAACAAAAACCGTACAATTTTCTGTAGCGACAGAAACAGAATACTGGCGTTGCGCGCTTTCAGCTTGCAGGCAACAGAAGTGTCGCGCCATGGCTGGCCTGCAAGTGGCTCGCATCCAGCAGATGCAGAGGCCCTATTGAGCAGAACCATTGAACGTCACGAGCACGGAGACTGTGTGCAAAAGGACATCGGCCTAGAGCATGGCAGTGCAGTGCCGACCTGACCTGGCTGGCAGCCTTTACGTTACCTGCCTCGTCACAGGGACAGCGATGGCAATCATCGCCGATGCAGCTCACTGAATGCCAAGCTATTTTTGTTCACTAGCGGCGTGCATTCGGACTGGAGGATTAGCTATTCTAATCCAGCCAGGAGGAGCTTTGACCGGAGAGAACGTGGCTCGGGGGGTAGGGTATGGTGGTGCAGTGCTGGTACGGTGCACGAGAATGGATTGTATCTGTGACGCTTGGCGCCCTCCACGTCGTTGGTCATTCCCCTAGATCCATCCATGTATACAGGGCACCATGTCCATGTGCGAATGCGTATCAGACGATCGATATACCCCTACTTGTAGGTACTACTTGTAGTAGGAAGATAAGGCAATACTCCTAAATACAATATTATCAGTAAAATGCGGGGGAAATGTTTTTTTTTCCAGACAAGTGGCCGGGCCTTCGATGATCAAGTTGCCAGGCAAAAGAACATGATGAGACCGGGTTGGATGTCCTTTTGGCCATGTTGAGAGACATGTCGCTGCACTCGACACGAACTCCAGGGCCAGTCCACCCGTGGAATCCCGAAGCGCTCTCTACCGTTGCCAAACTTGCTTGGGCGCAGCCATCCATGCATCCCTTCTCTCGTGGCTCTTGGCACGCACAATGGCGTCAGTAAAAGGGCGGATAAAAGCAACAGCCTAGCTATTTCACCGTCCCTTTCGCCAAGGAATATGCTCAGCGCCCTGACAAGCTGACACGAGACACGACCACCCATGAGTGGATAACCCCAATCCGGCTTCGCACGCACGTGACGCCGCAGGGGCAGAGCGTGGCTACTCTCCGGCTCGCGGCCACCGCCACGTTCGGGTGCCGGCTCCCTTTCCGCCGTTGGCAGGACACGGCAACAGCAAGCTCCAAAGCCTCGCCTAGATACGAACGCCGCCACTGGCTCACTTGCTCAGCAGTTCAGCATTCAGCGACACCACACCCCGCGTCGACCCAAGGCACGAACGACGAGCATGCTGCTGACACCCCATCGGCATCCATGGATGCCCTCGTGCCCGCCTACTCTCCACGGGCGTCCTTTTCTGGAGCTAGGTAGGATCCAGCGCACATGCGCGCGCGCGTGCACGTAACATGATGCTTATCGGGACGCCGACGCCACCGAGGCCGAACGGCAGGGAGATCGGTCGGCGTCGGGGGGCAAGCGCCGGTGTCGTCGTTGTTTGCCCCGGGCGCTCAGCTTTTGGGTGAGCAGGGGGCGCTGAACGCGTGATGGCCGCGCCATGTCTCCGTGACTGCAAAAGGGGCGGCGCGGCATGACGTGGACGACGAGTTGATGAATGAATCTGCTTGGTCCCCGAGAAAGCGACGATCCGCCGATCGCCATCGCCACAGCTCCGGCGCAACGCAATCGTCTTCCACCCACAACCCCTCCCCGCCCTCGAGATGAAATCGGCCGGAGTTGCAACCAGAAAGAGACATGGGTGAAAAGGCTCAGCTGTCAGCTCGGCTCGCATCGCATTGAGTGGCCGGCCCCCAATCACGACGAGCGCACGGTGCTACAGTGGCAAACCTATCCTGCCGCGGCGATAATACTCTGACCAGCCAGAGAGGGCGGAAAGCTGTGGCGCATTGAACACCCGCCCCCGATGCCCACCCCGCGCTGCTTCGCCGTTGCCGGCGGCACGGTCTGCTACTCACTCTCACTCACCCAACAACCAACAAGGCAGCCACTAATTGCAGGCTGCCGCCGCTGCTGTTGCTGCTTGCATCTCATCAATGCCAGGATAGATAGAATTAACCACGCACCCCCCCCCCCGACCCCCCAGACCCCAGTCAGATCGTTGGGTCGACGGAGGGGAGGACCGCCATTAACGCGCAGAGGTTTATATACACGGGTTAAAGCCGTCGTGCTTATGTTTGCGAGCGTGTGGTGGGGTGGCGGGCGGGGACTCACCGGTATTCATAGGCGCAGGGGCTGCCGGGCGTGGGGCAGGCGGCGAGCGAGAAGGGCAGGGACGCCGTGCAGGTGTCGGAGGAGCACGGGATGGGCGCCCACGTCCGGGACCTGTCCGGCCGGAACACGCGCGCGGGGGAGGATGCCGCCGCCGAGAGCGACGAGGAGTCGTCATTCGACGCTGGGCCGCCGTAGCCGTAGTTGTAGCCCGGGTCTGGCGCGGGCGAGGATGCGGCGTGGCGGCGGCACTTGACCCAGGTAAGGTCGCTGCCGGTGTCGGCCACGAGCAGGAACGGCCGCGCCGGCGTGCCCACGCGGAAGCGCACGAAGTACTGCCCCGTCCCCGTGTACGCGCCCGACGAGAGCGGCATGGCGAAGGCCTCGTCGGCCGGCGCTGCCTTGGCCTTCGCCTTCGCCTTGGGCTTGGGCTTGGCCCGGCCCGCCTCCGTCGCGCGGCGACGCGCGTGCGAGGAGATGAACGCCGTGCGCTCCTGGTCCATGCGCGCCACCTCGTCCCACGGCGCCTGCCCCCGGTGGATCAGCTCGAACTTCGCCGATGGTTTGCTGCCTGCGCCGCCGGGGGCGGCGGCCAGGAACGCGGCCGCCAGCAGCGTCAGCGTCAGCGTCACCAGACGGCGGCCCGCCATTCGCGGGGACGCCGCGTTTCGGCTTCCTGATGGCGCAGTAAGCTGGCTAAGCTGTTCAGCCAAGCCAACGCAGCAATGGGGTGCCGGCGATCGGCGGCGGCAGGCCACGCTGCGGGCGCTCGGCGCCAATGCGCTCGTGTAGCCCCTCGCGCTCTTTGGAGCTCAGGCAAGACTAGCTGTCATTGTGAACGAACGCTGCTGCTGCCTGCCTGCCTGGCGCCTGCTTTGTTGGATGGTGCTCGCGTTTCGGTCTGCGTGTGTGCGCGGCCTTGGAGTGCGTATTTATCTTGCCAGAGCGGGTCTGGGATTTGGACGTTGTTGCCCCTAGTAATTGCACAAAAAAAGATGCATTTAAGAGGAATCGAACTTGAGACCTCTAGTCTAGAATGCCTTGGAGCTACTGCAGCAACCAATCAGGCCTGATTGTTTTAGTGACGTTAATGCACCCATATCCCTATTTAATAGGGACAAACAGGGAAAACTCTATGATAATTAATCACTCCTTGGTATGCACAATCATGTCCTAAACGACTACCTTTACTGCACTGGAGGGAGTATATAGTAATCACTCAGGCTCCGTGACACAGATATATTATATTTTGTTTTTATGAGTTATTTATAATTTATTAATTGTTTTTATAGTATATTAGTTTTGTACTTATCTAAGTATATACTTTTTTATTTTTTTTAATTAGTTTTGTGTAAATGTATATTAGATTTTACTAAGTTTGTGGGTCGCTCATTATTTTTTTCTAAAATCTAAAATATATAAATCATGACTACAGAAATTGCAAAATTATAACTTTAATATTCTCTCTATCCTAAATTAAAATTCATTTTAGTTAATTAATGGATTCATACAACACTTAATGTATGTGTTTTATATATGTGTCTAGATTTATCTTCATCCATTTAAATATAGACATAAAAACTAAGAACTAAAACGACTATTATGTTGATACGGAAGGATTATAAAACATATACAACAATCGTCGTGTATAGAAAACTTAAAATTTAGAGCTATAAATTTTAGAGTGGCTTGCCGCGCTTGGCGTTGTTGGCGTGGCTGGCCGCCTCTGGCTCGTAGTTAGTCTCATGGAGTCATGCTCTCGCAGACGGCCATGCCCTGCTCGGCTGTGTGGGTGGTGACGCTACCCTTCGCTTCGGCACTTCAACACCTTGTGCAGTTGTGCTCCCCCTCGCCCGTCTCTGTGGTACACATACACGGACGCATCTGCCGCCTCACGTGTCGTCGACGCCTTTCTTCCTCCTGCAGAGCTCCGACTGAGACCGAGGGACCGATTTTTTTTGTACTTTGGTCATTTTCCGAAAAATCACGTTTATACCTTTAGACGACTTATTACTTGTTTTGGTCTCTTTACTCGGCGCTATAGGTTGTGACGCCGAGCTAGGGCTTTAGACGCGTGTCATGCTCCTCCTTCCCATTCTCTTCCTCACCCTCACTCTCTCGCCGCCGTCGCCCGCGTCTCCCTGCCGGTGTCCCCGCTACGCCGTCGTCCCCGCTACACCGCCCCACCATGCCTCCCCGCCACGCGGTCCCGTCGCGCCGTCCTCGTCCTCGGCCTGAGCTCCCCGCCGAGCCCCGGTCCTAGTCCCTGGCCCTCCTCCCCATCGAGCCCTGTAGCTGGCCGACCCTCCTCCCCACGACCGGCCCTCCTCCCCACGGCCGAGCCCCACCACCGTCTCCTTCTCACAACCGTCACGCGTCGTTGCCGGTCCGGAGCCCGCCACCGCCTCACCAACGTCGTGTTGCCTCGCCTCCTCGAGCCTTGCCTCATCGCGCCTTCGTCGTCTTGAGGTCAATGTCGCACACCTAGGTTACTTAGTTTGCTATCTCTGTTTATTTCATTTAGCTTGCTAGTTTAGTTACTTAGTTTATTTCGTTTTGCTTAGTATATTTAGTGGATATAATCAGCTAGCTACTTAGTTGTTAGTGAATATAGTTTGATAGCTACTTAGATGTCAGCCATCATGCTGTTTTCTATGTTGGAAAGTGTGGATGTGAGCCATCATGTTGTTCGTTTCTCTACAGGTTTTAGAAATCTCATCATATAGGGGAGGTGCCGCCGAATTTTTTACTGAGACTATTATGTTATTTTTTGTAGATAGAAGGTCGTCCGATTCCACCACCTCCCCCACCGGTAGCTTGACCACACCGCGACCTCAGGTATACCCGTTTTCACACAATATTAATCGATAATATAACTGCTTGATGTGGTTAGTTATTTCTTAGTATATAATTAGTATTAAGTATTTAGGCATTATTAGATTAGTAAGTATATAGGTATTAGCATATAGTTTTAAGTTAGTAAGTAGCTATTACTTAGTAAGTATTTATGCATTAGTAGTTTAGTAGATGGAAATAATAATAATTAGTTAGACATTAGTTGATAGTGTTAGTCAGGTACCATCTTTATAGGTTATTGAGTTATGGATCCATGTTTGCAATAGATGGACACCCTAGTGAGTAATGACACTATACCATGGAGGAAGCGTGGAGGAAGAAGTTTATGGGAATGTTAGTTTTGATGGAATGAAGAAGGTGATGGTGATGTTTGATGAAAGGCTCTCTTTTGGCTAGATTTTCGCTAGAGCTTGTGAGAAGATTAGTTGCAATTTAAACGACCCCGACATATCAGTTGAGGGTTTAATGTCCCATGTTACATCTAGGACAGTATTTCGACGGTTGATCTCTATTGGCTCCACCTTGATGTGTCCTCCTCCATCAGCTCCACCGTCGTCATTTTTTCCTGAACGTATCTTGCACGAGCCTCATTTGTGAGATAGTTCACGGCACATCCAATCTCTACAGATATGGGACAAATAAGTTTGCAAAGACAAGATAAATACAACGTACAAGCAAAACCAACATGTCCTTTTTCTCACTCACTTGCACTCAGACGACCAGCAAGATTCCCCAACATTTGTTTCTCGACTCTAGCTGCCTCTCATTCTCTTGCATCCTGTGCTCTCTTCTTATTTGTCGCCTTCAATCTCCTCTGCTCAACACACATGGGGCCATCATAACACATTGATTCCACGAACCTGTGCATCTCTTGTCTACGATCTTTAATGTAGGAATCAACGATGTGAGATCCACAACAAATCTTATGTCCCATTATATTTGTAAAGATTGGATCCATCATGTTTTTTTGTTTTGAATCGTCAAATGTTGACCAATTCGATCCATCATGTTTTTTATTTGAATTTACACTACTATATTAAACATCTTCAGAGATGGTCAAATAACATTTGTCGAGGTGGATAGGGACATAGAGTTCGCTTCCATGCGTGTATCATTATAAATAAGGATTAGCCTATACGTGCATATGCCCATCTCTATAAAAATTGAAGGAATTAATTGAAAGTCGCCTAGAGGGGGGTGAATAGGGCGAAACTGAAATTCTCAAAAATAATCACAGCTACAAGCCGGGTTAGCGTTAGAAATATAATCGAGTCCGCGAGAGAGGGTGCAAAACAAATCGCAAGCGAATAAGAAGTGTGACACGCGGATTTGTTTTACCGAGGTTCGGTTCTCGCAAACCTACTCCCCGTTGAGGAGGCCACAAAGGCCGGGTCTCTTTCAACCCTTACCCTCTTTCAAACGGTCCCTCGGACCGAGTGAGCTTTCTCTTCTCAATCACTTGGAACACAAAGTTCCCACAAGTACCACCACAAGATTGGTGTCTCTTGCCTCAATTACAAGTGAGTTTGATCACAAGAAAGAATCAAGAAAGAAGAAAGCAATCCAAGCGCAAGAGCTCGAAAGAACACAAGCAAATCTCTCTCTCTAATCACTAGGGTGTTGTGTGGAATTTGGAGAGGATTTGATCTCTTTGGTGTGTCTAGAATTGAATGCTAGAGCTCTTGTAAGTGGTTGGGAAGTGGAAAACTTGGATGTCTTGAATGTGGGGTGGTTGGTGGTATTTATAGCCCCAACCATCAAACTAGCCGTTTGGTGAGGCTGTCTGTTCGATGGTGCACCGGACAGTTCGGTGCACACCGGACATGTCCGGTGCAACAGCCACGTCACCAATGCCGTTGGGTTCCGACCGTTGGAGCTCTGTCTTCTGGGCCCGCCTGGATGTCCGGTGGCGCACCGGACATGCACTGTAGATTGTCCGGTGCGCCAGTATGGGCGTGCCTGACCTCTGCGCGCGCAGCGCGCGCATTTAATGCGTCGCAGGTAGCCGTTGGCGCCGAAATAGCCGTTGCCCCGCTGTTACACCGGACAGTCCGGTGAATTATAGCGGAGCAGCCGAAGCAAATTCCCGAGGCTGGCGAGTTCCGGAGGCCGCTCTCCCTTGGAGCACCGAACATGTCCGGTGTACACCGGACAGTCCGGTGAATTATAGCGGAGTCGCCTCTGGAATTTCCCGAAGGTGACGAGTTTGAAGTCGGAGTCCTCTGGTGCACCGGACATGTCCGGTGGCACACCGGACAGTCCGGTGCGCCAGACCAGAGGTGCCTTCGGTTGTCCCTTTGCTCTTTTGTTGAACCCAATACTTGGTCTTTTTATTGGCTAAGTGTGAACCTTTGGCACCTGTATAACTTATACACTAGAGCAAACTAGTTAGTCCAAATATTTGTGTTGGGCAATTCAACCACCAAAATTAATTAGGGACTAGGTGTAAGCCTAATTCCCTTTCAATCTCCCCCTTTTTGGTGATTGATGCCAACACAAACCAAAGCAAATATAAAAGTGCATAATTTGAACTAGTTTGCATAATGTAAGTGCAAAGGTTGCTTGGAATTGAGCCAATATAAATACTTACATGATGTGCATGGATTGTTTCTTTGTTTTTAACATATTGGACCACATTTGCACCACATATTTTGTTTTTGCAAATCCTTTTGTAAATTATTTTCAAAATCCTTTTGCAAGATAGTCAAAGGTAAATGAATAAGATTTTTGCAAAGCATTTTCAAGTTTTGAAATTTTCTTCCTTTGTTCCAAATGCTTTTCCTTTGACTAAACAAAACTCCCCCTCAAATAAATTCTCCTCTTAGTGTTCAAGAGGGTTTTAAGATATCAAGTTTTGAAAATACTACTTGCTCCCCCTTTAGAACACAAAGAAATACCAATTTGAAATTTTCCAATTGAAAAACATTAAATTTAAAATTAGGGCGGTGGTGCGGTCCTTTTGCTTTGGGCTCATACTTTCTCCCCCTTTGGCATGAATCGCCAAAAACGGAATCATTAGAGCCCTTTGCTAACTACTTTCTCCCCTTTGGCAAATAAAACATATGAGTGAAGATTATACCAAAGACGGAGAGTGATGCGGAGCGACGGCGAAGGATGAGTAGTAGAGTGGAGTGGAAGCCTTGTCTTCGCCGAAGACTCCAATTCCCTTTCAATATACCTATGACTTGGTTTGAAATACACTTGAAAACATATTAGTCATAGCATATATCAAAGAGACATGATCAAAGGTATACTTATGAGCTATGTGTGCAAGTTTTAGCAAAAGAAATTCCTAGAATCAAGAATATTGAGTTCATGCCTAAGTTTGGTAAAAGTTTGTTCATCAAGAGGCTTGGTAAAGATATCGGCTAATTGATCTTTAGTGTTAATGTATGAAATCTCGATATCCCCCTTTTGTTGGTGATCCCGAAGAAAATGATACCGAATGGCTATGTGCTTAGTGCGGCTGTGCTCAACGGGATTATCCGCCATGCGGATTGCACTCTCATTATCACATAGAAGAGGAACTTTGGTCAATTTGTAACCATAGTCCCACAGGGTTTGCCTCATCCAAAGCAATTGCGCGCAACAATGGCCTGCGGCAATATACTCGGCTTCGGCGGTAGAAAGAGCGACCAAATTTTGCTTCTTTGAAGCCCAAGACACCAAGGATCTTCCCAAGAACTGGCAAGTCCCCGATGTGCTCTTCCTATTAATCTTACACCCTGCCCAATCGGCATCCGAATAATCAATCAAATCAAATGTGGATCCCCGAGGGTACCAAAGCCCAAACTTAGGTGTATAAGCCAAATATCTCAAGATTCGTTTTACGGCCGTAAGGTGTGATTCCTTAGGGTCGGCTTGGAATCTTGCACACATGCAAACGGAAAGCATAATGTCCGGTCGAGATGCACATAAATAAAGCAATGAACCAATCATCGACCGGTATACCTTTTGATCCACAGACTTACCTCCCGTGTCGAGGTCGAGATGCCCATTTGTTCCCATGGGTGTCTTGATGGGCTTGGCATCCTTCATTCCAAACTTGCTTAGAATGTCTTGAGTATACTTCGTTTGGCTAATGAAAGTGCCCTCTTGGAGTTGCTTGACTGGGAATCCTAGAAAATATTTCAACTCCCCCATCATAGACATCTCGAATTTCTGTGTCATGATCCTACTAAATTCTTCACATGTAGATTCGTTAGTAGACCCAAATATGATATCATCAACATAAATTTGGCATACGAACAAATCATTGTCAAGAGTTTTAGTGAACAAAGTAGGATCGGCCTTGCCGACTTTGAAGCCATTAGCAATAAGGAAATCTCTAAGGCATTCATACCATGCTCTTGGGGCTTGCTTGAGCCCATAAAGCGCCTTAGAGAGCCTATAGACATGGTTAGGGTACTCACTATCTTCAAAGCCGGGAGGTTGCTCAACATAGACCTCCTCCTTGATTGGTCCGTTGAGGAAGGCACTCTTCACGTCCATTTGGTAGAGCTTGAAGCCATGGTAAGTAGCATAGGCCAATAATATATGAATTGACTCAAGCCTAGCTGCGGGTGCATATGTTTCACCAAAATCCAAACCTTCGACTTGTGAATACCCCTTGGCCACGAGTCTAGCTTTGTTCCTTGTCACCACACCATGCTCGTCTTGCTTGTTGCGGAAGACCCACTTGGTTCCTACAACATTTTGATTAGGACGTGGAACTAAATGCCATACCTCGTTCCTCATGAAGTTGTTGAGCTCCTCTTGCATCGCCATCACCCAATCCGAATCTTGGAGTGCTTCCTCTACCCTGTGTGGCTCAATAGAGGAAACAAAAGAGTAATGCTCACAAAAATGTGCAACACGAGATCGAGTGGTTACCCCCTTATGAATGTCGCCGAGGATGGTGTCGACGGGGTGATCTCGTTGGATTGCTTGGTGGACTCTTGGGTGTGGCGGTCTTGCTTGTTCATCCTCCTTGTCTTGATCATTTGCATCTCCCCCTTGATCGTTGCCTTCATCTTGAGGTGGCTCATCATTTTGTTCTACCTCTTTATCAACTTGAGCCTCGTCCTCATTTTGGGTTGGTGGAGATGCTTGCGTTGAGGAAGATGGTTGATCTTGTGTATGTGAAGGCTCTTCGGATTCCTTAGGACACACATCCCCAATGGACATGTTCCTTAGCGCGATGCACGGAGCCTGTTCTTCACCTATCTCATCAAGATCAACTTGCTCTACTTGAGAGCCGTTAGTCTCATCAAACACAACGTCACAAGAAACTTCAACAAGTCCTGAGGACTTGTTAAAGACTCTATATGCCCTTGTGTTTGAGTCATATCCTAGTAAAAAGCCTTCTACAGTTTTAGGAGCAAATTTAGATTTTCTACCTCTCTTAACAAGAATAAAGCATTTGCTACCAAAAACTCTAAAATATGAAATATTTGGCTTTTTACCGGTTAGGAGTTCATAGGATGTCTTCTTGAGGATTCGGTGTAGATATAATCGGTTGATGGCGTAGCAGGCGGTGTTGACCGCCTCGGCCCAAAACCGATCCGATGTCTTGTACTCATCAAGCATGGTTCTTGCCATGTCCAAGAGAGTTTGATTCTTCCTCTCCACTACACCATTTTATTGTGGGGTGTAACACCCTGAATTTGGGGGTATAAAATTTCTTTGCTCATATTCACAAATTCAGGTGTTACTTCCTTTTCTCATCCTTTCTCTTTCTTTTCTCTCTCAATTCTATAGGAGCTAAGTGCTTGTTTTACTTGTAATTATAGTCTATTATGTTAAACCCTAGTGGAGTATGAATTGTTGCATCATGTTGAACCCTAGATTTCACTTTTGTTTGGTGCATAATTCTCAAAAGGTCTAATTTGAATTTGGGGCTTATTTGAATTTGAATCAAATAGAATAAATAAAAGAAAAGGGAGAAACAATTCAGAATAAAAGAAAAAGGTAAAACAGCCCAACCCAGCCGCCCCCCCCGGCCTTTCGGCCCAGCCGGCCCATCTCTCCCGCGCGCGCGCCTCCCTCCCCTCCTCTCTCTGCGCAGCGGGCCCCACCTGTCGGCGCTCCCGCCCTCCGCGCACCCGCTCCTTCTCTCTCTCTGCGCAGCGGGCCCCGCCTGTCGGCGCAGCGGCCTCCCGTGCGCCCGCTCTCCCTCTCTCTGCTCGGCCAGCCCCACCTGTCGGCGCCCGCTTTCCCCCGTGCGCGCTCGCTCCCTCGCTCTCTCTCTGCTCGCGGGCCCGGGGTGTCAGCCCCGTCTTCCTCGCGTAACCGCCGCCGAGTCGCGCGCGCCCGCGGTCTCCGCGCCCACGTCGCGCGTGGGGAGCTCGCCCCACCTCGCCCTCGGCCACTTGAGCCCCGAGTCCCACTCGCCCTCGCCCCCTCCCTCATTTGCGCACCAACCGGCCCCCTCTCTCGCCCTCTCCCTCGCTGCGCGCACGCGCAGAGCACCGCCGCCATAACCCCCGCCGTCCCGAGCTCGGTCCCTCGTCGCCGGTGGAGCTCCGCCGCGCCCGTAGCCCCGGTGAGCTCCGCTCTGGCGTCCGCAACCCGGAACGCGCCCCAATTCCCTCTTCCCCTCCCTAATTCTCTCTGCCCGCGCTCACCCGTCGTCCGCCGTGCAGCCGCCGCCGTCGCCTCGGGCCACCGTCGCGTCTCCGTCGCTGCCGAGAGGTCCCTGGGTTTCGCCGTGAGGTAAGGAACCTCCCCCGCCCCTATTGCCCTTTGTCTTGCTCTCTGTTGCATGTGATTGCTCGCCGGAGTAGAGAAACCCCGCCGCCGAGCCGCCCCGCCGTGAATCGCCCCCCTCCGGTGCCCCTGCCCCGACCCAAACCCCACCAGAGAGTTCCCCGTGCCCTCCCCAGCCTCTCCGGCCACTCAGGTAGCCCCGGGAGCCCGCCAGGCCCCCGCTCCCCTCGTCTCCGGCGAGCTCCTCCGCCACTGGCGCGAGCGCCGCCGCCCCAGCTAGCCGTAGGAGAGGCTCAGCCTGGCCACCCAATCCCCGCCGTTCACCCGAGATCGGGCGGCCCTGATTTAATTAGCCCCGCCTCTCTGTCCGCCCGACCCCGCTTGTCAGCTCGCCCGCGCGCTCGCGCTGTCCGCCCGGCCCCGCCTGTCGGTCCGCCCGCGCGCTCTGCCCGCCCGGTCCCACCTGCCAGCCGCCCGCGCGCGCTCTGCCCGCCCGGCCCCGCCTGTCAGCCACCCCGAGCCGCCGCGCGCCCGCGCGCCCGCCGCAGGATCTAATCCTAGCCGTTGATCTGAGATCTAACGGCTGTAAGCGCCCGATACCCCTTCGCCCGCGCCTTTTCTTAAAAGACCCCTCGGTTTTCTGGATTTTGCGCCCGCCGTCCCTGGTTTCTCGCAGTTAAGTCCTCAGCCCTTTTACTTAATTCAAAATAGGTCCCTAGGGCATATTTTTAACCCCTAAACTTGTAAAATTCATAACTTTGCCATATGAACTCCAAATTAGGTGCTTCAAATTGCAAAATGTTCATAAAATTATTATCTATCTGATTATGCACTGTTTTCCTGCTGTTTCCATGTTCCAATTAATGGTTAATCTTTAGGATAGGATTAAGGTTATTGGAACTCTATTTTGGGATAAATAAAAGGTAGTAGACTTTAATAAAAGTTGGAGCACTTAAGTTTATAGACTCAAACCCTTAAGTTTAGGAACTTAAACCAGATAATTATTTAATTCCACCACTGACTTAAACTTGATTAGTGAATAATGAATCTTTTGTATAGTCCCCTACCCCAGACCTAGGGAACACCAAAGTGCCTATCCCTTTTCTGTTATGAGCTTGTGACCACTCTCTGCTGCATATGTTTGGTATATTGTTTTTGTTTGTTATTTTCCCAAGTGCATAGTGTGAATGATTGCTTTGCGTAGACAACGAGCAGTCTGTGTTTCCCGAGGCAGTTGCAGAGGAAGTCCCTGATCAGCAGCTTGGTGAAGGCAAGTGTCCTCAGTCCCATTATGTCCCATTTACTTTATAATACACTGTCCCGCATTACTTACTTGAAACCTAAGGATTGACTAGCTTTACACTTTACTTTATCCTTGATGACCTTATGGGCTATTATGGTTAGCATTCTGCTACTGCCTTAACTTAATCAATGAACATGATGTGAATATTTATGATACTGTTATCCTGGTTATGTTGATGATCTTGTGATACTCTAGGGGGCTCAGGCTGTTTCCTGAGTACCTCTCCGTAAGGACCTGTTCGTTGAGAGACCACCCGGGATAACAGTGCAACCATGAGGGTGAAATGGGGCGCCCTTAGCTAAATAATTAGAGGAACTAGAGGTGTAGTTGCTTCGCCGTCGTGCCGTCAATGGGGTCCAGGCACAGTGCTTGCTCTGCCGAGGCTGAGTGCCGAGGTTCTTTCGTTTTGCTTTTGGTTAGTCACTCTCCTGCGGGGAGGAGTACTGTGTTTATCAAACTGGAGAAACCTAACGGGCAGCTATGATCTCTAGGGAATCTTTGTAAAAGCTACGTAGTGATACCCTGCCGGACCACCTAGGTAGTGGTCAATGGGGATTAGCTCTCCCCGGGCAGAAAGGGCATCATGACTCATGGGTAAAGTGTGCGACCTCTGCAGAGGGTAGTGAAACTGATATATCAGCCGTGCTCACGGTTAAGAGCAACCTTGGGATCCTCTTTGATTAGAGATACAGATGGTTCGAGATACAAGGATTATATTATGGTTTTGGTTCGAATATGATGATGTTGTTCCTCGATGAGGAAATGGTTCATGGGTTGGTTAATGCTAAAATCTGGCTTCTACTAATGATAACTACCTGACCAACTAAAAGCAACTGCTTGAGCCTAACCCCACATAAAGCTAGTCCACTTCAGCCAAACGGGACATTTGCTGAGTACGTTGATGTGTACTCATCCTTGCTTTACCACAAAACACCAGGTTGTCCGCATTGTAACCACTGCTCCGGAGAAGGCGAAGCCGAGGAAGGAGACTTCCAGGAGTTTCAAGACTACGATGAATTCTAGGTGTGGGTTGGCGGCAACCCCCAGTCAGCTGCCTGTGAAGGCCTTATCTTTACTGCGTTTCGCTAGCACTTTGATTTAACTGTTTAGTTGATGACTATGTGGATGTCAATGACTCTGTGATGTAATTAAGTTAATACTCTTTTATGTTATTATTCGAGCATTGTGCGATGATGTTCATTTATGTAATCGCTGTGTACGTGAGTTCTGATCCTGGCACGTACATAGTTCGCATTCGGTTTGCCTTCCAAAACCGGGTGTGACATAAGTGGTATCAAAGCCGTGCTGACTGTAGGACCGCTGACCTAGAGTAGCACTGGTCGTATTAAGGACTATTGACCTTCCCTCTCACCTTGACCTCTGATGTTACTTCAAAAGTCGGTCACCTCGACCAACCCTATGTTTTACTACATATATATGTACTATATTATACCTTGTTAAAATTTTTATCTTATTCTGTCTATGGTTTACTCACTTATCATATTAGTTCTGCTCTTACTCTTATGCTTACGGTGTCTTTTGTAGATGGCTCGTCTTAGACACACTGCACGTAAGTCGGTGATTCCTTTCCTGCCGTCTCGACTTGCGGAGCGTCCTCTGCACCGCACCGTGTCCGGTCAGTCGAGTCACCTGGAGAGGCTGCACCACCGCCTGCGTGAGGAGCAGGAACGCCGACGCCAGCACAGAGAGCAGCAGGGCTCTTCCTCCTCATCCCAGCGTGAGGTGGAGTCCGTGAGGCCCCGTTCCTCTGTTGCCCAGCTGGAGGCGCCCCTTGCACCACCCCGGGACGTCCCGGCTGTTGGAGGAGGACCTGGAGGAGATCCCGACGACGACGACTCAGACCACAGCTCGGAGTCTTCTGAGCCGCAGGAGGCGGAAGGATGGGTCGCCCGACCCATCACTCGTGACGCCGCTCGCGGTTGTCACTTCCACGACGCACTCGACACCTTGCTGCGCCAGGCTTTCGACCGGCACACCTGGTCGATCGAGTATCGTTGTGTGGTTTACCAGCACAGTCGCGGGAGGTACCCGGACCGCTGGGAGGCTACCTGCCTAGTTCGCCGTCCGGAGGATGACCTCCGGGGTGCGGAGGCCGTTTCGGAGCACTATTCCATCTCCGAGAGGGACACTGCAGAGGCGGCTATGCAGGATGCAGCACGACGTGCACTCTCCCAGTACTGTTCTTTGTTCGGTGGCGTGGCCGACGGTCTTAACCTTCGGTACTACCCCCGCCGCCCTACTGGCAGCACAGAGAGTGTGGTTGTCTCACCTGTTGGTGAGGCTAACCCTAGGTTGAGCAGCACAGTCAACCTAGTCGCAGTGCTTAACACTGAGCTGGACCACTCTCTGGACGAGCTGAGCAGGGCTCGAACGGAGATTGCGGAGTTGCGTGCTGAGCTGGCAGAGCGCCATCACCAGGAGGGTGGTTCTCCCGCTCCTGTTGGGACTCAGCACCCATACCGCTCGCCGCCACGTGGTCACCACACTTATGGTTCCCCTGTCTGTAAGACCAGGATAGATTTGGATCCTTAGATCGTTAGCGTCGAAGTTTGTAATAATTCTTAAGTCAGATGTCTCAGTCTTAGGTAGTCAGTTTAGTTTGCTTATCAGTTGCTTCCATTCAGTTTAGTTTGCTTATCAGTTGCTTGCATGCTTGTTATGATGATGAACTTGTGCTGGATTTGGGTCTTTGTAATGACTGTTGCCAACCTGTGGGTTTCCCCTGCAGTTTGGCTTAGCTAGTAATATTAATGAAGTCAGTTATTTAGTTGGGAAGCCATTTACTTCTACTTTCCTTCTTATCTGAGAAGCTGTGTTGAATCATAATGAGGATCAGTGAAGCTTTTTGTTCACTCAGTGTCATGAAGAATTCTGAATTCCCTTTTCTTATGCTGGAGGATTGTAAGATCAATGCTGATGTATGAATGTCTTCCACAGATGTCTGACAACAGGCGCCGATGCAACAGGCGTGCTCAGCAAGAGCAGCATGACCAGCAGGAGGAGCACCAGAGGCAGCCTCCCCCGCCACCCCCGATGACAGTGGAGCAGATGTTCTTGATGCAGACTCAGGCAGTGCAGGCCATTGGGCAGACTCTGGCAGCCATGCAGCAGGCTCAACAGCAACCCCAACCCCAGTTGCAAGTGCAGATGCCCCAGATGCCACGAGATAGGCGTGGTGAGTTCATGAGAGGGCACCCTCCTACCTTCGCCCATTCCGCCGACCCCATGGATGCAGAAGACTGGCTGCGCGCAGTGGAGAGAGAACTGCGCACCGCTCAATGTGACGACAGGGAGAAGGTTCTGTATGGTCCCCGTCAGCTAAGGGGAGCAGCCCAGTCCTGGTGGGAGTCCTACCTCGCCACCCATGCTGACCCCGAGGCCATCACCTGGGAGGAATTCAGTGAGAGTTTCCGCAGATACCATGTGCCGGAGGGACTGATGATCGTGAAGAAGGAGGAGTTTCTGGCTCTGAAGCAGGGACCCCTGTCTGTTAGTGAATACAGAGACAAGTTTCTGCAGCTATCTCGTTATGCACCTGAGGATGTCAACACTGATGCTAAAAGGCAGTACAGGTTCATGAGGGGTTTGGTGGATCCCCTGCATTACCAGCTGATGAATCACACCTTCCCCACCTTCCAGCACCTGATCGATAGGGCAATTATGACTGAGAAGAAGCGTAAGGATATGGAAGATCGGAAGCGCAAGATGAGTGGACCCCAGACCGGAGGCATCAGCCGTCCACGTTTCTCAGGCAGTTCATCTCAGCAAGGCAGGCCTGGTCACCCACAAGGATATCAGAATCAGAACCAGCGTCCGCATCAGCAGCAGTTTCAGAGGCAGTATCAGCAGCAGCAGCAGCAGTATCGTCAGAACAGCCAGCAGGGAGGTAGTCAGTATCAGAAGCAGAACAACCAGGCACCTCGCCTTCCTGCCTCAGCAGCAAACCAGAGCAACCAGGCAGCCCCAGCACAAGGAGGAGGCAGAGGATGTTTCCACTGCGGAGAGCAAGGCCACTGGGCGATGCAGTGCCCGAAGAAGGCGGCGCAGCAGCAGACCAACCCCAATGCTCCAACAAGGCAAGGTGTGCTGCAGCCGGTAGCAGGCAATCGTAACCAAGCGTACAACCGTGGAAAGGTGAACCACTTGGAGGCCGAAGCGATCCAGGATGCACCAGATGTGGCAGTAGGTATGTTCTCAGTCGAATCTCATCCCACGAAAGTGCTATTTGATACTGGTGCAACTCATTCATTTGTCACTGCAACCTGGGTAGAATTGCATAACATCTCAGTAGAGGCAATGATGCCACCCATGAGGATTAATTCAGTTGGTGGCAAGGTGCAAACAGATAAAATATGCTCAAATATAAGGGTGGAAATAAGGGGGATAGGGTTCCCCAGTGACTTAATAGTAATAGACACCCCTGGGATAGATGTCATTCTAGGGATGAATTGGTTAATGAGGTATGAAGCGAATATTAGCTGTGACAAGAGGACTGTAACATTGAAGTCCCCGTCAGGAGAAGAGGTAGTGGCCGAGCTAAGGATGCCTAAATCAGCGGAGGGTGTCTGCCACCAGATTTCAGTTGATAGTAAGGAGCCCAACCCGCTCGAGACTATCAAGGTTGTGTCGGACTTTCCGGACGTATTTCCCGAGGAGCTAACGGGCATGCCACCCGAGAGAAAGGTTGAGTTTGCCATAGAGCTTATCCCTGGTACCGCCCCCATTTCCAAAAGGGCCTACCGAGTGTCTGGACCAGAATTGGTGGAACTCAAGAAGCAGATAGATGAGATGTTAGAGAAGGGTTACATCAGACCAAGTACCTCGCCTTGGGCCGCTCCGGTGTTGTTTGTAGAGAAGAAAGATGGTACCAAAAGGATGTGCATAGACTACAGAGCCTTGAATGAAGTCACAGTCAAGAACAAGTACCCCCTGCCGAGGATAGAAGATTTGTTTGACCAGCTCAGAGGTGCCAGCGTATTCTCGAAGATAGATCTGAGGTCAGGCTACCATCAACTCAGAATCCGACCCTCGGACATACCGAAGACAGCATTCATCACCAAGTACGGGTTATATGAATTCACAGTGATGTCCTTCGGTTTGACAAATGCGCCAGCCTTCTTTATGTACCTGATGAACAGTGTGTTCATGGATTATCTGGACAAGTTTGTGGTAGTGTTTATCGATGACATTCTCATATATTCCAAAAGTGAGGAAGAGCATGTGGAGCATTTGAAGATGGTATTGCAAAGGCTACGAGAGCAACAGCTGTATGCCAAGCTGAGCAAATGCGAGTTCTGGATTCATGAAGTCTTGTTTCTGGGTCACATCATAAATCAAGAAGGGTTGGCAGTGGATCCAAAGAAAGTGGCAGATATCCTGAACTGGAAAGCACCAAAGGATGTTCGTGGGATCAAGAGCTTCATTGGAATGGCTGGGTATTACCGGCGTTTCATCGAAGGCTTCTCAAAGATTGCAAGACCAATGACAGCGTTACTAGCGAAGAAAGTTGAGTTCAAGTGGACCCAAAAGTGTCAGGAAGCATTTGAAGAACTGAAAAATAGATTGACCACAGCTCCGGTGTTAGTCCTGCCTGATGTTCACAAGCCATTCTCAGTGTATTGTGATGCTTCTTACACCGGATTGGGATGCGTGCTAATGCAAGAAGGAAGAGTTGTAGCATATTCATCTCGACAGCTGAAGATCCATGAGAAAAATTATCCCACACATGACCTGGAGTTGGCAGCAGTAGTTCATGCTTTGAAGACCTGGAGACATTACCTGTATGGGCAGAAGTGTGACATTTATACAGATCATAAAAGTCTGAAGTACATATTTACCCAGTCAGAGTTAAACATGAGGCAGCGAAGATGGTTGGAATTGATCAAAGACTATGAGTTGGAGATACATTACCATCCAGGCAAGGCCAACGTGGTTGCAGATGCTTTGAGCAGGAAGAGTCAAGTCAATATGTTGGCCATGTACCCAATGCCATATGAGTTAGCCAAGGAGTTCGACAGACTGAGTCTCGGTTTCCTGAACAGCACGCAAGGAGTAACAGTGGAATTAGAGCCCACTTTAGAGCGGGAAATCAAAGAAGGGCAGAAGGATGATGAAAGCATCAACAAGATCCGGCAGCTAATCTTAGAAGGAAGAGGCAAAGACTTTCGAGAGGATGAAGAGGGAGTAATATGGTTCAAGGACCGATTGTGTGTCCCCGACCTCAAACCTATTCGGGAGCTGATCCTAAAGGAAGCTCATGAGACAGCCTACTCCATACACCCGGGAAGTGAGAAGATGTATCAGGATTTAAAAAGGAGGTTTTGGTGGTATGGCATGAAAAGAGAGATCGCGGAGTATGTCGCCATCTGTGATAGCTGTCAAAGAACCAAAGCAGAGCATCAAAGGCCCGCCGGATTGTTGCAGCCATTGCGGATTCCTCAGTGGAAGTGGGACGAGATCGGGATGGATTTTATAGTTGGCCTACCTCGTACCCGGGCCGGTTATGATTCCATCTGGGTGGTTGTGGACCGCTTAACAAAGGTGGCCCATTTCATACCTGTGAAGACCACATATACCGGAGCAACGTTAGCTGAGTTATACATGTCACGGATAGTTTGCTTTCATGGTGTGCCGAAGAAGATAGTGTCAGATCGAGGAACGCAGTTCACCTCTCATTTTTGGCAACAGCTACAAGAAGCCTTGGGCACCCATTTGAACTTCAGCTCGGCTTATCATCCGCAGACAGACGGTCAGACTGAAAGAACTAATCAGATCCTAGAGGATATGCTGAGAGCCTGTGCGTTGCAAGACAAGTCAGGATGGGACAAAAGGTTACCTTATGCAGAATTCTCCTACAACAATAGTTACCAAGCCAGCTTGAAGATGTCGCCGTTTCAGGCACTCTATGGACGGAGTTGTAGGACTCCACTGCATTGGGACCAGCCTGGTGAGAGACAGGTGTTTGGCCCCGACATCCTGCTTGAAGCCGAAGAGAATATCAAAATGGTTCGGGAGAACCTGAAGATAGCCCAGTCAAGACAGCGAAGCTATGCGGACCGAAGGAGAAGAGAACTGAGTTTCGAAGTGGGAGATTACGTCTATCTGAAGGTGTCACCTATCAGGGGAGTCAGAAGGTTCGGAGTTAAAGGCAAGTTAGCACCCCGGTACGTTGGACCATATCAGATTCAAGCAAAGCGTGGAGAAGTGGCTTATCAACTCGACCTACCAGAAAGTTTGTCGGCAGTACACAATGTGTTCCACGTGTCGCAACTGAAGAAGTGTCTACGAGTACCAGAAGAACAGTTGCCAGTGGAGGGTTTGGAAGTCCAGGAGGATCTGACATACATAGAGAAGCCAACGCAGATTCTGGAGTTTGCAGACAGAGTCACCCGGAGGAGTACCATCAGAATGTGCAAAGTCAGATGGGGTCACCATTCGGAGGAAGAAGCAACCTGGGAACGAGAAGATGACCTGAAGGCCAAATACCCTGAACTCTTTGCTGACCAACCTTGAATCTCGGGGGCGAGATTCTTTTAAGGGGGATAGGTTTGTAACACCCTGAATTTGGGGGTATAAAATTTCTTTGCTCATATTCACAAATTCAGGTGTTACTTCCTTTTCTCATCCTTTCTCTTTCTTTTCTCTCTCAATTCTATAGGAGCTAAGTGCTTGTTTTACTTGTAATTATAGTCTATTATGTTAAACCCTAGTGGAGTATGAATTGTTGCATCATGTTGAACCCTAGATTTCACTTTTGTTTGGTGCATAATTCTCAAAAGGTCTAATTTGAATTTGGGGCTTATTTGAATTTGAATCAAATAGAATAAATAAAAGAAAAGGGAGAAACAATTCAGAATAAAAGAAAAAGGTAAAACAGCCCAACCCAGCCGCCCCCCCCGGCCTTTCGGCCCAGCCGGCCCATCTCTCCCGCGCGCGCGCCTCCCTCCCCTCCTCTCTCTGCGCAGCGGGCCCCACCTGTCGGCGCTCCCGCCCTCCGCGCACCCGCTCCTTCTCTCTCTCTGCGCAGCGGGCCCCGCCTGTCGGCGCAGCGGCCTCCCGTGCGCCCGCTCTCCCTCTCTCTGCTCGGCCAGCCCCACCTGTCGGCGCCCGCTTTCCCCGTGCGCGCTCGCTCCCTCGCTCTCTCTCTGCTCGCGGGCCCGGGGTGTCAGCCCCGTCTTCCTCGCGTAACCGCCGCCGAGTCGCGCGCGCCCGCGGTCTCCGCGCCCACGTCGCGCGTGGGGAGCTCGCCCCACCTCGCCCTCGGCCACTTGAGCCCCGAGTCCCACTCGCCCTCGCCCCCTCCCTCATTTGCGCACCAACCGGCCCCCTCTCTCGCCCTCTCCCTCGCTGCGCGCACGCGCAGAGCACCGCCGCCATAACCCCCGCCGTCCCGAGCTCGGTCCCTCGTCGCCGGTGGAGCTCCGCCGCGCCCGTAGCCCCGGTGAGCTCCGCTCTGGCGTCCGCAACCCGGAACGCGCCCCAATTCCCTCTTCCCCTCCCTAATTCTCTCTGCCCGCGCTCACCCGTCGTCCGCCGTGCAGCCGCCGCCGTCGCCTCGGGCCACCGTCGCGTCTCCGTCGCTGCCGAGAGGTCCCTGGGTTTCGCCGTGAGGTAAGGAACCTCCCCCGCCCCTATTGCCCTTTGTCTTGCTCTCTGTTGCATGTGATTGCTCGCCGGAGTAGAGAAACCCCGCCGCCGAGCCGCCCCGCCGTGAATCGCCCCCCTCCGGTGCCCCTGCCCCGACCCAAACCCCACCAGAGAGTTCCCCGTGCCCTCCCCAGCCTCTCCGGCCACTCAGGTAGCCCCGGGAGCCCGCCAGGCCCCCGCTCCCCTCGTCTCCGGCGAGCTCCTCCGCCACTGGCGCGAGCGCCGCCGCCCCAGCTAGCCGTAGGAGAGGCTCAGCCTGGCCACCCAATCCCCGCCGTTCACCCGAGATCGGGCGGCCCTGATTTAATTAGCCCCGCCTCTCTGTCCGCCCGACCCCGCTTGTCAGCTCGCCCGCGCGCTCGCGCTGTCCGCCCGGCCCCGCCTGTCGGTCCGCCCGCGCGCTCTGCCCGCCCGGTCCCACCTGCCAGCCGCCCGCGCGCGCTCTGCCCGCCCGGCCCCGCCTGTCAGCCACCCCGAGCCGCCGCGCGCCCGCGCGCCCGCCGCAGGATCTAATCCTAGCCGTTGATCTGAGATCTAACGGCTGTAAGCGCCCGATACCCCTTCGCCCGCGCCTTTTCTTAAAAGACCCCTCGGTTTTCTGGATTTTGCGCCCGCCGTCCCTGGTTTCTCGCAGTTAAGTCCTCAGCCCTTTTACTTAATTCAAAATAGGTCCCTAGGGCATATTTTTAACCCCTAAACTTGTAAAATTCATAACTTTGCCATATGAACTCCAAATTAGGTGCTTCAAATTGCAAAATGTTCATAAAATTATTATCTATCTGATTATGCACTGTTTTCCTGCTGTTTCCATGTTCCAATTAATGGTTAATCTTTAGGATAGGATTAAGGTTATTGGAACTCTATTTTGGGATAAATAAAAGGTAGTAGACTTTAATAAAAGTTGGAGCACTTAAGTTTATAGACTCAAACCCTTAAGTTTAGGAACTTAAACCAGATAATTATTTAATTCCACCACTGACTTAAACTTGATTAGTGAATAATGAATCTTTTGTATAGTCCCCTACCCCAGACCTAGGGAACACCAAAGTGCCTATCCCTTTTCTGTTATGAGCTTGTGACCACTCTCTGCTGCATATGTTTGGTATATTGTTTTTGTTTGTTATTTTCCCAAGTGCATAGTGTGAATGATTGCTTTGCGTAGACAACGAGCAGTCTGTGTTTCCCGAGGCAGTTGCAGAGGAAGTCCCTGATCAGCAGCTTGGTGAAGGCAAGTGTCCTCAGTCCCATTATGTCCCATTTACTTTATAATACACTGTCCCGCATTACTTACTTGAAACCTAAGGATTGACTAGCTTTACACTTTACTTTATCCTTGATGACCTTATGGGCTATTATGGTTAGCATTCTGCTACTGCCTTAACTTAATCAATGAACATGATGTGAATATTTATGATACTGTTATCCTGGTTATGTTGATGATCTTGTGATACTCTAGGGGGCTCAGGCTGTTTCCTGAGTACCTCTCCGTAAGGACCTGTTCGTTGAGAGACCACCCGGGATAACAGTGCAACCATGAGGGTGAAATGGGGCGCCCTTAGCTAAATAATTAGAGGAACTAGAGGTGTAGTTGCTTCGCCGTCGTGCCGTCAATGGGGTCCAGGCACAGTGCTTGCTCTGCCGAGGCTGAGTGCCGAGGTTCTTTCGTTTTGCTTTTGGTTAGTCACTCTCCTGCGGGGAGGAGTACTGTGTTTATCAAACTGGAGAAACCTAACGGGCAGCTATGATCTCTAGGGAATCTTTGTAAAAGCTACGTAGTGATACCCTGCCGGACCACCTAGGTAGTGGTCAATGGGGATTAGCTCTCCCCGGGCAGAAAGGGCATCATGACTCATGGGTAAAGTGTGCGACCTCTGCAGAGGGTAGTGAAACTGATATATCAGCCGTGCTCACGGTTAAGAGCAACCTTGGGATCCTCTTTGATTAGAGATACAGATGGTTCGAGATACAAGGATTATATTATGGTTTTGGTTCGAATATGATGATGTTGTTCCTCGATGAGGAAATGGTTCATGGGTTGGTTAATGCTAAAATCTGGCTTCTACTAATGATAACTACCTGACCAACTAAAAGCAACTGCTTGAGCCTAACCCCACATAAAGCTAGTCCACTTCAGCCAAACGGGACATTTGCTGAGTACGTTGATGTGTACTCATCCTTGCTTTACCACAAAACACCAGGTTGTCCGCATTGTAACCACTGCTCCGGAGAAGGCGAAGCCGAGGAAGGAGACTTCCAGGAGTTTCAAGACTACGATGAATTCTAGGTGTGGGTTGGCGGCAACCCCCAGTCAGCTGCCTGTGAAGGCCTTATCTTTACTGCGTTTCGCTAGCACTTTGATTTAACTGTTTAGTTGATGACTATGTGGATGTCAATGACTCTGTGATGTAATTAAGTTAATACTCTTTTATGTTATTATTCGAGCATTGTGCGATGATGTTCATTTATGTAATCGCTGTGTACGTGAGTTCTGATCCTGGCACGTACATAGTTCGCATTCGGTTTGCCTTCCAAAACCGGGTGTGACATGGGGTGTAGGGAGAAGAGAACTCATGCTTGGTGCCCTCCTCCTCAAGGAAGCCTTCAATTTGAGAGTTCTTGAACTCCGTCCCGTTGTCGCTTCTAATTTTCTTGATCCTTAAGCCGAACTCATTTTGAGCCCGTCTCAAGAATCCCTTTAAGGTCTCTTGGGTATGAGATTTTTCCTGCAAAAAGAACACCCAAGTGAAGCGAGAATAATCATCCATAATAACTAGACAGTACTTACTCCCGCCGATGCTTATGTAAGCAATCGGGCCGAATAGGTCCATGTGTAGGAGCTCCAGTGGCCTGTCACTAGTCATGATGTTCTTGTGTGGATGATGAGTGCCAACTTGCTTCCCGGCTTGGCATGCGCTACAAATCCTGTCTTTTTCAAAATGAACATTGGTTAGTCCTAAAATGTGTTCTCCCTTTAGAAGCTTATGAAGATTCTTCATTCCAACATGGGCTAGTCGGCGGTGCCACAGCCAACCCAAATTAGTCTTAGCAACCAAGCAAGTGTTGAGTTCAGCTCTATCAAAATCTACCAAGTATAGCTGACCCTCTAACACTCCCTTAAATGCTATTGAATCATCACTTCTTCTAAAGACAGTAACACCTACATCAGTAAATAGACAGTTGTAGCCCATTTGACATAATTGGGATACGGAAAGCAAATTGTAATCTAAAGAATCTACAAGAAAAACATTGGAAATAGTATGGTCAGGTGATATAGCAATTTTACCCAATCCTTTGACCAAACCTTGATTTCCATCCCCGAATGTGATAGCTCATTGGGGATCTTGGTTTTTCTCATATGAGGAGAACATCTTCTTCTCCCCTGTCATGTGGTTTGTGCACCCGCTGTCGAGTATCCAACTTGAGCCCCCGGATGCATAAACCTACAAAACAATTTTAGTTCTTGACTTTAGGTACCCAAACGGTTTTGGATCCTTTGGCATTAGAAACAAGAACTTTGGGTACCCAAACACAAGTCTTAGAGCCCTTGTGTTTGCCCCCAACAAACTTGACAACTACCTTGCCGGATTTGTTAGTCAAAACATAAGATGCATCAAAAGTTTTAAATGAAATGCTATGATCATTTGATGCAATAGGAGTTTTCTTTCTAGGCAACTTAGCACGGGTTGGTTGCCTAGAGCTAGATGTCTCACCCTTATATATAAAAGCATGGTTAGAGCCAGAGTGAGACTTCCTAGAATGAGTTCTCCTAATTTTGCTCTCGGGATAATCGGCAGGGTACAAAATGTAACCCTCGTTATCCTGAGGCATGGGAGCCTTGCCCTTAACAAAGTTAGACAAATTTTTAGGAGGGGCATTAAGTTTGACATTGTCTCTCCTTTGGAAGCCAATGCCATCCTTGATGCCAGGGCGTCTCCCATTATAGAGCATACTTCTAGCAAATTTAAACTTTTCATTTTCTGAATTATGCTCAGCAATTTTAGCATCTAATATTGCTATATGATCATTTTATTGTTTAATTAAAGCCATGTGATCATGAATAGCATTGATATCAACATCTCTACATCTAGTACAAATAGAAGTGTGCTCAACGGTAGATGTAGAGGGTTTGCAAGATTTTAATTCTACAACCTTAGCATGCAACATATCATTCTTAGTTCTAAGGTCGGAAATAGTAGTATTGCAAACATCAAAATCTTTAACCTTAGCAATTAACTTTTCATTTTCAAACCTAAGGCTATCAAGAGAAATATTCAATTCATCAATCCTAGCAAGCAAATCAACATTATCATCTCTAGGATTGGAAATTGAATCAATACAAACATGGGAATCAACCTTAGCAATTAATTTAGCATTTTCATTTCTAAGGTTGTCAATGGTCTCATGGCAGGTGCTTAGCTCACTAGACAATTTTCCACATTTTTCAACTTGTAGAGCATAAGCATTTTTAACCTTAACATGTTTCTTGTTTTCCTTGATTAGGAAGTCCTCTTGGGAGTCCAAGAGATCATCCTTTTCATGGATGGCACTAATTAGCTCATTTAATTTTTCTTTTTGTTCCATGTTAAGGTTGGCAAAAAGGATACGCAAATTGTCTTCCTCACCACTAGCATTATCATCACTAGAAGATTCATATTTAGTGGAGGATTTAGATTTAACCTTCTTCCTTTTGCCGTCCTTTGCCATGAGGCACTTGTGGCCGACGTTGGGGAAGAGGAGTCCCTTGGTGACGGCGATGTTGGCGGTGTCCTCATCGGAGGAGGACTCGGTGGAGCTCTCGTCGGAGTCCCACTCCCGGCAAACATGGGCATCGCCGCCCTTCTTCTTGTAGTACTTCTTCTTTTCTCTCCTCTTTCCCTTCTTGTCGTCGCCCCTATCACTGTCACTAGATATAGGACATTTTGCAATAAAATGACCGGGCTTACCACATTTGTAGCAAACCTTCTTGGAACGGGATTTGTAGTCCTTCCCCTTCCGTTGCTTGAGGATTTGCCGAAAGCTTTTGATGATTAAAGCCATCTCCTCATTGTCGAGCTTGGAGGCGTCAATTGGTTGTCTACTCGATATAGACTCCTCCGTCTTCTCCTCCGTCGCCTTAAATGCCGCTGGTTGTGCTTCGGACGTGGAGGGTTCATCAAGCTCGTTGATCTTCTTTGAGCCTTTAATCATACATTCAAAGCTCACAAAATTCCCGATTACTTCCTCGCGAGTCATTAGTGTGTATCTAGGATTACCACGAATTAATTGAACTTGAGTGGGGTTAAGGAAAATAAGTGATCTCAAAATAACCTTAACCACCTCGTGGTCATCCCATTTCTTGCTCCCGAGGTTGCGCACTTGGTTCACCAAGGTTTTGAGCCGGTTGTACATATCTTGTGGCTCCTCCCCTTGGCGAAAACGAAAGCGACCGAGCTCCCCCTCGATCGTTTCCCGCTTGGTGATCTTGGTGAGTTCATCACCCTCGTGTGCGGTCTTGAGAAGGTCCCAAATTTCCTTTGCATTCTTCAACCCTTGCACCTTGTTGTATTCCTCCTTGCTTAGAGAGGCGAGGAGTATGGTTGTAGCTTGGGAGTTGAAGTGCTCGATTTGGGCCACTTCGTCCGCATCATAATCCTCATCCCCTATGGATGGTACCTGTGCTCCAAACTCAACAACATTCCATATACTTTTGTGGAGTGAGGTTAGATGAAATTTCATTAAATCACTCACCTAGCATAATCTTCGCCATCAAAAGTTGGCGGTTTGCCTAATGGAACGGAAAGTAATGGAGTATGTCTAGATGTACGAGGATAGTGTAAGGGGATCTTACTAAACTTCTTGCGCTCTTGGCGCTTAGAAGTTACGGACGGCGCATCGGAGTCGGAGGTCGATGTTGATGAAGTGTCGGTCTCGTAGTAGACCACCTTCCTCATCCTCTTGTGCTTGTCGCCTTTCCGATGCGACTTGTGGGAAGAAGATTTTTCCTTCTTCTCTTTGTGGTGTGAGGAAGAAGATCTTTTCTCCTTCCGTTTGGAGGAGTCCTTCTTCTTCTCCTTCCTCTTGGTGCGGGACTCTTCCGATGAAGTGCTCCCTTGGCTCGTAGTGGGCTTGTCGCCGGTATCCATCTCCCTCTTGGTGTGATATCCCGACATCACTTCGAGCGGTTAGGCTCTAATGAAGCACCGGGCTCTGATACCAATTGAAAGTCGCCTAGAGGGGGTGAATAGGGCGAAACTGAAATTCTCAAAAATAATCACAGCTACAAGCCGGGTTAGCGTTAGAAATATAATCGAGTCCGCGAGAGAGGGTGCAAAACAAACCGCAAGCGAATAAGAAGTGTGACACGCGGATTTGTTTTACCCAGGTTCAGTTCTCGCAAACCTACTCCCCGTTGAGGAGGCCACAAAGGCCGGGTCTCTTTCAACCCTTACCCTCTCTCAAACGGTCCCTCGGACCGAGTGAGCTTTCTCTTCTCAATCACTTGGAACACAAAGTTCCCACAAGGACCACCACAAGATTGGTGTCTCTTGCCTCAATTACAAGTGAGTTTGATCGCAAGAAAGAATCAAGAAAGAAGAAAGCAATCCAAGCGCAAGAGCTCGAAAGAACACAAGCAAATCTCTCTCTCTAATCACTAGGGTGTTGTGTGGAATTTGGAGAGGATTTGATCTCTTTGGTGTGTCTAGAATTGAATGCTAGAGCTCTTGTAAGTGGTTGGGAAGTGGAAAACTTGGATGTCTTGAATGTGGGGTGGTTGGGGGTATTTATAGCCCCAACCATCAAACTAGCCGTTTGGTGAGGCTGTCTGTTCGATGGTGCACCGGACAGTCCGGTGCACACCGGACATGTCCGGTGCAACAGCCACGTCACCAATGCCGTTGGGTTCCGACCGTTGGAGCTCTGTCTTCTGGGCCCGCCTGGATGTCCGGTGGCGCACCGGACATGCACTGTAGATTGTCCGGTGCGCCGGTATGGGCGTGCCTGACCTCTGCGCGCGCAGCGCGCGCATTTAATGCGTCGCAGGTAGCCGTTGGCGCCGAAATAGCCGTTGCCCCGCTGTTACACCGGACAGTCCGGTGAATTATAGCAGAGCAGCCGAAGCAAATTCCCGAGGCTGGCGAGTTCCGGAGGCCGCTCTCCCTTGGAGCACCGGACATGTCCGATGTACACCGGACAGTCCAGTGAATTATAGCGGAGTCGCCTCTGGAATTTCCCGAAGGTGACGAGTTTGAAGTCGGAGTCCTCTGGTGCACCGGACATGTCCGGTGGCACACCGGACAGTCCGGTGCGCTAGACCAGAGGTGCCTTCGGTTGTCCCTTTGCTCTTTTGTTGAACCCAATACTTGGTCTTTTTATTGGCTAAGTGTGAACCTTTGGCACCTGTATAACTTATACACTAGAGCAAACTAGTTAGTCCAAATATTTGTGTTGGGCAATTCAACCACCAAAATTAATTAGGGACTAGGTGTAAGCCTAATTCCCTTTCATTAATAAAATAGCCCAACGAGCTAATATGCCAAATGAGATTGTTGTGGAGGCCCACCAACTCCGTTTCCTACATACCCCTTTCCACGTGTCGTCGAAAGCTACCCCCTGCGCGCTGCCATGAGCGGCACACTTGGAGTAGCACGTGCACACTGCCATTATCTGAAGAGTCGAAGAGAGACGAATAAACGATTGAGGTGGATAGAGTGAGCCGAGAGAAAAAGGTAGAAGATGGATGCGGCTGAGTTCATGATGAGGGGAGAAAGAAGCTAGGGTTTCTCTACTTGTTGGACATAAGACCTTTCTTTGGGGCCCTCTCTACCTATGAGGTGTCACCCCTCAGCCAAAGCTCTTCATGTTGAAATTCACTCTTTTCGTTGGATAGACATATTGGCTAAGAATAAAGAGGTGTGATGTAGTTGAAAAGGGGATGATAGAGCATGCTACAACAAAGCAAAGCAACACAACGCGACTACTCTAGATGAAGGACATGAAGGGAGCCCCTTGGCGAAGGACTAGGTGATCCAAGGCTCTAGGAATAGGCAAATGTCATTTATATTCTCACGTGGATTGGACCATAATACCCCGCTTGAAGGAATATTCTTGACATCAAGGGCAGATGTGTAAGATATTATGATATCCACATTTTAATAGGCTTAACACTAAAAAGGTGGAGACAATTTGAGTTACTAATATGAGTTTTTAACTCTTGCTTCATGCTTTGCCTTCGTTGGCTATATGACCCACCGTCTAAGAATTACATCAAGGACAACATCGCTTATTTTCTGTGAATTCTTTATCATGATGAGATGAGCCGCTAGATTCGTAGTGGGCTCGGTCTCATTAATAGAGACAATCCTCTTAGGGCACGTACAACCTAGAGACCTTTGCTCAGTTTTCTAAGTAGAAGAAACGACTAAGAAATTGCATCATACAAACTTGAGCCCCTAGAACATTAATGTAGCTAAGAGTCAATATAGAGAGTCGTGCAGAGATGGGCTTTTCGTGAAGAGCGCGCGTTTTGATTTTTTTGCACTTGGCCCTCTAGAGACTTCTCAAGGGACCTCTTAATTAATGGGGTTGTACACACCCTCAAGAGACTCATCTTTGTTAATGTATTTACAAAGATGGATAACTTTTGTCCGTGTGTATAAGTCCATCTTGAGAGACATTTTTTACCATCCCTAAATAAAATGGACACCTCCAAAAACCCTTAAGTTTTGTTTGGGTACTCTAGTATTTATCCCAATCCACATGAATTGAGGTGGATTAAAGGTGTAAATTAAACTAATTTATACCTCAATCCACCTTAATACATATGGATTGAGGTGAATGTTGAACACCATTTGTGGCACTGGGCATGACTAGACGGTCTGGCATTGAGGCCAGGACGGTCAGGCCTATGGGCAGTCCGACTATAGGCACAGACAGTTCGTGATAGGATTAGATCTGGCGATTAAACTCCTATCTCCTCGCGTCTTTATCCCTTTAATCTCGCGGAAGCTATTGGAGGACGCCTAGGAACAGGTCTAGACCCCCCCTTATATATTTGAAGGGGTACGGTCGATTGAATAACCAACAATCGAATCAACAATCAATTGATTCTGTTATTTACTTTTTGCCCTAGGAGTAGACAGTAATATATATTTCCCTCTCTAATCTTCACATCTCTCCGGCTCTACATCGTTTAGAGGCATCTTGGATGGTCTGTCGATTCCAAGACAAACCCTAGGATCTCTCCTTCTCGACGAGGTCCCTCCCAGGAGCGAGATCCAGGTGATGTTGGCGAACTCTGTCATCTCTGCGCACTCGCGGATCGTTCGGCCACCAGGCGCGGACCGTCCGGTTCATCGGACAGAAACCCTAGCCTCTGCGTCAGGTCACAGACTGTCTGACCCTCGGCCGCGGACTGTCCACATTTCTGCAGAGAGCATCGCCGCCGATACTCATCGCAGTGATTGACGTCCAGATCGACACCGACAGGTTGGATTAAGGAGGATTGGAGGGAATTAAATTCCCTCCTATTCAAATTTGAATAGGAGATGATTTAATCACCTACAATTTCCCTCAATCTACCTCAAATACATTTTATAACAGTATCTATTAATAAAACTAGCCATTCTTCAAAAAATATTTTAGTAATAATGGTATACAAAGGACCTCTCGTGCAATGATGATTAAATTTTGGTAGTACCACGAGAGTTGTGTTTGTACTTGGTGTTTGACCATGAACGGTTAAATAACACTGTACATCATTTTAAACCCTAAATATGTTACACACACGGATGTGAGAACGTGGTGTTAAGTTATTGAGCATGTAATTTATCTAGATTTGGGAAGTTGATTTGTGGGCGCATAGATGCATAATAAATGGATGCAGTCTTGGTGGCCGCACGCACGCTTTCAGGGATCAAGGTGGCTACGCAAATACTCCTATAGCTCATTATAATTGTATAGCCAGCTAGACAGATTCAAGTATTTCCTACTATACAAAACAAGTATCTTGCATCATTGCGATTTAATTACTTCATGAGTATCTGGTATCCAGGAGAGGTGAGCAGGACATGTAAGGGCTTGTTTGTTTTAACACGAATCCATGTGGATTGGACGGTACTAAGTCGGTTTAAATCTATAATAAGTCAAAATATATCTTAATCTGACCCAATACCCTCCAATCCACACGGAACGAAAATAATTGAACAAGCCCTAAAAAATATATAACATCATAATACTCTTTCCGGATCGAGTAATAATACCAGAAAAATTAATAGTAGAAATTTATATTGGAGTAGATTATATAATCTAGATATCTAGATTATAATAATCCATAAACAGATTATTAGGTGCTTAATTTAGATTATTGTTTGACTTTTTGATCACTAATAATTTGTGTAAACATATAAACCAGATTATATAATCCAGCAAGGAAACAAACATTCCCCTAATTCATCATCTTCAACTATTATTGTTGTCTGATTTTTCTTTTTAACTACAAAATCAGTTTTTTTTAACTTCCTTCAATTTTAAAACTCATTTGCGTTTGTACATTTAACGTCACGTCAGCAAAACTAGGGTTTAAAACTATCCAAGAAGCAAAAAAACAAACGGTTTTAAATTTTAAGGGGGGCTAAAACCCTGGTTTTATAGTCGACGAACAAAATCGGTAGAGCACGGTACTCGTGAGAGTTAGGGCATATTGGAACAAAAAAATCCTTTCTTTATGTGTTTCTTTTTCTTTTAAAACTGAACTGATTTCTATAAAACACATTCATGCGTGATTCATACGAAATTCTTACGTTCTTAGAATAAAATTCGAAAAAAAGACCACCAAACTCGACCAACGGCCAGATATGGCCACCGCCCACCGGCTGAATACCTCCACTGCTCCACGTCCCTGGGCCGCCGTATCTTTGTGCGCTCTTGCTCCTAGGTAACCTACATCTCTGTCCCTCCCTAGGAGACCGAGAGAGCACCGTAATGGCGTCCCCCTGCGGCGATGCTGCGGCGGCAGACGAGCTCACCAGCCTGCGCATCAGCGAAGGAGCTGGGATCCCTCCGCTTCCCGGACGGTACCGACCATTCTGTCGCTCACTTTCCGATTTCTTGACGAACGCTTTATGTCAGCCTTCAACCGAGGGTTTTTGGGATTTTTTGGGTTTGTTCGCGCAGGCGAAGCGTCGGCGGCAATGCAGCTGAGGGAGAAGAGGAGGGTGATAAGAACAAGAAGGCGAGGAAGGGGAAGGCTGGTACGCAGCGGATCGCCGGGTGGGGGCTCCGCGAGTTCAGCAAGATAGGTGAGACGTCGCGCATCGCCGTCGCCAATGGACCATTTGCGGCTTTTGTTCTCGACAGAAGACGTGTAGGTGTAGTCGTGACATCTAGCCGTTGGGGGAACCGGTGGGGATGCAAATTTTCTACTTAATCCAATTTTGGTCTAGCTTTATAGAATTTGCGTAGAGTTTCTGTTAGGAAATTGCCCTCATGAGGTGGAAAATCTGAACCCTATGCTAGCAGCCCCTCAATCTTTCTCTTGGTGTTAAATACTGTGAAATCTTGATTCTTGTGAGCCTTTAGTCCTGTCTAGATGATAACTTGGTGTAATCCCATAAGCATATAGTGGAAGAGATTTGGCTGGGCTATCGGGGCTACACAATGTCAAATCTTAGGGCTCGGGGAGCCACGACCAACTGTGGCAGGTCTTTAGTTAGTAGCCACTGCTTGTGTCAAACCTTCTTCTTCACTGGGACCCTACTATCAGTGACTCGTTTTCTTGCCAATTACTCCCTCCGTTTCTTTTTATTTGTCGCGATTTAGTTCAAAAATGAACTAGCGGCGACAAATATTCGAGAACGAAGGTAGTACTACTGAAGTTGTGGTTGCTTCCTTGGCCTGACAGTATGGCGCGCCAGACTTGTGACAACAAAGTGTGGTAATTACACCCCTTTAGGTAGGGTGGTCTTCCATCGATTTGGTTGCTAGTTGCTACTGCCTATACCTCCACATATGTATGCTGCATCTGTTTTGTTTTGTGTATAATCACGTCCTCAGGCTGATTTCACCTGAAATCCATTTGCTTCTGCTGAAACAATTTTTTGTAGTGTGGTTATCCCAAGAATTTCTATTTGTTCAGAAATAGTACATGTGAATGTTACTCAGCTCACCTTTCGACAAAATTATACAAAGCAAGGCTTATGTTGGAAAATATTCACTGTGACTTGATGACGCTCTCTTCCTGTGGATTTTGATCTGAAAGACAGTGGATTTATTTGAGTCTGACATTGTTTATATTGGCTAAAAATGTTATCGCTTAGTGTGATGAGATGGTTGCATTTGGAGCATGCTATGTTGGGTGCTGCAGCCTGCAGGCACCTTTTTGGTGCATATGATATATGTGCAACATGATTCATCCACCATTGAGGCTCTTTTGGTTTACAATTTACATGTGCTAGGAGCCTAGGACATAGGGGGTTGTGTAATAGAATATTTGTTAGGATAAACGTGAAGCAAAAGTGCATAGAGCGCAGTTTAATTGAAATATTTATTTTTAGCAAATAGCAGTTGTTTTAGACGTTTTCCTTTGATGATGTAAATTTAAGTTGCTAACCTGCTACTCTGATGTAACCATGATGGCATCATTTGATTTGACATTGCAGTTTCTAAAAAGGTTGAGACCAAAGGACGGACTACTTACAGTGAGGTATTCTCTTATATATGTATCCCTCAAACTCTCACTATTAGATCATGCTTCATAATGATGACTGCAACAACAAAACCTTAGAAATGATACCCAACATGAACACCAGCATGAAACAAACAACTCAAAGGAAATGAAAAGGCGCTAATAATAATAATAATACTATTCAAGGACAATTCTTTGGGTAAATTCCACCATGCCAACTCCCTTTTTACTGACTCCCAAGTCAGGTTCAGCCCCCCCCCCTCCGCCGCCTACTCTTCGATTATTGTCTTGCCTTGGGATTCCACTATGCACCGATGCCCCTGGGTAGGGGCCTTCTTTGGATATGTCCAACCCATCTCAACTAGTGTTGGACAAGTTTTCGTTTTGATGGTGCTACCCCTAGCCTATCACATATATTGTTATTCCGAACTGGCTTCTTGTATGACTACAAATCCAACATAACACTAAAGGGGGTGTTTGTTTGGAATTATAATATGTCCAGATTATATAATCCAACAACTTTTGAACTTATAATCTGTCCAGATTATATAATCCAACGTTCAAAAGTTGGATTTATAGTCATAAGTTCAAAAGTTGTGGGTTTATATAATCTGGACAGATTATAAGTTCAAAAGTTGTTGGGTTATATAATCTGGACAGATTATAAGTTCAAAAGTTGTTGGATTATATAATCTGGACAGATTATAATCTCAAACAAACACCCCCTAAGATTATCTCGAGCAACTTACCCGTCTTCATCCTCATATTCAAACTCCATTATGCGAACAATGTAAAACAATGTTTTGGATGACCATATGAGTAAGCTACTGGACACGGTCTAACACATACATTTCTGTAACTCTACTGTTGAAACATCCCATTTTCATTAGACTTAGATAAAATTATGGATAGAATGCAACTATATCTAGATTTTTTTTAGTTTATATGACATTATCCTACTTTATAGTGTTTATTTTAACCTGTAGCTGAGATGAACTTTAAACTCACATGCATATGACACATCATAAATGCCTGATATAAAATCATTAGTGTGTCATATAAATGCTGAAAGGTATCTCCAAAATACTACATTGGTATTTTAGTGCAGTATTATTTTTTATGCATGGCATTCCTTCTACATATTTTAGCATCACATGTTATGTTTTCTTTCTTTCCCATTTTGGGCTGTAAGCTACCTCAACTAGTTACTGTCTTTTCCAGGTTGCAGATGAAATTTGTGGAGAGCTGAAGTTCACTCTTATTGGTCAAGAGGTTATTTTGTATTATTAAGTTGCACAAATTTGATCTCACTGTGAACTTTCCCCCCAAATGCTGATCTAAAGAAAATGAACTTATCTGTGTAGTTTGATGAGAAGAATATCAGGAGGAGAGTGTATGATGCTTTTAATGTGCTAATCGCACTACGTGTTATCACAAAAGATGAAAAGGAGATAAAATGGATGGGCTTGTCTAATTTCCAATATGAAAAGATAAAGTTGGAGGTCAGTATTTGTGCTTTGTAGTGCAGGCTGGTAAATAATAATTGAGGAGGGTTTTTTATGTGACTCCTGTCATGTTCTATTTCAAAGGAAACTCGCAAAGAACTCATGATCAGGATTAAGAACAAGAAAAAACTTCTCCAGGAAATTGAAAGACAGGTAAGTTGTTTGCGAATCTAGCAAGTAGCAATAACTCTTCTTTGCTTTGTTTTGGAAGTAAAAACTCTTCTTTGCTATCATTTAGAGATATAGCTAGTGCTTCCTAATTGGTGTAGTTACTAACTTACTATCGTCTCATCTCATGATTTTTCCTTGTCTATTTCAAGTTTGATGACCTCCAGAATATCAAGTTTCGCAACCAGTTACTACAGAGGCCAGCAGAGAGTGTGAATGGTATCTGCCTTCCATTCTTATTGGTCAAGGTATTTTTCTCGACCTACAGCTGTCAAAAATATTTGCCCTCCAAAAGCAGCTTGCAACTCAGCTGTAATATCTGGATGTGCATAGATTGGGTTTATATGTGTTTCAAATGTTCAACCTACTATGGTTGACTTAGATGGTCTGATCCAAAACTTGTGTCATTGCATGTTTCAAATGTTCTATAAAATGTGGTTGACATAAATGTCCTTATCTAGACTTGTTTACAGAATTATCTTACCAGATACCTGATTTCAAATTTGTATTACTACAACTGTGCTAGTGATTAGGCACTTTGGATAGTAAAATTATTCAGTTCATGAATACCGTATAGTATATTAGTATAAAATCAATCTTTGTCATATACAAATGGTTTTGTTGGTTCAGAACATAGAGGTTACACACGAACTCAAGTATACATGGTGAAAAGCAACAAATGCAGAACACACAAGGCAGGAGACGAATTTCATATTTCTTTGCAACACACCTAAAAGAAAATTACGTAGTTACATATAAGGCAGCACCTAGCTGATTCCACATTGCTTGCTGTCTAGTCCACACAGGTTTTTTAGTTCACATTGACCTCAATCTACTTGGTGACTTGAGTCGCACACAACTCCTTGACTTATGCTTATGCATGCACCCGAAAGGGCTCATACTACAACAAGCTTAATAATTTTAAGAACGCACTGAATTTTTTTGATAGTCTAGTAGGTACTAACAGTAGCATTTATTTATGAGCAGGCATCCAGAAAAGCAAGGGTGGAAATTGAGATCTCAGAAAACTCAAAGTTTGCTGGTTTGGACTTCAACTGGTACTACCAGAACTCAAAACTGATGCTCCCTCCAAATTAACGTGTCTTGGTCCTAACCCGTATGTACTTTCCTCTCCATTTTTCAGCGCACCATTCACCTTGCACGACGATGTATCAATCCTTGAAGCCATCAGGTGTAATAGCGTAAAAAAAAGCTAGCTACTTGGGCACGCTTCATTAGATGATCGGGGAAGTGGTCGATCTGTTGAAAGTGACGAATGATACGATCATTTCCCTTTGCACAGCCATCAGCATGTGTAGGTATATAACTATATATATAGTACGAAAACTTGACCTCGTCTTCAAGGCTGCCTTTCTGGCATGGTGAAGCTTTAACCTGCAAATTTTGCCCCTTTTTGCGCCTAGCGGGTTATTAGGTCAGGTAGATTATTCTCATATATAATGCTATGTATTAACTACATTGATTATAGCTCAGATTCGGAAGCTTGTGCACGAGCTTTGCTGGTTGTTATGATGTTCGGGCGTTTTGCCCTTGGCAAACCATGTGTTTCTCTAGCTGCAGTGACTACGAGAATGTTATCTTCCGTTCAGCATCTATATGCCTCTTGGCTCCTGCGGTCCACGGTCCTGGCTGAGAAGCCTTGCGAAGCATGTATGCTAATCTTTTCTAGTCCTTTTTTTTAAGTACAATACAAACGACCCAGCTCAATTTGTAGGAAACTCAAGGAGACCAGGTAGTATGGACCTTGGGAAGCTGTTAGGCTGTGGCCAACAGATTGTGTATATGACTATGTAAGCTGTTAGGCTGTGGTCACCCATCCGATTGTGTATATGAATATGTAAAACCCTGTTGTAGACATTTACATAGTGGAGTTTGAAATAAAATATAAGAGGCTTCTTGAGATAGTCTTGCAGAAAGTCTGTTTGTTACACCTGGTTCTTTGGTAAGAAGGAAACTAAGAGCTCGTTTGGATTAGGAGACTAAATTTTAGTCCTATTATATCGGATGTTTGAATGTCAGTTAGAAGTATTAAATCTAGTACAATTACATAAATAAGGACTATACGGTAATGCTACTCTATTAAGCCTAATTAGGCTATGATTCACTTTTGTAATGCTACATTAAACATTTACTAATCCTGGATTAATTAAGCTTAATAAATTCATATCATCATTTAACTTTCGTCTATATAACTAGTTTTATAATTATGCTATATTTAATACTTATGATTGACATTCTAACCTTCAATGTGCTATGAACTAAACTTTAGTTAGAAGAAGCCAAGAGATGGAAATCAATTTCTCATTTAACTTTCGTCTATATAACTAGTTTTATAATTATGCTATATTTAATACTTATGATTGACATTCTAACCTTCAATGTGCTATGAACTAAACTTTAGTTAGAAGAAGCCAAGAGATGGAAATCAATTTTATGTATCATCACTTCACCGGACTATATTTGTACTCTATAATTTATCTATAATTTATAGCGCGTTCTTCAACTCACTATCTAATAATAGAAATGTAGCCACATATGTCCAACGGTAGTATACAAATATATTCTATATAAAACGATATTACATTTATTTACATTACAATTATTAGAGTGGAATTTAATTCCAAGGACTCAAACGGGGCTTATTATTAGTGACAAGCCGGGTAATCGGACCTTTCAAAAAAAAATGTGGAGCTTGAAACAATCGAAAACATCATCTGCACCAGGAAGTCTGTTTTCACTATGCATACTGACTACTGATACAATTTGTTCAGCTGAACAAATCAAGACTTACCAGATGACAGCTATATTTAAAATTTTCTGAATTCAGTTTTACAATGTTGAGGCGAACAACAACAGAAACAGGGGAGAAGAGCTGCCCACTCTAGCCGGTAGTCAAACTGCTAGTACAGAGCAAACGCATAGCAGAAAAGGTATGAACAGACCATTTCAATAGAGAACCTGGCAAGCTGTTGAGACCCGTGAATAGCAAAGTCGCCCAAAATGAAAAGCTGACACATGATAGCGATTTCTCAAGAATCCTAGGTGGCAGCGACAGGTTCAGCATTTGGGACATACCAACCACGGAGTATCTCGATGGCCTTCTTCCTCCTTGCCAGTCGAGACTTCCGATGGTTCCCCGTGTTCCTATGCATGGCGCCAACCTTCACCGTCTTGTCGATGGCTTTGTATGCCTCAGCGATCAGCTTCTCTATCTCAATTATTTCTTCAGGCTGCGCGTCAGGTTTCTTCCTAAGCTTTTCAAGAGCTCTTAAGACCTGATGGAAGAGCAAACGGTTTATGACTGTTTTTCATAGAGCAGAGTATGCGATGCTTAAACTGTGTACAAAAATCATGATGATACTGGTTGCCGCATAAGAAGTGGAATTTCGTATTCTCGTCCCCATTGACCATTATCAGTTTCATTCGTGTCAGAAGATTCATTACATCAACACAAAAGAAACTGTTGTTAACGCAAAAGACAATGCTATCTCCACTCTAGCAGACTTCCTATTCTACATCCTATCTTAAACTTCACTTTATAAACAGTAGAGTCTACAATACAAAATAGTGTTTTACGGGTCTACTGAGGATAGTCACTAGTCATGGAATGAAATTCATTAACTATGTCTATTCTTTTCCTTGGGCTGTTTTTTCCCTTTGAGGGCAATGATTCATAAATAATAACAAAATATTGACTTCCACTTATACTAAAATAATGACCTGACATTCTAATATTCATCTAAATACAAATCAATACACATTTTTTGTTTTTTGATACCGCTAGACTAAAAAAACTCAGAATCTGTTCAGCTCCCCTGTCCTCCATGCCCCTAAATCAAAACACATTAGCCCGTGATAAATACTGGCTAACATAAAGCAGCCAGCCAATCTGCCAAAGTAACCCAAAAAATTACTTAACGTCAGCCAAGAACAAACTCAACACGTAGATTGGGCTGTATGATTCACAAATGGAGCCCTTCTAACAAGCTGATTGACATGCTTATTTCAAGACAAAACTAATTCAACAAAATGTACTGGCACTACAATCTTGCAAGAGCTTCTCCAAAGCTAAACTTCCTTTCTAACTACATCGTGCCACTCGAGAATTTTTATCTCACAATGCGGTTAAATTACTGGGGAAATTATAAGCAATAAGCCAATAAGGAGAGAGGTCATATATATATAGTCGCTGGCGCGCTGCCACTAAGCATCACTCATTCACGCAGGTACCTTTTTCATCCTAGTGCGCATCTCGGCCTTGCGCGCGTGATTGCGGATGCGGTGCTTGTCGTTCTGGCGCTCCCTCTTCTTAACCGAGTCCGGCCGCCGCCCAGTCGTGGCCTCGCACACCACCTCCAGCCCCCGCCGTCTCAACCTTCCCGCGGACGAGATTGAAGTCGCCGCCCAGGTCCCGTACCCACCTGAAACTGCCATTCCCCACACAAAACCAATAGGTAAGCGCAGAGATATTGTCAAGCCGTCGAGGAATTGAAACCTGAGGTGCCGGAGAAAGCGTACCGAGTGGGGAGGCGAATGGGAGGGCGGCAGAGAGACGAGCACGTGGGGAGAGGGCTCGGAGCGAGAGAGACGTGTGAAATCGGGTGGGGGAAGGGAGGGAGGCGCGGAGGGAGGAGAGGGAGAAGAGCGGGGAGGTGGTGGCGGTGACCATGGCTGCCGTGGGAGGAGCTCGAACGCTTCGCGTGGCCCGTGCAGATGGGCGTTATCTTATCCGGGCTGACGAGCAGGGTATGAAGGCGGAACGGGGTGCATTGCTCAATCAGAAAATACACGAGGGGGCAGAGACTTTGTTTGGGAAATGTAATGGAGGGAATTGAAGGACAAAAACTTTTATTATTTAATTTTAATAGTAAAGAATTTTGGTCCGTCAATCTTTTTCGTTATTCTTGGTTCTGAACGAGTTCTAAGAAATTTGGAATTATGTCACTATAAAAGTTGAGTTTTGTAACTTTGCTATCTATCGAGTGAGCTTCCTGGAATACCATCATAAAACTTGATCCATACGTTATAATACCATTTGGTTGTTTAATAAAATGAAAATAAAATAGAATATAATTTTCGGTTGTCAACACTTCGTCTAACTCATAATCAAGCTTTGTGCCTCTCTCATTTCTTCTCCCTAACCATGGCAGACAACTTCTATTTCATCATCGCCCCACCTAGACATCGGCGTGATTAGACATTCAGCATTGAAACAAAAATGTGCTAGATAGTCATTTTTATCTGTTTTGGTGATTAAATGTCCAACACACCACTTTAGACTAATAAGTTTAGGGAGTGTTTGGTTTGAGGAATCACTCCATTCAAGATGGGGTGGTGCATCATGAGTCTATTCTTCAAATTTAATGGAATGACCGCATTCCTCATATTAGTACTAACTAATTATAAGGAATGAGGTGGTGATGGATCAACTCATTTCATTCCATAAACCAAACAAAAAGTGGGGAGCGAGAAGATGATGGATTAGCTTATTTCTCAAACCAAACACCTCATTAATATGAGTACGAGCATAGGTTTAATTGAAGGCACTAAGTCCATTGAGCTAAAATAGAGGCTACAAAGTACAACTTGTGGTAAAATAGTAAGAAAATGAGGTTTGAGTGTTTGAATAAGTTGCATATGCCTAATACTATGTTTCTAGCACTTTACTTTGATCTCTAACTCAATCATATGAGAAATGTGCAATTTGGACTTAGGTTGAGCTAAACAGGAGGTCAGAAATGCAACTTGGAACGAAATGATAAATCTATGAGGTTTGCACGCTTAGACATGTTGCATAGGTCCATTACAATGTTTCTAGCACTCGCTTTTGGGCTCTAACTCTTTGTGTAGCAAAAGTGCATTTTAGACTTGGTTTTAGCCAATCCAGGAGAAACTAAGGCAAAAATGTCAGTTTCCCACACTTAGTCAATTGGGTTATGTGCTAATTATGTTTGTCTAATTTGTAGGTGAAAGGGAAATGGACTTAATCATTTCTCATAATCGATTTTAGTGTTTGACATCCATCACAAACCATATGGACTAACTAGTTTGCCTAGTCACCATTTATCTCAGATGCATAAAGTTCAACACAAACCAAGAAAGAAGCTAAGTTGGGGAATCAACAAAGTATGGAGCAAAGACTAGCATTGGTGCTGCCAGTGGTGAAAGTCGCCTAGAGGGAGGGGGTGAATAGGGCGAAACTGGAATTTACAAAGTTAATCACAACTACAAGCCGGGTTAGCGTTAGAAATATAAGCGAGTCCGAGAGAGAGGGTGAAAAGCAAATCGCAAGCAAATAAAGAGTGAGACATAAGGATTTGTTTTACCGAGGTTCGGTTCTTGCAAACCTACTCCCCGTTGAGGTGGTCGCGAAGACCGGGTCTCTTTCAACCATTTCCCTCTCTCAAACGGTCACTTAGACCGAGTGAGCTTCTCTTCTCAATCACACGGGACACTAAGTCCCCGCAAGGACCACCACACAATTGGTGTCTCTTGCCTCGGTTACAATTGAGATGTTCACAAGAAAGAATGAGAAAGAAAAGAAGCAACCCAAGCGTAAGCGCTCAAATGAACACAAAAGTCACTCTCTCTAGTCACTATTGATTTGGAGTGATTCTGGACTTGGGAGAGGATTTGATCTCTTTGGTTGTGTCTAGAATTGAATGTTATAGCTCTTATAATGTGTTGGAAGATGGAAGACTTGGATGCAATGAATGGTGGGGTGGTTGGGGTATTTATAGTCCCAACCACCAAACTAGCCGTTTGGTGGAGGCTGCTGTCGACGGGCGCACCGGACAGTCCGGTGCGCCAGCCACGTCACCCGACCGTTAGGGTTCGACCGTTGGAGCTCTGATAGGTGGGGTCTTCTGGTTGTCCGGTGGTGCACCGGACAAGTACTATAGACTGTCCGGTGCGCCAACTGCGCGTGCTCTGTCCTCTGCGCGCGCAGGCGCGCATTAAATGTGTTGCAGTTGACCGTTGGCGCTTGAAGTAGTCGTTGCTCCGCTGGCACACCGGACAGTCCGGTGTGTCACCGGACACTGTCCGGTGCCTCACCGGACAGTCTGTGAATTATAGCGGAGCGCCCTCTGATTTTCCCGAAGGTGACGAGTTTGGAGCTGAGTTCCCTGGTACACTGGACACTGTCCGGTGGTGCACCGGACACTGTCCGGTGGTGCACCGGACAGTCCGGTGCGCTAGACCAGGGCACACTTCGGTTGTCTTTGACTCTCTTTGTTTGAACCCTTTCTTGGTCATTTTATTGGTCTATTGTGAACCTTTGGCACCTGTAAAACTTATAGACTAGAGCAAACTAGTTAGTCCAAATATTTGTGTTGGGCAATTCAACCACCAAAATCTATTTAGAAAAAGGTGTAAGCCCATTTCCCTTTCAATCTCCCCCTTTTAGGTGATTGACGCCAACACAAACCAAAGCAAATATAGAAGTGCAGAATTGAACTAGTTTGCATAATGTAAGTGCAAAGGTTGCTTGGAATGAAACTAATAAATATTACTTACTAGATGCGCATGGATGGCTTTTCTTCTTATTAACATTTTGGACCACGCTTGCACCACATGTTTTGTTTTGCAAAAATGTTTTGGAAATTCTTTTCAAAGTTCTTTTGCAAATAGTCAAAGGTAAATGAATAGGATTTTGAGAAGCATTTTAAAGTTTTGAAATTTTCTCCCCCTGTTTCAAATGCTTTTCCTTTGACTAAACAAAACTCCCCCTTAATGAAATCCTCCTCTTATTGTTCAAGAGGGTTTTAGATATTAATTTTGAAGAGGGTATACCAATTTGAAATTGTATCAAAATAAGATATCAATTTAAAACTTCTTTTTAATACCAAATAAAAGATTACATTTTTGAAATTGGTGGTGGTGCAGTCCTTTTGCTTTGGGCTAATACTATCTCCCCCTTTGGCATGAATCGCCAAAAACGGATATTTGAGTGAAATATAAGCCCTTTGAAACTACTCTCTCCCCCTTTGGATAGAAGTATAGAAGTGAAGATTATACCAAAGTTGGAGAGTTGTGCGGAGCGACGGCGAAGGATGAATGATTCGACGGTGAAGGATGAATGATTCGATGGAGCAGAGTGGAAGCCTTGTCTTCGCCGAAGACTCCTTTTTCCTTTCAATCTATGACTTAGCATGAAAAGGACTTGAAAGAACACATTAGTCATAGCACATGAAAGAGATGATAAAAGGTATACATATGAGCTATGTGTGCAAAACATCAATAAAAGTTTCTAGAATCAAGAATATTTAGCTCATGCCTAAGTTTGGTAAAAGTTTGTTCATCCAATGGCTTGGTAAAGATATCAGCTAATTGTTCTTTGGTGCTAACATATGCAATCTCGATATCCCCCTTTTATTGGTGATCCCTTAGAAAATGATACCGAATGACTATGTGTTTAGTGCGGCTATGCTCAACGGGATTATCCGCCATGCGAATTGCACTCTCATTACCACATAGAAGAGGAACTTTGGTTAATTTGTAACCACAGTCCCTAAGGGTTTGCCTCATCCAAAGTAATTGCGCGCAGGAATGGCCTGCGCCAATATACTCGGCTTCGTCGGTTGAAAGAGCCACAGAATTTTGCTTCTTTGAAGCCCAAGACACCAGAGATCTTCCCAAGAACTGGCAAATCCCCGATGTGCTCTTTCTATTAATTTTGCACTCTGCCCAATCGATATCGGAATAACCAATTAAATCAAATGTGGATCCCCTGGGGTACCAAAGGCCAAACTTAGGAGTATAAACTAAATATCTCAAGATTCGTTTTACGGCCCTAAGGTGAGCTTCCTTAGAATCGGCTTGGAATCTTGCACACATGCATACGAAAAGCATAATATCCGGTCGTGAAGCACATAAATAGAGTAAAGAACCTATCATCGACCGGTATACCTTTTGATCTACGAATTTACCTCCCGTGTCGAGGTCGAGATGCCCATTAGTTTCCATGGGTGTCTTGATGGGCTTGGCGTCCTTCATCCCAAACTTGGTTAGAATGTCTTGAGTGTACTTGGTTTGGCTAATGAAGGTGCCCTCTTGGATTTGCTTGACTTGGAATCCTAGAAAATACTTCAACTCCCCCATCATTGACATCTCGAATTTTTGTGTCATGTCCTACTAAACTCTTCACAAGTAGATTCGTTAGTAGACCCAAATATGATATCATCAACATAAATTTGGCATACAAACAAATTATTTGCAAGTGTTTTAGTAAAGAGTGTAGGATCGACTTTTCCGACTTTGAAGCCATTAGTAATAAGAAAATCTCTTAGGCATTCATACCATGCTCCTGGGGCTTGCTTGAGCCCATAAAGCGCCTTAGAGAGTCTATAAACATGGTTAGGGTACTTACTATCTTCAAAGCCAGGAGGTTGCTCAACATAGACCTCTTCCTTGATTGGTCCATTGAGGAAGGCACTCTTCACGTCCATTTGATAAAGCTTGAAGCCATGGTAAGTAGCATAGGCAAGTAAAATGCGAATTGATTCAAGCCTAGCTACGGGTGCATAGGTTTCACCGAAATCCAAACCTTCGACTTGTGAATATCCCTTGGACACAAGTCGAGCTTTGTTCCTTGTCCCCACACCATGCTCGTCTTGTTTGTTGCGAAAGACCCACTTGGTTCCTACAACATTTTGGTTAGGGCGTGGAACTAAATGCCATACCTCATTCCTCGTGAAGTTGTTGAGCTCCTCTTGCATCGCCATCACCCAATCTGAATCTTGAAGTGCTTCCTCTACCCTGTGTGGCTCAATAGAGGAAACAAAAGAGTAATGCTCACAAAAATGTGCAACACGAGATCTAGTGGTTACCCCCTTATGAATGTCGCCGAGGATGGTGTTCACGGGGTGATCTCGTTGGATTGCTTGGTGGACTTTTGGGTGTGGCGGTTTTGGAACTTGCTCATCCTCCTTGTCTTGATCAATTGCATCTCCCCCTTGATCATTGCCGTCGTCTTGAGGTGGCTCATCTTCTTGAACTTCCTCTTCATCATCTTGAGTCTCATCCTCATCTTGAGTTGGTGGAGATGCTTGCATGGAGGAGGATGGTTGATCTTGTGCTTGAATGGGCTCTTTGGATTCCTTAGGATACACATCCTCAATGGACATGTTCCTTAGCGCGACGCATGGAGCCACTTCATCATCTAATTCATCAAGATCAACTTGCTCTACTTGAGAGCCATTAGTCTCATCAAACACAATGTCACAAGAAACTTCAACTAGTCCAGTGGACTTGTTAAAGACTCTATATGCCCTTGTGTTTGAATCATATCCTAGTAAAAAGCCTTCTACAGCCTTAGGAGCAAATTTGGACTTTCTACCTCTTTTAACAAGTATAAAACATTTGCTACCAAAGACTCTAAAACATGAAACATCTGGCTTTTTACCGGCTAGGAGTTTGTAAGATGTCTTCTTGAGGATTCGATGTAGATACAACCGGTTGATGGCGTAGCAAGCGGTGTTGACCGCCTTGGCCCAAAACCGATCCGAAGTCTTGTACTCATCAAGCATGGTTCTTGTCATGTCCAATAGAGTTCTATTCTTCCTCTCCACTACACCATTTTGTTGTGGTGTGTAGGGAGAAAAGAACTCATGCTTGATGCCCTCCTCCTCAAGGAAGCCTTCAATTTGTGAATTCTTGAACTCCGTCCCATTATCGCTTCTAATTTTCTTGATCCTTAAGCCGAACTCATTTTGAGCCCATCTCAAGAATCCCTTTAAGGTTTCTTGGGTTTGAGATTTTTCCTGTAAGAAGAATACCTAAGTGAAGCGAGAATAGTCATCCACAATAACTAGACAATACTTACTCCCGCCGATGCTTATGTAAGCGATCGGGCCGAATAGGTCCATGTGGAGGAGCTCGAGTGGCCTGTCAGTCGTCAAGATGTTCTTATATGGATAATGAACACCAACTTGCTTCCCTGCTTGGCATGTGCTACAGATCCTGTCTTTCTCAAAATGCACATTTGTTAGTCCCAAAATGTGCTCTCCCTTTAGAAGCTTGTGAAGATTCTTCATCCCAACATAGGCTAGTCGGCGATGCCAGAGCCAACCCATGTTAGTCTTAGCAATTAAGCAAGTGTCGAGTTCAGCTCTATTGAAATCAACTAAGTATAGCTGACCCTCTAACACTCCTTTAAAAGCTACTGAATCATCACTTCTTCTAAAGACAGTAACACCTGTATCCGTGAAAAGACAGTTGTAGCCCATTTTACATAATTGAGAAACGGAAAGCAAGTTGTAATCTAATGAGTCTACAAGAAAAACATTTGAAATGGAATGGTCAGGTGATATAGCAATTTTACCCAAACCTTTGACCAAACCTTGATTTCCATCCCCGGATGTGATAGCTCGTTGGAGATCTTGGTTTTTCTCATAGGAGGAGAACATCTTTTTCTCCCCTGTCATGTGGTTTGTGCACCCGCTATCGATGATCCAACTTGAGCCCCCGGATGCATAAACCTACAAAACAAATTTAGTTCTTGATTTTAGGTACCCATACAGTTTTGGGTCCTTTGACATTAGATACAAGAACTTTGGGTACCCAAACACAAGTCTTTGATCCCTTGTGTTTGTCCCCAGCATACTTGGCAACTACTTTGCCGGATTTGTTAGTCAAAACATAAGATGCATCAAAAGTTTTAAATGAAATGCTAGGTTCATTTGATGCACTAAGAGTTTTCTTCTTAGGCAATTTAGCACGAGTTGATTGCCTAGAGCTAGATGTCTCACCCTTATACATAAAAGCATGATTAGGGCCAGAGTGAGACTTCCTAGAATGAATTCTCCTAATCTTATGCTCGGGATAACTGGCAGGGTACAAAATGTAACCCTCGTTATCCTGAGGCATGGGAGCCTTGCCCTTAACAAAGTTAGATAATTTTTTAGGAGGGGCATTGAGTTTGACATTGTCTCCCCTTTGGAAGCCAATGCCATCCTTGATACCAGGGCGTCTCCCACTATAAAGCATACTACGAGCAAATATAAATTTTTCATTTTCTAGCTCATGTTCGGTAATTTTAGCATCTAATTTTGCTATATGATTATTTTGTTATTTAATTAAAGCCATGTGATCATGAATAGCATCAATGTCAACATCTCTACATCTAGTGCAAATGGAAACATGCTCAATGGTAGATGTAGAGGGTTTGCAAGTTTTTAGTTCAACAATCTTAGCATGTAAAATATCATTTTCACTTCTAAGATCGAAAATGGAAGCATTGCAAACATCTAAGTCTTTAGCCTTAGCAATCAATTTTTCATTTTCAATTCTAAGGCTAGCGAGAGAGGCATTTAATTTTTCAATCTTAGCAATAGAAATAGCATGATCATTTCTAAGACTGGCATATGAATCATCACAAACATTTGAATAAACCTTAGCAATTAATCTAGCATTTTCATTTCTAAGGTTGGCAATAATATCATGGCAAGTGCTTAGCTCACTAGTTAGTTTTTCACATTTTTCCATCTCTAGAGCATAAGCATTCTTAACCTTAACATGCTTCTTATTTTCCTTAATTAGGAAGTCCTCTTGGCTATCCAAGAGATCATCCTTATCATGAATAGTGCTAATCAATTCATTCAACTTCTCCTTTTGTTGCATGTTGAGGTTGGCAAAAAGAGTAAATAAATCATCCTCTTCATCATTAGAATTTGCCTCATCACTAGAGGTGGCATATTTAGTGGAGGATTTAGATTTAACCTTTTTCTTTTTGCCGTCTTTTGCCATGAGGCACTTGTGGCCAACGTTAGGGAAGAGGAGTCCCTTGTTGACGGCGATGTTGGCGGCGTCCTCGTCGGAGGAGGAGTCGGTGGAGCTCTCGTCGAAGTCCCACTCCCGTCAAACATGGGCATCGCCGCCTTTCTTCTTGTGGTATCTCTTCTTCTCCTTTCTTCTCCCCTTCTTGTCGTCGCCCCTGTCACTGTCACTAGAAATAGGACATTTTGCTATAAAGTGACCAGGCTTACCACACTTGTTGCAAGCCTTTTTGGAGCGGGGCTTGTAGTCCTTCCCCCTCCTTTGCTTGAGGATTTGTCGAAATCTTTTGATGATTAAAGCCATCTCCTCATTGTCGAGCTTTGAGGCGTCGATGGGGACCTACTTGGTGTAGACTCTTCCTTTTTCTCCTCCGTTGCCGTGAATGCGACGGGTTGTGCCTCGGGCATGGAGGAGGTGCCTTGCTCGATGATTTTCTTTGAGCCTTTAATCATTAGCTCAAAGCTCACAAATTTCCCTATGACTTCCTCGGGAGACATTAGCTTGTATTTAGGATCACCTCGAATTAATTGAACTTGCGTAGGGTTAAGAAAAACGAGGGATCTTAGAATAACCTTGACCATCTCATGGTCATCCCATTTGGTGCTCCTGAGGTTGCGCACTTGGTTCACCAAGGTCTTCAAGCGGTTGTACATGGCTTGCGGATCCTCTCCTTGGTGAAGCATGAAGCGACCGAGCTCCCCCTCGATCGTCTCCCGCTTGGTGATCTTGGTCACCTCGTCTCCTTCGTGCGCGGTCTTGAGCACGTCCCAAATTTACTTTGCGCTCTTCAACCCTTGCACCTTATTATACTCCTCTCGACTTAGAGAGGCGAGGAGTATAGTAGTGGCTTAGGAGTTGAAGTGGTGGATTTGGGCCACTTCATCCGAATCATAGTCTTCATCCCCTACGGATGGTACCTGTACACCAAACTCAACAACGTTCCAAATGCTTGTGTGGAGTGAGGTTAGATGATGCCTCATTTTGTCACTCCATATATTATAATATTCACCATAAAAAACCGGTGGTTTGCCTAGTGGAACGGAAAGTAAAGGAGTACGCTTTGAAATACGAGGGTAGCGTAGGGGAATCTTACTATACTTCTTGCGCTCATGGCGCTTAGAAGTTATGGATGGTGCGTCGGAGCCGGAGGTGGATGGCAATGAAGAATCGGTCTCGTAGTAGACCACTTTCCTCATCTTCTTTTTCTTGTCGCCACTCCAATGCGACTTGTGGGAAGAGGATTCCTTCTCCTTCCCTTTGTTGCGGGACTCTCCCGATGGAGCCTTCCCGTGGCTTGTAGCGAGCTTGTCGCCGGTCATCATCTCCTTCTTGGCGTGATCTCCCGACATCACTTCGAGCGGTTAGGCTCTAATGAAGCACCGGGCTCTGATACCAATTGAAAGTCGCCTAGAGGGGGGTGAATAGGGCGAAACTGAAATTTACAAAGTTAATCACAACTACAAGCCGGGTTAGCGTTAGAAATATAAGCGAGTCCGAGAGAGAGGGTGAAAAGCAAACCGCAAGCAAATAAAGAGTGAGACACAAGGATTTGTTTTACTGAGGTTCGGTTCTTGCAAACCTACTTCTCGTTGAGGTGGTCACGAAGACCGGGTCTCTTTCAACCCTTTCCCTCTCTCAAACGGTCACTTAGACCGAGTGAGCTTCTCTTCTCAATCACACGGGACACTAAGTCCCCGCAAGGACCACCACACAATTGATGTCTCTTGCCTCGGTTACAATTGAGATGTTCACAAGAAAGAATGAGAAAGAAAAGAAGCAATCCAAGCGCAAGAGCTCAAATGAACACAAAAGTCACTCTCTCTAGTCACTATTGATTTGGAGTGATTACGGACTTGGGAGAGGATTTGATCTCTTTGGTTGTGTCTAGAATTGAATGCTATAGCTCTTGTAATGTGTTGGAAGGTGGAAGACTTGGATGCAATGAATGGTGGGGTGGTTGGGGTATTTATAGCCCCAACCACCAAACTAGCCGTTTGGTGGAGGCTGCTGTCGACGGGCGCACCGGACAGTCCGGTGCGCCAGCCACGTCACCCGGCCGTTAGGGTTCGACCGTTGGAGCTCTGACATGTGAGGTCTTCTAGTTGTCCGGTGGTGCACCTGACAAGTACTGTAGACTGTCCGGTGCGCCAACTGCGCGTGCTCTGTCCTCTGCGCGCGCAGGCGCGCATTAAATGCGTTGCAGTCGACCGTTGGCGCTTGAAGTAGCCGTTGCTCCGCTGGCACACCGGACAGTCCGGTGTGTCACCGGACACTGTCCGGTGCCTCACCGGACAGTCCGGTGAATTATAGCGGAGCGCCCTCTGATTTTCCCGAAGGTGACGAGTTTGGAGCTGAGTTCCCTGGTGCGCCAGACACTGTCCGGTGGTGCACCGGACACAGTCCGGTGCGCCAGACCAGGGCACACTTCGGTTGTCTTTGACTCTCTTTGTTTGAACCCTTTCTTGGTCATTTTATTGGTCTATTGTGAACCTTTGGCACCTATAAAACTTATAGACTAGAGCAAACTAGTTAGTCCAAATATTTGTGTTGGACAATTCAACCACCAAAATCTATTTAGGAAAAGGTGTAAGCCTATTTCCCTTTCAAGTGGTGCACCGGACAGTGTCCGGTGCCTAGGCCGAGCACCATCCAAACTAGCCACTCTCGGGTTTTACAGGGACACGCTCTGCTATAATTCACCAGACTGTCCGGTGTGCACCGGACATATCCGGTGAGCCAACGAAGCAACGGTAACCTACGCCCAACGGTCGACTGGAAAAGGTGAACAGTGAAAGTCAGAAGTCAGAGCAGGAAGTCAAAACGCACCAGACATGTCCGGTGTGCCACCGGACTGTCCGGTGCAACTACAAGACAAAGAACTTAAACGGTCAACCGCTCCAAACCCCAATGGGCAGCTGACGTGGCACACATCGGACACTGAATAGTGTCTTGTCCAGTGCACCACCGGACTGTCCGGTGTGCCCATCGACAGCAAACTTAGCCAACGGCTAGGAAGTGGTTGGAGGCTATAAATACCCCCCAACCACTTCCATTCAAGCCATCCAAGTTTTCTGAACTTCACATTCACTACAAGAGCAGTAGCATTCACTCCAAGACACATCCCAAAGATCAAATCCTCTCCAAGCCTCAAAATCAACTCAATCGCTTAGTGACTTGAGAGAAGGTGTTTTGTGTTATTTTGTTGCTCTTGTTGCTTGAATTGCTTTCTCCTTTCTTATTCTCATTTTCTAAGTGCTTTGTAAAGATAGCAAGAGACACCTAAGTGTGTGGTGATCCTTGCAGGGTCTTAGTGACCCAAGTGATTTAGGAGAAGCCTCGACCGGTCTGAGTGACCTATTGAGAGATGGAAAGGGTTGGAATAGACCCGGCCTTTGTGGCCTCCTCAACGGGAACTAGGTTATTTGAAACCGAACCTCAATAAAACAAATCATCGTGTTCACTTGCATTGATCTTCACTTGATTTGTTTCCCCTCTTTCATCTCTCTAAAGTTTCCTTGCTAATATTGATTTGAGTTTGCTCCCAAAGTTATCCACATCAATTTGAGCAACTCATAGCAAGAGAAACAATCTTCCGTACTCCGATTTAATCCTAACGCTAAGCCCGGCCTAAGTGCAAGTTTAAGTTTGTAAAATTCAGGTTTCGCCTATTCACCCTCCTCTAAATGACTATAAGTAGGGAAGTTCCCAAGAATAGCCAAAAAAGATTGGAGGACTTAGGCTCAAAAGAGCCTAAGTTGTGTCAATCTAAGCCTCACCGGACCGGTCTAGTGGTGCACCGGACTGGGTCCGTGGGGGACTAGACTTAGGCGCTAGGCAGCCTGGCGAACTAGACTAGTCTGAGGTGCATTAGACCACCTCCGTACATGAACAGTGAGCTCTCAGGAATTTAATTATAAAATTCATCGAACCTTCACTATCCATGATCCGATGGTGCGCCTGACCGCCTCCAACGACTACTCTCCAGCGGGCGCGCGCTGGCCAACACTAACGTGGCACCCGGTCTAGAGGTGCATCGGACCGGTCCGGTGCCCATCAGATCAGGTAGGGGCCCAATCAAATCCTGGGCTCGGGGCACGTGGACCCGGTCCGGTGATGCTCCGGGCTAATCTAGTGCGCCCGCAGACAGCCCAGATCTGTTGATTTTACAAGGAAGGAGGCAACAACTTCTATGACTCTTTGGCCTATATAAGCAGCTCCTAGGCGTCTTCATTTAGTACACAAGCATCCCAAGAGACTCTCAACACTCTGACATTCTGCCACAACTCAATCGTGTGATTGTAGTGAGATTCATGCGCCATCTTAGTGTCATTCTTCATACTTTTGTATTGTATGATTGCGTTTCTCCCTTTTGTGTGTTGAGTTGCTGGTTTTGATCTCTTGTGCTTGTACTCTCTCCTTCGCTTACTTCAATTTGTAACTCTGATCATGTGTAAGGCTGCAAGAGACTCCAACTTGTGGAAAATTCCTTGCGGACAGGGATAAAAGTGATAAGGAAGATTGTGGCACACAAATTTGATCTTTAGATCATTTGAGAGGGGTTGAGTGCAATTCTTGTCCATTGTGACACCACAACGTGGAGTAGGCAAGCATCTCAGGCTTAATCAAACCACGAGAAAAATCGCATGTGTTCTGTGTTCATTTACTTTCTTGCGATTTTCTCTATTTCTAAGTTTTCTCTATTCACTTATGATATTGCTCCTAGTTTAATTTACATCTTGGAAGGGCAATCAAGTGAACAGAACTTTTCTCTCTTCTTCTCTCTCAAACTTGGTTTGAATTACGCTAACTCTAGTATTTCAGACCAAGTTTGTGTTTTAAGTTGATTTTTGCAGGATCACCTATTCACTCTCCCTCTATGTGCTCTCAATTGGTATTGGAGCCTATCTCTTTCTGTTGGGTCTAACTGTCCAAAGAGATGGACTCCAAAGGCAAGGGGAAGGTGTCCAACTGCGCAAAACTATTCTCTTATGGGGGAGAAATCTTTTTTGGTATTTTGATCAAAATTAGTCTTGAAAAATGGTTTGATCTGCAAAACTAAAGTATTTTGACTTAGAAGTTAGAAAAATGATTTTGTTTTGCGAAAACAAACGAAGTGGTGGCAAAACGATCCAAATATGCCAAATAATATGAATCTTCAATTGGTTTTTAGTTGGACTTCAATTTGCACATCTTGATGGCTCATATGTAGTTAAGTTAGTAATTTTTAGTTGCTTTAGGTGTGTTGGCATAAATCACCAAAAAGGAGGAGATTGAGAGGGAAATATGCCCTTAGGCCATTTGTAGTTGTTTTGGTGATTAAATGCTCAACACACCACTTTTAACTAAAACTCTTGATGTGTATATGGGCACAAGTTTAGATAAAGCAAATTGAAGATGAGAAGTTCAAAAGAGCACAAACATGGACCCAAAATATGCAACTTTGTGGACAACGCTATAAGTGTGAGGTTTGCACTTTTAAATATGTTGCATAGATCATTTATAGTGTTTCTAGTACTTGTGTTCGGACTCTAACATTTATTGTAGAGAAAAGCACTTTTTGGCCTTGAGATTGGGCATATTTGAAAATATTTATGAAAAGAAGTGAAAAATGTATGGTTCTACCACTTAGTCAACTATTTTAGTTGCTAACTATGTTTGTCTAGGTGTTAGGGAACCTATCAAAAAGAGTCAAAAGGAAGTGAAGGAGTTTGGATCAAAAGATCCAAACATGGGCCAATCTGGTGTGCGCCGGATAGTCTGGTGTGCGCCGGATAGTCTGGTTTGCACCGGACAGTCCGGTGTCCGACCTGGTCAACTGGGCACTCTCGGTTTTTGTTCAGGCTCGCCAGCTATAATTCACCGGATAGTTCGGTGTGCCATGCGCCCAACAGCTACTCGGTCGTGCAACGATCAGCTCGCCGGCCACGTCAACGCACCAACGGCCAGGAGGGGTCAACGTACAGTATAGTATGCCACTGAACAGTCCGCTGCCCACCCGAAAGGAAGGCGGCCAATCACAGGATATGACAAGCGTTGCAGCCGAGGTTATCCGGTGCACCCGCGGATAGAAAACAATTTTCAGTTTCCAAACAAAGGAGCAATGACTCCTTGGCCCCTTGGGGTTATAAAAGAGGCCCCTAGGTGCCTCTACCAAGACACCAAGCATTCTAAGAGCACACTACAACTCCGCGACTCCGCAACCATGCTTTCGAAGTGTTTGAGAGAGATTTGAGCGCGTTTCTGAGCTATCACTCTGTTGTTTTGTCCTTGTGCTCTCTTCTTTGCTTGTGTGCGCGTTGTTGCTACGATTTTGCTCCTGTTGCATGTTCTTACTCTCTTCCTTACTCCAAATTTGATTCTAATCATTTATGTAAGGTGTGAGAGACTCCAACTTGGGAAGATTCCTCACAAATGGGATCAAGATATAAGGAAGCCATATGTGGCACTTAACTTTGATCTTTGGATCACTTGAGAGGGGTTGAGTGCAACCCTTGACCAAAGGAGATCACCATAACGTGGAGTATGCATTGGCCGAACCACAAGAAAAATCGTTGTGTCTCTTCCACCTTACTTTATTACGATTCTTGTCTTTCTTAGTGCTCATATTCACTTGTGATATTGCTCCTAGTTTAATACTCATATTAAGAGAGCAATCAAGTGAAGAGTTCTCTTCTATCTTCTCTTCTCATCCAAACTTGGTTTTAATTCACTCTAACTCATTTATTAGACCAAATTTGTGTTGTTTGGAGCAAGTTGTGCAGGATCACCTATTCACCCCTTCTAGGTGCTATCACCAAGGTAGGGGTCAGTTATCAGTAGCTTCTCAAGGAAGGAGCTACTGCGCCGTGGTAAAATGGGGCGTTCTACCTCGGTAAGGTCATGCTTGTTGGCACGTGCCTCGGTCGTCTAAGCTTCTCTGGCCATGTTCTTTAAGACTGGCTGTATGGACGGCGAAGAGCTCTGGCGCCATCATTATTGTTCGTGCGCTACACCGATCTCTGGCCTCTGTAGCCTGGGTCTCGGTGTGGCTCATCATGTTGTGGGTTCTGTAGACGGCTAGTGCACTCAACCTAGGCTTGATAGGTCATGAGTGAAAGGAGGACCGACTTTTTCTGCTACAGCTCGGTGCCAGGCGCAATTAATGCGGTCAATCACTTATGGTGGGTCAATCCTAGGTCAGACGCGAAATTCACTCGAGTGGCTTTCTCTCGGTTCGTCCAACCCCCTTCTGGCTCTGCCTCGCCCGATCCCAGGCTCGGTGCCTCGGGACTATCCGGGGACCGGTCCTTCTGGGGTGGACTTTTCCCTCATCCTCCTGCTGGCTCGTGGGCTCCATGAGGAGCCCAGAGATCTTTCCCCCACAATATGTGTTCTATTGGTTATATGTGTGTGAATTTCGCATCTTTACTTGTGTATAATCTATACTACTCTATTAAGAACCCAATGTGGGCACCTGGTGCTACGGCAGCTTCACCCCTTAACGCGGACACTTTAGGCCCGTCCTACACGTCCCGACTGGTTCTCCCGCCCACGCGTCCTGCCTCAGCACCGTGCCCTATAGGCCCCCACGCCCACGCAACACTCTCTCAGCCCTATGGACCCTAGCGTTCGTGCCTACCTAGCACCCGACCCCGTCCGAGCAGCTACCACACTGCACAAAAAATAGTGCGAGCACTCGAACCTATGCCCCCTCTCCAAAAATTTGAGACTAACCATGAGACCACACATAACTTAGTGTTTAGAAATAAACAATAATTATATTTAAATAAATATCTCAATATATATTTATATGATATAAAAATCGTAGCAAAGCACGGACAACTAAGTAACCGTAATAAAGCAGTAAAGCACGATCAACTGTTTAGTTATACCTTATTTTTGTATTAAGCGTCTAAGGGAAACGAAGAAATTCCAACACCGACGTCGACGCCCATCATGTTCTAGCTATGCTGTGGTAGACCAATGTTGTCTGAAAAATAGAGCCAAACTTGCATGCTATGTTGACTTTTCTAGGTTCTATGAACAAACATGTCAATAGTGCTCTTGCTCCGGGGTGTGTGGATAATAGAATATGCTTTTTAGGGTTCGTTTGTTCAGCGGTAGATTTCTGTAAATCCGATTCTAAATGTGAGAAAGCTGAGCCCACGATTGTAAAAAAAACCGGAATTTATTTTATTGAAACAACCGTCAACTAGATTCTATAAATACATTGACAGACTGACAGTTTGTAACATAGATGACATAAATATAAATATCTGAGATCCTGAATTTAACTTGAGAAATTTATAGATTTTTAAAAATCGATTATGCTGTTATATCTATTTAGTTGAGATTCTAGACTTTTTTTTACAACATATTTAGTTCAGCCGAACCAAACACACCTATCTGCGAACCGTACTGATCGTGTCGACGTTGTCCTTGTCCTTGTCCATGTCCGTCTCCGCGCCCGTTCCGAAAGCCACTCGTTTCGGCAATTGTCGACGTGCACGATCAAAGTGCGTACACAAACACCAAGCACCAGCGCTCACCAATGAACCGGCAGACACTGCAAGCAGCGTGCAAACGCGTGCTCATCGCGTGGCGTCCCTCTCCCTCCGTTACGTGGTACCTGCCGATAACTGCGCTCCAAAGCTAGAAATCGCCATATGACCCCGACAGACTTGTTCGCAAGCGTGGCGGGCTGCTAACTGAACACGTTCTCGTTCGCCTCGGATTAATTTAACCCCACCCCCGCTCCCGCTTCCACTTCCGCTTTGATGAGTGGAAGTCTAGCACTTTAATCCAGATTTGGCTCGCCGTTCCAGATCTCCGTTGGCGTTTGTCCCCGTCAAGGTGGAGCGATGACGGAAGTGGAGGCGCCGCTCATCACCGAGGTGGTGGAGGAGGAGGGCCGTGGCTTCCGCGGCTCCGCGTCCACCGGAGGGGGCCGCTCTGGTCTCGGCAGCGGCGTGCGGGGCACGAGGCAGTACCACCGCCGCTCGGACGCGCTCGCCTACGGCGACCGCTACCAGAAGGCGGCAGCGCTCGTCGATCTCGTCGGTTCCCTCTCCGCCTCTCACTGCTCTCCCACTCCCCGCTTTGCTTCGTTAAGTGAAATGCTGTGATGCTTCTCTGTAGCTGAGATTTGAGGTGCTGGACTGCTGGTAGCCTGTTGATGTGGGTGAGGTAGCGTGGTGTTGGTGGCGTGGACGAATGGTGTTTGGCAAATTTCCTGTTCGACAGTTGCGTGCTTACGTGGTGAGATGCAACGATGAGCTCTGGGTTGTGGGTTGTTGCACAAACTTTCCTTCAGAGTTTTTGCGCTGTTTGGAACCTCGAGATGAAGCTGAGGTACCGCTTCATGTGCTGTTTATGCTAGTTTCGGGTGGTCTGGAGTGCTGCGTCCTCTGGGGATACTTAACTGTTTGTGCATATATGGAGCAGCATTTACGTTCCAGTGCTTGTGGAGTTCACTGTTGACCTGAGTGTGTGGTTGCCATATGTTTGATGCTTGTTTCAAGATGATGCACTACTGTGCTGTATTGTAGGATTTGTGGTAGTTGTGAATTGTGATGTTGTAGGTCGCTAGTGATTTCACAGATACGGTGTCAAGAAATATTTACATGTGACACAGTTTTTTTTTTACTTTACAAGAATTGACATTTTTACTATTTACTACAGAACAAGGTTATTCCTGAGAGCTGGGCTGTAGTTACTGGAGAGCAGGGCTGTAGTTATTGCTTTATTGGAGACAAAAGGCACTTTTCCTTGACAAGAAATGAACAATTAACGATGAAGCTTATTTGTCAATCTGAAACTAGTTTTTGCTGTCATCTTCTGTAACACCCGGATTTTAGGGGTCCAAAACCCGGGGTTAACATAAACACCAGGTATGCTGGGACCAAGTCTCATACATATGATGTATAGTGGCACAGGATCGAATGTCACAACTTTATATATAACAGGAGTTCTATAAAATAAATAGTTACATTATAAGGAGACAACGGTCCAGCAACCCAAAGTTGACTGGGAGACGACGACCTAGACCTCTCACGAACTCATCGCAGCATCCTCCATGAGCATCATCCTGCAGTACCTGTTCTTGACCTGTGGTGTATGTGAGACAGCAAGAGTGAGCTCACATACGTTCATCGCTCAACAAGTTGTGGGAATAATGTGCATGAACTCACCAAAGGTGGGAGCTCATAAAGTGTAAGGCTTACCAAAGAAGATGGTTAGAGCTGAGCATTGCTTTTAAAGTTGGTCAAAATTTTATTAGCAATTACTAAGTATAAGTAAATACCAACCCAATTAAATAGTAGAACAAAAGTTAACAACTTCACCTGCAATGCAATGCATATGACAAATTGAATTTAGTTCCATAAATTAATCATGTGAGGGTCCGAGCTGCTCATGACCGTGAGCACGGCTAGTATACCAGTTTTACACTCTGCAGAGGTTGCACATCTTTACCCACAAGTCGTGTATCCCATGTCGCCAGGGTTTGCAAAGCCCTTAGACACTTCCGAGGTGAATGGCTAGGGATCCACTACGAGGCCTTTACAAAGTTCCACTAGCTTCCGAAAACCCGCTACAGTTTATAGGAAGATCCAGTGCAGGAATCCCTTGCAGGACCGCCATCGCAGCAAAATCCTCCCGAGGGCCTCCCTACACTGACCTCTCCCCTACTGCCCTTGCCCCTTTCGGGTAAGGTAGTCTTCCACTAGCTTTCCTAATTAATCAGCCAAGGGCATCCCATACTACCCTTGTGGTAGCACTGTTTTCCCGGGTGGTCGCTCCATGTTCCAATTAACATAATGATCTTAACATGAACCATAAATAACAACTGATAACAAAAGTATAATCATGAATAGTAAGGTGTATCTCTATACCCAAAGCCACATATAGCACTAGCAAGTACTACCCAAAGATTCAGTGGTGAACAAGGTATAAAGATAGTCAAACTAGGGTAACCTATTGGGTCACATCAAAATTAACCTATGCAGATCATTATGATTAATCAGAACATGAGTGGGTAAAAAGAAGTGATCAAGGGCACAACTTGCCTGGGCCTTGAGATTCCAGGTATCAGGATGATTTCTTCAGATCCTCGTGACCTCACTGCTAGTCGTAGCAATACAAACATACATGGTATAGGCAAGATTAACATTACACCAAACATATATGCAAAATACATATTAATAATCTACATATTAAAATAAGATCACAGGAAAAAGAATTATTAATTTTGGAGTTGTAGAATTCAAGTTATGATTTTCCTAAGGTTTAATGTGATTAAAATATGATTAAATGATAAATAAATTTTCTGACAGAGTTCATGTCAAAAACAAAGACACTAAATGATGAAGAATATTATTACAAAATTTTAGAAACTGGAATGGTTCAATTTGGAGCTAAAATGGATTTTCTATGAATTTATAAAGTTTTAGTATTTATTTTCATATTAAAAATCTATTTTCTAATTCCTTTAATCAATTTAAACGAGTTCTGGACTGGGCCTCAATTATAAGAAAGGTCAGGGGGCTCGGGGTAAGAAAAACTGAGACTCAGTGCACAGCGACAAGGGATGGCGGGTTGATTCAACAGAACCCGAGGGGCTCTTATGCAAAGATGGCTCGGTGAAGGGGTATCGGTCTTCGTGGGCCGTTGGATCGAAAGCCGAGCGCCCAGATTAGATCGATCCCCGACCGAACCGGTACGAGCCGTGAGTCGCACGATTAAAGATCAACGGCCCACGATTCAAACTACCCCAAACCACACGATTGAAGATCGACGGCTCGGATTTAAACTGACGAAGGGGTACGCCCCGATCTAATCGGGACCGTCCACGCGCCATCCGACGGTCCGGGGATCGCCCCAACCCGACCGAGCTGCGCGGCGGCGCCGCCCTCGACCCGCGGCGGACTGTCGCCGGCGTGCACGCGATTTGACGCACCAGTGCCCCAAGCCCAAAATTGACGGGTTCTACTCGTAAAGGAGATCAAGGCGAACTGGATGGAGTGCTTCTTACCGTGGATTGGTGACCGGTTGTTGCTGGCCACGGCGAAGGGCGGGTTGGCGGCAAGGAGGTTGCTCCGACGAGCAATTCGTGACCGCCAGGGGACTTGCTTCGCCCAAGAGGCCCCAAGCCAGCATCAACAGTCGCCCAAGATCACCCCTATGCCCGGCGACGGTCGATTCGTTGCCCTTGTAAGCTCTAAGCCGGCGGCGGCGCTGCTTTCTCTCGCTATTTGCCGCCACGGATCCTAGCGCCAGCGCTCCACTGGTTGTTCGACGGGGAGAGGCCCGGGCTGCGACCCGGATTTTATAGCGCAGCGATCGTGTGGGTTCCGAACTCCGCGCCGATTTGGGGGGGGGGAATGCCGGTCGGAGGCGCGCGAGCTACGCGCGTTGTTAGTTGCGCACGCCCAGCGGGGAAGACGACTCAGGGAAGCCGGGCCCATGAGGCAGTGAGACCCGACGTGGAGGACCAAGGCGATGCGGGGCAGACATCCCGGGCCCGCCAGGCAGAGACTGCGGGTAGGGGAGCGCGGCCGAGTATCACGCCTGGTGAGTGGGTCCCGCGGGGCAGTGACCCAGTGCGCCTTGTGGGAATTGGGCTGTGCAGTAGGGTAAGGTGGGCCGAAATAGGTGTGTGCGGCCCAACATCAGGGTTTGTTCTTTTCTTTTATATTTCCTGCTTTATTTCTCCCTCTCTATTTGTAAATTTCAAATTTGAATTCAAATACTGTTGTGGGTTTCACTTTGGGTCTAAATGCATAATTTCAAATACTAATATAAAATGAATAGGTTTATTTACATATTATTTTCTTTATATAACATTTCCCTTTATTTTCTTCCATCTTTATCCACCATTCAAATTTGATTTTGAGAATGGTTATGAAGTTTACTCATGATTAAAATTGTATTGATTAATATTTTAGTAGAAGGCAGTTGTATTCCTATTCTTGTATTTCTTTACCTTTATTTGCATAATATTTTTCTCTCTTTTCCAAAAATCCTAGTTTTAAGTTAGGGTTTGATTTCACTTCTAGTATTTATTATCTTTGTATTTATTATTTTATTTAATGCACAAACAAAAATCCAATATGATGCATATTTTTTTTTGTGATAAGTCTTTTATTAACTATTATGATATTTATTTTATTTTTTTTTAACATGGTGTTCACATGTGATGATAAGTAGGTTCAACGTACACATGAAATATAGAAAAAATACTTTTCTCCTCTTTTAGTATCTATTACAAATTGGGTATTACAAATCCTACCCCCCTTAAAAATAATCTCGTCCTCGAGATTGCCAGAAAGAGGATATAGGAAGAGTGATTTGAAATTTAGCTTTTAGTTTCTAATTAGTTCAAAATCAAGAGTCTCTCTTTTTTTTTAGTGATTAGGAAAGCATGGGTATCCATATGTATATTCATTTTATTATGTAGGATAGAAGATGTCTTTAGGATATATATATAGGTTTGGGTAAGAAAGAGCAGGATAAGAAAAGACTTCATCCAAGATTGTGGATCTTGACTTATCTTGGTGACCTCTCTTGATCCTTGAAGACTTGAGTTGGTGCTCATCCTTCCTTGATGAAGTTGATCATCTTCTTCGGTCTTGTCTCATTGATTAGGAGTTAGTGTATGTTATTGGGCTGGGGAATATGGTTAATATAGGTATGGATGAGATAGACTACATGATGTAGGTCAAAAGTTTGTTTGATGTTAGGTGGGAATAGAAAGGTTATACCATTCATCATGGCTCTAGGGGTTGGGTTAGCTCATGGTTGAATTGATCCAATGTGCTAAGATAAGTTACATGGCTAGTGGGGTCTAGTCTCTTCTACTAGTGTCATTAATCTGTTTAAGTGAACCACATTAAGTTAGATAACCTTAGACCACACTGGATCAGGTCACATTAGGTAAGATAAGATCTAGATTAAATTGGATATGACTAGATTAAACTAGTTTAGGTTAGATAGGTCCAACAGGGTAGAATATGTTAGGATGTTTTGAGATTAGTTAGATATGTTATGATAAGATAGAGTCTCTTGCTAGTTTATAATTGAGAGGTTATGCAACTATCAGATGGTTAAGGTAGTTGCATATGGCCAAGTTGATCTGTCATTCTTAATTTAGTGCAGGGTGAACTAAGTTAAGTCCTGTTCTATGGGGGTAGAGTCTAAACTATTTCATCAGTATTATCTAACATGTTTGATAAGTCACTCTAGATTAGATCAGACCTAGGTTAGATTGGTATGACTAGTTTGACTAATAAGATCTAATTAAGTTGCACTAGATCATGGTTGTTTAATCTAGGGTGGATAAGTATGCTCATTAGGATAAGATGAATCCATAGGGATAAGGTAGAATCTTTTGAGGTCAGTTAGATTTTATTAGGATAGGATAGAATCTTTTCAAGATAAGATGAGTATCTTTTAAGATGAGATGGATCTATTAAGATAAGGGAGAATCTTTAAGATAAGATGAATTGGTTAGAATCTCTTAAGCTAGATATGTTCCAATGGGGATAATCTAGGTTGTCTAGTTATTTTATAAATATATTTTTGGTACCTATGTGTATATGCAGATGCAATTATGGACATTACTCCACAACCCATCACACTCAATCAAAGATCCAAATCAAACAAATATCATAAGGACAAACATTCAAGTGCATAGATATCTATAAAAATAGTTTTGTTTTTGTTCCTAAGAGTAGGTCTCCTATTCCTAAGGTCACTTTAGGCACAGGATTTCAAAGTGTGAAATCCACATTTGTCTTTAGAATGAAAAAGGTAAGAATAATCAGAGTAAGGCGGAATTAGATGAGAAGAAGATTAAGATAAGTTTAGAAAAGAATCAGAGTAGCAAAGGTAAGTAAATAATGGTTGTCCAGTTCTATCTAGGTTTCGTCCTACAGTCAACATTCCTCTGATACCACTTCTGTAACACCCGGATTTTAGGGGTCCAAAACCCGGGGTTAACATAAACACCAGGTATGCTGGGACCAAGTCTCATACATATGATGTATAGTGGCACAGGATCGAATGTCACAACTTTATATATAACAGGAGTTCTATAAAATAAATAGTTACATTATAAGGAGACAACGGTCCAGCAACCCAAAGTTGACTGGGAGACGACGACCTAGACCTCTCACGAACTCATCGCAGCATCCTCCATGAGCATCATCCTGCAGTACCTGTTCTTGACCTGTGGTGTATGTGAGACAGCAAGAGTGAGCTCACATACGTTCATCGCTCAACAAGTTGTGGGGAATAATGTGCATGAATTCACCAAAGGTGGGAGCTCATAAAGTGTAAGGCTTACCAAAGAAGATGGTTAGAGCTGAGCATTGCTTTTAAAGTTGGTCAAAATTTTATTAGCAATTACTAAGTATAAGTAAATACCAACCCAATTAAATAGTAGAACAAAAGTTAACAACTTCACCTGCAATGCAATGCATATGACAAATTGAATTTAGTTCCATAAATTAATCATGTGAGGGTCCGAGCTGCTCATGACCGTGAGCACGGCTAGTATACCAGTTTTACACTCTGCAGAGGTTGCACATCTTTACCCACAAGTCGTGTATCCCATGTCGCCAGGGTTTGCAAAGCCCTTAGACACTTCCGAGGTGAATGGCTAGGGATCCACTACGAGGCCTTTACAAAGTTCCACTAGCTTCCGAAAACCCGCTACAGTTTATAGGAAGATCCAGTGCAGGAATCCCTTGCAGGACCGCCATCGCAGCAAAATCCTCCCGAGGGCCTCCCTACACTGACCTCTCCCCTACTGCCCTTGCCCCTTTCGGGTAAGGTAGTCTTCCACTAGCTTTCCTAATTAATCAGCCAAGGGCATCCCATACTACCCTTGTGGTAGCACTGTTTTCCCGGGTGGTCGCTCCATGTTCCAATTAACATAATGATCTTAACATGAACCATAAATAACAACTGATAACAAAAGTATAATCATGAATAGTAAGGTGTATCTCTATACCCAAAGCCACATATAGCACTAGCAAGTACTACCCAAAGATTCAGTGGTGAACAAGGTATAAAGATAGTCAAACTAGGGTAACCTATTGGGTCACATCAAAATTAACCTATGCAGATCATTATGATTAATCAGAACATGAGTGGGTAAAAAGAAGTGATCAAGGGCACAACTTGCCTGGGCCTTGAGATTCCAGGTATCAGGATGATTTCTTCAGATCCTCGTGACCTCACTGCTAGTCGTAGCAATACAAACATACATGGTATAGGCAAGATTAACATTACACCAAACATATATGCAAAATACATATTAATAATCTACATATTAAAATAAGATCACAGGAAAAAGAATTATTAATTTTGGAGTTGTAGAATTCAAGTTATGATTTTCCTAAGGTTTAATGTGATTAAAATATGATTAAATGATAAATAAATTTTCTGACAGAGTTCATGTCAAAAACAAAGACACTAAATGATGAAGAATATTATTACAAAATTTTAGAAACTGGAATGGTTCAATTTGGAGCTAAAATGGATTTTCTATGAATTTATAAAGTTTTAGTATTTATTTTCATATTAAAAATCTATTTTCTAATTCCTTTAATCAATTTAAACGAGTTCTGGACTGGGCCTCAATTATAAGAAAGGTCAGGGGGCTCGGGGTAAGAAAAACTGAGACTCAGTGCACAGCGACAAGGGATGGCGGGTTGATTCAACAGAACCCGAGGGGCTCTTATGCAAAGATGGCTCGGTGAAGGGGTATCGGTCTTCGTGGGCCGTTGGATCGAAAGCCGAGCGCCCAGATTAGATCGATCCCCGACCGAACCGGTACGAGCCGTGAGTCGCACGATTAAAGATCAACGGCCCACGATTCAAACTACCCCGAACCACACGATTGAAGATCGACGGCTCGGATTTAAACTGACGAAGGGGTACGCCCCGATCTAATCGGGACCGTCCACGCGCCATCCGACGGTCCGGGGATCGCCCCCAACCCGACCGAGCTGCGCGGCGGCGCCGCCCTCGACCCGCGGCGGACTGTCGCCGGCGCGCACGCGATTTGACGCACCAGTGCCCCAAGCCCAAAATTGACGGGTTCTACTCGTAAAGGAGATCAAGGCGAACTGGATGGAGTGCTTCTTACCGTGGATTGGTGACCGGTTGTTGCTGGCCACGGCGAAGGGCGGGTTGGCGGCAAGGAGGTTGCTCCGACGAGCAATTCGTGACCGCCAGGGGACTTGCTTCGCCCAAGAGGCCCCAAGCCAGCATCAGCAGTCGCCCAAGATCACCCCTATGCCCGGCGACGGTCGATTCGTTGCCCTTGTAAGCTCTAAGCCGGCGGCGGCGCTGCTTTCTCTCGCTATTTGCCGCCACGGATCCTAGCGCCAGCGCTCCACTGGTTGTTCGACGGGGAGAGGCCCGGGCTGCGACCCGGATTTTATAGCGCAGCGATCGTGTGGGTTCCGAACTCCGCGCCGATTTGGGGGGGGGGAATGCCGGTCGGAGGCGCGCGAGCTACGCGCGTTGTTAGTTGCGCACGCCCAGCGGGGAAGACGACTCAGGGAAGCCGGGCCCATGAGGCAGTGAGACCCGACGTGGAGGACCAAGGCGATGCGGGGCAGACATCCCGGGCCCGCCAGGCAGAGACTGCGGGTAGGGGAGCGCGGCCGAGTATCACGCCTGGTGAGTGGGTCCCGCGGGGCAGTGACCCAGTGCGCCTTGTGGGAATTGGGCTGTGCAGTAGGGTAAGGTGGGCCGAAATAGGTGTGTGCGGCCCAACATCAGGGTTTGTTCTTTTCTTTTATATTTCCTGCTTTATTTCTCCCTCTCTATTTGTAAATTTCAAATTTGAATTCAAATACTGTTGTGGGTTTCACTTTGGGTCTAAATGCATAATTTCAAATACTAATATAAAATGAATAGGTTTATTTACATATTATTTTCTTTATATAACATTTCCCTTTATTTTCTTCCATCTTTATCCACCATTCAAATTTGATTTTGAGAATGGTTATGAAGTTTACTCATGATTAAAATTGTATTGATTAATATTTTAGTAGAAGGCAGTTGTATTCCTATTCTTGTATTTCTTTACCTTTATTTGCATAATATTTTTCTCTCTTTTCCAAAAATCCTAGTTTTAAGTTAGGGTTTGATTTCACTTCTAGTATTTATTATCTTTGTATTTATTATTTTATTTAATGCACAAACAAAAATCCAATATGATGCATATTTTTTTTTGTGATAAGTCTTTTATTAACTATTATGATATTTATTTATTTTTTTTTTTTTAACATGGTGTTCACATGTGATGATAAGTAGGTTCAACGTACACATGAAATATAGAAAAAATACTTTTCTCCTCTTTTAGTATCTATTACAAATTGGGTATTACATTTCCTGTGGCATGTTTGAAAATCTCATTACAGTTTTGATTGACAGGCAGAAGATGGTGTCGGTATACCCGAGGATGTCTTGAATGACACAAGGTTTGAGAGGGCCATGCAATTTTATTTCGTGTATCTCCGATTGGATTGGCTCTGGTCACTTAACCTATTTGCTTTGATTCTATTGAATTTCCTAGAGGTTAGTTTCCAATATTTGGGATCTCCATTTGTTATGAATAAGTTCTTAGGTCAAGATTGGCCTTTTGTTACTCATAGCTGAAACTAGACATCTTAAGTGAACCAAGTTTGCTTTGGCAAAAATAATGGCATAATGCCATCACAAGGACCATTACAACAATTAATGAGATATTTTATTTGCATTTTCAGAAGCCTCTCTGGTGTCAAAAGTACGCCCCACATACTTGTGATCAAAGGGATCTTTACTTTCTTGGGCAGTTGCCATACTTAAGCAAAACAGAATCACTCATATATGAGGTAACGCTTCCTTGACATGTGTAGTGCTTGTGCTTCAGTGCCCAGGCAAGAACTTAATTACTCAAACCTTAAAGCGTTATTATGGTCAGTAGTGTGTTTCAGGGCATGTATATTTACCTTCAGTTTCCCTGAAGCATTCTTTTACAAGTTTTCTGACTTTCAGTTGGAGTTGGAGCTATCATAGTATGCAATTGTGCATGTTTTGAATGAAAAATATATAACTTCTTATAAGGAGTTTGAAAATCAGAGCTTTATGTTTCTTACTCTTAATTTCAGGCGCTAACCCTTGTCATTCTTGTCTTGGATATCTTCTACCCACTTTCCTATGAAGGTTTAAATCTATTCTGGAAGAACTCCATGAATAAATTGAAGGTAACATGTTTGCCTTCGCTTATATCTTCTTGGGTAACAAATCTAGTCCTAGCTCTCTTCTATAAATATAAAGTGTACTCTGTAATCATCCTTTGATGAATTAATCAAGATAGCTGCAATGCACATCTGTGATCACCTATCGAGTTGAGTTTGGGTATGTGTTTTTGCTGCTCCAGTCATTGTAATTTGTTCATGGTTCTGCTTCGCATTGCAGGTTCTTCTTCTCTTCATCTTAGCATGCGACATACTTGTGTTTATGCTTAGTTCTGGACCTTTCAGAGTAGCTCCGTACATTCGTGTTGTGTTTCTAATTATGACAATCAGGTATGTGTTTATCTGCACAAACTGGTGCTACTTCTGCTACCATAATGAACATAGTAGGAGGGCTTCCAACCAAAGCAATGTATATTTTTTCTAGAATACGCAAGAGAGTTGTGTATCTTTGAATTAAGAGAGAAAAGGGAAGAAGGGGAGGGGTTCCAATACAGCATGCACCCCTATCTCAGAACAAGCAAGGGGCTGCAAGAACACACACAAAAACTTAGAACCGGGAACAGATACTAGGTAGGGCCTGACCACGCACCTAAAACAACATTAACTACTGGCTCAAACTCTGACCTTGACCTAAGGCTCTCATAACTTCGTTCCCGCGAATACTATAGATGACACTCAGTTTCGAAGAAGTGGAGAGCTGTCAGCAAGTTGGGTTGGATCTTGTCAAAGATTATTGCATTCCTGTGCTTCCAAAGCGCAAGAATAATCACGAAATCGAGTCCTTTTCTAGTTGGTTTTGGTAGATTAGAGACTATACTTCTCAACCAATCAGCAAAGGTTACATCTTCTTGGTTAGGTGTCCTTGAGGCCAACCCCATCGTAGAAAATACTCTGAACCAAAATTCTCTAGCAAAGACACAAGAAGTGAGAATGTGTTGAATATCTTCGTTAGCTTGATCACATAGTACACACTGTTTTGGATGGGCTAGGCTAAGCCTCTTTTGGTTAGTCGACTAGTTATCCAACATCTGTTCTGAACAACAAGCCATAAGAATGTTTTGCATTTACCAGGAGCCCTAGTTTTTTAGATACGCTTCCAAGGTTCAAAAAAAAAATAGACCCATTGTAGAAGGCCAGATAGACTGACACCAAAAGTGCCGATCATCTTGGTCAGAAAGAGTCACTTCATGTAGGATATCCCAGAGCTGGAAAATTTGAAAAGGCCAACCATCGACAAATTATCCTAGATATCAGAAACCCATCTCTAGTCCCCTAAAGCGTCATCCACCAATCTTTTTCCCCTCAATCTAATTGGAACTGCCTCAAACACAGTCGGAGCAACATTAGTATGCTACGACCCATCAGCCATCTGTCGGACCTAAATAGGGTTGTCAAATCATTACCAATTGTAGCAACAGTTTCAATGGAAAAAAGGATGAGGCATTCTTGTAAACTATTATCTCTAAGCCATTCCAAACTCTCAGGGCCCCAGATTTTTTTCTAATCAGAGCCAACGAACTTGCAGAGCCCAACTCATGTGCTCCAACTTTAGGATCCCAAGGCCGCCCTACTCAAATGGCCTCTACACCTTTCATGACATGCACCACTATTAATCTGTTGTCTACCTTTCCACAATAAAGCTCTTAATTTATTGATTGCTTTGATGAACCATGTTGGGACCTTGATAGCTAGCAACACATGAATAGGAATTGCGTATCATTATATTAATAAGATAACAAGGTCCAAAATAGACCAAATAGACCACGTTGGTGCATGGGGACACAACACCAAGTCCCAGGTGTGGTTGGCTAGCAAGGCCGCATACTCCTCCATAGCACGACGCCGGTGGGGATTGGCGAGCGCGGTACGAACAGAGGAGGGGACAGAGGAGGGAGTCGGAGCACACCAACTGATCAACTGGCCGGAGAACACTAGTCGATCGGTGTGTGACCAGCGGGTGGACGTGGCGGGTGTCACGATGGATGGCGACCAAATGGTGCACTGGCGTCACATCATGGGAGCGGGTCGGGGCAAGGGGTGGTGTGTTGGAGGAGACCGGTGGACCGGATCGCACACACCACTGATAGACACGAGCGAGATCGACGAAGCGGGCTGAAGGTGGTCAGAGAAGCGGGGCCATGCGTGGCACAGGTCGAGGCAACGGGGTCGTGCGCGGCGCGAACGGAGGCAATAGGGTCGCATGTGGCATAGGTGGAGACGACGGGGTCGTGTGTGGCGCGGTCGAAGACGACAGGGCCACACATGGAGCGGAAGAGGTCGTTGTGAGCGGGGGTAGGGGAAGAGGAGGTACTTCGACGGGATCAACATCGAGGGGAGAGTTGAGGTCGAGAGGTGGGGAGGAGCCAGCAAGGGGAAAGGCATCTTCATCGAAAAAAACATGTTGAGAGACGATGATGCAGTGGGTGAGAAGATCGAGGCACTGTTACCCTGAGGAAAAGGCAGCGAATGGATCATGGCGAAAGTTTGTTGGGGGCGGTGGCGAAGGTGTTAGGATAGCATGAACAACCAAAGGCGTAGAGATGCGTATAGGATGGGCGATGCAGAAGAGGGCAAAGAAAGGAGTGGGGTGATTGACCGCCTTGGAAGGGAGGCGGTTCAGGAGGTAGGTGGCAGTGTGGAGGCCCTCATCCCAGTAACAAGCAGGAAGGCCTAAAACAGGGGGTGCGAATGAGGTTGGTGATGGCGTGAATCATGCGCTCAACCTTGCCGTTCTGAGGGGAGGTGTAAGGACATGACATCTGTAGGTGCAAGCCGCGCGAGAGAAAGAAGGCACGAGATGTGGATTTATGGAACTCACGCTCGTTGTCACACTGAACACCACAGATGGTGCAACCGAATTGAGTCAGTACCCATGCGAAGAAGTGAGATAGGGTGGGGAAGATGTCAGACTTGCGGCGGAGGGGAAAAGTCTAAAGGTAGTCAGAGAAGTCATCTAGGATGACCAGATAGTACTGATTATCGGAAAGGCTTGGTATCAGGGATGTCCAAAGGTTACAGTGGACGAGATCAAAGGGCCAAGCGGTGTGGGACATGGAAGATGTGAAGGGTAAGCGAGTGTGGCAACCAAGCTGACAAGCATGGCAAGGCGAGGTAGCATTGCCGCGAGGGTGGGGAATGGCCAAGGTGGACGAGAGTCTAGAAAGGACGTCGTGGCTGGGTGGCCAAGATGACGGTGCCAAGTGGTGACAGAGGCAGTGGCAGCGAGGGCATAGGGTTTGACAACACGGGATGATGGCGGTGGGGCAGGAAAGCGAATATGATAGAGGGGGTCGAAGCTGTCACATCAGGCGACCATGGCACGAGTGGTAAGATCCCATATGGTGAGCCCCCAGGGATCAAATTCCATGGAACAATGGTTGTTAGTGGTGAAGCGACGAACCGAGAGAAGATTATGTATGTTGTTGGGGGCAACAAAGATGTTGTTGAGGTACAAAGGATCAGGAAGAACCGTGTTGCCTACTGAGGTGACAGGCAGAGTCGATCCATTACTGACAATGATGGAAGAAGGGGCAGGGATGGGGTCAAGAAAGAGTACCGGGATCTGGAGTGGTGTGGTACGAGGCGCCGGAGTCAGCAACCCAGTCGGTGGGAGTAGGAGTGGGCTGCGATGACATGGGGAACGAGGAGAGAGACGGGAGGCACCCCCACAGAGCCATCGGGAGTGGCGCTGGGGCCATCAGTGGCGAGCATGAGTGGTGAAGACTGCAATGCCTCAATCGTCTTGGAGACAATCTCGGCACCGCGGAACACAAACAACCCAGTAGCATGGTGGCCCTCCTGAGGGTGAACGAAGGTCGAAGGGTGGTAGAGCTCGACGCAGTCACGAAGGGCAGTGTTCATGACTCGATCAAAGGCCACGAACGTTCCGCAGAGAAGCTGGCCGTCGTGAAGGGAGACACACACACGATAGGTATGCACGTGGACCGCCGCATGACGAAGGACGGGCGTCAAGGGATCTGGCAGTAGGGAGGCCCCACGGAGTCGGATGAAGGGGACGAATGGGAGCGGCATGGGGGACCGTGACGGAGCAGGGTGAGCCCAAGGAGGGTGGAGCCCACGTGATCGCAGTAGCAGCAGAGGTGAGAGCAGGAATGATGTCCGATGCGTGGGTAGGAATGAGGATGGGCGTGGGTGCGGCAGCTGTTCCAGGGCTATTAGCTTTTTAGGCCTTTTAGTGGGATCCTGTGTATAGTCTTTTCCTATGGATTCTTTTATGTTTTTATGGTTTTGGCCTCCATAAGGAGGCTTTTGTAATGTAATTCTCTGGTCCATTTTGGACCACTATTTTCTTTTTAATATGATGATGCGCAGCTCTCCTGCGTGTTCGAGAAAAAAACGCTACTGTTTAGAAACAAGGAACTTGAGACACGCTCACTGAGCACATTCATTGTTGGTTAAGGACTGCTCTGTTTTTGACACACTGAGTAAATATTCCTTTTCTGCAATAGGGAACTGCGAATGTGTGCTGTTACGCTGGTTGGTATTGTTGGGACATACATTAATGTTTTGGTAAGGTTTTGTTTTCTTATATCACTCATGGTATCATATGCCTGTAAGTTTGTTATATGTATTATCCTTTTCAGTTTCATCATATGATTTTGCCATCGGCATTTGTAGGCTCTGTCACTGTTGTTCCTATTATTTGCAAGCTGGCTAGCCTATGTAACATTTGAGGACACACCACAAGGAAAGACCATTTTCACATCATACGGTACAACATTATATCAGATGTTTGTCCTGTTCACCACATCCAATAATCCTGACGTATGGGTCCCTGCTTACAAGTAAGCCGCACATCATTATTCCTGAAGAGTTTTGATAATTTCTTCAGATTCACTCACACATGCTCGCACATCTCTTGATTAGGAGCTCTCGTTGGAACGCCCTGTTTATTGTTATTTATGTGCTGTTAGGAGTTTATTTCCTAACAAATTTAATTCTTGCTGTCATTTATGATAGCTTTAAAGAGCAGGTAGAATCCTTCCTTGCATCCTAATTCTCTTGATCATTAGTATTCTTATCTTCTGAATTCTTCTGTGTTCTTGCTATGCCAAAATGTAAGCTGAATGCATACTTGGAACTTTTTTGGTGAATCCAGCTTGCAAAACAACTTGCTCAAATGGACTCTATAAGGAAAAGTATTCTACAGAAGGCATTTGATCTCATCGATACTAACGTGAGTCCTTTTTTATGTTTGCTTGGACATTGATGTACTATCCAATTCAGCAGTAATATATGTTCCCTTTTTCTGTGCATCAGGGTCAGGGCTACCTTAACAAAGAACAGTGCATATCGTTACTGGATGAGCTAAACAAGTACAGGTAACCAAAGTGTCTCCTTTCACCTTCTGGTGCATTAGATCTTGTCAAATCTTCCTGGAGAACTGTCCTGTTCATAACCAATAGATTTTTCTCAGTAAGGATAGGATGATGCTAATTAATATCAGTATTTTTGTTCCGGCACTCTAATTATATTTCAGTATTCGTAATCTGAAATATCTTTTTTGGTTTCATCCCCAAAATTTAGTATACCCTTTAACTACTCTAATTATGCATCATCTTATGCTGTTTGTTTTCAGTTTTACACTTTTGGTGTAGCGATTGGTGCATAATAACATTTTGCAACAGTGGTTATGGCGGTCTTGAGTTACTTGATTCTTTGTTAATTTAACATAGTAGGGATTCAACATGCTAAAGATTTAACACTTTATGTACACATCATTGAATTGTTGGTGGCTGTTAGATCATGTCATGAAACCTCTTTTTAGGTCGTTGCCCAAAACCTCGAGGGAAGATTTTGAACTAATCTTTTCCGAGCTTGATCGGAGTGGTGATTTCAAGGTATGACCCCACCTCCAAGCCCACACACAAAAATGGGCTACTATAATAATTTGGTATATTGATTATACCTTTTTTAGTGTTCATGATTTTTCTAAAGCCTTATTGGAATTTTGAATTTTTAAAAATAATGTGTCGTCGATATTCAAAATATTATCTCAAGATGGAATGTTATTGAGCTCCAAAATGTTTGTGGTTCGCTTCTGTTTCATATTTTTCATGTACATTTGAATGTCTACCATTTATAAATCAGGGAATGAATTATTTCTTAAAGTTCATTAGCAGCATGATGAAGAAAAAGTAGGCATTTGAGTGCTCCATCTGGTGGAATAGACCAGTGTACATCTTCTGCTGCATGCTTATGTTTAAGCATCTGTGCAGAAATGTTAGTCAAAGATTGGTTTCTCTACTTTCTGAAAGTTTTTAAGTTTTTGGACAGTAATTAAAAAATTCAGAGAAAATTAAGTAAATATAATGTTGAAATTCTGCTAGGTGCCCAGTCTGTTATCTATTTCCTCTAACCTTTGATTTGTCAAAACATATATATACTTTCATATCAATACTGATGGTTCTAAGTCATATACCCTTATACAGGTTACCTCCGAGGAATTTGCTGACCTATGCAATACTATTGCAATAAAATTCCAGAAAGAACCACCAGTATGTTGACTGCTTCAATTGCTCATAATACTGTGTTTATCATGTGTCATGAAAACCGTGCTCATATTTGGACGAGGCTTGATTCAGTGTAAACATTTGTGTAATGTACAAGCACAAGCTATAATTCTGTAAAAGCATATTTCAAGTTTTCAACTCATAGTTTTATGAAATCATATTCTTATTGCAATTCTATCATTTTACAAGGCCTGTAACTATATTTTTTCTCAAACACGCAGGAGAGCTGCACATCATTCCATAAAATATGGAGGGAAAAACAGCACAAGGGCCAACACACACCCACACACACGCCCACCCGCTTACACACACACACACAGCCAAATAACACACCAGGGAAGCACCACCATGCCCCAACCTAGGTCATGGACAAAAGCTGGGAGAAAGGACAACCCCTTAGCATCATCAAGACACCACAGCCTACACTCATCACTGGCTAAAGTCAAGGAACACACTCATTACGGCGCCTCCAAATACTCCTCCTAAAATCACTAGAGATAGTCCTGTTACTCTTGACCAAAAAGGGGGCATCAAGGGGCTGATTTGATGCACTGTTCCAACTACTAATAATAATGCCTTAGGATTTGTGTATTTAATTTTTGGGAGAGCAGAAAAGCACTAGTTGTCAGCACTAATTAGATTAGAAAATTATATGTCTACCATTAATACAAAAGTGATGTTTTTCAGATCAAAACTAGTGATATTTCAATCATTTACTTTTATTGAAAGGGAGAAATGGCTGGTTGCAGGAGCTAAGGGTCTATCCTTTCTAGTTGCTCCCAGTACCATTGTCTGAGAATAGTTGTATCTTCTTAGTTGTGCATGGGTTGTTTTCTTTATGCTTGTTTCTGGCCCTTTTCTTTCTTCCTACTTAATATATTGAGGCGTAGTCCTCCTGCGTTTTTCGAGAAAAAAAATTGTTGATTCCATGCGTTTGTAACTGAAAATTTGACCGGTTTGTATTTTTGTTTTCGTCTTTGCAGCCTTCATATCTGGAGAAATACCCATCTTTCTACCATTCACCACAGTGTGAAAGGTTGAAGTCCTTTGTACGGAGTCGCCTGTTTGAGTATATTGTTGTCTTTGTTCTTCTGGTGAACCTAATTGCTGTCGTTATTGAAACAACGGTATGGCGTTGCAACATTATTTCCTTTTTCTCCACATTTTATATTTGTCTCAATTTCGTAATGAACAGTCATAGTTTCTTAATGTTTACTTGGCTGCATAAAATGATAATTTGAACAATAAATATGATTGTAATCTATAACCTTCATGCTTTTGACTTCTTAGAGGTCAAATGTATTGAATCATTGGACTACATGTTGCAAAGCCTCAAATTTTAAGTGTTTCTTTTACAAATGAAAAAAATAAGAGCAATTCGTTGTATTGCTAGAAGGTAAACTATCATGTTTCATTCACTAAGTATGTGATCCATGTTAAATATATGTTTTTGTCCCGCATGAGGAACCTTCAGGAAGGTTGGTTTGTTCATATTCATGTTTAAACTTGTAATATGTTAGGATTCTTCTTCTAAAACTTGTATATGCATTAACAATTTTAGTTAAAGAGTATACATTAGTTTTACTAGTTGGGTTAGTTATTTTGTAAGACAAGTAATTTTGAAGCAGAGGCATGATGTAGCTTAATTTTGTGGCTTCTGTTGAATTTCAACTTTAGCAAGTAGCACTCAACTTGGTTGGGACTAAAAGCTTTGTTGTTGTTGTTGTTGTAGGCATGAAGTAGCTAACTTTATTTGATTTCACACCATCTCATCTCATGTCTTCTCCATGTGTGCTAAGCTCCAGAAGGTTCTCCAATCTCGACTAGCCCCTGCGTCGCTCCCCCGTGTGGCCGACTCGGGCGGCACCAAACCCTAGCCGCCGCCGTTCCACTCTCCCCTTCTCTCCGTCTTGACGTTGCTAGAGGGGTTGGCCGGGATGCCCGCGTGGGCCCCTAGGACAGGGACGGCGAGGCATACGTCTAGTTGGCGTTGTGAGCGCCTAGATCCACGAGGGGAGGGAACTCGTGGCCGAGGCGTGGTCATGGTGACCGTGGCGGAGCCATGCGCCCGCGTGGGCATCATAGGTGGAGGCGCAGTGATGGTGGTGATGCCTACTCGCGGAGTAGCGACTGTTTGCGGTCTGGCCGAATCCGCGTCGTGGCCAGCCGTTGCGGCCCTCTTACGCGGATCTGGGATGGCTACTCCTGGCGGCTCAGGGAGGAGCTACAGGGGCCGCGCGCTGGCTGCCGCTGGGTTGCTGGCGGGGGTGCGGCGGCCACTGGCCCTCGCTAGCTGTCGATCGACGCCACGGGTAGTAGTAGCATAACGAACATCTCCTGGTGGTGGGGGTGAGACCCTCGAGGTGGTTGCGCTCGTCGGTAGTCACAGTGGTGTGCGAGGTGGAGGGTGTACTGCATCGGCTTGGGGGTGGTGTTGTGGCTTCGACTTGGACTGCTTTGTCTTGTCGGTGGTGCTGTGGTGGCATAGCTGATGTCGGCCTGCTCTGCTGTTGCTGGCGGTGTGGTGGTTGCACGACTGTCGGTGGCTGAGCGGTGGTTCTCTAGTGATGTCATGGTGGCGTGATCGGTAGGACCTGGCTACCTCTTCATGGTGTGCAAGCGAGGGTCGAGGCTATCGGACGTGCCGATGGTGGGCGGTGGTGACCGTTCGGCAGGCTTCTCGTCGAAGGGTACAATCACTGCCCCACTAGAGTAGCTCCTCAGCCGTGTGCATTGGGACGAGTGGCGGTAGTGCAAGCCTTGTCCGCTCTCTGGGCCGATGATGACGTCGCTGTGGGGCGTCGTTTACTTCCTTGGAAGCGTCTATCGACATATCCCTGTCCCTTTGCATAGCGTGCTATCTTCTGGGGGTGTAAACCCTGACCTTCGGGTCAGGCAACGGCGGCTCCATACGTCGCACCCTTTCTTGGAGGCGTCACTTTGGAGGATCGCGCCAGCTGACTTGCTTGGTGATGTGTGCTGCGGCGAAGTCGGAGCTACTATGTTGATGAGGTGCGACTTGGCTCAGCAACGATGACGCCCAATGGACTCTTTCGGGTGATGTTGGTTTTGTTTGTAGGAGTTGGTTTGTGGTCTGGTGCAGGAAGTTGGAGCTGCTAAGCCTTGGTGCTAAGCTCGACAATGATGACTTGTGCCAGGCTATAGGGACCGCACGACGAGGTGTGAGTGGAGTAGAGCAAAAGCGTTGTGTGACATGTGTTGATGTCCCAATCCAACCGACCGGTTTTGTTGTTCTAGTTGGTTCGAGTGTTGTGCGGCGCGTGTTGATGCCCAATCCAACTGCCCGTTGTTGCTTGGGCCTTTGGCGCTCCGGGCGTCTGTTTGCTCCCGGTGCTCGGCACTGTGGCTCCAAGCTCGTTGGTGAAGAATCGGAGCTGCCTTGCGTAGGGTGTGTCGAGGCTAGGCAACGATGGCACACCGCGGTCTTTTGCCTTGTGTGTCGGTGTTTGGGTGTAGGCGTCGTCGAGTTCCTTTGGCCGTGTACAACCCATCTTGGACGTCGGAGCTACTTGTCCCTTATGTTGAGCTCGGCAACGATGACTTTGGACAACGATGACTCTGGATGAGTTTTTGTGTGAGGCTTCCGTTGTCTGGATTGTTTGAGGGTCCTTCCACCGGTTTCTCTGTCGTGTACCCTGTGTAGGTTTTGGGTCCGGTTTTTCCTTAAAAACAGGGTCAATTCCATTCTTCTTATTTGAGAGGCACTGCCATTACATTTCAAAAAAATTGTCGCCTTCATGTCACGAACTTGTATGATCTATCAATCAAGTGCAGCATGTTTTCCATGTGCTGGATGCCATGATACCACACTAATCATGACTTCCCTGATGATGATGTTCTAGCTACTCATATGATGATATGAGAATGCACACAAAACAAAAATGGAATATGTAATCTTGACATTTTTTGAACAAGAATTCTAAAACTCTGCTAGAACAGCAATCATTACAAAATTTTATGAGGATTCATCACCATATATATCCTTTTACTGGCATCATTGAAAGCCATGATTGTTCGATGTCTTGTTTCTGCGGAAACAAAATATATAATAGATGCTTCTTAATGCAATGATATGCAGCGTATTTGAGAAAAAGTATATAATACATACAATAATGTACCTTTGTTTTAAAATATAAAGTGGAATTGAAATTAATGTATTAGCACATGATAGTTTGAGTAAAATAAAATGCAATCTCTTGGCTGTGATCTTTGCAGCTAGATATAGAGAACAGCTCTTCACAGAAAGTGTGGCAAGAAGTGGAATTTGTCTTTGGTAAGTATATTGTGGTGAACAGGTCCTTAACCACTCTCATGGAATTTATAAACCATATATTGTCTTTCCTTTATTACCATGAATGCTAATACTAAACTTATGTTGTAGGATGGATCTATGTTGTGGAGATGGCACTTAAAATATTTTCATTAGGATTTGGCGCCTATTGGATGGAGGGTCAGAATAAATTTGATTTTGTGATTACTTGGACTATTTGTAAGTGTAACCTCAGTTCTAGAAGAGTTTACTTGTATTGTTCCTTTTTTTTCCATTTTGCATTATATTAAGAAAAAATCGCTTGCACTGTGAAATTTTGGTATTAAAAGATAAGTTCCATTTTTACAACAAAAACCTGTGAATTCGATGGATCGTGCATTGCAGTGACTTTTAAGAACAGAAATCTATATATGTTACATAATAATGTTTACATGTCGATAGATAAGGTAGTAAGGTACTGTTTTCCAGTGGTTAGTCTTAGATCTAATTTGAGTGGTAATCAACTTTCCTAATTGTAGCCATGTTTTCGTACAGAACAAATTTTCTTTTGGAAAGCGCAGGAGAGCTGCGTTTCATTGATCAAAGAGAGAAAGAAGGCCCCATACAACCCCAACTCATACGGGCCATGTATGAGAGAAGGGAACACACACCTCTAGGATAAGCAATAGAAAGAAAACACACACTTGACCTGACCCTAACCAGGAACTAATTAGTTCCACAAATGCTGAAGGCTTGGAGATTTTTGGCTCCTGCCAGGCACCACAGGCTGTGCTCATCCCTAAACTTAGACAAAATCAGACTAACAGAGGGAGATTCAGCCTTAAAAATACAATCATTCTGATGCTTCCATATACTCCAGGCTCCTAAGAAGATCAGGGAGTTCAATCCTTTTCTTTTCTCCTTATTGATTTTTCTCGAAACCTTTCTCCACCATTCAGTAAAATTATTATCTTGTTGTCTGGGGGCCCAGGTTGAGAGATTCAGAGTAGAGAACAGAGAAAACCAGACTTGTCTGGCAACCACACAAGAAGTTAACAGATGTTGGATGGTCTCATCCTCTTGATCACAGAGGAGACATCTGTTTGGATGAGGTAGGCCCCTTCTAGCAAACCGATCAGAAGTCCAACATCTATTTCTGACAGCCAACCACATAAACATCTTGCATTTGTTTGGCACCCATGTTTTCCAGATTCTCTTCCATTGTTCAAAGGTACTAGAACCCTCAAAGAAGGCCCTGTAAGCTGATTTTGAGGAGAATGCCCCATCTGATTCTAGTTTCCATGTATGTCTATCTTCCTGATCAGTTAAGGTCACATCCTGAATATGATCCTAGAGTCTGAAAAATTCTGCAAAATGCTGCCAGGAAAACCCACCTTAAATGTCATCGACCCAATCATTATTAACCAAGGACTCAACAACAGATTTTCTTCTTACAGAACAAATATGACCGTGCCAGATGCATGATGCTTGTTAAACTTCAAGATTTTCTCTATCTGTTTTTAGAACACACAGGAAAGTTGCATGTCCTTACATTCAGAGGATAACATAAGAAGCCAAATATGTAAAATGTACAAGTAAAAGATAATAATAAGCTACAAAATGCAGACGACGTGGCTCTCTTCCTAAAACCAGAGCCTAGGGACCTAAACACTGCTGTGAGGATTTTGGATCTGTTCGGGGATGCTTCGGGGTTGAGAACTAATATGGCAAAGAGCAGTATTGTACCCATCCGTTGCACACACGCTGATTTGAATTTGGTCCAACAGCTCCTTCCCTGCAGATTTGAGACTTTTCCAATTAAATACTTGGGTCTCCCTCTCTCCCTGAAGAAGTTATCTAAAGCTCAGCTTCAGCCTCTTATTGACAAGGTGGCTGATCTCTTACCGGCTTGGAAAGCTGACCTGATGACCCGTGCTGGCAGAGCTACCCAGGTGCAATTTGTGCTCACTGCTACTGTTATTTATCAAATGATGGCTTTGGATTTGCCTAAGTGGGCTATTAAAGCAATTGATAAAATCCGCAGTGGGTTCTTGTGGCGAGGGCGTAAAGAGGCTAATGGTGGTCATTGTATGGTGGCCTGGGGCAAGGTAACACGCCCCAAAGAGTTAGGGGGGCTTGGTATCTCTGATCTTCAATGCTTAAATAGGCCCCTTCGTGTTAGATGGATTTGGCTCCAAAAAACTGATTCTTCCAAACCTTGGACTGATTTGCCATTCCATTCAAACCGGTTCTTGGATAGCTTGTGCTCTTTGGCAATTGCCTCCATAGTGGGTGATGGGCAGTCCACTCTTTTTTGGCATGACAGATGAATCCTGGGTCAGAGGATTGCAGACTTGGCCCCTCATGTTTTTAGTCTGGTTCCTAAAAGGCTGGTGAAGCGAAGGACAGTGGCTGATGCTCTGTGTAGCTCATCATGGATTGGGGATTTAAGGGGAGTGGTATCTTGGGAGGTCATTGCTGACTTCATTTTGCTGGCAGATGTTGTGGCTGACGTTGATCTTCAACCGGGAGTTCTAGATAAACATTATTGGAGGTTCTCTTCCAATGGTATCTATTCGGCCAAACTGCTTATGAGATAATGTTCTGTGGTTCTACCTCCATGGCGGGCTTTGAAAGAGTGTGGAGCACCTGGGCGCCGCCTAAGTGTCAGTTTTTCCTCTGGTTGGTCCTACATAATAAATGTTGGACGGCTGACCGGCTCGCTAAGAGGGGTCTTCCCCATCCTAGTTCTTGCCCCTTATGTGACCAGGAAGGAGAGTCTATTCATCACTTGCTTGTTTCCTGTGTCCTCGCGAGGCAATTTTGGTATCTTCTTCTCCAACGTGTCGGCCTGTCCGCCCTCTCCCCCGGGATGGAAGATATCAATTTTGAAGCTTGGTGGAGTAGATCGGCTGAGGTTACTCCTAAGGACCTCAGAGATGGCCTTAACTCCTTGGTGATCCTTGGGGCTTGGACTATCTGGAGACACCGCAATGACTGTGTTTTCAATGGTGCTCAGCCTTCTATAGCTGGATTGCTTACCTCAGCCAGTGATGAGTTCAATATGTGGTGTTTTGCGGGGGCCAAAGGCTTGACCCGTCTTTCGGACCTAGCTTTTGTGTTCAACCCCGGTTAGGAGGTGGTTATTCCTAGTGTTGTTTGTGTGTGTATGTGTGAGTGGTGTGTTAGGTCATTGTAATTATCATCCTTCTTTTAATGAAATGATACACAGCTCTTCTGCGTGTTCGAGAAAAAAAACAATATAGTTTGTTTATAAAGCCTTCTGAGCTACAAAGACACCTTTTCCTCAATATTCAGGGAGTTAGCATACATCTCCTAAAGTTCTCACTGTAAATAAGTTCACGACAAGATGCTTGACGTGAATATTTATTTCGTTTCTATGAGGGGAAGTCATAGTGATTTTAAAAAATAAGTGTACTAGTAAATTATGCTGTAATATCTAATTTCTCATTTCTTGCAGTTATTGGAGAGACTCTGACATTTGCCTTCCCATCAACGCTTCCTTTTCTTTCAAATGGAGAGTGGTAATTCACTGTTTTGGGTGCACTACTTTCAAAATTTTAGTCTAGTCCTTGTAAATACACATCGTCCTTACAAATATGCCTAGAAGTCTAGAGGGCTTGGAAGTCTCTAAACATGTGAATAATCAAAATTATGCATCTATGTTAAGCTATTATTCAGTTTCCATTATATTGCAAATGCAAGTCAGGAACCTGCCACCGTCACAATTATGTTGAGCTATATGTGTTAATGATTCAGAGTGTACTCCCAGAGTTGTCCTGTCTTGTACGCCTGTACTCCTAAGAATTGTAAATTCTGTATTTTTGTCATTGAAACAGGTTTCAAGATGATAGAGCACTGATAAAAACCTCTGACATCAATTTCTTGTTGATTACTGTAACAATCTTGCTGTCAAATATGTGATCCATTTTCCTCTGATTTTTGTTTTAACAGGATTCGATATCTTCTCCTTGGAAGGATGTTGCGTTTAACAAGAATTTTGTTGCAAATTCGGCGTTTCAGAGCATTTGTTGCAACATTCTTTACCCTCATGTCTAGCTTGTTGCCATACTTGGGGACTGTGTTTTGCATACTTTGTGTATATTGCTCCATTGGTTTACAGGTAGGGGTGGAAACGAAACGAGCCGAACCCGGCTCGGCTCGCTCCTCTGGCGAGCCTAAAAAGTTTGTTTAGCTCGACTCGCGAGAACGTGAAATCGCTCTCCAAAATATAATATAAAATCTCAAAAAATTAAGTAACATATGTTAGATTAATAAAATAAATATATTATTAATATAATATAGAAAATAGGTTAATTTTGTACAGTAATCTCAAAAAACATAAAGTAATTGTGTATTTAGCACCTATAATATTGCTAATTAGGATTTTACGTAACAAATTGTTGTTGGGTCGAGCTACGAGCCAGCTCGCGAGCTTCAGCGAGCTGAGCTGGCTCGCTTTTTTCTCGAGCCAGAAAACAGGCTCGGCTCAGGTTCGTTCTATGCACCGAGCTGCCGCGAGCCTGAGCCGGTTCGTCGAGCTTTTTTCCATCCCTATTTACAGGTCCTAATATAATTGTGCTTTAACGTGATAAATTTTATGCATAAACTTGAGAGCTTAGTTCTTATTAAACACATAGCATTTATGGTTAGTTATCACAGCTATGAAGTAAGCAATTTAACTTAAATCTACGGTGTGTAAAGGGCTGCAATTTACTGATTCAGTTTGTTTAGTTGAACATATTAAGTTGCATGCACCAACCAATTCAATCCAAAAGTTTAAGAGTGGATATAATTTAGGCTCTTTTAGGTCTCAGACGTGGAATAGGAGCGAGCAACAATTATTTTATTTAATCGCGCTAATCAGGATTTGAATTTGAGATCTCTAGCTTTGATACTATATAAAGTGGTATGCACCAACTAGTTCAACCCAAATGTTTAAGCTAGTGAAGAGATATGGACAATTCAACAGTGATAACTGCATATGCCTGATAGCTAGATGTTTTTTTTCTTCTCTTTGATCACAAATTACTTGTAAAACACGTTGCTTGGGCATTTCCTGAGCTGAACTACATGCATTCATCGTTGAAATACCATAGGCATTTTTACATCCCAATCTGTCTCATAAGATGATAGTTTTGTTTGCAGTTTTTTGGTGGCATCGTGTACGCAGGAAACTTGAAGTTGGAAGAAACAGATCTCTTTGGGAACGAGTATCCTTTTTTTACTTGATCTTCACGTATACTTCTACAGTTTGTCCTGGCTCACATAGCCTCTATACTACAACTTTAACTACGAAACCAAAATATACTATACCCATTAATGTCAATTTTTCCCTTGACGTATATAGTTATCTTCTTTTCAACTTCAATGACTACCCAAGTGGTATGGTTACTCTGTTCAATTTGTTAGTCATGGGAAATTGGCAAGTCTGGATGGAGGTAAGAATTTCACATGCACCCTTATGTTACAATATGCTTTCTTTCTTGACCCATGTCTTTTAGGGCTGTGACACATAACCAGTTTGTTATTCACGTCCTTTTATTTTGCTTGACTTGATTTTCTAAAATCTAAGGAACTAGCTTGAAGTACTTGTGTAGTTATGTCTATTGCCCTGAAACTTCCCCCTCAATTTTTCACGGTTTCTAGATTCTGTCTAAACGATTTTTAGAAGATTTCTGCCAGAAGTATTGAACCAATTTTGTATTGGATGGCATTGTTTTCCCTAACCCTTCCCATTCTTTCAGAGCTATGCACACCTGACTGGAAGTTCTTGGAGCCTGGTTTATTTTATCAGTTTTTACCTTATTTCAGTATTACTGCTGCTTAATCTGGTAAGCTATTGTTTTTTTCTTTTAACAGTTGGTCCAGGTTTCTGCATGATATGATTTTTCTAATTTTCATAACAGAAACTTTGTTGGTTATGATTGGTTTGTAATTAGCTTTAAACTTTATTCAGAAATTATACTTCCAAGTATGTTTTTAACCCTTTTTGTTGATTAGATGTCTTGTCACCGTATGGTCTTGGCTTTTGTATTTTCAGATTGTGGCATTTGTGTTGGAGGCGTTTTTTGCTGAGATGGAACTGGAGAAAGCTGGAGAAGCTGATACGCAGGTTAGACAAGTATTTCTGCTCATAAGAGATTATTATTACTCTACTCAGAAAATTGGTGTAAGTCAGTAATTAACTAAGGAAATGCCGGTACCGTATTTGCTAATGAAGCCAGAACCCAGTTCTCATGGTTACTGTCCTTTTACTACTTTTATATACCCGAATTCATTGTATTGTTTTAAAAAGTTTGAAAATTCGCCTATCACAACTTAAGAGGTTTAAATTCTCTAGGTTTGGTAAGGGAATTTCAATGTAGAACTAACAACACGTATGACATAGCACCTTTGTCCGCACCAGATACTTGGTGAAGAATTTGGCACACTTAGATTTAAAAAAACTTTTTTATCATTTTGTCGCCATTTTATTTGCCAACTAAATATTTCATTAAAAGCAGTTACACAGATCATTGTAGCTAAGAAGAGTTTCAAAAACCCACTCCTAATCTTGTTTTTTTGGCAAGATTTTCTTTTAAAAATACTCTCTAACAACTTATCTCAACTCCTAATCTTTTGGCACTTAGCGAAAACCGACTCAATCACGTAAAAATATACGCGTGCCTATGGGTTGGCCAATCTAGAGGTGGAAGGATGTGGGAAAGAATAAGAAATAGAATAAGGTTGGTAATGCAAATATACAACAAGGAAAAAGGTATAAAAGTGGTTAGTGTGATTTAGAAACAGCCCGAGATTTCTGATGCAAAATTATTTTATATATTTTAGGAGCTAAATTTTGGAAAACTGATAGAGAAACCCAGCAAATATATATGCTTCCAACTTTTTTTAATCACTTCTATAATTCATTGGTTTATCGATTACTTTTTTGGGAACTGTCGGAGATGCTCTAATGTTGAGGGCATTTGCCCACCCTTACAGGATTCTACCCCACAAGGAAGAAACAAGCGGCGATCCATGCGGTAATCAACTGAATCATATTTGCTCTAAGTTCTTCCTACGTTACTGTTGCATCATTTGCTTACAAAGTGCCGACGTGCTGCAGTGTGAGGACGAAGGGTACTATGGTTGACATTCTTCTGCACCATATGTTGAGCAATGAACTTGATGGATCTCAAAACTCGGATTGATTACTCATCTTAATGGTACCAGACCACTAGTACTACCCTGCTGTTCTTTTTAACTTCGACCATGGCTTCCGTTATGAACACCTGTCTCATCTCTTACTCTACAGCACCCGAGACTTCGATTGGTAATTTATATACCATACGTATAGCTTAAAGTGACACAACGGATACTGACAGATGCTTATTTATCTGCAATTTCAGTCAATATATATATATATATATATATATATATATATATATATATATATATATATATATATATATATATTATCCCCTACATTTTGTTTTAGTTTTTATATATATCTTCTACAGCCTTCTGATTTCTGACAGTGTGGAATATGCCGTATTGAGTAGACAGTATTGGTTGTATTAAGCAACTCGTATGAAGCGAAATAACAGTTCAAAGGTGCCCAGTCTTCTCCCCTCCCAAATTATTGATGAACTCTAGATGCAATTGGTGATTCTTTCTTTGGAGAGATGCAATGCAAGTAAGGCTGATATACACATCCATCAGTCTACTAGTAAGCAACTGGCTGAAGATCTATACTAACTGGATAGTAGAGACCCATCTGTTAGCCATCCAAGAGCATCTTTATTAGCTTCCCAATAGCTTAGCTCTTTCTTTTTAGGCGATCACCAATACCTCTTTCACTTTTCCTCAAATAATCAGGGAGTTGTATATTCTCTAACAAAAAGGACCTACTTCGTTAGGGGAGGCAGCCCCAAGTCTTTACATAGTAGGTAATAGTACTGACAAGATTAGGGAGCGCCCAAGTAGGTGGTATGACACTTTTCTACTATATATAATCTTCTATCTTTAACATATATAACATTCCATCTTTTAACACACTGGTCGACTTCTTCCATGGCATGCCTTTGCCAGCCTCCACCTTGTGTCTGCACCTCGACATTCATAGTGAACTCTATGGTGAGCCCGTGTTGCATATCTCGTTCGAGGAGCGCCACGACCTCCATGTGATGGGAGATCGAGGAGCGCTGCACATTTGCGGTTAATGTCGGTCGTCCGTTTGCATCCATGGTCAACCACCACCTTCGCACCCACGGTGGTCGGCGACGACCGTGTTAGATTATGTATGTAGTTTTGGTTACGTTGGACTTGAGTTATATTAGGGATGAGGATAGAGTTGGAGTCGAACTTTGTATTCTATGAGACAACTTATGTTGTAACTATGAGACGATTTGGTGGCGGCTAGTTTGGGTGGCAGCGAGGTCACGAGGTCGTCCGAATGCTGTTGTAACTACTGTTGGAAGATTGCACACTTTTAAGTTTTTCTAAAGTAATCACTACATAAATAATGAATAATTCATGCATATAAAATAAAAGTATGACCACATAGCTGATTAAATCTATCTTAAATGCATCTATGGAAACGACACAAGTGAGGAATTCATTATTACTCAACGGTGAGGTTCGCTCAAGTCTGATCGAAGATGAGTTTGAGGTGTCATTAAGCTCATAGATGATGTAGCGTGGGCTGATGAGGGTGGTGACCATCTGTCATGGTCATTGTCCCCCGAACCGCCTCCAACATTCTTCATGTGAGCCGTTTCTGATATAGGCAAGAACACACTAAGTGTTGACTGATACCCCCCCTGACTCTTGCTAATCAATCAACTAAACCTTGTGGGGTTTGGTCTTGAGGTCCTCAGATCTCACTATCACACACACCGTGCGAACAATAAGAGAGAGAGAGAGAGAGAGAGTATTTGTAAGAAACATAGACACTAGATGAGGAAACTTGAAGAAAAGCAAACAAAGTGATGAATAAAGGAGTGATGGATTGCTTCATGTGTTACTAACAACATCGAGGAGGGAGGTAATGTTGATGAGATGGTGTCAAGATGAGGGGAACTACATAACTACAAGAGGAAAGGAGAGAAATCAGATCAAAATAGTGGTGGAATTGGCCTCATGAACGGCATCAAGATTTAACAAGATTTGTGGTATTGACCTGGACACCACGTACGTCCTTGTGACGTAATATCTCGATATTATAACTTACAACATTGAGCCGTGCAATCTTGACGTGATAGGTCATAATACCGATTCTTAGAGTACAAATACGATAATAGTTAAACCAATGTAAACTTAAAATTTTGAAGGAAAAAAACTAAAATAAAAAATCAGACGAACTCACTACCCTCTGAGCTAGAAGTGATAATAGGTCGTGACCTAAATGTTTTTTATAAAATAGTAGAGTCCTAAAAACTTATAGCGTAAAATCTGGAAAATTAGAACCGTCCCGCCTTGCTCCCGGCTCCTCCCCGGCGGCGCACACGCGCACTACTCCCTATCGTGTGCACGCACAACTCCGAAGTCCGAACCAGGCTTCATGCACGTAGCCAAAGTGGGGCGACGTGCAGGCAATGCCTCGGTAAACGCGAGCCGCCCTGTACTTTCCGCGGACCGGCCCCATGCACGCCTTCCACTGATCGCCATCATTGCACAGATGGTTTAAGCGAAAACGGAACCGATTGTAGTACTAGTATTGTATAAAAACACAGCACCGAACGCTGTTGCCGCTGTTAGGAAACCTTTCTTGGGCCAGGAAGGCCCATGTGGCCCATATGCCTGAAACCCTAGTTTTGTCTGTAAATAGAGAGGAGATCCTCATATCATGTAACCTTTGGAGAGCAGCACCATATAGTAACAAAGAATCAGTTCCTCTCTACACTCTTGTCTCCTTGTATTCTACTATTATTCAGTTAAGCAGCCCTTGGACTACACTCGGTAGCAAGGGGTTCTTAACACGTTATCACGCACGTGGCTCTACTAAGGAGATCGAGGAAAAAGGTACTAAGAAAGGTGTTGAACTCATATATTTTATGCATAGTATGTTCTTTATTTTCTATTCAACACATGCATGAAAAGTACACATCCCAAGCTGATTTATCGCCGACACAAAGTCGATGGAGTGTACATGTGACTGCTGCTGACTTGAAGTCGCCAATACACGTCGATCAATCACATATGATGCAAAAAAAAGCAACACAATGTTAGCTCTGCGTCACTGCTCCAGCGAGCGAACGCTGCACCCTTGCCGCTCTAGAACGAGGACGCGCAGGAAGAGTCGTAGCCGCCGTCTCGCCGTACGAGCACGCGGGCACGCGCATAGCCACCGCCTCGCCGCTGACGAAGCGCGGTACGGGCATGCATAGCAGCTGTAGGCCACAACCACCACAGAAGTAGCCTCGCCGTCCAGCTCGCAGCAGCCATTGCTCGGGCATGTGCTCCCTGCAGTCCTGCACGACTGCACCAACCAGAACCACACGCCGTAGTGGCCCTGCAAACCCTGCATAGTACACATTTTGTAGTGGAAGCCACAGATTTGCAACGTGCAAAAAAAAGGAGCTTTGCATTTTATAGATGGAAGCATGGGCACCATCCACGTCTGGCGTCCCACACATGTCAAAAGCATGGCATTTAATGCATGGGAACAGCTAATTGGTGCCCCGGTCTTCCAACCGTCAAGGCCAGTGTAATATGACTACGCGTGTACCGAAGCGGCAAAGCGTCACAGCCATGCCCACAAAGCACACGCACCTGAATCGAAACGTTGGTACAATTCTCAAGAAAAGAAAAAGAAAAGAAGTAGCCTAAATGAGTTATTTATATTAAAAAACATTTTGCTACCAATTTACTTTACCGCTGAAATATTATAAAAATATATATAAGAATTATTAAGACTTAGTAAAAAATGTTTCTATACATTTATGTTTATTATGTCATTTATTTTCTTGCATTTTTTTTCATTCTCTGAAATGATTACCAGAAGTAATCTAATTATGAAATTTATCACATGTAGATGACTGGTATTGTGAGCCGTGAATTTGAGGTGTTGGCCCCGCATGGCCAAAACTACCTCACGTGGGCATCTGATGTGCAAATTGTGCTTGGGGGCAAGAAGCTCAAAGTTGCAATCGGGCTTGGCCAAAAAGATGAAGTGGCTACCGACGAGCAAAATGACCAAGCATTGCACTTTCTCCGGCATCATCTCTCGCCTACACTCAAGAATGAGTACATGTCAGAGAGAAAGGCAAGCAACCTCTGGAATGCATTGCAACAACGTTTTGAGAGGTTAAAGTACACAGTCTTGCCCCAAGCACAGCAAGACTGGGCTCGCCTTAGATATGCCGACTTTAAAACTGTGGGAGAATACAATGCAGCATTGCACCGAATATGCACCAAATTATCTCTTTGTGGTAAGGTGATAACAGATGAGGAAAAGATTGAAAAAACCTTGTCTACCTTCCACCCAAGCGCCATCCAATCTGCTCGCAACTATCGACAAGACGCATACAAGCAGTATAGCGATCTTATCGATATAATGCAAGTAAATGAGGCACAAGATGATGCTTTGAAGACGAACTTCAATGCTTATCCAAATGGAAAGGGCATTAGCACTGAAGTTAATGTCGCCTCATACAAGATAAGAAAGCCTATCCAGAGAAAGAGAGGCAAGCATGGTGCTGGCAAGGGAAAGAAAGAAACCACAGTCAATCCCATCAATGCTCACGGAAAGAAAACAAGCAAAGAGAAGCCACAGCATAAGCCATACGGACTTCAAGACCAAACATGCTACAAATGTGGCGTGTGGGGACATTGGTCCAAAATATGCCAGTCACCAAAGCATGTCATAGAAGCATACAAGGCAAAGAACATATCCAAACAGAAACCTGAGGCACACTTCACCATGGCAACCAACAATGAAGCCATGGAAGAAAACCCTACGCTTGAAGCATCTGGCATGCCTCTTGATCTTGCAGGTGCTGTGAAGATGATTGCCACCGAAGAGAACACCTCCATAGCTCTAGTGGAGGCTGACACCGATGCCTTCCTTGATTCCATTTGAGTGCTTGCATGCACATTTATTTTTCAGAGTTCGAAAAAAAACATAATTATGGTCTGTAAGCTCTATAAGAGCATTATCTTTATTTCATGAATGTTGAACTATTTAAATTCACTATGCAATATTTCCCTTACGATAATTACTAATTGCAATAATTGTATTATGAAAGGTCTATGGAGGATATATGTATTGTCGACAGTGGCACGACAAATACCATTTTAAGGGAAACAAAATACTTTCACACGATCATGAAGAACGTTGGTAGTATTACCACAATCGCGGGAAGCGATTCATGTGTAATAGGCTCAGGTAAAGCCACAATTACACTCCCGATGGGTACTCAAATCGAAATCAAAGAAGCTCTATTATACCCTGAATCAACCAGAACTCTCTTGAGTTTTAGGGACATTCGTGCAAATGGTTTTCATGTAGAAACCACAGAGGAAAATGGTAAGGAATACCTATACATCATAAAGTATGGGGAATATGACAAAGAAGTCATAGAAAAATTCCCATCGCTAGAATCAGGGTTATATTATACTAAGATTAGTGCACCTGCAGTGTACACTTCCCTAAAGACGGTGTTTAGACATTCTGAATTATTCTCTCTATGGCATTGTCGACTAGGGCACCCTGGTCTTAGAATGATGAGAAATATCATCAATAACTCACAAGGACACTGCATAAATGTGAAACACTTCCCAAATCAAGAAGATTTTGTGTGCCAGGGATGTGCCATGGGAAAATTGATAGTGAGACCATCCCTCTTGAAAGTAAAAAATGAAATTCCTGCCTTCTTGGAACGAATCCAGGGGGACATTTGTGGTCCAATCCAACCACTTTCGGGACCTTTTCGATATTTTATGGTCTTAATCGATGCATCCTCGAAGTGGTCGCATGTATGCTTACTATCAACTCGAAACCATGCATTTGCAAAGTTGATCTCGCAAATCATCCGGATTAAAAATACTTTCCCTGACCATCGAATAAAGTCCATTAGAATGGATAATGCTGGAGAATTTACCTCTAAGGCATTTGATGATTATTGTACCGCATCGGGAATTGCAGTTGAGCACTCTGTGCCTCATGTTCATACGCAAAATGGACTAGCCGAAGCTTTGATTAAAAGAATAAAGCTAATTGCTAGACCACTCTTGCAGAGTTGTAACCTACCCAACACATGTTGGGGCCATGCCATCCTGCACGCAGCAGCACTTATCAATTTCCGTCCATCAGCATACAACATTCACTCACCAATGCAACTAGTGCAAGGAGTTATCCCAAAAATCTCTCACCTAAGAAAATTTGGATGCATGGTATATGTACCTATACCACCTCCACAGCGAAGTGCAATGGGTCCTCTCCGGAAAATAGGGATATATGTTGGATATGAGAGTGCATCCATAATTAGACACCTTGACCCAATGACCGGAGAATTGCATACGGCCCGATTCGCCGACTGTATTTTTGACGAGGATAATTTCCCATCATTAGGGGGAGGAAAAGAACCTTTGGATGAGAAATGCCGAGAAATTATATGGCAATCCATGGGAATCCCCGCTCATGACCCTCGCACCAAAGAAGCAAATCTAGAAGTTCAAAAGATAATCGATTTGCAAAACTTAGCAAATGAACTGCCTGATCATTTTTGTGATTTGAAGAGCGTGGTTAAGTCGCATGTTCCTGCACGGAATGCACCAGAGAGGGTTGAAATACCAAAGAAAATTGAAGGTATACCCGATCCTGTTAAGAGGCCTCATAACAAAAGGACAGGAACTCTGGCCTCTCAAACCCCAAATACTCGGAGACGTCCGAAGAAAAGAGGGCAAGAGGACTTGCCACAGCCGATCACAGAAATGCCCCAAAGCAAGAAGGGGAGCCAGACGAGACCTGGCACCGGGAAGGAACACATGAAGAAAAGAATTCCGGACTTAAACCTTCCAGTTGAAGAAACCGCCAACCCAAACATGTGCGCACACAAAGGCGATGAAAAACTAAAGGAACTCGCTCCCGCAACAAGAAGCAGCAGGGAAACGCAAGAAGAAATGCAAGAAGCATCCCATGATGAAATGGCCATAAACTATGTATTAACTGGAGAATGCATGAATAGAGCAACAGCCAACATAGACATATATTTCGCAAAGAAAGTTGCCTCGATCATTGATCATGACCCGGAACCGGCATCTATCGCAGAGTGCAAGAAAAGACCGGATTGGGATAAATGGAAAAAGGCAATTACTGTGGAATTAATTTCTCTAGACAAAAGAGAGGTGTTTGGGCCCGTAAGCCGCACACCATCCCACATACACCCTGTAGGTTATAAGTGGGTATTTGTCCGCAAGAGAAATGAAAATAAAGAAATATCAAGGTACAAAGCAAGGCTAGTCGCTCAAGGTTTCACTCAACGCCCTGGAGTTGATTATGAAGAAACTTACTCTCCGGTCATGGGAGGAATTACCTTTAGATACTTGATCTCATTGGCAGTGAACTTGAATTTAAAAATGAAACTAATGGATGTTGTGACAGCTTACCTATATGGAAACCTGGATACAGACATCTATATGAAAATACCGGAAGGGATCCCAGTCCCAAATCGAGATGAGAAAAATAGAGCATTATACAGTGTTAAACTTAAGAAATCACTGTATGGATTGAAACAATCAGGAAGAATGTGGTATAATCGCTTGAGTGACTTCCTAAGCAAGAAAGGCTACATAAACAACGAGGATTGCCCATGTGTATTTATACAGCGATCCCCAAATGGATTCTGTATTATATCAGCATATGTTGATGACTTGAACATCATAGGAACACATAAAGAAATTGAAGAGGCAAGCTCATACTTGAAGTCTGAATTTGAGATGAAAGATTTGGGTAAAACCAAATTTTGTTTAGGCCTGCAGCTTGAACATTTTGAAAGTGGCATATTGATCCACCAATCAACTTACACTCAAAAAGTATTAGAAAGATTTGGTCTTGATAAGGCATATCCTGCCAAAACCCCTATGATTGGAAGGTCATTACAGGTAGACCAAGACCCATACAGACCTAGGGAAGAGGGGGAGGAAGTTCTTGGCGCTGAATATCCGTACCTAAGCGCAATTGGAGCGTTGATGTATCTGGCAAATAGCACAAGACCAGATATTGCATTTGCTGTGAACTTACTAGCAAGATACAGTGCGGAACCCACCAAAAGGCATTGGAAAGGGATCAAGGACATCTTCCGTTACCTACAAGGAAGCAAGGATCTTGGTTTGTTTTATCGAAAAAATCAAGATCTAAATCTTATCGGGTATGCTGATGCTGGATACCTGTCTGATCCACATTCAGGCAAATCTCAAACTGGATATGTATTTCTTTGTGGAGGAACTGCAATTTCATGGAAGTCGTCAAAACAAACTTTGGTATCGACTTCAACGAACCACTCAGAAATTATTGCATTATATGAAGCCTCGCGTGAATGTGCATGGCTTCGAAGAATGATCAACCATATCCAATCTGCATGTGGGTTGAATATTGAGCAAACACCCACAATCATTTATGAAGATAATGCAGCTTGTGTCGCACAAGTTCAAATGGGCTATGTGAAAAGTAATCTTACAAAGCATATAAACCCTAAATTCTTCTATGCACATGAGCTGCATAAGATGAATGAGATCAAAATATTGCACACTAAGTCATGTGAAAATCTCGCAGATATGTTCACAAAGTCACTCCCTGCGTCATCTTTTGAAAGATGCGTCCGAGGACTTGGAATGATGAGACTTAGAGAACTGCAGATCTCAGGGGGAGAAACTTCACACACACCCAAATAATCTTAAACATAAATTTTAAGTACCCAAATAATCTAGAAGATTAATATATTGGGTGAATTGTACTCTTTTTCCTTTATGTGAGTTTTCATGAAAGTTTCTCACTAAGGTTTTGATGAGGCAATTCATGCGACACAACAAGCGTGAGCTATGTACTCTTTCTCCAATTTTTTCCCACTGGATTTTTATGGAGTTTTGGGACATATACATCTCGCGGCATTGGGCCAAGGGGGAGTGTTAAGAAACCTTTCTTGGGCCAGGAAGGCCCATGTGGCCCATATGCCTGAAACCCTAGTTTTGTCTATAAATAGAGAGGAGATCCTCATATCATGTAACCTTTGGAGAGCAGCACCATATAGTAACAAAGAATCAGTTCCTCTCTACACTCTTGTCTCCTTGTGTTCTACTATTATTCAGTTAAGCAGCCCTTGGATTACACTCGGTAGCAAGGGGTTCTTAACAGCCGCAACACCCTTCCCAAAGGAATTCGTCTGCTGGGTGTTTGTGGTAGGGCCTAGTTTTGAGTCCTCCTGATCAAGCGGAAAGCCTCATGACAGGGAGCATGTTTGCCGGAAGCATCCTCCTGACACAACTTTTACCGGCCGGTTCGTCCAAGCAAAAGCGCGTCGCTGGACCTCAACCTCAGCGTTCGTGTTCCGATCGAACATGGCGAATGCTTCTTTTACTATCTGCAAGTCAAATCATCATTCGTTCGAGACTAGCAGTCTAGCGCTAGCTCTATTTATAAGGGGATTAAGGGTGCTGTTAGCTTCGCATTACACAGATCCTCTGCACTCCACCCACACAAATCCAAGGCCCTAGTCTCCTACACGCTGATAGACAGGCAAACCACCTATCCTCCCCCCCCCCACCCGCCACGATTTCTTCCCCTTCCTAGCCGACACTTTACACTCACACCCTGTATTCTTTTTTTTTAAAAAAAATCTCTTTTCCTTGTAGAAGCTAGAACACACACAGTCCTAAGCTGACAAACCGGCTGCGGCTTCTGTAGAGAGACAGCCGAACAGAGCAGCAGCAGAAATGGAGCTCGCCGTGGCGCAGGTGCAGCCGCGGTACATCGTCCTGGACCTCTCCGGCGGGGGCCTCCGACGACGCCTCGGTCCACCACCCCCGGCAGCCGGCGTTCCGCCTGACGCCGCGGCCATGGCCCTGGAGGCGCATCACCGGACACGGCGGTCTGGCGCCGAAGACGACCTCGCAGCGAGCCGGCCAATGATCCAGTCAGGCGCGGTGATGGCCCGGAGCGTTCGTGCGGAAACCAGCGACGCTGACGCAGACGCCGTGTCTGGCGCAGGCACGTCTGGTTCGGAGGCGGCAGAGGAGGAGTCCGGAGACGAGGCGGATAGCTTCGACGCGTCGTTCTGCCAGGAGGGCTTTGCGAGAAAGATCGAGGCGCTGGCTGAGCTGGTAGGTATGGACGGCGCCTGCGAACCTGTGGCTGTGCTGAGCGAAGTTGTTAGGGTGATCCGGTCGATCGATACACACAGACACAGTGAGTATATTCCGTGTGCGAGCGACTAGGGGCCATCTGAAGATGTAATCTTTGTTTTTGTAATTTTGCTTTCCGAGAGATGGAGTGCGCGCGCTAAAGCTGCATAATGTTTTCCGTTTCTTAGTTTTTACTGAAGAGTAAGCATCGTTCCCTCCCGTCAAATAAAGACACGGGAAAACACTAAGGGCCTGTTTGACACACAGATTTATTTACAGTTGCAATTAGGGATGGTAATAGATCACGATTTAAATATTTCTTCATAATTTGTTAGACCTTGTATGTCTCGATCCTAATTCGATCTGATCCTTATATTGTATAATATAAAATTTAGAGCCCATTGTCACCCCTAGTTTCAATACGGTACAATGATATTTGAGAATATTATAGTATTGTTTTGTTGAACTTTATAAAAGACATTTTAAGTACATCAATATAGCCAATCAAGGGCGTAACTCTATCCTATCTGGTTGTGGCACACGACCTGTTGACACCTTTTTAGGGCGCTAATCACTCAACACGAACCAGCGGCAGTGCTCTCTGCACAGGGGCGGACAATTCGCGGCCAGGGGCCGGACGGTCCGCGGCCTGACGCGAGGCTAGAGTTCCTGCCTGACGGCCGGACGGTCCGCGCCCTGGGGCCGGACGGTCCGCACGTGCGCAGGGGCGACGGAAGATCGCCGGCGGCGCCTGGATCTCGTTCCCGGGAGGGACCCGTCGGGGAGGAGAGATCCTAGGTGATGTCTAGGCTCGGCAGGCCGACCTAGACTCCTCTAATCGACGTAGAGTCAAAGAGAAGCGAAGAATTTGGGGATTGGAAGGCTAAACTAGAACTAGACTAGAACTACTCCTAGGAAATAAATGCGAAATATAAGTGTTATTGATTCGATTGATTATTACAAATCGGCCGTATACCTCTGTATTTATAGAGGAGGGGGCTGGACCCTTTACAAACTAATCTCCCGAACTAATTCCGCGAATTTAGCTAACAACCGTAGCACAAAACTCGGAACCCTAATCTATTCTGCGCACGCGCGAACCGTCCGGCCCACAGGCGCGGACCGTCCGGACCGCGGACCGTCCTACCCCAGGGCCGGACCGTTCGGCGACTCAAATTGGTGCTCAACATATGCCCCCCTATCTTTTGGTGGAGCTGAGGGAACCAAAAGCAACTAACTCGATGCGATCACATCAATTTTCTTAGGCATCTTGCCACCTACTAGGATAGTACGCAAGGGTCTTGGTATCGATGGTTAACTCAATGGACGTGACCTATTTTGCTTTGATCGGACTGTCAGTCCCAATATCGCCAAGTGTCATACTGGTCCTGACCAATTTGTCATCTTGCTTTCCTAACTTTCTGAGTGTTCTGGCATAGCTCCGTAGTCGACCAGGTCTTCTCCTTGCAGGTCGTCTTCCTCCATGGGTGTCGGTACGTCGTTGGAAGTGTCCTGGTGTAGTGCGGACGATCCGGCCTCAGGGGTTGTACGATCCGCGCCCTGTACGGTTGGTCTGGTCTTTATAGCCGGACTGTCTGCCATACCTACAAAGAACTACACAGTTGTTGTTTCATTTTTTGTCTTTGTGGCCGTTTGATTTTCCTCAACACCCTTTGGTCTCCATCTCTTTTGTGGTGGCGGATACTGCGGATGCATGTCATTGAATATTTTTTCCGCATCCTTTTCCTGGTTCTTCTTTGCTCTTAGGCACTGTAATTTTCGCTTTTGCGATCACGTTAATCCCGATGGACACCATCGGGGCATGGAGTATTTTGAATCGGCCGTTTTGTTGACAACCGTATCTTCTTTTTTGTTTGTGTTGGCCGATTTACCAGAAATCATCGGCCCTTCGTTATTTTGTTGTACGATGACATCTGTTGTTCCTATTTCAATGACGTCCCCTTTTATCGTACTGTTAGAGGTCGTAGCTATATACCCCCTTGCCGGATTAGTCAGCCTTTGGGGCCGAGTGGTTCGGCAATCTTGCTGGGCTTGTGCTCGTGGACCAGATTGAGGGGCTCTCAATCGGTCTTGTACTAGAGGCGTCAACCTAACAAATACAGATGACTGGGGTGCCCCCAAGCGGAGTATTGTGGTGTCCCAAAAGGATATGGTGGCATACCCCACATCTGATTCGGGATATATGGTGGTGGTGGTATGTATGTATAATGATATGACATAGGTGTGTATGGGAGTGGAGTTGTCCATGCATGTATGTTAGGTCTTAGTTGGACATTATGACCTCTTGTCCTTTCCGATTGGTGAGGTGGTTCAATCGGCCTAACCTGCTGTCGCTCCTGGGTGGGTAAGCGAGACCGCTTTGGTGGCCGATCACTGGGGCCGGCCTTCTTTTTCAGGTATTTAAACAATAATTGATCAAAGGTCGGGCTGGTTTTTACCAACTGACCAGCGGCCTTGAACGTGTTAGTTTTCCACGTACCTATTTCTAGTCATCGTGGTTTGAAGGTACGTGGTCGCCGTGGCTCCTTGTCGTTGCCGGACCATCCGCTGGAACGCTCCGGACTGTCCGGTGATGTTACGGACCGTCCATGCCTGGCCATCGGACTGTCCGCGATGCGTAGTATGGGTTCTCGCGCATGTCCCCTGGTCTGCGCTTGCACTCCAGTGCCGACGGTTGTGATGGTCACCTTCAGTGTCTCCCCTCCATCAGGAGTCTTCTCGGCCACCACTTTCCTGCAAGAAATTTTGTTGTTTCCATCGGCCTCCCGTGCGTTGCCGATGATGACTTCTTTGTCTTTGCCCTTATCGGCTGTGCTGGGCCGAATTAGGATCCTTTTTTTATTGAAGTCGATCACATTCATTGGGAAGGGCTCCGTGTCCTCCTGAAATTTCAATCGTCCCTCGTTAATGGTCGATTGGATTTCTCGTTGAAACACATTACAATCATTAGTTGCATGGGAAAATGAGTTGTGCCACTTGCAATATGCGCGACACCTTAGTTCGTCGGCGGGTGGAACGGTATAATCAATCTTAATGTTACCATTTTTCAGTAATTCATCGAATATCTTATCACATTTGCTGACATTAAATGTAAACTTAACCTCCTCCTGTCGTTTCTTTTGAACTGACTGCAAGGAGGAGCAAGCCGAAGATTTGGCCTGCTCGAGCAAAACTATTTCGGCAGTGTAAACTTCTTTGGTTCATCGTCCAAACTACTTTAATTGTGTTCTACTATATGGACATTATGATGAACCGTTTTGACTAGTTCTTTGCTTCGGTTTTCACAAGCCGAAGCTCTCTGATGTAATTGTGCTAGCGTAAAGAACTGGATGCCTTCTAATTTCTCTTTTAAATAATAGCGCAATCCATCAAAGGCTATTCCCGCCATTTGTTTATCTGTTAAATGAATTTGAAAGCATCAGTTTCTCATATCCCGGAATCTCCGGATGTAATCACTAACTGATTCATCCTTTTCTTGTCGTACGGCCACTAAGTCTACTTAATCTAGCTCGTAATCGCCAAAGAAGAAATGTTCATGAAATTTCTGTTCTAAATCTTCCCATGACAAAATGGAATTAGGAGGGAGCGTGGCATACCATGTGAATGTAGGGATGACAATTTTACCCACGGGTTCGGGTTCGGGCACGAAATTTGACCCATGGGTCTTACCCGTACCCGACCCAATTTTATTACGGGCCGGGTACGGATTTGATTTCTTACCCGCGGGTACTCGACGGATATCCGAAAATAGTGATTTTAGATTTTCAACCTACCAATATGCTAGCTAGCCGTCCATCCTCGACAGCTCATCCTACTGCCATCCCTCCCTATCTGCTGATGCTTCTGATCTGGTTCTAGTACTAGTGCCAGTATGTTTGATAAAGTGCCAATACGTAGTACCAGTGCTATCTAGTACAAGTACTTGAGCTAAGAGAGTGTTAATACACCAGACGACTATGCTAGCTAATCTCCGATTTTGACGAGTTGGAAGTTTATTAACAAAAAAACATTAGCAACACATGTCCAGGGCTACATCTACACGACTGCACTGTGCAATAACATTATGTGCCTCCTGTGATCATGGCGATGTGCGACACTCAGAACTGCACTAGACTTTATTTAGGGAGAATGCACCAAGCTGCTATACCCGATGGATACCCGATATCCGCCCGATACCCGATGGGTACGGGCACAGGTACAAAATTTTACCCGTGGGTATAGTCATGGGCGGATATGGATAATCCCCGCGGGTATGGTCGCGGGCGGGTATTTACTCTACCCGATCCGAACCCGACCCATTGCCATCCCTATGTGAATGCAGTCCCTGTTAAAGATAATGAAAATAAACGTACACAAAATGCTTCGGTGCCGGCCAATTCTCCTAACTGTGCTAAGAAATGGTCTATATGCTCACGCGTGCTTTTTCCTTGGTCACCCGAAAACTTTGCGAATTCGGGTATTCTGGTCCCCTGTGGGTATGGGAGATGGTCAAATTGGCTACTATAAGGTCTCCGATATGAATGCCTCTCGAGGACTATACTAACTCCGAGCTTATCTCGGAACGCCCCAGCTATTTCCTCTCTTACTATATCGATGGCAGCCAGTGGGAGACCACCGGCTCTTTGATCCAATATGGGTGACGTTGTTTGGATATTGGTATGTTGTTTTCCTCCCCATTGGTTTGGGTTTTGCGACGCGTTAATACATGCCCTATGAGGCTCATAGGACTGGCCATTCCTTTCTGGCCTTCTCGAGGCCAGAAAGTACTCACTCTCACATGTTTGGTAGGTTATATTATGGTGTTGGTGTGTCGCATGGTGAGATGGGGAGTTTAGCTGGGACGGATGCGGAGTTGGATATCCATCCTCCTTAAAAAACTATGTGCCGGACCGTCCGGTTAAATACGTGGATTGTCCAGTTACATGCGCGGACTGTCTGGCCATGTGGCCGGATCGTCTGGCGTTATATTCGGACTGTCTAGCGTCATATGCGGACGGTCCGAATGGGTTATCTAGGGTTTGCACGGTATGTGGCAGCTTGGGTGCAGGCCTCAGTAATTCGCTTCTAAAAATGGTATCGGCCGCCGCTGGACCGGACGGTCCGCGCTCACGTGCGGACGGTCCGGACATGCGCAGATCGACAAATTTATCGCCGATGTGCGTGGGAGGTTGTTGTTTCCCAAGGTACATGTCTATCGGCATCCCATAAAGGGGTTGGACTGGTCGTGACAACCTGTAGCCGATGAATTACGTGTGTATTCCCTCAGTTCAACCTCGTGCGAATGAAGATTTGCAATAGTAGACTTATCAAGCGCATGCACTAGCCTTTTATGATCATTTTGTATATCCCCTATGACATGTTGCATTTGCTCTCGCTGTTCGTCTATGTAAGCTTTCAGAGATTGGAATTCATTGGTGCTACTTACATTGGGGGTATTCATAGTAGGTTGAAGCGAAGCCAGATCTGTCGCCCGTTGCCGAACAACTTTGTTGTTCCTATCCACCTTGAAGTCGGCCAGGAATTTCGCCTTTGCTTCCTGGATCAGCTACTCTTGGCGCTCCTCAAATAGGAGTTGTTCTTCAGCCGGCAAGGTTTCCCATGTCGGCTTGATGATATTTGTTGGGGGCCTGCTTCGTCGCTGTCACACCCGGGTTTTAGGGACACCAAGACCCGGGCGCGAACATAAACACCAGGTATGCTGGGACCAAGTCTCACACATATGATGTATAGTGGCACAGGATCGAATGTCACATCTTTGTATATAATAGGAGTTCTATACAAAATAAATAAATAATTACATTATAAGGAGACAACAGTCCAGCAACCCAAAGTTGACTGGGAGACGACGGCCTAGATCTCTCATGAACTCGTCACAGCATCCTCCATACGCCTCATCCTGTGGTACCTGTTCTTGACCTGGGGGGGTGTGAGACAGCAAGAGTGAGCTCACATACGTTCATAGCTCAACAAGTTGTGGGGAATAATGTGCATGAACTCGCCAAAGGTGGGAGCTCACGTGAAGTGTAAGGCTTACCAAAGAGGATGGTCGAAGCTGAGCATTGCTTTTAAAGTTGGTCAAAATTTTATTAGCAATTACTACGTATAAGTAAATACCAATCCAATTAAGTAGTAGAACAAAAGTAACAACCTCACCTGCGATGCAATGCATATGACAAATTGAATTTAGTTCCATAATTTAATCATGTGAGTGTCCGAGCTGCTCATGACCGTGAGCACGGCTAGTATACCAGTTTTACACTCTACAGAGGTTGCGCATCTTTACCCACAAGTCGTGTTACCCATCTACCAAGAGACGACCAATCCCATACACCTCTACCGAGGAGGTGAGGCAGGGTAACACTACGAGGCCTTTACAAAGTTCCACTAGCTTCAGAAAACCCGCTACAGTTTATAGAAAGTTCCAATGCAGGAATCCCTTGCAGGACCGCCATCGCAGCAAAATCCTCCCGAGGGCCTCCCTACACTGACCACTCCCCTACTGCCCTTGCCCCTTTCGGGTAAGGTAGTCTTCCACTAGCTTTCCTAATTAATCAGCCAAGGGCGTCCCATTAAACCCTTGTGGTAGCACTGTTTTCCCGGGTGGTTCTCCATGTTCCAATTAACATAATGATCTTAACATGAACCATAAATAACAATTGATAACAAAAGTATAATCATGAATAGTGTAACCTTCATACCCAAAACCTCATAAAGCAATAGCAGGTACTACCCAAAAAGTTCAGTGGTAATCAAGGTATGAAGATAGTCAAACTGGGGTAACCTATTGGGTCCCATCAAAATTAACCTATGCAGATCATTATGATTAATTAGAACATGAGTGGGTAAAAAGAAGTGATCAAGGACACAACTTGCCTGGGACTTGAGATTCCAGGTACCAGGATGATCTTCAGGTGACTTGTGTCCTCACGCTAGTCGTAGCATTACAAACAAACAGTGTATAGGCAAAATTAACATTACACCAAACATATATGCAAAATACATATTAATAATCTACATGATGAAATATGATCACAGGAACAAGAATTATTAATTTTGGAGATATATGTTTTAAGTTATGAATTTCCAAAGATTCTATGTGCTTATTACAAGATTAATTAAGATAACAATTTTAATGTGACTTTTATGTAAAACCAGTGGCACTAAATGATAAACAATAATATTACAAAATTATAGGAACTAGAATGGGCCAATTTGGACTTAATATGAATTTTCTATGGATTATACAAGTTTTACAATTATTTCTATACTCAAAATCAATTTCTAAATCTCTTTTTCCTATTTTCTTTAATTACTGGACTGGGCGCACTATTATCAGAAACCGCAGGGGCTAACACGCAAAATTCCCCAAGACTCAGGATTTCCCCCGCACAGGACGGCGAGTTGAATATGAAAAATCGCAGGGGCTCTTAAGAAAAAGTCCCTGGCCGGAAGGGTATGAGTGACTGTGGGTCGTTGGATCCAAAACCTAGGGCTCAGATTAGAATAACTTTTAAATGAACCGGTACATTATACAAACCGTCGGATCAAAGATCGACGTCCACTATTTAATGAAGGCGCGATCTAATCCTACGCGCAAGATCACGATCCAAGGGCTGGAATCCAACCAATATGCACGGTCTAACCCACACCGTCCAATGGCCATCCGACGGTAGACCAGTCGTCATCTTCATCCAGCACCAGGCCACGCACGAGCAAGAACAGCCATGACGGCCCCACGCCGGCGACCGGTTGCAACGGCAACCCGGCCACCCCCGACCATAACTACCACGCCCTCACCCAAATCCCCAATGTGCATCAATTTAACGCAGAGCGGAGGAAGGCTTACCAGCGCAGGGCACCGACGAGATCGTATGGAGACGGCGCGACGCCTTCGCCACACGACGTGAGTTCCACCAGGTTTGCACCGAAGACCAGCCGACACGCCCGCCCCGGCCGAACGCGGATCGCTCCCACCCGAAGATCGGCACCCAGGGACCCAAGCACAAGCGCTAGATCCCTCCTCACACCCGGCGACTGCAGAGCAACGGCTAGAGCTTTGGCCTCCAGGTTGTCGCGGAGGAGGTGGGGATTTGGTCCTTTTGTAGGCCTACCGCGGAAAGTCCGATGTGGCACGACGCACGGCGTACGACGCGAGCCGGTTGTTACAGATAGTCTCGGATGAGGTGGAGAAGAAAACGCGTGCGCTATTCTTGCGGGGAGGAAGACCGGACGCGAGAGTATCTACAGGACTCCGTCTGACGAGCGGGACCGCGGCGCAGCGAGACAAACGAGTGACGGCTGGCAGCCGGGCGGGGTCGTCTATCCCGGAGATCCGCACGGCCAGGCGGAGCTCACGCAACAGACCGAGGAAGAAGGGGAGGCTGGTTACGTGGGGCCCATTCGCTAACGAGGGGAAAGCATCCGGCCAGATGCACGGGCGCGGAGTGAGCGGCAGACGAGCGGGTCTCGCTGCCACCGGTGGCCCACCGTCAGAGGATCACGTGCACGGGAGATGGAGCCTGGGCCGCACGCGCGTGGGAGGGAAAAAGGAAATGGGCTGAGGAGAAGTGGCGAGGTATTGGGCCAGAAGTGATGCAGCCGGCCCGGTAAGTTGGAGTTCCTTTCTTATTTTTCTTTTTTTCTTCTTTTGTTTTATTTTGAATTTCCTTTTTCAAAAAAAAAAAACAGTATGGTAGGCACTTATTACCTTAATCTATTTATTTAATCATTTTATTTGGGTAATGAAACATACACACCACATTCATTACAAAAATATTATTTTGAGTGTATTAAATAATTTTAAGAGCTATAACCCAAAAGGTCATTTTCCTTTGGTTTGATAGGAAACATTTTTCAAGTGTCTAATCTTTATTAAGATATGATTTAGCTAATATTATTCCATTATGATAATTTGCTTTAGAGAGGGTGAACTCTAAATTTCAATTATTTATCAAGAGCACTTATTTTGATGTTTTTTTAACCTTATACAAATTTTTGGGCTTTACAAATCCTACCCACCTTAAAAATAATCTCGTCCTCGAGATTTGTAAGAAAAGGGATGTATACTCATATTGTTCTCGGAACATATGCACAAACAAAGAAATCTCGGCATGAGGCATAATTCTTTAACAAAACATAGGGTCAATAGACCTTATTATTCCTTCTAAAATAATATCATATCATCTACTAACTAAAGTCACATCTAGATCTTACAAATAATAATAATTTATATATATGTTTATGTAGCTTGGTGGAGCTGGTGGTGGTGGTGGAGGTTGTTGTTGTTGTTGTCTCTCCAACCGCGCTTGCCTTATTTCTTGGCGGACCTGACGTATTTCCTCGCGTTCTTGTCTTATCTGATTTTGCATCTCGGTCAGCAGGTCTGTTAATTGTTGTATTACCAGTCTTTGGGCAGCAACCACTTGATCGATTTCAACAGGTGGAGGATTTGGAGGATTCATTTCTGTTTGCTGTTACGTGATAATCTTTCCTTTCCTGGTATTGACCATGAAAGTTAGAAGCATATGGTAATAGTTTTGCAAAGGAAATTATTCAATAAGCGGAATGAATAAGCTAGTAGCTGGTTATAATCTGAAGATTCTTTAGTAGGGCTTAATCTTTGTTTTATGTCCAGATTGGGGTAACCGGTCGTATAAGGTGAATATCCAAGGGTAAGATAGAATCTGTCAAGATGAGAGATATATATGGGTGAGATAGACTACAAGATGTAGGTTAAAAGTTTGTTTGTTGTTAGGTGGGAATAGAAAGGTTATACCATTCATCATGGCTCTATGGGTTGGATTAACTCATGGTTGAGTTGATCCAATGTGCTAAGCTAAGTTAATACATGGCTAGTAGGGTCTAATTTCTTCTACTAGTATTATTAATCTGTTTAAGTGGACCACATTAGGTTAGATAACATTAGATCACACTAGATCAGGTCACATCAGGTAAGATAAGATCTAGATTAGATTGGATATGACTAGATTAGACTAGTTTAGGTTAGACATGTCCAACAGGGTAGAATATGTATTATTAAGATATGTTATAATCTTTTGAGATTAGTTAGATATGTTATGATAAGATAGAATCTCTTCAAGATAAGATGAATTTATTAATGTAAGAAGAATCTTTTAAGATGAGGTGGATCTAGTAAGATATGAGAGAATCTATTAAGATATGGAAGAGTCTTTTAAGATTAGAGGGATCTCTATGAGATAGATCCATTTTAATGGAGGATAATCTAAGTTGTTTAGTTATCTTATGAATTCTATTTATGCCTATACGTTTATGCAGATGTAATTGTGGACATTACTCCACAACTCATCACACTCAATCAAAGATCCAAATCAAACAAGTATCATAAGAACAAACATTCAAGTTCATAGATAAAAAATAGTTTTGTTTTTGTTCCTAAGATTAGGTCTCCTATTCCTAAAGGTCACTTTAGGCACAAGATTTCAAAGTGTGAAATCCACATTTGTCTTTAGAAAGAAAGATAAGAATAATCAGAGTAAAGCGGAAATAGATGAGAAAAGATTAAGAAAAGTTTAGAATGAATCATAGTAGCAAAGGTAAGTAAGTATTGGTTGTCCAGTTCTATCTAGGTTTCGTCCTACAGTCAACATTGCTCTGATACCACTTCTGTCCCACCCGGGTTTTAGGGACACCAAGACCCGGGCGCGAACATAAACACCAGGTATGCTGGGACCAAGTCTCACACATATGATGTATAGTGGCACAGGATCGAATGTCACATCTTTGTATATAATAGGAGTTCTATACAAAATAAATAAATAATTACATTATAAGGAGACAACGGTCCAGCAACCCAAAGTTGACTGGGAGACGATGGCCTAGACCTCTCATGAACTCGTCACAACATCCTCCATACGCCTCATCCTGTGGTACCTGTTCTTGACCTGGGGGGGTGTGAGACAGCAAGAGTGAGCTCACATACGTTCATAGCTCAACAAGTTATGGGGAATAATGTGCATGAACTCGCCAAAGGTGGGAGCTCACGTGAAGTGTAAGGCTTACCAAAGAGGATGGTCGAAGCTGAGCATTGCTTTTAAAGTTGGTCAAAATTTTATTAGCAATTACTACGTATAAGTAAATACCAACCCAATTAAGTAGTAGAACAAAAGTAACAACCTCACCTACGATGCAATGCATATGACAAATTGAATTTAGTTCCATAATTTAATCATGTGAGTGTCCGAGCTGCTCATGACCGTGAGCACGGCTAGTATACCAGTTTTACACTCTGCAGAGGTTGCGCATCTTTACCCACAAGTCGTGTTACCCATCTACCAAGAGACGGCCAATCCCATACACCTCTACCGAGGAGGTGAGGCAGGGTAACACTACGAGGCCTTTACAAAGTTCCACTAGCTTCAGAAAACCCGCTACAGTTTATAGGAAGTTCCAATGCAGGAATCCCTTGCAGGACCGCCATCGCAGCAAAATCCTCCCGAGGGCCTCCCTACACTGACCACTCCCCTACTGCCCTTGCCCCTTTCGGGTAAGGTAGTCTTCCACTAGCTTTCCTAATTAATCAGCCAAGGGCGTCCCATTAAACCCTTGTGGTAGCACTGTTTTCCCGGGTGGTTCTCCATGTTCCAATTAACATAATGATCTTAACATGAACCATAAATAACAATTGATAACAAAAGTATAATCATGAATAGTGTAACCTTCATACCCAAAACCTCATAAAGCAATAGCAGGTACTACCCAAAAAGTTCAGTGGTAATCAAGGTATGAAGATAGTCAAACTGGGGTAACCTATTGGGTCCCATCAAAATTAACCTATGCAGATCATTATGATTAATTAGAACATGAGTGGGTAAAAAGAAGTGATCAAGGACACAACTTGCCTGGGACTTGAGATTCCAGGTACCAGGATGATCTTCAGGTGACTTGTGTCCTCACGCTAGTCGTAGCATTACAAACAAACAGTGTATAGGCAAAATTAACATTACACCAAACATATATGCAAAATACATATTAATAATCTACATGATGAAATATGATCACAGGAACAAGAATTATTAATTTTGGAGTTATAGGTTTTAAGTTATGAATTTCCAAAGATTCTATGTGCTTATTACAAGATTAATTAAGATAACAATTTTAATGTGACTTTTATGTAAAACCAGTGGCACTAAATGATAAACAATAATATTACAAAATTATAGGAACTGGAATGGGCCAATTTGGACTTAATATGAATTTTCTATGGATTGTACAAGTTTTACAATTATTTCTATACTCAAAATCAATTTCTAAATCTCTTTTTCCTATTTTCTTTAATTACTGGACTGGGCGCACTATTATCAGAAACCGCAGGGGCTAACACGCAAAATTCCCCAAGACTCAGGATTTCCCCCGCACAGGACGGCGGGTTGAATATGAAAAATCGTAGGGGCTCTTAAGAAAAAGTCCATGGCCGGAAGTGTATGAGTGACTGTGGGTCGTTGGATCCAAAACCTAGGGTTCAGATTAGAATAACTTTTAAATGAACCGGTACATTATACGAACCGTCGGATCAAAGATCGACGTCCGCTATTTAATGAAGGCACGATCTAATCCTACGCGCAAGATCACGATCCAAGGGCTGGAATCCAACCAATATGCACGGTCTAACCCACACCGTCCAATGGCCATCCGACGGTAGACCAGTCGTCATCTTCATCCGGCACTAGGCCACGCACGAGCAAGAACAGCCACGACGGCCCCACGCCGGCGACCGGTTGCAACGGCAACCCGGCCACCCCCGACCATAACTACCACGCCCTCACCCAAATCCCCGGTGTGCATCAATTTAACGCAGAGCGGAGGAAGGCTTACCAGCGCAGGGCACCGACGAGATCGTATGGAGACGGCGCGACACCTTCGCCACACGACGCGAGTTCCACCAGGTTTGCACCGAAGACCAGCCGACACGCCCGCCCCGGCCGAACGTGGATCGCTCCCACCCGAAGATCGGCACCTAGGGACCCAAGCACAAGCGCTAGATCCCTCCTCACACCCGGCGACTGCAGAGCAACGGTAGAGCTTTGGCCTCCAGGTTGTCGCGGAGGAGGTGGGGATTTGGTCCTTTTGTAGGACTGCCGCGGAAAGTCCGATGTGGCGCGACGCACGGCGTACGACGCGAGCCGGTTGTTACAGATAGTCTCGGATGAGGTGGAGAAGAAAACGCGTGCGCTATTCTTGCGGGGAGGAAGACCGGACACGAGAGTATCTACAGGACTCCATCTAACGAGCGGGACTGTGGCGCAGCGAGACAAACGAGTGACGGCTGGCAGCCAGGCGGGGTCGTCTATCCCGGAGATCCGCACGGCCAGGCGGAGCTCACGCAACAGACCGAGGAAGAAGGGAGGCTGGTTACGTGGGGCCCATTCGCTAACGAGGGGAAAGCATCCGGCCAGATGCACGGGCGCGGAGTGAGCGGCAGACGAGCGGGTCTCGCTGCCACCGGTGGCCCACCGTCAGAGGATCACGTGCACGGGAGATGGAGCCTGGGCCGCACGCGCGTGGGAGGGAAAAAGGAAATGGGCTGAGGAGAAGTGGCGAGGTATTGGGCCAGAAGTGATGCAGCCGGCCCGGTAAGTTGGAGTTCCTTTCTTATTTTTCTTTTTTTTTCTTTTGTTTTATTTTGAATTTCCTTTTTCAAAAAAAAAAACAGTATGGTAGGCACTTATTACCTTAATCTATTTATTTAATCATTTTATTTGGGTAATGAAACATACACACCACATTCATTACAAAAATATTATTTTGAGTGTATTAAATAATTTTAAGAGCTATAACCCAAAAGGTCATTTTCCTTTGGTTTGATAGGAAACATTTTTCAAGTGTCTAATCTTTATTAAGATATGATTTAGCTAATATTATTTCATTATGATAATTTGCTTTAGAGAGGGTGAACTCTAAATTTCAATTATTTATCAAGAGCACTTATTTTAATGTTTTTTTAACCTTATACAAATTTTTTGGGCTTTACAGTCGCCGAAGGTCCCATAAGAAGAAACACCTTCAAAAGATTGACACAAAGCCGAAGCTATCAAACAGAGAGCTTCGGAGTATATTTTCAAATGCACCGACTTAAAGATGAAATGACCAATCGGCCCGTGATAACTTGTATTATGATTGTAAACCTTTGTAAAGGGCATGAATGTAATTTCTCACAGGCTGCGTCATGTGCCTATAAATAGGTGAACAGTACCCTGTACTGTTCACGCTATCTTGTATTCGCTCGTGCGCAACACTTGAATTTTTGCCTTCTGTCAAGACGAAGGTATAAATGTAATTAAATATCGTATTTAAATATCCAAGTTTATATAATGAAGACATATGAATGATATTATATGTTTGTTCATGTTATTTTCCATGTTTCATATGTTTCTCGCTTCATTTTCTTATACCATGATGATGAAGGTATGTCCTTCATGACCTTCGTTCGAAGATCATTATATCCTAAGGGATATAATGCTTCGATGGACGAAGGACATTAACATTTAATACTTTGTGTTGCCTTGTTCTTGACTCATAGCATTTGAGAACAAGTCCCCAACATTGGCGCCCACCTCCGGTGAACTCACTTCTACTGATTGAGCTGATGGCTTCGTTCAACAATGAAGCTGAAGTAGCTTCGGCTACGAAGATGGTGCTCCCGATAACAGGCGGTTCATGTTCAGAACCGGCCAACAAGAAGCAGAAGAAGGAGGCCCAGAGAAGGGTACAACATGTTGGGGTGCAGGGACCCTTCATCAAGTCAAAATGGTCCCACATCCCAATCACCTTCTCCCAGGAGGACCTTCAGCTCAAGGATTACTCTCACAATGATGCTATGGTTATATCTTGTGTCATCAAGGGATTTCTGGTCCACAATGTTCTGGTTGATACAGGCAGTGCAGCGGATATTGTATTTGCTAAGGCCTTCAGACAGATGCAAGAGCCAGAGGACAAGATTCATGATGCTACACACCCTCTTTGTGGCTTCGGAGGAAGGCAGATCATAACACTTGGCAAGATCACAATGCCAGTGACCTTCGGATTTGTCCACAACACAAGAACTGAACATGTTGTGTTTGATATTGTTGACATGGAATATCCCTACAATGCAATTATTGGACGTGGGACACTTAATGCTTTCGAAGCAATTCTTCATCCAGCATACCTATGCATGAAAATACCTCCGGAACAAGGGCCTATTGCAATTCATGGAAGTCAGGAAGCTGCCAGGAAGGCTGAGGGAAATTGGACAGACTCAAAAGCCATCCACAATATAGATGGAGCTGAAGCCTATGAGTAGTACAAGTACAGAAGAGAGAAGGCTGCTTCGGCTGATTAGCCGAAACCCATGCTTCTATGTGAAGACATAGCAGAGTAGAAGGTACTGTTGGGGTCTCAATTATCTGAAGAGCAGGAAAAAACTTTGATAAGATTTATATTCAACAATAAAGATGTTTTTTGCATGGTCGGCCAATGATCTCTGTGGTGTCAACAGGGATGTCATTGAACATTCACTCAATGTCGATCCATCCTTTAGGCCCAGAAAGCAAAGGCTTCAAAAAATGTTTGATGATAAAGCCAAAGGTGCTCGGAATGAAGTAAACAGACTTCTCAGTGCTGGTGTCATCAGAGAAGTAAAATATCCAGAGTGGTTAGACAATACTGTTATGGTGAAGAAGGCTAATGGCAAATGGAGAATGTGTATTGATTTCACAGATCTCAACAAGGCCTGTCCAAAGGACGAATTTCCATTACCAAGGATAGACTCTCTTGTGGATGCAGCAGCTTCTTCAAAACTTATGAGTCTTCTGGATTGCTACTCAGGATATCATCAAATATGGATGAAAAAGGAGGATGAGCCAAAGACTAGCTTCATAACTCCCAGTGGAACCTATTGCTATCTTCGGATGCCTGAGGGGCTCAAAAATGCTGGAGGCAGTTTCAGCAGGATGACGGCCAAGGTTCTTCATTCCCAGATAGGCAGAAATGTGCTAACATATGTTGATGATATCATAGTAAAAAGCACGAAGGAAGAAAATCACATCACTGATCTGGAAGAAACATTGGCTAATTTCATACAAGCTGGCCTGAAATTAAATCCTGAAAAGTGTGTCTTTGGAGTGAAGAAGGGTAAGTTCCTTGGCTGTCTGGTCTCGACGAAGGGGATTGAAGCTAATCCAAGCAAGATCGAAGCCATCCTTCGAATGGAACCGCCGAGCACAAAGAAGGGGGCCTAACGGCTGGCAGGAAGACTGGCTTCATTGAATAGATTTATATCTAGATCAGCAGAAAGAAACTTGCCATTCCTTGAAATACTAAAGTCAGCCAAAGTCTTTCAATGGGGCCCAGCTCAACAGAAAGCCTTCAAAGAGCTGAAGCAATACTTAATTGATATAACAACATTAACTCCACCTGCGCCAGGGGCTCCGTTACTATTGTATGTGGCAGCTTCGCACTCTGCAGTGAGTGTGGCGCTTGTGCAGGAGAAATTGGAAGGACAAATCAAAAAGCAAGCCCCAGTATACTTTGTCTCCGAAGTTATAAGCTTATCAAAGAAAAATTATACAGAATTGGAGAAGGTGTTGTATGCTATCTTAATGGCCTCCAGGAAGCTTCGGCATTATTTTCAAGCATTCCATATAATTGTTCTTTCATCACAGCCTCTGAAGGATATCATGAGGAACAGAGAAGCTACTGGAAGAATTGGAAAGTGGGCTGCGGAACTCAACGAATTCAGCATTGATTATGTACATAGATCCTCAATTCAGTCCCAGGCGTTAGCAGACTTCATCGCTGATTAGACACCAGGGGCTTAGGAAGAAGAAGCAAATAAAGATGCCGAAGCTTGGACAGTGTTCTGCGACGGTTCCTGGGGAACCTTCGGGGCAGGTGCGGCTACCGTCTTAGTTGCACCTTCCAAAGTCAGAACATGCTATGCAATAAAGCTTGACTTCAGCTGCACAAATAATATTGCTGAATACGAAGCTTTGCTTTTGGGGCTTCGGAAGTTAAAAGCAACGGGGATAAGAAGGGCGGTCCTTAAAACTGATTCCCAAGTTATTTCTGGTCATGTTGACAAGAGTTGCAGGGCAAGAGACCCGAAGCTTGAGAAATACCTGGACACAGTTCGAAGGCTTGAAGCTTCTTTCGAAGGGTTTTCTGTCAAGAATATTCCACGAGGAGAAAACAAGCATGCTGATCTGCTAGCCAAGTCAGCGGCACAGGGGCTGCCTCTATCTTCAGAAGTATTCTTTGAGACGATAAGAGCACCTTCGGTGGAACTTCTCGAAAGAGCAGTGCTCAATATATCTCCTATTCATAGTGAAGATTGGAGGACTGAGATTATATCTTTTCTCCAAGGTAACTGCCTTTCAGATGACGAAGCTTATAATAAGAGAATGGACGCAAGAACAAGACTATATGTAATAATAGAAGGGGAGTTATACAAACACGGAGTCTGCTCTCCACTTCTCAAGTGTCTAACCAGAACCGAAGGTATAGAGCTGATGAAGGAAATACACGCATGCTTGTGTGGATCTCATATTGGATCTAGACCTTTGCTGGGAAAGGTCTTCAGACAAGGATTTTATTGGCCGAAGGCAGCTTCGGATGCAATGGATCTGGTTCAAAAGTGTGAAAATTGTCAAAAATGTGCAAGAGACCAGAAACAACCTTCGTCGCTAACCCAATTAATACAACCAACTTGGCCATTGCAAAGATGGGGCCTAGATTTATTAGGTCCACTTCCACCAGCACAAGGCAATTTAAGATATGTTGTGGTAGCTGTGGAGTATTTTTCCAAGTGGATTGAAGCAAAGCCTTTGGCCACAATAACTTTGGTCACAGTCCAGAAATTCTTTTGGCAAAACATTGTTTGTCGTTTCGGCGTACCAAAGGCTATAACTGTGGACAACGGAACACAGTTTGATGCCGAAGCTTTCAAGGAATTCTATGATCAAATCGGCACAAAGATTCATTTTGCGTCAGTCAGACATCTAGAGTAAAATGGACTTGTCGAAAGAGCAAATGGTATTATAATGACAGGAATAATGAAGTTAATTTTTAATCAGCCCAGAGGAAAGTGGCCAAAAGAGTTGATTAAAGTGGTGTGGAGCCACAATACGACCGTATCAAGATCAACAGGTTTCACGCCATTCAAGTTACTATTTGGCGATGAAGCTATAACTCCAGAAGAAGCTAAAACAGGGTCAATAAGAACAACAGCTTCGGCAGAAGACGAAGCTGATTATCATGTGGCAAAAGACACTATAGAAGGGGGTCAGACTTCAGGCTGTGGAAAATATTAATAAATATCAAGCCGAAACAATAAAATGGCGCGACAGAAAAGTTTGACTGAAAAATATCAAGCCAGAGCATTTGGTGCTTTGGAGAGTGGCTAATCCGGACACAGTAGGCAAACTACAGCTGAAGTGGGAAGGACCTTTTCTGGTAGTATTTTCGTCAAGGCCCGGTTCTTACAGATTAAAGGATATGGATGGCAATGATATTCCTAGATCTTGGAACGCGGATGAGCTTCGACGGTATTATGTATAGATTGATGTAATCTTTTTCATTTTTCTATGGCACCCTTTTCCTTTCCAAAGGGGGAGAAAGGTTTTTAATGGGGCCATAATTTGTAATTTTTTCTTTTCTTATTCAGCTCCATGAGAGCAAAATCCCCCAAAAATATGTAAATGTAAAATCTGAGCATGCACCATCGGGTGCAGAGAAAAAAAGAAAAAACAGGGAGAAGCTCGAAAGTCGTCCCTAAGGGGATGCAAAGCATGACGAAGCTACAAAAAGCCGTTCCTAAGGGAGCGCAGCGTAAGTTTTTTGCTCAAAAGTCGTTCCTAAGGTAATGTAGAGCCAAATACCGCCGAAATATAAGGCGAAGCGCGAAAAGTCAACGCGAATACCACCGAAATAGAAGGCGAAGATGTTCAAAAGACGTTCCTAAGGGGATGCAGAACTTACACCGAAAAATAAGCGGTGCAGCCGAAAAATAAACGACAAAGAAATTTCAGTTATTCCGAAGGGAATGAAGGTTGTGGATGAAGCTTCAAATGTGTGTGTTTGGGCATTTATTTGCACGATACATTACCTCATACATTGGATCATCATCATATCATATAGATACCGACAGTTGCTTCGGCCCTAAGCATACAGCTTCAAAAGCAGACTTATGCTTCGTTGTGTACGAAAAGAAGGGAAGGTGTTTTTTGCCTTCGGCTCAAAAAAATACAAGTTTCGTCCGCATCAAAGCATTTCATACATCGATGGAAAGGTAAAATATATTATAAGGTATGGACAAATTTACAGAGTAGAATCTGATTCTTAAGTTACAATATTCTTTATAAAGGTTAATACAAGAGTCTTCTTAGAATTTTTCCACAGCTAGGTATTCGAGCTTCATTACCATTTGTTGAGCTTCAGATCACTTTCTAAGCTTTGGCTCTGTGTTCTTCGGCTTCGTCATCTTGTACATATCAAAGCATTATAAGAAAAATTCAAGTTTTAAGGAAAAAATAAGCACAAGGTATGATTTTATTACTGGCTTGAGATGACTCCGAGCTTCGTCACCAGCTAGGCTTCGCCCACCTTTGTCCATATTTGCTTTATAAATCTGTTTCCTATGCTTTGAGCTAGACTGGGAATATCAATCAGATCTGCTAGTGATAAGCTGAAGTTTGGTCTATTAACAATCTTTCCATGCGTGCAACCAGACTTCATAAAGGCAACAGCTGTGCCCCGAGAAACTAGCAGGGCACAGAAAATCACCGTGTCCGGCTATAACTTCAAGAGCATCAACTTCGCCCTCAATGTGTTCGAAGGTCCCTAGCAGGTCTTCAACCGAAGGACTGAATTCCTCAAAGCTGGCTCCAACCGAGTTAAAGACCTACTTTAGCCGCTGCACGCATCGGTTGCTGAACTCCAGACATTTTTCTTGAAGCTCTTTCAATGATTTTTTGCAAATTTGAACTTTTTTCGACCTCAGCCTCAAACTTCGTATCAAATTTCTGCTTTTCTTGTTCGAAGCTTTCTGATTTTGAGAGAAGCTCCTTATCCAACTTTGCAATTTTGGCTTCAGCTTCTGACAATAAGCCTTCCATTGTCTAAAGTTCGAAATCTTTCTTTTCAAGAGCAGTTGTTTGATCTTTTATTTTGTTTTTTAAACCTTCAATTATAATCTCATGTTTTTTGTCTTCAAGGTCCTGTTGCATCCTCAAAGCTTTGCTCAATAACATACTCTATACAGAAGCAACCTTCGTTAGAAAACACCTTCGTTGTTAAAAACAATGCAAAATCGAAGAAAAGTTTTTACCTTGAAGTTAGAATAGAATAAACTACTGACGATATGCTGTCGTCGGTAGCGGCTGATATCGGTCTCAAGCTTCAGGAAACTGATACTCTTTGACAGAGTACCGACGACCTTCGCTCCAGTCCGGTCTCGGAGGCAACCTAAGCTTTCATCGTCGATACCGCCGAAGAGTAGAGCCCCTGGCTGACACCCGCAGGATATGACATAATCTCTCAACTCTTCTTTCTCAGCCTTTGTCAATTCTTGCCCAATTAAGTTTGGAAAGTTGAAATTTTCTTCTTCTGAAGTATCTTCGGCTATTTCCTTCTCTTTCCTAGGCACTGTGGCCATGGTCTCTTCGGCGGCTGTAGCAGCTTCTTCTGTGGCCATATCCAGAAGTATTTTATCTATATCAGAAAGTGTGCCTTCTAAGTTTGCATCCTTGGTCGTTGCAGCTTCGGCAATTGTGGGTTCGGCAGGTGCAGCTTCGGTAGCTGTAGCGCTCTCGACAGCAAGCGCCTTTGAGGCCAAAGCTGGCGGTGGTGTTTCTTCAATGGCCTCTGTCATAGTAACAATTCTTCGTTTTTTCGACCCAGCAGACTTCTTCGTTGCTGAGGGCTCCTTCTTCTGTAAAAGCTTCGTCAGATGTGGCCCCAGTGGACTTAGCTTGATAGGCAAGGATTCAGTCATTACCTTTAAAATTTCTTCCACGTTGGCAGCAGAAGGTGTTGAAGGAGTTTCTTCTTCCGTATCAGTCGCCTTCTACTTCGGAGCCGCAGCTTTCCTTTTCTCCTTCGGCTCAGGGCTCAATTTTCTTTTCTTCAGGATTTCTTCATCTTCTTTCACCATTCTAGCAGCCTATCTGCCCACAACACTAACAATTCTTTTTCTTTTCTGCCCTTCGGCACCCTTGTTCAATCGCTCATAGTCTGGATATTCAAAATTCAGGGCATCCATTACCCGATTCAATCTTCGCTTTGGTTGGGTGCCGAAGGCTGCAGTCATCAACTGATCTTCTTTTCTCGTATAATTGCCTAAAATCTCGTTGCACATAACTTCAATTGTATCCAACCATTCTTGGCAAGGTTCTTTGAAGTGTTTCTTGAACTTGAAATGATAGGACAGCCGAACGAGTTCATTCTTCTTCTTCTTTCCTTCAAGCTTCGGCATACCCCATTCCCTCAGCGTTGGAAATACTCGGTTGGCCAAGTATTCTTGAACTAAGTCCCTAGTTCCAATGTGTTCAGATACAACTTTAAACTCATACACAACATCTGGGCATGGTGCCCCCGGCGTCATGTTGCACTGAGGTCTAGTTAGCCCGAAGGTTAACTCCAACGGGCTCTGTACTAGCTTCTCCTTTTTCGCATCAATCTTAACATAAAACCATTCAGATTTCCAACCGGTCGGCCATTTAGTGCGATAGCTGACCACCGGTGTCTTCATGTCTTTGTGATAAGCAAAGTTGTAGCAGTCGAAGTTCTCATGCAGTCCGTCTTCCCTAGCCTTCGTCTGATAGTGAAGTTCATGTACTCGGCAGAAGGCTTCGGCGAGTGGCTCCACCCCTTGACTTCAGAGGGCCCAGATATAAACGCTGAGCCTAACAATGGTGTTAGGGGTCAGCTGATGAAGGTAAATCTCAAAATTTTCCAAGACATCTGCAATCATCCCGTGTAGAGGAAATCTCAACCCTGCTTTGAAGAAGCTCTTAAAAACCACCACTTCATCATTTTCTGGTTTCGGGATAGTCTCTTCCCCACCAAAACGAATCAACCCCTTATCGGCTTCTCTGAAGTAGCCTAACTTCGTCATCATAGCCATATCAACTTTAGACACAGTTGACTTCCCAAAATCCAAATGGCTGGGCTTCGATGGCATAGCGGTGTTAAAATCAATTTCTTCTTCACCAATATCGCCCTCTTCAACATCTTCAGTAACAGGGGCGCCTTCGTTAGGAGCGCCCTCCGTCACAACTAGTCCCGACCACCTCATAACTTCGGAAATTGGAGCAGTTTCAGTTTCAGTAGTTTCGGTTTCCTCTCCGTCGTGTGCAACCCTAGCTGTTGAGCGCACTCTATCCATTTGATGTTGAATTTCTTGCGTTTTAACGAAGTTGAGTATTTTTTACGAAGCTCCCTCTTCTCACGAAGCTAGAGCAAACTGATCCTTTGACTGAGAATACGGTGAATAAGCTTCGGCGATGGTCAAATTTTTCGGCAGCACAACAGTACAATAGCAGTAAATGTTGTGGTAACTTCACAACTACCCGTCTGTTTATATAGTGCTGCAGGTGGGAAGGTGAATCATCAAGTCGCCCGCACCCGCTGAACAGTCACCCACACTCGCTGAACGGTGGACCATAGTGCCCAAGAAACTGAATGACCAGATCGCGCGTACCCGTTGCATGGTGGGACCATCCTTCACTCGGAATATTTAAATCGTTTCTCGGCAAAGAGCTCAGGGAAGGTGTTTTTCGGACCTTCGACATTCTGAAGCCTGAGAGAGTTTTTCACAGGTCGAGCTCGTTACAAAAAACGATCTAGCACCATGAAGGGGCTACTGTTGGGGGCCTGCTTCGTCGCCGAAGGTCCCATAAGAAGAAACACCTTCGGAAGATTGACACAAAGCCGAAGCTATCAAACAGAGAGCTTCGGAGTACATTTTCAAATGCACCAACTTAAAGATGAAATGACCAATCGGCCCGTGATAACTTGTATTATGATTGTAAACCTTTGTAAAGGGCACGAATGTAATTTCTCACAGGCTGCGTCCTATGCCTATAAATAGATGAACAGTACCCTTGTACTGTTCACGCTATCTTGTATTCACTCGTGCGCAACACTTGAATTTTTGCCTTCCGTCAAGCCGAAGGTATAAATGTAATTAAATATCATATTTAAATATCCAAGTTTATATAATGAAGACATATGAATGATATTATATGTTTGTTCATGTTATTTTCCATATTTCATATGTTTCGCCCTTCATTTTCTTATACCATGATGATGAAGGTATGTCCTTCATGACCTTCGTTCGAAGATCATTATATCCTAAGGGATACAATGCTTCAATAGACGAAGGACATTAACATTTAATACTTTGTGTTGCCTTGTTCTTGACTCATAGCATTTGAGAACAAGTCCCCAACAATATTGCTGGTGGAAACTTCAGAGTTATCCTTATAACCGGCCATTGAGGGCCGATCTCGATAGGTCTGTATGAAATCTTCCCCAGCGGAGTCGCCAAAAAGTATGTTGACACCTTTTTAGGGCGCCAATCACTCAACACGAACTAGTGGAGGTGCTCTCTGCACAGGGGCGAATGGTCCGCGACCTGGCGTGAGGCTAGAGTTCCTGCCTGACGACCGAACGGTCCGCGCGTGCGCAGGGGCGACGGAAGATTGCCGGCGGTGCCTGGATCTCGCTCCCGGGAGGGACCCCGTCAGGGAGGAGAGATCCTAGGTCATGTCTAGGCTCGGCAGGCCGACCTAGACTCCTCTAATCGACGTAGAGTCGAAGAGAAGCAAAGAATTTGGGAATTGGAAGGCTAAACTAGAACTAGACTAAGACTACTCATAGGAAATAAATGCGAAATAGAAGTGTTATTGATTCGATTGATTATTACAAATCGGCCGTATACCTCTGTATTTATAGAGGAGGGGGGCTGGACCCTTTACAAACTAATCTCCCGAACTAATTCCACGAATTTAGCTAACAACCGTAGCACAAAACTCAGAACCCTAATCTGTTCTGCGCACACGCGGACCGTCCGACCCCAGGGCTAGACCGTTTGGCAGCTCAAATTGGTGCTCAACACGACCATAATCATATTTATTAGGGCAGAGCATCGACATGAAAACCAACACATTATGCCTCACAAACCTAACCACTACATTGCCTTGGTCCCGGTCACCTTTAGTGCCCTCAGTGACTAGATTCATCCTTCCTATACCGTCGATTGAGCCTAATGCATCCCCTATACCGGCCAAACAATGCCCTACCACCTAAACCTAATGTGCAGGGTGATCAAGGATGATAAGATGATGACACTCCTACACCAACCCAACGGCAACGACTAATGTCTCTCTCAACCTTGGCCCTGAAGGTATGATTCCTAGAACCCCCCTTTCTCCTACCAAAGAGTACATCTAGTTAAAACACCTCTATTATCGAGTTTTGGATGGACATGAGGGGACCCAATTAGATCCTAATTAAGAACCTAGAAACCTATCAATGGTATCAGAGTCATATGAAGATCCCTAGTGATCATAATCCATAAGAACAGAAGAGAAGAAAGAATAGTCCAATTCAAAGAGGTCAGATTGATGGGATTTGGACCCTAACGCTAATCGCGACTTCAAACGACACTAGAACGGGAAAAAATAAAGGGAGAAAGGGAATAGAGTTACCACAAATCCTATTCCAACCCTATATTGAGATCCAAGGGTGGCTCGAGGTTGAACCCTTACCCACTACGTAAAAAAGGCTTAAAGAGGACATGACCATCTGTGACACTTGTTAAAAACACGCCACTAATTTTTTGCAGTGTCTTTTTTAAAAACGCATCACTAATAACTGTGTTCATGTGATACCTATTATAAAAACGTAATACTAGCAAAATATGGTAATAACTCAGTGACATCTTTTATTTTACATGTCTCTACTATAATCTGTTTAGTGACATGTATATAAATGTGTCACTGGCTTCAGACATGAAATAAACACGTCACCGGCTTCAGACGCCATATCTATTTAGTGACGTGTATTTAAATGCTCGTCACTAATACATATCCATTAGTGATGTGTATATATAAACATGTCGCTGGCCTCAAACGTCATATCTGTTTAATATATATACATTAATGACGTGAATATATAAACGCGTCAATGGCTTCAACCTTCATGACATAGTTAAAATTCAATTTTTTTCAAACGAGTCCAGGTGAAAAAACCACCAAAATAAAAGTTATAGATCCTGGAAAGTTATGAAATTTTGTAGTTGACAACGTTTTAATTTGAAATCATCTTGTCATAGAAAAATATGTTTGAAGTTTTTAAATTTAAAAATCAAATTTTGTAAACGACCTCAGATGATGAAACTATCAAAATAAAAATTGTAGATCTTAAAAAGTTATGCAACTTTGTAGTTGAAGTGATTTCATTTGAATTTATTTAGCGCTTCAAATAATCAATTTACACTCGGTTTGTTATAATATATAGAATATAATATACATATAAATGAGTTGGTGATGTAGTGGTAGATGAGGTCATGCATTAGTGGATGGTTGTGAGTTCAAATGGCATGAGCTACTACATAGTTGGTTATGTAGGGAATAAATTCTGTTAGTGACAAGTATTTATAAAAAAGTATTTATAAAAACATGTCACTAAAGACATTTTTTGACGCAGTGGGAAATGGATCTTTTCATTGACAGTTTTTTGAGCCAATAGAAATATTTTCCACTTGTGGTCGGTTTTCTAAACTTAGCCACCAGTGGTAAATTTCTCACCTTTTTCAAAATTTTCACCAATACCGAATTATATATCTATATTTATATCTATATATAGTCATATTAAAACTACTAAACCATATTAGATAATATCAATATGCAATTTAATTATATCATACATGCAGTTTAATTATATTATATATTTATATACATCAAATTTTTATGCTTACAAAATCTTAAAGTTACACGTACATTCATCACAAATTATATACATCAAAGTTTTCACCTCTGTTCTAATAACTATCTTGGCTAAGATTTACTCTACTAATTTTTATTAGTGCTTTAAACTCTAGCTTTGCTAGGACACTGGTAGTATCTTGATATTTTTCTTCACATGGAATTAATTCTTTCAAGATGAATGAGCACATGTCCTTAACTATGTTATACAAGCACCTTCAATCATGTGGTCCACCTTTTTTAGTTCAAATTCTTGGAAAGGAAGTTTATAAACATCATATATTTACACTTAATAATATATTTGCAACTATATTTATATACATGACTATTTGAAAGGAAAATAGGGTCAAACCTTTTTCCAAATGATTTTGGTGGTTGAAATGCCCAACACAAATAATTGGACTAACTAGTTTGCTCTAGATTATATATTCTACAGGTGCTAAAGGTTCAACACAAACCAATAAAAAGATCCAAGTTAGGGTTCAAAAGAAAGGAGCAAAAGAAACCGAAGAGAACCCTGGTCTGGCGCACCGAACAATGTCCGGTGCACCAGGGACCGTACAAGCTGAACTCTTCACCTTCGGGTTTCTGGAGAGCCGCTCCGCTATAATTCACCGGACTGTCCGGTGTGCCAGCGGAGCAACGGCTCCAGCGCAACGGTCCACTCCAACGGACACCTGCAAAAGCGCTACAGTGCGCGGATAGTTCGCGCAGAGTCAGAGCAGTGCCAGAAGGCGCACCGGACAGTGAACAGTGACTGTATGATGCGGCACCGGACTGTCTGGTGCCCCAAGTTGTCGGAGCTCCAACGGTCGAAACCGTCAGAACCCTAACGGTTGGGTGACGTGGCTGGCGCACCGGACTGTCCGGTGCGCCCATCGACAACAGCCTTCCCCAACGGTTGGTTTGGTGGTTGGGGCTATAAATACCCCCAACCACCACCACTCCAAGCATCCAAGTTTTCCAGACATCTCATTCAATACAAGAGCTAGTGCAATCAATACAAGACACAATTCAATAGAATCAAAGCTTCTCCAAGTCCCAAATCCACTCCAAACAAATAGTGACTAGAGAGAGAGTTTTGCTCGTGTTCTTGAGCTCTTATTCTTGGATCGCTTTCTTCTTCCTCTTTCTTGTTCTCAAGACACTTGTAATCAAAGCAAGAGGCACCAAGTTGTGGTGGTCCTTGCAGGGGTCTAAGTGACCCATTTGATTAAGGAGAAAGCTCACTCGGTCTAGGTGACCGTTTGAGAGAGGGAAAGGGTTGAAAGAGACCCGGTCTTTGTGACCACCTCAACGGGGAGTAGGTTTTCAAGAACCGAATCTCGGTAAAACAAATCACCATGTCATCCGCTATATTTCTTTGGTTGATTTGTTTTCCCCTCTCTTTTGGACTCGGTTTTATTACTAACGCTAACCCCGACTTGTAGTTGTGTTTAAAGTTGTAAATTTCAGTTTTCGCCTATTCACCCCCCTCTAGGCGACTTTCAATTGGTATCAGAGCCCGATACTTCATTAGTGTCTAACAACTCGAAGTGATGTCGGGAAGATCTGCCAAGAGGGAGATGGAAACGGCCATAAGCCACGGGAAGGCTCCATCGAAGGAGTCCGGTGCCAAAGGAAGGGAGGAATCACCTCCCCGCGTCAAGTCGCATCAAAGTGGCGACAAGAAGAAAAAGATGAAGAAAGTGGTCTACTACGAGATCGACTCTTCGTCGCCCTCCACCTCCGGCTCCGACGCTCTGTCCGTCACTTCTAAGCGCCATGAGCGCAAAAAGTTTAGTAAGATCCCCCTATGTTATCCTTGCATTTCTAAACACACTCCTTTACTTTCCGTCCCATTAGGCAAACCACCGGTTTTTGACGGTGAAGATTATTGTATGTGGAGTGATAAAATGAGGCATCATCTAACCTCACTCCACTCTAGCATTTGGGACATTGTTGAGTTTGGAGCGCAAGTACCATCCGTAGGGGATGAAGGATATGATTTGGACGAGGTCGCCCAAATCCGACACTTTGATTCCCAAGCCACTACTATACTCCTCGCCTCTCTATGTCGAGAGGAGTATAATAAGGTGCAAGGGCTTAAGAGTGCCAAAGAGATTTGGGACGTACTAAAGACCGCACATGAAGGGGATGAGGTGACCAAGATCACCAAGCGAGAGACGATCGAGGGGGAGCTCGATCATTTCATCCTCAACCAAGGAGAGGAGCCACAAGCAATGTACAACCGGCTTAAGACCTTGGTGAACCAAGTGCGCAACCTCAGGAGCACCAAATGGGATGACCATGAAATGGTCAAGGTTATTCTAAGATCACTTGTTTTTTGTAATCCTACACAAGTTCAATTAATTTGTGGTGATCCTAGATATAAACTAATGTCTCTCGAGGAAGTAATAGGAAAGTTTGTGAGCTTTGAGTTAATGATCAAAGGCTCCAAACAAATCGTCGAGCAAGGCGGCACCTCCACGCCCGAGGTGCAACCCGTCGCATTCAAAGCGATGGAGAAGAAAGAAGAGTCTACATCAAGTAAGATCCCCATCGATGCCTCGAAGCTCGACAATGAGGAAATGGCGCTCATCATCAAGAGCTTTCGCCAAATCCTCAAGCAAAGGAGGGGGAAGGATTAGAAGCCCCGCTCCAAGAAAGTATGCTACAAGTGTGGTAAGCTCGGTCATTTTATTACTAAATGTCCTATGTCTAGTGATTATGACAGGGGCGACAACAAGAAGGGAAGGAGGAAGGAAAAGAAGAGATATTACAAGAATAAGGGCGGCGATTCCCACGTGTGTCGGGAATGGGACTCCGATGAGAGCTCCACCGACTCCTCCTCCGACGAGGATGTCGCCAACATTGCCATCACCAAAGGCCTCCTCTTACCCAATGTCGACCACAAGTGCCTCATGGAAAAGGATGCAAAAAGAAGAAGGTAAAATCTAGAGCCTCCACTAAATATATGACATCTAATGATGAGGGAAGCTCTAGTGATGATGAAGATGATTTACTTGCTCTTTTGCCAACTTAAACATGCAACAAAAAGAAAAATGGAATGAATTGATAGGTGCCATTCATGAGAAGGATGAACTCTTGGATAGCCAAGATGAATTCTATATTAAGGAAAACAAAAATCATGTTAAAGTTAAAAATGCTTATGCTCAGGAAATAGAGAAATGTGAAAAATTAACTAGTGAGCTTAGCATTTGCCATGACACCATATCCAACCTTAGAATTGAAAATGCTAATTTGATAGCTAAGGTTGAAAAGAGAAATGTTTGTAATGATTCAATTGCCAATCTTAAAAATGATAATGCTAGTTTAACTGCTAAGATTGACAAATTGAATGAATCAATTTCTAGCCTTAAGATTGAGAATGATAAATTAATTTCTAAGGCTAAAGATTTAAATGTTTGCAATGATTCTATTTCCTGTCTTAGAAATGAGAATGCTACTTTATATGCTAAGATAGAGGAATTAAGATCTTGCAAACCCTCTACATCTAGTGTTGATCATGTTGCTATTTGTACTAGATGTAGAGACATTAATGTTGATGCTATTCATGATCACCTAGCTTTAATTAAACAACAAAATGATCACATAGCACAACTAACTAGTAAAATTAATGAGTATGAGATAGAAAATGAAAAATTTAAATTTGCTAGGAGCATGCTCTATAATGGGAGACGCCCTGCCATTAAGGATGGCATTGGCTTCCAATAGGGAGACAATGTCAAGCTTAATGCCCCTAAGAAACTGTCTAGCTTTGTTAAGGGTAAGGCTCCCATGGCTTAGGATAACAAGGGCTATATTTTATATCTTGCTAGTTATCCCGAGCACAAGATTAGGAGAATTCATGCAAAAAAGTCACATTCTGTTTCTCACCATGCATATTTGTATAAGAATTAGGCTTCTAGCTCTAAGCAATCAACCCATGTTAAATTGCCTAAAAGGGGATCTCCTACTGCATCAAATGAACCTAATGTTTCATTTAAGACTTTTGATGCATCTTATGTTTTAACTAACAAATCAGGCAAAGTAGTTGCCAAATATGTTGGGGCCAAATACAAGGGCTCAAAGACTTGTGTTTGGGTACCCTAGGTGCTTGTTTCTAATGTGAAAGGACCCAAGACTGTTTGGGTACCTAAGAACAAGGCCTAAACTTGTTTTGTAGGTTTATGCATCCGGGGGCTCAAGTTGGATCATTGATAGCGGATGCACAAACCATATGACTGGGGAGAAAAAGATGTTCTCCTCCTACGAGAAAAACGATGATCCCCAAAGAGCTATCACATTCGGGGATGGAAATCAAGGTTTGGTCAAAGGACTTGGTAAAGTTGCTATATCACCTGACCATTCCATTTCCAATGTTTTTTTTGTGGATTCTTTAGATTACAATTTGCTTTCAGTTTCTAAATTATGCAAAATGGGCTATAACTGTCTTTTTACAGATATAGGTGTTACTGTCTTTAGAAGAAGTGATGATTCATAACATTTAAGGGGGTATTAGAGGGTTAGCTATACTTAGTTGATGTTAATAGAGCTGAACTCGATACTTGCTTGATTGCTAAGACTAATCTGGGTTGGCTCTGGCATCGCCGACTAGCCCATGTTGGGATGAAGAATCTTCACAAGCTTCTAAAGGGAGAACACATTTTAGGACTAACAAATATTCATTTTGAGAAAGACAGGGTTTGTAGCGCATGTCAAGCAGGGAAGCAAGTTAGTGCCTATCATCCACACAAGAACATTATGACGACTGACAGGCCACTTGAGCTACTCCACATGGATCTATTCGGCCCGATAGCTTACATAAGCATTGGCGGGAGTAAGTACTGTCTAGTTATTATGGATGATTATTCTCGCTTCACTTGGGTATTCTTTTTGCAAGAAAAATCTCAAACCAAAGAGACCTTAAAGGGATTCTTGAGACAGGCTCAAAATGAGTTCGGATTAATGATCAAGAAAATAAGAAGCGACAACGGGACGGAGTTCAAGAACTCTCAAATTGGGCTTTCTTGAGGAAGAGGGTATCAAGCATGAGTTCTCTTCTCCCTACACACCTCAGCAAAATGGTGTAGTTGAGAGGAAGAATAGAACTCTACTGGACATGGTGAGGACCATGCTTGATGAGTACAAGACTCTGGACCAATTTTGGGCTGAGGCGATTAACACCGCCTGCTACTCCATCAACCGACTCTACCTTCACAAAATCCTCAAGAAGACATCATATGAACTCCTCACCGGTAAAAAGCCCAATGTTTCATATTTTAGAGTCTTTGGTAGCAAATGCTTTATTCTTGTTAAAAGAGGTAGAAAATCCAAATTTGCTCCTAAGGCTGTAGAAGGCTTTTTACTTGGTTATGACTCAAACACAAGGGCATATAGAGTCTTCAACAAATCCTCTGGATTAGTTGAGGTTTCTTGTGACATTGTGTTTGATGAGACTAATGGCTCCCAAGTGGAGCAAGTTGATCTTGATGAACTAGATGATGAAGAGGCTCCGTGCGTCGCGCTAAGGAACATGTCCATTGGGGATGTGTGTCCTAAGGAATCCAAAGAGCCTCCACAAGCACAAGATCAATCGTCATCTTTGAAAGCACCTAGAGGGGGGGCGAATAGGTGATCCTGTAAAAACTTGAACTTTAATGCCAAAAACTTTGTTAGGAGTTAGCACAATAAAGCCAAGTGGCTAGAGAAGAGTTCTTGAAAGACACGATAACCACAAGAAGATCAACACAGATAGACACAGTGGTTTATCCCGTGGTTCGGCCAAGTCCAACACTTGCCTACTCCACGTTGTGGCGTCCCAACGGACGAGGGTTGCAATCAACCCCTCTCAAGCGATCCAAAGACCCACTTGAATACCACTATGTTTTGCTTTGTTCACTATATCCCACTTGCGAGGAATCTCCACAACTTGGAGCCTCTCGCCCTTACACTTTGATGTTCACAAAGAAGCACGGAGTAAGGGAGGGATGAGCAACGCACACAAGACACAAAATCAGAGCGACAATACGCACACAAGTCACAACACGAGCTCTCAACACAACTCAAGGAGTTCTCTACTCAAATGGAGCTCTAGTTGCTATCGCAAAGAATCAAATGCGCGGAATTGAAGTCTTGGTGCTTAGGAATGCTTAGAGAATGCTTGATGATCTTCTCCATGCGCCTAGGGGTCCCTTTTATAGCCCCAAGGCAGCTAGGAGCCGTTGAGAGCATTCCAGGAAGGCATTTCTTGCCTTCTGTCGCCTGGCGCACCGGACAGTCCGGTGCGGATTTCTTTCCTTCTATGGCGAAGCCGACCATTGGAGACTCAGAGCCGTTGGCGCACCGAACACTGTCCGGTGCACACCGGACAGTCCGGTGCCCCTATCTGACCGTTGGCTCGGCCACGCATCACGCGCGGATTGCGCGGCCGACCGTTGGCCCAGCCGATGAATTATAGCCGTACGTCGCTAGACTTCTCCCGAGAGCGGCCTTTTCACCAGAACCGGCCTGGCACACCGGACACTGTCCGGTGCACCACCGGACAGTCCGGTGCACTCAGACTGAGCTGCATTTTAGCTGCACTTAGCCGACTTTTCTCCAAAATGATTTCTCCTATTTCTAGCACTTAGACACAATACATTAGTCTTCAAATCAATGTACCAAGTCTAGAAACATACCTTTGCTCTTGATTTGCACTTCTTGAGTCCTTTGCACATTTTAACATTTAGGCACTTGTGTTGGACACATAATCACCAAAATACTTAGAAATGGCCCAAAGGCACATTTCCCTTTCAATCTCCCCCCTTTTTGGTGATTTATGCCAACACAACAAAAAGCGACTAAAAGAAGTGCAACATCAATGCAAATGAAAACTCAAATTTGTTTTGATTCAAATTTGGCATATTTGGATCATTCTTTGCCACCACTTGGTTTGTTTTTGCAAATCAAACTCAATTTTCTATCTCTAAGTCAAAATCACTTGTTGAAGCATAGAGAGAGACATTCCAAGAGAAATTGATCAAGAATTCAAAAACTCCCCCTATTTCCCATAATCAACCACTCTCCCCACAAAAGGCCAACTTTTGACAAAAAAAGACAATAAGAGACTTTTGACAACCAAAAAGCTCTATTCTACTATTTTCAAAATTCTCAAGTGGTAGCTGATCCATTTATTGCTTTGGCCTTATTTTTCTCCCCCTTTGGCATCAAGCACCAAAACGGGATCAATCTTGGCCCCTAAACCCCATTGCCTCACCAAAATCTTCAACTAAGAGTAAAAAGGCAATAAGAGTATAAAGATGAACTTGGAATTAGTTACTCTATCATCGGAGTGCAGTGGAAGTCTTGTATGGTCCAAGTCCACCTTTTCCCTTTCAAACCTCCTTTGAGACTAAATTAAGCAAACTCAAGCACACGGTTAGTCTCAAGGAGTCAAGTTGTAGCACATCTCCCCCTAGATATATGCATCACTTGCGAATGGACTTGTGAGGTCCGGGGAGTGCTTGTACAACTTGAGCACCATAAATAAACAACAAAATGCATAAGGAACATGATCGAAGCAAAAAACACATGTATGCTACAAGTCAATCCAAGTTCCACGAATCTAAGACATTTATCTCACTACGCAGCCTGCAAAAGGTCTTCTCATCTAAAGGCTTGGTAAAGATATCGGCTAGCTGGTTCTCGGTGCTAACATAAAACACTTCGATATCCCCCTTTTGCTGGTGGTCTCTCAGAAAGTGATGCCGGATATCTATGTGCTTTGTGCGGCTGTGTTCAACAGGATTATCCGCCATGCGGATAGCACTTTCATTATCACATAGGAGTGGGACTTTGCTCAGATTGTAGCCAAAGTCCCGGAGGGTTTGCCTCATCCAGAGTAGTTGCGCGCAACACTGTCCTGCGGCAACATACTCGGCCTCAACGGTGAATAGGGCAACAGAAGTTTGTTTCTTAGAACTCCAAGACACCAGGGACCTTCCTAAGAATTGGCACGTCCCCGATGTACTCTTCCTATCGACCTTACATCTAGCATAGTCGGAGTCTGAATATCCAATTAAGTCAAAGGTAGACCCTTTTGGATACCAGATCCCGAAGCAAGGCGTAGTGACTAAATATCTAAGAATTCGCTTCACGACCACTAAGTGACACTCCTTTGGATCGGATTGAAATCTAGCACACATGCATACACTAAGCATAATATCCGGTCTACTAGCACATAAGTAAAGCAAGGAACCTATCATAGACCGGTATGCTTTATGATCAACGGACTTACCTCCTTTGTTGAGGTCGGTGTGTCCGTCAGTTCCCATTGGAGTCTTTGCGGGCTTGGCGTCCTTCATCCCAAACCGCTTTAGCAAATCTTGCGTGTACTTTGTTTAGGAGATGAAGGTGCCGTCCTTGAGTTGCTTCACTTGGAACCCAAGGAAGTAGTTCAACTCGCCCATCATCGACATCTCGAATTTCTGCGTCATTACCATGCTAAACTCTTCACAAGACTTTTGGTTAGTAGAACCAAATATTATGTCATCGACATAAATTTGGCACACAAATAAGTCACCATCACAAGTCTTAGTAAAAAGAGTTGGATCGGCTTTCCCAACCTTGAAAGCATTAGCAATTAAAAAGTCTCTAAGGCATTCATACCATGCTCTTGGGGCTTGCTTAAGTCCATAGAGTGCCTTAGAGAGCTTACACACATGGTCGGGGTACCGTTCATCCTCAAAGCCAGGGGGTTGCTCCACGTACACCTCCTCCTTGATTGGCCCGTTGAGGAAAGCGTTCTTCACATCCATTTGGAACAACCTGAAAGAATGGTGAGCGACATAGGCTAACAATATGCGAATTGACTCTAGCCTAGCCACAGGAGCAAAAGTCTCCTCAAAGTCCAAACATGCGACTTGGGCATAACCTTTTGCCACAAGTCGAGCCTTGTTTCTTGTCACCACTCCGTGCTCGTCTTGTTTGTTGCGGAACACCCACTTGGTTCCCACAACATTTTGCTTGGGACGAGGCACTAGTGTCCAAACTTCATTTCTCTTGAAGTTGTTGAGCTCTTCCTGCATGGCCAACACCCAGTCCGGATCTAGCAAGGCCTCTTCTACCCTGAAAGGCTTAATAGAAGAGACAAAAGAGTAATGCTCACAAAAATTAACTAATCTAGAGCAGGTAGTTACTCCCTTGCTGATGTCACCCAAAATCTGGTCGATGGGATGATCCCTTTGGATCGTTGCTCGAACTTGGGTTGGAGGTGCCGGTTGTGCTTCTTCCTCCACTACATGATCATCTTGTGCTCCCCCTTGATCATATGCCTCCTCTTGATGAACCTGTCCATCGTCTTGAGTTGGGGGATGCACTATTGTTGAGGAAGAAGGTTGATCTTGCTCCTTCTGTTCCTGTGGCCGCACATCTCCAATCGCCATGGTGTGTATTGCGGCCGTTGGAACGTCTTCTTCATCTACATCATCAAGATCAACAACTTGCTCTCTTGGAGAGCCATTAGTGTCATCAAGTACAACGTCGCTAGAGACTTCAACCAAACCCGATGATTTGTTGAAGACTCTATATGCCTTTGTATTTGAGTCATAACCTAACAAAAACCCTTCTACAGCTTTGGGAGCAAATTTAGAACTTCTACCTTTCTTTACTAGAATATAACACTTGCTCCCAAATACATGAAAGTAAGATACATTGGGTTTGTTACCGGTTAGAAGCTCATACGAAGTCTTCTTGAGGAGGCGATGAAGGTACACCCGATTTATGGCGTGGCAAGCCGTGTTCACAGCTTCCGACCAGAACCACTCGGGCGTCTTGAATTCTCCAAGCATTGTCCTCGCCATGTCTATGAGCGTCCTGTTCTTCCTCTCTACCACACCATTTTGTTGTGGTGTGTAGGGAGCGGAGAACTCGTGCTTGATTCCTTCCTCCTCAAGGTACTCTTCTACTTGAAGGTTCTTGAACTCGGACCCGTTGTCGCTCCTTATCTTCTTCACCTTGAGCTCAAACTCATTTTGAGCTCTCCTTAGGAAGCGCTTGAGGGTCCCTTGGGTTTTAGTTTTATCCTGCAAAAAGAATACCCAAGTGAAGCGGGAAAAATCATCAACTATAACAAGACCATACTTACTTCCTCCTAAGCTTAGGTAGGCAACGGGTCCGAAGAGGTCCATATGAAGTAACTCCAGGGGTCTTGATGTTGTCATCACATTTTTGGCATGATGAGAGCTTCCCACCAGTTTACCTGCTTGACAAGCTGCACAAGGTCTATCTTTTTCGAAAGTAACATTTGTTAGACCTATCACGTGTTCTCCCTTTAGAAGCTTGTGAAGGTTCTTCATCCCCACATGTGCTAAACAGCGATGCCACAGCTAGCCCATGCTAGTCTTAGCAATTAAGCATGCATCTAGACCAGCCTCCTCTTTTGCAAAATCAACTAAATAAAGTTTGCCGTCTAGTACACCCTTAAAAGCTAGTGAACCATCACTTCTTCTAAAGACAAACACATCTACATTTGTGAATAAACAGTTATATCCCATATTACAAAGTTGACTCACAGATAACAAGTTATATCCAAGCGACTCAACCAAGAACACATTAGAAATAGAGTGCTCGGATGAAATAGCAATTTTTCCTAACCCTTTCACCTTGCCTTGGTTCCCATCACCGAATATGATTGAATCTTGGGGATCCTTGTTCTTGACGTAGGAAGAGAACATCCTCTTTTCCCCCGTCATGTGGTTTGTGCATCCGCTGTCGATAATCCAGCTTGAGCCCCCGGATGCATAAACCTGCAAGGCAAATTTAGGCTTGGGTCTTAGGTACCCAACTCATGTTGGGTCCTACAAGGTTAGTTACAACAGTCTTAGGGATCCAAATGCAAGTCTTGTCTCCCTTACATTTGGCCCCTAATTTCCTAGCAATTACCTTCTTATCCTTTCTACAAATAGCAAAGGTAGCATTGCAAGCATAATAAATTGTAGAAGGTTCATTCACTACTTTCCTAGGAACATGAACAATATTTCTTCTAGGCATATGATGAACAACATTTTTCCTAGCCACATTTCTATCATGCATAATAGAAGAACTAGAAGCAATCATGGCATGAGAATCAAGAGCATCATAACTTCTATAAGCATTCCTAGAATGTCTCCTATCATGATACATGAAAGCATGGTTCTTTTGAGCACTACTAGCCATAGGGGCCTTCCCTTTCTCTTTGGCGGAGATGGAAGCCTTATGGCTTGTTAATTTCTTGACTTCTCTCTTGAAGCCAAGACCATCCTTAATTGAGGGGTGTCTACCAATCGTGTAGGCATCCCTTGCAAATTTTAGTTTGTTAAATTCACTCTTGCTGGTCTTAAGTTGGGCATTAAGACTAGCCACTTCATCATTCAAATTAGAAATTAAAACTAGATGTTCACTACAAGCATCAACATTAAAATCTTTACACCTATTGCAAATTGCAACATGTTCATCATTTATGCTCTTTAAGCTAGAAATAGAATCATGGCATGTAGACAATTCACAGGAAAGCATTTCATTCCTTTTAATTTCTAAAGCAAGGGATTTGTGTGCCTCTACAAACTTATCATGTTCTTCATACAAAAGATCCTCTTGCTTTTCTAGTAACCTATTCTTATCATTCAATGCATCAATTAATTCATTAATCTTATCAACCTTAGTTCTATCTAGGCCCTTGAATAAACATGAATAGTCTATTTCATCATCGCTAGATTCTTCATCACTTGAGGAAGCGTAAGTACTAGTATTATGAGTGCTTACCTTCTTTTCCCTTGCCATGAGGCAGGTGTGATGCTCGTTGGGGAAGAGGGCTGACTTGTTGAAGGCGGTTGCGGCGAGTCCTTCGTTGTCGGAGTCAGACGACGAACAATCCGAGTCCCACTCCTTTCCAATGTGTGCCTCGCCCTTAGCCTTCTTGTAAGCCTTCTTCTTTTCCCTCTTGTTCCCTTGTTCCTGGTCACTACCATTATCGGGACAATTAGCGATAAAATGACCAATCTTACCACATTTGAAGCATGAGCGCTTCCCCTTCATCTTGGTCTTGTTGGGATGTTCCTTGCGAGTCCTTAGCGCCGTCTTGAACCGCTTAATGATGAGGGCCATCTCTTCCTCATTGAGTCCCGCCGCCTCTACTTGTGCCACCTTGCTAGGTAGCACTTCCTTGCTCCTCGTTGCTTTGAGAGCAATGGTTTGAGGCTCGTGGATTGGGCCGTTCAACGCATCGTCAACGTATCTTGCTTCCTTGATCATCATCGGCCCGCTTACAAACTTTCCAAGTATCTCCTCGGGCGTCATCTTGGTGTACCTAGGATTCTCACGAATATTGTTCACAAGATGTGGATCAAGGACAGTAAAAGACCTTAGCATTAGGCGGACGACGTCGTGGTCCGTCCATCGCGTGCTTCCATAGCTCCTTATTTTGTTGACGAGGGTCTTGAGCCGGTTGTACGTTTGGGTTGGCTCCTCGCCCCTGATCATTGTGAATCTCCCAAGTTCTCCCTCCACCAACTCCATTTTGGTGAGTATGGTGACGTCGTTCCCCTCATGTAAGATTTTGAGGGTGTCTCAAATCTGCTTGGCGTTATCCAAGCCGCTCACCTTATGGTATTCATCCCTGCACAATGAAGCTAGAAGAATAGTAGTAGCTTGTGCATTCTTGTGAATTTGCTCATTAATGAACATGGGACTATCTGTACTATCAAAGTGCATTCCATTTTCTACTATCTCCCATATACTTGGATGGAGAGAGAACAAATGGCTACGCATTTTGTGACTCCAAAATCCGTAGTCCTCTCCATCAAAGTGAGGGGGTTTACCGAGGGGAATGGAAAGCAAATGAACATTGGAACTTTGTGGAATACGAGAATAATCAAAGGAAAAGTTTGAATTAACCGTCTTCTTTTTCTCGTAGACGCTGTCGTCGTCGTCCTTTTGGGAAGAAGAAGACTCGTCGCTGTCGTCGTAGTAGACGATCTTCTTGATACGCCTCTTCTTTTTCCCGTCCTTCTTCTTTTGACTTGAGCCCGAGTCAGTGGACTTGTCGTCTTTCAGCTCATTGATGAAGGACTCCTTCTCCTTGTCGTTGATCACTATTCCCTTTCCCTTAGGATCCATCCCTTTGGGCGATTAGTCCCTTTTTTGAAGAGAACGACTCTGATACCAATTGAAAGCACCTAGAGGGGGGGTGAATAGGTGATCCTGTAAAAACTTGAACTTTAATGCCACAAAACTTTGTTAGGAGTTAGCACAATAAAGCCAAGTGGCTAGAGAAGAGTTCTTGCAAGACACGATAACCACAAGAAGATCAACACAGATAGACACAGTGGTTTATCCCATGGTTCGGCCAAGTCCAACACTTGCCTACTCCACGTTGTGGCGTCCCAATGGACGAGGGTTGCAATCAACCCCTCTCAAGCGGTCCAAAGACCCACTTGAATACCATGGTGTTTTGCTTTGTTCACTATATCCCACTTGCGAGGAATCTCCACAACTTGGAGCCTCTCGCCCTTACACTTTGATGTTCACAAAGAAGCACGGAGTAAGGGAGGGATGAGCAATGCACACAAAACACAAAATCAGAGCGACAATACGCACACAAGTCACAACACGAGCTCTCAACACACCTCAAGGAGTTCTCTACTCAAATGGAGCTCTAGTTGCTATCGCAAAGAATCAAATGCGCGGAATTGAAGTCTTGGTGCTTAGGAATGCTTAGAGAATGCTTGATGATCTTCTCCATGCGCCTAGGGGTCCCTTTTATAGCCCCAAGGCAGCTAGGAGCCGTTGAGAGCATTCTAGGAAGGCATTTCTTGCCTTCTGTCGCCTAGCGCACCGGACAGTCCGGTGCACCACCGGACACTGTCCGATGCGGATTTCTTTCCTTCTATGGCGAAGCCGACCATTAGAGACTCAGAGCCGTTGGTGCACCGGACACTGTCCGGTGCACCTATCTGACCGTTGGCTCGGCCACGCGTCACGCGCGGATTGCGCGGCCGACCGTTGGCCCAGCCGACCGTTGGCTCACCGGACAGTCCGGTGCACCACCGAACAGTCCGATGAATTATAGTTGTACGTCGCTAGACTTCTCCCGAGAGCGGCCTTTTCACCAGAACCGGCCTGGCGCACCGGACACTGTCCGGTGCACCACCGGATAGTCCGGTGCACTCAGACTGAGCTGCATTTTAGCTGCACTTAGCCGACTTTTCTCCAAAATGATTTCTCCTGTTTCTAGCACTTAGACACAATACATTAGTCTTCAAATCAATGTACCAAATCTAGAAACATACCTTTGCTCTTGATTTGCACTTCTTGAGTCCTTTGCACATTTTAACATTTAGGCACTTGTGTTGGACACATAATCACCAAAATACTTAGAAATGGCCTAAAGGCACATTTCCCTTTCAATCTTCCATGCAAGCATCTCCACCAACTCAAGATGAGGATCAAGCTCAAAATGATGGAAATGAAGATCAAGAGGATGAGCCACCTCAAGAGGAGGACAATGATCAAGGGGGAGATGACAATAATCAAGACAAGGAAGAGGATCAAGAAGAAAAGGGTCAAAGACAGCCACATCCAAGAGTCCACCAAGCGATACAACGAGATCACCCTGTGAACTTCATCCTCGGCAATATTCTTATGGGGGTAACAACTTGATCTCGTGTCGCTCATTTTTGTGAACATTACTCTTTTGTGTCTTCTATTGAGCCATACAGGGTGGAAGATGCATTAAGAGATTCAGATTGGGTGTTGGCAATGCAAGAAGAGCTCAACAACTTCACGAGGAATGAGGTATGGCATTTAGTTCCACGTCCTAACCAAAATATTGTAGGAACCAAGTGGGTATTCCACAACAAGCAGGATGAGCATGGTGTGGTGACAAGGAACAAAGCTCGACTTGTGGCCAAGGGATATTCACAAGTCGAAGGTTTGGATTTCGGTGAAACCTATGCACCCGTAGCTAGGCTTAAGTCAATTCGCATATTACTTGCCTATGCTACTTACCATGGCTTTAAGCTCTATCAAATGGACGTGAAGAGTGCCTTCCTCAATGGACCAATCAAGGAAGAGGTCTATGTTGAGCAACCTCCCGGCTTTGAACATAGTGAGTACCCTAACCATGTGTATAAACTCTCTAAGGTGCTTTATGGGCTCAAGCAAGCCCCAAGAGCATGGTATGAATGCCTAAGAGATTTTATTATCACTAATGGCTTCAAAGTCGGAAAAGCCGATTCTACACTCTTTACTAGAACTATTGCAAATAATTTGTTTATATGCCAAATTTATGTTGATGATATCATATTTGGGTCTACTAACAAATCTACATGTGAAGAGTTTAGTAGGATTATGATTCAAAAATTCAAGATGTCTATGATGGGGGAGTTGAAGTATTTCCTAGGATTTCAAGTAAAACAAATCCAAGAGGGCACCTTCATCAGCCAAGGAAGTACACTCAAGACATACTTACTAAGTTTGGAATGAAGGATGCCAAGCCCATCAAGACACCCATGGGAACTAATGGGCATCTCGACCTCGACACGGGAGGTAAATTCGTAGATCAAAAGGTATACCGATCGATGATAGGATCTTTACTCTATTTATCTGCATCTCAGCTAGATATTATGCTTTCCGTATGCATGTGTGCAAGGTTCCAAGCCGTTCCTAAGGAAGTTCACCTTAGGGTCGTGAAAAGAATCTTGAGATATTTAGTTTACACACCTAAGTTTGGTCTTTGGTACCCTAAGGGATCCACTTTTGATTTAATAGGTTATTCCGATGCTGATTGGGCAGGGTGTAAAATTGATAGAAAGAGCACATCAGGGACTTGTCAGTTTTTGGGGAGATCCCTGGTGTCTTGGGCTTCAAAGAAACAAAACTCGGTAGCTCTTTCTACCGCCGAAGCCGAGTATATTGCCGCAGGCCATTGTTGCGCGCAATTGCTTTGGATGAGGCAAACCCTTAGGGACTATGGCTACAAATTGAGCAAAGTCCCTCTCCTATGTGATAATGAGAGTGCAATCCACATGGCGGATAATCCCGTTGAACACAGCCGCACTAAGCACATAGCCATTCGGTATCACTTTTTGAGGGATCACCAACAAAGGGGGGATATCGAGATTGCTTATGTTAGCTCCAAAGAACAATTAGCTGATATCTTTACCAAGCCATTAGATGAGAAAACCTTTACCAAACTTAGGAATGAGCTAAACATTATTGATTCTAAGAACTTTGATTGAAACTTTGCACACATAGCTCATTTATATACTTTTGATCACTTCTCTTTTATGTCTATGACTAATGTGTTTTCAAGTTTATTTCACGCTAAGTTGTAGATTGAAAGGGAAATGGAGTCTTCGGCAAAGACAAAGGCTTCCACTCCACTCTATCGGTATTATTTACCCTTCGCCATCACTCCACTCTGAATTGATATAATCTTCACTCATATTTACTTGTACCAATGGGAGAGAAAAAGGGCTCACATAGTCTCCGTTTTTGGCGATTAATGCCAAAGGGGGGGAGATTATAGCCTAAAGCAAATGGACCGCACACCACCAATTTCAATTTTTTCGAAATAAACTTTTCAATTGGCATCCATATTTCAAATTGATATATTTAGAAAAGGATTTTTCTATTTGTATCTAAATCTTTTTCATATTGGTAAAACCCTCTTGAATACTAAGAGGAGAATTTCATCCAGGGGGAGTTTTTGTTTTAGTCAAAAGAAAAGCATTTGAAACAGGGGGAGAAAATTTTAAATCTTGAAAATGCTTCTCGAAATCTTATTATTGTACCTTTGACTATTTGCAAAAAGACTTTGAAAAGATTTTTCAAAAGAATTTGCAAAAACAAAACAAGTGGTGCTAAAGTGGTCCAAAATGTTAAAAAGAAAGAAAGCAATCCATGCATATCTAGTGAAAGTTCAAATTGGTTTAATTCCAAACAACCTTTGCACTTGCCTTATGCAAACTAGTTCAATTCTGCACTTATATATTTGCTTTGGTTTGTGTTGGCATCAGTCACCAAAAATGGGGAGATTGAAAGGGAAATAGGGTCAAACCTTTTTCCCAATGATTTTGGTGGTTGAAATGCCCAACACAAATAATTGGACTAACTAGTTTGCTCTAGTATTCTACAGGTTCAACACAAACCAATAAAAAGATCCAAGTTAGGGTTCAAAAGAAAGGAGCAAAAGAAACCGAAGAGAACCCTGGAACTCTTCACCTTTGGGTTTCTGGAGAGCCACTCCGCTATAATTCACTGGACTGTTTGGTGGGTCACCGGACTCTCCGGTGTGCCAGCGGAGCAACGGCTCCAGCGCAACGGTCCACTCCAACGGACACCTACAAAAGGGCTACAGTGCGCAGACAGTTCGCGTAGAGTCAGAGCAGCGCCAGAAGGCGCACCGGACTGTCTAGTGCCCCAAGTTGTCAGAGCTCCAACGGTTGGAACCGTCAGAACCCTAACGGTTGGGTGACGTGGCTGGCGCACCGGACTGTTCGGTGCACCCATCGACAGCAGCCTTCCCCAACGTTTGGTTTGGTGGTTGAGGCTATAAATACCCCCCAACCACCACCACTCCAAGCATCCAAGTTTTTCGGACATCTCATTCAATACAAGAGCTAGTGCAATCAATACAAGACACAATTCAATAGAATCAAAGCCTCTCCAAGTCCCAAAACCACTCCAAACAAATAGAGACTAGAGAGAGAGTTTTGCTCGTGTTCTTTGAGCTCTTGTTCTTGGATCACTTTCTTCTTCCTCTTTCTTATTCTCAAGACACTTGTAATCAAAGCAAAAGACACCAAGTTGTGGTGGTCCTTGTAGGCTTCTAAGTGACCCATTTGTTTAAGGAGAAAGCTCACTCAATCTAGGTGACCGTTTAAGAGAGGGAAAGGGTTGAAAGAGACCCGGTCTTTTTGACCACCTCAATGGGGAGTAGGTTTTCAAGAACCGAACCTCGGTAAAACAAATCACCGTGTCATCCGCTATATTTCTTTGGTTGATTTGTTTTCCCCTCTCTTTTGGACTCGGTTTTATTTCTAACGCTAACCCTGGCTTGTAGTTGTGTTTAAAGTTGTAGATTTCAGTTTTCGCCTATTCACCCCCTCTAGGCGACTTTCACTATTACTAATAATACCTTATCAGGTTTCTTGATGTATCGTTCGTTCTCTCTCATGAATTCGCACACATAGAATCCATGGAGGACCGATCGAGGTGGTTGCTTGTGGCACTACATATTGGAAAAGTGGTTATTTAGTGGCAACATTGTCCTATGTATGTACATGTATGATATGTATTCATAAATTTACATACTTACTGTAACACCCAAAATCTTATTTTATGAATTTATGAAGATTCTCCAAAGGGTTTGAATTAAAATATCTTTAATAAGAATTTTCTTAACTTGAAAGTTACTCCTTCTAAAATAAAACTCTTTTCTAATACAAGACTACAATTACGGATGGCAATGAGTCGGGTTCGGATCGGGTAGAGTAAATACCCGCCCGCGACCATACCCACGGGGATTATCCATATCCGCCCATGACTATACCCACGGGTAAAATTTTGTACCCGTGCCCGTACCCATCGGGTATCTGACGGATATCGGGTATCCATCGGGTATAGCAGCTTGGTGCATTCTCCCTAAATAAAGTCTAGTGCAGTTCTGAGTGTCGCACATCGCCATGATCACCGGAGGCACATAATGTTGTTGCACAGTGCAGTCATGTAGATGTAGCCCTGGACATGTGTTGCTGATGTTTTTTTGTTAATAAACTTCCAACTCGTCAAAATCGGAGATTAGCTAGCATAGTCGTCTGGTGTATTAACACTCTCTTAGCTCAAGTACTTGTACTAGATAGCACTGGTACTACGTATTGGCACTTTATCTGTTGGGGTCATGCTTCGTTGCGCCGAAGGTCTTGCACGAAGAAGCAGCTTCGGCTGAAGTTGTCCCCAGGAGATGGCCGAAGGTTCCTTTTCATGGAGCTTCGGCGTTACAAACCGACATAGAGATAGAATGACCTTTTTATCCATAGAGGTCTGAGTCAATGTTGTAAACTTTTGTAAGGGGCATAATTGTAATTTGTCACAGGCTGTGACCTGTATCTATAAATAGATGAACAGTACCTCTGTACTGTTCACGCGAATCTGCCATTTGCTTTCGCATCACACCTGTACTTTTGCTTTCCTCAGGACCAAAGGTACATTTTTAATTCGAAGTCATTTATATTCGTTCATGATAATAAAAATGGAGATGATTCTATGATAATATTTAAATGTTTATTTCATACCTTATGATCTGTATGAATACTTCGTTCCTTGCTATTATGTTTACGAAGGTACGTCCTTCGTAACCTTCGTCCGAAATTCCTTATATCCCGAAAGGATATAATGTCTTGGAGGACGAAGGACTTTAACCCTTAACATTTTCTATGTTGCCTTGTTCTTAATTCTTAGCATTTGAGAACAAGCCCCCAACATTGGCGCCCACCTCCGGTGAACTCACTTCCACTTTTCTGAGCTGATGGCTTCGTTCAACAATCAAGCTGGAGCTGCTTCGGCTTCGAAGCTGGTGCTCCCGATAACAGGCGGTTCTTGCTCAGAGCCGATTAACAAGAAGCAGAAGAAGGAGGCTCAGAGAAGGGTCCAGCATGTTGGAGTGCAGGGACCCTTCATCAAGTCAAAATGGTCCCACATTCCAATTACCTTCTCTCAGGAAGACCTTCAGCTTAAGGATTATCCTCACAATGATGCCATGGTCATCTCTTGCGTGATCAAAGGATTTCTGGTCCACAATGTCCTAGTTGATACAGGCAGTGCAGCTGATATTATATTTGCTAAGGCCTTCAGACAAATGCAGGAGCCTGAAGACAAGATTCATGATGCTACGCACCCTCTTTGTGGCTTCGGAGGGCGGCAGATTGTAGCACTTGGGAAAATTACCATGCCGGTAACCTTCGGATTTGTTAACAACACAAGGACTAAGCAAATTGTGTTTGATATTGTTGACATGGAGTATCCTTACAATGCTATCATTGGTCGCGGTACTCTTAATGCCTTCGAAGCAATTCTTCACCCAGCTTATCTTTGCATGAAGATACCTTCGGACCAAGGGCCTATTGCTATTCATGGAAGCCAGGAAGCTGCTAGAAGGGCCGAAGGAAGCTGGACTGATTCCAAAGCAATCCATAACATAGATGGAGCTGAAGCTTGTGAACAGTACAAATTTAGAAGGGAGAAAGCAGCTTCAGCAGATCAGCCGAAGCCCATGCTATTGTGTGAGGATATAGCAGAGCAGAAGGTGCTGTTGGGCTCGCAATTATCTGAAGACCAGGAGAAAACCTTGATAAGGTTTTTATTCAACAACAAAGATGTTTTTGCATGGTCAGCCAATGATCTCTGTGGAGTAAATCGGGATGTTATTGAACATTCGCTCAATGTTGACCCATCCTTCAGACCCCGAAAGCAGAGGCTTCGGAAAATGTCTGATGACAAGGCCGAAGGGGCTCGCAATGAAGTAAAAAGACTCCTCAGTGCAGGAGTTATCAGAGAAGTGAAGTATCCAGAGTGGCTAGCTAACACTGTTATGGTGAAGAAGGCCAATGGCAAGTGGAGAATGTGTATCGATTTCACAGATCTCAACAAGGCTTGTCCGAAGGACGAATTCCCGCTGCCAAGGATAGACTCTTTAGTCGATGCAGCAGCTTCTTCAGAGCTCATGAGTCTCCTAGACTGCTACTCAGGCTATCATCAAATTTGGATGAAGAAGGAAGATGAGCCGAAAACTAGCTTCATAACCCCAAGTGGTACATATTGCTATCTTCGGATGCCTGAGGGGCTCAAGAATGCTGGAGGGAGTTTCAGCAGAATGACTGCGAAGGTTCTCCAGTCTCAGATAGGCAGAAATGTGTTGACCTATGTTGATGACATTATTGTAAAAAGCACGAAGCAGGAAAATCATATTGCTGATCTGCAGGAGACCTTCGCCAGCTTCAGACAAGCTGGTCTGAAGCTGAATCCAGAAAAATGTGTCTTCGGAGTAAAGAAGGGTAAATTTCTTGGATGCTTGGTTTCAACAAAGGGAATCGAAGCTAATCCAAATAAAATCGAAGCTATACTTCGAATGGAGCCACCAACCACAAGAAAGGGAGCCCAAAGATTGACAGGAAGGCTGGCATCTCTCAACAGATTTATATCCAGATCAGCAGAAAGAAACTTACCATTTTTCGAGGTGCTGAAGTCAGCTGAAGTCTTTCAATGGGGCCCAAGTCAACAAAAAGCCTTCGAAGAGCTGAAGCAATACTTGATAGATCTCACAACATTAACTCCACCAACGCCAGGGGCTCCTCTGTTGTTATATGTGGCAGCTTCGCACTCAGCAGTAAGTGCGGCACTTGTCCAGGAGAAGCTTGATGGTCAAGTCAAGAAGCAAGTTCCAGTGTATTTTGTATCTGAGGTCCTTAGTGTCTCAAAGAAAAATTATACAGAGCTGGAGAAGGTATTGTATGCCGTTTTAATGGCATCCAGGAAGCTTTGGCATTATTTTCAGGCATACAACATTATTGTTCCTTCTTCGCAGCCGTTGAAGGATATCATGAGAAATAGAGAAGCTACTGGACGGATTGGAAAATGGGCTGCGGAGCTCAATGAATTTTACATTGATTATGTGCATAGATCCTCGATCCAGTCTCAAGCATTGGCAGATTTCATTGCCGACTGGACGCCAGGGGCTCAGGATGAAGAAGCAAATAAAGATGCCGAAGTGTGGACAGTGTTTTGTGATGGCTCTTGGGGAACCTTCGGAGCAGGTGCAGCTGCTGTGTTGGTCTCACCATCCAAGGTTAAAACTTGCTATGCAGCAAGACTTGACTTCAGCTGCACAAATAATATTACTGAGTACGAAGCCCTGCTCCTGGGTCTTCGGAAACTAAAGGCAATGGGAATCAGAAGGGCGATTCTTAAAACTGATTCCCAGGTTGTTTCGGGTCATATTGACAAAAGTTGCAAGGCTAAAGACCCGAAGCTTGAAAAATACCTAGACACGGTCCGAAGGATCGAAGCTTCCTTCGAAGGATTTTCTGTCAAGAATATCCCTCGAGGGCAAAATGAGCATGCTGATTTGCTAGCCAAGTCTGCAGCACAGGGGCTGCCGTTACCTTCGGATGTGTTCTTCGAAACAATAAAGGCACCTTCAGTAGAGCTCCTTGAAAGAGCAGTCCTCAACATTTCTCCTGTTTACAGCGAAGATTGGAGAACTGAAATAATCTCTTACCTTCAGGGTAACTTCCTATCAGATGACGAAGCTTACAATAAAAGAATAGAGGCAAGAGCTCGTCCGTATGTCATGATAGAAGGGGAACTATACAAACATGGAGTTTGTGCCCCGCTGCTCAAGTGCTTGTCTAGAACCGAAGGTATAGAGTTAATGAAAGAGATACATGCAGGCCTGTGTGGATCCCACATCGGATCTAGGCCGTTACTTGGAAAAGTTTTCCGCCAAGGGTTTTATTGGCCGAAGGCAGCTTCGGATGCAGTGGAATTAGTTCAAAAGTGCGAAGGTTGCCAGAAATGTGCAAGAGATCAAAAGCAACCTTCGTCTTTGACCCAGCTGATACAACCCATCTGGCCATTGCAAAGGTGGGGCCTTGATTTGTTAGGTCCATTACCACCGGCTCAGGGGAATCTAAAATATGTTATAGTGGCTGTGGAGTATTTTTCTAAATGGATTGAGGCGAAGCCATTAGCCACAATAACTTCAGCCACTGTCCAAAAGTTTTTCTGGCAGAACATTGTCTGTCGCTTCGGAGTACCGAAGGCCATCACTGTAGATAATGGAACGCAGTTCGACTCCGAAGCTTTCAGAAATTTCTGTGATCAAATTGGAACGAAGATCCATTTTGCATCAGTCAGGCATCCGGAGTCGAATGGGCTCGTTGAAAGGGCCAACGGCATTATAATGACAGGAATAATGAAGTTAATCTTCAATCAACCCAGGGGAAAGTGGCCAGATCAGTTAACCAAAGTGGTGTGGAGCCACAATACAACAGCATCAAGGTCTACAGGCTTTACCCCATTCAAGTTATTATTCGGTGACGAAGCAATAACTCCGGAAGAAGCCAAAGCTGGATCAATAAGAGTAGTAGCTTCGACAGAATCAAGTCCTGAAGATGATTGTCTTGTGGAAAAAGATGCTTTAGAAGGAATCAGACTTCAAGCCGTGGAAAACATCAATAAATACCAGGCTGAAACAGTTAAATGGCGAGATAGAAAGGTCCGGCTAAAAAATATTGAGCCGGGACACTTGGTGCTTCGGAGAGTGGCCAACCCAGATACAGTGGGCAAGTTACAATTGAAATGGGAAGGGCCTTTCTTAGTAGCATCTTCGTCAAGGCCTGGTTCCTACAGATTGAAGGACATGGATGGCAACGAAATTCCAAGATCTTGGAATGCGGATGAGCTTCGGCGATATTATGTATAACTTGATGTAACTTTTTATGTTTTTTCTTTTCTTTTTCATGGCACCCTTTTCCTTTCTAAAGGGGGAGAAAGGTTTTTAATGGGGCCATCATCTGTAATTTCCTTTTTAGTTTTATAAGAGCAAAATCCCCCAAAGAATGTAAATGTAAAAGCTGAGAACGCACCATCGAGTGCCGAAACTGAAAAAAAAGAGAAGAAGCTCCAAAGACGTCCCTAAGGGGATGCAGAGCTCTGATTCCGCCGAAAGTAAAAGGCGAAGAAGCTCCAAAGACGTCCCTAAGGGGATGCAGAGCTCTGATTCCGCCGAAAGTAAAAGGCGAAGAAGCTCCAAAGACGTCCCTAAGGGGATGCAGAGCTTACAGCGAAAAGTCAACGCTGATACCGCCTAAGTAAAAGGCGAAGAAGCTCCAAAGTCGTTCCTAAGGGAATGCAGAGCTGATGTGTGGTTGTTTCTAAGGAAATAATGGCTGAGAGTGTGGCTTCGGACATATGTTTTGGACATTCATTCGCACATTACATTACATCATAGCATTTGCATGCATAAGCATTCATTCATAGCATTTGTGTACCTAAGTGGTTGCTTCGGCAAACAGAAGAAGTGGTCTTTTAAAGTGGTCTTTTATGATTCGTTACGTACAAAAAAGAAAAGCTTCGGCAAAAAAGAAGTGGTCTTCTATGCTTCGTTGTGTACGAAAAGAAGGGAAGGTGTTTTTTCGCCTTCGGCTCAAAATACTAATTTCGTCCACATCAAAGCGACTCAGTAGAAGGGTAAGAATATATTACAAGGTATGTACAAAGTTCCTTGAGAACAGTTTAATTGTATTTACAAAAGTTGTTACAAGAGTATCCTGAGTTTTTTCCATGGTATACTCCTACTAATCTCCACTAAGCTTCAGCTTCGGCGACAGCTTCGGCAACATATTTTAAGCATCATCTTCACCTTCGTCATCCTACATGAGTCAAGGTATCGCGAGTAAAAATCAAGCGTGAAGGAGAAGGTAAGTACAAAGTATGATTTCTTACTGGATCAAGATGACTTCGAGCTTCGTCTCCAGCTTTCTCTCGCCCGCCTTTTGTCCATATCATTTTTATAAATCTATTTGAGATGCTTCGGGCGAGGTCAGGAATATCATCCAGAATTGATGGAGACAGGGTGAAGTTGGGCCTGTTGACGACTTTTCCATGCTCGCAGCCGGCTTTTAGGAACGCAGCAGCGGTACCCCGAGAAGCTACCCAGGCACAGAAGTCACCGTGCCCGGCTATAACTTCGTCAAGTTCTTCAATTTCAGCTTCAATATGATCGAAGGCTTTTGGTAAATTTTCCGCTGAAGGGTTAAACTTCCCGCTGCTGGCTCCAACAGAGTAAAAGATCTTTTTTAATCGTTCAATACAATTACTGCTAAATTTCAAGCACTTGTCTTGAAGGCTTGTTAGTGATTTCTTCAAGTCTGAGTTGGTCTGGACTTCGGCTTCAAGTTTCGAATTGAGCTCTAGCTTCTCCTGTTCAAATTGTTTTGATTGGCAGATAAGCTTCGAATTCAATTCTGATACTTTAGCTTCAGTCTCTGCCAGCAAGCCTTCAGTTGATTGGAGTTCAAAGTCTTTCTTTTCAATAATGGCTGATTGCTCTTTTATCTTGTTCTCTAGATTTTCAATTATAGCTTCGTGTTTCTTATCTTCTAGATCTTGTTGCATCTTCAGAGCTTTGCTCAGTAGCATGCTCTGCACAGAAACAACCTTCGTTAGTAACATTTTCATTATTAAAAACAATAAAAGCCAGAGAAAAGGTTGTTTACCTTGAAATTGGAATAAAATAAGCTGCCGACGATATGTTGTCGTCGGTAGCGGCTGATATCTGTTTCTAGCTTCGGAAAACCGATACTCTTTGATAGAGTACCGATGACCTTAGCCCCAGCCTGATCACGAATGCAGCCCAATTTTTCATCATCAATGCCTCCAAATAGAAGAGCTCCTGGCTTGTATCCGCAAGATTTGGCATATTCCTTGAGCTCTCCTATTTCGGCCTTCGTCAGCTTTTGCCCAACTAAATTTTGAAATGTGTAGGCTTCGTCGTCCGAAGTGTCTTCGGCTATTTCTTTCCCCTTCCCAGGCACTGTGGCCATGGTTTTTTCAGCAGCAGTGGCAGCTTCTTCTGCAGCCATGTCTTGCAAAATTTTGTCGATGTCCTCAATGGTAGTTTCTAAGTTCACATCTTCGGCTGTAGCGGCTTCGGTAGCCGCGACCTCCGAAGGTGCGACTTCGACGTTTGTTGTGTCTTCAGCAGCTGCCGTTTTCTGAATTGACGCCCTCGGCGGCGTCTTATCGATAACTTCGGTCACTGCAATAATTCTTTGCCGCTTTGGTTTGGTTATCTTCGTTTGTTCCGGCTCTTCCACCTTTCGAAAAAGCTTCGTCAGTTGAGGCCCTAATGGACTTAGCTTCGTGGGCACGGGTTCAGTCATTACCTTTAAAATTTCCTCCACGTCGCTGGTAGAAGGTGGTGTGGGGGTCCCCTCTTCTTCGGATAATTTTCGCTTCGGAGTTGATATTTTTCTTTTCTTGGGAATTTTCTTCTCTTTTGCTGGTCTTTCTTCATCCTTGTTCAGAGTTTCGGCCACTCTTTTTCTTTTTTGGCCCTCAGCACCCTTGCTCAACTGCTCATAGTCAGGGTACTCGAAGCCCAGGGCATCAAGCACTCGGTTCAGCCTTCGCTTCGGACGGGTGCCGAAGGCTGCTGTCATCAGTTGATCTTCTTTTTTCGAATAATTTCCAAGAATTTCATTACACATCACCTCAACTGTGTCCAGCCACTCTTGGCAGGGCTTCTTAAAGTATTTCTTGAATTTGAAGTGATAAGAAAGCCGGACAAGTTCCCCTCCTTCTTCTCCCCCTTTAACTTTGGCATTTCCCATTCTTTCAGAGTAGGGAAGACTCTGAATGCCAAGAATTCTTGAACCAGATCCCTGGTACCGATATGCTCTGCAATAATTCTGAATTCATCCATTGCCTGTTGTGTTTGACCTTCTGGTGTCATGTTGCAGCGGGGTCGGGTTTCTCCGAAGATCAGCTCGAGTGGACTTTGCACAAGCTTCTCCTTGTCGTCACCAACCTTGACATAGAACCATTCTGATTTCCAGCCTGCCGGCCATTTGCTTCGGTAGCTGATCACAGGAAACTTTGCGGTTTTCCGGTAGGCAAAATTGTAGCAACCGAAGTTATCATGAAGCCCATCTTTTCTGGCCTTTGTTTGATAATGTAACTCATGAACTCGACAGAAACTGTCGGCAAATGGCTCCACTGCTTGGCTTCGGAGGGCCCAAATATAAACGCTAAGCCTAACGATAGCGTTAGGAGTTAACTGGTGAAGGTAGATACCAAACCTCTTCAGTATCTCCGCAATAATCTCGTGAAGAGGGAATCTCAGCCCAGCCTTTAAAAAGCTCTTGAAGATGACAATCTCGTCTTTCTCTGGCTTCGGGGTGGTTTCTTCTCCCCCGAAGCGAAGTAGCTTCTTCTGATTTTCACTGAAATAACCTGCTTTCACCATCTTGGAAAGATCAGCCTTTGAAACAGTCGACTTTCCGAAATCTAGGTGACTGGGCTTGCTGGGCATGGCAATACGGTAGTCATCTTCGGGATCAGTCCCTTCAATGTTTTCTTCTTCTCCTTCGGCAGTTGTCGGGTTTGCTTCAGCAGCAGGCATTTCTTCCGCAGTCACCAGTCCGGAACGCTGCATCGCTTCGGAGATGGGCACAGTATTCGAACCTTCGGCTTCGTCTCCTTCACGTGCAACTCTGGCAGTAGATCGTACTCTGGCCATTTGATTCTGAATTTGGGAAGTTAGATACTTTTTCTTTTTCCTTTTCTCCCGAAGCCTTTCTTTCTGACGAAGCAGACGTCGAGATGGACCTTCGTTCGATTCTGAGAATCAAGCTTCGGCTATAGTTAAAAATTTTGGCAGCAAAACAGTGCAAATAGCAATGAATGCTGTGGTAACTTCACACCTACTCGTCTGTTTATATAGTGCTGCAGGTAAGAAGGCGAAGCGGCAGGATTTTTACACCAGGCAGACAGTCACTTGTACTCGCTGTGCAGTGGACCGCAAAGATCAAACAGTAACTCTGCAAGGTGGACCTGGCACGCGCTCGGAAACCGGATCGTTTCTCAGCAACGAGCTCAGGGAAGGTGTTTTTTGGGACCTTCGGCTTCCCAAAGCTGAAGAGGCTTTTTTCACGGGTGAAGCTCGTTACGAAAAACGATCTAGCACCGCGAAAGGGGCTACTGTTGGGGTCATGCTTCGTTGCGCCGAAGGTCTTGCACGAAGAAGCAGCTTCGGCTGAAGTTGTCCCCAGGAGATGGCCGAAGGTTCCTTTTCATGGAGCTTCGGCGTTACAAACCGACATAGAGATAGAATGACCTTTTTATCCATAGAGGTCTGAGTCAATGTTGTAAACTTTTGTAAGGGGCATAATTGTAATTTGTCACAGGCTGTGACCTGTATCTATAAATAGATGAACAGTACCTCTGTACTGTTCACGCGAATCTGCCATTTGCTTTCGCATCACACCTGTACTTTTGCTTTCCTCAGGACCAAAGGTACATTTTTAATTCGAAGTCATTTATATTCGTTCATGATAATAAAAATGGAGATGATTCTATGATAATATTTAAATGTTTATTTCATACCTTATGATCTGTATGAATACTTCGTTCCTTGCTATTATGTTTACGAAGGTACGTCCTTCGTAACCTTCGTCCGAAATTCCTTATATCCCGAAAGGATATAATGTCTTGGAGGACGAAGGACTTTAACCCTTAACATTTTCTATGTTGCCTTGTTCTTAATTCTTAGCATTTGAGAACAAGCCCCCAACATTATCAAACATACTGGCACTAGTACTAGAACTAGATCAGAAGCATCAGCAGATAGGGAGGGATGGCAGTAGGATGAGCTGTCGAGGATGGACGGCTAGCTAGCATACTGGTAGGTTGAAAATCTAAAATCACTATTTTTGGATATCCGTCGGGTACCCGCGGGTAAGAAATCAAATCCGTACCCGGCCCGTAGTAAAATCGGGTCGGGTACAGGTAAGACCCACGGGTCAAATTTCGTGCCCGAACCCGTACCCGACGGGTCGGATATCCGAACCCACGGGTAAAATTGTCATCCCTAACTACAATATAGTTATCCTTTCATAGAACATAGTTTTGAAGTTTTTATCGCGACCAACGCAACAGTAAAAAATCGGTTGGTTTAGTAGATATAGATTTTTAAGTGGATATCAAATCATGTTCGCATGTATTCTTTCTTTAGAAGAGTGATGTACGGGAGGTTGTTTCTTTAGGGGAGGGGTGTACGAAAGGTTGTTTCAAAAAAAAAAACTAGGAGATGGTGTTAAATAGCTATTTGGTATATATATATATATATATATATATATATATATATATATATATATATATATATATATATATATATATATATATATATATATATATATATATAGGGGAAGTCCAGCCAGGACATGGATTGTGTCAGCATTTATGCTGGTATAACAGAGTTATAGAATTTGTGTATATCATGCACACGCTAGCGCCACGCTTTATCTCATGTTTTTATCAGGATCAGTCATTCCATCTTTTAGTCTCAGTCATTAATGAGAATTACTGAGATAACAATAATTTCATACCAAAAATAGACATTATGGAAAAGGAAGTGAATAAACTCAGACATTTTATAAATACTCAGTCATTTTATCTTTTTATACTCAGTCATTTATGAGAATAACTGAGATAAGAGTTATTTAGTGAGTCAGTCATTCTAGAAAAAATAGACATTAAAAAAAGAAACTGTACAAGCTCAATTATTATATGAATACTTAGTCATTCTATATTATTAACCTAAATCATTCATGAGAACAATTGAGATATGATTCATTTAGTGAGTTAGTCATTTAAAAAAAAACAGGTATTACATGAATTACATGGGAGCCTCATGCACGGACGTGGCATGGGAGCGGGATACATGGGGCCTGGTCACAGGAACGTTAGATGTCCGGACGGGTCGGGCTTGTCGAGCGACCTAAAATCCAACACGTGTTTGGCCCGGCACGAACCCGGCATGTCACGTAGTGAACCGGGCCCATGTTGGCCCGCCCGTTCACCGGGTTGTGCCTGGTCGAAGGCGTGGCACGGCGGGCTAGACCCGACACGGTTCAATTTTATTTTGTTTTATTTTTTCGTATAATTACATATATTATACTTAAATATAGAGTATAAAACAAAAGAAACATGTGTTTTTATTGATTATGTGGGTGTAAATAAATGTTTAGAGCTAATAAATATGGTTGAAACCCTCAAGTATACATGCTTTTAGGATATTTTTATCATTTAAACGTCATATGTTGTTATGGGCCCATTAGAACCGTCGGGCCGTGGGCCAGCCCGGCACGGTCCCAATCCGTGCCGGGTCTAGCCGTGCTCGGGCCGGGCCGGCACGACCCACCCATTTGGACATCTATATCTCTCGGGTGGTGCAGGTGCCAAATATCTATTTAGCATCTAAGGTGCTAAACAACACTATATATAATGTGGGTATATTGGGAGCCTAGGGCTTCTAGTAGTTAGAAGAAAGTCTGGCTGACCACCATGTGACCTAGCTGGACAGCGTCGACGCGCTCACCCACCCCATGCTAGGTTGTCGGGTGTCCCCCACCATGCACTAGGTCAAAAATCCCCCATGCGTCATTCAAACTCCCGGTCCAACACCTAACCTCCGCGTGGGATGCACGCCATAAATTATGGTTATGTTTTTTTAATAGCGTAAATAGTTTACAAAAACAGCGTAAATAGTTCATAAAGATAACATAAACCTTTGCCTAGCCACTGGACCACGTCCACACACGCAGGCACATGCATGCAGATCCTATTTTTATGAAAGATTCGATAATTATGGCAGATCAGTGAGTTTCCATTGCATGCACGTAAATTTTAGATGACATTTTCGTTTCCACCGCATGCGCACAAAAATTGGACAACTCCATAAATATAGGATCGCTCCAACAGCCATGCAACTAAGCTTGTTAGAACCAGTTTATGTCATATACTGATAGTAATTATGCTACATGGTGTAGCTATATATGCAATTCGTTACACTATGTAAAAAATTGTTTCCTGCTGCATGCGCACTAATTTAGGATGACAAGAATGTGCGATGAAAGAAAATGGATTGACATGCATGAAAACAAAAGATATTATTTAAATACTTTATTTCCTTCATAAATATAGAATCGCTCCAACAACCATGCAGTTAGGCTTATTAGAATCAGTTTATGATATATATACTACACGGTGTAGGTATTTATGCAATGTGGTACACTACGTAAAAATCTGGCAAACAATTCACTGGTGGACGCATCTCTATGTTTGAGTGTAAAAGCTTTCAATTTTGAGCGTAAAATACTGATCCAACCTGAAAGATGTTCCAAATCTCTTGATGTTAGCACAAATATGTATACAAAGTGGCATAAAAATATAAACATGATTGTATGTTGTCCCTCTACCAGGAACATGCATCCAGGCGCGTCCCCCACCAGACACATGTATGTAGTCCTATTTTTTGACAGATCTGAACAATATGGCAAGCACTAGGCACATGTATGTGGTTCCTATTTTTATGTAGATCCAAAAATTATGATAGGTCGTGGGAGTTTTCATTGCATGCACATAAATTTTGAATGACATTTTTATTTCCATAGCATACACGCAAAAGTTGTATGGTTGATATCGCACAAAGCATAAATCATTACAGAAAGTTGCATAGATACATACACAGTACATCATAATTAACGAAAAATCTTAGTATAGGCTCAACCAACAGCTGCATGCATAAACAAAGGATTGGAGGAGGTCGTCGCTGGAGGATGCTATCGAGGCAACCGGATCGGAGGAGTTGGTCATCGAAGGACGCCAGAGCCACCCACGCCTCGTGTGGCCACCATCCCTAGAGACGACCGTGTCTCGTGCGACCACCGGAGCCAGCTGCGTCTCCCATGGCCGCCACCACCGCCGCGGAAGCCTACCATGCCTCCTGACATCGTCACCAGCCCTGGGGTGCGCCACCGCTCATACTCTTAGGGAGCGTCGTCGTCGCTCGGTCATGGGGGAGTGCCGCCACCAGTCGCCCCCCTCGAGGCACCACCGTCGCTCGCCCCGTGGATTGCCGCCGCTCGCATGCCCGAGGGAACCGGCGCCACCTCTAAAACTTAATCCCTAGTAGCCTAGGGGTGTTTTTATAGCCACCCGAACTTGGTGCGGCTGAACCGGATGACATTGTTGGGCCAAGGCTTCCTCTAGTTATTGGAAGCCCAGATTCCAAATATAGAACCTATATATACATACATATATTAGAGATTAGGCTTTAGCTTGGGCTTTATATACTATTAAGCACACTATCTAATATTACTAAATTTTATATTCTAGAATGAATAAATACCTTATATGAATGTGTGTACCAAAATTTAAATGAAGATAATGACAAAAATATTCTATATAGTGCAAAACGGAGAGTTGTAATTGAATGTTGTTGAAACTTAGTTGAGAAGTGTTCCATTTGTGAGCACTTTGGTATAAAAAGTTGCAAAAATCTTCTCAAACTTTTATGTCATGCTTCTACCGTCAAATTACGTTCGTGCCAAATTTTAGATTTTTTACCACATTTACATATTATCAATTTGTTTTTTTTTTCTAAAAAATGCATGTATTAATTCATTTAATTGATATAAAATTGTAAATATACCAAGAAAATTAAATTTTCTGTTATACAATTAATAAATATTTCATATGAATATGTGTACCAAAATTTAAGTAGAGACAATGGAGAAAATATTCTATATTGTGCAAAGTGGAGAGTTGTAGTTGATTGTTGTTGAAACTTAGTTGAGAAGTGTTCCATTTGTAAACACTTTGGCACAAAAAGTTGTAAAATCTTCTCAAACTTTTATGCCATGCTTCTACCATCAAGTTATGTGTCCATGCCAAATTCAGATTTTTTTACCACATTTACATATTACTAGTTTGTTTTTCTAAAAAACGCATATAGTAATTTATTTAACTGATATAAAACTGTAAATGTGTCAATAAATTAAATTTTATATTCTAAAATGAATAAATATCTTATATGAATATGTGTACCAAAATTTAAATGAAGACAATGAAGAAAATATTCTATACAGTGCAAAGTAGATAGTTGTAGTTGATTGTTGTTGAAACTTAGTTGAGAAGTGTTCCATTTGTGAACACTTTAGCACAAGAAGTTGCAAAATATTCTATATAGTGCAAAGTGGATAAATGTAGCCATGTAGAAACATCGATAAGGCATAAGTCATAACATTAATGGATTACACAACAAATGACAAATATATAATCGAGACAACTATTGTTTTTCCTTGTCCATTGTGGCACACCTAGGGCAACAAATTGTGTGGGATGTTTCACTCAACATTCCTTATCTTGGTTGCATGGTCTATGAAGAGAGACATGTCATTGAATTGGTTGAAATCCTCCAAATTAGATACACCATCAACTCCTATAGCTTGTAGATACTTTTCTTCTCATTCATAGAAAGAATATGTTCAACATAGAAGACCCGTGTAACACGATTGGAAAGGATCCAAGGGTCATATTTGTAGCTACCTTACTTACATCAAAATCGCTAACCCCATAGTTGTCCACTATGACATGTTTGTCTTCAACCCATTGGCATTGAAACACGAGGATCTGAAATGTACTATAGTCTAGTTCTCATATATTCTTAATAAAGACAATGTATGTACTAATCTCACCAGTTTCATCGTCTATGGCCTCACATCGAACACCACTATTTTGTGTCATGTTCTTTTTGTCCTTGGACTTGGTACAAAATATGAATCCATCAAAGCAATAGGTTTGTCATGTCGTGACCTGGCATGATAGCCTAGATGCCAACCCCTTGATGGTTTGTTCCTATATTGTTTCCTCATGTGGAATGTCTCTCACCCTTAGCTAGGTGTTAAACCGATGCTTGTGTTCCTTCATTACTCAATCGTCCTTATGTCCATGATTTTGCTCGTGAAGCCCATTGATGTTTTGCTGGATCCATGGCTACATTATCGATAGCTGATGTAGGATGTTGTGATTTACCTCTAGGACTATATTGTAATCTGGCGGGATGAAAGATTTATGTTCCATTCTCCTAGTTCCATACAGCCTACCCTCATGCCATGATGGAGGCAAACTTATTGCAATTTGATCTTTTAGCACACTATTGCAGAATGGACTTCTAGACTCAATGACTTCTTTGGTACAGTACCCCTCTATCATGGATGCTTGAGGACGAGCATGGGTTGATACATAGCTATTTAGTATTTATATGAAACCCTCATACGTCCGTATTTCATGCAAGTACATGGGACCCAATGCCTCTATTTGTGGCACCAAGTGCACCATAAGGTGCACCATCATATTGAAGAATGATGGGGGGACATATCTCAAACTGTTATATTATCTCCATTACGAATTCTTCAAGAGATGCCAACTCATCGTGGTCAATTAGCTTTTGTGAAATCTTCTTAAAAAGTAGCACAACCGTGTGATTGTTATATTTAAGAACACAAGATTTATAGCCCTCATGACAATAGGGAGGAAAGTAGTCAGCATGATATGACAATCATGTGAGCCATAGTCGGTGACTATAAGGTCTTTCATTGACACAATTTATTTGTATGCTGGAAAAGAATTCAGATAGGATTTTCAAATTTTGAATCACACACACATCGTATGTTTCTTATCTACGTTGAGATTGTAGCTTGCTACTGGGAGATGGTACTGTTGGAATATAATATAAGTGAACTGCCCACCCCTCCTACCAGCTTAAGCTTTTGGGTTGGATTAGTTGGTGTATGTAACTAAATATGGTATCAAAGTCAGAGGTCTCGAGTTCAAATCCTGGTTAGCGCGATTAAATAAAGTAATTAAAATAATTGTTGTTCGCTCCTATTCCACTTCTGAGACCCAAGAAAGGCTCGACTTGAGGGGAAGTGTTAGGATATAATATAAGTGAATTGTTCACTTCTCCTATCAGCTTAAGATTTTGGGCTGGATTGGTTAGTGCATGCCAGTTAATAGGTACTTCTCATTATCTTGAAGAACAGGGTGAAGTTCTTTTTTAAGCCAACCACAAGTGAAAACACATGGTTTTTACTGGCGGTTTTGTTAATTGAACTGTCATTGAAAATGTGTTTTCAATAGCGGTTTTTCGAGTTAGGGCCATCATTTTACTACAACTGGCGCGCGCTTAATAACCGAATCCGTCTATTCAAATTATGTCTATACAAATTAATGCGCATCGCAGTCATAGAGCCGTTTTCTACTAGCGTGACCTAGCTGATCAGTATTATTCCACCGTGCTGATAATGTGTCCTGCATGTATATATACCTAAAAGCTCTAAAACAAACCGATGACAAGAACAGTACATATATTTGAAGTCTGCTGAATGCATGACAATATGATAACTTTCCGATCAATAATACAAAAGCCCATATATATGTTTCGTCCTTGCCTAAGCATATGCATGCTGTATATAGATGCACACACTAAGAATGCATGATCAAAAGACGCATTCTTATATTATATTATTATATCTATGCAAAGGTAGATCGATCAAAGGGCCTTATTATTTGGTGCATACACGGAGAGAAGATTGTATACGGACATCAAGAAAAAAAATAATATAATGGCTGAGGCAAGCTGTACTCGAAGTAGTACAGAAGACAGCTAGCTGTGTTTGAGATCACGGATGCAGATAAAGTTGTCATTCTATATTTCCATCTTGCTTGTGCTTCTGGACCAAAATATTCAGCTGGCATGCATATATATACAATGCAAGTGCTCGTACCCATACGACGAAAAATTCTTTCTGATCTCAGCAGTGATGAAATCTGTGCTGCATATAACTTAATTAATGACAGCCCATGTACGAACGTACCGTGTCAGTGATGAATAACGCTTGCAGCTGCAGGGGCAAGAGTCAACACGTCTATGCTTCGCAGTGTACAATCAGAACAGCTAGCTAGCTGCTATAGATATGATCACCAGATCCCAGGCAACATAACATCGTCATGATGCATGTCTTGATTAAAAAAGCGCGTTACTATTTCTCTCTTAGCTTGTGGCAGGCATCGATGATATCGTTACAGAAAAGGCGGCAAACATAATCCTCTTGCATTGCACTGGTTCTGACGACTAGCTATAGTGGCACCAATAATTCAGAAACTTATTGCACCACAAGTGAAAATGCCCATGAAGCAGACTAACAAATCTATCGCGTCACAACGAAGGGAGGAGCTAGAGGGAGAAAGGGAGCTAGGGACATTTTAGGATCATAGCTTGAGCTCAAGGTCCACGTCTTGTGGATCGTCGGAGTTCAAGCTTGTTGTTGAGTCCGCTGACTGACTTCGATCATGATGTCGTCCCTTCAACCGGGAAGATACCTATACCGAAATTTTGCAACCAAACATGCATGTTCAGTTATCTCTCGATATAAATACTACCGGTAATTAAGATCATACATCTAGGTGAACATACAGTGACTAGATCACTCATTCAACTCTACCTCACTCTTATATATGATGGTCTACATACCTGCGATTCAAAGAGAGGCAATGTGATGTTAGGATGCTGCCCGTAATGTGGGGTGCCATAGACAGCACTGCTGCTCACCGGTGATCTGGTAGTTGCAAATCAGCATCGTTAGTTGGAGCTTGTGACATAAAGCTATTGGAACAAGTGAGCATGCAGTGACAATATATATATATATATGAGTTGCCACCAGGCCACCGACTGCCGCACCTTATGATGGGATGAGCTTGGAATTCACTGTATCGTACGTCTGTCTCTCCGTATGGCATCTACATGATGAAGCCAGAAATGGTGTAAGAACTCTACACATCTTCTTGGTGTCACAATAGTTCATATTGCATTCGGACGGAAATTAAGTACAAAAGAAGATGATATATATACACTGCGCTTTTATATAGGAGTTTGCTGCGCATTAATTTATACTCCCTTTGTTTCAAAATAATAGTCGTTTTAGCTTTTAGTTTTTATGTCTATATTCAAATGGATGATGAAGATGAACCTACACATATATAGAAAACATATATATTAAGTGTTGTATATGAACCTATTAATTAACTAAAACGAATTTTTAATTTTACAATGAAAATAGATGTGTTACTAGATCGATTGAGAAGAACCACACGATCAAAGAAACCACATGACGATGGAGCTAGATATGTCGAAGGAAACCCACAAACAAGAAAAATTACAACAAATATTGAATCGCAAAGAAAGAAGAGATTTATGGCCTGTTTGGTTTGTAGCTAACTATGCCACACTTTGTCTAAGGTTGGTCGTTCGAATTAAAAAACTAATCTTAGACAGAAATATTAGATAAAGTGTGGCAAGTTAGTCAACGATCTAAACAGTCTTTTAGAGCTCTGTCCAGTCCAGCCAACTTAGCTAGAAAGCACATATATACGCAACTCAACTGAATCTGGTGGTAGACTAACTGCTGTGTTCAGAAAAGAAAAGACTAAGTGCTGTTATCTTCACATGTATGTGTCACTGGCCTGTGCTATATGGCAAACCCATACCCACGCTGAATCAAAGAAATTAAAGCTTCCATTTGGATTACCCCTCTCTGTCTCTCTCTCTCATGTGTAGAGGCTAGATATATATATGCATGTCTGAACTTCTGACAGACCAATTCAATTCTTTGCTAAAGAACTACTAGCTAGTAATCTTTCCAAGCTAAGGGAAAGGTGTCCATGCATGTACCGCGAAATTTGGATGGATTGGGAACGCCGACGAGATGGCGGCAGCATGGAAGGAGGAAGATGGCGACGACGACAGCGAGGACGTCGACGCCCGTGCATCCTCCTGCTAGATGGATCCATTCCAAAACCACAAGAAGTCAGGACTTCCTGATAATATATGATGGCAGCATGCCCGCAGGATGCACAGAAGAGGAACGCTTTGCAAAGACACCGTACCCGTCATCACTACTTACCAAGCTGAGGCTGCCCGTTCTGTGGATCAAGCTGGGGGCCTGGCTGCCGAGAGGATGGAAATACTCCGCCATTTCGCTCTGTAACCTAATCTTCTCAAGCTGCGCCACGCCGAGCCCTCGCTGCGGTTGCTTGGGCTTGTCGGTGCCACCGCCGCCGCCGCCTCTCTTGCCCCTTCTCGGACCAGACGATCTCCCACTACTGCTCCACCCCATGCTGTCTCCAAAGTTGCTCCCGCTCATGTCCGAGACCGAAGACCTAGCTAGCTACTAGAAGGAAGACTTGGGAGAGCAAGATGAACAAAGCTAGCTAGGTGGAGAGAGAGAGAGAGGTAGAGAGAGTTGATTGAATGATGCACGAGACCCTTTTAAAATGGGGAGGAAGAGATCTCCTTGCAGGGCAAATATATCCCCCCCCCCCCTCTTATTAAAAAGGGCGGGGAGACCTGTCCTCCCAAGCTTTTCTTGCTTCCAATTTTTAATTGTATCGAGTGGTCTGGCCATCTTTAGATTATAGCTAATACCATGTGCCACAAAACCCTACCGCTTGCGAGAAAAATATGTGTAGAATCAAATAAGAAGGGGCAACTCATTTTTATTTGTTAGGTGGTGATCTCGTAGGATCTTTTTCATCAAACCCCATTGTTGGTTAGTTAGAGAGAAGTAGGTACTACTCTCTCTGATTCCAAATGTATGCCATTTATAACATATTTGACATGTTCTCTAATATCACACACTTTGACTAGCAATTTATTTAAATAAAACATTTTAAATAGCGAAATTATATGTTATGAAAGTTATTTTTGGTGAATATGGTGGCATGAATTGCATATATGTTGTGAATCCCTGTAACAACTTTGTTGGTTCAAGTAAAATATAAGTTTGACCGCATGAATTCCTGAAATGACCATTACAATTAGAATAGGAGGTTATGCACATGTAGATACTCCCATTTACTCATTGGACGATACTAGACCACATATATAAGCAATAGATTCTACTCCCTTTAAATAAAGCAATTATTCCAAGAGTTGTCTTAACATAAACTTTTAAAGCTTGATTAAATTTATAGAAATAAAAGAGCACTGAGATTTGTGTGAAACCAAATTAGTACCATCAGATACATCATAACTTATATTTTTATACTATACTTATTTGGTGCCATATAATTATTCATGCCCTTTTCTATAGAATCCAGTCAAACATAAAAAAGTTGACTTAAAATAATTTTATGAATTATGCTTATATCTCTCAACTCTCTAGTGACGCACGATGCTACGCCGGAGACGTCGGGGCCGCGCTTTGCGGTGGGTAGGCATTGGGGCCACACGTGGAGGCACAGAAGACACCGGGGCCACACGTGGCAGCGTGGGAGGAGTACCTATGGAGGAAATAGGGAAGGGAGGAACAACAGAAGGAACCGTTGAGTCGTTGTCCAAGAGGGAGTCGAGTTCTGTAAGAGAGTAGTTGAAGAGATGAAGGGGAAGTTAGACTCGTCAAAGACAACGTGACGAGAAACGATGATCCTATGGGAGGATAGATTGAGGCACTGGTACCCCTTTTGATCCGAGGAGTACCCAAGAAATGCACACCGAGTGAAATGGGGGCGAGCTTATGGGTGGTAGTGGCAGAGAAGTTAGGGTAGCAAGCGCACCCAAAAACCCGAAGGTGGTCGTCGGGGGGGGGGGAGGTGCCAAACAGAGCAGAGAAGGGAGTGGGGTGAGAAACCGCCTTGGTGGGGAGGCGGTTGAGGAGGTAGGTGGTAGTTACCAAGCCCTCAGCCCAGTAGCGAGAGGGAAGGGAGGCCTGGAAGAACAGGGAGCACATGACATTGTTCGTGGTGCGAATCATGCGCTCAGGCCGGCTGTTTTAAGGGGACGAATAGGGGCAAGACATCCTTAACTAGACAGCGTGGGAGAGGAAGAAGTCACGAGACCCGGAGTTTTGGAACTCCCACCTGTTGTCACACTGAACACTCCGAATGGTGCGACCGAACTAAGTGGAAACCCAAGCGAAGAAGTGAGAGAGCGTGGGAAACGTGTCAAACTTCAAACGCAAGTGAAAAGTCCATGAATAATGGGAAAATCATCCAGAATGATCAAATAGTACTAAAACCAGAAATATTGATAATGGGTGAGGTCCATACATCAAAGTGTATCAGATCAAAAATGTCTGGCGCTCTAAGTGGAGGTAGGGAAGGGAAGCCTAACATGGCGACCTAGCTTACATGCATGACAGAGATGCTCAAAAGAGCCTCGACTACAAGACACAGAAGAGCTGCTAGACAACATGTACATCACATTAGGCCCGAGGTGGCCAAGCCGACGGTGCCAAATTATGAACGAAGCAGCAGTAGCGAGGGTGTGGTAAGTAGGGGTCATAGAAGAGGTAGCAAGCAGGCGAAGGTGTAGAGGGGCCCAAAGCTATCACATCTGGCGAGAAGGGTCCTGGTAGCCAGATCCTTCATGGACAAACCAAACAGGTCAAACTCCATAGAACAAGAATTGTCAGTAGTGAACTGACGAACAGAAAAAAGATTTTGAATGATGTTGGGAGCAACAAGGACATTGTTTAAACGAAAGGGGCCATGAAGGACCACGTCACCTACTGAGGTGACTAGAAGGACAAACCCATATCTGACAACGATATAAGAAGGAGAGAGAGGTGAGGGGGAGAGGTGGAGGAGAGGTTACCAGCGTCCGGAGTGGTATGGTACGACGTGCCAGAGTCAGCCACCCAGTCAGTGACACTAGTGGGCGGGGCTAATGTCATCGTATTAAAGGAGTCGGCAAGGGACTGCTAGTCCCACTTGCCAACCCAAGGACCCCACATGGGCTGAGCTAGAGAGCCTGAGAGCGGAAGGAGCCCCGACTAGTATGGAGGATGAGCTGGGGCGTTGTTGGGGGCGGAGCGGCATAGAAGGCCAGCGGTGGGGCGGAAGGGCGTGGCTTAGAGATACCCGCGGACGGTGCCATTCCATGGGTTGTAGAAGAATAGCCACTGAGAGACACCCCTGCCTACTGGAGCACAGCCACCACCATGAACGCCCTAGCCAACGCCCTTGCGGTCGCGACCGCCACGACCACCTTCGAAGCTGGAAGCCTGATGAGGAGCTCTAGAGGCTGGCAGAGGTAGAGAGGGCTGGTGAGGAGCCTTCTGGAGACCAAAGGAGCGACCCAAGTGGCGCTATGAAATGTTGTGGTAGTGTCAGCGGTGGACTCGAGCTTCTCGAGTAGGAGGTCTCTGTGGACCTGCTCGAAGGTGGGGAACGACTTCTACTATTGAGGATGACCATCAGGTGCCCGTAGCAAGGGCTCAGGCCACACAAGACATTGACGACGAGACTCTCATCCATGAGATAAGCCCCAAGAACATGAAGAGAGTCCACCAATGTCTTCATCTGATGGCAGTACTTGGTGACAGAAAGGTTCCCTGAACAAGTTGGTGGAAGGTAGACTCCAGGTTTAGCTTCCAAGCCTGGTAGTTGCCGCGGAAGTGAGTCTCGAGCGCGACCCAGACTAGCGGGTAGTGTTGTCTAGCTCACCGACAATATCCTGTAGCTCGGCGGTGATGGTGCGAAAGATACAGGTGAGCACCACCTCATCCATTCAAAACCAGGACTCATACAGGTCTGTGGCGGTAGAGAGGACGTGGTCTTTGACGACATAGCGATGCAAGATCTGCAAAATCTGCTGGTGCCACCGGGCGTACTGAAGGGAGTCGGGGCCAAGAACGTTGGTGATGAGTGCCCGGATGCTGAGGAGACCTGAATCCTGCGCATGGAGCATGCTGCGGATGATCATGGTAGAGGTTGGAGGGGACGTGTAATCACCGACGCTGTCGTGATCAGAGGGTGGAGTGCTGCCCTGGACACCCTTGCCCGTGAGACGACAGTAAGTGTCGACAAACTAACGCTCAAGGGCATCAGCGGCCGCTTGCTCCTGCTCCAAGGCACACACGGTGTCCTACGCACGTCGATGATGAGCGGCCGCCACAGCGCTTGGGCAGCGACCAGGGTGGCAGTGGCGTCATCGGTAGGTGGCCGCTGCGAGGAGGTCTAAGGGGCAGAGTACGTCGAGGCAGCGGTGCCGGTGCGACCTCTGACGACCAAGTTGTCACACCCAGGTTTTAGGGGTCCAAAGCCCGGGCGCGAACATAATCACCAGGTATGCTGGGACCAAGTCTCACACATATGATGAATCATGGCACATGATCGAATGTCACATCTTTATTATATAACAGGAGTTTTATACAAAATAAATAATTACATTATAAGGAGACAACGGTCCAGCAACCCAAAGTTGACTGGGAGACGACGGCCTAGACCTCTCACGAACTCGTCGCAGCATCCTCCATGCGCCTCATCATGCGGTACATGTTCTTGACCTATGGGGGGTGTGAGACAGCAAGAATGAGCTCACATACGTTCATTGCTCAACAAGTTGTGGGGAATAATGTGCATGAACTCGCCAAAGATGGGAGCTCATGTGAAGTGTAAGGCTTACCAAATAGGATGGTTGAAGCTGAGCATTGCTTTTAAAGTTGGTCAAAATTTTATTAGCAATTACTAAGTATAAGTAAATACCAACCCAATTAAGTAGTAGAACAAAAGTAACAACACCACCTGCGATGCAATGCATATGACAAATTGAATTTAGTTCCATAAATTAATCATGTGAGTGTCCGAGCTGCTCATGACCGTGAGCACGACTAGTATACCAGTTTTACTTTCTGTAGAGGTTGCGCATCTTTACCCACAAGTCATGTTACCCATCTGCCAAGAGACGGCCAATCCCATACACCTCTACCGAGGAGGCGAGGCAGGGTAACACTACGAGGCCTTTACAAAGTTCCACTAGCTTCAGAAAACCCGCTACAGTTTATAGGAAGCTCCAATGTAGGAATCCCTCGTATGACCGCCATCGCAGCAAAATCATCCCAAGGGCCTCCCTACACTGACCACTTCCCTACTGCCCTTGCCCCTTTCGGGTAAGGTAGTCATCCACTAGCTTTCCTAATTAATCAGCCAAGGGCGTCCCATTAAACCCTTGTGGTAGCACTGTTTTCCCGGGTGGTTCTCCATGTTCCAATTAACATAATGACCTTATCATGAACAGTAAATAACAACTGATAACAAAAGTGTAATCATGAATAATGTATCTCCATACCCAAAACCACATATAGCACTAGCAAGTACTACCCAGAAAGTTCAGTGGTAAACAAGGTATAAAGATAGACAAACTAGGGTATCCTATTGGGTCCCATCAAAATTAACCTATGCAGATCATTATGATTAATTAGAACATGAGTGGGTAAAAAGAAGTGATCAAGGGCACAACTTGCCTGGGACTTGAGATTACAGGTACCAAATTTGCTCTTCAGATGACACGTGTCCTCGCTGCTAAACGTAGCAATACAGACAAGCATGGTATATGCAAAATTAACATCACACCAAACATAAGAATAAACTGCATAATAATAATCTACGCGTCGTTACGAGATCGTAGGAACGAGAATCACTAAAATCAGAGTTACGGTTAAGAAGTTATGGTTTCCGAAATTATTTTAGTGCTTAGAATAGATTAATCCAAATGAACAATTTTAATTCAAGTTTCATGGCTAAACAGTGTTATTGGTTGATAAACAATATTAGTACAAAATTATTGCAACAGGAATGACTTAATTTGGAGCTAAAATGGATTTAATATGATTTATTCAAGTTTCTGGATTTATTTTTGTATTAAAAATCAATTTCCTGAACTATTTCTTTATTTTTATCACACTCTGGACCGCACAACAAATTCTGTAGAGTATAGGGGCCCCTGCGCAAGTGTTCTCAAGACTCAGAACAACATCCGCATGGACGGCGGGTTTATTTTAGTAAAACACAGGGTCTCTTTTGCACTTTCGCTGCGGCCAAAGGGGTATCGTTTGATGCTAGCCGTCCGATCTAGTCTCAACAGCCAGGATTAAATTTTGGCCCATAGTGAACCGTTACGCGAGCATAGCCCTCGGATCACAGATCTACGACTCGAACATTGTCCATGACACCGCTCAATCCGATCCATCCGATCACAAATCAGTGGGCAGATTTTAATGAGCCGAAAGGGTATGCTAAGCCTAATCGTAGCCGTTCACACAGATCCAACGGTTGCAAGATCTCTTCCCCAACCCTTCTACCTATGACGCACATGCGGCAGCGGCCGCAGAGCCCACTGCAGAGGAGTTCGCCGTCGAACTCCGTCCAACGAATTGGGGCCCCAAATCCCAAATCAATAGGTGTTGTACGTAGAGAAGGATGAGGCGAAGCTATGGGTTAGCAGACTACCTGCGAGAAAGGCGCCCACAAGGCTGGCCACGGCATGGTGCGATCGTCGGTGATTTCCCAAGTCCGATGAGAAATTGGGTTGGAAACGGGGGTCGTCCCCGTCCGTCAATGCCACGATGAGCCAGCACACACCCAGGCGGCCATCCCTGACCACAGTGGGGACTTCAATCGGTGATGCAGGCCAAGGACTGCGACGGCGACTCCATTCTCACCTCCCTCGGATCTCACGGTGGCATACGTCGCCCATGATTTGGAGGAGCTGCGAGGGTGCGGCACACCGTATTTATGCTCTAGGATAGCTTAATCTCCGAGCTAAAACCCCGGTTAATCCGCGGCGTTAGTTACAATCCACGGATTTGGTTTTGGCGGCTACCTCGGTTTTGGTTTGTTACGGTGGAGGGGATAGAGATGACAAGATGGTCCCACATGTCAACGAGCTGAAGACGCATGCCAAGGGGAGAGTGAGGCTGGCACATGGGACCCGCCTGTCGGCGTGGGATGCCCAAGCCTGCAGTATGGGCCGCGTGGGAAAACTGAGCCGGTGCGATGGCAACTCAACTTGGGCCGAGATGGGGCGAATCCGACCCAAGCGCATGCAGTTTTTTTTGTTTTCTTTTCTATTTCAGTTCTTCTCTTTCTATTTAAATTCAAAAACTTCAAGCTAATTTTAGATTTATGATTTGCATTTTCAGATGTCCAATCTCAGATATAATCCAAATGTGATTATAAATCCTATTATTTTTATATGATTATTTATTCTCCTTCTATTCTCAAATTCTAGATGATTATTACAATTTCTTTCCTTCCTTTTTTTATTTTGTATTTTCATTTATAATTTGAGGTCATTTTTATGTTTTCAATAAAATGCATCATAACATAATCATCAACAAGAGATGTACCTTTCTTTATTTATTTATTGGTTACTTAATTAATTTAATATCAATGACTGATTATAAAAAAAGAAGTGCCCTAATAAATTCTCAAAGGTTTCAAGAATTTCTAGAAACACTATCATAAATATATTCATCTATTTTATTTTTTTCTATCAATTTTGGGCTTTACAAATCCTACCCCCCTTAACAGAAATCTCGTCCTCGAGATTTGTAAGAAAAGGGGATACAGAAGGATTGGTTTGTAATTCATTTTTTTAGTCTATAGTTGTTTTCCAAAAGTTTAGAGTCTCATTTTTTTATATAGTCAATAGTGGGTTATTAGGAGAGTATAGGTATCCAGCTACTTATTATGTAGGATATAAGATGGACATGTTGAGGTAAGAAAGAAAGGAAAAACTTCATCCGAAATGTCTAAGTCTTGATTCATCTCGAGATTCGCTTTGACTGTTACATCCTTCCTTGTTAATGTTGATCTTTTCTTCTCCGGTCTTGGTCTCATTGATTCGAGGATAGTGTATATCATCGGGGTTGGGGAGATATGGTTAGAATAGTTATGGGTGAGATGGACTACATGATGTAGGTCAAAGGTTTGTTTGCTGCTAGGTGGGGATAGACAGATTATGCAATTCTTCATGACTCTATTGGTTGGATCAGATCTCATGCATGTGGCTGAGTGGGTTTAAGGCACTAGTTTAGTTTTAAGTGCATGAGGGGTATGGCCTTATCTTTTGTACTAGCATTAAGTAACTTACTCTAGATTAGATCATAATAGATTAGATAAAATCTAGATTAGGTTGGATCTGACTAGATTAGACTAGTTTAAGTTATAAAGATTTACTAGGGTAGGATAAATATCATTAGGATATGTTAGAATCTTTTGAGATAAGATGGATCTATTATGATAAGAGAGAATCCTTTAGGATAAGATGGATCTTATGAAGCTAGATATTTTTTTTGTTAGGATAAGTTAGGATCTTTTGAGATAAGATGGATCTATGAGTGCAGGATAGATTCTTTTAAGATGAGATGGATATTGTTAGGCTAGATACTTTAATAAGGAATAATCTAGTTTGTCTAGTTATTTTTATAAGTATTTTTTTCTTATATGTATATGCAGATGTAATTGTGAAAATTATTCCACAACTCATCACACTCAATCAAAGATCCAAATCAGACAAATATCATAAGAACAAACATTCAAGCATACAAATATTTTGAAAAAAATATAGTTTTGATTTTATTCCTAAGAGTAGGTCTTCCTATTCCTAAAGGTCACTTTAGGCACAGGATTTCAAAGTGTGAAATCCACTTTTGTCTTTAGAAGAGAAAAGGTAAGAGTAATCAAAGTAAGGCAGCAATAGATGAGAAAAGATTAAGAAAAGTTTTAGAAAGAATCAGAGTAGCAAAGGTAAGTAAGCATTGGTTGTCCAGTTCTATCTAGGTTTCGTCCTACAGTCAACATTCCTCTGATACCACTTCTGTCACACCTGGGTTTTAGGGGTCCAAGGCCCGGGCGCGAACATAATCACCAGGTATGCTGGGACCAAGTCTCACACATATGATGAATCATGGCACAGGATCGAATATCACATCTTTATTATATAGCAGGAGTTTTATACAAAATAAATAATTACATTATAAGGAGACAACGGTCCAGCAACCCAAAGTTGACTGGGAGACGATGGCCTAGACCTCTCACGAACTCGTCGCAACATCCTCCATGCGCCTCATCCTGCGGTACCTGTTCTTGACCTATGGGGGGTGTGAGACAGCAAGAATGAGCTCACATACGTTCATTGCTCAACAAGTTGTGGGGAATAATGTGCATGAACTCGCTAAAGATGGGAGCTCATGTGAAGTGTAAGGCTTACCAAAGAGGATGGTTGAAGCTGAGCATTGCTTTTAAAGTTGGTCAAAATTTTATTAGCAATTACTAAGTATAAGTAAATACCAACCCAATTAAGTAGTAGAACAAAAGTAACAACACCACCTGCGATGCAATGCATATGACAAATTGAATTTAGTTCCATAAATTAATCATGTGAGTGTCCGAGCTGCTCATGACCGTGAGCATGGCTAGTATACCAGTTTTACACTCTGCAGAGGTTGCGCATCTTTACCCACAAGTCGTGTTACCCATCTGCCAAGAGACGGCCAATCCCATACACCTCTACCGAGGAGGCGAGGCAGGGTAACACTACGAGGCCTTTACAAAGTTCCACTAGCTTCAGAAAACCCGCTACAGTTTATAGGAAGCTCCAATGCAGGAATCCCTCGCATGACCGCCATCGCAGCAAAATCATCCCAAGGGCCTCCCTACACTGACCACTCCCCTACTGCCCTTGCCCCTTTCGGGTAAGGTAGTCATCCACTAGCTTTCCTAATTAATCAGCCAAGGGCGTCCCATTAAACCCTTGTGGTAGCACTGTTTTCCCGGGTGGTTCTCCATGTTCCAATTAACATAATGATCTTATCATGAACAGTAAATAACAACTGATAACAAAAGTGTAATCATGAATAATGTATCTCCATACCCAAAACCACATATAGCACTAGCAAGTACTACCCAGAAAGTTCAGTGGTAAACAAGGTATAAAGATAGACAAACTAGGGTATCCTATTGGGTCCCATCAAAATTAACCTATCCAGATCATTATGATTAATTAGAACATGAGTGGGTAAAAAGAAGTGATCAAGGGCACAACTTGTCTGGGACTTGAGATTCCAGGTACCAACTTTGCTCTTCAGATGACACGTGTCCTCACTTCTAAACGTAGCAATACAGACAAGCATGGTATATGCAAAATTAACATCACACCAAACATAAGAATAAACTGCATAATAATAATCTATGCGTTGTTACGAGATCGTAAGAACGAGAATCACTAAAATCAGAGTTATGGATAAGAAGTTATGGTTTCCGAAATTATTTTAGTGCTTAGAATAGATTAATCCAAATGAACAATTTTAATTCAAGTTTCATGGCTAAACAGTGTTATTGGTTGATAGACAATATTAGTACAAAATTATTGCAACAGGAATGACTTAATTTGGAGCTAAAATGGATTTAATATGATTTATTCAAGTTTCTGGATTTATTTTTGTATTAAAAATCAATTTCCTGAACTATTTCTTTATTTTTATCACACTCTGGACCGCGCAACAAATTTTGTAGAGTATAGGGGCCCCTGCGCAAGTGTTCTCAAGACTCAGAACAACATCCGCATGGACGACGGGTTTATTTTAGTAAAACACAGGGTCTCTTTTGCACTTTCGCTGCGGCCAAAGGGGTATCGTTTGATGCTAGCCGTTCGATCTAGTCTCAACAGCCAGGATTAAATTTTGGCCCATAGTGAACCGTTACGCGAGCATAGCCCTCAGATCACAGATCTACGACTCGAACATTGTCCACGACACCACTCAATCCGATCCATCCGATCACAAATCAGTGGGCAGATTTTAATGAGCCGAAAGGGTATGCTAAGCCTAATCGTAGCCGTTCACACAGATCCAACGGTTGCAAGATCTCTTCCCCAACCCTTCTACCTACGACGCACATGCGGCGGCGGCCGCAGAGCCCACTGCAGAGGAGTTCACCGTCGAACTCCGTCCGACGAATTGGAGCCCCAAATCCCAAATCAATAGGTGTTGTACGTAGAGAAGGATGAGGCGAAGCTATGGGTTAGCAGACTACCTGCGAGAAAGGCGCCCACAAGGCTAGCCACGGCATGGTGCGATCGTCGGTGATTTCCCAAGTCCGGTGAGAAATTGGGTTGGAAACGGGGGTCGTCCCCGTCCATCAATGCCACGATGAGCCAGCACACACCCAGGCGGCCATCCCTGACCACAGTGGGGACTTCAATCGGCGATGCAGGCCAAGGACTGCGACGGCGACTCCATTCTCACCTCCCTCGGATCTCACGGTGGCATACATCGCCCATGATTTGGAGGAGCTGCGAGGGTGCGGCACACCGTATTTATGCTCTAGGATAGCTTAATCTCCGAGCTAAAACCCCGGTTAATCCGCGGCGTTAGTTACAATCCACGGATTTGGTTTGTTACGGTGGAGGGGATAGAGATGACAAGATGGTCCCACATGTCAACGAGCTGAAGACGCATGCCAAGGGGAGAGTGAGGCTGGCACATGGGACCCGCCTGTCGGCGCGGGATGCCCAAGCCTGCAGTATGGGCCGCGTGGGAAAACTGAGCCGGTGCGGTGGCAACTCAACTTGGGCCGAGATGGGGCGAATCCGGCCCAAGCGCATGCAGTTTTTTTTGTTTTCTTTTCTATTTCAGTTCTTCTCTTTCTATTTAAATTCAAAAACTTCAAGCTAATTTCAGATTTATGATTTGCATTTTCAGATGTCCAATCTCAGATATAATCCAAATGTGATTATAAATCCTATTATTTTTATATGATTATTTATTCTCCTTCTATTCTCAAATTCTAGATGATTATTACAATTTCTTTCCTTCCTTTTTTTATTTTGTATTTTCATTTATAATTTGAGGTCATTTTTATGTTTTCAATAAAATGCATCGTAACATAATCATCAACAAGAGATGTACCTTTCTTTATTTATTTATTGGTTACTTAATTAATTTAATATCAATGATTGATTATAAAAAAGGGCCCTAATAAATTCTCAAAGGTTTCAAGAATTTCTAGAAACACTATCATAAATATATTCATTTATTTTTTCTATCAATTTTGGGCTTTACACAAGTCGTGTGCACCGCTGGTCGTGACGCCGTATGGGAACCTCGAGGCGAGCATGGTCGCCCCGAAGGCGGTCACATCGATGATGGGGATGACGCTAGAGGGGGACCATCGGTGACCACTTGCTCCTGCTCCAAGGCACGCGCGGTGTCCGACGCGCGCCGACGAGCGGCCGCTGCGCGGCAGAATATGTCGAGGCAGCGGTGCCGGTGCGACCCTCGACGACCAAGTCGTGTGCCCCGCTGGTTATAACGCCGTATGGGAACCCTGGGGCGAGCATGGTGGCCTGGAAGGTGGCAACATCGATGATGGGGACGACGCTGGAGGGGGGAAACCATCGGCGACCGCCTGCTCCTGCTCCAAGGCACGCACGGTGTCTTACGCACGCCGACGAGCGGCCGCCGCAACGACTTAGGCAACAACCATGGTGGAAGTGGTGTCGTCGGTAGGCGACCGCTGCGAGGCGGTTAGAGGGGTGGAGTACGTCGAGGCAACGGTGCTGGCGCGACCCTCGACGACCAAGTCGTGTGCCCCGCTAGTCATGACGTTGTATGAGAACCCCGGGGCGAGCATGGCAGCCCGGAAGGCGGCGACATCGATGATGGGGATGACACTAGAGGGGGGGGACCGTCGGGGACGAAGCCAGAGTCGCCGTAGGAGGGCAGGGGCATGCCGAGTGCACCGGAAAGAGCTGCGGCCAACACGCACGGGTTGCTGTCCTTGGAGAAGGGGAGGCTGGAAAAACTTGTGCCGGGGAGGACCGTGGTGGCCTGGCCGTGCGTTGGAGCGCCTGCGCCGGGGCCGCCCGTGCGAATGCGCCTAAGCCAAGGTCACGCACGGCACGGGCCAGTGGGCGCGCGCTGAGGCCTTCGCACCGGAGTCACTCGTGCCGATGGGGGAGGAGGCGGCGTGAAGAGCAGGGGCGCCGGATGTGGCCGCACATGGAGGGGTACGGGCCGCGTTGAGGGGAGATGGGACGGCGCACATCCCACACCTAAGCCCAGAGGGACCCGCATGCCCCAATAAGAACTAGATACAGATACACTCTAACATCTTAACTGTATTTATGATCAAAAGTCTTAGAGTTATACCATATAGTTTCTTAGTTATCTCTTATTCTTAAAAAACTAGACTAGGACTCCCTAAGTTGTACATACCCTCATGATTTTTCTTAATGACATCACTCTTTTGTGAAGTTAATGATGTGTTAATGACATGATTAACCTGGCGTCAAAAGAAGAAAAACGCTTTACCCTTATGCGGACACATTTCAAATCAAACATGGAAACAACGACCATTTATATTAAACAGGGGGGAAGCTGTGCTTGGGGCTTTTTTTTGTTACTACTCGATCCAGCTGGATTGTAAAGTCTACGGTACGGTATATTTTTACAGATCTGAGGCTGGGGAAGAAAGCAATGCTAGGAGATAGACGAAAGAGATGGCTTTAGACGAATTTGACAGCGATCCGGCGGCCTTGCCTTCGTCACGTAGCGCTGAGGTCACTCCGCGCACGTTAGCGCGGCTGGAATTAAGCACCTAAACGTATTGTTAAGACGGTACGATCAGAATAATCGTGTTACACGGCCAGCAGCTAGAGACGAAACGAGCGGCGGCGACGACGACGACGACGACCTGAGTCTCGGTGCGGTAGCTAGAGAAGAAGAGCTAGCTTGTCGCACTGTAAGAAGTGGCGGAACGTGTAGCACGCTATGCTGTATCTGTATATGCAGTGGCGGACGCAGGATAAAATTATAGGTGGGGCGACATTATAAAAAGCTAAATCACTAGACTAGATCACAACTCACAAGATAAAACTAGTTTTGTGATGACAATCTAGAGACTAAGTAATAATAATAGAAATGTTTCATAATAACATGCATACCGAAATTTCTCTCTTAATCTGCAGTGCGGCACCAAAATCACCAACAAAAATCCAATCTACAGTTAGAAAAGATGTATATTAGATGAACATCAATACAAGAAAAGTACATTGATGTAAATAGTGCAGTGAATATACCACTAAGTTGTCAATCTTGTAGTTGTGACTCGAGGCAATTGCATTCTTCTAGTTTTAAGACGCTGGAATCTTCTAGTAATAGTCTCATCATCAAGGGATTTGAATATCTCTTTCTCCGTATAGCAAACCATCAAATCATTCATCCAATCATCTTCAATTTTGTTACGCAATTCTCTCTTAATGATGTTCATTGCCGAAAATATTCTCTCAACACTTGCTGTTGAGACGGGTAATAACAAGGCCAACTCAATTAGCTTGAAAACCAAAGGGAACACAAGATGCTTTTTAGTTTCAACCATCTTCATAGATAGAGATGCAATATCTTCACAAGTACCAAAAGCAGCATGCCTTCGCACGTGGACAATGTATGTCTCAAGTTGCTCTCTTAACATTGCACATTCAATAACTGAAAAATCCTTATCATATAGAGTACCAAGCCGAACAAGTTTCTCTATATCAAAACCGCAAAATAAGTTCTTTGGATCGAGGCAAGAAAAGCAAACAAGCAACTCGCTAGAAACTTCATTAAAGCGATGGCATAACTCAGTGTTGATTTTATCAAGAACAACAAAGAATATCTCGGTGCGGTAGTAGTGAAGGTTTGTGATTGTGAAGCCATCTCGCCTTGAACGACCTCTAATAGGCACTTCTTCATCCATATCTACCACAGGAATACCCTTTTGAGCACAGAATTCTTTCACGCTTTGAAAGAATGACTCCCAACCACTATCTGTCCTCATTGTAGCCATTCGGGTTTTCACAACATCAAGCAACTCCATAGCATGAACAATGTTGGCATTCTTCCTTTGCAAGGTTTGAGAGAGCTCATTTGTGATTGCAAGCATTTTCAACATCAATTTTAAAATGAAAACAAATTTGAAGCTCTCCATTTTTTCAATCAACCCCGCTGCCTGTGTTGGTACACGGCCATCTTCATGCACAATGGTAAGAACATGCAATACTGAGTCCCACATTGTCTCTAATCGAAGCAATGTTAAATAATGTGAACCCCATCTTGTGTCACCAGGTCTAGCAAGGTTAGTTTCTTGATTCACACCTCTACCAGATAAAATTTCACCCCTTTCTAGTTTTTCTAAAATATTCTGGTGGTGTTTTTCTTTTAGAGCATCCCTTCTCTTGCAAGATGAGCTTGTGGTGGTGACAATTAAGTGGATGTACTCAAAGAAGTCATGAACTGATTGGCAACAAGCACTACTAGCAATAGAAACCACCACAAGTTGAAGTTGATGTGCAAAACAATGAACATAATAGGCATGTGGATTAATATCAAGTATCTTTCTTTGTAAGCCATTAAATTCACCTCGCATATTCGATGCTCCATCATATCCTTGCCCCCTGATCTTGGATATAGATAATCCATGGTGATCAAGAAGGCCAAAAATAGCTTCCTTCAAGGCTTCTGATGTAGTATCCTTAACATGCTTGAGCGCAAGAAACCGTTCCATCACATGGCCTTGATTATTCACATATCTATCTTACAAAAAATTAGTTAGCTAGGCAACACGACATGAAAATAAAATATGAAACTACAATATGCAAATAAAATATGAAAGTACTATTACCTCAATATCACCGCCATTTGTTCTTTAACAGAAACATCACGTGATTCATCAATAAGAATAGAGAAGTTTCTATCTCCTATTTCTCCTAGGATGTTCTCTGTGATCTGTTGAGCACAACACTTTGCAAGATCTTTTTGAATATGTGGTGATATCATAATGCAATTTCTTGGAGCACGCTCAAAAGCATCTCTCACTTCTTTAATTTTATCTTTCATCCAATAAATCAATTCTAGAAAATTTCCCTTATTTAGCGAACTAGATGATTCATCATGACCACGAAAAGCCAAACCTTGCATCAAAAGAAATCTGGAACAAGCCAATGAAGAAGTCAAACGAATTTTATAAAGGTCTTCAGCCTCACGACTGGCACTAGACATGATAGTAGATATGCTTTGTCTTTGGTTGTTAAAATCATCAAAATGTAACCTAGCATTGTTGTGGATACTGTTAACACCACCAACATGTGATTTCAACCTTTCAACTGCATCTTTCTAATTATTATACCCAACTTTAGTGAAAGCTTCATATTTATCACCCTTCACTGCTTGCTTAAAAAGAAAGCAATAAAAGCAATACACTGCATCTTTTGATTCACTATACTCCAACCAATCATACTTGTCATACCATTCCTCTTTAAAAGGTCTTAAACTTTGTCCATACTGTCTACGAGGGAAATCTAAACCCTTTGGTTGGCATGGACCATTTAGAACATATGCCCTTCTCACTTGGTCTTGGACATCTTTATCATATTCATAAATTTGCCTCCTTAAAGCGGGATCTGCAACTATGTCATCCGGATTGAACGTCCCTCCAACAATTGGTGTGTTATTCACATTATTATTAGCATTAGTGCCAGAGCCTCTTGAAAGTGGCTGAAAAAACCTTCTCATTTGCTTCACCCAATATTTCTGTGAGGTTTAAAGGCCTAAAAAATCATAGAAACAATATCCAATAAAACACAACAGTTGACAAATTGTTAACTTGAATTCTATGGGCTGGAGCATTTAGCCGAACACCTTGCGCTCACCAATGGACTTATGGACTGTTGCTCCAAATTGGCTCTATAAATCTAAATCAATAAACTGCTATCTAAATCAATAAACTGCTATCTAAATCACTAAACACCTTGCGAGCGCAGAGGTAGATCCGGAAGGACCAAAGGATTTACCGCTCGGTGGCTGCCTGGCTGGGTCCTGGGCTCCTGAGTCCTGGCCTCGACGGCGGGGCCGCTGGGCGAACGGCGGGGCCGCAGGCCGCTGGACGCTGGCGGCTGGTCGAACGGTGGAAGAAGAACGGCCGGCTGGCTGGGCGCCTGGGCGAACGGCGGAGTTTGCGGCTGCTGGGCGCTGGCGCCTGGTGGGCAGCTGCGGTTTTCGTTTCCTGGGGAATGGCTGGAGCCTGGATGGCGGCTGGCTCCTCTTCCTAATTTCCTATATCATATTGTGAAGATTATAAAATTTGAGGTGGGGCCATGGCCCACCTTGCCCTCACTGTGGATCCGCCACTGTGTATATGTGTGTTTCCGAAGGGAACGATCACGACCAAAAAAAAAAGATTAAAGTCTGCGGTGCGGTATATTTTAGCACGCGGATTCGATTATTATCAACCGTATGTGTTATTTTTAGTGACGGTTTTTTTTAAAAAACAAGAACCGTCACTAGAAATCGTATTTCTAAATACGGTTTCTTAAGAAAACTATCTATAGAACCCTATGTTAGAAAGTTAGGCATTTTTAGTTTTAATTTAATCCAGAAAAACAGTGCGATATATGTGATGACATGTATGTGCATGTGTGTATAACTACTCGCATAAGCAGTAAACAGCAATGAAACATGCACAAATACGAAGAACAGAGTGTACCCAGCGGAGGGACCGATGCTCAAGGCATCAGTGGCTCCATTCACACGAGACATCTCGTGTGTTTGTTCGATGTAGCCGTACGAAGTCGGTGCAGGAAGATGTACGCTGTGCAGTCCCTCGAACGGTCACCGGGAAGAAGAACAGCAGCACGCGTCAAGGCGACGAACAGCAAGCTGAGGACGAAGCGCGAGCAGTCGCGAATGCGCTCCCCAAAAATCTGATCGCCCGCACACCCGTGCAAGTGTATCTCTGCGGTCGGTGATTTCGGAGGCCTGCTCTCCCACTCTCTCTGTGCTCGCAGAAGATGGGACGGGAATGTGTTGTTTGCAATTCGCGTGAGATGATTCGCGTAACTGGAAGAGCCCTCCCCTCTCCATTCTTATAGTCGGTCAGAAGGAGGGAGAAGAACAACGGACAGAAACGGTCACGCATTTAGAACTGGAAACTGACGACCATTACTAGCCATAATCGTCAGTAACTGACGTCCGTTACTGGCCATAATCGTCAGTAACTGACGTCCGTTACTCGCCATAAGACAGGAAACGGACGGTTATCATGACGGTCATCACTCCAGGCAAAATGCGCAACCGTTTGAAAGGAATATTCGGACCAAGGTCCGATCTACCACGAGCCACGGCCACGGCCACGGCCACGGCCACGGCCCGGCCCGGCCGGCGGCGGCGGCGGCGGCGCGCGCGCGCGCGTGTGGCAGTCCTTCATCCTTTTCTCAACTTCTCAATAGATGCACCAATGGTCCACCTATTTAAGTTGATTGATTTGTCCTTTGAACTTCCAATATGGTACTAAATAATTAGTACACCATAGCATTAAAGTGGGCCATTAGCATTGACTATTATTGAATATTAATTTGGGCCAAGCCCACATTAATCCAACAATCCCCACCAAATGCTAAGTCACACTAAAAAGCTCTCATCACCTCAAACGTTTGATATACTGGTGTTTCGATGGAGACTGTTAAGTTGAACATCCACCTAGAACTTAGACTACACTTGACCACAACTGCACAATGGACTAGGCCTTGAATTGGCAGTTTTGCGTGGAATGAGTTTCATCTAAACTCTTTACCAGTACTAGATTGCTGAACGCATCCCCTCTGGTTGGAGCATATAAGTCAAACTCCATAGCCTTTCATGGGTATCTAGAAACCACCCAGATCTCATAAACTGTGACTAGCAGTTAACCCATATAGGTATGTTCCTCTAAAGATGTTCTGTAGGACAACATCTTTGCTTCACAAAGCCACTTGGAACATATTAAGGTGTAAACACCAACCTACCTTACAGTAAGGAAAGATATGCATCTGAAATGAGCCTTATTAAGGGTCTTTCCTCTCAGTCTACCACTAGCTTGTTTCACCATTCTAATTCACGGGATCTCCGATCACATAGAATAGGTTACCACTATGATAAACTTTAGGTGGGTCTCATGCCCATCTCACTTGATGCACTATCTATCACACTACGTGATAGCCCCTTAGTAAATTGATCTGCCAGATTTTTAGACGTATGGACATAATCCAACGCTATTACTCCGGAGTTTCTCAATTTCCTGACAGATTTCAAACGCCTCTTTATGTGCCTTGTCGACTTCATATTATCCTTAGAACTGTTTATCTTAATTATCACAGTCTGATTATCACAGTTCATGGAAATAGCCGGCACAGGTTTTTCAACCACCGGTAAATCCATAAGGAGTTCACGAAGCCACTCAGCCTCAACTGAAGCGGTATCTAATGCTGTGAGTTCTGCTTCCATAGTCGACCTCGTTAAGATGGTCTGCTTGCAAGACTTCCATGAAACAGCACCACCTCCAAGTGAAAACACATATCCACTTGTGGCATATATCTCATCAGCATCAGATATCCAGTTTGCATCACAATAACCCTCCAGTACTGTTGGGTACCCGGTATAATGGATGCCTAAACTCATAGTACCCTTTAGATAGCGCAAAACTCTCTCAAGAGCACGCCAGTGATCATCTCCCGGATTTGAAACAAATCGACTAAGTTTGCTCACAGCAAATGAGATGTCAGGCCTCGTAGCGCTAGCTAAGTACATGAGTGAACCAATTATTTGGGAATATCTCAATTGATCCCTAGCTATCCTTCGATTTTTCTTTAATAGCTTACTAGGATCATAAGGCGTTGGAGCAGGTTCACATTCGCTAAAACCAAAGCGACTCAAAACCTTTTCCACATAATGGGATTGCACAAGTGTGATCCCACCAATGCCTTCTCTCAGTAGCTTAATGTTAAGAATAACATCAGCTTCTCCCAAATCTTTCATTTCAAAATTATTAGACAGAAAGTCTTTTGTCTCTTTAATCACATCAAGACTCGTCCCCAAGATTAGAATGTCATCAACATATAGGCATAAAATTACTCCCTCGCCCCCACCATACCGATAGTATACACACTTGTCTGCTTCGTTCACAACAAAACCGGCAGATGTCAAAGTTCTATCGAATTTTTCATGCCATTGCTTAGGTGCTTGTTTTAGGCCATATAACGATTTCAATAATTTACACACCTTGCCTTCTTGACCGTTTGCTACAAACCCAGCTGGCTGCTCCATGTAAATTTCCTCATCTAGCTCTCCATTTAGGAATGATGTCTTAACATCCATTTGATGGACGAGTAGACCATGAGAGGCAGCCAAAGAAAGTAGCACACGAATTGTGGTCAATCGAGCCACAGGTGAATAAGTATCAAAGAAATCCTCACCTTCCTTCTGTGAATAGCCTTTAATTACAAGCCTCGCCTTGTACCTTTCAATAGTACCATCAGGCCTAAGTTTTTTCTTGAACACCCATTTACTTCCAATGGGCTTACACCCATAAGGACGCTCAACTACCTCCCAAGTTGCATTAGACATAATAGAATCCATCTCACTCCTTATTGCTTCCTTCCAAAAGTCAGCATCAGGAGAGGAATATGCCTCTTCAATGGTACTTGGTGTGTCATCCACAAGATATACAATGTAATCATCACCAAAGGACTTTGCAATCCTTGGTCTCTTACTCTTTCGAGTTGATACATTGTCATTTTCCACATGATTATGTATATGGGATTCCTCAGTGTGTTCTACCGGAATAAAGTGCTCATGGGGTATCGTTGGTTCATCATTAGACGTATCATGTGTAGCTTTCATGGGAAATTCGTCCTCAAAAAACGTAGCATCTCTGGACTCCATAATTGTACCAACCAACATGTCCGGTACTCCAGAGTTTATAATTAAAAACCTATATCCAATGCTGTGGAAAGCATACCCAAGGAAAACACAATCAACAGTTTTCGGTCCTAATTTGCGCTTCTTGTTAATTGGCACATTCACTTTAGCCAAACAACCCCAGGTGCGCAAATAGGAGATATTTAATTTCTTCTTTTCCCATTCCTCGAATGGTGTGATTTCTTTGTTCTTTGTGGGAACTTTATTCAGGACATGACACGCCGTCAAGATCGCCTCACCCCACCATTCCTTAGATAGCCCTGAAGTCTCTAACATGGCGTTAACCAAATCAGTTAGAGTACGGTTCTTTCTTTCAGCAACCCCATTGGATTGTGGTGAGTATGGCGGTGTCCTCTCATGAATAATACCATGTTCCACACAAAAATCAGAAAAATCACCCGAAAAATATTCTCCACCACGATCAGACCTTAACCGTTTAATTTTCCTCTCGAGTTGATTTTCAACTTCAGCTTTGTAGGTCTTAAAATAATGCAAAGCTTCATCTTTTGATTTTAAGAGATACACATAACAAAATCTAGTAGAGTCATCGATAAAAGTAATAAAATATCGCTTGCCTCCTTTAGTCAATATTCCGTTCATCTCACATAAATCGGAATGTATTAAGTCTAGTGGTGCCAAATTCCTCGCCTCCGCAGCCTTGTGAGGCTTGCGAGGTTGCTTAGATTGCACGCACACCTGGCACTTAGAACCTTTGACTAAATCAAATTTCGGGATTAAATTTAAATCTGCTAACCGCGAGACACAACCAAAATTGATATGACAAAGTCGTGAATGCCAAATATACGACTCATTCGAAACAACATTGTTCACAGACTTATTACACGCATCATGCAAAGATAAGCGGAACAAGCCTCCGCTGTCATAGCCTTTTCCAACAAACGTTCCATACTTAGACAGTATACATTTATTAGACTCAAAGACAATTTTGTAGCCATCTCGGCACAATTGAGAGCCACTAACTAGATTCTTTTTGATGGAGGGGACATGCTGCACGTTCTTCAATAGCACCGTCTTTCCCGAAGTAAACTTCAGAATGACTGTACCAACACCAAGAACACGCGCATGTGATCCGTTCCCCATCAGCAAGGCTCCAGTCCCTTTGCACTGATAAGAAGAAAATAAAGAAATATCAGCACACACATGAATATTAGCACCGGTATCAGCCCACCACTCAGGGGATTGACACACTGAAAGAACAGTAGGTAAAAGATTACCATACCCCGATGTTCCTTCTGCAGTCTCGCTAACAACCATGTTTACTGTTTTCTTCTCTTGAGCTGGTTTTTTCTCTTGCTTAAATTTGCGGTCTGGACAAGCGCTTGCCCAATGATCAGTACTCCCGCAAACAAAGCAACCAGCTCCTTTGTTCTTCTTTTTGAACGAGGCTGCCTGCTTGGGCTTCGTGGCATTCTGTTGCTTGTTTTTCTTTTTATTATTATGTGATGCATTGGAGTTCTTCTTTTGTACCATATTGGCACTAGAAGTCTCAACTCCTTTTCCACGAGTGTCTTTTGCTCTCACCCTCTCCTCAACATCAAGAGAACCAATAAGCTCAGCCACGCTAAACTCTTGTCTCTTTATGTTTTAGAGTGGTAGCAAAATCCGTCCAAGAAGGTGGCAGTTTAGCGATAATACCGCCGGCCACGAACTTGTCAGGCAAGACACATGGGAACTGTTCGAGTTCTTTAGCCAGTGCCTGTATTTCATGAGCCTGTTCAACTACAGGACGGTTTTCCACCATCTTATAGTCAAACAACTGCTCCATGATGTACAGCTCGCTACCAGCATCAGAAACACCAAACTTCTCATCTAATGCATCCCATAACTCTTTTGCAGATGTGCACGTTAGATAAGAATCAACATACTTGTTGGCAAGAGCGCCAATCACGGCGCCTCGAAACAGGTTATCGGCAACGTCGAACATTCTCTCCTCTTCAGGAGTGAACTGTTCGGGTTTCCCCTGTGCGGCGTGATAGCAGTTCATTGCGGTCAACCACAGTATCATCTTACTACGCCATCTCTTGTAAAACGTCCCATCAAAAGGTTCACTTGGTTTTAACGCAGCAGCAAAACCACTAACAGAAAAATGCCTAATATCAGATTTTTGGATTGTTAGAAAGTTAGGCATTTTTAGTTTTAATTTAATCCAGAAAAACAGTGCGATATATGTGATGACATGTATGTGCATGTGTGTATAACTACTCGCATAAGCAGTAAACAGCAATGAAACATGCACAAATACGAAGAACAGAGTGTACCCAGCGGAGGGACCGATGCTCAAGGCATCAGTGGCTCCATTCACACGAGACATCTCGTGTGTTTGTTCGATGTAGCCGTACGAAGTCGGTGCAGGAAGATGTACGCTGTGCAGTCCCTCGAACGGTCACCGGGAAGAAGAACAGCAGCACGCGTCAAGGCGACGAACAGCAAGCTGAGGACGAAGCGCGAGCAGTCGCGAAGACGCTCCCCAAAAATCTGATCGCCCGCACACCCGTGCAAGTGTATCTCTGCGGTCGGTGATTTCGGAGGCCTGCTCTCCCACTCTCTCTGTGCTCGCAGAAGATGGGACGGGAATGTGTTGTTTGCAATTCGCGTGAGATGATTCGCGTAACTGGAAGAGCCCTCCCCTCTCCATTCTTATAGTCGGTCAGAAGGAGGGAGAAGAACAACGGACAGAAACGGTCACGCATTTAGAACTGGAAACTGACGACCGTTACTAGCCATAATCGTCAGTAACTGACGTCCGTTACTCGCCATAAGACAGGAAACGGACGGTTATCATGACGGTCATCACTCCAGGCAAAATGCGCAACCGTTTGAAAGGAATATTCGGACCAAGGTCCGATCTACCACGAGGCCACGGCCACGGCCACGGCCCGGCCCGGCCCGGCCGGCGGCGGCGGCGCGCGCGCGCGCGCGTGTGGCAGTCCTTCATCCTTTTCTCAACTTCTCAATCGATGCACCAATGGTCCACCTATTTAAGTTGATTGATTTGTCCTTTGAACTTCCAATATGGTACTAAATAATTAGTACACCATAGCATTAAAGTGGGCCATTAGCATTGACTATTATTGAATATTAATTTGGGCCAAGCCCACATTAATCCAACACCCTACAGACGGTTTTATTAAGGAATTGCCTATATAAATCGATTTCTAGTGATAGTTTTTTTAAAAAAATTCGAGTTTTTCAAACTACCTCGTATGATGAAATCATCTAAATAAAAGTTGTAGATATCTAAAAGTTATGAAACTTTGTAGTTGATAACTTTTTATTTAAAATCATTTTGGCTGTCAAAAATTACATCTAAATTTGATAAATTTAAAAATCAAATTTTGCAAACGACCTCGTATGGAAAAAGTGATAAAATGAAAGTTGTAGAACTTTAAAAGTTATTCAACATTGTAGTTGACAAATCTTTTATTTGAATTCATTTACAGTCTCAAACAAACAATTTACACTCAGTTGATTGTAATATGTGAACAACAAAACTACAAATATACACAAAGCATGCCATGGATAGAGTAGTAGAGAAGAGTACATGTGAGAGTGGGGTAGGGATTTGATTCCTAGCAACCGCGTAGCGCAGTAATGTCACGACTTTGACGGGACGGGTGGGGTAAGCCGTTGCCTCTCCTTAAATAAAATATTTTTTTTATTTTTCTTAAATCTGGTTTTATGCTTCTGAACATAATTTACACTTGTGATTCTCAGTTACTCACCTGTAAAAATAATAATATCTAATATCCTCTAACGGTTATATAAAATGGCAGTGAAAATAGGTTCACAACGAACAATATTCTTCGTCCCCTAGCTATATATACTAGCTGCTGGCGCTTAGTCGTAACGATAAAGTGAACGAACGAACCACACACACATATACAAATCTGCATGCAGACCGAACACTGCTGCTCCTCTAATGATCGAGTTCTGATCCCTAGTACTGGCACATGATGATCGATCAGATCGTGATCTTCGATCGCCCACGATGATACGATACACACTTCACAGATTCTTGACCTGGCGCCATTATTCTCACACACCGGCACGCAGCCTTGATCCGTTCGTGATCCGCCCGCGTGTGTGTGTGCGCGCGCGCGCTCGCTTTGCTTGCAATGCAAATGGCGAGCTGATGAGATTCTTGCTATCTAGGTCCTGTTCGGCTGGCTGCAAGCCGGCACTGTTGCAGCTGTTTGGACTGCTGCAGCTGCAATCCATAGAGAGAAAAATACTGTAGAAGCCGCAGCCGCAGCCGCAGCAAGCCGCAGCGAACAAGCTGCTAGCAGGTCGTCGCGACCTCGCCTCACAGCACTGATCCGGCCCCTCGCTCCTCCTCGAAGGGCGTACGCGTGCCCATTATTCGCGCGACCTCGCGATCGACTACCACTGCAGCTCCTGATCGCTTGCAGAGTCGTGCGTGCGTGCGTGCGTGCCTGCTGGCTGCTGCACTAACTCAGCAGCCAACCGCGGCGCGACATGTGTGCTGGGCTGCTCGCTCGCTCGCTCCGACACGGCGGCCCGCCCCGAATGGAGAAAGACCAAGTCGTCGCTCCGGCCAACTTTTTTGCAAATTGGCCCTTTTCGGGGTTTTTTTCCCACATTTATGCCCCTGGCAGTTTCATTTCAAAAAATGGACCCATAGCTCGGCGCCGTCATCATTGGCGCCGAGCTTCTCTGTGCCGGCGCCAATATTATTGGCGCCTGTCTGGCTGACGGGGATGCCCACGAGGACGTGACGTGTCAGGGGGTCGGCGCCAAGATCTATGGCGCCGACCCCCCTGGCGGGGGCAGTCAACGCGGCAGTCAACGTTGCAGGGGGTCGGCGCCAAGATCTATGGCGCCGACCCCCGTATATTCAAACCAAATTTTACTTTTCGCCAGCCGTCTTCTCGCCCTCTACGGCCTCGCCGCCCCGCCCATCCCACCGCGCCGCCCCCCCACCTGTGCCTGCGCCGCCCATCCGCGCCGCCCTCTACGGCCTCGCCGCCCCGCCCATCCCACCGCGCCCGGCCGGCCTCGCCGCCCCGCCCCCTGCCGGCATCGCCGCCCCGCCCCCGGCCGGCATATCCGCGCGGCCGGAGCCCGCGCCGCCCCGCCCACGGCCGGCCTCAAGCTGCGCCGCCGGAGCCCGCCCCGCCCCGCCCACACCAAGCCGCCGGAGACCGTGCCCCGGCCGTCCTCACAAGCGCCGTCCCCTCCCGGCGGCAGCGGCTCGCCACCGGCCATCGACACGCCGCCCCGCTCCTCGCCCGCGTCGTCGTCGTCCATCGCCGACCCCGACCGTCTAGGTAAATTTTATATTTTTTTTATTGTTTAAGCATTTTGTGTTAAATATGTTAGATTGTTTTGCTATAAATTGTTCTTTTTTGAATGTGATGAATGTTAGTTATTGTGATAAATGCTAATTTTATTGAATATTATGAAAGTGAGTCAAATGTGCATGTTTTTTATCCTCCCCGTGTAGGGGAGGTGCTGTCAAAATTTTCAATTATTATGTAGGAGTAATTTATAAGGTGGTTAGTATATTAGTGGGTTGTGGTTATATTTATAGTTATGTAGCTAGTAATTAGTGGTTTGTGGTTAGGTAATAACCATCCACATTTTATATTGAATGTTTAATTGGTGTTTGAAATAGATGGACAATTTTTTGAGCTTGTATCATGGAGGCAATGTGGAACAAGATCCGTATGGAAATGCCAAGTTCATTGACATGCGACACGTGCCGGTACTATTCGATGGTAGACCCTCCTTGAGAGATGTGTTTACAAAGGCTAAACAAAAGCTAGGTTACCATGAAGATGATGACATTGCGGTTGACGGGGTGCTTAATATCGGTCATCCACCAAATGTCATAAGACGAGTCATCCCAATTGATTGTCAACTGGATTGGGATAATTATGTTACTTTGGCTATGAAGACCCATTTGCAACTCATGGAGGTTGTGGTGCGTCCGGTTGTCGTAGACCGTCCCCCTGAAGACTTTGATCGTGCTATCGATGACGTGCCAACTGTTCCTGATGCTCAATCTGGCCCTAATTTGATCCCATTAAGTAGGCATCACATGGCTCCTGCTGAGGGCGTTGAAAGGACTGCTGGAGTAGGCATCACATGGCTCCGTCAGTCTTTTGGTGTGTGCCCTGCTGATGCTGATGAGGCTACAGTCCAGTTCTATTGTCGAGCTTGGATCCTGCACATGTTTGGTTGTGTCCTCTTCCCAGACGCCACAGGAGACTGTGCGTCCTGGATGTACATCCCGTGTCTCACCGACTGGGATACAGCTGGACACTACAGTTGGGGCTCCGCTGTGCTTTCTTTTTTGTACCGGCAGCTTTGTGAGGCTTGCCGTCATACGTCCTCCTCTTCGTCTATAGGCGGTTGCGTCTACCTCCTGCAGATATGGATGTGGTACGTCTTCGACCGACGTCTTCAAAATTTTATTTAATAAGGCTATATTACTTACTAACATAAATTTCATTTTGCAGGTTTCGCATACCAGTTGGTCGACCACGTGTTTTCCAGCCTAGACCCTGGCCATGGATGATTTATGGAAATGCACGTCTTCGACCGACGTATGCTTATATTTGGGACCAGGTGGCAGCTCCTTTTGCGAGAGCTAAGAGGGCATACATGGAGTATGTTAACGAGTTTGACACCCTTTCAGCCTCTAGCGTAAGTACTCAACATGTATATCTTATCATTATGAAATTTGTTTTATTATACTAAACATAGATTGCTTCATTTTTGTTTCAGGTCACATGGCAGCCATACAACGCACCTGAGTATGCTGGGATGATCTTTAGTGTAGTATGCAGCAGTGAAGATGAACTCTATATGATGCAATGTCCTTTGGTCTGTTTCTGGTGTGTTGAGTGGCACCTACCTCACAGGGTTCAAAGACAGTTTGGTAGGAACCAGCTATGGCCGGTTGAAGATGTTCCTATTCAAAGGAGCTACACAAGTAAGTTCGCAATCTATAAATCCAGTTTGCAATTTATAACATCAATCATTCTTAACTTTGTGTTCTTTATATGTGATAGTCGCCTAGAGGGGGGGTGAATAGGGCGAAACTGAAATTTACAAAAATAATCACAACTACAAGCCGGGTTAGCGTTAGTAATAAAGAAACGAGTCCGCGAGAGAGGGCGCAAAACAAATCGCAAGCAAATAAGAGTGTGACACGAGGATTTGTTTTACCGAGGTTCGGTTCTTGCAAACCTACTCCCCGTTGAGGAGGCCACAAAGGCCGAGTCTCTTTCAACCCTTCCCTCTCTCAAACGATCCCACGGATCGAGTGAGCTTTCTCTTCTTCTCAATCAACCGGGAACAAAACTTCCCCGCAAGGGCCACCACACAATTGGTGCCTCTTGCCTTGGTTACAATTGAGTGATGATCTCAAGAGCAAGTGAGAAAGAAAATAATGCGATCCAAGCACAAGAGCTCGAAAGAACACAAGCAAATCACTCTCTCTAGTCACTATGGTGTTGTGTGGAATTTGGAGAGGACTTGATCTATTTGGTGTGTCTAGAATTGAATGCTAGAGCTCTTGTAGTAGTTGAGAAGTGGAAAACTTGGATGGCAATGAATGTGGGGTGGTTGGGGTATTTATAGCCCCAACCACCAAAAGTGACCGTTGCTGGAAGCTGTCTGTTCGATGGCGCACCGGACAGTCCGGTGCACACCGGACAGTCCGGTGCCCCTGCCACGTCACCATTGCCGTTGGATTCTGACCGTTGGAGCTTCTGACTTCTGGGCCCTCCTGGGTGTCCGGTGCACACCGGACATGCACTGTTCGATGTCTGGTGCACCGGTATGGGCGTGCCTGACGTCTGCGCGCGCTGCGCGCGCATTAAATGCACCGCAGGGAGCCGTTGGCGCCGCAGGGAGCCGTTGCTCTGCTGGCACACCGGACAGTCCGGTGCACACCGGACAGTCCGGTGAATTTTAGCGGAGCGGCTGCCGAGCGAACCCGAGGCTGGCGAGTTCCGGAGACCGCGCTTCCTTGGAGCACCGGACATGTCCGGTGCACACCGGACAGTCCGGTGAATTATAGCGCGCCGGCTTCCGAGAATTCCCGAGGGCGAAGAGTTTGAGTCGAAGTCCTCTGGGCGCACCGGACATGTCCGGTGCACACCGGACAGTCCGGTGCCTTCATCCAGAGGTGCCCTCGGTTGCCTTGCTGCTCCTTTGTTGAATCCAACACTTGGTCTTTTTATTGACTGAATGTGAACCTTTTGCACCTGTATAACTTATGCACTAGAGTAAACTAGTTAGTCCAATATTTGTGTTGGGCAATTCAACCACCAAAATTATTTAGGAACTAGGTATAAGCCTAATTCCCTTTCAATCTCCCCCTTTTTGGTGATTGATGCCAACACAAACCAAAGCAAATATAGAAGTGCATAATTGAACTAGTTTACATAATGTAAGTGCAAAGGTTGCTTGGAATTGAGCCAATATAAATACTTATGTGATGCGCATGGATTGTTTCTTTGTTTTTGTCATATTGGACCATATTTGCACCAAGAGTTTTGTTTTTGCAAATTCTTTTGTAAATTCTTTTCAAAGTACTTTTGCAAGATAGTCAAAGGTAAATGAATAAGATTTTGCAAAGCATTTTCAAGATATGGAATTTTCTCCCCCTATTTCCAATGCTTTTCCTTTGACTAAGCAAAACTCCCCCTCAAATAAGGTCTCCTCTTAGTGTTCAAGAGGGTTTTTAAGACATCAATTTTGAAAATACTAGTTGCTCCCCCTTTAGAACACAAAGAGATACCAATTTTGAAATTTACAAATTTAAAATCATCAATTTTATAAAATTAGGTGGTGGTGCGGTCCTTTTGCTTTGGGCTCATATTTTCTCCCCCTTTGGCATGAATCGCCAAAAACGGAATCATTAGAGCCCAAGAAATACTTTCTCCCCCTTTGGTCATGAAGTGAATGAGTGAAGATTATACCAAAGTTGGAGAGATGATGCGGAGTGACGGCGAAGAATGAGTAGTAGAGTGGAGTGGAAGCCTTGTCTTCGCCGAAGACTCCAATTCCCTTTCAATATACCTATGACTTGGTTTGAAATATACTTGAAAACACATTAGTCATAGCATATATAAAGAGACATGATCAAAGGTATATTTATGAGCTATGTGTGCAAGACTAGCAAAAGAAATTCCTAGAATCAAGAATATTGAGCTCATGCCTAAGTCGGGTAAAAGATTGCTCATCAAGTGGTTTGGTAAAGATATCGGCTAATTGATCTTTAGTGTTAATGTAAGAAATCTCGATATCCCCCTTTTGTTGGTGATCCCGAAGAAAATGATACCGAATGGCTATGTGCTTAGTGCGGCTGTGCTCGACGGGATTGTCAGCCATTTTGATTGCACTCTCATTGTCACATAGCAAAGGGACTTTAGTTAATTTGTAACTGTAGTCCCGCAGGGTTTGCCTCATCCAAAGCAATTGCGCGCAACAATGGCCTGCGACAATATACTCGGCTTCGGCGGTGGAAAGAGCGACCGAATTTTGCTTCTTTGAAGCCCAAGACACCAAGGATCTTCCCAAGAACTGGCAAGTCCCCGATGTGCTCTTCCTATTAATCCTACACCCTGCCCAATCGGCATCCGAATATCCAATCAAATCAAAAGTGGATCCCCGAGGGTACCAAAGCCCAAACTTAGGAGTAAAAGCCAAATATCTCAAGATTCGTTTCACGGCCGTAAGGTGTGATTCCTTAGGGTCGGCTTGGAATCTTGCACACATGCAAACGGAAAGCATAATGTCCGGTCGAGATGCACATAAATAAAGCAATGAACCAATCATCGACCGGTATACCTTTTGATCCACGGACTTACCTCCCGTGTCGAGGTCGAGATGCCCATTGGTTCCCATGGGTGTCTTGATGGGCTTGGCATCCTTCATTCCAAACTTGCTTAGAATGTCTTGAGTATACTTGGTTTGGCTGATGAAGGTGCCCTCTTGGAGTTGCTTGACTTGGAATCCTAGAAAATACTTCAACTCCCCCATCATCGACATCTCGAATTTTTGTGTCATGATCCTACTAAATTCTTCACATGTAGATTTGTTAGTAGACCCAAATATGATATCATCAACATAAATTTGGCATACAAACAAATCATTATCAAGAGTCTTAGTGAATAAAGTAGGATCGGCTTTGCCGACTTTGAAGCCATTTGCAATAAGGAAATCTCTAAGGCATTCATACCATGCTCTTGGGGCTTGCTTGAGCCCATAAAGCGCCTTAGAGAGCCTATAAACATAGTTAGGGTACTCACTGTCTTCAAAGCCGGGAGGTTGCTCAACATAGACCTCCTCCTTGATCGGTCCATTGAGGAAGGCACTCTTCACGTCCATTTGATAAAGCTTGAAGCCATGGTAAGTAGCATAGGCTAATAATATGCGAATTGACTCAAGCCTAGCTACGGGTGCATAGGTTTCACCAAAATCCAAACCTTCGACTTGTGAATACCCCTTGGCCACGAGTCGAGCTTTGTTCCTTGTCACCACACCATGCTCGTCTTGCTTGTTGCGGAAGACCCACTTGGTTCCTACAACATTTTGGTTAGGACGTGGAACTAAGTGCCATACCTCGTTCCTCGTGAAATTGTTGAGCTCCTCTTGCATCGCCATCACCCAATCCGAATCTTATAGTGCTTCCTCTACCCTGGTTGGCTCAATAGAGGAAACAAACGAGTAATGTTCACAAAAATGAGCAACACGAGATCGAGTAGTTACCCCCTTATGAATGTCGCCGAGGATGGTGTCGACGGGGTGATCTCGTTGTATTGCTTGGTGGACTCTTGGGTGTGGCGGCCTTGGTTGTTCATCCTCCTTGTCTTCATCATTTGTATCTCCCCCTTGATCGTTGCCGTCATTTTGAGGTGGCTCATCCTTTTGATCTTCTTGTTCAACATCTTGAGCCTCATCCTCAACTTAAGTTGGTGGAGATACTTGCGTGGAGGAGGATGGTTGATCTTGTGCATTTGGAGACTCTTCGGATTCCTTAGGACACACATCCCCGATGGACATGTTCCTTAGTGCTATGCATGGAGCCTGTTCTTCACCTACATCATCAAGATCAACTTGCTCTACTTGAGAGCCGTTAGTCTCATCAAACACAACGTCACAAGAAACTTCAACAAGTCCTGAGGACTTGTTAAAGATTCTATATGCCCTTGTGTTTGAGTCATATCCTAGTAAAAAGCCTTCTACAGTTTTGGGAGCAAATTTAGATTTTCTACCTCTTTTGACAAGAATAAAACATTTGCTACCAAAAACTCTAAAATATGAAATATTGGGCTTTTTACCGGTTAGGAGTTCATAAGATGTCTTCTTGAGGATTCGGTGAAGATATAACCGGTTGATGGCGTAGCAGGCGGTGTTGACCGCCTCGGCCCAAAACCGATCCGGTGTCTTGTACTCATCAAGCATGGTTCTTGCCATGTCCAAAAGAGTTCGATTCTTCCTCTCCACTACACCATTTTGTTGTGGAGTGTAGGGAGAAGAGAACTCATGCTTGATGCCCTCCTCCTCAAGAAAGCCTTCAATTTGAGAGTTCTTGAACTCCGTCCCATTGTCGCTTCTAATTTTCTTGATCCTTAAGCCGAACTCATTTTGAGCCCGTCTCAAGAATCCTTTTAAGGTCTCTTGGGTTTGTGATTTTTCCTGCAAAAAGAATACCCAAGTGAAGCGAGAATAATCATCCACAATTACAAGACAATACTTACTACCGCCGATGCTTATGTAAGCGATCGGGCCAAATAAATCCATGTGTAGAAGCTCCAGTGGCCTGTCAGTAGTCATGATGTTTTTGTGTGGATGATGGACACCAACTTGCTTCCCGGCTTGGCATGCGCTACAAATCCTGTCTTTCTCAAAATGAACATCGGTTAGTCCCAAAATGTGTTCTCCCTTTAGAAGCTTGTGAAGATTCTTCATTCCAACATGGGCTAGTCGGCGGTGCCAGAGCCAACCCAAGTTAGTCTTAGCAATCAAGCAAGTGTCGAGTTCAGCTCTATTAAAATCTACTAAGTATAGCTGACCCTCTAACACTCCCTTAAAAGCTATTGAATCATCACTTCTTCTAAAGACAGTAACACCTATATCAGTAAAAAGACAGTTGTAGCCCATTTGACATAACTGGGATACGGAAAGCAAATTGTAATCTAACGAATCTACAAGAAAAACATTTGAAATAGAATGGTCAGGAGATATAGCAATTTTACCCAAACCTTTGACCAAACCTTGATTTCCATCCCCGAATGTGATAGCTCGTTGGGGATCTTGGTTTTTCTCATATGAGGAGAACATCCTTTTCTCCCCGGTCATGTGGTTTGTGCACCCGCTGTCGAGTATCCAACTTGTGCCCCCGGATGCATAAACCTACAAAACAAGTTTAGTTCTTTGTTTTAGGTACCCAAACGGTTTTGGGTCCTTTGGCATTAGATATAAGAACTTTGGGTACCCAAACACAAGTCTTGGAGCCCTTGTGTTTGCCCCCAACAATCTTAGCAACTATCTTGCCGGATTTGCTAGTCAAAACATAAGATGCATCAAAAGTTTTAAAAGAAATGGCATGATCATTTGATGCATTAGTATTTTTCTTTCTAGGCAACTTGGCACGGGTTGGTTGCCTAGAGCTAGATGTCTCACCCTTATACATAAAAGCATAATTAGGGCCAGAGTGAGACTTCCTAGAATGAATTTTCTTAATTTTACTCTCAGGATACCCGGCAGGGTACAAAATGTAACCCTCGTTATCCTGAGGCATGGGAGCCTTGCCCTTAACAAAGTTAGACAAGTTCTTTGGAGGGGCATTAATTTTGACATTGTCTCCCCTTTGGAAGCCAATGCCGTCCTTAATGCCTGGGCGTCTCCCATTATAGAGCATGCTTCTAGCCAATTTAAATTTTTCATTTTCTAAGTCATGCTCTCTAATTTTAGCATTAAGTTGTGCTATGTGATCATTTTGTTTTTTAATTAAGGCTAGGTGATCATGGATAGCATCAACATTAATATCTCTACATCTAGTGCAAATGGACACATGCTCAATAGTAGATGTAGAGGGTTTGCAAGACTTTAATTCAATGACCTTAGCATGCAACAAATCATTTTTAGTTCTAAGGTCGGAAATAGTAGCATTGCAAACATCAAAATCCTTAGCCTTAGCAATTAATTTCTCATTCTCATTTCTAAGGCTAGCAAGAGAAATGTTCAATTTTTCAATCCTAGCAAGCAAATCATTATTATCATTTCTAGGAATTGAAACATTGCAAATATGAGAATCAACCTTAGCTAGCAAATTTGCATTTTCATTTCTAAGGTTGTCTAAAGTCTCATGGCAAATACTTAGCTCACTAGACAATTTTTCACATTTTTCTATTGCTAGAGCATAAGCATTTTTAACCTTAACATGCTTCTTATTTTCTTTAATAAGGAAGTCCTCTTGAGAATCCAAGAGATCATCCTTCTCATGTATAGCACTAATCAATTCATTCAATTTTTCCTTTTGTTGCATGTTGAGGTTAGCAAAAAGAGTACGCAAGTTTTCCTCCTCATTTTTATCATCCTCATCACTAGATGTTTCATATTTAGTGGAGGATCTCGATTTTACCTTCTTTTTGCCGTCCTTGGCCATGAGGCACTTGTGGCCGACGTTGGGGAAGAGGAGGCCCTTGGTGACGGCGATGTTGGCGGCGTCCTCGTCGTCGGAGGAGTCGCTAGAGCTTTCGTCGGAGTCCCATTCCCGACAAACATGGGCATCGCCGCCCTTCTTCTTGTAGTACTTCTTCTTCTCCTTCCTCTTGCCCTTCTTGTCGTCGCCCCTGTCACTATCACTTGATAATGGACATTTAGCAATAAAGTGACCGGGCTTACCACACTTGTAGCAAACCTTCTTGGAACGGGATTTGTAATCCTTCCCCTTCCGTTGCTTGAGGATTTGCCGGAAGCTTTTGATGATTAGGGCCATCTCCTCATTGTCGAGCTTGGAGGCGTCAATCGGTTGTCTACTTGGTGTAGACTCCTCCTTCTTCTCCTCCGTTGCCTTGAAGGCCACGAGTTGCGCCTCGGATGTGGAAGGCTCGTCAAGCTCGTTGATCTTCTTGGAGCCCTTAATCATGCATTCAAAACTCACAAAATTCCCGATAACTTCCTCGGGGGTCATTAGTGGATATCTAGGATTGCCACGAATTAATTGTACTTGAGTAGGGTTAAGGAAAATAAGTGCTCTTAAAATAACCTTAACCACCTCGTGGTCATCCCATTTTGCGCTCCCGAGGTTGCGCACATGGTTCACCAAGGTCTTGAGCCGGTTGTACATGTCTTGTGGCTCCTCCCCTTGGCGAAGACGGAAGCGACCGAGCTCCCCCTCGATCGTTTCCCGCTTGGTGATCTTGGTGAGTTCATCACCCTCGTGCGCCGTCTTGAGTAGGTCCCAAATCTCCTTGGCGTTCTTCAACCCTTGTACTTTGTTGTATTCCTCCTTGCTTAGAGAGGCAAGGAGGATGGTTGTGGCTTGGGAGTTGAAGTGCTCGATTTGGGCCACTTCGTCCGTGTCGTAGTCCTCATCCCCTACGGATGGTACCTGTACACCATACTCAACAACATCCCATAATCTTTTGTGGAGAGAGGTTAGATGAAATCGCATCAAATTACTCCACATAGCATAATCTTCACCATTAAAAGTTGGTGGTTTGCCTAATGGGACGGATAGTAAAGGTGTATGTTTACGAATGCGGGGGTAGCGTAGGGGGATCTTACTATACTTCTTACGCTCTTGGCGTTTAGAAGTGACGGACGCCGCGTCGGAGCCGGAGGTAGATGTCGATGAAGTGTCGGTCTCATAGTAGACCACCTTCCTCATCCTTTTATGCTTATCCCCACTCCGATGCGGCTTGTGAGAAGAAGATTTTTCCTTCTTCTCCTTGTGGTGAGAAGAGGAAGATCTTTTCTCCTTCCGCTTGGAGGAGTTCTTCTTCTTCTCTCTTCTCTTGGTGCGGGACTCTTCCGATGAAGATGAAGTGCTCCCTTGGCTTGTAGTGGGCTTGTCGTCGCCGGTCTCCATCTCCCTCTTGGTGTGATCTCCCGACATCACTTCGAGCGGTTAGGCTCTAATGAAGCACCGGGCTTTGATACCAATTGATAGTCGCCTAGAGGGGGGGTGAATAGGGCGAAACTGAAATTTACAAAAATAATCACAACTACAAGCCGGGTTAGCGTTAGTAATAAAGAAACGAGTCCGCGAGAGAGGGCGCAAAACAAATCGCAAGCAAATAAGAGTGTGACACGAGGATTTGTTTTACCGAGGTTCGGTTCTTGCAAACCTACTCCCCGTTGAGGAGGCCACAAAGGCCGGGTCTCTTTCAACCCTTCCCTCTCTCAAACGATCCCACGGATCGAGTGAGCTTTCTCTTCTTCTCAATCAACCGGGAACAAAACTTCCCCGCAAGGGCCACCACACAATTGGTGCCTCTTGCCTTGGTTACAATTGAGTGATGATCTCAAGAGCAAGTGAGAAAGAAAAGAATGCGATCCAAGCACAAGAGCTCGAAAGAACACAAGCAAATCACTCTCTCTAGTCACTATGGTGTTGTGTGGAATTTGGAGAGGACTTGATCTATTTGGTGTGTCTAGAATTGAATGCTAGAGCTCTTGTAGTAGTTGAGAAGTGGAAAACTTGGATGGCAATGAATGTGGGGTGGTTGGGGTATTTATAGCCCCAACCACCAAAAGTGACCGTTGCTGGAAGCTGTCTGTTCGATGGCGCACCGGACAGTCCGGTGCACACCGGACAGTCCGGTGCCCCTGCCACGTCACCATTGCCGTTGGATTCTGACCGTTGGAGCTTCTGACTTCTGGGCCCTCCTGGGTGTTCGGTGCACACCGGACATGCACTGTTCGATGTCTGGTGCACCGGTATGGGCGTGCCTGACGTCTGCGCGCGCTGCGCGCGCATTAAATGCACCGCAGGGAGCCGTTGGCGCCGCAGGGAGCCGTTGCTCTGCTGGCACACCGGACAGTCCGGTGCACACCGGACAGTCCGGTGCACACCGGACAGTCCGGTGAATTTTAGCGGAGCGGCTGCCGAGCGAACCCGAGGCTGGCGAGTTCCGGAGACCGCGCTTCCTTGGAGCACCGGACATGTCCGGTGCACACCGGACAGTCCGGTGAATTATAGCGCGCCGGCTTCCGAGAATTCCCGAGGGCGAAGAGTTTGAGTCGAAGTCCTCTGGGCGCACCGGACATGTCCGGTGCACACCGGACAGTCCGGTGCCTTCATCCAGAGGTGCCCTCGGTTGCCTTGCTGCTCCTTTGTTGAATCCAACACTTGGTCTTTTTATTGACTGAATGTGAACCTTTTGCACCTGTATAACTTATGCACTAGAGTAAACTAGTTAGTCCAATATTTGTGTTGGGCAATTCAACCACCAAAATTATTTAGGAACTAGGTATAAGCCTAATTCCCTTTCAATATGATATGATTTGTGTGTAGATTTGACCGGCGGAAGCAAAAGAAGATAACGGACTTTCGTCAACATCATCTCATATTTATACTCGACATGTATAAATTGTATGTGTAATGCAAATTGTGTTGTACAGGGTAACACATTTTAATGGACTTGTATGAACTCTATGGACTTGTAATGCACTTGTTTAGACTTTTATGAGCTTGCTTGGAATTGTTTACAATTGTATGCACTTGTATGTTATGCTTATCTATGTGTATATGTTGGATTGACAAAAAACAGAGAAAACTCTGCCGAAATTTTGTGAAATTGTTGGTTATGTCATGTAGCCTTTACATAACTATTACATAGCCTTTTCAGAAGCATTAATTTTTGGACTAGCATCTAGACTTTTCAGATCCATTTCGTAGCCTTTTCAGGAGTGTTTATATAGCCTTTTCAGACTGTAAAAATAGCCTTTTCAGGATTGTATACATAGCCTTTTCAGAATCAACTATATCCTACATTAGCGTAGGACATGTAGCCTTTTCAGAACAAGAACATATCCTTTTCAGAGTTTTTGTACATATCTGATGTTTATAATCTATTACACTATCTATCCTTTAGCCTATATATACACGATCCTTTGTACATTTGCTTCATTGTGCAATACAATGGCTTCAGGGTCTTCTAGGGGCAAGGGTGCGGTAAATGAGAGACGAAAGGATGGAGGGAAGTTAACTCCAATGTGTTTTGATGGCCCTCTTGGTCCAGATTTTTTTGAAGAGGCGGTTTTTAACTTTCCAGTTCAAAGTAAAAAAGATTTCAACAAAGAGGTTAGACTTAGGTCCTACGATAATAGGAGAGAAGATTGGCCGAAGTGCATGCATGGCGAGGATTGCTTGGTGCAGATGTTCGTTGAGGGTGGAATTGATGGAGGCCGGCGTTTCTTCAGATGTCCTTATGCATATGTACAAATTAATTTCTAGTCCTTTGTTCTAAATACTTTTGTTGTTCAGTGAAACTAACTATAAACATTTATGCAGCATTCATTGGTCAAGGAGAATTGTGGGTTCACTAGATGGGTAGATCCTCGTCCGATTTTTCCTCATGCGGAATACATATCCTACCTACAGAATAGGATATTTGATCTAGAGAGAGAAGTAAGCGACAGAAATGATGAGGAAGAAAGAGACAAAAACAATGGTGGTGCTGCACAGGTGCAAGTATGCCCAGATCCATATTGTTGCTGCCCTTGTCACAACAAGAATGTTGGTCCTCCGTCGTCTCCACCGCACCCACAGCAGACACCAACAATGTGAGGATACTATGGGGAAGGGTCAACTCAATTTGGAATGTGGGAGCACTACTAGAAAACTCTTATGTATCAATTGCTTTCAGCGTGTTGATTATCTATTTCAATTGCTTCAAGTCGCCTTCAAGAATTGCTTTAAATCTAGTTTTCATCAATTATGTATTTATGTAATTTTTCATCAATTTGAAGGTAATTCATTACGAAATATCATTGTTCGACAATACATAATACCGAATAATAAGTTCATTATTACATAACTTCAAATAAAACACCAATACTACTGAGTACAACGGGGCCATTTGCCTTTGCGAAATGCATCAGGGTTCTCCTCCATTGCTTCCTTTGCACGACGTGCACGCTCAAGCTTCTTCTCCTTATCTTCCCTGCATTCAGCAACACGCCTCATTTTCTCTTCGTCTTCACGTTGTTGCTCGGCAGCAAGCTCCTCTCGTCTTTTTTCCATCCTCTCTTTGTCCTCTGCATCCCACTTTTGAAGATTCTCCAACCACTTCTTGTCTTTCTCTGATATTTCTGTGTCAATCCACTGCTCAAAATCACATAGCGGTGGAGGAGTCTACAAAATATGCAATTATTATTACGCAAAAAAACAATTACAAATTGTAAACATATTACAAGACTATTCTCACCATTAAATTCATCCGACGTTGAACAATAGTTGGCTCAAATGCAAAGTTAGCACACATCCAATATCTCTGTCGATAAGTGTCATGATCTTCAGACTTATCGACCTTACAAGGATCACCACAAAAACACATAGGCACTGGAACACCACTTGGCAAAGGAAGGGGGTCGAAGGCAGTTCCGGTCAAAGGACCCTTCCTAAATTTCCATAAACTCTATAACAATCAGAAATATAATAGACTCACGAAATAAGAGGCGGATCCAAAACTTACCTTGATTTAGCATATTTACCACGCCTAGACATCCTATAAATCAGACGATATCTCTAGTTTACAAGAATTGGAATGAGCACAGCAACAAGCCAGACGTAGGGTGCTATTTATAGGCACGTACCTCGGCGCCATAGATCTTGGCGCCGAGGTAGGCCTCGTTGACCGGGGTACCTCGGCGCCAAGATCTATGGCGCCGAGGTACATGACACGTTCACTGCCGCGTTGACTGCCGCCGCCAGGGGGGTCGGCGCCATAGATCTTGGCGCCGACCCCCTGACACGTCACGTCCTCGTGGGCATCCCCGTCAGCCAGACAGGCGCCAATAATATTGGCGCCGGCACAGAGAAGCTCGGCGCCAATGATGACGGCGCCGAGCTATGGATCCATTTTTTGAAAAGAAACTGCCAGGGGCATAAATGTGGGAAAAAAACCCGAAAAGGGCCAATTTGCAAAAAAGTTGGTCGCTCCGGCTCCGACACGTCGGAGGGAGTAAAGAAACCGCCGCGGCGCGGGCCACACGGAGGCCGACTAGTTTATTTAACGTTGATACTGCCTACGTACGGTACGCCAGCGCCCCCGCCGGGACAGGATGAACGACAACCCCGCTGGCATAAAGAAACCGTCGGAGCGGATCCGCTTCGGTACGTACAACTCAGAGGCGATCGATCTACACGGAGATCCAGCCAGCGTCGATCGGGGAGCGCCGAGGATGGATGGATCCCCGCGATCCCGTCCCCGTTCCAGCAGCAGAAGCTTCGCTGGCTCGACCGCCCCGTATCGCGCGCTGCTCCTGCTGCTGCTCAGCTGGTGGTGGGTGGGTGCATCGGACACCGCGGATGGCCGTGTACGGGGACATGCGGCGTCGGCGTCAAGATCGCGAGCAACCACAGCGACGATCGATCTCACAGGCACCGAAGCACGCCACGCCACGCCACTCGCTGCGCCAGCCTGCTCTGGCCACTGGCCATCGCATTGGTTAGTTAGTCGCCGGGCGCCGGCTCTGGGGATCCTTGCTGATATTCGCTTCACGTGCGGCCGGGACCACGGCTGGGTATGCCGGCACGGGCACAGCGGGTGGCGACACGACGAGACCTTCGATCGGCCGGCTGCGCTGCGCCCCCCGAGCGTGCGTGGTTTAGGCTAGCTGGCTCGCTCGGTGGTTGCGGTCTCTTGTGGTGCGCTGCCGCTGTCTGTCTGTCAGTGTCAGCTGCTGGCATTATATCAACGACGGACCATCGCACCCGCACATATCGGCGGCGGAGGGGATGTGTGGCAGGTGGACTGCTGGATCGGCAAACTGTGCCTGTACTTCCACAATATATTTCGCCTGGTAACATCTTCTGCTACCGAAAATAATCGTCCAGCGTCCGGACATTGGCCACCTCAACTATTCGCCTGCTAACATCTGCTGGTGATTCAGAAGTAATATATGCCGAACCTTCCATTGTTCTGTTCCTTCCACACCTATACCAATGGGAAAAACACCTCTTGCCTTCTTCTTCCTACCTCGAGTGCAGGGTTGTTCGCTTCGGATCAAAGCCAACTATTTAGACTGTTGTAGCTACAATCTATAGAGATAAAACATTGTAGAAATAGTACAAAGTAAAGCCAAACAAACTGTTCCGGATTCGATACATATATTCTAGTAGCTCTAGGTTAAATTTTATAGTACGATACATATACTGAGACAACAGGATTTCGAAACAATATTATTAACATGACAACACGATTAATTTGTTAGGTCCTTTTTTCTCAGGGTTTCGGAGAGAAAGAGGATAGTGTGTAAGAATTTATAATTCTTTTCATTACCTCTCATGCTTATTTTTATATGTAGGAGTGATCTCTAAAGCGATCAATGGATCAAACGAAAAATATACGGCATAAAAAAAAATAAAAGCTTCAGGTAGGAAAGAATAAAGTACTAGCAAGCACAGATGGGAGCTTCAGGAATAGGATTGTACCTTCGGAAGCTCTTAGATGGCAAGTGATAATAACATAAGTAAATTCCACAAATGACCAACCATTCTAGCAGTCATCATGTTCATTTATTCATAGGATCGAGAACATTTTCCTAGAGGTAGGGGTGATAATGGATCATAAACCAAATACTTCTTCACAGAATGTTAAGGTCCTAAATAAAATTTTGTTTAAAATAAATAGAAATATGGTCCGATCCTAATCCGATTCGATCCTTAAATCTTATATGGGTAATCCATGGGGAATTCCTCTATTAGGATTAGGGTATGTGAAGATTTTAATCCACATGGGTATAGATTTGGGAGAAATTCTTCCCCCATTGGTTATGTGGGTATGGGTACAGGAAAACAGAACCCGAACCCGATTACTCATGTGTAATATTCACCCGGTAAAATTAGGTGTGCACCCCAATAGACAATAAGCCCAACAACTAACCCTAACTCTCCCAACTATTTTAAGCACCCATCCACCCAACCCTGGCGGCTAGCCACCAACCGTGACGCCCACCCGTGCACGTGTCACTTTGTTTTTATTGTTTTGCATGGTTAAATAATGTTTTTTTGTTAGATATCAGATTTATTTGTGATGTATTGTTGTTGGGTGTCGTGTGTGGGTGTTAATGTCACATAAAATATAATATGATTATGCTTTTTTTATTGAGGATGGGGACCCAATACCCAAATTGGGATTGGTATGGAATGAATCATATACCCATGATGGGTATGGATATGAGAATGGGGATATGTATAGCTTTATGGAGATGTGTATGAGATGTCTAAACTTGGTGGGGAATTCCCCATTGACATATCTAATTCTCCCTATCACTAGCCTCTCATTATATTAATTTGTGTTATATAACAAGCTCAAACCATAATTTTGGTTCCAAATGGCTTCAAACTGAAGGATATAAAACACCCCCTTTGAGTTCGTTATCGAAAACAGACGTGTAAATTTCAAATACATGATTTACTAACAAAAGCACATTTGCATTTTGAGCCACAATGACATCAAGTGCTTTTTGCACTTGACCCTCGATTGACAAGTTGTTCTAGCTATATAAAGAGGGGAAGAGTGTCAAGTTGCCCACGACATTCCTTACTTGGCCTACAATTTGTTGCTTTGAGCTCGGCCTCAAAAAATTTTCATGCTTACTTCAAACTTGAGTGCTTTATAGTTTAGTTGCATTTCAAACTTTTTTTTTGCTATGGCCCATTCGGATAACCGATTTGGTTCCCATTCCTAGCTCTTTTGAAGCCCTTCAGCAGGATAACATAAGCATCATCGTCGAAGAGGAAGAGCATGTGGAGGAAATTGTTGACAACAAGCTACATGCCACAAAAAAAGGAGCCCTAGTAGACAAAGCCCAACCTGAAGACAAGAAATCTAGCATTGAAGATGATGCCAAAGATGATGAAAGCGCTCAGAGGCCTCCTCTTTCCTTCTCTTTAGTGCTAGAAACTCCGCTTTCCTGTTGGAGCTCCCTTCGTCTACCATCGCACCCTTATCGGGGCGCTTTTTTTGCCCCCCCCCCGCTGCCTCCTCAACCTCTTCGAAGGCATCCTCCAGATACGACACATACGATAGCTTATTTAGCTCAAAGACCTGATTCAGTCGAATGTTGGATCCTCGAATGTCCTAGCTTTTGTCTACCTCAATCTTTATCAGATACTTCCTAATCATCTTTATAGCCTTAGCCTCCACCTCGCTGGTGAACGCACCAGCATCACGCCCGTGCAACTCAATGGTGAAGGCCGGGCTCCTAACCAACACTTTTTCTTTAAATGGCATCGAACGAAACTCACAACTCCAACACCCCATCTGTGACTCAGCGGCCAAATCCCGCAAGCCATGAATTCCTCGACCAAATCCCGATCACTGCTCAGCCCTTGAGTTTTTGATTACCGGGGTTGGTCAGACATCAGAGATGAGTCGCCGGAGTTGATCACGGAGGACTAGCGGTTCTTGATCAGTCGTTGGTTGGGAGGGGGGGGGAGGAGCCACCGGAGATTTCCTCATGGAGGAGGAGGAAGGGAGGAGTCGGTTGGTGAGGAAGGAGAAGACAGATGAGATCACGAGACACAAAGATCAAAAGTGAAAACTGGAAAGTAAATTTGATTTTGAAAATGAGGCGTCCCAAAAAATATGACATAGACGTGACCTTTCCAAATCCAGGTTTCAGGTCGCAATATTAAATAACTGGACGATTAATAGCGATTAAGGGACGATTACTTAGACGTTTGGTTGACCATGCCACCTAATCGGGTGGATCAGGTGGACCTAATCGACTACAAGTGATGGACAAGACCGATAAACCGCGATAAATCGGACGATTTGAAAACCATGATGTAGATCATATATGTGTAAAGGTAAAAATGATGCGAGGTCCAATCACAGAACAAAAGAAAACATAAAGAAATAGCTCATTGGACGATACCACAGTTATCTCCATGGGTCTCCCTATTTTACTTCTTATTTCAAACTTTAACTATGTAAACAGTACATTCTATAGTGTAAAATAGTACTTTCTATATATGTCATTGTTGGAGATAGCCTTACTCCGTGTATACCCGCTTCCTCCATGTGCAAGTAGAGAGATCAGGAAAAAAACATATGACCTCACGGAACAAAAGGCTAGTTAAGGTTCTGAGATTGCTTCAGTCAACAATTGCGTGCGACGATCAAATAAGCTCGCATTCAGAAACCGGATCCCAAAGGAATAAGTTACTAAGAAAAAATAGATATGTCAAAACTAAGGCATAAAACTTGGCTGGAACGTGGTTCAAGGAGGGTTGCGATTCCTTCGTCCCAGAGTTCTTGGATTGCAGCGATAATAGTTTAATTTTGCGTAGCTTTCATATCATTGCACCACTTAACGAAAAAGAATCTCTAGTCAGTTCTTAGAACAGCACGGCATGGGTATTAGGTTAACTCTGACAGTACTGCTGACAATGCGTGATCTGCATATACTACTACACAACACAGGGCTGAATAATACTCCTCCACATCAGCACGAATAGATTTGATTTGATCACGACGCATGAGATCAAGGGGGCCAGTAATAGATCAATTAAAAAAACAAGCTTTGCGTCGGCTCCAGCCTGGACGTCTAAGAGTACTGTCAGGTCAAATAATACAGCGCAAACTCCACAATAATGTGCGAACAGATGGACTGACTGATAAAGAATATATCTTGCAAATGTAACGGGAGGGATGATGCCTCTCAGAAAAAAAAAAGAGCTTTGTGCGAGTAGACAGGTGATGAGTTGATGAATGAACCATAGCAAGATGGCAAGGGAGTGGAGAACATCTTGTCGCCAGAACCGAATCGATGGCTGCTATCTAGCTATGAACTTGGGCGCTAAATAAACAGGAGAACCCGTCCCCATCTAACTCCTTAAAGGAGACAACATCTACCCCGCATGGCCCTTTTTCTAATCCGGTTTTATTAATGAGGGGTTAGTGAGCAATCAGACTAGAAAAATAATGCATCACGCCTTGCATGCCCCCTAGTTTTAAATTTTATCTCGCTTTATCTTTTTAGAGATCCATTGCGGCTAGGCTGCTAGTCGTTTGCATTCCCATTCCCACGTCTGTAAATACTTTTTAATGCCACATATGCCTGGAGACTTGGAGGGTTTGACAAAGACCTTTTAAACACCATTCGATTGATGTTCCAAACAGGTTTGAATCCGTTCAGTTTGAGAATGTGCCTCTAGACGAGTTAGTTAGGTGATCCTTAGGTCTTGGGTTCAACACTGGGTGGAAGCGAATTTCAGACTGAGCTCGTTGGTTCCTTGGTTGACCTGAATTTATGGAAGCCTTTCTATCAGAGGTGATTTGTACTTGTAGCTAAGAATCTCTACATATTCGTATGGGTGATGACTTCGACATCATAAGTATGTGTTAATCATAAGTACGAACACAAGATTGACTTGTCCCTTGTGGTTCGGGTTGATGACGAGTGATTGTCAATGGGTAGCACTCTCGAGTAGTCAGTGGACTGACCAGAGTGTGAGATTATGCTTGTGCAACCATGTCGGCCGACTTGTGGTGTGCAACTGTGGAGCACAGGAACGGTGGTCGATGGCTGAGGTGAAGGTCATGTGGGCTCGTGCTGATGGATCGGGAGTGGTGAAGGGCGAGTGCTGAGTCTTGATTGACGGATCAGAGCAGCCAGGTGACCAACCGCGGTGGCTGACACCTGAGACACGCACTTGTGCGAGGACGTGGTGGAGTGGACCATGTTGTCGGCGTGGTCGAGGACTGGCGGGACACACGTCTGATCGTGGAGGACGTGCACAAGGTGCGGTGCTCATGGCAGGTTTGGTGGTTTGGGCCTCAAAACCACGCAGCGCTACGGATGGCGGGTTTTGCTGAGTTTGGGCCTCAAAACTCGGCGGTAGCGGTTCTGGAGGGGACTGGTGGCGGCACGCGGCGTGATCGCGGAAGGTGCGTCAAGGCGAAGCAACTCTGTGTGAAGGACGTGGCCGTCGAATCGAAAACATAGGAGTTGGTCCATTTCACCCTCGATGGAGTGGATAGACTCTATGTAAATAGGGGTAGTTTAGGAAGTGAGAATAACCCTCTATAAATAGAGGGGAGGGCTGGTTAGTTTAGGATCTCTTGGCTGTCATTTGTTTTGAGCACTCATTCTAGAGCTCCTAGTTTTCTCTTTAGGTAGACACCAGTTGAGCCGAGGGTTCCGCAGCGATTTTGTACTTCGACTGTGTTCTTGATTTTCAAGTTTAATCAGAGGAAGGGTCACCGGTCCGGCCCACATGGCTCTTTGGCTTCAAACCTCAGTTTGTACCCTTGCTGGAATTTCTGAAGTTTTATAGTCTTGGTTTCTCTTTTTCCCCGATCTTTTGTTGTTGGTGAAAAACCTTTGATTCCTTTGAAAGGATTTGGTTTGGAGATTGATTAGTGGTGAGTTGCACTCTTCGGACCACTGCATACACCTAGTTGTTGCAGATTTTGGTCGCGATTTGAGAAAAACTCAGTTTGAACTCGTTCTAGAAAACCCCAATTTCTGGCTGTATTTTAAATCTGCGGGTGATTCACAAGTACGATTGAGCTAAAAATTTGGGGAGATCTTGGAAACATATTTTCTCAGGTGTGTGTAAAATTTCAACTCAATCGGAGTTTGTTTGGTTTAGTTTTGAATTTAAGAACAGAATTTCGTACTGCTGAGAACAACACTTGTTGACGATACTGTATAGGACCGTTTTGGACTTTTTAGTGTCCAATTTGCGATCCGTTTATTTTGCTGATCTCATGCGAGTATAACAAACGTTTTGTAATCATGAGGTCACTCGTTCGCTAATGTGTTCATGATTTGAGCACTTGCTTCATCTAAATTGAAGTGAAATGTTCATTTTCAGTGTTTGTAAGATAAATCCGATTGGCTCTCATTCACCCCCTCTAGTCGCCTTACCGGTCCTACAATAAGAAACTTGTGTGAGAAAAACAATGATAAATTCAATAGGTGATGATCCTTCTTATTCAATGTTATTACAACCTAGATTTGAGGGAGATTAAATTGATTGGGCAAAAATTTACGTGGGCCAATTCGCTTCAAACACCCACCAATGAGACATTAGATAGAGTCCTTGTTAGCACTGAGTGGGAATCAAAATTTTCCTTGGCCACATTTATGGCTTTAAATAAGGAGATTTCTAACCACACCCCACTTCTAAACTCTGGTGCTAAAAACTCATCGCAATAGTGAGTTGATGTTCTGTTCTAAACTAGGATGGCTATTGCGACAAGTTTTTCACAAAATGGTGGTAGAAATCTGCCATAGAGTGAGTCAAAGGCTTAAGTGCCATGGAGATTTAGCAAAACAAAATAAGGAGACTAAGGCAATACGTGAGAGGATGGGATAATTAGTTGAACTGATGAGTTGGATAAAACGACCGAATATTGGTTGCTAAGTTAACAACAGGTTGAGCTTAAACACCAACTAAAAGATATATTGGTCTCTATCCTTAGAGAAGAGGAAATCTATTGGTACCAAAGATTCAAACGAACTAAACTTATACAAGGGCATAGAAAGACAAAGTATTTCCACAAAAAGGCAAGAATCTTTAAGTTAGAACAAGATGGACATAACATTAAATGAGATGACAACCTCAAGAAGTTTATCACGAGATATTACAAAAACATATTTGGACCAACCGATGGAAATTTATTTTATATGGATGGGATTTAAAGAGAAGACATCCCACATGTATCCCTAGAGGAAGGCCAACATTTTTGTGCTAAGGTTACAAAGAAGGAGATTAGGAATGCAATTTTCCAAATAAGACCCAATAAGGCAATTAGGCAGATGGGATTCCAGCTTAGTTCTATAAAGAATTTTGGGGACTCATTAAAAAAAGGTATTCTTGCTTGTTAGATAAATTCCATAAGGGGTGTTTACCTATTAACAACCTAAACTTTGGAACAATTACATTGCTTCCAAAAGTAAAGTATGTCAAACATATCCTACTTTCTTAACATAAGCTTTAAGACTTTTACCAAGGTAACAACACATAAAACAAATATAATTGCTAACAAGATTGTTAGAGTATTTATATAGTAGCGTAACAACAACAGGGTACAAAGAGTACTAAAAAGAGAGAATTAGGAGGGAACATGACACACGTCAGCGGTCATGTTGAACATAGGCACGAGTGAGGGCTAGCACATGGGCAGTTAGAGAGGTTTAGGTCGTAGTGAGCATAATAACCTACATCCTCCTGGTACTCACCAATTGATGAACATGAATGTGTAGATTACAAGCTCAAACACCAGTGAGCATCGAGACCTTCTAACTCCCCCTCACCTTTTGGTTGTAGTGGGAGTTCTATCCAAATGGTCCTAATTCACATTTATGGTTGTCCTCTATGAAGTGTGAAATCTAAATCTAGTGTTAAATCTAGAATCAATCCAAAATCCTAGAATGTGATTAAATCCATTCCCTTAAGGCACAAGGACATGGTGAACAAGGGGCCTAAGGTTCTACAAAGACTTACTCATAAGCGCCCTAAGGCACAAGGGGCCCTAGGGACCTAGACTTTTAATGTATACCTCAGGGCATAAGTGGTGTTGATTACTTAAATTATCCTAGCATGAGACATCTAGGGCAATAGGGGCCTCGATCCTTATAGGTCCATAAGGCCTAGTGGGCCATGGATCTCTTAGTGGCTCCTTATAGGATTGGTGTAGTTATTCCTTTGGGGCGCCTTAATGTAAAGTTGCATAGCGACAATTACTTGCACTAGCCTAGGGGTGGTGGTCTAGCAGGTGGGGCCATGGTAGCTTTCTATACTAGGATCTTTGAATGCATCTTGGCAGTAGTTGGGTGTATGGCCTTGCCTAGGCATTGATAGAGGCCTTGGGTCCTCTACTAGACTGGTCTTATTGGTGGGACCATATTTCTTTCTAGAAAACAAAGTTCGAGTTCACATGGTTAAGACTACATATCTCATCATCAGGAGCATTGACACACATCATGACAATTAGGTCCCAAGGGCAATTGATCGTGACGAGAGGGTTGAACCATGTTAGGGTTAAGTGATCCACCACAGTAGAGTAGATCCATATCATGATTTAGTTATCCCTTGGGTCCCATCTCTAGACCTTATTGTTGTGACCTGTGGGGACAATTGTCAATAATAGTTGTCTTTAGCTTGAAAGTTGAAGCACCAGTAGCAACCATGTTTTGTGTATATTCCCTTTGACAAGATGTTGTAGACCTCGGGCCTAGAACTCAATCATTATGTAGGATAAAATTGATTACACTTATTTTTAGCATTGATGATAATTTTGTAATCCTCACATATTCCAAGTAAATGGTTGGACCTCAAGCATGCATAATGAGGTTGACCCATCATGTATAGCAAGATTCTTGTACGTAATCATTATAGTGGCTAGATAGTTTCATTTTCATGTCTATCATGTGACATGTATCACCTTTTTATGTGGGTCGTGTGATGCTTTGGGTCCTTCACCCAATAAATAAGGAGAGGGAGAGAGAGAAAGTCCTTAAATAGACATGTGCATGACATTACCCTTTTCACGCAAACTTTTGAATATTTTAGTATTTTCCTTCTTCAATTGTCTTCTTCCTCTCTCTTTGCCTTGTGACCTTTTTCTAACAATTATTATCTATGATGGCTACTTCATCTATGCTTGACCATCTCCCTAGCACTCATATGCTCAATGGGAGGGCCTAGACAAGGTCTGATATTTCCTAAGATGGATATCACTATCGGCCTCTACCCAAGTCCATGTGGTGATCTTTCAGCCACAAACTCCTTAGGGCAAGGGTGGTGAGTACATTGTTGGTGCCTTGCTTTTCCCACCAAACCTTTGATTACAATGGCCTCTAGATTGGTCATCTTATGCCCAAGACTATGCTTTCCCTATCCACCTTCATGTACCTCTACAAAGCATTTTCCGAGGTGAGGCCGTGTGTGGACTTGATCAATCATTTATTTGTGGTCTAGGACTTGAATGGGTGAAACCCCTTTGGGAAGGTCTACTTAAAACTCTACATTAGGCTCTAGTGTTGGTTCCTATATGTCACCACTAACCTATTGAGAAAGTGGGAGTATTGGAGGATGTCATGGGTGTATGTCTTGGTACGTCCAAGCTCATACTTGGAGATGCTAGTAGGCAAGCCAATAGTCAACCAAGCCTAGTGGGAGGATGTCCCCAACATGGATGAAGCCTAGGAGTCGGTCATACCAAAGATTAAAGAGATCGTTGGGGCAGGGCTCACCATGATTATCCTCTTGGTGCATCGCCATCATCTAAAGGCACACCAATGCCACATGGTGTTATGCCAATGACTTCAACGAGATGTAGGTCTAGATGGGGATTAAATTGATATTCCAACCCAATGCCCTTAGCGAGCTAGTTAGACTCTATGTCGATTCATTTAGTGATGAAATGTTGTTCACCCGACTTGGTGTTTATACCCTATTTGACAACGATGACACACTCGACCTGTTGGTGCAAACAATGCCCTTCTATGGATCAAGGGGCTCAGGGCCCTAACTAGATGGCAAGTGTTCATCGAGGGCCATAGAGGGCATGGAGGACATGGTTAGCCCTTGTCCATTGGGACACCACAACATGGAGTAGGCAAGCATTTGAGGCTTGACCGAACCACGGGGAAATCGTTGTGTCTTGTGTGCTCTATTCTTATTGCGATTTGTTCTTCCTCTCTTACTCTAAGATCTTAAGTTCACTTGTCATATTACTCCAAGTTATAATTCTGCATCTGAAAGAGTAATCAAGTGAAAAGAACTTCTCTTCTCTCTTACTCTGACTTGATCTATATTTGTGCTAACATCTAAATTGGGTCGAGTTTATTTTTAAGTTCTAAATTTCAGGCATCACCTATTCACCCCCTCTAGGTGACTATCATCTACCACTAGACATCTTTGCCAAACCATTTACCATAGAAGACTACTTCCAAATTGCAACCTTACTTTGTTAAATACAAGGTCATAAGCTCTACATTTTAACATAAAAATTGTGCTCTCTAAAGGAATAATTGAAAAACATAATAATTTTTTAATAAATAGAGAGTACTTAAGCCATGAGTAGTTGTCATGCCATCTTCTACCTTTGGATCCTAAGCTCTAACACCATGGGAGCCTTGAAGGAGATGCTCCTTGAGGATAGGCCTCTTAGGGTAATGGAAGTGGTTCCTGCAGCAATTCTCAATGAAGGTGGTAAAAATCTTTCTATCAGGAAGCTCATTTACACCATACTTAGCCATATTCCATTGGCTTTCTTTTGAAATCTTTTTGGGGCCCCAACAAAGTACTGCAGAGAGCAATGTGAATGCTAGGAGGCTTTGACTAAGTGGTGACTGAAAGGGAATTAGGCTTACACCTAGTTCCTAAATAATTTTGGTGGTTGAATTGCCCAACACAAATAATTGGACTAACTAATTTGCTCTAGTGTATAAGATTATATAGGTGTAAAAGGTTCACACTTAGTCAATAAAAAGATCAAGTATTGGTTTCAAGAAAGGAGCTAAGGGGCAACCAAAGGCACCTCTGGTCTGGGGCACCGGACTGTCCGGTGTACACCGGACAGTGTCCGGTGCACCACCGGACAGTGTCCGGTGCACCAGAGGAATCCAACCCAAACTTGCCACCTTCGGGAATTTCCAGAGGCACTCCGCTATAATTCACCGGACTGTCCGGTGCTCCAAGGAAGAGCGGCCTCCGGAACTCGCCAGCCTCGGGAAAACGCAGCGGCTGCTCCGCTATAATTCACCGGACATGTCCGGTGTACACTGGACTGTCCGGTGAACCAGCAGAGCAACGGCTACTTCGCGCCAACGGTCACCTGCAGGCGCATTCAATGCGCGCCAGAAGCGCGCAGAAGTCAGGCACGCCCATACTGGCGCACCGGACATTGAACAGTACATGTCCGGTGTACACCGGACATCCAGGCAGGCCCAGAAGTCAGAACTCCAACGGTCGGAATCCAACGGCTTTGGTGACGTGGCTGGCACACCGGACATGTCCGGTGTGCACCGGACTGTCCGGTGCACCATACGACAGGCAGCCTCCACCAACGGTCATGTTTGGTGGTTGGGGCTATAAATACCCCAACCACCCCACCATTCATATCATCCAAGTTTTCCAGCTTCCAACCACTATACAAGAGCTAGCATTCATTGCAAAGCACACCAAAAGAGATCAAATCCTCTCCCAACTCCACACAAAGCCTTAGTGACTAGAGAGAGTGATTTGTAGTGTTCATTTGAGCTCTTGCGCTTGGATCGCTTCTTTTCTTTCGCATTCTTTCTTGTGATCAAACACTCACTTGTAATTGAGGCAAGAGACACCAATTGTGTGGTGGTCCTTTCGGGAAGTTTGATTCCCAAGTGATTTGAGAAGAGAAGCTCACTCGGTCCGAGGGACCGTTTGAGAGAGGGAAGGGTTGAAAGAGACCCGGCCTTTGTGGCCTCCTCAACGGGGAGTAGGTTTGCAAGAACCGAACCTCGGTAAAACAAATCCGCGTGTCACACTCTTCATTTGCTTGCGATTTGTTTTCCACCCTCTCTCTCGCGGATTCGTTTTTTATTTCTAACGCTAACCCGGCTTGTAGTTGTGTTTATATTTGTAAATTTCAGTTTCGCCCTATTCACCCCCCTCTAGGCGACTATCAATTGGTATCAGAGCCCGGTGCTTCATTAGAGCCTAACCGCTCGAAGTGATGTCGGGAGATCACGCCAAGAAGGAGATGGACACCAGCGAAAAGCCCACTACAAGCCACGGGAGCACTTCATCGGAAGAGTCCCGCACCAAGAGGAAGGAGAAGAAAGACTCCTCCAAAGGGAAGGAGAAGAAGAAGGACTCCTCCAAAGGGAAGGAGAAGAAATCTTCTTCACACAAAGAGAAGAAGGAGAAGTCTTCCTCCCACAAGCCGCAACAGAGTGGGGACAAGAAAAAGAGGATGAGGAAAGTGGTCTACTACGAGACCGATTCTTCATCAACATCCACCTCCGGCTCCGACGCGGCATCCGTTACTTCTAAGCGCCAAGAGCGCAAGAAGTATAGTAAGATCCCCCTACGCTACCCTCGCATTTCTAAACATACACCTTTACTTTCTGTCCCATTAGGCAAACCACCAACTTTTGATGGTGAAGATTATGCTAGGTGGAGTGATTTAATGAGATTTCATCTAACCTCACTCCACAAAAGTATATGGGATGTTGTTGAGTTTGGTGCACAGGTACCATCCGTAGGGGATGAAGACTATGATGAGAATGAGGTGGCCCAAATCGAGCACTTCAACTCTCAAGCAACAACAATACTCCTCGCCTCTCTAAGTAGAGAGGAGTATAACAAAGTGCAAGGGTTGAAGAGCGCCAAGGAGGTTTGGGATGTGCTCAAAACCGCACACGAAGGAGATGAGCTCACAAAGATCACCAAGCGGGAGACGATCGAGGGGGAGCTCGGTCGGTTCCGGCTTCGCAAAGGGGAGGAGCCACAAAACATGTACAACCGGCTCAAGACCTTGGTGAATCAAGTACGCAACCTCGGGAGCAAGAAATGGGATGACCACGAAATGGTTAAGGTTATTCTAAGATCTCTTATTTTTCTTAACCCTACTCAAGTACAATTAATTCGTGGCAACCCAAGATATACACTAATGACCCCCAAGGAAGTAATCGGGAATTTTGTGAGTTTTGAGTGCATGATCGAAGGCTCGAGGAAGATCAACGAGCTTGATGATCCCTCCACATCCGAAGCTCAACCCGTCGCATTCAAGGCGACGGAAGAAAAGAAGGAGGAGTCTACACCAAGTAGACAACCAATCGACGCCTCCAAGCTCGATAATGAGGAAATGGCGCTCGTCATCAAGAGCTTCCGCCAAATCCTCAAACAAAGGAGGGGGAAAGACTACAAGTCCCGCTCCAAGAAGGTTTGCTACAAGTGTGGTAAGCCCAGTCACTTTATAGCTAAATGTCCATTATCAAGTGATAGTGACAGGGGCGACGACAAGAAGGGGAGAAGAAAGGAGAAGAAGAGGTACTACAAGAAAAAGGGCGGCGATGCCCATGTTTGTCGGGAGTGGGACTCCGACGAAAGCTCAAGCGACTCCTCCCACGACGAGGACGCCGCCAACATCGCCGTCACCAAGGGACTTCTCTTCCCCAACGTCGGCCACAAGTGCCTCATGGCAAAGGACGGCAAAAAGAAGAAGGTTAAATCTAAATCCTCCACTAAATATGAATCCTCTAGCGATGAAAATGTTAGTGATGAGGAAGATAACTTGCGCTCTCTTTTTGCCAACCTCAACATGCAACAAAAAGAGAAACTTAATGAATTAATTAGTGCCATTCATGAAAAGGATGATCTCTTGGACACCCAAGAGGACTTCCTTATTAAAGAAAATAAGAAGCATGTTAAGGTTAAAAATGCTTATGCTCTAGAAGTAGAAAAATGTGAAAAATTGTCTAGTGAGCTAAGCACTTGCCATGAGACTATAGCCAACCTTAGAAATGAGAATTCTAATTTATTAGCTAAGGTTGATTCTCATGTTGGTAATGTTTCAACTTCCAATCCTAGAGATGTTAATGATGATTTACTTACTAGGATTGAAGAATTGAACATTTCTCTTGCTAGCCTTAGAAATGAAAATGAAAAATTGCTTGCTAAGGCTAAAGATTTTGATGTTTGCAATGCTACTATTTCCGACCTTAGAAGTAAAAATGAAATATTGCATGCTAAGGTTGTAGAACTAAAATCTTGCAAACCCTCTACATCTACCGTTGAGCACACTTCTATTTGTACTAGATGTAGAGATGTTAACATTGATGCTATACATGATCACATGACTTTAATTAAACAACAAAATGATCATATAGCTAAATTGGATGCTAAAATTGCCGAGCATAACTTAGAAAACGAAAAATTTAAATTTGCTAGAAATATGCTCTATAGTGGGAGACGCCCTGGCATCAAGGATGGCATTGGCTTCCAAAGGGGAGACAATGTCAAACTTAATGCCCCTCCTAAAAGTTTGTCTAACTTTGTTAAGGGCAAGGCTCCCATGCCTCAGGATAACGAGGGTTACATTTTATACCCTGCCGGCTATCCTGAGGACAAAATTAGGAGAATTCACTCTAGGAAGTCTCACTCTGGCCCTAACCATGCTTTTATGTATAAGGGTGAGACATCTAGCTCTAGGCAACCAACCCGTGCTAAGTTGCCTAAGAAGAAAACTCCTAGTGCGTCAAATGAACATAGCTTTTCATTTAAAACTTTTGATGCATCATATGTTTTGACTAACAAATCCGGCAAGGTTGTTGCCAAGTATATTAGGGGCAAACACAAGAGCTCCAAAACTTGTGTTTGGGTTCCCAAAGTTCTTGTTTCTAATGCCAAAGGACCCAAAACCGTTTGGGTACCTAAAGTCAAGAACTAAAATTGTTTTGTAGGTTTATGCATCCGGGAGCTCAAGTTGGATCATCGATAGCGGGTGCACAAACCACATGACAGGGGAGAAAAGGATGTTCTCCTCCTACGAGAAAAACCAAGATCCCCAACGAGCTATCGGGGATGGAAATCAAGGTTTGGTCAAAGGTCTTGGTAAAATAGCTATATCTCCTGACCATTCTATTTCCAATGTTTTTCTTGTAGATTCATTAGATTACAATTTGCTTTCCGTATCTCAATTATGCAAAATGGGTTACAACTGTCTTTTCACTGATATAGGTGTCACTGTCTTTAGAAGAAGTGATGATTCAATAGCATTTAAGGGAGTGTTAGAGGGTCAGCTATACTTGGTAGATTTTGTTAGAGCTGAACTCGACACCTGCTTAATTGCTAAGACTAACATGGGTTGGCTCTGGCACCACCGACTAGCCCATGTTGGGATGAAGAATCTTCACAAGCTTCTAAAGGGGGAACACATTTTAGGACTAACCAATGTGCATTTTGAGAAAGACAGGATTTGTAGCGCATGCCAAGTAGGAAAGCAAGTTGGTGCCCATCATCCACACAAGAACATCATGACGACCGACAGGCCGCTTGAGCTACTCCACATGGATCTATTCGGCCCGATTGCTTACATAAGCATCAGCGGGAGTAAGTATTGTCTTGTAATAGTGGATGATTATTCTCGCTTCACTTGGGTGCTCTTCTTGCAGGAAAAATCTCAATCCCAAGAAACCTTAAAGGGATTCTTGAGACGAGCTCAAAACGAGTTCGGCTTAAGGATCAAGAAAATTAGAAGCGACAACAGGACGGAGTTCAAGAACTCTCAAATCGAAGGCTTCCTTGAGGAGGAGGGCATCAAGCATGAGTTCTCTTCTCCCTACACGCCACAACAAAATGGTGTAGTGGAGAGGAAGAATCGAACTCTATTAGACATGGCAAGGACCATGCTTGATGAGTACAAGACTTCGGATCGGTTTTGGGCCGAGGCGGTCAACACCGCCTGCTACACCATCAACCGGTTATATCTACACCGAATCCTCAAGAAGACATCTTATGAACTCCTAACCGGTAAAAAGCCAAATATTTCATATTTTAGAGTCTTTGGTAGCAAATGTTTTATTCTTGTTAAAAGAGGTAGAAAATCTAAATTTGCTCCTAAGACTGTAGAAGGCTTTTTACTAGGATATGATTCAAACACAAGGGCATATAGAGTCTTTAACAAGTCCACTGGACAAGTTGAAGTTTCTTGTGACGTTGTGTTTGATGAGACTAACGGCTCTCAAGTAGAGCAAGTTGATCTTGATGAGATAGGTAATGAAGAGGCTCCATGCATCGCGCTAAGGAACATGTCCATTGGGGATGTGTGTCCTAAGGAATCCGAAGAGCCTCCAAATGCACAAGATCAACCGTCCTCCTCCACGCAAGCATCTCCACCAACTTAAAATGAGGATGAAGCTCAAGTTGATGAAATAGAAGATCAAGCAAACGAGCCACCTCAAGATGACAACAATGATCAAGGGGGAGATGCAAATGATCAAGACAAGGAGGATGAAGAACAAAGGCCGCCACACCCAAGAGTCCACCAAGCAATCCAACGAGATCACCCCGTCGACACCATCCTCAGCGACATTCATAAGGGGGTAACTACTAGATCTCGTGTTGCACATTTTTGTGAACATTACTCTTTTGTTTCCTCTATTGAGCCACACAGGATAGAGGAAGCACTTCAAGATTCAGATTGGGTGATGGCAATGCAAGAGGAGCTCAACAACTTCACTAGGAATGAGGTATGGCATTTAGTTCCACGTCCTAATCAAAATGTTGTAGGAACCAAATGGGTCTTCCGCAACAAGCAAGATGAGCATGGTGTGGTGACAAGGAACAAAGCTCGACTTGTGGCCAAAGGATACTCCCAAGTCGAAGGTTTGGATTTCGGTGAAACCTATGCACTCGTAGCTAGGCTTGAGTCAATTCGCATATTATTGGCCTATGCTACTTACCATGGCTTTAAGCTTTATCAAATGGACGTGAAAAGTGCCTTCCTTAATGGACCGATCAAGGAAGAAGTCTATGTTGAGCAACCTCCCGGCTTTGAAGACAGTGAGTACCCTAACCATGTCTATAAGCTCTCTAAGGCGCTTTATGGGCTCAAGCAAGCCCCAAGAGCATGGTATGAATGCCTTAGAGATTTCCTTATTGCTAATGGCTTCAAAGTCGGAAAAGCCGATCCTACGCTCTTTACCAAAACACTTGAGAATGATTTGTTTGTATGCCAAATTTATGTTGATGATATTATATTTGGGTCTACTAACGAATCTACATGTGAAGAGTTTAGTAGAATCATGACACAAAAGTTCGAGATGTCTATGATGGGGGAGTTGAAGTATTTCTTAGGATTTCAAGTGAAGCAACTCCAAGAAGGCACCTTCCTAAGCCAAACAAAGTACACTCAAGATATTCTAAGCAAGTTTGGAATGAAGGATGCCAAACCCATCAAGACACCCATGGGAACTAATGGGCATCTCGACCTCGACACGGGAGGTAAGTCCGTGGATCAAAAGGTATACCGGTCGATGATAGGTTCTTTACTCTATTTATGTGCATCTCGACCGGATATTATGCTTTCCGTATGCATGTGTGCAAGATTCCAAGCCGACCCTAAGGAAGCTCACCTTACGGCCGTAAAACGAATCTTGAGATATTTGGCTTATACTCCTAAGTTTGGGCTTTGGTATCCTAGGGGATCCACATTTGATTGGTTATTCGGATGCCGATTGGGCGGGGTGTAAAATCAATAGGAAGAGCACATCGGGGACTTGCCAGTTCTTGGGAAGATCCTTGGTGTCTTGGGCTTCAAAGAAGCAAAATTCGGTCGCTCTTTCCACCGCCGAAGCCGAGTACATTGCCGCAGGTCATTGTTGCACGCAATTGCTTTGGATGAGGCAAACCCTGTGGGACTACGGTTACAAATTAACCAAAGTCCCTTTGCTATGTGATAATGAGAGTGCAATCAAGATGGCGGATAATCCCGTCGAGCATAGCCGCACTAAACACATAGCGATTCGGTATCATTTTCTTAGGGATCACCAACAAAAGGGAGATATCGAGATTTCATATATTAACACTAAAGATCAATTAGTCGATATCTTTACCAAGCCTCTTGATGAACAAACTTTTAACAAACTTAGGCATGAGCTAAATATCCTTGATTCTAGGAACTTCTTTTGTTGACTTGCACATATAGCTCATTTATATACCTTTGATCATGTCTCTTTCATATGCTATGACTAATGTGTTTTCAAGTCCATTTCAAACCAAGTCATAGGTGTATTGAAAGGGAATTGGAGTCTTCGGCGAAGACAAAGGCTTCCACTCCGTAACTCATTCTTCGCCATCACTCCAAGCAACTCTTCATTTTTGGGGGAGAAACCACGAGCACGAAGCAAAAGGACTTCGTCTTTGGTATAATCTTAACTCATTTATTTATGACCAAAGGGGAAGAAAGTACTTCAAGGGCTCTAATGATTCCGTTTTTGGCGATTCATGCCAAAGGGGGAGAGAGTATGAGCCCAAAGCAAAAGGACTGCACCACCACCAATTTCAAAAACTTAGTTTTTCAAAGAGTATTTTCAATTGGTATCCTATTGTGTTCAAAAGGGGGAGAAAGTAGTATTTCAAAAATGATATATCAAAACCCTCTTTAACACTAAGAGGAGGAATTCATTTAGGGGGAGTTTTGTTTAGTCAAAGGAAAAGCATTTGAAACAGGGGGAGAAAATCTCAAATCTTGAAAATGCTTTGCAAAATCTTATTCATTTACCTTTGACTATTTGCAAAAGAACTTTGAAAAGGATTTACAAAAGAGTTTGCAAAAACAAAACATGTGGTGCAAGCGTGGTCCAAAATGTTAAAAACAAAGGAACGATCCATGCATATCTTGTAAGTATTTATATTGGCTCAATTCCAAGCAACCTTTACACTTACATTATGCAAACTAGTTCAATTATGCACTTCTATATTTGCTTTGGTTTGTGTTGGCATCAATCACCAAAAAGGGGGAGATTGAAAGGGAATTAGGCTTACACCTAGTTCCTAAATAATTTTGGTGGTTGAATTGCCCAACACAAATAATTGGACTAACTAGTTTGCTCTAGTGTATAAGATTATACAGGTGTAAAAGGTTCACACTTAGTCAATAAAAAGATCAAGTATTGGATTCAACAAAGGAGCTAAGGGGCAACCAAAGGCACCTCTGGTCTGGGGCACCGGACTGTCCGGTGTACACCGGACAGTGTCCGGTGCACCACCGGACAGTGTCCGGTGCACCAGAGGACTCCAACCCAAACTTGCCACCTTCGGGAATTTCCAGAGGCACTCCGCTATAATTCACCGGACTGTCCGGTGCTCCAAGGAAGAGCGGCCTCCGGAACTCGCCAGCCTCGGGAAAACGCAGCGGCTGCTCCGCATAATTCACCGGACATGTCCGGTGAACCAGCAGAGCAACGGCTACTTCGCGCCAACGGTCACCTGCAGGCGCATTCAATGCGCGCCAGAAGCGCGCAGAAGTCAGGCACGCCCATACTGGCGCACCGGACATTGAACAGTACATGTCCGGTGTGCACCGGACATCTAGGCGGGCCCAGAAGTCAGAACTCCAACGGTCGGAATCCAACGGCTTTGGTGACGTGGCTGGCGCACCTGACATGTCCGGTGTGCACCGGACTGTCCGGTGCACCATACGACAGACAGCCTCCACCAATGGTCATGTTTGGTGGTTGGGGCTATAAATACCCCAACCACCCCACCATTCATATCATCCAAGTTTTCCAGCTTCCAACCACTATACAAGAGCTAGCATTCATTGCAAAGCACACCAAAAGAGATCAAATCCTCTCCCAACTCCACACAAAGCCTTAGTGACTAGAGAGAGTGATTTGTAGTGTTCATTTGAGCTCTTGCGCTTGGATCACTTCTTTTCTTTCGCATTCTTTCTTGTGATCAAACACTCACTTGTAATTGAGGCAAGAGACACCAATTGTGTGGTGGTCCTTGCGGGAAGTTTGATTCCCAAGTGATTTGAGAAGAGAAGCTCACTCGGTCCGAGGGACCGTTTGAGAGAGGGAAGGGTTGAAAGAGACCCGACCTTTGTGGCCTCCTCAACGGGGAGTAGGTTTGCAAGAACCGAACCTCGGTAAAACAAATCCGCGTGTCACACTCTTCATTTGCTTGCGATTTGTTTTCCACCTTCTCTCTCGCGGACTCGTTTTTTATTTCTAACGCTAACCCGACTTGTAGTTGTGTTTATATTTGTAAATTTCAGTTTCGCCCTATTCACCCCCCCTCTAGGCGACTATCAGTGACATAGAGGAAAGGTGGACCATGCTAGGAAGAGTGACCCACCATGGTAGAGTGGATCTATAACAAAACTTTGTTTTTGTGGTAGTGCTGCCCCTAAGCATCATTGCCAACCACTTAACATAGAAGCAAGCCATCATGCAATGTTATCCTAAGCTCCCTAGGGTAACACCGTGTTAAGTATGAGGTTAGAAAAAAATTAATTTCAGTGTAAAAATTGGGCCCTAAAGGGCATAGGTTGGAGCTTGTCAAAAGCTTATTACAAGAAGTATTTTCACCAAAACAAATCATCACTCAAGTGTCAAAAAATAGGAGACTCTCAATTCTGGTCTGGTAATGAGTGTGACAGATATTTTTCTTTCTTTTGGCTCCTTTAGATCTAAGAATGGTTATTGTGTGATATTCTAGGAAGATAAGTGGTTGGGATTTACACCCTTAATGGATAAATTCTCTAATTTGTATATAATTGTTATCAGTAAGGGTATTTGTATAACAAGTGATTTGAACAAGATTCCTCTTAATGTTTCCTTTAAAAGAGCTTTGTTGGGAGAAAACTTGATGCCATGGCTTTAACTAGTTTCAAGAGTGGATAATGTGTCTCTTGGTGACGAGAATGATGAGTTTATATTTATTTTGAACAAATGGGCTTATTTTTAGTAAATTCTCTTTACTATACCCTAATTCAAGATCAATTCTTACCAAGAAATTATATATTATGGAAGATAAAAAATACCTGCCAAGATAAAAATTTTCTTTAGTACCTAAAAATAAGGCAATCCTCACAAAAGATAACTTAACTAACATAAAAATGTAAAAGGTGACACTAAGTGTTGTTTGTGTAGTGTATATGAATTAATACAACATTTGTTTTTATTACCACATGGGGAGAAAGATTTGGAAGACCATTTATGATGCATTTGGTTTGGCACCTCCAAAAGATATAACTAGTTTATCTGGGTGTTGGTTTAAGGATGTCTCTAAAAAATTTAAGTTTTTGATTCATTTCGGTGGTGTAGCCTTATGTTGGGCGATCTGGTTATGAAGAAATGCTGTATTTTTACTGCAAGATCTTTTGAGTCATTTGCACAAGTAGTTTACAAAGGGACTTATTAGATCCTATGTTGGTCACTATTGTGTAAAGAGGAAGACAGAGAATGTCATCCGATGTAGCCACATAGTAGTGGTTTTGAAGCATTTCTTCAAGTTTAGGTGGAGAACAAGGCACGTGATCAAATCATAATAAGATGATGGAGCACTGTCGGAGAGGAAAATCTCTGGCCGGGTGGTGGAACGCACCTGCACTAAATCCTAAGATGAGGAGGGGCCTAAGCGTTTTTCCTGTCTGCTAGATGGTCGATGAACACGAGTGGACACGAGGATTTAGAGTGGTTCAGGCTGTCGGAGCGTAATACCCTACTCCACTGTCTGTGTGTTGTATTGAGTCTGTGAGCTTGAGAGAGCTTGTGAGCCTGTCTGAGGGTCTGTGTGAACTTGAGAGCTTGCCTTGCAACGCTGTGTGCCTTCCCTTTTATAGCTCAAGGGAGGCACATACAAGGATGCTGAGCCCCGACATGTGGGCCCAGGAGCATAATGGAAGGAATACATTATAGGAGTAGCTAATGCAAGTAACGCCTGAGCAATCTCTGGGCGCCATGATGTCCGCAGTCCACGCAGTATTGATATGCGGCGACTGCTTCCTTGGTAACGTGTGAGTAATGATGAGCGTATTGCATGAGGCAGTATGGGCGTGCCGCCTGCCAGTGGAATGGACAGACACACCGCCTGCGGAATGGACAGGTCGCCACCTGCCAGAGGAATGGACAGGTCTCAATAAATGCAGAGGCGGCACACCGGCTGCTAGTGGAATGGACAGGCGGCGCGCCTTATCCTCAATAAATGCAGAGGCCGCATAGCCCAGAGGCCTTACGTCAGGCTCTGCATGTTGGCTTACGTCACATGTAGTAGGCCACGCGGCAGCATCAGGTCTCCGCTTGGGCGGGGAGCAGAAGCGTATACGATAAGGTCCGGACATGTGTCGGCTCCAGACCCCCGCCTGGCCTTGATTAAGGTCTGGGTATTCTCTGTCCCAGAATCTTGGGACCCTGCTGTGAGCGGCCCGGACCCCACACAGAGGGGTCCGGATCCCATCCTAGGGGTCCGGTTTGCGCCCGTGGAGGTCCTGGACCTTACCCGGAGGCCCGGTCTGTATATACAGGGGTCCCGACACTTTCCCATGGGGGTCCGGACTCATTGTTGATACCTTGGAGTACATCATCTTCTCTGGCCACGTGGTGGCTCCGGGGCCGTCCATGTGGTGGGGTCGGGTATGTTGCTGGCCCAGAGTAGTCACTCGAAGCTGGGGTGAGTCACGGCCTGGCCCCACGCACAGCTCCTTTACCACGCGACCAAAGATAGCCGCGTGGGTACTGTGTCTTCATACAGTAGTAGGGGGTACCCCTATTTTAGGGTACTGACAGTGGCCCCCGGGCCCACCTCAGGGGAGGACGCGAGCCTGTAGGTGGGGCCAAAACTTGTACTTTGCTTCAACATGGCTCGATTGGTGATTGATGCGTCGTTTCAGTGCGTGCTGACGCACTCACCATCAATCCGCCTTCGGTCACGCCAACTGCCATATCTGTCCCCGTGGCTGACCGACCGGTGGCCCCCATGCCTGGTGGTTTCGCTGGGCCACGCGCGGGGCGCCTCGATACCGCTGCATTGGTTTTAAAAAATTACCTTCTCTGTCTTCTGCCGCGGCCCCGAGGAGGCGCACTACCGGCGCGTGCGGCGGTTCACTCTTTCCGCACCCAGGATCCGGCACCCAAGGAGTATGACTCGTGGGCCTAGGCCCTCGTGTCATAGACTGGGCTGTTGTTTCTTGCAGCGGAGATGAAAAGGCGTGCTACCGCGGGTGGCGGTTCGCTCTTCGAGCACGCGCGGAGGTTCGCTTTTTCCGCACCCAAAGTTTAGCGCACAATCTGTATGACTTGTGGACCCGGGCCCCCCATGTCATAGACTGGGCTGCCTTGGTGCACCTCGGGCGAGATTTTCTGCGGCGATTGAGGAGCGTGCGGAAGGGTTTCCCTAAAAAGGACTCTGGTTTCCTTGAAAAAGGATTCTCCTCCGCGTGCAGCAGCTACTCTTTCGCATTTTCTTCCAATCGACCACGCCCTTTCGCCTTCGTGCTCCTCTGCGCCCCTTAGCCTTCGAGCTCTTCTGCTTTGCGCCGCCGTAGTTGCTATGGCTTCGCTAGGTCATCCCGAGCGTTTCCAGTCTGAGGGGGCGCTCAACCTGGTGCGCAACCTGCTCGGATGGAGCGCGCTGGTGCTCGCCGGAAGGATCCACGCCGGCGCCACTCCCCTCGGCGATCTCGCTGCCGGGGAGTTCGTGCTGTTCGTCTCCTACCTCTCCTGCGGGTTGGCGCTGCCGATCTCGCCTTTCTTCTTGCTGCTGTTGTAGGAGTTCGGGCTCTAGCTTCAGCACCTTACACCCCACTCCCTCTTCCAAGCGGCCATCTTTGTCCACCTCTGAGAGATGTTCGTAGGGGTGGCCCCCTGTACTTCCCTCTTCCGCCATTTCTTCGTGCTGGTCAAGTCTGAGAAGGCTAGGGACCATCTTGATGCCTACTACTCTCAGACGAGGCCGGATTTGGTCGTAGCCTACATCTCCACCTTTGGCGGCGCAAGGTGGGAAAACTGGCGCGACGACTGGGTGATCGCTAGCACCAAGGCCAACGACCGCCTCGTGCTGCCGAGCAACGGGCGAACCCTCGATCGCAAGAACTGGAGGGCCAAGCCGTCCCTGGCGCTAGAGTTCCTGCCCGTATTGGACATGATCAAGACCTTGGCAACCGGTGGTATAACGTCGATGCACGTGGTCGCCGACTTCCTGAAGCACTGGATCACGCCGCTGCAGAGGAGGGTGCGCCTGTGTTACTGGTTCACTGGCCCGAACGACATCGGCCGGATCCAGCACGGGCCAGGTACCGACCTGTCCTGGGAGGAGCTAGAACTCCTAGTGAAGGGGATTACTAGTGAGTCCTTCGTCCTTGAGTCCCTAATCCTCCCCTAGGGCATCCCTGCTCTCTGCGATGACCCAGAGTAGAGGACGGCGATCTTGGCCACGCTGTCGACCCTCGACGAGAGCGGCGTGGCGGTTCGCCAAACCGGCGGCCAGGACCCCCACCGCGGGATCCGAATCTCTGATGCGCCGGCTGAAGGCCCCCAGCCTGCCGGCGTGGCTCCCAGCGCCCCCGCCGCGGCCCCCCTGCCCCTTGGACAAGGGTAAAGGGGATGCAAGCAGTTCCTCCGCCCCAGGTGGCACCGGGGGGTCGGAGGAAGAGAGGCGACACCGGCTGCACCGCGCCGACGGGTCATTTGTTTCGAACCCCCCAGAAGCATCAGAGGACTGCTGGTGGGGCTGAGGATGTCGGCTCCCAGGCCCAGGGCGTGCAAAGGCGCGTCAGTCCTCCACCACCACCACCATCGGGTCCACCGCTACCACAACCACCACCACCATCGGTCCCGCCGCCGCCACCACCACCTGGGGGTGATCTCCCCCAGGGGCACCAGCAGCAGCAATAGCAGCATCAGCAGCAACAGCAGTGGTCGCCCCCGCTTCCAGGGTCGCTGGAAAGTCCAGGGCCCCAAGTGAGTGTAACCACTTTTTCCATTAGTCTATTTATCATGCCGACGGGTCTTAACCCATCCTTTGCTTGTTAGGGCTTCCTCCCCCTCTGCTCCCAAGGTCGCGCCTCCTCCGCCAGATACCATGTACGGCGGGTCTGGCCCTCAGCAGCAGGAGTCTGCTGGGAGTGGTGCCGGTGATGCGCCCCCAGCTGCCGCAACTGCGCCGACGACTACCGCAGCCTCAACGATGGTGATGCCGTCGAGTACACCGTCAGCAGTGGCAGAGGAGGTTCCAACTGTGCCCACCCCCACCATCGAGGGTGACACGGGGGGCGCGTCCAGCTCCATCACGCCGCCCACTCTGGAGAAGACGAGGGTTGTTTTTGGGCGGCGGCTCCGGTCCGGCGCCGAGCCAGAAGCAGCGCCAGTTCCCCTCCCCCGGGTGCTGTCTCATGCCCATCAGGCTCTTCATGAGACTGAAGCGGCGATCCTGTGGGAGTGGGAGGCGCTTGAGGCCGAGCACCAGCGCCTCAGCAACTATGGCACTCAGTTAGAGGAGCGCACCAAGGCGGCGTCCCGCTAGTTCGCCTCCGAGCGGTCCGAGCTCGAGCGGGACCACAAGGATTACAAAAGGAACCTCCAGAAGGTGTTCGCCAGGGAGCTGGAGGCATCGCGTCAGGAGAAGAGGCTGGCCAAGAGGGAGGATGCCCTGAGCGAGAGGGAGGCCCTCACAATAGAGCTTCGGGCCAAGCTGAAGGCCCTGGACCAGACCCTGGAGGCCCAGCGGGTCCAACAAGTGGAGGCCATAGAGAAGATCAAAAAATGGGAGCAGGAGCTGGAGGACAAGGCCAGCAACATTGCCCTCACCGAGGAGAACCTCAAGGAGAAGGATGCGTCCCTGGATAGGCGGGAGACGGATCTCGCCTGGCGGGAGAAGGATCTTGCCTTCAGGGAGGAAATGCTTGAAAAGCGGAAGATGTTGCTGGCCGAGCATGAGCTCGAGGTGGAGGAGAAGGAGCGGAAGCTGGAGGAGCGGGTTCACCAGTTCGAAGCGGCGCAGGCGACGCCGGGTCCCCAGGCGGCGGAGGCCGCCAACAAGGCCCTAGAAGATCTCCAGGCAGAACACCGCGCTGGGGTCCAACGGATAGCTGAGTGGGCCAGCGAGGCAAGCACGACGTTGGTGCCACTAGGGATAAGTCCCATCCCTGTGTCGGGGCCACCAGCGTCGATCTTCGACGCCCTCCCGGTGCTGGACTCCGCCACCGAACGCCTCCGTCGCCTAGACCAGATCCTCGGCGCCCGCCTGGAGACTGAGGGCAGCAGGCTCTACCGGGCAGTGGTGGATTACGTGCTGACATGCTTCCGAAGCCATGACCCGGCCATGTCCTTGGCGCCGGTGCTCGATGGTCCGGTGGCCGCCACAAAAGATGCCGCCCGGGAGAGCGTCCAAGACACCGTCGAGACGGTGGCCGCGCGCTTCAAGCGTGACCCTGCCGATGCCGAGTAGTTCATACCTGCATAAATGAGGCTAGGGCTCCGCTTGAAGGCGGATGTAATAACTTTTGGTTTTGTACAATACTCTTGAGAACTATTAATTAAACAACACTTATCTGTATGCTATTTGTCCTCGCTGTGTGTAGCGTTACCAACTTCTCCTTGGTACTTGGCCCCCCTGGGATGTAGGCTCGATGTGTCGAGGCTGGATACCAGTATTCCTAAGGGAAAATTAGGTGGTGACCCGACCCCTAGGATGCAGTATGGACTGGGACCTGGACCTGTACACAGCTTTGGCTCGGAAGTGTTAGTAGCACACCCATAGGCCATCGTTTGGTATCTGCCATCCTTTGATTCATGCAATAGGACCTGCAGGATTTAGTCTGGGAAGCCAAGTCGTATGCCCAGATCCCTTGGATCACAGTTCCAAATACTAGGACGCTTGTCGTAGAGTGGTGGAGCATGCAGGCTTAGGGTACGTGACCATGCTAAGCGGCTACACAGCTCCGGACCACCCCAGGAAACGTGTGTCTATTCTCTAGAGCCAAACCCTAGGTTGCCGGACCCACAGGACTATAGTTCCAAATACTAGGGTGCCCGTCCCAGAGCGGTGGAGCGTGCAGGCTTAGGGTGCGGAACCAAGCTAAGCGGCTACACAGCTCCGGACCACCCCAAGGAGCGAGCGCCCATTCTCTAGAACTGGCCCCCAGGCTGCCGGACCCCCTGCCTTTGTAGAGGGGTCCTAAACTGCAAACCTGGCTACTCAATTCGGATGTCATCATACCAACAAGGGTGGGTAACTGTATGGGTGGGTTAGACAAAAAGTAACGGTTGTGAAATGAAGCAGAATAAAACCATCATAAAAGCTCCTCTGGGGGGTAAATTCTTTCCTTATAACTTGATATACGTGGGTGCAGGCCAACAGGCCGGGCTTACGAGGGCGGACCTCACCGGATTGACGTACACATATGCACAACCTAGTTATGAAGGAAGCAAACTCAACCCCCTAGTTTCGCTTCTATGGGAAGAACTTACGGAGGTGCTCTATGTTCCAGGGATTGGGAAGAGGCACTCCTTCAGTTGTGGCAAGGCGGACACACCCGGGTCAGCATACTTCCGTCACCTTGAAGGGTCCTTCCCAACTGGGGGAGAGTTTGTGGAGCCCTTCTTGGTTCAGTACTCGCCTTAGGACTAGGTCCCCGACCCTGAGCTCCCTACTATGCACGAACCGTTGGTGGTAGAGCCTGAGCGTTTGGTTGTACCGTGCATTTTGGATCGCCGCTCACCATCTGCGCTCGTCGATGAAGTCCACGTCCTCACGCCGTAGCTGTTCCTGCATAGACTCATCAAACGACTGGACCCGTGGGGAGCCCATAAGGATTTCTGGGGGAAGGCAGGCTTCGGCCCCACAGACCCGGAAGAACGGGGTCTCCCCAGTAGCTCGGCTAGGTGTGGTCCGGTTCCCCCATAGCACAGACGGAAGCTCGTTGACCCAATTTGCACCATGCTTTTTCAAGCAGTCATTGGTGCGTGTCTTGAGCCCCCTGAGGATTTCTGTGTTTGCCCTCTCTGCCTAGTCGTTGCTCTTGGGATGAGCCACAGACGCAAAGTAGAGCTGGGTGCCAATGCCCTCGCAATACTCCTGGAAGAGCCGACTTGTAAACTGGGTCCCGTTGTCCATAATGATACGGCTTGGGACCCCGAATCTGCAGATGATCAACTTAAGGAAGGCAACAACAGCACCCTGGGTGATGCTAACCACAGGGGTGGCCTCAGGCCACTTCGTGAACTTGTCGATGGCGACGAAGAGGAATCGGTACCCGCCGACGACCCTGGGGAATGGTCCTAGGATATCTACCCCCCATACGGCGAATGGCCAGGAGGGTGGAATCATCTGCAGAGCCTGAGCTGTTGTGTGTATCTGCTTTGCATGGAACTGACATGCCTTGCAGGACTTTACCATCTCAGCTGCATCTTGGAGAGCGGTTGGCCAGTAGAAGCCGTGCCGGAAGGCCTTACCGACCAGCGTGCGGGATGACGAATGACTTCCGCACTCACCTCCATGGATCTCCACGAGTAGCTCATGACCCTCCTCCTGGGTGATGCACCGCATGAGAATGCCGTTGGCACCACGGCAGTAGAGATCCCCTTCCACCACCACGTATCGTTTAGCCAACCGCACTATGCGCTCTACGGACACATGATCTTCAAGAAAGATATTTTCCTTCAGGTAGTCCTGGATCTCGGAGATCCATGCATCGGGACCACTCTGAGCTATTGGCTGTGGCGCTAAGGGGTTGACAGGACCCCCTATAGCACACACAGTCTTTGGTGAGTTCTGTAGATGGTACGCCACCGGGACCGCTAGCTTCGAGGTGCTAGTCTCGCCCCCTTCGCCCAGTTCGGCAGGCTGGGCGGTGTGTCTCAGTAGCCGTCTTTCGAAGATGCCCTCGGGCACGGGTGCCCAAGTTGGTGCCCTCTTGGAGAGTTCATCTGCCGCCGAGTTGTCAGCCCGAGGAACATGTTGCAGTTCCAGGGCCGTGAAGTTTTTTTCCAGCTTCCTTACGTGGAGGAGGTAAGCTGCGAGCCTGGGCTCGTTGCAGCTACATTCCCCGCTGACCTGCTTGATGATCAGCTGGGAGTCCCCCTTCCCGAGGAGCCGGTGGATCCCTAGGGATAGGGCCACCGACAAGCCGAAGATCAGTGCTTCGTACTCCGCCATGTTGTTGGTGGCCTTGAACTCAAGGTGCACCGTGTACTTCACTTGATCTTCGCTTGGGTCGATGAGGACCACTCTGGCTCCACCACCCTGCTGACGGGCAGATCCGTCGAAGAAGAGTGTCTAGTGGGGCTCGGTGAAGACCGAACCCCTGGGCTCCGCAGGTGTGGGGTCCGAATCCGGATCCGGACCCCCAAGGGCGCTCGGGGGAGGCGTCCACTCCACGATGAAGTTAGCCAGGACCTGGCTCTTGACGGCGTGGTGAGGCTGGAAGTCCAGCTGGAACTCAGCGAGCTCCGCGGCCCACTTGGCGATGTTGCCTGTGGCGTTAGAGTTGTGGAGGATGGCCCTTAACGGAAAGGAGGTCACCACCACGACTCTGTGTGCTTGGAAATAGTGGCGCAGCTTCCTAGACGCAACAAGCACATCATAGAGAAGTTTGTGTGTCTCAAGGTACCTGGCCTTTGCTTCATGGAGGACCTCACTGACGTAGTAGACTGGCTTCTGAACGGTCTAGACCTCTGTAGCCGGTCCCGAGCCCTCAGGTTCCTGGCCTTCTTGTGTCGTCCTTTCGATGACCAGCACCATGCTCACCGCTTCTGCAGCCGTCGCGATGTATAAATACAACGACTCCCTAGGTTCTGGAGCTACCAGTATTGGTAGGGACACCAGGTGCTGCTTCAACTCTTGAAAGGCTTGTTCCACCTCTTCGGTCCAAGAGAATGGGCCGGACTTCCGCAACAGCTTGAAGAAGGGTAGCGCCCTCTCAGCCAGCCTTGAAATGAAGCGGCTAAGGGCGGCTAATGAACCCATAAGCTTCTAAACATACTTGATACGGGCCGGAGGCCTCATCGCCTCAATCTCTTTGATCTTCTCCGGGTTTGCTTCAATGCCCCGGTGCGAAACCAGGAACCCCAACAACTTTCTTGCAGAGACACCAAAGACGCACTTGTTTGGGTTCAACTTTGTGCATGTTGCCCGCAGCTTGTCAAAGACCAGGGTTAAGTATTCCACTAGGGTCGACCCTCTCTTAGTCTTGACTATGATGTCATCGACGTACACTTCCACCTTGTCCCTAATCAGATCCCCAAAAGTCTTACCCATCGCCCGCACAAATGTCGACAAGGCGTTTTTTAGACCGTAAGGCATTACGACATAGCAGTAAAGCCCATCCACTGTTACAAAAGCGGTATGCTTCCTATCTTCCCTAGACATCTGGATTTGATGGAAACCAGAGTAAGCATCTAAGAAGGAAAAGAGGTCGCACCCGGTGGTAGAATCCACGATTTGATCTATACGTGGAAGTGGATACGGGTCCTTAGGACAAGCTTTATTAAGGCTGGTGTAGTCGATGCACATTCGAAGCTTCCCGTTTGCCTTTGGAACAATGACTAGATTGGCCAGCCACACTAAGTGATGAACCTCTTCGATGAAGCCGGCATCCAGCAGCTTCCGGACCTCCTTTCGGATGAAGTCCTGCCGCTCAACGGACTGTCTCTGAGGCTTCTGACTCACCGGTTTGGCGTCAGGGTGGATCTTCAGATGGTGCTCGATCACCTCCCTGCGGATTCCAGGCATCTGCGACGGCTCCCATGCGAACACGTCGGCATTTGCTTGGAGGAAGGCGACGAGTGCGAGTTCCTATTTTTCCTCTAGATCACCCGCAATGTGAGTGGTCTAGGGGGAATCTGCGTAGAGCCAGATGGCCTTGACGGGGACGTCGTCCGCCCTAGATGGCCACACCATTGGCACCTTGGTAGGCACCTTGGTACCAGAGGACGAGGGGTCCCTCCCTCCGTTGTCCAGGCGAGCAGTTTCTGCCGCCAGGGCGTGCAGCTTCTCCACAGCCGCAAGCGCATCGGCGTGGTCGCCCTGCACGGTGAGGACCCCGGCTGGAGATGACATCTTGAGGACCAAACACTCGTAATGGGAAATGGCCATGAACCGGTACAGGGACGGCCTGCCAATGATGGCGTTGAACGGGAGGTTAACCTCCGCAACATCAAACTGGACGTTCTCTGTGCGGAAGTTTTCCTCTGTCCCGAATGTAACCGGGAGCGTGATGCTCCCAAGGGGATACACCGGTTGAGCGCCCACTCCGGAGAATGGGCGAGAGGGTCCCAGTTGGGACCCTAGGATCTGCAGCTGCCTGAACGCAGCGTGGCTGATGACGTTGAGCCCAGCCCCACCGTCGATCAGAACATGATACAACTTGATGTTGGCAATGACAGGGGCGGTGATGAGCGGCAGTATGCCGGCCCCTGCCATGTTCTCGGGGCAGTCGGATGCCCCGATGGAGATAGTGGTGCTCCATCACCGCTAGTGTGGGGCTGCCCTCGGGACCCCTAGGGTCGCCGACAGGACCTCGCGGCGCAGGGACTTCACGTTCCTGTGGAAGGTGAGTTCCTAGCTTCCGCCGTACATCACGTACAACTTCTTGCGGCGGTCGTTATCATCACCGGAGTCAGAGTCTCCAGTGAGGATGTCCTTGAGGACCTGCTGGGGGGACTGATACCCGAGGTCTCGTTCTCCCGCGAGCACATCACCGTCGTCGACCCTCACCTTGCCAGGCCGGTGACGAGGCGGGGAGCCATCCTTGGAAGTCTGCTCGCGCCGCTCGCTGACGCGCTTCACGAGCTTGATGATCTTGCTTCACGAGCTGACTGTTGGGGTGCACAGGGCATGAGCCGCTGTTGCCTCCCTGTGGCCGTGGGTGCTTGTTGCGCTCGTTCCGGTCCCCAGTCGTAGTTGCGATGACCGGAGCAGCACACTGCTGCCTCTCGTGGCCGCGGTTTTTCTTCTTTTTTTTGCCGTCCTGGGTGACAGCACCCGAGCCACCCGTCTGGGCAACTCTGGTCTGTGGTGCCGAGTGCCATGCATGGCCCTCGGCAGCTCTGGCACACTTGTCAGCCAGAGCGAAGAGTGTGGTGACAGTTTCCACGTCATGCGTGGCCAACTTCTCCAGCATCTTCTCATCACGTACCCCCTGGCAGAAAGCGGTGATGATGGAAGCATAAGAAATACGAGGTATAGTCCCTCGTACCTTGGTGAAGCGGGAGATGAAAGCTCGGAGAGTTTCCCCGGATTCCTGCCTCACTGCATGGAGGTGAGCCTCCACGCCATGCTGTTGATAAGCACTGGCAAAGTTTGTTGTGAACCGTGCACAGAGCTCTTCCTAGGAGTAGATCGATCTTGGGTGAGGTTCATGAGCCAGGTCCAGGCCGGCCTAGACAAGGCTACATGGAAGTATGTTGACATTACAGCAGTGTCTCCACCTGCTGCCGTAATAGCAGTGACGTATACCTGCAAGAATTTCGACGGATTTGACGCACCATTGTACTTTTCCGGCAGGTGTGGCCGGAACTTGGATGGCCAAGTCGTCGCGTGGAGATGATCCGCTAGTGCGGCGCAGCCCACGCCGGCCAATGGAACACCCGTCTGGATCCGGGCACCCACTGGAGTTTGCGGCGCAACCGCGGTGAAGTCTAGGTCGAGGTTGCGACCCTCGATGTTCTGCCGGCGCTCACGCGCCCTCTCCAGAGAGACTCGGGCATCCTCGCCTGCACGCCAACGGTTGAGCTCTGCCCGCAGGTCGTCAAGCCTCTCCAGAGAGACTGGAGCGTCCTCTCTCGCACGCCTGCGGTTGAGCTCTGCCCGCAGGTCCTCAGTTGGTGCGGCCTTCACCGAGGGTGAGCGCACTAACGCCAACGCCTCATGTTGACGCCGGGATGACCGAAGCCTAGGCTTGGCTGAGCCAGAATGCGCCATGCCGAGCAGACGGTCGACATTGTCACGCCACTACTTCATGGCCCCCGCGAGGCCGTGGAGCTAGGAGGGTGGTGTAGCAACTCCCTGGCTACAGACAAGGCCCCAAGCGTAGCCCTTGATGCTCTGGATGTCTGTGCAGGAGTGTGCTGCCGCGCAGAGCGCACAGCAGCAGCACCAGGCGCAGGGCGGCTAGAGGCCCGTGGCATGGAAGACGCAACCTCTTCCTCCATTAGGAAGTCCTCGGGAATGAAGTCATGGTGCTCGTCGATCTGGACCATGGTGTCGAGTAGGAAAACATGCAAAAACCTAATGCCAAGGTCCCCTACCTAGTGCGCCAAATGTCGGAGAGGAAAATCTCCGACAGGGTGGCAGAACGCACCCGCCCTAAATCCTAAGATGAGGAGGGGCCTAAGCGTTTTGCCTGTCTGCTAGATGGTCGATGAACACGAGTGGACACAAGGATTTAGAGTGGTTCAGGCCACCGGAGCGTAATACCCTACTCCACTGTCTGTGTGTTGTATTGAGTCTGTGAGCTTGAGAGAGCTTGTGAGCCTGTCTGAGGGTCTATGTGAACTTGAGAGCTTGCCTTGCAATGTTGTGTGCCTTCCCTTTTATAGCTCAAGGGAGGCACAAACAAGGATGCTGAGCCCCGACATGTGGGCCCAGGAGCATAATGGAAGGAATACATTATAGGAGTAACTAATGCAAGTAACGCCTGAGCAATCTTCGGGCGCCATGATGTCCGCAGTCCACACAGTATTGATATGCGGCGGCTGCTTCCTTGGTAACGTGCGAGTAATGATGAGCATAGTGCAAGCGACAGTATGGGCGTGCCACCTGCCAGTGGAATGGACAGGCACGCCGCCTGCGGAATGGACAGGTCGCCGCCTGCCAGAGGAATGGACAGGTCTCAATAAATGCAGAGGCGGCACACCGCCTGCCAGTGGAATGGACAGGTGGCACGCCTTATCCTCAATAAATGTGGAGGCCGCGTAGCCTAGAGGCTTTACGTCAGGCTCTGCCCGTTGGCTTACGTCACATGTAGTAGGCCACGCGGGAGCATCGGGTCTCCACCTGGGCGGGGAGCAGAAGCGTATACGATAAGGTCCAGACATGTGTCGGCTCTGGACCCCCGCCTGGACTTGATTAAGGCATGGGTATTCTCTGTCCAAGAATCTTGGGACCCTGCTGTGAGCGGCCCGGACCCCACACAGAGGGGTCCGGATCCCATCCTAGGGGTCCGGTTTGCGCCCGTGGAGGTCCTGGACCTTACCCAGAGGCCCGGTCTGTATATACAGGGGTCCAACAATTTCCCATGGGGGTCCGGACTCACTGTTGATACCTTGGAGTACATCATCTTCTCTGGCTACGTGGCGGCCCCAGGGCCGTCCACGTGGTGGGGTCGGGTGCTGTTGCTGGCCTAGAGTAGTCACTCGAAGCTGGGCTGAGCCACGGCCTGGCCCCATGCACAGCTCCTTTACCACGCGACCAAAGATAGCCACGTGGGTACTGCGTCTTCATACAGTAGTAGGGGGTACCCCTGTTTTAGGGTACTGACAAGCGCATACCTCTTCGATAGATGGAGATGCTTATTTTGCACTTTCTTCATTGCGTAGTTTGTTGCTTATCCTATGTTCATGTACCTTTTAAAGAGTGTACATTGTCCTTTTTCTAAAAAACACCTAGAAGAAGTGATCTTGGAGTTATGCTCCAACTTTGCATGACAAAGAAATTATAGTATAGAAGCTCATTAGCAGATGAAGCACAAAAATCTTTGGTATGAGTATTTGTTGGTGGAGAGTGTTTCTTTTGCTTTGATGAATATCGCAGTTTGAGTCTTCTATAGTTCTGACTCCAGCCTTAGACTTTTTGTTTGATCCATTAGTTTGAGTAGTATGTTAGTTATAACTAATCCAAATACACTCACTTATAAGTGTTGAGGCTGGATATTTTCTTTATGTAAAAGAGTATAGTCTTTTATTATGTATATTAGTCTTTGACAGAGACTATTAAATGTCAGCTCTTACGAGGCTAGAGTGGGTAATAACTAATCTAGTGGTTGTTGTGAAGACTCCATCTTCAAAACCACTCAGCGCCACTTATAAAGCTCGCTAGATTTTGGTGTCGTCTCCCTAGCTAGCATGCAGACTAACCTATGCCTATAGCAGTTGTAGAATAGTAGTTGGGTGTGTGTCTAGACCCCATTTCCTCTCGATGAGCTTATACCTACAATAACAACAAAAACCTTTCATTCTAAGCAACTTGGGATAGACTAGAGTAAAAACCCAACAAAACCCATAAGTCATGGTTCGGGCACATGAATAGTTGTTTTCCATGCACTCCTATTCAAGGATAAATCTTTGGGAATATTCCATCCTTTTAGTCTACCTATTCCAATGTCAAATTTGGTCTTCCTCTTCCTTTCTTTCCATTGCTATCGCGCTTTAGGATCCCACTATACATTAGTGCATGTGGACGTCTTCGTGGGACATGTCCAATTCATTTCAATCGATATTGGAGAACATTTCTTCAATTGGTGCTACACCTATCCTATCATGTATATCATCATTTTGGACTCGGTCCTTTCTTGTATGGCCATAAATCTTACACAACATACACATTCCTATAATACTTATCTATTGAACATGTCGTATTTTTGTAGGCCAATATTTTGCACTATACAACATAGTAGGTCTAATTGTTGTGCTCTAAAACTTTCCTTTTAGTTGTTGTGGTACTCTATTGTCATATAGACCACCAAATGCTTGATGCCACTTTATAAACCACGCTTTGATTCTATGGCTAACATCTTCATTAATAACCCCGTACCTCTGTTGCATTGATCTTAAATACCTAAAGGTTTCCTTCTTAGACCCTACTTGACCCTACAAACTGGCATCTCCTTTGTCATGTGTAGTAGTGCCAAAATCACATCTCATATATTTGGTTTTATTTCTACCATATCTAAAACCTTTGAACTCTAGAATCTCTCACCACAACTCTAGTTTCTTATTTACCCTCCCCGACTTTTATCAACTAGGACTACACCATGCGCAAAAAGCATACACCAAGGGATATCCCATTGTATGACTCTTGTGGCCTTATCCATCACTAAGTAAATAAAGGTAAGGGATCAAAGTTGATCCTTGATGTAGTTATATTCTAATCAGGAAGTCATTTGTGTCCCCATGACTTTTTTGAACACTAGTCACAACATTGTTGTACATTTCATTAGTTTGTCCAAAAGCCCAACACATAACATTCATTGATATTTTGCCATAAGCCTTCTCCAAGTCAATGAAAACCATGTCTAGGTCTTTCTTCTATTCCCTAAACTGATCCATCACTTGTCTTATATATTAAGAAAATTGCTTCTATGGTTGACCTTTTAGGCATGAAACCAAATTAGTTCAAAGTGATCCTCATTATTCCTCTCAGACGCTACTTAATAATTCTCTCCCATAGCTTCATGGTATGGCTCATTGACGTAATTATCTGATAATTAGTACAACTCTGAGTATCTTCCTTATTCTTTTAGAATGGTACCAATATACTTATCCTCCATTCATCAGACATCTTTTTCGATTGAAAGATATGTTTGAACAACTTGCTTAGCCATACTATGCTATGTCCCCAAGGCATCTCCATACCTCAATTGAGATACCGTCAGGGTCATCTCCTTACCCCCTTTTTCCTATCTAATGCGTCTCTAACCTTAGATCCTTAGATCATATTCATAAAGCACTTATACGTGTCGTCAAAAGAGTCATCCAAATGAAAGGTTGTGTCCCCATTCTCTCGATTGAAAACTTAGTCAAAAGACTCTCTCTCTCCATCTATATCTGATAATATTCTCCTTCACTAATAGGTGCTCCATTTCATCCTTAATGTAGTTAACTAGGTTGCAGCCCCTTGTTTTCCTCTTAAAGACCCTAGCATATGTCCTTATCTCTTTCCTTCATACTCAAATGTTGGTAAAGATCCTCATACACGCTACTCTTTGCTACACTTACATCTTGCTTTGTAGTCTTCTTTTCTACCTTGTACTTCTCTATATTTCCACACTCCTATCATGGTACAAGCACTTTTAGCATTCTTTATTCTTTTTAATAGCCCTTTGGACTTCATAATTCCACCACCAAGTATCTTTAGCTTCACCTCCACTACCTTTAGTTGTTCCACACACTTTTGAGGCGACCTTTTGAAAGAAGGTTGCTATCTTTTCCCACATGTTGTTTGTGACATTTTATTCCTTGAAAGTACCCTCTTTGATGGTTCTTTCCTTGAATACTTATACCTTCTCCCCTTTCAGTTAGAGCCAAGTTTTAGTAATAAACCCATTTATTACCCAAAAGTACTCCCTCAAAAGAGGAAATACCAGAGATCAGATTTGTAACACCATTGTTAACCATCATCATAAAAGTATCCAAAGTTCTTCTAATCAAAGAGGATCCCAAGGCTGCTCTTAACCGTGAGCATGACTGATATACCAGCTTCTAACACACTGCAGAGGTTGCACACTTTACCCACGGGTCATGATCCCTTTCCATCCTGGGTTGTACAGACTCGATCTTCACTACCAAGGTGAATGGCCAGGGATACACTACGTAGCCTTTACAAAGACTCCCCTGGTGCATAGTTGCTCGTTAGGTTTCGCCAGTCGTACAAACGCAGTACACCTCCCTAAGGTGGGTGACTAACAAAACCAAATCGAATGAAACTCTGCACCCCCCCTTGGCAGAGCGAGCACTACGCCCCGACCCCCATTGACGGCCCTCCGGCAAAGCCAACTACACCCCTAGGTTCATCTAATTAATCAGCTAAGGGCGTCCCATTCCACCCTCATGGTTGCACTATTATTGTGGGGGATAGATATCCCCCGGGTCCACTAAAAGAGTAAAAGACCTCACGAAAGGCCCAAGGGCCCAATAAATCGTAAGGTCATTCTTTCGTGGGCCTGGGGAGAGACAGCCAGCAAAGCAGATCGACGTGAGGCCGGATTGGTGCAAACCCGGACGACCCACAACGTCGAGCGAGTGACCACAACAGAGATCCGACTTTCCCGCGTTGGAGCCCCCATGCAACGGAGCCATGCGAGGATAAGTCGGCAGGGCTCAGGGAGATAAACTCAAGCGGTTCACTATATTTTAGCTACACATTGTTATCATATCCACATGTATTGCCCCACGGTCGAGTATATAAGGCCTAGGGGGCACCCCTTCAGAACGATCGACCCTATTACTTAGCCACCCACATCAACTCTCTGCATTCTCAATTCAGAGAGCTCTCTTGTAACCTTGTCCACCAAGCATACTCACCAGGACGTAGGGTGTTACGCGTCTCTAAGCGGCCTGAACCTGCAAACATTGTCCACTGTCCCTGTTGGGGACTTGTTCTCAAATGCTATGAATCAAGAACAAGGCAACACAAAATTTTAAATGTTAATATCCTTTGTCCTTCGAAGCATTATTTCCTTAGGGATATAATGATTTTCGGACGAAGGTTACGAAGGACATACCTTCATAGGCACGAAACATAATAATGAAGAAGGAATTGTATAAAACATAGAAAATAACATAAACAGTTGTGTATTATTCTCAATTCATTCCCATTTTATTATGGTGGAAAAATAGAAATGATATCAAATTACAAATGTACCTTCAGCTCGTGAGAAGGCAAAAGTACGAGTATGACGTAAAAACCAATGTCAAATCAGCGTGAACAGTACGGGAACACTGCTCATCTATTTATAGGCACAGGTCGCAGCCCATGCAAAATTACATTAATGCCCTTTACATTTATCAATGAACCTATAGTAATTCTTCGAGGTCTAGTTTGGCTTTTCATCTTTAAGTCGGTTTCCCCTTCCCGTTGTGATGCCGAAGCTCTTCCACATATCGCTTCGTGATCGTCTCCGTCCCAGTTAAGCTTCGTCTTGACCATGCTTCTGTATACCCGCAACCTGATTTCTTATTCCGAAGATACCTGCTCGCATACTTAGAAAGCATTGTCAAATTATATTTTTGAGGACCTTCGAAAGCCGAAGGCCCCCAACAGTAGCCCCTCGCAATATTAATTTGCTGGAATAATAAATTTATATTGCGACATGGACGAAGGCTTCGAGCCGAAGGTCCGAAAAAAACACCTTCCCTTTGCTAGAATAGCAACAGTCCTTGACAAGCGGGACCCTCCAGTTTTCGACATAATGAGTGTATAAATACAAGCTCGCCACAATTTATTTGGCACGCTCCCTTGCCATCTGTTTTGCCTGTTCAAATAGTTTTCTGCCCACAAATATTTTGTTGCCTCCCTAGTTTTAAGCTTCAGAAGCGAGAGACAAGAATTCCGAAGAGATGTCTGAGGAGAAGAAGGTTGTTGCCGAAATGAAGCTGAGTCTTTCTGAAGAGATGCACCTGGGCTTTCTTCGATCTATGTCGAAGACTAATACAGAGAAGATCACTAAAGAAATTTTGGAAGGTTTATCTGAAGATACTGGTGATAGCGACAGCTATGATGCTGATAGTGGTGGTGAAGACTCCGAAGATCGACCTTGGCGACCAAGCCATGCGGTTTTCGGTAAATCAGGTATTAAAGAAAGTCATCTTGCCAACAGGAGGGGAAGATATTTCCGGGATTTGTCTATTGTAAGGGCCGACGAGGGAGAGAAGACTTGTCCAACTCCTGAGGAAAATGAAGTTGTAGTATTTCGAAGCTTCTTGAAAGCTGGACTACGATTTCCCCTGAGCCGTTTTGTTGTGGAGGTGCTGAAGATATTTGAAATCCACCTTCACCAACTTATCCCCGAAGCGATCATAAGGATGAATATTTTCGTGTGGGCTATGAGGAGCCAAGGCTTGGAACCTGATGCAAAGAGCTTCTGCAATATACACGAATTGTTATACGAGACAAAACCCTGGGGTAAGGAACAATATCACAACAACTTTGGCTGCTATAGCTTCGGCTCTCGTTCTGGGTCAAGCTGCCCGGTGCCGACCTTTCGCAAGAGGTGGCCTGACGACTGGATGACGGAATGGTTTTACGTGAAAAATGACTTGAAATCTCGAGAAGATATAAGGAAGATCATTATGCATCCCATCTGGCAACGCTTCGGCCTGCGAAGGCCGAAGGTGGAAATGAATGAAGCAGCCGAAGAATGCCAGAGAGCCTTCGGAGTTGTCTGCTCTTTTATTGGGACGAGGGATTTAACACAAGAACATATTGCCTTCAGAGTGTGGCCTCTTGCGGATAATTGGGAAATGCCGAAAGAAACTATTAAAGAAACTGACGAAGGTGGGCTAGTCCGGCTGAAGTACACATTCAAGTATGGAGACAAATTCGTTGAACCAGATGACGATTGGTTAAAGAGCATTGAGACTGTAAGTGATGAATTGCTTGGGGCATACTCGAAGGCCGAAGATACTGCTTTGTCAGCGGCCTTCGGAGGCCGAAAAAGGAAAATACTCAACCGAGTATTTGATGCAATCGGGTTCGTCTACCCCGACTATCGCTATCCAATACGAGGGCAAAAAAGAAAAGGCACAACTTCTGCGAAAGAAAAAGCTGCAGCTGCTCCTAGTGAGCCAGCACCAAAGAGAAAGAGGGTAAAAGTTCTCACACATCGGCCACGTTATATTGAACCAGCCACGGTGCCTGAATTCACTGGAGAGACCTCTTCGGCTACCGAGGCTGAAGAGCCAACCCTGCTGCCAGAAGTCGCAGAAATGGTCGAAGCGCCAACAACAAAAGAATTGGAGGAACTAAAGATTCTGTTACCAGAAACCAAAGAGATGGCCGAAGCGCCATCTACAGAAAAGATGGAAGAAACAAAAGTATCAACTGAGGGAGCAAAAATATCAGAAATTTTAAATCCTTCAGTAGAAATTGAAGTAGCAAAAATTAAAAAGGGGCCAAAAGTGACCCCAAAAAGAAAAAGAATGGTCAATGTGTTAGATGTTTTGGAAACAATTAAACTTCCAGGCACAACTCCAAAGAAGACTGCTGAAACTTCTGAGGCGCCTGCTGAAGTATCCGTTGCTAAGGCTTCGAAGCAACAGGCTGTAGTTGAAACTGGGCCTTCAGGACCAACCAAGGTAATACCTTTAGAAGCAGAAGAAGCAAGAATTGAAAAGGCAACCGAAGAAATAAAAATGTCAGAGCCTATTTTGATCGAAGAAATTGATACTGCTGCCCCCGATGCATCTTCCAAAATATACGATTATATTGTGCGTCATGCTTCGGGGAAAAAGTTATCGGAAGAAGAAGTTTTTGAAGCTAATCACTATGCCAGAGAATTGAAATATCCGAAGGGGGCACTAGTATTCAATGGGACGGACGAAGAGGATTTCCTATACTGCCTCCCAGACAATAAAGAATTATCCGTCTGCCGGGAGATGTCTAGAAGCATGGGGTTTCCGAAGCTCGAAGCTGGCTTAAGCGCTATGACGAAAGAAGATCTCACAGATAGTCTTGCGTATAACAGCCTGAAGGTATGGGAATTAGTTGTTTGGAAACTTTATAATTCGTAACTCATTCTTTTATTCTTATACAAATTCTTTTTCATATAGGGTTTAATTCTAAGCAACGCATTGAGAGCACAAAAGAGTGCCGAGGACGAGAGCTATGAAATTGCGTTCGGCAATCTACGATCAGAAGTTATTAAACTGAGAAATGAAGCTCTGGAAAAAGATAAAATTCTGCTTACATTGGTAGACAAGGTAAGAAAGGACGAAGCTGCTTCGAAGGCCCAGGCCGAAGCTCAAAAACGTGAAATTAAAGATCTTCACAAACAGCTAGCTAGAGCTAAAGAAGAACGTATACTTGAAGAGACAAAACGAGAACTTAGTGACGAATTGGCCAATCATTTGGAGATAAGTGTTAAGGAGCTTCGTGCATCCCAGAGGAAATGTTATGTTAAATCCATAGAGTGCGTCAAAAAGATAAAATCCAGCTTCGCCAGCGTTGGCGCGCTCTCTAGTGAAGAGAATTTTTCAAGAGGCAATCCTGAAGGTCCAATGGAATGGATCAGTCACGAAGCAGAGGCCTTCGAGGAAATTCTGAACAGCCGCGGCGACATCTGCGCTTTTTCGGGTGCTAGAGGGATTGCTACTGTTTTGGAGAAGAAAGGCTGCGAGCATGTAAAATCTTTAGCGCAGTCCGAAGCTACATTGTCTACTGAAGACATTAAAGACCCCTCACCCGAAGCAAGCATGGTCGGCGGAAAATTCTTCACCGATATCTGGGATAACGGCGGCCGAGAACTGGCGCAAGAAATTATTCAAAGGAGTGAAAAAGGCATCCACGATGCTAGGATAGTAGCGGAAGCTGCCGAAAAAAGTACAAAGCCCGAAGGGCACATAGGTATTAATTAGTGGTTTTTATCATGCTGTAATTTTTATTTCCAAACTCCGCTCTCGGTTTGTAATAGTAATATAGCCGTATCTTTTCTTCCCTCAGAAGCTGCTGAGGCATCTCCGGGCCCCCACCCGAAGGGGGACGATGAAATTAGACAAATGGCCGAAGCCATTATGGACAAGGTTGTCAACCAACTATTGAACGAAGCTGCAGAAATAGTGCTTAGAGAAGATTGAATGCCATTGTAGAAACATTTGAAATGTAAAAGTGTGTAATATATTGTAACTTTAAATGTAATATACAATCTATTTATAGTTTAATTCTTTACGATGCATGAAACTTTGCATACATACCATTTTTTGAGCCTTCGGCGAAAAAACACCTTCCCTTCTTTTCATGCTTCGTGAAGAAAATCTTTTCTATATCATAAGAATTTGCTTCTCTGATAAAAAATGTCCAAGCTTCGTGAAATATTCTTCGAAGCTGTAAAAAAGTTTTGTGTTGCTTTTCCGATGAGGCTACTCTTCATCTTGATTTGCCTTGTGCCTTAGCACGATTTTCTCTTTCCCCAAAATATGTTTCGAAGGTCAATACTGTATTCCCTTCTTGTTCCAGATGCATTATGCTGTATGATGCTTATGTTATGCAAAAATGATGTGATGATGTTATGTTATGCAAAATGATATTTGTGTCGTAGATACATATCCCTGCAATAAAGCACACACACTTTTTATATCAGCGCTGACTTTTCGCTGTAAGCCTCCCTTAGGAGCTTCTTCGCCTTTTACTTTCAGCGGAATCAGCGTTTATTTTTCGCTGCAAGCCTCCCTTAGGAGCTTCTTCGCCTTTTACTTTCAGCGGAATCAGCGTTTATTTTTCGCTGCATGTTTAGAAAACTTACACTGCGCTCCCTTAGGAACGACTTTTTACTGCTTCGAACAATTTGTACTGTGTCCATTAGATATAAGTTCGTATGCTTCGGCAACTCGAGCCTATGGAGAAAACATATTTTTATTATGGTAAAAGACGAAAGTATTACAAGAAATTGAAATTCAATTAAAGACATTTAAACTCTTCATAATTGTTCCTTATTAACAAAAGGGTAGTAGCGAATGTAGAAGATGCAAAAGAACTATTGTTGAGGTAGGATATTCGTCAGTAAATGTGCTTCGACTCTGGCACAGTGCTATTGACTGTGCGAGCTTCAGACTCCTCTCTGAAGTCCCGCTGAAGGTTAGTGCGCTGACTCCCTTCTGGCTGCTGACCTCTTTGGATCGGCGGTGGCGGTGGAGGTTGCTGCCAGGATGCTTGGGGTTGGCTCGCCGAAGCAACAGAAGCTGCAGGGTGGTTGCCTACGTATTCTGGAATATAAGGTGTGATACGAAGCAGTATGCATGACCTGCTTCGGCTGACTCTGTTGCGCTGCCGCTTCCGCTATTTCCTTCTGCTTCTGGATGGTAACATGGCACATCCTGGTAGTATGGCCCTTGTCTTCACCACAGAATAGGCAATATATTTTTCTTGGCTGGTCTCCAAACCTTCCCCCGAAGCCCCTGGCGCCTCTGCCCCTTGGCGCTAGCGGCCGAAAAGAACTCTGCTGTTGGGCCGAAGCTTGTGAAGAGTGTTGTGGCCTTTGCTGCTGGCTTCCTCGATCATCAGTTTGAGCAGAGTTATGGATTGACCTAACATGCCTCGGGTGAAATCTTCCTCCGAGGCCCCTGGTCATTTCAGAAAACCTGAATGCTTCCTCCCTTCTTTGGCGGAAGTCATTGTCAGCTCGAATGTATTCGTCCATCTTCTGGAGCAGCTTCTCCAACGTTTGTGGTGGCTTCCTGGCAAAGTACTGCGCTGATGGCCCCGGCCGAAGCCCCTTAATCATGGCCTCAATGACAATTTCATTGGGAACTGTTGGCGCTTGTGCCCTCAGGCGCAGAAACCTCCGGACATACGCCTGAAGGTACTCTTCATGGTCCTGGGTACACTGGAAGAGAGCCTGAGCGGTGACTGGCTTCGTCTGAAACCCTTGGAAGCTAATTATCAGCATATCCTTCAATTTCTGCCAAGAAGTGATTGTCCCTGGCCGAAGAGAAGAGTACCAAGTCTGAGCAACGCTCCTGACGGCCATGACAAAAGATTTTGCCATGACTGCCGTATTGCCACCATACGAAGATATTGTTGCTTCATAGCTCATTAGGAATTGCTTCGGGTCTGTGTGACCGTCATACATGGGGAGCTGGGGTGGTTTGTAAGACTGTGGCCATGTTGTAGCCTGCAATTCTGTTGAAAGAGGAGAAGCATCATCAAAAGCAAAGTTTCCATGATGGAAATCTTCATACCAGTCATCCTCATTGTGGAAGCCTTCCTGATGAAGCTCTCTGCGTGGGGGCCTTCGGCTTTGATCATCTTGAACAAGATGACGAACCTCTTCAGAAGCTTCGTCTATCTGTCTTTGAAGATCAGCTAGACGAGCCATCTTCTCCTTCTTGCGTTGCACCTGCTGCTGAAGGATCTCCAGGTTTTGGATTTCCTGATCCAGGTCATCCTCCGGAGGTGTTGGACTGACAGCCTTCCTCTTCTGGCTTCGGGCCTCTCTAAGAGAAAGGACATCCTGATTGGGATCCAGCGGCTGTAAAGTACCAGCCCCTGTCGCTGAAGCTTTTTTCGGCGGCATGACGAAGGTGATGCTTGCCGAAAGTGTTCAAGACTCAAAAAATGGAAGTGAGTTCACCGGAGGTGGGCGCCAATGTTGGGGACTTGTTCTCAAATGCTATGAATCAAGAACAAGGCAACACAAAATGTTAAATGTTAATATCCTTCGTCCTTCGAAGCATTATTTCCTTAGGGATATGATGATTTTCGGACGAAGGTTACGAAGGACATACCTTCATAGGCACGAAACATAATAATGAAGAAGGAATTGTATAAAACATAGAAAATAACATAAACAGTTGTGTATTATTCTCAATTCATTCCCATTTTATTATGGTGGAAAAATAGAAATGATATCAAATTACAAATGTACCTTCAGCTCGTGAGAAGGCAAAAGTACGAGTATGACGTAAAAACCAATGTCAAATCAGCGTGAACAGTACGGGAACACTGCTCATCTATTTATAGGCACAGGTCGTAGCCCATGCAAAATTACATTAATGCCCTTTACATTTATCAATGAACCTATAGTAATTCTTCGAGGTCTAGTTTGGCTTTTCATCTTTAAGTCGGTTTCCCCTTCCCGTCGTGATGCCGAAGCTCTTCCACATATCGCTTCGTGATCGTCTCCGTCCTAGTTAAGCTTCGTCTTGACCATGCTTCTGTATACCCGCAACCTGATTTCTTATTCCGAAGATACCTGCTCGCATACTTAGAAAGCATTGTCAAATTATATTTTTGAGGACCTTCGAAAGCCGAAGGCCCCCAACAGTCCCTCGTGCATCTGGCACGAACCATTTTGCTACAGTCGTCGACACCGTCCTACTCCTAAAAACACCTTGAGGGGCATCCCCGGGTGTGCGGTCGGACCCAAAACACCGACAGCTGGCGCGCCAGGTAGGGGGTGTGTTGACGATCCAAGCTAGCTCAATGGCCGTCACCTTCTACAGCAAGATCACCCTTCGTTCCGGATCCGTATTCTGCTTCGGAACAATCTCATCCATAGCAGACGAAAAGGGAACTCTACACCGCATTGCGGATCCACCGGAAAAGAAGTCTCCTCCAACAAACTCCGAAAATGCCGGAGAAGCGCAGCCTCCAGCTCTCCGGAAAGAGGTCGTCTCCGGAAAGTCGGAGGCCGAGGGCCCGCTGACCCGGAGAACTCCACTGTCTACTTCCTCGACAAGAGAATGGACACAGATCACGAGGAAAAAGGAGACCAAGGAGAAGCAAGTTTTTCTTTCCGTTCCTCCGCCCTCAAAGGAGAACGGAAAGAAGGTCGCCATGACAGCAGCACCGTTCTATCCTGACGTCCTCTTCATCGGGAGAGCGGAATCACACAGTCTCCGACGACGAGCCGACCGCACCCGGAGAAGAACCGCCTCAACGAGAATCCCGCCGACAAAGGAACCGGCGCAGGAATGTTCGACGACATCACACGGCCGGAGAACGGGATCCGGAGCAACCTGTCTCGCGAGACGAGGTCTCGGAGATAGGAGAAACTCCGGAAGAACGCGTCTTCAGAGAACGAAGGAACTCCCGACGACGTGATCGCGGACGGGCTCAGGAACAAGCCGAGCAAGATGCAAGGCAATGCCGGGAGAATCCATTCTTCGGGCGCAACCTGAACCCCGACTTCGCCCGAGCCATGAACACGCCGAGCGAAGTCGGAGGAGTACTAGCTCGGATAGCTGATGGACTCCCTCGGACTCCCGACGCCGAGGGCTACCGACGATTGTTCACCCAGGCGGCCAACCATCTTCTACCACTTGCTCACCCGCCGAACGATCTACGACACGCCATCAACAATCGTCGAGACGCGCGAAGCTCCATCAATGCTTCGCGCGAACGGCGGCATGAGAACGAGATCCGGCGCCGGGAGGAGTACGACAGGGATCATGGCATCCCAGCTCAGAGCCAGGCCACCAGAACTGAGTCGGCAACGGCCTCAACTGGCGGTACCACCCGGGGATGGTCGAGGAACCACAACCACTACTCCCCTCCCCGGGACAGACATCATCCCCGACGACAGGAGGACACATGTGGAGTGTCTGCTCCTACACCGCGCCTTAGGGCCATCCAATGGCCTCCCAACTTCAAGGTATCCAATGTCGACAAATATGAACCTAAGCAGGATCCAGGGGGTTGGCTAGCCGTCTACACCACCGCTGCTCGAGCTGCCGGGGCGTCCGAAGATGTGATGACCGCGTACTTACCCATTGTCCTTGGGCAAGACGCGCTGCAATGGCTGCGACATCTACCCCGACACTGCATCGACGACTGGGGCGACTTCAGTCGACGCTTCACCGCCAACTTCCAGTCCCTTTCCGACAAACCGGCGCAACCGTGGGACCTCAAATCCATCAAGCGCCAGGGGGACGAGACTCTCCGGTCGTACCTCAAAAGGTTCTAGACCATGAGAAATCGTATCCCCAAGGTCACGGAGGCGGCCGTGATCGAGGACTTCTACAGAGGATCCAATGACTCGGCTTTCGTCCGAGCCATACTACAGAAGGCGCCGACTACCTCCGAGGAGCTGTTCCGGGAAGCCGACCTCTACATCACCGCCGACGAGCGGGCCTAGGACCTCATCGGAGGAGCAAAGCCCGCACCGGCAGCACCACGACGCGACGCGAACCAGCAACACGACAAACGATGGGAGAAGAGGCCTCGCGAAGAAGTACACGCCGCCGGACCACCCGCCTCTCGCGCCCGAGGAGGACCTCGTGGAGGCGAACGCACGCTGGACGACATCCTCGACGCCCAGTGCCCGTATCACAAGGACATGCGCCACACTCTTCGTAACTGCCGGGACTTCAAGCACTCCGTCGGACACGGCCGACCCTTCCAACCTCTACCTCCTCCTCCGCCGAGGGGAGGACCAGATGAACCACGACAACCCCATCAGCAGGAGGAGGGAGGAGGAGGAGCCTTCCCGCGCGTTGACAGGGAGGTCAATGTCATTTTCGGCGGACATGGGTCGCAGGAAAACAAAAGACAACAAAAGCTCAACGACCGCCAGATACTGGTGGCGACCACCGGTCCTCCCACCCCATATCGGTGGTCAGAGCACTCGATTACTTTCACTCGGGAGGATCAATGGCTCAACTTCGACCATCCAGGCAAATACCCGCTCCTCGTCGATCCGGTGATCCGAGAGAGCCGGGTGAAGAAGGTGCTAGTGGACGGGGGGAGCAGCATCAACGTCACCTTCCCCCGGACACTCCAAGGCTTGGGAGTTCACCTCAAAGAGCTCCACGAGTCGAACACTCCTTTCTTCGGCATCGTGCCGACGGAAGGAGAATACCCGCTGAGCCACATCTACATGCCAGTCACCTTCGGAACTCCGGAGAACTACAGAACCGAGTTCCTGAGGTTTGAAGTGGCGAACTTCGACTGCGGGTACAACGCCATCATCGGGAGGCCGGGACTGGCCAAATTCATGGCCATCCCCCATTACACATATATGATACTGAAGATGCCAGGACCGCAATGAATCATAATTGTGCGCGCCGACTTCCAAGGCGCCGCAGAGTGTTTCCGAGTGGCCATCCAAGAAGCCCTCACCACCAAGCCGTCAGCGGTTTCTTCAACACTGGCGAACTCTAAGCCTGAGGAGGACCTTGCAGTACCGGCAAACGAAGCTCAGGCCGCGACCTCTATGCGGCCGACTGAAGAAACCAAGAGGATCAACCTAGGGTTCGCTGATGAACGCAAGACTGCCATCATCAGCTCCAGCCTGGACGACAAATAGGAAAGCGCGCTCGTCCAGTTTTTGCAAGATAACCGAGATATATTCGCATGGCAACCTGCGGATATGCCGGGAGTCCCAAGAGAACTGGCCGAGCACAAACTAAAGGTCTATCCCCAGGCAAGGCCGATTCGGCAAAAGCTACGTCGTTTCACGCCCGACAAGAGAGAGGCCATTCGCGCCGAGTTAGCTCGCTTGGTCGCGGCTGGATTTATTAGAGAAGTGTTACACCCCGAGTGGTTAGCCAACCCTGTTCTTGTACTCAAAAAGAATAAAGTGGATTGGCGCATGTGCGTCGACTATATTGATCTCAACAAACACTGTCCGAAGGATCCCTTCGGGCTCCCAAGGATAGATCAGGTGGTGGACTCCACCGCTGGATGTTCTGTGCTGTCTTTCTTGGATTGCTATTCCGGATACCATCAGATTAGTTTGGCGAAGGAAGACGAAGAAAAAACAGCGTTCATCACTCCGTTTGGTGCTTTCTGTTACACCTCCATGTCGTTCGGTCTCAAAAACGCTGGGGCGACTTATCAGAGAGCCATTCAAACGTGCTTAGCCAATCACTGGGGCAAGCGTGTGGAGGCCTACGTAGATGATGTGGTAATCAAAACGGAGAATTCGGAAAACTTCATCGAAGACTTACAGCTGGTTTTCAACAGTCTGAGACGGTATAGATGGAAGCTTAATCCCGAAAAATGTGTTTTCGGGGAACCAGCAGGAAAGTTACTCAGGTTTATCGTCAGCCACCGAAGAATTGAGGCTAATCCGGATAAGATTGAAGCTATCATGAAGATGGAAGCGCCTCGATCACAAAAGAAGGTTCAGCGACTTACTGGATGTATGGTAGCTCTGAGCAGATTTATATCTAGACTGGGGGAAAAAGGTTTGCCGTTTTACAAGCTACTCAAGAAGGTGGATAAGTTTCAGTGGACTTCAGAAGCACAGGAAGCTCTAGATGCGCTGAAGAAATTCTTGACAACACCACCAGTACTGAAGCCACCCCGACGAGCTACGTCAACTCAACCAGCTAAAGATCTGCTACTGTATATCTCTTGCACGACTCACGTGGTAAGCACCGCGTTGGTAGTCGAGCGAGTAGAAGAAAGACATGCCTACCCAGTGCAACATCCTGTTTACTTCATCAGTGAAGTTCTAGGCCCCTCAAAGAAAAAGTATCCTCAAGTTCAGAAGCTATTATACGCAGTACTTCTAACTGCCCGCAAGCTACGTCACTACTTTGATGACCACAAAGTCATAGTAGTCACTGGATTTCCAATAGGGGATATTCTTCACAACAAGGAAGCCATTGGCCGGATAGCCAAATGGGCTTGTGAGTTGGGATCTCATGACATCGAGTTCCGACCTCGCACTACCATCAAAACTCAAGCACTGGTTGATTTCGTATCAGAGTGGACTGAGCAGCAAGTACCAGATAACCCAGAGACTGCAGAAGTATGGCGAATGTATTTGATGGCTCGCTGAGGCTGCTGGGAGCAGGAGCAGGAATTCTCTTCACCGCACCTGGAGGCGAGCACCTCAAATACGCCCTCCAGTTGCTATTTCCGGCCTCCAACAATGCAGCCGAGTATGAAGCTCTGATCCATGGATTGAACATCGCCATATCATTGGGCATCAAGAGATTGATGGTGTACGGAGACTCTTTGGTAGTCATTAGCCAGATAAACAAGGAGTTGGATTGTTCAAACAATTCAATGGGAAAATACTGCGCTGCCGTCCGAAAGCTGGAAGATAAATTTGAGGGTCTGGAATTTCATCATGTAGAAAGAGATCGGAACACAGCAGCCGATGTACTGTCCAAGCTAGGATCCAGTCGAACTCAGGTCCCACCCGGAGTCTTTGTGCAAGAAATACTACAGCCGAGTATCTCAATGGATCAAACAGAAGAGTGTAACATTATAGATCAACCCGAGTCAGACTCTGATGACTGGAGAAGGCCAATCATCAAGTATATAAAGAATGAAGAAGAACCAGATGACAAGAACTCGGCCGAGCGCATTGCCAGACAGTCGGCTCACTACACACTCATTGGGGAGACATTGTACAGAAGGGGTGCATCAGGCGTCCTCATGAAGTGCATTCTCCCGTCTATTGGGGAGCAACTTCTGGAGGAGGTCCATGCTGGACAATGTGGAATACATGCAGCCTCCAGAACACTAGTCGGGAAGGTCTTCAGGTCAGGATTCTATTGGCCAACAAGAAAGAGTGATGCAGCCGAGTTAGTTCAGAGGTGCGAAGCTTGCCAATACTTGTCAAAGCAACAACATCTGCCAGCACAGCAACTGCAGACCATACCAGTAACTTGGCCTTTCGCATGCTGGGGACTGGATATGATTGGACCTTTCAAGAAAGCTCAAGGGGGATACACTCATGTATTGGTAGCAATCGACAAATTCACTAAATGGATAGAGTTCAAGCCCATTGCTTCTTTAACCTCTGCTAAGGCCGTGGAATTCATACAAGACATAATATTCAGATTCGGGATACCAAACAACATCATAACTGACTTAGGATCCAACTTCACAAGTTCAGAGTTCTTCGACTTCTGCGAGCAAAAGAGCATTCAGATCAAGTATGCATCTGTAGCACATCCAAGAGCCAACGGGCAGGTTGAGCGAGCCAACGGGATGATACTGGAGGCACTCAGGAAAAAGGTCTTCGACAAGAACGAAAAGTTCGCAGGAAAGTGGATAAGGGAATTGGCCTATGTCGTTTGGAGCCTAAGAACCCAACCCAGCCGAGCTTTGCATGGAAACACTCCTTTCTTCATGATCTATGGGTCAGAGGCAGTGCTACCCGCCGATCTCAAGTTCGGGGCGCCAAGGTTGATCTTCAAAAACATAGCAGAAGCCGAGGCCACCAGGCTGGAGGACATTGATGTACTTGAAGAAGAACGGCTGAATGCGGTAATCCAATCAGCACGGTACCAGCAGACTCTAAGGCGCTATCACGACAAGGTTGTGCGACAGCGATCCTTCTCAATAGGAGATCTCGTCCTCCGCCGAATTCTAACGGGGGAGGGACGGCACAAGTTATCGCCCTTATGGGAAGGACCCTTCATAGTAGCAGAAGTCACTCGGCCCGGATCATATCGCCTCACTCAGATGGATGGCACAGAAGTCGGGAACTCCTGGAACATAGAACACCTCAGGAAGTTTTATCCCTAGCTGTATCTCAAAAAGCTATCGGGACAACGATGTACTCTGTAAAGTGGAAATATGTCATCAATAAAAAAGGGGTTTCAAAGACACTCAATTTGTTCACGATTGACTTGCATTCTTACTTAACTCGGGGTGACCACTATGCCCTGCTAACGGAGCAATCGACTTAAGTCGGCAACGACTTAAGGCGGTGCGACATGCTCACGCTTATTTAACTCGGGGTGACCACTATGCCCTGCTAACGGAGCAATCGACTTAAGTCGGCAACGACTTAAGGCGGTGCGACATGCTCGCGCTTACTTAACTCGGGGTGACCACTATGCCCTGCTAATGGAGCAATCGACTTAAGTCGGCAACGACTTAAGGCGGTGCGACATGCTCACGCTTACTTAACTCGGGGTGACCACTATGCCCTGCTAACGGAGCAATCGACTTAAGTCGGCAACGACTTAAGGCGGTGCGACATGCTCACGCTTACTTAACTCGGGGTGACCACTATGCCCTGCTAACGGAGCAATCGACTTAAGTCGGCAACGACTTAAGGTGGTGCGACATGCTCACGCTTACTTAACTCGGGGTGACCACTATGCCCTGCTAACGAAGCAATCGACTTAAGTCGGCAACGACTTAAGACGGTGCGACATGCTCACGCTTACTTAACTCGGGGTGACCACTATGCCCTGCTAACGGAGCAATCGACTTAAGTCAGCAACGACTTAAGGAGGTGCGACGTGCTCGCGCTTACTTAATTCAAGGTGACCACTACGCCCTATTAACAAAAGCAAGCGACTTAAGTCAGCAGCGACTTAAGGCGATCTGGCGAGATTACAATTACTCATATAAAGATGACTTCTATATCCCGCAAACAAATTCCACAACCATCGCGCATTGTTTTACTACTGCAAATTTACAGACTGATGAACTCTGAAACAATACGAGAATAACAATGTCGTTTAAGTACTGAGATGGCGTCCTCTAACGAATGTCTGACCATGCTAACCGCGCGCTCAGAACACGCAAAACGTTTCTCTACTTGGTGATATCTTTCTCAGGAGCGATCAACGAGGAAGGACGACTCGAGGAATCAGGGGCAGCATTCACATCAGCCCTTATATCTTCAGGAACAACCACGCCGGGTCTCCTCATCAAGATTCGCCCCACCCGAATAGCCTTGTCCAAGGCTCTGTCGCGCTGGGCTCTAAGAGTAACAGAAGTTTCTTCGGCAACCTTAGCAGCCAGTCGAGCAGTTTCTAACTCCTGGACAATGGATTTCTTGGAAGCTCGGAGTTCTTTGATGGTAGCATCTTTCGCTGATATCAACTGCTTGAGGCGGGTCACTTCATCCGCGGATTCCTGCAGCTTACAGCGTTGATTGTCCAATTCTTCCATTGTAAAGCGGTGACTCCTCTCCAAGATGGTCAGCGAGTTGCTAGAATCACGATACAATCTGTCAAGACTGTCACGAGAAGCAGCAAGGATACGCTTTTCTTCCTGCGAACAAAAGTCAACTCCCTCAAAAACCAAGCAAGTAATAGGAACACAGCAAGGCAAAGCACAGTTTTGTAAATCACCTTTTCAGAATTGAGCTGAGCATGAAGAGAAGAACTTAGTGCATTGGCGTCATCCAAGGCAGCGGAGACCTGACCCAGTTCAGTTTGGCTCTGAGAGTACTTCTCCTCAAAGCCAGCGCACCGCTGGACCAATTCAGCCTCATCTCAGGAATGTTTCTCCTCAAGATTTGAAATCTGCCGAGTTATTCCTAGCAGGAGATAATCAAACAAAAAGGGGTCAGAATGTAAAGCAGTCCACAGTGAAGGCAAAGAGAAGCAAGAAAGCACTAACCAGCGTTGGTTGCCTCCAATTCAGAGACGCGATGTTGAAGTGAGACTGGATTCCAACATGCAAGAGACGAAGCTACTTCTGGGACAGAAGCACCATGTAACCTCAGCTGGCTAGCCATCCCATCCACCAAAGCCTGATGAGGAGAACAGATGAGTGTAATGACAGCAGTTCATGCAATGTAAAAATCAAGCTAAAATACATCACAGTACCTGGAGGTTGGAAAAGAACGAAGGGATCCCCAAATCAGGAGAGATCAGTTGATAATCAGGCGTAAGGCCACCACCCGAAGCAGCTTGCAACGAACCAGTAGGAATCAGCTCGGTGCCTTCAACAGAGCCAAACACTCGGTCAGCGGGGACGCTGCCCTCTAAAGCGACTCCCTGGTCCAAGGCTTGGGCTACCACCATACAGCCAGAGTGTGGAGGAGATCCCGCATGAACGTCCATGGAAGTACAGGAGGGAGACCCCGCCCGGGCACCCTCGGGGGCTGGGTCATAGTTTGCACTGCCCACTTGAGCCGGATCATCCCCGGCAGCACCCTCGGGGGCTGGGTAGTGGCTTACACTCCCCACCCGAGCCAAGTCATCCCCAACGACATCCTCGGGGGCTGGGCATGTGTCAGCACCATCCTTGGGGTCCAAGTTCTCTGCAGTAGCCACCTCTAAGGTTGACGGGCCCTCAGCTACTTCCATAGGACCAGGACGATCCAAGTCAGTCTCCCGACCCTCGAGATCGCGCTCTAAGGTCGACGAGGCACGGGATGACCTCAACCCAGCATCAGGCACGTCAGCGCAAACCTCCATTGCACCATCATCCACTGGCTCCGATAACAAGTCCTCTGGGACCATATCCTCAAGAGTCTGATCAAAGTCGGCCAGGGACAGTTCTTGCAGACCAATGAGGGCAGACAAAGCAGGAGAGGGAACTCCACTACTTTCACCGCTGGCGATGAGCTGCCGACTGTTTTTCTGAGTCAAAGGAATTTCATTTTCTTCCTCCTCGTCATCCACATTGGCAACACAAGCAGCACCCCCATTGGGATCAGCAACAGATGGAGCACCCACATTGGGATCAGCAGCGGATTGGGTACACCCATTGGGGTCAGCATCAGTAAATCCAGTCGCAAGCACTTCTTCAGTAGCAGGAACCGAGGTACCAGCGTCCCGATCCAAACTGGATACTCGCCGGAGGCGTCTTCTTTTCTTCTTCTGCTCATCAGCAGAAGGATCAGGCTGATTGGCTCGGCAAGGGCGCCTCGGGCGAGTACTGACAGGCTTCTGAGTATCCAAAGTCGTATCAGCCTCTAGGAGGGGCGCCACTAACAACGCCCCAGCAGGAGCAGCGTCGGAAGAATCCTCAGCCAGCAAATCAAGCATAGCGCTTATCTCTGCATCACTAGGGTTCAGGGGCACCTCAAAATGGACCTGCCGTTCGTCATCAGGAATCTCCCCAAGCGAGGCAACCAAGGCACTAACTTCTTCAACAGAGGGTCGCACTCTAAGGCCCGAACTGCCATCAGTGACAGGTAGATTCGACACAAAAAGGGTGAAGGCTTTGGGAGGAGGCAGGTTCCAGGCCGAGTATGCCACTGGAGCACCAACATTTGACACTTTGCCCCTAAGGATCATCTCTAGTCGGCTCACCAAGTCTGCAGAGGGAATTCTTCTGTTGGTAACCCGAGTTGAGTCGGCTAGCCCTCGATACAGATAAGTTGGGTATGCCCTGTCTTTCAATGGCTGAATATTCTTGAAAACAAAATCAGTAACCACGGCTTCAGCAGTCAGACCCCTCTCTTTCAGCAGTCCAACTTCAGCTAGCAACACACCTGCCTCAGCTACCTCCTGATCTGTGGGAGACTCGGTCCAGCTTGGGGTGCGAACGTCCGGCTGTCTTCCCGACCGGGAGGGGAGAGAGTTCCCATAATTCTCAACTATGAACCACTCCAAGCGCCATCCCTTGATACTGTCCTTGAGAGGGATCTCGAGATATTCAGTCTTCCTCCCGCGGCGCATCTCCAAGCTGGCACCCCTAACCAACTGATGTTGTCCCCCGGCCATCCCAGGGCGACAATGATACAAGTATTTCCACAACCCGAAATGTGGTAGCACGCCGAGAAAGGCTTCGCATAAATGAACAAAAATGGAGATTTGCAGGATAGAATTGGGGTTCAAATGAGTCAAATTAAGATGGTAGAAATCAAGGAGGCCGCGGAAAAAGGGAGAAATGGGAAGGCCAAGGCCGCGGAGAAGGAAAGGGGCATAAACAACGGACTCATGGGTATCCTCAGTCGGAACAGTAAACCCATGGCAAATCCGCCAAGAACAGAGTTCCCGCGGAGGAAGAACCCCGATAGATACGAGGTGGAGAAGTTCAGGCTCAGAAATGACGGACATGTGGTTACCTGCGAAAGGCAACTGGCTGTTGGGGTCGATTGGAGGAATCACCACAGCAGACGAACTCGAGGTCTTCCTCTTGGGCGCCATCTCGATTCTACCAGCGAGCGGAGTGGGAGGCGAATAGCAGAGAGGATTCGGAAGCGAGAAAGTAAGAACTAGGGCATGGAAAGCAAAGGCGGCTAAAAGCGCAACACTTATGGGATATTCTCGAGCCAGATACCGTTTCAAAAAGTGCCCAGTTAGCACCCGGCGGTTATTTCCAAAACCCCGGCGTGCCACGTGGTCACCCGGCAGTTATTTCCAGAACACCGGTGTGCCACCTCATCACTCGGCTATCATCCTCAAAGTGGCCCGCGCGGCCTGCTATCACTCGGCGTTACCTCTAAAACGCTGACGTCGCCCCCCAGTCACTCGGTGTTACCTCTAAAACGCTGATATCGTATTCAGTCGCTCGGCGTTACCTCTAAAACGCTGACGTCGCCCCCCAGTCACTCGGTGTTACCTCTAAAACGCCGATATCATCTCAAGTCGCTCGGCAGTTATCTCTAAAACTCCGACATTGTGTTCAGTCACTCGGCAGTTACTCTAAAGCGCCGACACCATCTACAAAGTTACTCGGCAGCTATTTCTGAAAGCATCAGTTTGATGCCCGAGTTATTCACTTACTGTCTCAAAGGAATTAGCTTCACAAATGAGCAGGACAATCATCAATGAGAAGCCAACATCATTCTTTCATTAGAGAGGAAGATAACATACTTACAAATCAACTCTTTATAAGTTGATACTTCCCTACTACTACTACATTACATTACTACTACTACTACACTACGCTATACTACTCTACACTACTAAATACTACTACATTATTCTAACTATACTATACTAATATCTAAAAGACCAGTGGCATCTAGCCACTGGCCCTGCTGCTACCGCCACCGTTGCCGCCCCTGGTGCTGCCCCTGCTGCTGCCGCCGCCGCTGCCGCCCCTGGTGCTGCCCCTGCTGCTGTCGCCGCGGTTGCCGTCCTTGCTGCTGCCGCCGCCGCCCTTGCCACTGCCGTCACCGTCATCGTCGCCACCGCTTCCGTCGTCGTCGTCGTCGCCGCCGCCGCCCTTGCCACTGCCGTCACCGTCACCGTCGCCACCGCTGCCGTCGTCGTCGTCCTTGTCCTCGCCGCCGCCGTCTGAGTCCTCCTCATCCGAGGAGTACTCCGACTCATCTGAGCCCTCGAGCCCGGAGCGCTCGACGGCCCGGATGTACGTCCAGACCTCCGCCGCGAGCCCCTGGGAGTCGTCTGAGTCGTCAGACGACTCACGCAGGGGGATGGGAGCCAGAGACCCCTCAGACTCAGAGGAGAACTCCTCCTCTGAGTACTCCGAGTCACCAAACTCCTCCGATGGAAGAGTTGGCTCACGCTTGCGTTTGTTGTTCTTGCCCATGGTGGAAGCAAAAGGGAGAGAAGAAAGGGAAGCAACAGAGAACAGCGAGAGATGTGAAAAAGCCAGAGAGACAATGGCGTTATTTATAGAAGGAGAAGGCAACCGCTCACCTCCAACCGCGGTCACTGAACAGTCGCAAAAGCATTCAATAAGCACTCCAACCCGTTTGAAGACGCGTCAGGCGGCTGACGCCGTTCCACGCAACACAACACCCACTGGAACTCCAGTCAACAGCGGGGAGGATATGATTACACCCGCCGTCACATCACATTACTACTCAGAAGCAGCCGGCTAAAACACTCAGCATACCAAGCCGTCCCTTGCCCACACCCATTGGGGGGGACGTCCAGGAATTACCGGTATATTTTTCAAAACGGTCACATCTGTGCAGGGCACGCAGTGAATACCTCAAGACAAAAATGAGATACCAGTAAGGATCAGAGGAAAGCCAAATATAGCCAGTGAAGTACAAAATATGGCCGACAGAAGCGACGTAAAGACTAGACAGAGAACGTCCATCAAACGTCCAATCAGTCGCAGAGCAAATAAATTGCACTACCTAGCAAGATATGGATGGATTGCGAACTCGGCTGCTAAAGACAAAATATATGCTGACCTCTGAAGCATAATATTGATGACATAATGCTGACCTCCAAAGCATAATGCGGATAGCTTCATGCCAATTTTTACAAACAGAAAGGATAATTTTCAGCAAAGAGACACAAAAGGAAGACCTTCGAATGGACTATCCTCAAAAATCCATTTGAAGGTCGGGGGCTACACCCATTGGGTGCACCTCCGGTGCACCCCATGAATTATCATTCCAAGCCAAGATAGTGCCGACTTCTAAGGCGTGGGACAAGATTAAAAGGCCGGCCCTCAACCAAAACGCAGGAGCACAAATGGAAATAATTTCTGGGGAAGACCTTCGAGTAGATTATTTTCTAAAATCTACTCGAAGCTCGGGGGCTACACCCATTGGGTGCACCTCCGGTGCACCCAATGAAGTTCGGAATCCTACAAATTGAAATGCCGACCTCTAAGGCACAAGCACGAAACAAAGCTTCGGTCTACGAGTGATCAAAGCAGGAGGAGACAATAAGAAGTCATTTTCTTCAAATCACCTGCAAGCTGGACCTGGGATCTTTGGGCTGATTACCTCTAAATTAACCCAAAGATCGGGGGCTTGTGGGGGATAGATATCCCCCGGGTCCACTAAAAGAGTAAAAGACCTCACGAAAGGCCCAAGGGCCCAATAAATCATAAGGTCATTCTTTCGTGGGCCTGGGGAGAGACAACCAGCAAAGCAGATCGACGTGAGGCCGGATTGGTGCAAACCCGGACGACCCACAACGTCGAGCGAGTGACCACAACAGAGATCCGACTTTCCCGCGTTGGAGCCCCCATGCAACGGAGCCATGCGAGGATAAGTCGGCAGGGCTCAGGGAGATAAACTCAAGCGGTTCACTATATTTTAGCTACACATTGTTATCATATCCACATGTATTGCCCCACGGTCGAGTATATAAGGCCTAGGGGGCACCCCTTCAGAACGATCGACCCTATTACTTAGCCACCCACATCAACTCTCTGCATTCTCAATTCAGAGAGCTCTCTTGTAACCTTGTCCACCAAGCATACTCACCAGGACGTAGGGTGTTACGCGTCTCTAAGCGGCCCGAACCTGCAAACATTGTCCACTGTCCCTCGTGCATCTGGCACGAACCATTTTGCTACAGTCGTCGACACCGTCCTACTCCTAAAAACACCTTGAGGGGCATCCCCGGGTGTGCGGTCGGACCCAAAACACCGACAGTTATCCCAGGTGGTCACTCCACGAACAGGTCCTTATGGAGAGGTACTCAGGAAAAAATATCCTAAGCCCCCTAAAGTATCACAAGATCATCAACATAATCAAGATAACAGTATCGTACCATAAATGTTCACATCATGTGCATTGATTAAAGTTAAGGCAATAACAAAATGCTAACCATGATAACCCAAAAGGTAAACAAGGATAAGGTAAATACAAACTAGTCAATCCTTAGGTTTAAATAATGTAATGCAGGACAGTGAATCCTAAAGTATGTAGGGCATAATAGGTCAGAGGACACTTGCCTTCACCAGGTTGTTGCTCAGGGAGCTCTCCAACAACACACTCAGGAACCTCGGACTACTCGTTGTCTAAATAAAGCGAGCATGCATTCAATACATTTGGAAAGTACAACTGAACAGCACACCAAACATGTACAAACATAGGAATACATCTTAAAAAGACACAATACTAAATAAGGGTTAATGAGATCAAAGTATAATATGAGTTATAACATAAACTAACTTCATTTAGAAATAGATTATTATTCCTTTAAGTATTGCCCACAATTACATAACCTAGTTCAATTTATTTTATTGTGACCTAAAAGTTAGACCAGGGATGAATCCATGTAATACACATTATTAATCTCACAAGATTAAACATGCTTTAATCTCTAGGGTTTTCCCTTTTTATTTTATTAAATAAACAAATCTAAACATATACTAGTTCATAGTTAACCATAAAATTAGAAAGCACAGAATGTAAATGGAACTAATTTATTTAAACAGAGAATAATCCTATGAACATTTTGCAATTTGAATCACTAAATTTGGAGTTCATATGTAAAAGATATGAAATAAACAAGTTTGGAAGTTTGAAATACAAAATTAAACCCTAATCTGTAATTATTTAAAAGGATAGGGTTTGTTTGTAATAACTCAGGGACCTGCGCGTAAAGTGTAAGGACGGCAAGTTCTATTCGCAGAAAACCGAGGGGGTCTTAAGCAAATCGACCATCGCGAAAGGGTATCCTGGCTTCTCGGCCATCTGATCGGGAACGGACGCCCGAGATTAGAAGCGGGCGCGAGGGATCGGACGTGAGGACTGACTGGTGGGTCCCACCGTCAGCGGCCCGGGTATCTCTGGTGCGAGATGCGAGCGCGGGCGCTCTCTTGCGGGCGGGGCCCACGGGTCGGCGACTCTGACCATCGGGAGGGGAAACGGCGGGAGTCTGACAAACGGGGCCACGGGGAGGTCGGGCCCGCTAGTCAGCGATCGAGGGCACGCGCAGGCGCGACATCGCGTGCGCGCGCTGACAGACGGGGCCCTCCGGGCAGTGACCAAGAACGGGGAAAGAAAGGGGGAGGCTGACGGGCGGGTCCTCCTTGTCAAGACCGTCGTCGATCTCGGTAGCGTGCACGGCGCGAGCGCCATGGCCGGAGCCGGCGACTCCGCGCGGGCGAAGAAGGCACGGGGCGGCCGCGGTTGGCCGGGCGATCTCGGTTTGATGGCGCGGGACCGGTACCGACGACCACCGGCGACTAATCGACGGGACAGAGAAAATGGGGGAGAGAGAAGAGAAGGTCCGGCGGGGAATTTCACCTTGGGTGGGGCAGGAACGAGGGCGAGGCTGGGCCTGACGTTGGCGGAGCACGATCGTGGACAGCGGCCGAGCTCTACCGGCAACGAATTCGGGCGCAGGGGGCCTGGCGACGGGGAAGCTCCGGCGAGCTTGAAGAACGGGCGCGCGCAACTCGGGTGAGTGGGCAGAGGCAAAATGAGTGAGGCAGGGGGGAAGTGGGGGTGTGCGGGGACTTGTAGAGGGGGTCGGGGTACCGGTTTGGAGCTAGGTGGTGACGTGGGCGCGACGATCTCGGCGTGCATGCGCGCGGTCCGCGCAGGTGAGCGGTTGAAGGAGGGGGAGGGACTGGCGAGCGGGGCCCGTGGGACAGCGGCACAGACGCACGAGTGCACGACAGGCCAAAGCGTCGATAGGGCGACCCCACCGAAGTGAGAGGGAGGAAGGGAAGAGGGGCGCAGGTCGGCGCCGATAGGCGGGGCCCGCCTGTCAGAGACCGAAGGCGTGCGGGCGCGGCTGGGCTTAGTGGGCCGACTGGGCTGCCTTTTCCTTTTTATTTTTCTCTAGATTTTCTAATTCCTTTTCTATTTCTTTTCTTTAGGGTTTCCAATTCCAAATTCAAATTAGGTTTCAAATTCAAATAAATTCAAACATGTGCAACAATTCAAAGAATAAATAAGCTCAACATGATGCAACATGTCATGACTCATAATGTTTTGGCAAAAATAAATAATTAAATCCCCCTAACTTTAAGCTAATTCTACCTAAAAGGGAAAAAAGGAGAGAGAATCTAGAGAGAGATAGAACCTAGGGTGAGAGAGAAAAGAGTAACACATGAATTTGGGTGGTCATTAGAAATAAATTTTATACCCCAAATTCAGGGTGTTACAACACACCCAAAAACTAAATACCACCACCACAAGATTATGTTGAGAGACAACTCACTATCTGTGTACCACCTTACAATCCAAGCATGTTCATTTATCATCTCTTCTTGTGAGTACAAAGTCAATCTAACAGATGGGAACGAAACAAGAAGAAGAACTAAGGCAAAATAACGAGACATGTGAGAAATAGTGGCACTCAACATGTCTTGTCAACTGTCTCGTCACTCGTTTTGAGCAAGTGTATTCACTACAGGAAACGCATAAATTTTCGTGGGCCAGGCTATTTTCGTCGGCCGGCCCACGAAAATACAATGTTATTTTCGTCGGCCAGCGTGACTGACGAAAATGTGGTCTATTTTCGTGGGCCAGTGAATATTTTCGTGGGCAGGCCCACGAGAATACGAAAGGTATTTTCGTCGGCCTCGGGACCGACGAAAATGTGGGTTATTTTCGTCGGCCGCAGCCAGGCCGACGAAAATAAGTGGGGTATTTTCGTCGGCCTCAGCCAGGCCGACGAAAATAAGTCATTAACCGGCCTCTATTTTCGTCGGCCTTAATGAGGCCAACAAAAATGAGGCCCGTTAATCGTCCATCCGGCCTCAGCGCGCATCTTCTCGCTCTCGCTCGTCCATCTCTAGCAGCGCCGCCGCCCGCCCGCCCTCGCCGCGCTCGCCCCGCTCTCAACCCGCCCTCGCCGCGCTCGCCGTGCCCGCCCGCCATCGCCGCGCCGCCCGCGCCCCGCCTGAGCGCGCCGCCGCACGCGGCCCTCACGCCCTCGCCACGCCGCCCGCCCGTGAAGAAGGGAGCCCGTGGCCGCCGTCGCGAAGAAGGGAGCATGTCGTCCGTCCACGCCGCGCCCGCCATCCGTCGACGCCGCCCTCGTTCCCCGTGGTGAGCCTCCCCGTCTCCCTTCTTCATTTGATGCACATGGCGGCCGTGGCGGCCGTGACGGCCGCGACGGCCGTTAACCATTATACAGATTGTTAAGGCGGTGGTGAACTGGTGATTTACAGCTAGCTTATCTTATCCAATGTATCGCTTGTTTCTGATTGTGCAATATATAAGCGGTCAATTCTGTGTCAATTTGTTGTGCATTGCATGCATGCATGTAGAGTATGCATCGGCATCACTACTTGAGCAGCTCTGTTGCAGTGTTGTAAGTTAAAGACACAATGTACGTGCACCATTCACATACGTAGTTTTTGCTTTTGTCCTGATAACACACAATTTTGTTAGCCATATACAATTATTATATTTTTCTTGGTTTTGTTTTTCTGATTGCAGTGTGCATCATTCTTCATTAGTAATCTCATTGTGATACAGTTGCTTAATTGGTTTTTTATAGTGAAGAGTGCATGCTAGATCAGTGATCATCAGTGATCAGTGCCTCATTATCCTCAATGTCTCATTCTATTATCTTAATTTTAGAGTTTAGTTTAATGTTTAGAGTTTAGTTTTAATCGTTAACCGTAGCGAACTGTATGCGTCACCCGTTCGGGAACGACGAACGTCACATTGGCTTGTGAGGTTCGTCGTTCCGGAATTGTCCACGTATTTTGGACAGCCTGAGAGTGTAGGTCGATGCTTGTGATTTATGACATGTGCCTTACGATTAATGCGGAATTTCGGTTGTGTAACCCAGTTGTTCTCCAACATACCATGTTTAGGCGTGTGCTTGGAGAGCAGCGGGGTTATGCTGCCGAAATTTCGTGGCAATCGTAGGCTACACGTCACAAATCACAAGCATCGGCCTACACTCTTGGGTGGGTTTAGGGCCTTTACCTAATAGGGAGTTCACCTAAGCCACGGACGATCGTTGATGTTCTTTGTCTTTTGTTTAGCCTTTGAAATGGACGGTGATCGGAGGGTGATGTATGACGGGTGGAGAAAGGATGGGGCACATTCGAATGAATGGATGGGTGTAACAAAGGCTTTTCTTGAGCACGCTTTCAAAGATGCAACTGGTCGTCTAGTGAAGTGTCCTTGCAATCGCTGCGAGAACAAGTGGCCTCAGAAGAAGGAAGAAATGGAGAAACACCTTTGCAAAAGTGGGTTTATGCCGAACTACCTTGTATGGTACCGGCATGGAGAGTCTATTAGACACGTTGACGCGGAGGTGGAACTTGATGACGATCATGATAGGATGGACGACATGTTGCATGATCTTGGTAGGGATGTTGAAATGAACGCTGAGGAGCCGGGGCAGCTTCCATGCGATGCTCAGGAATTCTTCCGGCTACTCGCCACGGGAGAAGAGAGACTGCACGAGCACACTCAGATGTCAGTTCTTGGGACTCTCACAAGACTAATGGCAATAAAGTCGAAGCACAACATTTCAAACAGTGCTTACAACGACATCGTCCAACTGATGGGCGAGGTTCTCCCGGAGAATCATAAGTTGCCAAAGAATATGTACTTCGCAAAGAAGATGTTGGCTGGTCTTGGGATGACATATGAGAAGATCGACGTGTGTCCCAACAGTTGCATGCTATTCTTTGAGGAGGATGACAAGCTGGACCGTTGTAAGCATTGTGAAGCTTCTAGATATGTCGAGGTGACAAATGATGAGGGTGAATTGGTAGTTACGAAGGTCGTAGCTAAGCAACTTCGTTGGTTGCCCATCATTCCTCGGCTTTCAAGGTTGTTCCTCAACAAGGAAATAGCTCTGCATATGACGTGGCCAAAGAATGGTGTACGTCTCGTCACTGATCCAGACATAATGGTCCATCCGTCGGACGGTGATGCGTGGAAGGCATTTGACGAGTTTGATCCCGAATTTGCAAATGACCCTAGGAGTGTACGGCTTGGTCTATCGACGGACGGATTCACACCTTTCAATACCAGTGCAAGCCCTTACTCGTGTTGGCCTGTCTTCATTGTGCCATATAATCTTCCTCCTGAGTTGGTCAATAAAGAAGAGTTCATGTTCCTTGCACTAGTCATCCCAGGCCCCGAGCATCCAGGGCCAAACCTGAATATGTTTGTTCGCCCTTTAATTGAAGAGCTGAAACAATTGTGGAGAGGTGTGAAGGCTTATGACAGCCATACTGAAAAGGAGTTTACCATGCGCGCTGCTTATTTGTGGTCAGTGCATGATCTACTGGCGTATGGAGATTGGTCTGGATGGTGTGTTCATGGTCGGTTGTGCTGTCCCATATGTATGAATGATACGGATGCATTCAGATTGAAGCATGGTGGGAAAGTGTCATTCTTTGATGCTCATCGACGTTGGACTCCATTCAAGCATGATTTCAGGAATTCGCTTACTGCATTCAGAAGTGGAGCCAAAATCAGAAATGGGCCACCAAAGAGGCAAACTGCACCGCAGATAATGGCATGGCATGTGTCACACCCGGTTTTAGAAGGCAAACCGAATGCGAACCATGTACGTGCCAGGATCAGTTATTCACGTACACAGCAGTTACATAACATGGACATCATCACACAGTGCTCAAATAGTATTAAAAAGGGGAAATAATAGTCGATTACATCATACGTCTGAGACGTCCATATAGTTCTTACAATAAATCAAAGTGCGAAAACGAAACGTAGATAACCGCGGCCTTCACAGGCAGCCGACTGGGGGTTGCCGCTAACCCACGCCTAGAACTCGTCGTAGTCTTGGAACTCCTGGAAGTCTCCTTCCACAGCTTCATCTTCTCCTGAGCAGTGGTTGCAATGCTGACAACCTGGGGGGGGTTTGGTGTGTAGAGCAAGGGTGAGTACACATCAACATACTCAGCAAGCATCCCGTTTGGCTGTAGTGGACTAGCTTTATGTGGGGATAAGTCAAGCAGTTGCTTTTAGTTGGTCAGGTTATTACTTACTAGTAGAAAGCCAGGTTTTAACATTAACCCAAGTTATTAGCCCAATGTATCCTTTCCAAACGGAAAGAATACCGCTTACCAGCACCATAATCATAACCAGAATCATCAATCTCATTGCCACCTGTACCAAAATATCTCTGATCAAGTATCACTAATCTCTGGAGCTCCCTTGGCCGCTCATAACCGCGAGCACGGCTGATATATCAGTTTCATAACACTCTGCAGAGGTTGCGCACTTTACCCACAAGCCGTGATTCCCTCTTGCCTCGGGCTGATCAAACCCTTAAACACTACCAAGGTGAATAGGCAGGGTCTCACTACGTAGCCTTTACAAAGATTCCCCGGAGCTGTAGCCACCCGTTAGGTTTCCTAAATGTACCGCACTCCTCCCCAAGGGACAAATCAACCTTGGCAGAGCGAGCCGCATACACCGAGCCCCATTGACGGCACAACGGCTAAGCGAACTACACCCCGGTTCCTCCAATTATTCAGCTAAGGGCGTCCCATTCCACCCTCATGGTTGCACTGTTTTCCCGGGCGGTCATCCATTGAACAGGTCCTTACGGAGAGGCACTCGAGAAACCGCTCGAGTCCCCTTGAAAGTCACAAATATAATCATAAATAAGAAGGGAAAACAGCGTATCATAGATAATCACATCATGTTCATTGATCAGAGTTGAGCAATAGCATCAGACTAAGCAGTAATAATCCGACCCAAATAGGTAAACAAGGACATGGATAACAAAAGCTAGTCAATCCTTAGGTATAAATGTGTAATGCGGGAGGTGAATTAAAGAATGAATAGGACAGAGATAGGTCAAAGGACACTTGCCTCCACCAACCGACTGCTGCTCAGGGGCTTCTCCTGCGAATTCCTCGGGCTCTTCGACCGGATCGTTCTCTATGCGAGCGCAAACATACATACATCCACATATTTAATATAAAAGAACAGTACACCATACAAGGGAACAGGTAAAACGAATATGCATCAAGTATGACATTTGACATCGCATTTGTTATGGTTAGAAAGAAACGGGAAAGATCTCGCAGGGGGTTAAAGTTTATGCACTAATGATCAGTTACAATTGGTTCTTAACAAAAGAATTCTGTTATATATATACTAATGGAAACCTAATCATTTTAGGTTGATCAACATTGCACGAGATAAACAATTAACTACGTGAATCAATAGCATAACGGAATTTTAAATTAAACTTCCTATTTTCCATAGCATGAACAATGATTAGCCTACCTAAAATAAGGTAATCATGATCACAGAAAGTAAATAAAATAAAATAAAAAAAAATAAAAAAAAAACAGGGGGGGCGGTTGAACCGGCCCTAGGGCGGTTGAACCGGCCCTAGGCTGGGCGGCCGAGCTGGGCGGCCGGGGCGGCCGAATGCGGGGGAGGGCGGCTGAGCCGGCCGGTTGAACCGGCGGCCAGGGCGGCTGAACCGGCCCTGCGCAGGGGGCGCGGCCAGGGGCCAGGCGGGCGGGCCAGGCGCGGCCAGCGGCCGGCTGGGGCTGGCCGGGGCGCGGCTGGGCGCGGCTGGGGCCGGCCAGGGCGCGGCCAGGCGGCCGGAGGCGCGGCCAGGGCAGCCGAGCGGCCGGGCGGGGCTGGGGGCGGCCGGCGCGGCCAGGGGCGGCCGGGCAGGGAGGGGGGAGAGGAGGGGAGATGGGAGGGAGGAGAGGGAGGAGAGAGGGGGGGGGCGGCTCACCGGCGTCGGGGAGCGACGGCGAGGGGCGGCCGGCGGCAGGGGGCGGCGGCGGCTTAGGGCAGGGGTAGGGGATGGCGGCTAGGGAGAGAGAGGGAAAATGAGAGGGAGAGAGAGGGGAATTGGGGAAAAAGGGGAGGTGGGGGGCGGCTGGGCCTTCCATGGCCCAAGAGGGGGGGCGCGCAGGGGCTTGGGCCGGCCGGGGTCGGCCCACGGCGCGGGAGAGAGAGAAAAAAAGGAGAGAGAAAGAGAAAGAGAAAGAAAGAAAAGATTTTCTTCTTATTTTCGAAATCCGGTCTTTCTAGATGAATGCATTTGCACTTTCAAACAATCAAAGAATGCATAGTTCGGCATGGTGCATCAAACAACATAAAGTATTTTTAGAGTTTTTCTTACACGGGAAATACAAACCGAATCCCGCTAAAACTTTGGAAAAGGTCAAGGTTTAGCGAGGGGAAAAAGAAAAAGAAAAGGTAACGCCCGAATTTTGGCGAGTAAAGAAAAGAAAAAATTCAACTGCAAAAATTTGGGGCGTTACAAACCTATCCCCCTTAAAAGAATCTCGCCCTCGAGATTCAGGGCTGGCTAGCAAAGAGCTCTGGGTACTTGGCCATCAAATCATCTTCACGCTCCCAGGTTGCTTCCTCCTCAGAGTGGTGACTCCATCTGACTTTGCACATTCTGATGGTCTTCCTTCGGGTGACTCTATCTGCAACCTCAAGGATCTGAGCTGGCTTCTCAACATAGGTCAAGTCCTCCTGGACTTCCAGACCTTCCACTGGCAACTGCTCTTCTGGCACACGCAAGCACTTCTTCAACTGAGACACATGAAAGACATCATGCACAGCTGACAAATTCTCTGGCAGACTGAGCTGATAGGCCACTTCTCCACGCTTTGAGAGAATTTGATACGGACCAATGTAGCGGGGTGCTAGCTTGCCTTTGATTCCGAACCTTCTGACTCCTCTGATCGGTGACACTTTCAGATAGACAAAGTCTCCGACTTCAAAACTCAGCTCTCTTCTTCTTGTGTCTGCATAGCTTCGCTGCCTCGATTGCGCTATCTTCAGATTCTCTCGGACCATCTTGATGTTCTCTTCAGCTTCGAGCAAAATGTCTGGCCCAAACACTTGCTTTTCTCCAGGCTGATCCCATTGCAACGGAGTTCTGCAACTCCTTCCATAGAGCGCTTGAAATGGTGACATCTTCAAACTGGCCCGATAACTGTTGTTATAGGAAAATTCTGCATAAGGCAATCGCTTGTCCCATCCGGACTGATCTTGCAACGCACAGGCTCTCAACATGTCTTCGAGAATTTGATTGGTTCTTTCGGTCTGGCCATCTGTCTGCGGATGATAAGCTGAACTGAAATTTAGATGTGTGCCCAAGGCTTCATGCAACTGCTGCCAGAAATGAGAGGTGAACTGCGTTCCTCTGTCTGACACTATCTTCTTTAGCACACCATGAAGACAAACGATCCGAGACATATACAGTTCTGCCAATACTGCACTGCTGTAGGTGGTCTTGACAGGTATGAAGTGGGCTGACTTGGTCAAACGGTCCACCACTACCCAAATAGAATCGTAGCCGGCTCGAGTGCGAGGCAATCCGACTATGAAATCCATACCGATTTCATCCCATTTCCACTGAGGGATCTGCAACGGTTGCAACAATCCAGCTGGTCTCTGGTGCTCTGCCTTAATTCTTCGACAACTATCGCACATAGCCACATGCTCTGCGATTTCCCTCTTCATTCCGTACCACCAGAATTTCTTCTTCAGATCCTGATACATCTTCTCACTGCCAGGGTGAATCGAATAAGCTGTCTCATGAGCTTCCTTGAGAATCAACTCTCTAATAGACTGGACATTGGGAACACACAAGCGGTCTTTGAACCATATCACGCCTTCTGCATCTTCTCGAAAATCTTTGCCTCTGCCATCTAGAATCAGTCGCCGAATCTCACTGATCTTCTCATCATTCTTCTGCGCTTCTTTGATTTCTCGCTCCAAGGTAGGTTCCAATTCAACTATGACTCCTCGCGAATTGTTCAGAAATCCGAGACTCAACCTGTCGAACTCCTTGGCCAACTCATAAGGCATCGGACGAGCGACCATCAGATTGACTTGACTCTTTCTGCTCAAAGCATCTGCCACTACGTTTGCTTTGCCTGGATGGTAGTGGATCTCCAACTCATAGTCTTTGATCAACTCTAACCATCTTCGCTGCCTCATGTTCAATTCTGACTGAGTGAATATGTACTTCAGACTCTTGTGATCTGTGTAAACATCGCATTTCTGTCCATACAGATAGTGCCTCCATGTCTTCAGTGCGTGAACCACTGCTGCCAACTCTAGATCATGGATTGGGTAATTCTTCTCATGAACCTTCAGCTGTCGGGACGAGTAAGCCACAACTTTTCCCTCTTGCATCAACACGCATCCCAAACCTGTGTAACAAGCATCACAGTACACAGAGAAGGGCTTGTGCACATCAGGCAAGACTAGGACAGGCGCTGTTGTCAACTTCTCTTTCAGCGCTTCAAAGGCTTCTTGGCATTTCTGGGTCCACTTGAACTCAACCTTGTTGCCTAGCAACGCTGTCATTGGTTTCGCAATCTTCGAAAACCCTTCAATGAATCGCCGATAATATCCGGCCATTCCAATGAAGCTCTTGATTCCTCGGGCATCCGTTGGCGCTTTCCAGTTCAGAATGTCTGCCACTTTCTTCGGATCCACAGCCAATCCTTCTTTGTTGATTATGTGACCCAAGAACAGGACTTCACTGATCCAGAACTCACACTTGCTCAACTTTGCATACAACTGGTGCTCTCGCAATCTCTGCAATACCATCCTCAAATGATCTGCATGCTCTTCTTCGCTTTGAGAATAAACCAGAATGTCATCAATGAATACCACCACAAACTTATCAAGGTAATCCATGAATACACTGTTCATCAAGTTCATAAAGAATGCTGGTGCATTGGTCAAACCAAAAGACATCACTGTGAACTCATATAAACCATACTTGGTAATGAATGCCGTCTTCGGAATGTCCGAAGGTCGGATCCTGAGCTGATGATAACCTGACCTCAGATCAATCTTGGAGAACACACTGGCTCCTCTCAACTGGTCAAACAGATCTTCTATTCTGGGCAAGGGATACTTGTTCTTGATCATGACTTCATTCAAAGCTCGATAATCGATACACATCCTTTTGGTGCCATCTTTCTTCTCCACAAACAGGACAGGGGCGGCCCAAGGCGAGGTGCTTGGCCGGATGTAACCTTTCTCTGACAGCTCATCAATCTGCTTCTTAAGCTCAACCAACTCTGGTCCAGATATTCTGTAAGCTCTCTTAAAGATAGGGGCGGTTCCAGGAAGAAGCTCTATAGCAAACTCAACTTTCCGCTCTAGTGGCATACCCGGTAAGTCCTTTGGAAACACATCTGGGAATTCAGACACAACCTTGGTACTCTCAATCGGGTCTGCTTCACTGCTATCGACAGCCATCTGATAACAACTTCCTTTCTTTGGCTCAGGCGGGACTAACTCGGTCACCACTTCCTCTCCTAGTGGGGACACCAACTTGATTGTCCTTTTATCACAACTGATAACTGCCTGATACTTATCTAGCCAATTCATCCCTAGGATGACATCTATTCCCTGAGTACCCATTACTATAAGGTTGGCGGGAAACGCTATCCCCCTTATTTCCACACTTACATTCAAACATATGCTATCAGCTCGAATTCTACCACCGGCTGAGTCAATTTGAATGGGGGTTGACATGGTAGTAATTGGAAGATTATGTGCTTCTACCCATGATGCAGTAATAAAAGAATGCGTTGCTCCAGTATCAAATAACACTTCTGCAATATGGGAATCGACTGGGAACATACCTACTGTCATGCCGGGGGTCTCCTGAACTGCTTCAGCCTCCAAGTGGTTCAGCCTTCCATGATTATAGCGCTGCTGAGGGCGGTTGCCTGATCCAGGCTGGGACACATTCTGCTTTGCTGGGGCATTGGGGCCTGACTGCTGCTGGGCTGCCTTCTTCGGACATTGCATCACCCAGTGGCCTTGCTCTCCACAGTGGAAACATGCTCTGTTTCCAACCTGAGCTGGTGCTACCTGATTGCTCTGCTGAGTTGCGGGGGCAGGAAGACGAGGTGTCTGCTGATTCTGCCTCTGAAACTGACCTCCTGATTGATTGCTCTGACGGTTCTGATACTGATGCTGAGGATACTGCCTTTGGAACTGCTGATACTGCTGACGCTGCTGATGCTGCTGAGGCTGCTGATGCTGCTGAGGTGGACGCTGGTTCTGCCTGAACTGCTGAGGTTGATTGCCTGAAAAACGAGGACGGCTGCTGCTTCCAGGCTGGGGTCCACTGATCTTGCGCTTACGATCCTCCATCTCCTTACGCTTCCTTTCTGTCATGATTGCTCTGTCAATCAGGTGCTGGAATGTCGGGAAGGTATGGTTCATCAGCTGATACTGCAGAGGGTCAACCAAGCCTCTCAGAAAACGGTACTGCCGCTTCGCGTCGGTGTTGACATCCTCGGGAGCATAGCGAGACAACTGCAGAAACCTGTCTCGATACTCACTGACAGATGATGACCCTTGCTTAAGGGCCAGGAACTCCTCCTTCTTCACTGTCATCAGACCTGCAGGAACATGGTACTGACGAAAGCTACCTCTGAACTCTTCCCAGGTGATGGCATCGGGGTTAGCATGGGTGGCGAGGTAAGACTCCCACCAGGATTGGGCTGCTCCTCTCAACAGACGGGGACCATACAAGACTTTCTCCCTGTCATCACACTGAGCGGTATGCAACTCCCGCTCCACAGTGCGCAGCCAATCTTCAGCATCCATGGGGTCAGAAGAGTGAGCGAACGTTGGGGGATGACCTCTCATGAACTCAGCACGCTTGTCTCTAGGCATCTGAGGCATCTGAGGCTGGGGTGGCGCTTGCTGCTGCTGCTGCTGCTGCTGAATGGCGGCCAGAGTCTGACCGATGGCCTGAACTGCTTGAGTCTGCATCAGAAACATCTGCTCGATGGACATCGGGGGCGGGGGCGGCAGCTGCTGCTGATGGGGCGCCTCATCCTGCGGAGCGGCTTGCTCCTGCTGAGCACGCCTTCCTCCTCTGCGCCTGTTCTCTGACATCTGCAGAACGCAACCACACATCAGAACTGATCTGGCAAATCTTGCAGCATAAGAAAAGAGTATAGAATTCTTCAACAGCACTGAACAGATGAGCATCTTCACTGATCTCCAACACAGACCACACAGCTTCTCAGATAAAGAGGAAAGTAGAATAAAGGTTTCCCAACTATATAACTAACTCCATTAACATAATAGGTAGACCAAAATGCAGGGGATACCCAAACTCTGGTGACAGTCATTACAAAGATCCAAACCAAACATAGTTCATCATGACAAACATGAATGCACAGGATATAGCAAACTACCCTGTCTAACTAAGACTGACTAAAACCGAGACTAACGCTAAGACTGAAGCTTCTATGTATATATATTTCGTATTAATTACAAGATCCAACTCTAACGATCTATGGTTCTAGATTTATCTTGGTCTTGCAGTCGGGATTGCCATAAGACTGGAGTCCATGTCGAGGTGAGCGGTACGGGTGCTGAGTCCCAACGGGAGCGGGGGAACCATCATCCAAGTGACGACGCTCTGCGCGCTCAGCCCGCAGCAGGGCGATCTCAGCACAAGCCCTACCCAGCTCGTCTAGTGCATGGTCCAGCTCCGTGTTTAGCACGGTGGCTAGGTTGACTGTGCTGCTCAACCTAGGATTGTCCTCACCAGCAGGTGAAACAATCACGCCTCCTGTGCTGCCAGATGGACGGCGGGGGTAATACTTCAGATCGAGACCGTCAGCTACCCCACCGAGAACCGAGCAGTAGTGCGAAAGCGCACGCCGTGCAGCATCCTGCATGGCTGCCTCAGCTGAGTCCCGCTCAGAGATAGAATAGTGCTCTGAGCAAGCCTCCGCGCCCTGGAGACTGTTCTCCGGACGGCGCACCAAGCAGGTCGCCTCCCAGCGGTCCGGGTAGACCCCGCGACTATGCTGGTAGACCACACAGCGATACTCGATGGACCAAGTACGCCGGTCAAGTGCCCGACGTAGCAGGGTGTCGAGCGCGTCGTGGAAGTGACACCCGCGAGCAGCGTCGCGAGTGATGGGTCGAGCAACCCATCCTTCCGGCTCATGGTCAGCAGAGAAGTCGATGTCGTGGCTCAAGCTGTTGTCGCCATCTCCGTCGTCTGGGTCTCCTCCAGTAGCTACTCCAGAAGCTGGGGCGCCCAGTGGTGGTGCAGGGGGCGCCTCCAGGGGAAGCACAGGGGAGCAGCTCCTCACAGACTCTATCTCCTGTTGGAGCGAGAAGGAAGAGCCCTGCTGCTCCTGTCGTCGACGTTCCTGCTCCTCATGCAGGCGGTGGTGCAGTCTCTCCAAGTGGCTGGACTGTCCGGCCACGGGACGGCGAAGCGGACGCTCAGCAAGGCGGGAGGGTAAGAAGGGGATGACGGACTTTCGTGCAGTGTGTCTAAGTCGAGCCATCTACAAAAGACATCGCAAGCAAAAGGGTGAGAACAGAATTAATATGACCAGCAGATAATGAATCATAAATAAATGAAGGATCAGAATAAAACAAAATTTTCAGCAAGGCGTAATATATAGTAGAACATAGGTTTGGTCAGTAGGACCAACTTTTGAAGGGATACCAAAGTCAAGGCAGGGACAGAGGTCTATAGTCCTTAGAACGACCATTCTACTCTAGGTTAACGGTCCTACAGTCAGCACGGCTTTGATACCACTTATGTCACACCCGGTTTTAGAAGGCAAACCGAATGCGAACCATGTACGTGCCAGGATCAGTTATTCACGTACACAGCAGTTACATAACATGGACATCATCACACAGTGCTCAAATAGTATTAAAAAGGGGAAATAATAGTCGATTACATCATACGTCTGAGACGTCCATATAGTTCTTACAATAAATCAAAGTGCGAAAACGAAACGTAGATAACCGCGGCCTTCACAGGCAGCCGACTGGGGGTTGCCGCTAACCCACGCCTAGAACTCGTCGTAGTCTTGGAACTCCTGGAAGTCTCCTTCCACAGCTTCATCTTCTCCTGAGCAGTGGTTGCAATGCTGACAACCTGGGGGGGGTTTGGTGTGTAGAGCAAGGGTGAGTACACATCAACATACTCAGCAAGCATCCCGTTTGGCTGTAGTGGACTAGCTTTATGTGGGGATAAGTCAAGCAGTTGCTTTTAGTTGGTCAGGTTATTACTTACTAGTAGAAAGCCAGGTTTTAACATTAACCCAAGTTATTAGCCCAATGTATCCTTTCCAAACGGAAAGAATACCGCTTACCAGCACCATAATCATAACCAGAATCATCAATCTCATTGCCACCTGTACCAAAATATCTCTGATCAAGTATCACTAATCTCTGGAGCTCCCTTGGCCGCTCATAACCACGAGCACGGCTGATATATCAGTTTCATAACACTCTGCAGAGGTTGCGCACTTTACCCACAAGCCGTGATTCCCTCTTGCCTCGGGCTGATCAAACCCTTAAACACTACCAAGGTGAATAGGCAGGGTCTCACTACGTAGCCTTTACAAAGATTCCCCGGAGCTGTAGCCACCCGTTAGGTTTCCTAAATGTACCGCACTCCTCCCCAAGGGACAAATCAACCTTGGCAGAGCGAGCCGCATACACCGAGCCCCATTGACGGCACAACGGCTAAGCGAACTACACCCCGGTTCCTCCAATTATTCAGCTAAGGGCGTCCCATTCCACCCTCATGGTTGCACTGTTTTCCCGGGCGGTCATCCATTGAACAGGTCCTTACGGAGAGGCACTCGAGAAACCGCTCGAGTCCCCTTGAAAGTCACAAATATAATCATAAATAAGAAGGGAAAACAGCGTATCATAGATAATCACATCATGTTCATTGATCAGAGTTGAGCAATAGCATCAGACTAAGCAGTAATAATCCGACCCAAATAGGTAAACAAGGACATGGATAACAAAAGCTAGTCAATCCTTAGGTATAAATGTGTAATGCGGGAGGTGAATTAAAGAATGAATAGGACAGAGATAGGTCAAAGGACACTTGCCTCCACCAACCGACTGCTGCTCAGGGGCTTCTCCTGCGAATTCCTCGGGCTCTTCGACCGGATCGTTCTCTATGCGAGCGCAAACATACATACATCCACATATTTAATACAAAAGAACAGTACACCATACAAGGGAACAGGTAAAACGAATATGCATCAAGTATGACATTTGACATCGCATTTGTTATGGTTAGAAAGAAACGGGAAAGATCTCGCAGGGGGTTAAAGTTTATGCACTAATGATCAGTTACAATTGGTTCTTAACAAAAGAATTCTGTTATATATATACTAATGGAAACCTAATCATTTTAGGTTGATCAACATTGCACGAGATAAACAATTAACTACGTGAATCAATAGCATAACGGAATTTTAAATTAAACTTCCTATTTTCCATAGCATGAACAATGATTAGCCTACCTAAAATAAGGTAATCATGATCACAGAAAGTAAATAAAATAAAATAAAAAAAATAAAAAAAAACAGGGGGGGCGGTTGAACCGGCCCTAGGGCGGTTGAACCGGCCCTAGGCTGGGCGGCCGAGCTGGGCGGCCGGGGCGGCCGAACGCGGGGGAGGGCGGCTGAGCCGGCCGGTTGAACCGGCGGCCAGGGCGGCTGAACCGGCCCTGCGCAGGGGGCGCGGCCAGGGGCCAGGCGGGCGGGCCAGGCGCGGCCAGCGGCCGGCTGGGGCTGGCCGGGGCGTGGCTGGGCGCGGCTGGGGCCGGCCAGGGCGCGGCCAGGCGGCCGGAGGCGCGGCCAGGCGGCCGGGCGCGGCCAGGGCAGCCGAGCGGCCGGGCGGGGCTGGGGGCGGCCGGCGCGGCCAGGGGCGGCCGGGCAGGGAGGGGGGAGAGGAGGGGAGAGGGGAGGGAGGAGAGGGAGGAGAGAGGGGGGGGCGGCTCACCGGCGTCAGGGAGCGACGGCGAGGGGCGGCCGGCGGCAGGGGGCGGCGGCGGCTTAGGGCAGGGGTAGGGGATGGCGGCTAGGGAGAGAGAGGGAAAATGAGAGGGAGAGAGAGGGGAATTGGGGAAAAAGGGGAGGTGGGGGGGGGCGGCTGGGCCTTCCATGGCCCAAGAGGGGGGGCGCGCAGGGGCTTGGGCCGGCCGGGGTCGGCCCACGGCGCGGGAGAGAGAGAAAAAAAGGAGAGAGAAAGAGAAAGAGAAAGAAAGAAAAGATTTTCTTCTTATTTTCGAAATCCGGTCTTTCTAGATGAATGCATTTGCACTTTCAAACAATCAAAGAATGCATAGTTCGGCATGGTGCATCAAACAACATAAAGTATTTTTAGAGTTTTTCTTACACGGGAAATCCAAACCGAATCCCGCTAAAACTTTGGAAAAGGTCAAGGTTTAGCGAGGGGAAAAAGAAAAAGAAAAGGTAACGCCCGAATTTTGGCGAGTAAAGAAAAGAAAAAATTCAACTGCAAAAATTCGGGGCGTTACAGCATGCTTGTCTGAAGCAAGGAGAAAATGATAGGTTCCAAGGCTACGGGGAGGACCACAACTGGACCCATATTTCATCAATATGGGAGCTTCCGTATGCAAAAGCCTTGATCATGCCGCACAACATAGACTTGATGCACCAAGAGCGTAACGTCGCTGAAAGCATCATAAGCACATGTTTCGATGTGACTGATAAAAAGAAAGATAATACGAAGGCAAGAAAAGACATGGCTGAAATTTGTAAGAGACCGATGCTCGAGTTGAAAGTAAGCGATAAAGGGCATGAGAGTAGCCGCGAGTTGATTACTGCCTCAAGCTAGATGAAAGGAAAGAAATATTTAAGTGGTTGAAGAATATGAAATTTCCAGATCGATATGCGGCAAATCTGAAACGAACAGTCAATCTGAAGACTGGTAAATTGATTGGTTTGAAAAGCCATGACTACCATATTATTATGGAGAGGTTGATGCCCGTGATGTTTTGAGGCTATTTTAAGGATGAGCTTTGGAGCATATTTGCAGAGCTGAGTTACTTCTATAGGGAAGTATGCGCAAAGGCGGTATCGAAGAGGTTGATGCAGAAATTTGAGAAAGAAATTCCAATTCTTATTTGTAAATTTGAAAAGGTTTTCCTGCCAGGATTCTTCAATGTGATGCAACATCTAATTGTGCATTTGCCTTGGGAAGCTTTGGTAGGCGGACCAGTGCAATTCAGGTGGATGTATCCTATAGAAAGGGCGTTGAAAAAGCTCAGGGCGTCTGTTCGCAACAAGGCTAGAGTCGAAGGGTGTATTGCGGAGGCTTTTGCCCTTAAGGAGATATCTCAATTCTCAACCAGGTATTTCGCTCGATCCAACAATGTGTTTGCTCCTTCAGTGCGACTTCATGTCGAAAATGAATCGCCCCAAAGCACCCTTCAAATTTTTGCGAATCCGGGTAAAGCAGTTGGAAAAGGGAGTGTACGTCACATTGAAGGATCAGATTTGAACACGCTAATGCTATATATGTATAGCAATATTGACAGCACACAGGAGGCGTTCGAGTAAGTTTTCCTCATAGTTACGTCCATTTTCTCATCTCATAATTTCTATAGTGTGTAATCTCCATGTTTCTAATATGTCCAGCATGTTTGATGAAGAATGTTGGAAATCTACTAGTAAACCTACGGCCATCCAATTAGAAAATCTTCGACGTGATGGGTTGAAAGGTGGACCAAACTTCGTGCAGTGGTTTCGTAATTATGTTAGTAATTGTCGTTCTCTCATTGTCCATACTTAATCTTTGAATTTTGGACTTGGAAGATATAATGCATATACTAATTCCTTGTATAGGTTTCCAAAAACTCTGTGCACCCGGACTTGCAGCAAATGGCACATACCTTTGTGTCCGTCCGGAACTATACTCGCTATGATGTAAATGGATATCGCTTCCGAACCGCGAAATTGGAGAAGAGTCGACCATTGGCAGCCACCACCAATAGTGGTGTGTTGGCAAGTTCATATGTTGACGATGACAAAGTAGTGGACTATTACGGTGTTCTTCAAAACATTGTAGAGTTGATTTTCGATGGCCCCAAGGAACTTAAAGTCGTGTTTTTCGAGTGCGACTAGTTTGATGCTCATAGTGGGACTCGTGTCGACAAGTATGGTAATGTCGAGGTGAAGCATAGCTCTAGGATTCCGAGCAGTATGAGCGATGTTGTCCTTGCAAATCAGGCAAAACAGGTGTACTACCTGCCATATCCTCACCCAAGCCTTAGGGCTTGGTGGGTTGCAATCAATGTCAACCCACAAGTCGTCGCTCCAGAGAGTGCTGACTACGTGAGTACGAGCAGGGACAACGATGATGCTGTTTTTCAACCAGAAGCGGCGTCGAATCAAGACATAGCTCACCAATTCCATGTGACCAATGGAGAAGGCCTTGAAAATCTCTGTTGCAATTCAAGCGACTTAATTGAAGAACCTAGGTCAAAGCGCAAACGACCTGTCGTCGTTAGAAGATCAGTAAGGATCCAACAAAATCAAGAGCATATGAATAAACAACGAGCCAAACAAGCATCATCGGATGCGGATGACTTTTGATTAGTATGTTTCTTTTAGTTAATCAATTAAGCTATGTATTCCAATTTTCACATTATTAATTTTCATATTATTTGTTTCATATACTGTGGTTTGACATTAATTTATCTATAGTTGAACATGTTCAAGCATAGGAGATCGAGGAGGAGTGGGGGCAGCGCGACCAGCGAGGATAGCTCGGGCAGTGGGCTTTTTCAGGGCACCTCACAGAGCCGACAGAGGCAGCAACAACTTCTCGACTGTCTAGACGAAGTGCAGGGTGAGGAGGGTGAGCAGGAGGCTCCTCAGCAGGATGCTCATGTGTAGGGTGACGAGGGTGAGCAGGATGAGGAGGGTGAGCAGGATGAGGAGGTTGACCCTATGGGGGCAGGCAGCGCGGGCGACGCGTCAGATGGTTCTACATCCTTCAGGTATTATTATGCATATTATTTTAATTGATATTAGTTTTTAATCTTTCATCATATTGAATTTACTTGTATACTTAGGTATAAAAAGAGCAATGCGCTTGGTCCGAGACCTGCCGAGAGGAGGCTCATCCGGCCGCATGGAGAATGGTGGGGCTTATTTCTGTTGTGTTAATTTTTTAATGTGAACGTGATTGCACTGGTTTACTTGTTTTATTAATGTTTGTAGGTCATGGGAAGACTTGACTTGGGACGGTACAGGCAGACGTCCCAAGGTGAACACGGTGTTGGGTAGCCTCTGTCGCTTCTACTACCCTGGCATGGTGGAGCTCAATGGCGAGAGGTTCGCGGCTATGCAGTGGGCCGACTGGGGTCTGAAGGACTATGTCCAGCCAGGGGAGCCAGGGGAAAGCAGTAGCGGAGGGGGAAGTTCGGAACAAAAACGAAGGACTTGTCAGGTGGCTGTGTGGGACGAGTTCTGGGTGAGTTTACTTTCTTATATAAGCAATTCACTGAATTATTGCTTCTCCTAATCTTACTTTAACTTAACTTCTCCATTGATATGTAGGGGAGGTTCCAATTGCCGAATGAGATCGAGGAGGATCAGGCTCAGTGGGCACGTGTGAAGAGGCACTTTCGGAAGTGCGCTGATAAGGTAATCAAGGATGCCATGTACAATGCTCGCATCGCGGCCGTCAACTACTACTACAAGAAGATAAAGGGGCAGAAAATGAGCAAAGCATTAGGGGCCAATGAGATCTACCTCACAGAGGAGCAGTACCTGGAGAGCGTTGTGGATTGGCTGGCGAAGGACATGGAAGCCTGGAGGTGGTTGGCTAAGAGATGGGCGTCGCCTGAGTGGATTGCAGAGTCCCAGAAGCACCGTACCAACCGTGGCACTGAAGGACCGGGGCACAGGTACGGCGCTGATGGATACCTTGGTATCGCACGCCGCATGGTAAGTATATAAATCAAACTTGTATGTTACATCTATGAAAATTCTATGGTTTAACTCTTCTTTTTCATGCAGGAAGCTGAAAGTGGAGTTGCTCCAAGTTTTATGGAGATTTACATCTGTGGTCACCGTGGCCCTGATCCAGCGAACCATGATGTGCTATGCAGCGAGGCGACAAGGGAGAAAATGGTAAACAAGTTTGTATTTACGAATTAAATTGCATGTTTTATGTCTAACTCCAACTCTAACTTTCTTCACAGAATGCATATGTGTAATACCCAAATGGCAAGAGTAGCGGAAAGTCCAAGAATTGAGGGATATAAAGAGTTTAATTGACCACTTGTGTTATTATTTCCATTTTTGCATATTTCAAATCATGGAATTATCCTTGGCTAACAATAAATGTACTAAATAAAAGAATGATGCATCATGTTGGAGTTTAACTGCTTGTGCATTTAATTATAAAAATAAACATAATAAAAACACATTAATAGTGAAAAGGAGGTTTTGCCCTAATTTATAAACTTGGAAATTTGGAAAAGAAAGTGTACAAACATAAATAAACCTTATATTTCCCAAACAAATACTTCTTAAATTCACAATATAATCTGAGCACAAAAATCTGCATAGAAGTTTGAATTTAAGTTTGAATTCAAATTTAACTTGGAAATGGAGAAAAGAAAATAGAAAATAAAATGGAAAAGATTAAAACCCTGCCTGGGCTCTCTCCCTCAGTATTCGGCCCATGTCGCATTTACCCTGCGCGGCCCATCTACTCTTCCCACGCGCGCCTCCACCGCGGCAAACCCTAGCCGCCAGAACCCATGCATCGTGCACGCGCGGTGACACCGTCCCAACGGGGCCCACATGGCAGCTGGTGTTACCCACGCTGGCTCGCTCCGTGTCTCCGGTTGGTGGCCCCATGTAGTCAGGCGCATCTCCCTGGCGTAGCCGTCGCGGGCGAGCTGACCGCCGAGATCCGCGGGATCCGTTCATTTCGCCGGTAGCTTGCTTCCGCGATTGGGACTCGACGATTCGCTGTGCGGCGGGGCCCACATGGCGACCACTCGGTCCGTGCTCGCGTCTCACCTCTCCCTGGCGCGTGGGCCCCACAGCAACTGCTCTTCTTCCCGGACGGAAGAATCGGCATGGTTGTTGCGCCGCGGCCGCCCCGGTCTACAGCTATGGGTCGGTAAGGCCGAGCCCGCCCATAAATTTGAGCTACGACAAAACCGCTCACCCTTCTGTACACCGCAATCGCATCGCAACGCACGAACTACCAGCGAAACCATGGTGGCGGCAGCGGGGTGCTAGCTATCACGGTGCCGCTGCGGGGATACTTCGCCTCTGCTTCGACCGGACTATCGAGGTACTCTTAGAGCCTTCCCAAGGATTGGTAGAAGGTAGTCAAAGTCGCGCCGCGTAGGAAACATAGCCAACTCCTCCGGGATTCCTCGCCGGAAACATCCAGCCGCCGTAAACCACACTTCGCCGTGGATGGGAGCCCTTGTTGCATCACTACCGATAATAGGTTCACCTTAGAGTTCGCGGTCGATTGTATTTCTTGTAGAACTATTCGCGTGGGAATTGAGTGCACTGGTGTGCCGGAGCGTGGTCTCCGACGAACTCCGCCGCCGTGGGCCGGTGGGTGCCGTCAGGGCCTCAGGGGTGGTCATGAGATTGGTGATGGCTCAGGGACCGTCGATCCGGACTTCAACGGCTGTGATTAGATCGCGGGTACCGTTTCGATGAACTCGCTCCGATCCATCCGATCGTAATCCTACGTCCCAAATTTAATAACGAGGATTTTAAATCGTGCCCGTCGGTCGGTAATCTGAGGGCTCGTATTGCATACTGGTTCATGGTAATACGATCTAATCCGGAGCGTCCACCTCTGATCGGACGGCTCAGGTTTCATAATACCCCTTCGCGGGTGCACTTTGCTAAAGAACCCCTGAACTATGCAGAAAATAACCCGCCATCCCATGTTATTGTTCTCTGTGTCTCGGGATTCTTGCACCGAGCCCCCTACGCTTTGCAATAATTGAGGCCCAGTCCAGATAATTAGAAAATCAGATAAATTCATTAGGAAAATACTTTTTAGTGTAAAAATAAATGCTAGAACTTGTTTAAATCATAGAAAATCCATTTTTAGTCCAAATTAATCCATTCCACTTTCTAAAATTTTGTAATTTTATTATCTACCACCTAGAGCCTCTGTTTTGTCATGAAAACAATTAGAAATTTAATCTCTCACTTAATCCATTTTAAACACATAAAACCTTTGAAAATTCATAACTTAAAAACTAAAACTCCAAAATTAATAATTCTTTTTCCTGTGATCTTATTTTAATATGTACATTCATAATGTGAATTTTGTTCTTATGTTTGGTGTAATGTTAATTTTGCCTATACCATGTTTGTTTGAATTACTACGACAAGCAGTGAGGTCACGAGTCATCTGAAGATCATCCTGGTACCTGGATTCTCAAGGCCCAGGCAAGTTGTGCCCTTGATCACTTCTTTTCACCTACTCATGTTCTAATTAATCATAATGATCTGCATAGGTTAATTTTGACGGGACCCAATAGGTTACCCTAGTTTGTCTATCTTTATACCTTGCTTACCACTGAACTTTCTGGGTAGTACTTGCTAGTGCTATATGTGGTTTTGGGTATGAAGATTACACTATTCATGATTATACTTTTGAAATCAGTTGTTATTTATGGTTCATGTTAAGATCATTATGTTAATTGGAACATGGAGAACCACCCGGGAAAACAGTGCTACCACAAGGGTGGAATGGGACGCCCTTGGCTGATTAATTAGGAAAGCTAGTGGAAGACTACCTTACCCGAAAGGGGCAAGGGCAGTAGGGGAGTGGTCAGTGTAGGGAGGCCCTCGGGAGGATTTTGCTGCGATGGCGGTCCTGCAAGGGATTCCTGCACTGGAACTTCCTATAAACTGTAGCGGGTTTTCTGAAGCTAGTGGAACTTTGTAAAGGCCTCGTAGTGGTACCCTGCCTCGCTTCCTAGGTAGAGGTGTATGGAGTCTGATCAACTCCGTGGCAAATGGGTAACACGACTTGTGGGTAAAGATGTGCAACCTCTGCAGAGTGTAAAACTGGTATACTAGCCGTGCTCACGGTCATGAGCAGCTCGGACACTCACATGGTTAATTTATGGAACTAAATTCAATTTGTCATATGCATTGCATTGCAGGTGATGTTGTTATTACTTCTGTTCTACTATTTAATTGGGTTGGTATTTACTTATACTTAGTAATTGCTAATAAAATTTTGACCAACATTAAAAGCAATGCTCAGCTCTAACCATCTTCTTTGGTAAGCCTTACACTTCACGTGAGCTCCCACCTTTGGCGAGTTCATGCACATTATTCCCCACAACTTGTTGAGCGATGAACGTATGTGAGCTCACTCTTGCTGTCTCATATACACCACAGGTCAAGAGCAGGTACTGCAGGATGATGCTCATGGAGGATGCTGTGATGAGTTCGTGAGAGGTCTAGGCCGTCGTCTCCCAGTCAACTTTGGGTTGCTGGACCGTTGTCTCCTTATAATGTAATTATTTATTTTGTATAGAACTCCTGTTATATATAAAGATGTGACATTCGATCCTGTGCCACTATACATCATATGTATGAGACTTGGTCCCAGCATACCTGGTGTTTATGTTAACCCCGGGTTTTGGACCCCTAAAATCCGGGTGTTACAGAAGTGGTATCAGAGGAATGTTGACTGTAGGACGAAACCTAGATAGAACTGGACAACCATTCTTTACTTACCTTACTCTGATTCTTTTCTAAGCTTATCTTAATCTTTTCTCATCTATTTCCGCTTTACTCTGATTATTCTTACCTTTTCTTTCTAAAGACAAATGTGGATTTCACACTTTGAAATCCTGTGCCTAAATTGACTTTTATAGGAAACCTAATCCTAGGAACAAAAACAAAACTATTTTTATAAAGTGCCTATGAACTGGAATGTTTGTTCTTATGACACTTGTCTGATTTGATTCTTTGATTGAGTGTGATGAGTTGTGGAGTAATGTCCACAATTGCATCTGCATATGCACATAGGTATAAAAATATAATTATAAAATAACTAGACAACCTAGATTGTCCCCATTGGAACATATCTAGCTTAGGAGATTTATCTTATCCTAAAAGATCTCATTCTAACCAATTCATCTTATCTTAAAAGATTCTCCCTTATCTTAATAGATCCATCTCATCTTAAAAGATACTTATCTTATCTTGAAAAGATTTTACCCCATCCTAATAGATCTAACTGACCTCAAAAGATTATACCTTATCCTTATGAATTCATCCTACCCTAATTGGCATATTTATCCTAGTCTAAAATATCAACCATGATCTAATTCAAAGTAATTAGATATTGTCTAGACTAATCCGGTGATACCAATCTAGATCTCATCTAATCTAATATGATCCAATCTAAAGTGAGTTATTTAATATATTAGTTATTACTAGTGCAATAGATTAGACCTCACTCCTATAAAAAAAACTGTTTTAAGTTAAATCGGTGCCCTAGATTAACTTGACCATATGCAACCACCTAATCATATGCAACTACCTTAACCATCTGATAGTTGCATAACCCCTCCGTTTTAACCTAACAGGGATTCTAGCATATCCTAATAATATATATTCTACCCTGGTAGATCTATCTAACTTAAACTAGTCTAATCTAGATCATACCTAATTTAATATGGTCTAATCTAGTGTGAGTTACTTAATGCTGGTAGAAAGGATAAGGCCATACTCCTAAATCACTTAAGCCTAATTTGGAGACTTATATCAAACTTGGCCATACACAACAACTCGATCTATATAACAAGTTACATAACTTACCCAATCAATAGAGTCTTAATGGATTGCATAATCTATCAACCACCACCTGACATCAAGCCAGATTTTGACCTATATCATGTAGTCTATCTTACCACATATATCTTAACCATATGTCCTTAACTCGGATGGCAACTCCAAGAAGAAAGACCAAAGAAGACCAACCACGTCAAAGAAGGATAAGTATCAACTCAAGCCTTCGAAGATCAAGCTAGATCATCAGATGAATCAAGATACACAAATCTTGGATGGAGTCTTTTCTTATCCTACTCTTTCTTACCCAAACCTATATATGCCCTAAAGACATCTTCTATCCTACATAATAATGTGGACATACATATAATATCCATGCTCTCCTATCACTTACTAATAATAAAAAGAGAGACCCTTGATTTAGAAATTAAAAGCTAAATTGCAAACCAATCCTTTTGTATTCCCTTTTCTTACAAATCTCGAGGACGAGATTATTTTTAAGGGGGGTAGGATTTGTAATACCCAAATGGCAAGAGTAGCGGAAAGTCCAAGAATTGAGGGATATAAAGAGTTTAATTGACCACTTGTGTTATTATTTCCATTTTTGCATATTTCAAATCATGGAATTATCCTTGGCTAACAATAAATGTACTAAATAAAAGAATGATGCATCATGTTGGAGTTTAACTGCTTGTGCATTTAATTATAAAAATAAACATAATAAAAACACATTAATAGTGAAAAGGAGGTTTTGCCCTAATTTATAAACTTGGAAATTTGGAAAAGAAAGTGTACAAACATAAATAAACCTTATATTTCCCAAACAAATACTTCTTAAATTCACAATATAATCTGAGCACAAAAATCTGCATAGAAGTTTGAATTTAAGTTTGAATTCAAATTTAACTTGGAAATGGAGAAAAGAAAATAGAAAATAAAATGGAAAAGATTAAAACCCTGCCTGGGCTCTCTCCCTCAGTATTCGGCCCATGTCGCATTTACCCTGCGCGGCCCATCTACTCTTCCCACGCGCGCCTCCACCGCGGCAAACCCTAGCCGCCAGAACCCATGCATCGTGCACGCGCGGTGACACCGTCCCAACGGGGCCCACATGGCAGCCGGTGTTACCCACGCTGGCTCGCTCCGTGTCTCCGGTTGGTGGCCCCATGTAGTCAGGCGCATCTCCCTGGCGTAGCCGTCGCGGGCGAGCTGACCGCCGAGATCCGCGGGATCCGTTCATTTCGCCGGTAGCTTGCTTCCGCGATTGGGACTCGACGATTCGTTGTGCGGCGGGGCCCACATGGCGACCACTCGGTCCGTGCTCGCGTCTCACCTCTCCCTGGCGCGTGGGCCCCACAGCAACTGCTCTTCTTCCCGGACGGAAGAATCGGCATGGTTGTTGCGCCGCGGCCGCCCCGGTCTACAGCTATGGGTCGGTAAGGCCGAGCCCGCCCATAAATTTGAGCTACGACAAAACCGCTCACCCTTCTGTACACCGCAATCGCATCGCAACGCACGAACTACCAGCGAAACCATGGTGGCGGCAGCGGGGTGCTAGCTATCACGGTGCCGCTGCGGGGATACTTCGCCTCTGCTTCGACCGGACTATCGAGGTACTCTTAGAGCCTTCCCAAGGATTGATAGAAGGTAGTCAAAGTCGCGTCGCGTAGGAAACATAGCCAACTCCTCCGGGATTCCTCGCCGGAAACATCCAGCCGCCGTAAACCACACTTCGCCGTGGATGGGAGCCCTTGTTGCATCACTACCGATAATAGGTTCACCTTAGAGTTCGCGGTCGATTGTATTTCTTGTAGAACTATTCGCGTGGGAATTGAGTGCACTGGTGTGCCGGAGCGTGGTCTCCGACGAACTCCGCCGCCGTGGGCCGGTGGGTGCCGTCAGGGCCTCAGGTGTGGTCATGAGATTGGTGATGGCTCAGGGACCGTCGATCCGGACTTCAACGGTTGTGATTAGATCGCGGGTACCGTTTCGATGAACTCGCTCTGATCCATCCGATCGTAATCCTACGTCCCAAATTTAATAACGAGGATTTTAAATCGTGCCCGTCGGTCGGTAATCTGAGGGCTCGTATTGCATACTGGTTCATGGTAATACGATCTAATCCGGAGCGTCCACCTCTGATCGGACGGCTCAGGTTTCATAATACCCCTTCGCGGGTGCACTTTGCTAAAGAACCCCTGAACTATGCAGAAAATAACCCGCCATCCCATGTTATTGTTCTCTGTGTCTCGGGATTCTTGCGCCGAGCCCCCTACGCTTTGCAATAATTGAGGCCCAGTCCAGATAATTAGAAAATCAGATAAATTCATTAGGAAAATACTTTTTAGTGTAAAAATAAATGCTAGAACTTGTTTAAATCATAGAAAATCCATTTTTAGTCCAAATTAATCCATTCCACTTTCTAAAATTTTGTAATTTTATTATCTACCACCTAGAGCCTCTGTTTTGTCATGAAAACAATTAGAAATTTAATCTCTCACTTAATCCATTTTAAACACATAAAACCTTTGAAAATTCATAACTTAAAAACTAAAACTCCAAAATTAATAATTCTTTTTCCTGTGATCTTATTTTAATATGTACATTCATAATGTGAATTTTGTTCTTATGTTTGGTGTAATGTTAATTTTGCCTATACCATGTTTGTTTGAATTACTACGACTAGCAGTGAGGTCACGAGTCATCTGAAGATCATCCTGGTACCTAGATTCTCAAGGCCCAGGCAAGTTGTGCCCTTGATCACTTCTTTTCACCTACTCATGTTCTAATTAATCATAATGATCTGCATAGGTTAATTTTGACGGGACCCAATAGGTTACCCTAGTTTGTCTATCTTTATACCTTGCTTACCACTGAACTTTCTGGGTAGTACTTGCTAGTGCTATATGTGGTTTTGGGTATGAAGATTACACTATTCATGATTATACTTTTGAAATCAGTTGTTATTTATGGTTCATGTTAAGATCATTATGTTAATTGGAACATGGAGAACCACCCGGGAAAACAGTGCTACCACAAGGGTGGAATGGGACGCCCTTGGCTAATTAATTAGGAAAGCTAGTGGAAGACTACCTTACCCGAAAGGGGCAAGGGCAGTAGGGGAGTGGTCAGTGTAGGGAGGCCCTCGGGAGGATTTTGCTGCGATGGCGGTCCTGCAAGGGATTCCTGCACTGGAACTTCCTATAAACTGTAGCGGGTTTTCTGAAGCTAGTGGAACTTTGTAAAGGCCTCGTAGTGGTACCCTGCCTCGCTTCCTAGGTAGAGGTGTATGGAGTCTGATCAACTCCGTGGCAAATGGGTAACACGACTTGTGGGTAAAGATGCGCAACCTCTGCAGAGTGTAAAACTGGTATACTAGCCGTGCTCACGGTCATGAGCAGCTCGGACACTCACATGGTTAATTTATGGAACTAAATTCAATTTGTCATATGCATTGCATTGCAGGTGATGTTGTTATTACTTCTGTTCTACTATTTAATTGGGTTGGTATTTACTTATACTTAGTAATTGCTAATAAAATTTTGACCAACATTAAAAGCAATGCTCAGCTCTAACCATCTTCTTTGGTAAGCCTTACACTTCACGTGAGCTCCCACCTTTGGCGAGTTCATGCACATTATTCCCCACAACTTGTTGAGCGATGAACGTATGTGAGCTCACTCTTGCTGTCTCATATACACCACAGGTCAAGAGCAGGTACTGCAGGATGATGCTCATGGAGGATGCTGTGATGAGTTCGTGAGAGGTCTAGGCCGTCGTCTCCCAGTCAACTTTGGGTTGCTGGACCGTTGTCTCCTTATAATGTAATTATTTATTTTGTATAGAACTCCTGTTATATATAAAGATGTGACATTCGATCCTGTGCCACTATACATCATATGTATGAGACTTGGTCCCAGCATACCTGGTGTTTATGTTAACCCCGGGTTTTGGACCCCTAAAATCCGGGTGTTACAATATGGGGAGGAAATGACTCAACGCCATGGGCCTGACTTCGACTGGATGCATTCAGACTTAGATGCCTCGGCGTTGTACCACAGTGGTGGGGGTAGAAAGCATGGCAGGTGAGGTGTTTGTGTTTGATTCGACGATTTCATTAACAAGAATGTGTCCACTTAATGGCTCAACTATGTGTATCATGTAGGTTTGCCTTTGACACCGGCGTTGTGGAGTATAACAGGACAATAGGTCAAGGGAAGGCATCGTCTTCGGGAGGGAGTTCTCGCTCCTCCAGGTCTGCTCGAGAGGCTCAGCTGGAGGAGGAGACTCGAGCAGCACAGGAGCAGGCTCGAGCAGCACAGGAGCAGGCTTGAGCAGCGCAGGAGCAAGTTGGACAGCTGACGCAATATATGGCTTCTTATTTTCAGGTAATTCGTCTATCTCATCACGTGTCGTCATTGAATTCAAAGTATAATGTTGCGATTCTAACGTTTCATCCATTTGCAGGAAATGACTACTCGACTCGGCCTTGATATGAACTTGCTCGCTTTTCGCCCTCCCCAGGTAACACTATCTGAACACTTCAATTCCATAGCAACTCTTTTTTTATTATCAAAAAGGGCTCGCAGGCACAAGGATGGGGACAGTGGCCAGGACAAGCTCCAGCGTCGCAGCCACAGTGGACCGGTGTTGGGTGGACGCAGGCACCTCCAGGCACTTGGACGCCTCCACCACCCCAAGGACCGGCGGGCTCTCAGCCATTTCAAGCGTGGATGGCACCGCCACCGACGGGGTGGGTGCCACCACCTCAGGGGTGGCTAGCACAACAGTACCCGTGGATGCATGCACAGCCTCCTCATCACCATGGATCACAGGTGACGTTCCATGTTTAATTTTATGCAAATATTGACCAAACACAGCAATGTATATGTATAGGGATAGCAAAACACAGCCTTATTTGAATGATTGATGAATTGCAGGGTTCAGCGTCACATGCTCATGGATCGGAGGGTGCTGTCAACGTCCAAGACTTCCTCGTCCATGGTTCTGGAGGGAGTGGCCACCTTCCTGGTGGCGGAGGAGGGAGTGGCCAAAACTCCCACAGCCCGCCGGAGTGAGTATTGACTTTGTTTATGGACTATGTATGGATATGTATAGACTTTATTATGGATGTGATTATGCTATTGAAACTATGTATGGACTATATATGGACTATGTATGGAATATGTTTGAAACAATTATGTAATTGCTTATGAGTGTTGTTTGTGAAAACTGTATTGCTTGTGAAATCTATATATAAGATTGTGTATATGTTTATTTTGCTGTGAATTAATAAAAGGTGCAGAAAAATCTATTTTGGGAGGGTATCATGAATTTTCGTCGGCCTGGGTGGTGGCCGACGAAAATCACGTTCCTATTTTCGTCGGCCACCGAGGCCGACGAAAATAGTCAGCCGACCAACTATTTTCGTCGGCCTTGTGGAAGCCGACGAAAATAAGTCGTTTTCGTCGGTACCGACGGAAATAGTTGCCTATTTTCGGCGGCTATTTTCGTCGGTTTAGGCTTATTTTCGTGAGTTTTTGGCCCACGAAAATTTAGGCGTTTCCTGTAGTGATTGATAGGGTAACCAAGGGGTAGCCCCTTAAAGTATGAGCTTGTCATCGGTTACCTGCTACATCATGGAATATCCTATACAATAATGTAAATAGAAGATGTTACAACACAAGTATTACATGCACCCATTATTGTACCCTCTCTCATGTAACAGATTGCACAATGCGGACCAATGGCCCCCATGTTGCAGGTGGACCACCATGCCTATGTATTTTTGGTAATGTATCGAAGTGTGAACACTCTTCACCCAAGGTCGAAGCTTGTGCCCTCCATGATCCATATCTAGGCCATGACTATTGGGCTAGTGAGCAACAAACTTCACACATGACATGGTTCTCATCATGGGCTTCACAGCCCACATTAGAGAGGTGATGGTCATACATGTCGACAACCATCGAAGGGTGTCGCCACAGTGCGTGAAGTCCCCTCTACTGTAAGTGTGGCCTTCGGTACATTCTCTACCTTTAGCTGAACTTGGTAGAGATCCACTTTGAAATCGGCCCAGTCTTCATCAGAAGGGTGACTGAGATGAAGCCCTCCTCGAGCCTTCATTGTCGTCTTTGAAACATGCATCCAAATGAGCCAAATGCTTGCATATGATTATTTGTAGCCAGTTGAATTCATGATTGAGGTCTAGTTGGGACTTCTAAAAAGGTGTTGGGTATCAATAGGTCAAAAACTACCGTGAAGTCCAAAACTTCCTCTCCCTATTGATTCCTACTAACATACCCAAAACCTCCATGAATTGCCTCAAAACCTACACTTGTTGTACCTACATGCGCACCAAAATCTCTTATGAAAAGCTCCTCACTAATAGAGATATTTCTAACCATGTTATTTATGTCTTCCTAGAAGAGTCTCTTAGCACTCTCATTGTGGCCTACTTGAAGGGCATACACACTAACTAATTACTATATCTAGGCACCAATGTAGTGTGCTACTAAGTAAGTAGAGACTCAATCTTGCTCACTTGACACAGTGACCAGATGGTGACACAACTATCACCAAGGAGGTGTCGACTAAGTCATTGCTCATTTAACACAATACCCAGATTCTAATATGACTTGTCGCTAAGAGGGTTATACCCCCCAAAAGATTTCTTTAGAAACTCATCTTCATTAGAATGACTAGGATTGATATTGGCCCGTCAAGTCTATTATAACCATCTCCCATTTTTGATAACAAGCGACGGAGGAATGCAAGGTCCCCACCAGATTTTTATTGAGGAACATAGAGTTTGACAATCATAGGTGATTACATGTTGAGGGAATATAAGTTTCCTTCGAGATTACATGGAGTCAAAGTAGGTGCACCAGTCCCGAATAGGGTCGTCGTGCTCCCTAATCTGATAGCTTTATTGCCGAGCTCCGTCTCAGCATCATCGGCATATGCTTTGTAAGGATGATGTCGCAGCCAAGAAGATGACTTCATTCCTGTCAGACGTAGTATCTTATGTTATGTCCAACGGCTGTAGGAAATCGTCGGACATAATCGTACGTCCGACGGTCACCAAAGAAGCCGTCAGACATTATTTCGCCGTCGGATCTTTGTCGTTTTACTGTTGTGTGTTGACCGTGATGGAAGAGGGGGTAATCTTCCACAGGAGAGTCATGAAGAGGGTATCGGTGTTGCTAATCCCAATGCTTTGCTAGAGGGAGGAGGCGACCAGGTATCTTAAGAGGATGTGGGTGCACAATCCTCATCCGCTTGAAGGCAAAGATCACACCTGGCATTGTTGAGCACTCCTTTTTTAACCGAGTTTCTCTTGTGGTTGATTTTGTCTTGGATGAGGATCCACATGAACACTTTGACTTTTCGGGGGCAGAAGGAGCTCCAAATGAAGTCTGTTTCTGGGATGGGGGAGGCGGTTGAAGATTGGATCAGTTTATATAGCATCACCATTTTTAGACGTCCTGTCGGATGACTCGGGTCTATCAGGGGGCATTTACTCTTGTCAACATGATGGCCGAGCGAGACTGAATGGAGGATGGACTGAAGGCCATCAAATTCCATACCCGCGGTAGAGGATATGCGTGGCTTCAGATGGCATTGTAGGCCTTCTAAGATCACTTGCCGTATCGTGGCTTCCTTATTCTTCGCATGGCTCAAGAGGGAGAGGAAACTGTTAGCAATCGGTCCAGTGTCCAGCAATTCATCTAGCCAAAAACAGGTGGTCGTCCCATCACCAACCTTGATAGAGGTGACGCCCTGTACAGAGGGAACACCTTCTTGATTGTGTTCCAGTGGTCGCCGGCAGGCGCCACTCCGATGTTATTCTGAACCTAGGCAATCTAGGATGAACGTGTCGGCTAGTGTGGATGAGTTTCAGAAGCAGACATGAGTTCTGGATGTCGACGTTCTCGATCGGTCTTGCCCGATGTGGATGGGGACAAGGATGCTCTTATCATAGTTGATGCATAGTCTGGTTGCTTCAGCGAAGGTGTCAAGGATCAAGGATGTGCCTGAGACATGCATGTGACGCCGGGGAGGGAGGCCTCTGTCACGATGAGTGTGTCGTCCACAACTCCACATATTGGATTATAGGGGCAGTTTCATCGGTGGCTAGTAGAGGATGTCGGGCGGGCCCCTCCATCCATCATGGTCATGGCTTGAAGAGCGTCAACTACTAGCAAGAAAAAGGTAAGGTGAAATGGGATCGCCTTGCCTTAGGCCATTTTTTGCATTTGAATAACCAGGGGCCGGGGATAGGACTGCAGACTTTGATGTGGTTAGGAGTTGATTTATCTAGGCGCGCCACTGAGCAGGGAGTGCTCGCGCGGCCATGGTCTTGTGGTCTTGTGGAGTGCTTCCTAATTGACAGTGTCGAAGGCTTTTGCAAAATCTGAGTTTGATCACCACTGCAGGTGCCCTCCTTTTGTGACAGGCATGTACCAGTTCTAGGGCATGCATGGATGAAGCTTTCTGAGATCGACCTCCCCCGGATGAAACCCGTTTGGTTCGTGTCAATTATGTTGTCGATGATCTGATGTTGGAGGCGGGTTGTGAGCATTTTGCTTAGGATCTTGATACTACAGTTTTGAAACGAGATTGGTCGAAAGTATGAAGGAGAGGAGGCATTATCTTTTTTTTGGATTGGGGTGATATATGAGCGGTTGATTCTTTCCAGGTCCGCCGCAGTCTAAGGGAAAGAATTTGCTAAGAAGTTTATCCATCTTTATACTTATATTCAAACTTGGTGTGATTGGTTACTCGGTCGCCAGTGCCCAGGCCCACCACGTGCATTGACCGCGCATGCGCATGTGTTTGGTTGGGTGCACAACATCGGCTCAGCCTGTAAGTGCGGGTGCAAACCAAGCCTTTTTCGGCTCGTTCGCCTGCCTTTTTCGGCTCGTTCGCCTGCATACGGAGAGAAGCGAGGCGCGCTCGTTTCAACCGGGACAGGCTCACGCGAGCCAGATGCTCGGGCACCCGACAACCAATCAGGCCTTCTATGAACAGCGCAATGCAAAATAATGTTTTTGGTGACTATATGGATGAACTAATGGGCACTAAACGCATGAGCGTGGGGGCAGCATGACCCTAAACCACTAAGGAGCTTAGAGCCTATTACGTTGAGACAACGTAGACGGAATTGACGTGCTTATACCTAATTAAATTTAATTGCCTATTTGCCTTTCTCTTTGCTTTCTTCCCAGCCAAACGACGTCCAATATAGTACTGTATTTGCTTTTTCCTTGGAAAGGAACTTCGTACGCGTAGGCATAAAAATATCAGGCAATATAATATAATATCCGCGAAGCTCGTGGACGCGGATCGGCCAAGTAATCTCCCTGCATTTTCTGCAATCAAAAATCCATCAAGCGCTAGTGAATTGATTCTTGGCAACATCATCAGCCAGCGCACATGTAAAAAGCCTGAACTAACGTTACATCACGAGACCATTATTTCTCTCCGATTCTACACGCTCGTTGGCACACAACGCACAGCTGACCTTTCTTTGGAGATGGGATTTGGGGATAAACAAGTGATGGAACTCGAGGGACGACGCCGCTGTCTTGGCGCACACACACACACAAAAAAAGGAGGAAATTTGCAGTTGCGGCCAGGTTGTTATCGTTATCGACCTCTGGCTGACGTATAGGGGCACGCATTTGACTAGCGCCAAAAACCTCCGGTCGTCGTAGACTCCATGATTGGAATTGGATATGGGCATTAGCGTTAACTTCTTTTATTCAAAGATGGTTGGATCAGTATTGAATAACCTGTTCCATTGATGAAAAATACTCCATGTTGGACATCAGTTTGGTGCATGGGAAGACAATGCTAAAAAGCATGTGAGGTCGAAGGGCGCTTCTCTTCTGAATTTCGTCGCCAATGTTGCCACAGCTTGTTTACCATTCAGAAATACTATTATTAGGCCCGTCCGTTGTGTTGGGCCAAAATCTTTCTGTTTCCAAGAGAGATTTTTCATTTTTAATTCTAGTTAAAACTGTTTCTAAAAATAATGCGAGATATTTTTTTCACAAAATAACATGTTTGTCCAAGCATCCCATCTAGCGTGGCAGGAGATACAAGCCCGGTGTATGGTCTCCTTCCTCTCTTTCTTCTTCCTTCCTCATTTATTCTTCCTCCCACAACAAGAGCTACAGTCATTTTCGGCGGCCAGAAGCCGCCGAAAATAAGCCAGTTGCCGCCGAAAATAAGCTATTTTCGGCGGCAATTAACTTATTTTCGGCGGCTTCTGGCCGCCAAAAAAACCTGGCCGAAAATAAGACTTTATTTTCGGCGGCCAGGACCTGGCCGCCGAAAATAGCCTATTTTCGGCGGCTGACTCCCCGGCCGCCGAAAATAACAGATTATTTTCGGCGGCCAGCCAGTCAGCCGCCGGAAATAACAGCTACCGAAAATAAAATACCTATTTTCGGCGGCCAGAGGGGCCGCCGAAAATTACTAATTTCAGAGCAAAAAAAATTGAAAAAAATGCGAAAAATAACAGAATTTCATACAAAATTCATACAATAACAGAAATTCCATACAATCACAGAAAATTCATACTTGAGTTCACAACATAAAACTTGAGTCCATACAAATATAAAGTCCACAAATAGTCCATACAAACATAAAGTCCACAAAATAGTTTATTACAACACAGTCCGACACAAAGCTAACTTAATCACACATTGGGGTCGTTGGAGTTGTGTCCACTACCTCCAGAAGCCAATAACTGGTCGACGAAGTCGTGTAACGGGTTTGGATCCTAAAAAAAAGATGACATTAATAACGGCATTGGTTACATGTATAACGACTATTCAAACAAATTGTTTCTCAAACTAACCTCTCCTGCATAAGCTCCCTCCCCTGCATAAGCTCCCTCCCCTGCATAAGCTCCTGGTGCTGGTATGACCGGTGGTGGCGTGTTGTGGCCCATGACCCCGGATCCCTACAAAATCAAGTTTAGTAAAGATTTGACAATTAGGTTGATACAAACGACAAGTCTTAACTAAATTGAATAACCTGAGGTGGAGGTGGAGGTGGCGGAGCATGTAATCCCCACTGAGGCATCGGCGGCTGAAATTGAGGGAAAACAAATGGTTGCTGCTGTGCCTGCTGTGGAAACCAAGACTGTTGCAAATATAATATATTAGTTATAGAACCAATATCGAGCGTGTTGAGAATAAATAAGACACTCACGTTCATTGCTTGTTGCGCCTGTGCGTTGTAAGCAGCCATGTAGTCTGATTGCTGTTGGAGAAATGCCATTTGTTGTTGCCGCATCTCTTCACGAAACTTTTCTTGCTGCTCCCTCATAGCTTCCTCCATGCTAGATACAGAGCGGCGACTACGGCTGCTACTACCACAGCCCGCCTGCGACGAAGAGCCGCCACGAGAACGCAACTCCGTCGAATCGATAACACCGGTAAACATAGAATATCTTTACGAACAAGAAAATTAGCTATTCGGTCGTAGTTTCAATATTATTGAAAACAATTCATAAGTTCATACCGTCCATGCGCCTTGCCGCCAAGTGAATGCACAACCTCAGCGTCGATGGTAGGCGCTCCTCGCCAATCGTAGTCTTCTCCATACTTCTTAACCATCTCCTGCCCGTATGTCTCCTGCAATACAATATGAAGGTTCAGCACACATGTAATTTATAGCTATATGGGAAGAAAACATTAATCATAACAACAACTAACCATACGCTCAACGGCCGCTTGACTACACAGCTCATCGGAGATTTCACTGTTTTTCGCTCGATGCCCTCTCCTATAAACATCGATTGGGCTCGGGACAACTCCAGTTTGAGCCTCCTGCAAATATATGAGTTGAATCCTGTTTCATTTCTGAGTAAAACAGAATACTACATACTCACCATTCGCTTAGCCAACCGAATGTGTCCATCAGCCCCATAGGTATGGTTGACTACGACCTCATCATCGTCCTCGTCCTGCTGATGGCGCTGTCTATGTCGATTTCTATTTGACTTCTCAATCCACTCGGGCGAAGCCCATATCTCACACAAAGCCTTGTAAGCCTGCGGCCGGTGTTCCATCCATGGAAGAGTTACCTGCATATAAAGCGTTAGCTCAAAATTACATTCACATCTGAATGAGCTGTTAAATTAGATTTTTACCTCCATGTACTGGTCTACAGTCAAGTAGACATCTGAATATTGTCGAAAGTTGTTGATAGAATGACCTCGGCGCTTCATGTACGCGTTCACAACCTGTAGACGAGCATTGGAAAATGCATCCCTGCACACCTTTTTCGCATTTTTCTCTAATACTCGGTCTGCATGCTCTTGAGCCTCAGGTTCCACACGATAGCGTCTCTGTCCAACATCGAAAATAAAATTAGTTCAAAAACAACTAATAAATGTTAGGTTGAAACAACTAATAAATGTTAGTTCGAAATAATTACCCAAAAGTCGTGCTTGACGGCGCCTTGAGCTGTTCCATATGTAGCATGTGGAGCCAGTGCGAAGTGCGACCAGCTAGTGCAAGGAACCACCACACCTTTCGGGTCGGTGACAATTCCTGGGTTATGTAGACGACAGAGGTTACCTAAGACTTGATTAACCTGTCTATGGTGACCTCGACCGTCAAATGACGTGTCTTCCCATTGGCTGCATGACAAAAAACAAGAAAGTCATGTCATATATATAGTGTAAAATAAACAAATCAGTAAGAACAAAGTGGCCAAACGTGAGTACCTATCACCAACCGGAATGATCAGTACTCGAGCTTCAGATTGTGCTGGCGTCGACGGAGGTAGGACAAAGTGGCCCTTCCGAGTGCCCCTTCGTCGAACGACAGGAGCCTCGGTGGTATCGTCATCCGCCTCAGCATCTAAGCCCTCATGGGCCTGCTCGTCCTCCTCGTCATCCTCCTCATGGGCCTGCTCGTCCTCGTCCTCCTCCTCATGGTGTTGCACCTCCTCCTCGTCGTCCTCCTCTTCCTATGCACATGAAATAGAGACACGTAAAAATTTACATAAACATTTACATAAGATCATTTATATAAGTGACTGACAAATAAGATCAATTACATAAACATTTACATCGGTAGTCCGTTGTAGAGCGATAGGTGTATCACGTAGTTCTGGCCGAGCGTGTCTCAGCAACGCCTCCTGTCTGCTCTGGCTAGAAGAACTCCCTTGGAAAAGGGAACGTGCACCAGGGAGTATCCTGCTAGCCGCATTAAGAAACCCCCTAGCAGTGCGCTTTGGTTTATTCCTACCACTCATCCTGTTCAATAGAAAAACATTAAATGTATTAGCTCCATAAAATTAAGTGAACTAACAAAAAATCAAATAATACATCACATAATATGAAATTTTGCATTACACATCAAAATTCATCAGAATCACGATCAAGGAGTCTTCTTCGATCCAAAGCTCGCAATGTGGCTTTTTTGTTCCTTGGATTTCGTTTTCGTTTCGGTGCAACACACTCATCAGTAGTGACATCGTTACGGTCTCCGACTAGTGAGTTCAGTGCAACACCCTCATCGATAGTAAAAGTAGTTGGCAATTCTTCTTCTTGATAAACATCATCGGCCTGTTCGTCTTCGAATTGATAACCAGCAGTGCCAGGAGTATGTAAACGTTCCCTAGGGTTCACCTTATGAACTACCCACCATGCTTCAAACTTCGGATTTGGGTACGACATATAGTAGACCTGCTCGCACTGGTGTGCAAGGATAAAATTATCATGGCCTCGAAGTCGTTCCTTGTGCTTTACTTCAGTTATACCATATTGACTTTGTCTAATCCCATTAGTGCTGTCAAACCAATCACATAGAAAGAATACTAATTTCAAAGGTTTGTTCCCTGCAAAATTAAACTCTAGGATGTTTTGAATGATGCCATAATAATTAGTTTCTCTGCCGAGTGCATCGAGTGCCCTAGTCAGAACTCCAGTGTTACGTGTGGCTGCACGAGGCCGAGACTTTTCAAATTGGTCTGAACGAAAACGAAAGCCATTCACATCGTATCGACCAAATGTTCTGCAAGTGACCGTCCCATAAGATAGTTGTCTCAAGTCCTCGTGTATGTTAGGAGTCTTTGTGCACTGCAAATAATATACAGTTAAAATGACTACCTCGCGTAAAAGGCTAAATGACATGAAAGTAAGGAATATAGAGAGTTTACATGCTCGCGAAACCAGTCAACAAAATTAGGTCTTCCTTGCCTCCCATGTCGTCGCATAGTATCTAGTTGTTTGCTTGTAGGCTGATGGGAATAAGTCCAATTTTCCTCGTCGAACTTACTGTACGACAAATAAGTAATTAAATATGGCTCCTTTGGTACAGAAATTAAGGGGTAAAATAAAGACTTACATGAAATATGGCTCCATCTCTTCCATATTAGAGTACATGTATAGCAATGCGGACATTCTTTCATCCATGCTAAGGTGGTAGAACATGCCCTTACTAGTACTTGTGCCTCTCCATTGGAAAATGTTGAGATCACTGACAGGAGGTTCCTCATCGACATTGTATCGCATGGTAGCAGCATAGACATTATGTTCCTCTGCGAAATACACACTCGTGAAGTATGAAACCTCCTTTAGCAAAAAAGCTTCAGCGATGCATCCTTCTACTCTAGCCTTATTTCGAACCATGCCTCGCAGGTTTTTGAGTGCACGTTCAATGTGATACATCCACCTATATTGTACAGGTCCACCAACCTTTGCCTCATATGGAATGTGAATAAGTAGATGCTCCATCGGATTGAAGAATCCAGGTGGGAATATTTTTTCTAGCTTGCATAACAACACTGGTATTTGTTTCTCCAACTTCTCCATCATATTTTTACTTATTTCTTTGGCACAGATTTGCCTGTAGAAATAACTTAGCTCAGCTATTGCTTGCCACATGGCGTCGGGCATATAACCACGAAACATGACAGGGATAATCCTCTCCATTAATATATGGAAGTCATGGCTCTTTAACCCAGTTAGTTTTCCCGTTTTCAAATTCACAGCTCTTTTCAAGCCCGCAGCATAACCATCGGGAAATTTAATTTTTTTCATCCATCTCATTACCTCGATCTTGTCTTTAGAGGTAAGACAGAACAAGGCACGGGGCGGCCTACCGTTGTCATTGAGCACTTGGGTTGGTCGGTCACAAAGCATTGCTAGATCTCTTCGAGCTTTCAGATTGTCCTTTGTTTTGTCAAAATGCATGCAGGTGTGTATGAGGGCTTCAGCAACATTACTTTCTTGATGCATGACATCAATGTTGTGCACAAGAATCAATGACGACATATAAGGGAGCTCCCAGAGACCACATATATGTGTCCAGTTGTGGTCCACTCCGAATCCTTCGTACTTGTCCCCCTTTTCATTTATGACAAGGTTGTTCAGCTGAGCATATATTTCTGCCGCGTTAAGACGTTTAGGCGGACCTTTGGTGACCACAGTGTTCTTTATAAAGTTTTTCTTATCGCTCCTAAAGGGGTGTTTCCTGGGCAACCAGCGTCGATGACAATCGAAGTAAGTGATCTTTCCACCATGAGCAAGACGGAAGCAATCTGTATCTGAACCGCAATATGGACATGTCAATCTACCATGTGTACTCCAACCGGTAAAAATAGCATACGCCATGAAGTCATGCACCGACCACAAATACGCAACTCGAAGTTTGAATATCTGTTTTGTAAAAACATCGTATGCTTCAACACCTTTCCAAAGCTCCTTCAACTCTTCAATCAAGGGTTTTAACATGACATTGAGGTTCTTTCCAGGATAGTCTGGGCCAGGAATGATTAAGCAAAGAAATATAAATTCATATTTCATACAAAGAGAAGGTGGAAGGTTGTATGGAATAACAAAGACGGGCCAACATGAGTATGATGATGCCATTTGACCAAAAGGTGTGAAGCCATCGGTCGCGAGGCCAATTCGAACATTCCTCGGATCAGCTGCAAACTCGGGATCAAACGTGTCGAGAGCCTTCCATGCATCCCCATCTGAAGGGTGCACGATTAGGTCATCGTTATCACGGACACCTTCTTTGTGCCATCGCATGTGCATAGCGGTTTTTTTAGATAGAAACATCCGTTTCACTCGAGGAGTTAGTGGCAAGTAGCGGAGCTGCTTATGTGCAACATCTGTCATCACCTTCTCACCCTCATCATTAACAACTTCCACAAATCTAGATTGTCCACATTTCAGACATTTTTTCTCTTCCGCATGCTCCTTCATGAAAAGCATACAATTATTTTTGCACGCATCAATCTTCTCATAATCCATACCGAGACCTTTGATAATTGTCTTTGATTGGTACATGTCTTTAGGCAACTTATTGGGCTTTGGGAGCACATCTCCTAATAACTTTAAAATCTCATTGTAACAATTGTTCGAGAAAAAGTACTTGGACTTAATGGACATGAGCCGAGTCACAAAAGCGAGTATACTCACATCTGTGTGTTCATGCAACGGCTCTTCAGAGTCTTTTAGTAGTTTAAAAAATCTGGAAACCTCTGGTGTGGCAGGATCCTCGGAGCTTAGGTTGAATTCTGGACGTAGCGAATCTAGCATCTCATGCATCGCATCATCGCCAGCCCAATCATTGTTCTCCTCCTCTTCTACATTCCTGTTGGGTACTACCTCACCATGATGTTCCCACACCTCATATCCGGGCATAAATCCAAACTGACAAAGATCTAGGCTAATTCTTTCCTTATTAAGAAATATACTGTTTTCGTGACGCCTACAAGGGCATCTAACAGTGCCGGTTAAGGACAAGGCGAATACGTGGTCCACAAAATCTTTGGTCTTGGCTATCCATTCATCAGAATGACGTCCATTTCTACTCCAGCCATTGTACATCCATGCACGATCTTCAGCCATGCCTGCGACTATTAAACGGAACAATATCGTGAAAAAAAAATTCAACTTCGTCAAGGGTATCGGTCCTACATGTATGTACGACATGGATAGGTTCTAAACCCACATAAACCTAGCAGGACCCAAAATAATTTGGCAGCATAACTTCGCTGCCACTAAATTAAACAATATACTATTAAAGCTAATAATATAATAGTAATCAAACAATATAACATACTTGCATTCTAATAATATAATTGCATACTAATAATATAATAGTAATCAAATTAAACAAAATTACAAACAGTAATCAAACAAACACAATTACAAATATATAATAATTTCGGCGGCATCTAAATAACAGCCGTCGAAAATAAGAAATAAAATACTAAAAAAATTACCTCTCCGACGGGGGCGGTGGCGGCTCGAAGCGCGACGGCGGCGGCTCTGCTCGGGGCGCGGCGGGTGGCCGGCGACCGGCGGCAGGGGCGGGGCGTGGCCGGCCGGGGGCGCAGGGACGGAAGGGAGCGACGGCGGCGGCTCTGCTCGGCGCGGCGGCGGCTCTGCTCGCGGCGCGGCGGCGGCGGCCGAGGCCGGGCTTCCCGGCGGCCGGTGGCCGGCGGCCGGCGGCAGGGGCGGGGGGTGGCCGGGCGGCCGCGCAGGGACGGCAGGGAGCAACGGCGCGGGCGGACAGGGAGCGGCGGCGCGGGAGAGGCCAGGGGAAGAGAGAAAGAAAGAGAAGAAGAAGGGGCTGACCGTTTTTTAACGTTTAATTTTCGGCGGCTAACCCCGGCCGCCGAAAATAAGCACTACTTTTCGGCGGCCTTGTCAGAAGCCGCCGAAAATAGAGTAATTTTCGGCGGCTGTGTCAGAAGTCGCCGAAAATTACTCTATTTTCGGCGGCTGTGTCCGACCGCCGAAAATAGTCCGCAATTTTCGGCGGCTACCCTCTGGCCGCCGAAAATTACGGTGGCCGCCGAAAGTGTTGCGTACTGCTGTTGTGTCCCAACCTGTGCTACCGACCTTGTCTACTACCAGGACAAGGAGTTGGCGGTCCTCCCAAGCTTTCCCGACTAAGTACAAAATAATGGCCGCCCTCTTATTTCTATGATGTTTTTTGAAGATTACACTTGATTGCTAGGGGTTGAGGGGGTTTATTAGTCGCTTGGCATGATGGATCTTTTGCATCAGTGGCCTCAGTGGTCAAGGATAATTTTGTCTCGGTTCAGTTGAAGAGCGTTTCTGGTCCTCTTTGGTGGTTCACTGGGGTTTATGGGCCCCATCAAGATAGCTTAAAGCCTGCCTTTCTTCAAGAGTTGAGAGACATCAGGAATGCCTGTGTAGGCCCGTGGATCATTGCTGGTGACTTCAATCAGATTTACAAGTCAGAGGACAAGAATAACTCAAATGTCAATAGGGCTTTATTGGGCAATTTCAGAGATTTGATCAACTCTTTGGATCTGAAGGAGATTCCTTTGAATGGTAGGAGATTTACTTGGTCAAACCAGAGGGAAAATCCCACTCTTGTTAAGTTGGATCATGTTTTCTGTTCTACCTGTTGGGAGGAGGCTTTCCCTGATTGCTTTCTTTACAGCAGTGCATCTGAAACTTCTGATCATTGTCCTCTAATCCTTAAACTCAGTTTGGATCTTAAAGGGAAGCGTAGATTTCATTTCGAGAGCTTTTGGCCTAAACTCCCGGGTTTTATGGAAGAGGTTGCTGCTTCTTGGGACCAGCCGGTTCAGGCTTCTTGCCCTTTCGAGAGGGTGTCGATAAAGTTTAAAAGATTAGCGAGAAGATTGCAATCTTAGGGGCATAACGCGGTCGGCAATGTCAGTTCTCAGCTAGGGGTGGCTCGTGAGGTGCTGCACAGGATGGAGATGGCTCAGGACAGCAGGGTGTTGTCGTCTGAGGAAGTGTGGCTGCTGCGCAAATTGAAGCAGCATTGCCTTGTCCTTGCTTCTTTGGAAAGGACAGTTGCACGGTTAAGATCCCGGGTCCATTATTTGAGGGAAGGAGATGCCAACACAAAATTTTTCCACTTGCAGGCTCGCCACCGCAAGAAGAGGAATTTTATCTCTCATTTGGAGGATGAGGGAAGGTTAGTCACCAGCCATGATCAGATGCAGGAAGTTCTGGATGATTTCTTTTCCAATCTTTTGGGTTCTATTGTCCAGAGGCCTTTTACTCTTGATCTGGCTAGTTGCCATAGAGATGCTATTGATTTGAGTCTCCTGGAGGCTCCTTTCTCGGAAAAGGAGGTTCAAGACACGATTGGAGCTCTCCCCTCTGATAAGGCTCCTGGTCCTGATGGGTTTACAGGGAGGTTTTATAAGCGTTATTGGCATATTATTAAGTCAGATTTGTTGGCAGCTATAAATTCGCTTCATCAAGGAAATGCTTACAAGTTGGGGCTGTTGAATTCTGCTTTTATAGCTCTTCTTCCTAAGAAAATTGATGCCTTGACAGCAAGGGACTTTAGACCAATTAGCTTAATTCATAGTTTTGCTAAGTTGGTCACCAAAATGCTTGCTAATAGGTTGGGTCCTCACCTACAGGAGTTGGTGGCTGCTAACCAAAGTGCTTTTGTGAGAGGAAGATCGATTCATGACAACTTCATGTTGGTGCAGCATTCAATTAAATCTCTCCACAAGAAGAAAGTCTCTAGTTTGTTCTTGAAGTTGGATATCTCCAAAGCCTTTGATTCAGTTTCTTGGGCTTTTTTGACTGAAGTGCTTTCACATCTTGGTTTTGGTCCTGTGTGGCGAAGTATGATTTCAAATTTGCTGACCTCGTCCTCCACTCAGGTGCTTTTGAATGGGTCTCCTGGTATTCCTATTAAGCACCGGAGAGGGCTTCGCCAGGGGGATCCTCTTTCTCCTATGTTGTTCGTCTTGGTTATGGATGTGCTCAATAGTTTATTCAAGCTGGCTGAAAACAGGGGGCTGCTGCATAGATTGGAGGGCGCTAATATTCGAAACAGGCTGTCCATTTATGCTGATGATGTAGTCCTTTTTGTTCAGCCTTTTGAGGAAGATCTTCACTGTGTCAGAACAATTTTGGATTGCTTTGGTTCAGCCTCTGGGTTGGTGTCTAACTTGCAAAAAAGCTATGTTATTCCAATTAGGTGTAATCAGCAAGCGATGCAGGTGGGCTGCAATATTCTTCAGTGCTCTTCTTCATCTTTCCCTTGCACTTATTTGGGCTTGCCGATATCAGACAAGAAGCTCAGAAGGAATGATCTCATGGTTTGGATCGACAAAATTGCTGATCGGCTTCCTAATTGGAAGGCCCGGCTGCTTAATCTGGCTGGCAGGACAGCTATAGTGCGCTTCGTGCTTTCGGCCATCCCAGTATACCTTCTCATTGCCATGAATATTCCCAAGTGGGTGATTAATTCTATAGATAAGATTCGAAGAGGATTTCTTTGGAAAGGAAGAAAGGAGGTAACTGGAGGTTGTTGTCTTGTCTCTTGGGATATAATTACAAGGCCTTTATATCTTGGTGGCCTTGGGATTTCTAACTTACTTTACCAAAGCTGGGCGCTGCAGACTAAATGGTTATGGTTGGAAAAAACAGATTCAAATAGGCCTTGGGTTGGGCTGAAATTCCCTATTCAGCAGCATGTCAGGAGATTCTTTGCTTCTTCACTTATTACCTTGGTTGGAGACGGGTCTACTACTTTATTCTGGACAGATAGGTGGTTGGATGGGTCTTGTATCCAGGATCTTGCCTCTGATGTAGTTGCTAGTGTTGGGAAAAGGGCTAGTTCTTCCAGAACGGTGGCCCATGCTCTTGAGAACTGGCAGTGGGTCAGCGACTTAGAGACCCCTCTTAATTTGATTGGGCTGCAGCAGTACCTACAGCTTTGGGACGCTTTAAGAGGAGTGGTGCTCACACAAGAGGCTGATAGACATGTGTGGATTCATTCTTCCTCTGGGCAGTTCTCTTCTAGATCATGCTATAAGGCTTTTTTCATGGGTTCGATTACCTTTGAACCTTGGAAGAGGTTATGGAAATCTTAGGCTCCACCCAAATGCAAATTCTTCCTATGGTTGGCAATAAGGAATAAATGTTGGACAGCTGATAGACTTCAGAAGAGAGGGCTGGATCATCCTGAGGTCTGTCCTCTATGTGATCAGGAGCCGGAGAATATCCAACATCTCCTTTGCAGTTGCATCTTTGCTAGACAGTTTTGGCATTGCATTCTTGCACCGTTGGGGCTTGCTAATCTTTCTCCTGCTTCTATTGAGATATCTTTTGCTGAGTGGTGGAGGAAGGTGTGTAAGCAAGTGCACAAATCCAAAAGAAGAGGCATTAACAGCGTCATCATCATGGGGGCTTGGTGTTTATGGATTCATCGTAATAAGGCAGTTTTCGAGGGTGTCAGTCCTTCCATAAGCAGAATTCAAAAAGTTTTCTTGGAAGAGTTAGAATGTTGGGGTCTAGCCGGTGCCAAGCATCTTGAGGGCTTAGGCCTAGGTGCTGCCATTATTAGGTCCAGGGAGTTTCTGGGTGAGTAGTGCAGGTGTGTGTGGGGGGCCTATTGGCACGTTTGCTGTTTGCCTCCTTTTGTTGGAGGTTGGGGCACTGTGCACAGCAGGAGGTTGGTGGGTCTGTTTGTTCTGCCTTTTGGGCTTTGTACTTTGGTCCACTTTGGACCCTTTTCTTCTCTTAATATAATGATGCGCAGCTCTCCTGCGCGTTTAAGAAAAAAAAAGAAAAAGTATATTTATTTAGAGATGTAAAGGATTTTAGACAGATTGCATATGTTATAAAATTTTAGTTGAATGCAATTGCATGTGATCTAGGTTTAGGTTAGTTATTTAGTTTGAGAGTTGAGTTTCCATGTTTATGTTTAGGTCAAATGTGGTCAGTGCCTTTAATGTTTAGGGTTAGTCTAGGCAGTTTGTTTGTATAGTTATATATCAACACTAATTTGAAATGCTTAAATTGTTGTATAAGGCAAAAAGACTTCTTATATAATCATTTGTTTTTGGTAGATGTAGGACTTGTGGCAGGAGAAGTAGCAAAACCATGATCGTCCTAGAGATTTATATTTGGACATGTCTTGCAAGAATACGCTTGTCTCTCATGAACTACTGGTGCGTAACTGTGATTACGGTGAGCCAGTCCACGTGTCTCAATCAAGACATCCAAACATATTGCACGTTGCTTCTAAATATATTATCGTTTTAATGTAAATGATTGTTTGTAAATATTTCATTTTTTGTTCGTTGACATCTATTATTTATTTACTAATAAGTTGGTGTCATCAACCTATTTAGGACCATAAGAGATGTTTTTTTTTCTTTTTATCGGTCGATGATCCTGATATGTTTGATGTGAGGTGCTTACTTTGCAGTGAATAGCAGAGAGGGATATCAACACACGAGCGCTTTGAACCATGGGTTCCACCTCACCCAACCCTCCACCAACAACGGGTGAGATAAGACCAAAGTCGCCGTTGAACGTATTGAGAACATTTCTCTGTGTGGTTACAGAGATGCAGTTTGTCCTTGCACGTAGGAGTTTGCTTGAATTTAGGTACGGTAACAAGAATTAAGTGTGTCTTTGTTTCTATTTATCCTTATATTTGTCTGCCCACAATTAATAATGCATCCTTGTCTGTAACATAAATATTTGATGTGTCATTTCAGTGAGTAGGAGTATAGACCTAATTCTCATTGGCCAAAGCGATAGCAAAAGAACAAAGAGGAGCATATCGTGCCCTCCAGTCCTATGACAATCCCTCCAGTCTGTGACACTATGAAAATCATTAAATAAAAATAATACGTTTAGTTAATAATGGTATTTATGATAATAAATTTTCCATTGAAGTGTTTGTTATTTGGAATGATTTTTGATTGCTCATAAGTAATTTTGAATATCATTTCTTCTTAAATTAAAATTCACATAAATAATTTAATAAATATTAGTCTAAGAATTAATATTTTATTTATAAATAATTTTGGTTGGATTATTATGAATTTTATGGTTATTTGAACAAGTATTTCGAAATTTGAAAAGGAAATAAAAAAAAACAAACCTAAACTAAACCCTAAAGCCTTTTGGCCCACTAGGGGCCCATCATCCCCAACAGCCAGCCGCGCCCCTGACCTAAGCCGGCCGCGCCCGCTCCCTGTGGCCGCCGCCAGTGCTTCTTCCTCTCCCAACCTCTCTCTCTCTCTCTTCTCTCTCTCTCATTCCCTCTGCTCTCACCCGCCCGCGCGCAGCGCCAAGCGGCCAAGCCGCCCTGCTCCACCGTGTCCCCGACCGCGCAGCGGACCGGCCGAGCGCTCCTACTCGCGCGCCAGGCGCCAGGCCGCCTTGCCTCGACGTCCTCGCACCTGTGCGCGCTGCCCAACCGCGCCCCGCCCGGAGACGCGACCCGCCAGGACCCTACCGAGCCGGTCGCCCTGTCCCTGCCACGACCGCGCGCCATGTCCTGTGCCGCGACGTCCGACCCAGCGACGCGAGCACAGCAGAAGCCGAGCAGCCCCGACCGTTTCCTCTGCGTTCAAGAAATTTCAATGGAGTCGTTACTCCTCTCCCATTAATCTCTCCGTTGATGAATGCCATTAATGGTGCTTGATGACCCGGCCACCTCTCTCCCTCCCTCTCCTATATAAAATCCACCGAGCTCCTCTCTTCTCCTCCCTCCCCGAGCTCTCTCTCTCTCTCACGCGCTCTAGTTCGTCCCTGCCATCACCGTCGTCACTGGAATCCGTAGAGACTCGCCGTTCATCGCCGTCCGCCCCGCTGTCCGTGGAACCCCGTCGGAGTTCCGTCCACGCAGCACGGCGTTCGCGCTCGTTCCCTGCCCGCCGAACCTCTCCCCCCCCCCTCGTCGAGTTCGTCCCTGCGCATGAGCAAATCCAAGGTTGAAGACAATCCCAACCGCTAATTTACTCTCTAAATTATGTTTTAAATTAATTCATAGATCTTGTGAATTATTGTTATAATATTGATGCGATTTGGCGATTCGTGTATGATTTTAGAGATTCGGTATATATACGGGTAGCCAAAATTGAACCCCGCGACAATATTTTAAATATGCGTATGATTTTATAATTCTAAAAATAAACACGGTCACTATTCACTAACTTAGTGATTTTCATACTAGAAATGTTTATAGTTAATTTCGCTTTAGTGTATGGAGCGATAATCGGTTAGTACTGATATACGCGATATAAGAAATTAAAATAGAAACACTAGGCCACGTATTTTCAGTCAAATGAGGATATAGATTTTACTATTCATAATAAATGAATTCATAAGTATGGCACTTAAGTACTTAGAAATTAGTAAGACATTTATTTATGTCATAATAATCATGATTATGTTATTAAAAGTCTCATTTAGTAATTTACATTAATTCTTAGAATATTAATGTTAGAAGAATTAAATAAACAATTTTTAGTTATACGTATAATTTCTATCTAGAAAAGAAAGGAGAAAACCGAAATAGTAGAATTTATAATAATGTTAAAATGATTTAACTAGACACTCATACTTTTCTAATGAAGAAATTGATAGTTATATTGGTAAACATATGTTTCTTACTAAAGAATTAGATAATTTGTTTCTAACTTTAATGACCTTTTAATAAATATCATATTAATAAGGTTCATTATAGATGTTTAAGTACCCATAATAATATGCTTTACAATAGAATTATGTCATATAACTTTTCTAATAATGGCTTAATTAAGTGCTCACACCGTCATAACTAAAATGATAGTTAATAATATACCAATGAATATAGTATTCATTTCAAATGCTTTAGGTCATATGTTTCCAAATTGAAACTAAATATAATCAATAGATTATTTATATTTTCTTATAATTTAATAATTAGACTTGCGTTTCAATTTGTCTATAACTAGTAATGTAGGCATGATTGATCCGTTCATCACATTGAATCCATATTATTTATATATATCATTTAGTGGTCCCTAAAAGATAAAATAAAGTAATAAGAATTTAAGTTCCTTTGTAACTTAAAATGTTATTTAATATTGACTTCTAATATAATAATATAGGCTATGTGTTTTCTAATAAAAATAAAAGATAGTTATTTGTTTATTATCTTTTACATGAAAATCCACTTAAGGTCCTATAACCTAGTTTTTCATAAAATAGGTATTTAATAGTAATGATCTTTTCATATAAAACCTATTTATACTTATATCTTAGTTTATCATAAGTGAAGGTTTAACAATGAATTATAATGCGCTCCATAATGCTTCTAAAAGTAATAAGGTATTTCGTAACGCATTAACCCTAGATTTATAACTTATATGTGTTCTAAAAGGTTAAAAAGGTTTAATATCGTTATAACGTGTTTTATCGTCTTATAAACCCTTAATCTTAGACGTATCGCGTATGACGTTTTATAAAAGATTGAATTAGTGAACCTAATATTTGTATATTTTAATTAAGATATTTTTAAGCTCATGTCTTGTTTTATAAAGTATAGATCACACATTTTTGAAAAGAATACCCTCTTAATATAACCATCACTTGCGACATTTTTGATAAGCGAACGCTCTTTTTGTTAGGCTCTCTTTTAGCTTTACGTATGGTGAATGTTGTATGTTATTGAGTGGTGTTTGTTCTTCTTGTTTGTTTGTGTGATATTCAGTGGTTGATCCAGTAGTTAAGAATCAAGATCTATTCAGATCCGTGGAAGAGTCTCAAGTTTTCAATAAGCAAGGCAAGTGGACTTCTCCCTCTGCATACTCTGTTTGATCCCAAACAATACATTTAATAAAGTTTATTCTTTTGGATGTATATGCATAATTCGACGGGTTACCTATTTAGATAACCTTTCCAACCTTATTCCTTGATCAAACCTGGGAATTATATTTTATCTTCGTAGCTATGCTATTGCTACAACTTAACTTTATGCAGTCACTCCCGCTTATGATATTAATGTTTCAAATGATAAGTGTACATTGTTGTTGTTAACCCGATGGTTAAACAAGATTATTGCATATTAATTGGAACATGGAGTGACCACCCGGGAAAACAGTGCTACCATGAGAACTATCATGGCTCTGGTCTTGGCTAAATAACTAGGGAAGTCTTATGTTGGGTGTTGGTCGTGGTCGACCGGAACGGGGGCATCTGGCAAGCGCTTATAGTACCGGCTCAGGCAGATTGGATACGGGCATAGTTCCCAAAGCTTTGCCCTGTAGTCTAGACTATAAGTTGGTTACGGTAGGTGTGCCTTATGCAGTTTGACCATTTCCAGCATCTGCGTAATGAGGACTCTAGGGAGAAGCCTCGTAGTGAGACCCTGGCCATTCACCTCGGAAGTGAATACGGGTCTAGCTAACCCAGGCAAAAAGGGAATCGCGACTCATGGGTAAAGATGCGCCACCTCTGCAGAGTGTAAAACTGATATATCAGCCGTGCTCACGGTTATGAGCAGCCTGGACTCCTCACATGATAATTGAATTTGAAGATGGAAGTAAATCGAGATCCGATGATCTGCCAATGGTTTGTTTAAGTGGTTTCACTTAAGTGTTTTTGATATACTCTTGTATCTTTGCTTAATGGGAATACTTGAGATTCACACTTATTAGTAAGACAGGTGTTGTTAATAAAATGCTGACCAACTAAAATGCTTACTGCTCAACCTCAGCCTCACCTTGTTAGACCTTGCATTAGTTTTTTTTCCCCCACTTGCTGAGCCCCGACCATAAGTGAGCTCACCCTTGCTTAATTTTGATCAGAAGTTGCAGATGAAGATATGATGCTGAACTCCATGGATGCTAGTCTAGTGATACCCCCGGTCACCTTCCTGTGGATGGATGTCCTTGTTTCGCTGTACTTTGATGAATAAAGGTTAAGACATTATGTCTGTTCGAAGTGTAATATGTTAATATAATCGTTATTTACGCTTTTATGCATTGTTCTTTTGATATATTACACTTGTGACGTCAACATATGTGTGGAAATAGATCCTGGCACACATATGCTATGCACCCGGCTCTGCCCCTTAGAAACGGGTGTGACAGAAGTGGTATCAAAGCAATGTGACCGTAGGTCGCTAGATTAGTTAGAAATGGAAAGCCCAGTCAGTCTTTCAAAGCTTGATATATTTTCCTCCATTAAAATTTACTTTATATTAAAACTTGTCTCTTTTATTTTCAACTCTTCTAGTATGATTTTGGTCTATCAGAAGACTCTACTCAGAAGCACTACAAGATGATAAAGTTAGGATTGAGGAACTTGAAGTGAAGTCTACCGGAAGAAACCCTTTCGAAGCTATTGACGATGCTCTATTCTCTGTCTTATCCCCACTCTGCAAGAAGTTTTGTTATGGATCCCCTCGATCTATTATTTGACTTCTTGGCTAAGGTGATAGGATTGTTCTTTAGTATTAAGATTTTCGACTAGATCGGTAATGGCGATATTATATTATAAGTGGTTTTCTAATCCCTAATATTGCTATATAACCCTTGAATTCTTATACTTTTGCTTTCATGCCATTGTATTGCCACCCTTGCGCAATACCTACCTTGATGTATGAAACCTTTGACTCTCTACTCCTTGATAATGCTTTCTCTCTAACTCACTTCAAATCCTTGGTTGTATCATTTATCCTCACTTTAATAGTTCATGGTTATCTTATCTCACTCTTGGCCACCAACAAATATGTCTTGTCTAACTCCTTGATAATTCTTACCCAATTCCTTGACTTTATAATATTTTTCTTATTCTAAACCTTGTCTCACCTTTTGTTTTGGTTGAATGAGTAGAATTGGATTGTGTTGTGCTGATATGTTGAGTTCATGTTAGTTATATTTGTGACTATGATTGATTTGCTTCTTTGTAATGATTGTTGTTGTATTGTGTGACTTTTGTCCACAATGGCATCGGTTAGCTAGGTAAAACCTTAGATAGATGGGTTTTTGTTGCTCTCTATAATCTGTCTTTGCTCAACCCTTTCATCCCTTCCATTCTTCCATACCCATACAGATGTCAGACCTTGGAATGTCAACTACAAGTGATGTCACTAAATGCAAAGAATGTGGTGTGTTGACAAGTCAAAACAACACTATAAATGAAACAGCTGATGAACAGAAATTCAAGACCCAAAAGGATGCACAACCAAACCAACAGACAAGTAACCTTGGAACATGTTGTTGTTGTGAGTACTATGGAATTCCTTGTCGTCAGATCAGTACAAACGAAAGTGAAACTACAAAACAGAAGAACCAGATTTTATTTTCTGGCATAAACAGACAGATGTCTCCCCAAGAACAACTAATAGCAGATGCACTGTCAGACGATGAATTGTCAGGTATTCCAAAAAGGAAACATTACAAGGATGCCCAGCCCCAAGAAGAAACGCATGAGTGTTACATTGATGGATGGACTATTACTTGCACACAGTTTCAGCCTCGGGGTCACATCAGTTCCAAGAAACGGAAAGGGAAACATGGAAAAAGTCAAGAAATAACTTCAAGAAAAGCTTGCTATCAATGTGGATGTGAAGGTCATTACTTTCGTAATTGTCCTGAGAAAAGTTCACTACAGATCACCTCCGAGATGAAGCTATCTCAGTCTTCAGACATGGAATATGAACAAAAATGCACAGAAACTTCTACCAACACAGTAAAGACAACTCCACCATGTAACTTATCAAGTCGTGCTTGCTTTGGCTGTGGTGATATCGGCCATCTTGTTAATGGTTGTCCTAAGAAGGATGTGGAGATCAATAAGGTCCAAAAGAAAAGACAACACCCTCAAACCCATGCATCAACAAAGAATAAACAACGGAAAGAGACCACAGGAAAGATAAGTTATGCAGTGACAGGAACCATTCCATATGATGATGCAGTAATTTTTGGAACACTAGTCATTCACACAACCATCGCCACCGTGTTGTATGATCCTCATACAACACATTCTCTTATCAGTGCCCAGTTTGCAACAAAGTATGGTATCTTTAAGTGTCCCTTGAGATCAAGGAAGACCATCAGTGCACCCGAAGGAAAAATGCTAGTAAACTACATATGTCCAAAAGTAAGTGTTAAAATCAACGGGATAGATTTTCCAGCTGATCTCCTAGTGATAGAATCAATGGGAAAGGATGTGATTCTTGGAAAGAATTGGTTACAAAGAACTAAGGCAGTAATCCAACATAGAACCATATGTTTGGAAACCCCATCTGGAGAAAGAATAATAGTTGAAGACAATCGACCTCCAGCTCAGATTGGTACATCTATCAAGGAAGAATAATATATCATTTAGCTAGAAGGAGTATGTTTCACGAAGAAAAAAAAATATGTCAAAGTGTTGCCCCTTTCAAGATTTGTAATTGTGCTAAGTGATATATGAATCTCTCGCACCTATTGTGTTTTGCCTGTTTATAAAGAAAATAAAGTATGGTGTCATCTGCTATATGCAAACAATGTGGTGCTCTATTCTATTTGCCCTAAAAGTCCCGCTCAAGTCTTTCTCTCAATTTGTGCTCAAAGAAATGTTGTGGGATCAGAAAGATGATTTGGATATCAAGCTCTGAAATCTATAAGGTTCAAAAGGATCTATGCTAAGGATTATAACACTTGTACGCTCTTGTAGTATGATGAAGCTAGGAGAAATATGAAACCATCCTTGCTCCTTGACTAATCTTATTTTGGAAATAAAAAAAAGTTGTGTTCGCTCTCTATCTTAATGTCATACAAGCCTCTTATGCAGTCTGTCTCACTAACTCTTTTACCCTCTGACTAGATGATGAACCTCAATGGAAATGAAGTAAATGATGTTAACGACAATATTGAACGAGAAAAATGAGTCACAGAGATATTCGATGAATGGAATGAAGAACAACAAAAGGAATAGAAAAATGTTTGGATACATGATTAGTCCACCTCAAGCGAAAGCCACGAAACACATGGATACCCAAACAGAAGAATCAAGTCAGGCTCAGCTACATGAGATACAGACACCCAATCAACCCTCACCCCCTATTGGTCAAACAAAGTTGACTCGTAAAGAACTCAAAGCAAGAGGTGCTTGCTACTACTGCAAAAACGAAGGACATATTATTCGCGAATGTCCCAAGAAGCGTCTAGACCGACTAGAGAAGAAAGCTACCAAGCATGACCTAAGCAATAGTTCAGAAGACCCACCATTTTATAAGTATGATGATGAAGGTCGCTTGATTAGTATACATTGCGGAGCAAAGAAGTAAAGAAGTTACTTAAGTTTAGAAGAGTTCAATGTGAACTGAGAACCTACCAATAACCATGTATTTCCTTTGCTTTCGTGCTAGCCTTTCTTAATCTCGAGGACGAGATTCTTTTTAAGAGGGGTAGATTTGTGACACTATGAAAATCATTAAATAAAAATAATACGTTTAGTTAATAATGGTATTTATGATAATAAATTTTCCATTGAAGTGTTTGTTATTTGGAATGATTTTTGATTGCTCATAAGTAATTTTGAATATCATTTCTTCTTAAATTAAAATTCACATAAATAATTTAATAAATATTAGTCTAAGAATTAATATTTTATTTATAAATAATTTTGGTTGGATTATTATGAATTTTATGGTTATTTGAACAAGTATTTCGAAATTTGAAAAGGAAATAAAAAAAAACAAACCTAAACTAAACCCTAAAGCCTTTTGGCCCACTAGGGGCCCATCATCCCCAACAGCCAGCCGCGCCCCTGACCTAAGCCGGCCGCGCCCGCTCCCTGTGGCCGCCGCCAGTGCTTCTTCCTCTCCCAACCTCTCTCTCTCTCTTCTCTCTCTCTCATTCCCTCTGCTCTCACCCGCCCGCGCGCAGCGCCAAGCGGCCAAGCCGCCCTGCTCCACCGTGTCCCCGACCGCGCAGCGGACCGGCCGAGCGCTCCTACTCGCGCGCCAGGCGCCAGGCCGCCTTGCCTCGACGTCCTCGCACCTGTGCGCGCTGCCCAACCGCGCCCCGCCCGGAGACGCGACCCGCCAGGACCCTACCGAGCCGGTCGCCCTGTCCCTGCCACGACCGCGCGCCATGTCCTGTGCCGCGACGTCCGACCCAGCGACGCGAGCACAGCAGAAGCCGAGCAGCCCCGACCGTTTCCTCTGCGTTCAAGAAATTTCAATGGAGTCGTTACTCCTCTCCCATTAATCTCTCCGTTGATGAATGCCATTAATGGTGCTTGATGACCCGGCCACCTCTCTCCCTCCCTCTCCTATATAAAATCCACCGAGCTCCTCTCTTCTCCTCCCTCCCCGAGCTCTCTCTCTCTCTCACGCGCTCTAGTTCGTCCCTGCCATCACCGTCGTCACTGGAATCCGTAGAGACTCGCCGTTCATCGCCGTCCGCCCCGCTGTCCGTGGAACCCCGTCGGAGTTCCGTCCACGCAGCATGGCGTTCGCGCTCGTTCCCTGCCCGCCGAACCTCTCCCCCCCCCCTCGTCGAGTTCGTCCCTGCGCATGAGCAAATCCAAGGTTGAAGACAATCCCAACCGCTAATTTACTCTCTAAATTATGTTTTAAATTAATTCATAGATCTTGTGAATTATTGTTATAATATTGATGCGATTTGGCAATTCGTGTATGATTTTAGAGATTCGGTATATATACGGGTAGCCAAAATTGAACCCCGCGACAATATTTTAAATATGCGTATGATTTTATAATTCTAAAAATAAACACGGTCACTATTCACTAACTTAGTGATTTTCATACTAGAAATGTTTATAGTTAATTTCGCTTTAGTGTATGGAGCGATAATCGGTTAGTACTGATATACGCGATATAAGAAATTAAAATAGAAACACTAGGCCACGTATTTTCAGTCAAATGAGGATATAGATTTTACTATTCATAATAAATGAATTCATAAGTATGGCACTTAAGTACTTAGAAATTAGTAAGACATTTATTTATGTCATAATAATCATGATTATGTTATTAAAAGTCTCATTTAGTAATTTACATTAATTCTTAGAATATTAATGTTAGAAGAATTAAATAAACAATTTTTAGTTATACGTATAATTTCTATCTAGAAAAGAAAGGAGAAAACCGAAATAGTAGAATTTATAATAATGTTAAAATGATTTAACTAGACACTCATACTTTTCTAATGAAGAAATTGATAGTTATATTGGTAAACATATGTTTCTTACTAAAGAATTAGATAATTTGTTTCTAACTTTAATGACCTTTTAATAAATATCATATTAATAAGGTTCATTATAGATGTTTAAGTACCCATAATAATATGCTTTACAATAGAATTATGTCATATAACTTTTCTAATAATGGCTTAATTAAGTGCTCACACCGTCATAACTAAAATGATAGTTAATAATATACCAATGAATATAGTATTCATTTCAAATGCTTTAGGTCATATGTTTCCAAATTGAAACTAAATATAATCAATAGATTATTTATATTTTCTTATAATTTAATAATTAGACTTGCGTTTCAATTTGTCTATAACTAGTAATGTAGGCATGATTGATCCGTTCATCACATTGAATCCATATTATTTATATATATCATTTAGTGGTCCCTAAAAGATAAAATAAAGTAATAAGAATTTAAGTTCCTTTGTAACTTAAAATGTTATTTAATATTGACTTCTAATATAATAATATAGGCTATGTGTTTTCTAATAAAAATAAAAGATAGTTATTTGTTTATTATCTTTTACATGAAAATCCACTTAAGGTCCTATAACCTAGTTTTTCATAAAATAGGTATTTAATAGTAATGATCTTTTCATATAAAACCTATTTATACTTATATCTTAGTTTATCATAAGTGAAGGTTTAACAATGAATTATAATGCGCTCCATAATGCTTCTAAAAGTAATAAGGTATTTCGTAACGCATTAACCCTAGATTTATAACTTATATGTGTTCTAAAAGGTTAAAAAGGTTTAATATCGTTATAACGTGTTTTATCGTCTTATAAACCCTTAATCTTAGACGTATCGCGTATGACGTTTTATAAAAGATTGAATTAGTGAACCTAATATTTGTATATTTTAATTAAGATATTTTTAAGCTCATGTCTTGTTTTATAAAGTATAGATCACACATTTTTGAAAAGAATACCCTCTTAATATAACCATCACTTGCGACGTTTTTGATAAGCGAACGCTCTTTTTGTTAGGCTCTCTTTTAGCTTTACGTATGGTGAATGTTGTATGTTATTGAGTGGTGTTTGTTCTTCTTGTTTGTTTGTGTGATATTCAGTGGTTGATCCAGTAGTTAAGAATCAAGATCTATTCAGATCCGTGGAAGAGTCTCAAGTTTTCAATAAGCAAGGCAAGTGGACTTCTCCCTCTGCATACTCTGTTTGATCCCAAACAATACATTTAATAAAGTTTATTCTTTTGGATGTATATGCATAATTCGACGGGTTACCTATTTAGATAACCTTTCCAACCTTATTCCTTGATCAAACCTGGGAATTATATTTTATCTTCGTAGCTATGCTATTGCTACAACTTAACTTTATGCAGTCACTCCCGCTTATGATATTAATGTTTCAAATGATAAGTGTACATTGTTGTTGTTAACCCGATGGTTAAACAAGATTATTGCATATTAATTGGAACATGGAGTGACCACCCGGGAAAACAGTGCTACCATGAGAACTATCATGGCTCTGGTCTTGGCTAAATAACTAGGGAAGTCTTATGTTGGGTGTTGGTCGTGGTCGACCGGAACGGGGGCATCTGGCAAGCGCTTATAGTACCGGCTCAGGCAGATTGGATACGGGCATAGTTCCCAAAGCTTTGCCCTGTAGTCTAGACTATAAGTTGGTTACGGTAGGTGTGCCTTATGCAGTTTGACCATTTCCAGCATCTGCGTAATGAGGACTCTAGGGAGAAGCCTCGTAGTGAGACCCTGGCCATTCACCTCGGAAGTGAATACGGGTCTAGCTAACCCAGGCAAAAAGGGAATCGCGACTCATGGGTAAAGATGCGCCACCTCTGCAGAGTGTAAAACTGATATATCAGCCGTGCTCACGGTTATGAGCAGCCTGGACTCCTCACATGATAATTGAATTTGAAGATGGAAGTAAATCGAGATCCGATGATCTGCCAATGGTTTGTTTAAGTGGTTTCACTTAAGTGTTTTTGATATACTCTTGTATCTTTGCTTAATGGGAATACTTGAGATTCACACTTATTAGTAAGACAGGTGTTGTTAATAAAATGCTGACCAACTAAAATGCTTACTGCTCAACCTCAGCCTCACCTTGTTAGACCTTGCATTAGTTTTTTTTCCCCCACTTGCTGAGCCCCGACCATAAGTGAGCTCACCCTTGCTTAATTTTGATCAGAAGTTGCAGATGAAGATATGATGCTGAACTCCATGGATGCTAGTCTAGTGATACCCCCGGTCATCTTCCTGTGGATGGATGTCCTTGTTTCGCTGTACTTTGATGAATAAAGGTTAAGACATTATGTCTGTTCGAAGTGTAATATGTTAATATAATCGTTATTTACGCTTTTATGCATTGTTCTTTTGATATATTACACTTGTGACGTCAACATATGTGTGGAAATAGATCCTGGCACACATATGCTATGCACCCGGCTCTGCCCCTTAGAAACGGGTGTGACACAGTCCTATGACAATCTGGCGTTGAATCCCACTATGGCCTAGTTTTTTGGAGATTAGAATAGGCCATTGATGAGTGAAAGCATCTAGGCCCCTAAGTTGGTTTTGATGATTAATGAAAGCACATGATTATTGTGACTAACGTGTATTTTGTAGCTATATGGTAAGTGTCGGTGTTTCGAAACCCGGGGGGTCCCTCGACCGACGAGTGAATTGTCGCCGCGTGCCCCAGCCCAGATGGGTCGACGCGAGGCGGAACGTGAAGGGGGGAAAGGAGGCAGCCGGAGGGAGGCAGGCGTGAGAGAGCGGATCCCGCGGCCTTCGTGTTAGCCCCGCGCCTGAGTCGGGTGCGCTTGCAGTAGGTGGATACAAGCGTCCACGCGGGAGTGGGAGCGAGCGGCCTTGCGCGAGCGCCGTCCCGTCCTTCTCTGCGCGGGCCAACCCTCTGTAAGAGGGCCCTGGTCCTCCCTTTTATAGGCGTAAGGAGAGGATCCAGGTGTACAATGGGGAGTGTAGCAATGTGCTAACGTGTCTAGCGGTGGGGAGCTAGCGTCCTAAGTACATGCCATCGTGGCAGCCGGAGAGGTTTTGGCACCCGGTTCGTGTGGTGTCGTGGCCGTCGGAGGAGCGCTGGAGCCTAGCGGAAGGACAGCTGTCGGGGCTGTCGAGTCCTTGCTGACGTCCTCTTGCTTCCGTAAGGGGGCCGAGAGTCGCCGTCGTCACAGAGCGTGCGGGGCGCCATCATTGTCTATCTGGCGGAGCGAGCCAGATGGGACGCCGGTCTTGTTCCCCGTAGCCTGAGTCAGCTCGGGGTAGGGTAATGATGGCGCCTCCTGTCGACGTGGTCGGTCCGCGCCCTAGGTTGGGCGATGTGGAGGCTCCTCCGAGGTCAAGGTCGAGTCTGTCTTCCGTGGCCGTGGTCGAGTCCGAGCCCCTGGGTCGGGTGAGGCGGAGACCGTCGGCTGAGGCCAGGGCTGAGTCCGAGCCCTGGGGTCGGGCGAAGCGGAGTCCGTCGTCTCCTGGGGCTGAGCCCAAGTCCGAGCCCTGGGGTCGGGCGAGGCGGAGTTCGTCGTCTTCCGGGGTTGAGCCCATGTCCGAGCCCTGGGTCGGGCGGAGCGGAGTTCGCCGTCTTCCGGGGTTGAGCCCAAGTCCGAGCCCTGGGTCGGGCGGACCGGAGTTCGTCGTCTTCCGGGGTTGAGCCCATGTCCGAGCCCTGGGTCGGGCGGAGCGGAGTTCGCCATCTTCCGGGGCTGAGCCCGAGTCCGAGCCCTGGGTCGGGCGGAGCGGAGTTCGCCGTCTTCCGGGGCTGAGCCCGAGTCCGAGCCCTGGGTCGGGCGGAGCGGAGTTCGCCATCTTCCGGGGCTGAGCCCGAGTCCGAGCCCTGGGGTCGGGCGAGGTGGAGTTTCCTATGACGCCCGAGGCCGGCCTTGGCTGCTGTCAGCCTCACTCTGTCGGGTGGCTCAGCAATCGGAGCGGCGCAGGCGGCGCTGTCCTCTTGTCAGACCGGTCAGTAGAGCGGCGAAGTGACTGCGGTCACTTCGGCTCTGTCGACTGGAGGGCGTGTGTCAGGATAAAGGTGTCAGGCCACCTTTGCATTAAATGCCCCTATGATTTGGTCGGTCGGCGTGGCGATGTGGCCAAGGTTGCTTCTCGGTGAAGACTGGGCCTCGGGCGAGCCGATGGTGTGCCCGTTGCTGGAGGGGGGTCCTCGGGCGAGACGTAGGTTCTCCGGGGTCGGCTTCCCTTGCCCGAGGCTAGGCTCGGACGAGGCACGATCACGTCCCTTGAATGGACCGATCCTTAACTTAATCGTACCCATCAGGCCTTTGCAGCTTTGTGCTGATGGGGGTTACCAGCTGAGATTTAGGGGTCTTGAGGGTACCCCTAATTATGGTCCCCGATAGTAGCCTCCGAGCCTCCAAGGGAGTACTAATACTCGCTTGGAGGCTTTTGCCGCACTTTTTTGCAAGGGGACCAGCTTTTTCGGTTGCATTCTGTTCCGGTGGGTGCGCGCGAGCGCACCCGCCGGGTGTAGCCCCCGAGGCCTCGGAGGAGTAGTTTTACTCCTTCGAGGTCTTAGTGCGTTTCGCAACACTTCGGCTGGTCTAGTTGTTCCCTCATGCGAGCTGGTCGTAGCCCCAGTGCACAGTCGGGTCCCAAGTTCTCGGGCTGGTATGTTGACGCTGTCAACGGTTTGGCCGGAGCCGGGTTTGCGAGAGCAGCCCCCGAGCCTCTACACAGGGCGAGAGGACGGTCAAGGACATACTCGTCTTTTTTACATACGCCCCTGCGTCGCCTTTCCGCAAGGAGGAGGGGGGAAAGCGCCATGTTGTCCTCGGAGGGCGCTGAACATGGTGTTTCCGGTGAGCTGTTGGCGGGTAATCCGAGCGGACGTCCGTGCCCCATTTGTTAGGGGTCGGCTAGAGGCCCAGAGGCGCGCCCAAAAGTACCTGCGGGTGATCTGTCGGACCCGGTCCCCTGTCGACGGGGTCTGAGGGCTCGATGCCTCCCTCTGATGGGATTCCGTTACAAGATCGCTCCCGCTGGTCTCGGAAATGTCCTAGGGTACCTCGGGAGCGTAGCCCGAGCCTTGGTTATGTATCGAACGTACCCAGGGTCATCCCTCGCTCTGTGTCTGAGGCGACTGTGAACCCTTCGAGGGCCAGCCTACGAACCCCTGATCAGTAGTGGGCGCGGAGCCCGAGTGGCCTGAGGCGGCCGTTGAACCCTTCGAGGGGCCGGCCATCGAACCTCTGACCAGTAGTGGGCGCAGAACCCAGTCAATCTGAGGCGGCCGTTGAACCCCTCCGAGGGGCCGGCCTTCGAACCTCTGATCAGTAGGGAGGCTCGGAGCCTGTTTCCTTCACGGAGAAGGGTCCTTTTCGGGGTGTCCCCCTTTCCTGGTCCCTGTTGTAAGAGAGAGAAAGAGGAAAAGGAAAAGGATACGAAGTCGAATGACGTGGCGTACCTTTTTCGACGCGGTTATTATGGCGAAGGCGAAGCGTCGCTTGCTTCTCCCGCCTGAGGCGCCGCCTGTCCTGCCGCAGAGTTAATGCGACGGGGCGAGTGGTTCGTGAGGCGGTCGTTGCGCGTGTGCGAGCCGTTCGAGGAACGGATCACGGGCGCGCCGTCTTCACGCCGTGAGAGAGGGCTCCCCCGCTGCCCCTGGATGGGACGTGAGCTTGGCTGACGACGTGACCGCTGCTTCTACCCGCCTGTCACCGCCATTACTGTCGGCCCAATTTTGACCGCATTTGACCGTCGCGCTTGGCTGGCACTACAGGGTTGCCTCGAGTCACGGTATTGACTCCACAGTCGAGGAGGCGCGATAGTGGCGTGAGTGGCGGTGCAGTTGCTCACACGTAGCAACCGGCGCGCCGGTTGCATGACGCGTGGGCCTTGACCTCCATGCTGGGCTTGTTGGAGTCGAAGGGGCGCGCCTACTAGGCACGGTTGCATGCCGCCTGCATGGCTGTCCGCCCTTTCACCCGCTGGTCTGGGCGAAAGTGGAGGAGTGCTTGTAACCGCCGGGTGGTTGCATGCACCGCGCGCGCGTGGCGGTTTGGCTTCTTCTCCCCTGGACCGGCTTGCATGACGTGTGGGACCCAGCCCCCATGCCGTGGGGGGAGAATCTTGGAGCGTGTTGGAGAAGACTCGACCCGCAACGGTTGAGGGCGCAAGTGGGGAGAGTCGCCTTTAAAAAGGGGGCGACCCCCTTGGAGGGCCACCATGTCTTCGCGCTCCCCTCATGCATCGTGTCTTTCCACCTTCCGAGCCCCCGGGCGGGGGACGCCCGGAACCCTTCCGTCTTGTCGTCGGAGGAACGCAACTTCGTGGAAGTTGGTACCTTTCAGCCATCGTTCGGCTTCAAGGATTTTCATCAGGCAGCCCGGCTACATCCCCTCGTCGGTGGTCACCCAAGACGGTGACCTCCAGCTTCTGGACGGGGAGAAGCAAGCCGGGCTGTGATCTTGGCTCCGCCCTCAGCTTCAAGGATGTTCATCATCCTTGCTGGGGCGGAGGCCAAGCTGAGCCGGAGCTCTACCTCCCGCGCGGGTTCGTGGGTCAGCCTCCCCTTCAGCATCCAAGGGAGAGGGCGCTCACTGGCCCTGCGAGCGGGGCGGACTTCGACAACGCGGGGCCGGTCGACGGCGGGTGTCGCCAGCCCCAACACGTTGGGCTCGCCGGCTTGGCTCCCGGTGCCCCTTCCCGCCGTGAGGGCGGTTGTCGCGCCGTGCGCACGGGTGGACCGCCCAAGACATCGCGCGCCGCTAGAGCGGCGTTCGTGTTCTGGGGCTGTCCTGCCTTTGCAACGGTACGGGGCCTCCGCGCGGAGGTCGATGCTCCGCTCGTCCAGGAGGATCCGAGTGGGGATCTGCCGATGGGCTGATGCTCCACTCGAAGGTGCCGAGGTGGATGCGGCCCGAGAAGTCCCCGTCGCCGATGGGATCACTGCCACCATCCGTGCTCTGGGCCTCCGGCTCTTTGTACTTGTCCTCGCCCCTCGAGCGTCGGCGCGGGCGAGGGCAAGGTTGTAGCGGCTTCCGCCCTGAGGCCATCGCTGCTGCCGTGGGGACGGAACCGGAGTTCCGTTCGTATTGGCACCTTGAATGCCGGTGTCTTGTTCAATGCGGCCGTCGAGGCCTGAACGTGTATGTATTTTCGGCACGGAGCCGTGTTTTTTCTTCATTTCGAGCACCGAGACTCGCCTTGTCGATTATCTGAACCGCTTCACCGAGCGTGAGTTGCCTCGTGCAAAGGTGACGAGTGAGGTATCCGTATCCCGGAGGAGTAAGAGTCCCTCGGCTCGGTCGGCCTTGCTGTCTGAGGCCCCTCTGGCTTAGTTAAAGGAACCCCTCGACCGCCCTTCGATGAGCCAAAGCCGGAGGTAGCGGTATCAGCACGGACGGAGGCAGAGTTGGCTTCGAAAAGGAGGTGTAGTTGGCTAGAGCCTGGCCGGGTCGTCCACTGGCGGAACCGACGCCGGAGTTGAGCTGCCGAGGCCACAAGCCGAGCTGATGTCTTTGGGGGTCAGCTGGCCGAGGCCTCGGGGTGGCCAGCCGAGCCGCCTGCTCGGGCCGGATTCTCGAAGAAGACCCTGGCGGCGATGGCCCGGGCGTGGTGCTGATGCTGTCCTTCAGAGTGGGGGCTCTCCGACCGCGTCGCCGTCCGAGGCTAGGTCAGACCCCGCCGAAGGTGTAGTTGATGTCGAGGGTGCTGCTGCCCCCCTTCGGCTGTCGATGTCCGAGCCTGCAGGATCAGGTTGTCTTGTAGTGTGTGTATGTTTTCTGCGGCCGCCGAGGCCTAAACACACCGTCGTCGTGTTGTAAAGCTGCGTTCCTTTTCCTCTTGTTTCAAGTATCCGGACTCATTTGTCGGTAACAGAATTGTTTGTGCGGGCGAGAGTTGCTTTTCACGGAAGGTGATGAGTGAGGTATCCGTATCCCGGAGGCGTAGGAATCCCTCGGCTCGGTCGGCCTTGCCGCTTACGCGCGCTCTTACTCGTCCATAGGGTTCTGTTACCGACGCAGTCGAGAAGGCCCAAAAAATCATTTCGGCAGAGGAGCTCTCGAGCATGAAGACTTGTTCGGTCCGCGGAGTCACTTATCCGAACGCGAGTTACTTATCGCAGAAGGTGATGAGTGAGGTATCCGTATCCCGGAGGCGTAGGAGTCCCTCGGCTCGGTCAGCCTTGGCTGCTTACGTGTACTCCGTCGTTTTCAGGATCCACTTTTGAAGTAGTCGAAGAGCACGAAAGGCATTCTAGCAGAAAAGATTTTTTTCTTTTTTTCGAGGAAATTTTTGACGCAGAGGGGGTTGCCCCCTTCTAGCCCCCGAGGGAGGGTCGGGCTTTGCCGAGGCAAGGCTGACCCTTCCTTGACGACCAGACTTGGTGTGTGAACGAGGTATACGAGCAACTTGAAAGTATCTTAAGGGTAGAAGCGACATAGCTGTTGGATGTTCCAAGCGTTGCTGTAGACCTTGCCTTGGCTGTTGGCCAGCTTGTATGTTCCGGGCTTCAGGACCTTAGCGATGACGAATGGCCCTTCCCAGGGAGGCGTGAGTTTGTGTCGCCCCTGGGCGTCTTGCCGCAGCCGAAGCACCAGGTCGCCCACCTAGAGGTCTCGGGACCGAACCCCTCGGGCGTGGTAGCGTCGCAGGGACTGCTGGTACCGCGTCGAGTGTAGTAAGGCCATGTCCCGAGCCTCCTCCAGCTGGTCCAGTGAGTCTTCTCGGTTGGCTCGGTTGCTTTGGTCGGTGTAGGCCCTCGCCCTTGGGGAACCGTATTCTAGGTATGTGGGCAAGATGGCCTCGGCCCCATAGACTAGAAAGAACGGTGTGAAGCCCGTGGCTCTGCTCGGCGTTGTCCTCAGACTCCAGACCACCGAGGGGAGTTCCTTCATCCATCGCTTGCTGAACTTGTTGAGGTCGTTGTAGATCCGAGGCTTGAGTCCTTGCAGGATCACGCCGTTAGCCCGCTCCACTTGCCCATTCGTCATGGGGTGAGCCACGACAGCCCAGTCCACCCGGATGTGGTGATTCTCGCAGAAGTCCAGGAACTTTCTGCCGGTGAACTGGGTACCGTTGTCGGTGATGATGGAGTTCGGGACCCCAAAGCGATGGATGATGTTGGTGAAGAACGCCACCGCCTGTTCGGACCTAATGCTGTTTAGGGGTCGGACCTCGATCCACTTGGAGAATTTGTCGATGGCGACCAACAGGTGCGTGTAGCCCCCAGGTGCCTTCTGCAAGGGGCCAACAAGGTCCAGACCCCACACAGCAAACGGCCAAGTGATGGGTATGGTCTGCAGAGCCTGAGCGGGCAGGTGGGTCTGCCTCGCGTAGAACTGACACCCTTCGCAAGTGCGGACAATTCTAGTAGCGTCGGCCACCGCCGTCGACCAGTAGAATCCTTGTCGGAAGGCGTTTCCAACGAGGGTTCGAGGTGCTGCGTGATGGCCGCAAGCCCCCGAGTGTATCTCTTGCAAGAGCTGCTGGCCTTCGGCGATGGAAATGCATCGCTGGAGGATGCCTGAGGGGCTGTGGTGATAGAGCTCCTTCCCATCTCCCAGCAAGACGAAAGACTTGGCGCGCCGCGCCAACCGCCGAGCTTCGGCTTGGTCAAGGGGCAGCTCTCCTCGGTGGAGATATTGCAGGTACGAGGTCTGCCAGCTTTGATTAGGCGTGACCTCACTCTGTTCCCCCTCGACGCGCAGTGCCTCACCCTCGGGGGCCGAGGGTACCTCGGACCGTGCCGAGGGTACCTCGGACTGGGCCGAGGGTATCTCGGACTGAGCCGAGGATACCTCGGACTCAGCCGAAGGCGCCTCGAGCGGAGCCGAAGGTGCCTCGGGCTCGGGCGTGTCCTCGGTCTTGACGGAGGGTTGATGCAGGTCTCGGGAGAATACGTCCGGGGGAACTGTTGTTCGTCCCGAGGCTATTTTAGCCAGCTCGTCCGCAGTCTCGTTGTAGCGTCGGGCGATGTGGTTGAGCTCGAGCCCGTAGAACTTGTCTTCCAGGCGCCGAACCTCATCGCAGTAGGCTTCCATCTTTGGGTCACGACAGTGGGAGTTCTTCATGACTTGGTCGATGACGAGCTGCGAGTCACCGCGAGCGTCGAGGCGTCGGACCCCTAGCTCGATGGCGATTCGCAACCCGTTTACCAGAGCCTCGTACTCATCCACGTTGTTGGACGCCGGGAAGTGGAGGCGTAGCACGTAGCGTAGGTGCTTCCCGAGGGGCGAGACGAAGAGGAGGCCTGCACCGGCCCTCGTCTTCGTCAGCGATCCGTCGAAAAACATGGTCCAGAGCTCCGGTTGGATCGGAGCCATCGGGAGCTGGGTGTCGGCCCATTCAGCCACGAAGTCCGCCAAGACCTGGGACTTGATGGCCTTCCAAGGGGCGAAAGAGATCGTCTCGCCCATGATCTCCACCGCGCACTTCGCAATCCTGCCCGAGGCCTCTCGGGACTGGATGATCTCTCCCAGGGGGAAGGATGACACCACAGTCACCGGATGAGACTCGAAGTAGTGTCGCAACTTCCGCCGTGTCAGGATCACCGCGTACAGCAGCTTCTGGATTTGTGGGTAGCGGATCTTGGTCTCGGACAGTACCTCACTGATGAAGTAGACTGGCCTCTGGACGGGCAATGCATGCCCTTCTTCTCGTCTCTCAACCACGATCGCGGCGCTAACCACCTGGGTGGTTGCGGCGACGTAGATCAAGAGGGCTTCTCCGGCAGCGGGGGGCACCAAGATGGGCGCGTTCGTGAGGAGCGCCTTCAGGTTCCCGAGGGCTTCCTCGGCCTCGGGAGTCCAAGCGAAGCACTCAGCTTTCCTTAAGAGGCGGTACAGAGGCAGACCTCTTTCGCCGAGGCGGGAGATGAAGCGGCTCAGAGCCGTGAGACATCCCATGACCCTCTGTACGCCTTTCAAGTCCTTGATTGGCCCCATGCTGGTGATGGCTGCAATCTTCTCCGGGTTGGCTTCGATGCCCCGCTCGGAGACGATGAACCCCAAGAGCATGCCTCGGGGGACCCCGAAGACACACTTTTCGGGATTAAGCTTCACGCCTTTCGCCTTGAGACATCGGAACGTCGCTTCAAGGTCGGAAAGGAGGTCGGAGGCCTTCCTCGTCTTGACTACGATGTCATCGACGTAGGCCTCGGCCGTTCGGCCGATGTGTTCGCCAAACACATGGTTCATGCATCGCTGGTACGTTGCCCCCACATTCCTCAAACCAAACGGCATTGTAACATAGCAATACATGCCGAAGGGTGTGATGAATGAAGTCGCGAGCTGGTCGGACTCCTTCATCCTGATCTGGTGATACCCTGAGTAGGCATCGAGGAAAGACAGGGTTTCGCACCCAGCAGTGGAATCCACGATCTGATCGATGCGAGGCAGAGGGTAGGGAACCTTCGGACATGCTTTGTTTAGACCAGTGTAGTCTACACACATCCGCCATTTCCCCCCTTTCTTTCTCACAAGCACAGGGTTGGCAAGCCATTCGGGATGGAATACCTCTTTGATGAACCCTGCTGCCAGTAGCTTGTGGATCTCCTCGCCTATGGCTCTGCGCTTTTCTTCGTCGAATCGGCGCAGAGGTTGCTTCACGGGTCGGGCCCCAGCTCGGATATCCAGAGAGTGCTCGGCGACTTCCCTCGGTATGCCGGGCATGTCCGAGGGACTCCACGCGAAAACGTTGGCGTTTGCGCGGAGAAAGTCGACGAGCACTGCTTCCTATTTGGGGTCAAGCTCGGAACCGATCCGGATCTGCTTGTAGGCGTCGTTGCAGGGGTCGAGAGGGACGGACTTGACCGTCTCCGTTGGTTCGAAGTTGTCGGCGTGGCGCTTCACGTCGGGCGCCTCCCTAGAGAGGCTCTCCAGGTCAGCGATGAGGGCCTCGGATTCGGCGAGGGCCTCGGCGTACTCCACGCACTCCACATCGCATTCGTACGCGTGTCGGTACGTGGGCCCGACGGTGATGACCCCGTTGGGGCCCGGCATCTTGAGCTTGAGGTAGGTGTAGTTGGGGACGGCCATGAACTTGGCGTAGCATGGCCTCCCCAGCACTGCATGGTAGGTTCCTCGAAACCCGACCACTTCGAACGTGAGGGTCTCCTTTCGAAAGTTGGAGGGCGTCCCGAAGCAGACGGGTAGGTCGAGTTGTCCGAGGGGTTGAACGCGCTTCCCGGGGACGATCCCGTGGAAAGGCGCAGCGCCCGTCCGAACCGAGGACAGATCGATCCGCAGGAGCCCGAGGGTCTCGGCGTAGATGATGTTGAGGCTGCTGCCTCCGTCCATGAGGACCTTGCTGAGCCTGACGTTCCCGATGATGGGGTCGACAACGAGTGGGTATCTCCCCGGGCTCGGCACGTAGTCTGGATGGTCGGCCCGGTCGAAGGTGATGGGCTTGTCGGACCAGTCTAGGTAGACTGGCGCCGCCACCTTTACCGAGCAGACCTCCCGACGCTCTTGCTTGCGGTGCCGAGCCGAGGCGTTCGCCACTTGCCCGCCGTAGATCATGAAGCAGTCGCGGACCTCGGGGGACCCTCCTGCCTTGTGATCTTCCTCCTTTGCGTCGTCGAGGGCCTTGCCACCCTCCGCGGGTGGCCCGGCCTTGTGGAAGTGTCGTCGAAGCATGGTACACTCCTCGAGGGTGTGCTTGACGGGCCCCTGATGATAGGGGCATGACTCCTTGAGCATCTTGTCGAAGAGGTTGGCACCTCCGGGAGGCTTCCGAGGGTTCTTGTACTCGGCGGCGGCGTCGCGTTTCGCTTGCGACTTCTTCTTGCCCTTCTTCTTGGCGCCGCGCTGAGTTGACGCCTCGGGAGCATCTTCCGGTGGGCGGCCCTGGGGCTACTTTTCCTTCCAGAAAATGGCCTCAACCGCCTCCTGGCCAGAGGCGAACTTGGTGGCGATGTCCATCAGCTCGCTCGCCCTGGTGGGGGTCTTGCGACCCAGCTTGCTCACCATGTCGCGGCAGGTGGTGCCGGCGAGGAACGCGCCGATGACATCTGAATCGGTGACGTTGGGCAGCTCTGTGCGCTGCTTCGAGAATCGCCGAATGTAATCCCGGAGAGGCTCTCCTGGCTGCTGGCGGCAGCTTCGGAGATCCCAGGAGTTCCCAGGGCGCACGTACGTGCCCTGGAAATTGCCGGCGAAGGCTTCGACCAGGTCGTCCCAGTTGGAGATCTGCCCCGGGGGCAGGTGCTCCAGCCAGGCTCGAGCAGTGTCGGAGAGGAACAGGGGGAGGTAACGGATGGTGAGGTTGTCATCGTCTGTTCCACCCAGTTAGCAGGCCAGCCGATAGTCCGCGAGCCACAGTTCCGGTCTCGTCTCCACCGAGTACTTTGTGATAGTAGTCGGGGTTCGAAACCGGGTCGAGAACGGTGCCCGTCGTATGGCGCGGCTGAAAGCCTGCGGACCGGGTGGTTCGGGCGAAAGACTCCGATCCTCCCCGCTGTCGTAGCGTCCCCCACGCCTGGGGTGGTAGCCTCGGCGCGCCCTGTCGTCGAGGTGGGCCCGACGGCTGTGATGATGGCGCTCGTTGCCGAGGCGAACCGGGGCCACAGGCGCTGCGTTGCGCGTGCGCCCGGAGTGGACCGAGGCTTCCCGCATAAATCGGGAAGTCGCGGCGCGATGTTCTGAGGGGAACCCCTGCCTTCGGGAGGCAGAGCTTTCGGCCCGTCGGACCGCGGCGTCCTCCAGGAGATTCTTGAGTTCTCCCTAGATACGCCGCCCCTCGGTGGTTGATGGCTCTGGCATCGCGCGGAGGAGTATTACCGCTGCAGCTAGGTTCTGGCCGACTCCGCTGGAATCCGGCGGCGGCCTCATCCTGACGTCGTCAACGATGCGGTGCTGGATGTCCTGGGGGAGATGACGTGCTTCTCCGGCCGGGGGTTGGACCGCCCATTCCTGCCCGATGTCCCGGCGGATCGGCACAAGCGTTCCTGCTCCCTCGTCGAGCCTGGCCTGCCTCTCGCGGATTTGCTCGAGCTGTGGGTCAGGACCCCCCGCCGGGATGGGGACCACAGCTAGCTCCCGAAGGATGTCAACGCGAGGCACGGGACTAGGGGGATCACCGTTTTCTGGCATACCAAGATGGTTGCCTTCGCCGGAACCCCCTAGATCGACGTGGAAACATTCACGACTTGGGTCGCGGTCCTCATTGTCGAGGCCACGGCTGCCGTCGGAACAGTCGGAAAGGCAGTAGTCACATGCGGTCATGAAGTCCCGCACGGCACTGGGGTTACCAAGTCCGGAGAAATCCCAACAGAGGTCGGGCTCGCCATCTTCCTCGGACCCCGAGGGCTCGTAGGTCGAGTCGGCCGTTAGTCGGTCCCAGGGTGACCGCACACCTAGAGGGTTTGGACTCGCCTCTAAGAGAGTGCTCACCGAAGCGGAGTCGCTTGGTGGATCGAGGCTGAATCCAAAAGACACGAGACGGGAATCGGTCGGTACCTTTCGGTCGACGGTCGGTGACGAGGTCGCGTCTGGGACTGACTGCACCGTTGTCTCAGGTACGAGGGTGATGCCCAGCAAGTCCCTCGCGAGCGTGCTGGCGTCGTGCGTTTGCTTGAGATTGGCGTGTTGCGAGGAGGCGGCGCTCGTCTTCGTCTCAGACGCGAGATCGATGCCCGACGCGCCCTCCGTTGGGGCACCGGCGCCATCGACTCGCTCGACAGCCAACGAGGTGCCACTTCCCGCTTGGCCTTGGTTGCCCTGCCTCCTCCTCCGTCGGCGGGGGAGGGGACGGGACAAGCCCGAATGTCGTCCTTCCACCTCGTGGGGAAGGCGTCATCGATTTCCCCGCCGGCGAGCGGGTCGTCGACCACCATTGTCGCTGTCGCACGGCAGGGGAAGGAGTATCATGTCGTAGCTGCCGTCGAGGGACATGAACTCAAGATTCCCGAAACGGAGCACCGTCCCGGGCTGGAAAGGTTGCTGGAAACTGCCCATCTGGAGCTTGACGGGAAGCTATTCGTCAACACGCAGCAGGCCCCTACCTGGCGCGCCAACTGTCGGTGTTTCGAAACCCGGGGGGTCCCTGGACCGACGAGTGAATTGTCGCCGCGTGCCCCAGCCCAGATGGGTCGACGCGAGGCGGAACGCGAAGGGGGGAAAGGAGGCAGCCGGAGGGAGGCAGGCGTGAGAGAGCGGATCCCGCGGCCTTCGTGTTAGCCCCGCGCCTGAGTCGGGTGCGCTTGCAGTAGGGGGATACAAGCGTCCACGCGGGAGTGGGAGCGAGCGGCCTTGCGCGAGCGACGTCCCGTCCTTCTCCGCGCGGGCCAACCCTCTGTAAGAGGGCCCTGGTCCTCCCTTTTATAGGCGTAAGGAGAGGATCCAGGTGTACAATGGGGAGTGTAGCAATGTGCTAACGTGTCTAGCGGTGGGGAGCTAGCGCCCTAAGTACATGCCATCGTGGCAGCCGGAGAGGTTTTGGCACCCGGTTCGTGTGGTGTCGTGGCCGTCGGAGGAGCGCTGGAGCCTGGCGGAAGGACAGCTGTCGGGGCTATCGAGTCCTTGCTTACGTCCTCTTGCTTCCGTAAGGGGGCCGAGAGCCGCCGTCGTCACAGAGCGTGCGGGGCGCCATCATTGCCTATCTGGCAGAGCGAGCCAGATGGGACGCCGGTCTTGTTCCCCGTAGCCTGAGTCAGCTCGGGGTAGGGTAATGATGGCGCCTCCTGTCGACGTGGTCGGTCCGCGCCCTAGGTTGGGCGATGTGGAGGCTCCTCCGAGGTCAAGGTCGAGTCTGTCTTCCGTGGCCGTGGTCGAGTCCGAGCCCCTGGGTCGGGCGAGGCGGAGACCGTCGGCTGAGGCCAGGGCTGAGTTCGAGCCCTGGGGTCGGGCGAAGCGGAGTCCGTCGTCTCCTGGGGCTGAGCCCAAGTCCGAGCCCTGGGGTCGGGCGAGGCGGAGTTCGTCGTCTTCCGGGGTTGAGCCCATGTCCGAGCCCTGGGTCGGGCGGAGCGGAGTTCACCGTCTTCCAGGGCTGAGCCCAAGTCCGAGCCCTGGGTTGGGCGGAGCGGAGTTCGTCGTCTTCCGGGGTTGAGCCCATGTCCGAGCCCTGGGTCGGGCGGAGCGGAGTTTGCCGTCTTCCGGGGCTGAGCCCGAGTCCGAGCCCTAGGTCGGGCGGAGCGGAGTTCGCCGTCTTCCGGGGCTGAGCCCGAGTCCGAGCCCTAGGTCGGGCGGAGCGGAGTTCGCCGTCTTCCGGGGCTGAGCCCGAGTCCGAGCCCTGGGTCGGGCGGAGCGGAGTTCGCCGTCTTCCGGGGCTGAGCCCGAGTCCGAGCCCTGGGGTCGGGCGAGGCGGAGTTTCCTATGACGCCCGAGGCCGGCCTTGGCTGATGTTAGCCTCACTCTGTCGGGTGGCTCAGCAGTCGGAGCGACGCAGGCGGCGCTGTCCTCTTGTCAGACCGGTCAGTAGAGCGGCGAAGTGACTGCGGTCACTTCGGCTCTGTCGACTGGAGGGCGTGCGTCAGGATAAAGGTGTCAGGCCACCTTTGCATTAAATGCCCCTGCGATTTGGTCGGTCGGTGTGGCGATGTGGCCAAGGTTGCTTCTCGGTGAAGACTGGGCCTCGGGCGAGCCGATAGTGTGCCCGTTGCTGGAGGGGGGTCCTCGGGCGAGACGTAGGTTCTCCGGGGTCGGCTTCCCTTGCCCGAGGCTAGGCTCGGGCGAGGCACGATCACGTCCCTTGAATGGACCGATCCTTGACTTAATCGCACCCATCAGGTCTTTGCAGCTTTGTGCTGATGGGGGTTACCAGCTGAGATTTAGGGGTCTTGAGGGTACCCCTAATTATGGTCCCCGACAGTAAGTTAAGTCACAATGCAGGAAAATGGGTTGAAAAGGTGATAATACCCTAAACGATGGAAATCAGTGATACGTCCAAGATAGAATCCTTAAAAGGTCAAGGGCTACTAGTTCTAGGTGTCGAAGGAGTGGTTGGACACTTAGTATAGAGTTAGGGCCTTTGTTTATTTTTAGTCGTACTATAAAGGAGGTAATAGATGGGTAACTTTACCTAGGCTTGTTTAGTCTGATGTGATGGTGCAAACTTGCATAAAACTAGTGCTAAAAACAGACATGCGGATTTTCAGGACCTTTGGTGTGAGGTTTGAGTTCTTCGATTCCGAACTTCGTTTTCACTCTTCCTCCCCTTTCTCATCTCTTGAGCTTGTTGCAAACACCTCTTGTGCAGATTTGTTACTCTTGGAACCTAGGGTTCCTTGACGGTTCAGGTTGTTTGGGAGTTTCCAACTTTGTGGATGGCCTCAAGAAGTTTGTATCACTCGCTTGTTGAGAAACATTGAGAAAGTGATTGCCTTGACCTTGGTGGTCGGCTTGTGAAGGATTGAGTTGGAAAAGACCCGACCTTTTGTGGGCTCCGCAACGGAGAGTAGAGCACCTTTGTGGTTTGGTCGAAGCTCGGGATAAAATCTAGTATCTTTGTGTTCTTGCGATTGATTCAATTATTGTGCTCTATCTTTGGCAAGGAAGACATCACACGATTTACCTTGTGTGTGGATTTTGTAGAGTTGCTCCACATAGATTCCTCACCATCTTCACCTAGTTTATCCTTTGTGTTCTTCTCCTAAAAGAAACTCTCATTATTTTCTACATTGTTCATAGCTTAGATTTACTTTCACAGTTGGACTGGTTCAGAGTGGTTCAACCATCCGAGTAGCGGTGGAACCGGTATGCACCAGTAAAACTGTTAATTTGATTTTGAAAATTTCAGGTTTAGCATATTCACCCGGCTACTTTTAGTCAAAAAAGCCATTGGTAGTGAAAGGGGTTGGAGCTTGCCTGGGTAAGAGGCTCTATTAGGCTTAGCTTGCAAACATGTCTGGCATTCTTGGACAAACTTCTGAACAAATGGTTTCATATTTTTTCGAGCAAAAAGATTCTTGACACGGGCGTATGTAACCGACATACCACACAAAGCTGAAGAATGCAAGGCTAAGACTACACGAGTATGCAGTGAGTTATCAGCACCCAGCTAATTTCGGCCCTTGTAGCGTATCAAACCATCGAACAGTGTGAAACGTGAGACAACAGTCGGGTCCAAAGAGAGCTTAGAAAGCAAGGACTGAGTGTCAGTGTCATTAACATAACTCTGCTAGACATCTTGTAACCACTAGGGGAATCACAGTTGATATTACTTGAGGTTATGCAGTACAACAACGAGAAAGGGCGTCGGCAACACGATTGTCAGAACCCTGACGATACTGCACTGGATACTGCAAACCTAATAGCTTTGTGAAGATCTTATGTTGCCATGGTGTATGCAGCCTTTGTTCATTGAGTTGTGACAGGCTTTTATGACCAGTCACAATTACAAATTCGCCATGTTACAGGTATGCACTCCACGGTTGGACCGCAATGATGATGGCTAAATATTCTTTTTCATAGGTAGATACTCCTTTAGTTTTTTGACCCAATGCTTTGTTGAGGAATGTCATAGGGTGCCCTTTTTGCATGAGTACAACACCTACACACAGATCACTAGCATCTGTTTCAATTGTAAATTGAGATGAAAAATCTAGTACGGAGAGCACGGGAGCAGAACTCAACGCTTGCTTTAGTGTCTTGAAGGCTAGCTGGTGATCATTTGTCCAAATAAACAGAACTCCTTTTTGAGTAGTGTTGTCAAGGGTTGACAGGTTATATCAAATTTTGAATGAATTTTCGGTAGTAACCTGCAAGGTCTAAGAAGCTTCTTAACTCCTTCAGACAGCTGGGCACCGGCCAATCAATCATGGCACGATTTTTCTTAGAGTCGGCTGTAACTCCTGCATTGCTAACCACATGTCCTAAGTAAGAAACTGAATTTTGGGCAAAGGAGCATTTAGAGTACTTCACCTTCCACTGCTCCTTGTCTAACAACTGAAAACTTGGCTTAGGTGATGAAGATGATTTGGGTCACGCTGTAAACAATCATGTCGTCGAAGAACACAAGGACGCACTTCCTCGACAGGGGTGCAAGAGTTTGGAATGCCTTCTTATGCTCCTGTGAGGCTAAAAGGCATGACGCGGAATGTCCAACATGAGTTTGGAATGCCTTCTTATGCTCCTCAACGGCTTGAAGCAGAATTTGATGGAATCCAACACGCATGTCCAATATAGAAAATCAAGCGGTCCCCCGACAATTCATCTAACAATTCATCAATAATGGGCACAGGACACTTGGACTTCATAGTGAGAGCATTAGTGTCTATAGTCCACGCAAAAACGCTATGTGCTATATATCTTTTTCATTAATAGAACCGAATAGTAGGAGCACATTTGTGACATTTGACCCATTTGTCTGCACAAAACGGACAGAGACCTATAGCGCGTCGGTAGGCACCAAGCGAGGCAACCTTGCTGTCAGCAGACGAAGTAGTAGGGGTAAAGGTGGGCTTGACTGGATCAACACCACCATCACTGGTTCTATCCCACCGTGAAGGTATAGCAGATGAATGCTTCAACAGTGGTCGTGAATTACTTGATCCCTCCCCACGAACAGGATCACACCGTCTTGATGACTCGGCCTCCTCCTGCAACAAAGCCATGGCAGTATCCAGAATGTTGGGCGTTGAACCAATATGACTGGTTTAATATCGCACGCAAGCCATCAATGAATTTCATAGTATAAAATAGCGGATCAGCAATGTGTTCATAAGTAACAAGGAAATCCACAAGCTCACAAATCTATCAACATAGTCTTGAACAGAGAAGTTTTGTCTAATGTGGAACAATTTACAAATCACCAATTCATGGTGCTCTCGCGCAAAGCGTTCATATATAGACTAGCAAACCTGGCGCCATGACCATCGAATTTTTTGCATTTTAGCCCTTTTTCATAAAAAACACGTTTAGACCCTTGAAAAACTATTCCCGTTTTTAGACCCTTTGCTCGGCGCTATAGACCGAGGGAGGCGCTGAAGTAACCCTGCTCGGCGCCACAGGCCATACGCCGAGGTATTAGCCTCGCTGGCGCTGACGTGGCCGAACTCGGCGCCAAAATCCATGGCGCCGAGCTCGGTTGTAGCTGCTGCGGATGCACCATCCTTAGATCTCGTGACGACGATCAAATCTTCACCATATGCGAGCAGTGACTTACTGGCCTCGTGATACATGCACTATTCATGGCGATCAAATCTTCAGGCCACTCATTGGTAACCATGAGCGCTGAATTCCGACTCGACGGAGGACTGGAGCCCTTCAATCGTGGAATTGATGGGTGGACGCAAGCGCTCGAACACCTGAGTTGTTGATTCGGGAACAGAGATCCACGTGTTGGTGGAGGCATCGTAACAACGGAGTCAATCATCCACCACCTCATCGACGGTGGCCTGGTGAGCCACCAGATCTGCGCGAACGTCCGCCGACAACGCATCGAGGTGACGCACCGAGTCGGTGACCATGGATTCAAGCGCACCGATGCGAGATTCCCACTTAGAATCAATCCCCAAGAGATGCTTATCCAGTTCGGATAACAGCGCTCGGGTCTGTGTCTCGAGAGCCAACGTAAGATTTGCGTCAATCAGAGCAGACGCCATGGAAGGAGATGCTAAAGACAAATACCAGATGTGAGCTACCGTAGTAGGACACAAGGATCTAGAACTACAGATTTGGAATTAAAGACGATGAAGGGAGAGGACGAGAGAGGAAGGTTCAGGAGTTCATAGTTCTCTTAATGCATAACCCTTCTCCACGACAAGAGAGGTATTAATATCTCTACTCGACACACACCATCCACCCCGGAAGTATTCGGCCCACAACAGCCCAATTACAACCTTTCCGGCCTAAGGAGCGGCTATTCGCGTGCCTTTCTCTTTTACTACATATGTCAGCTTGGACTTGCCATGTTCATCGCCCTTCATATCTAGTTGGTCATCCACTGGCACAGTTGTGGTAGTGACTAGGGCTGGACGAAATACTCGTGGCTCGATAACTCGCTCGACTCGGCTCGTTAGTAGCTCGGCTCGACTCGTTTTAATTTTGTAGCGAGCCAAACTAGCATTCTAGCTCGGTTCTCTAATGAGCCAACCAGCTCGGGTTAGCTCGTGAGCTAGCTCGCGAGCCAAACGAGCCAAGCCACAACACAAGTTTGTCTAGTCGTTGGTGTTGTCTTATCTCTCATAGTCTTGTTTTCTCGTAATTATGATATGGGATATGGACATGTGTGGACGTGTCATGTGCTTAAATATTTGCATTATTGCATGGCTACATACCTACATTGTATATTTAATATTTGATTATTGGTTATGGTTTTGTGAACTTTGTTTTATAGCAGCATATGATGTTAGTGTTGTGCAATGAAATGTTACGTGTTTGTGGAATGGATGATGAATTGCTTTATAATGATGCTTGTTGCTATCTTATTATAATATGAGTTTGTAAATACGTAAGTTAATACATATTTGATTGTTTAATTTAATATTAAAAGTTAGAAGCTAGGACGATGATATGATAATAATATTATAAAAGTTTTGGATTTGTAGTGTTAAACACTTAAAATATGATTTTTCGATTATATATATATATATATGTACATAGATCTTTGTATTTAGTTGTGTAGCTCGCGAGCCTAACGAACTGGCTCGAACTTCCCAATGAGCCGAGCCGAGTTAGATGTTTAGCTCGTTAGTATAACGAGCCGAGCTGGCTCGATATCCACCCATAGTAGTGACAACGCGGAAGAGCTCTGTGGCGACGTGCTCCTCCACGCCACCCACGGCCACTAGGATCTGGCTCCTCGCGAGCATGCTGCGTCACTATGCCAAAAACCGTGCCTAGCAGTGCCCGGACCTGAACCACCCACGCGCCAACAGGCCCTCCTCTAGCTTCTCCAGGGAGTCGGCGATGGCCTAGCCATGGGGCATCTCCAAGAGCAGCTTCTTGGCGCACTTCCACCCAATCCCATTCTTATAGTTGGGCGACTCCTTTTGCGTTAGTGCCATTTGCCGCTAGTGATCTGGGGAGACGGCGGACATCTAACCGTCGATCCACAATGAAAGAAGGAGGTCACCGTAGCCGACGGCGGGACTCTTCGTCAGGAATGTTGTTGGGTTAACGTTCGCCTCATCTGAAGTGGCGGCAGCGCCGTTGGGTTCTTGCGGTACTTGTTGTGCGCGGCTATTGTCCTTCAGCATGGGGGACGCTAGTAGGCTCATGTTTCGGTGTGGATGCATCCATGAATGGTACAACTATCACGACAGACATCAACATAGGAGAGAATCACCAAACCTCTGCAATTAAATCTTGTTTTGATGCACTATTGATGGAATATGTTGGTATATTATCAGTTGTCAAGAACACCAAAATGTAAGATGCATCAAGATACATGTTTTCAGTCTTTTCAGAACTAGGATATTTCAGATTTAACATGATTTAGGTTTTCCCAAGCTAGGATATATATCTCTACTTTTTAAAGCACTAGTTTCGTGCGTCGTGCATCACGTGCGAATCGTGTAGATCTGTACCTCTATGCCACTTCTCGCCTACTAATAGACTCACCACATATAGGACGTAAGAAACCATTCAAGTCCAACACAATAGGAAGCCGCACGCAGCGCAATGCCTCCACATATATAGTACCACACTGCTAACTAAAAGAGAACGGGTTATAAAAAATAAGTTAGGCTCCTTTTCAACTCATGGCTTTCAGCTTTTTAGTTAAGATAAAATGTAATATTTATCCTTATCGGTATAATATCTAGTATGTGGATCATATGTTCACTTTTATTCATATTTTTTATGGGGAGAGTCTGATAGGGAATTGAAAGTTGCCTAGAGGGGGGGTGAATAGGCAAGTTAAAACTTTTTCAACAAAAACTAGAAGCAAACTGGGTAAAACTGAATTGATCTCGAAATTCACCCAGTTAACTTTGGAAATGAGATGTTCTAAATGATCCACAGGGTTCAAAGTAGTAGATCTGAGAATGGCACTTCTCAAAATCCACACACCAAAAAGATATAAACAAATCTTCCACGCAATGGTGAGAGAACGAAGAACACAAACAAACACAATGAGCAAGAACACAAGAGACACAAGATTTATCCCGAGGTTCGGTCACACCACCAAGGTGACCTACTTCCTCGTTGAGGCGCCCACAAAGAGCCGGGTCTCTTTCAACCCTAATCCTCCCTTTGCCAACCACAAAGGTCAAGCTCACACACTAATCTTTGCTCAAACGAGTGGGTAATACAAACTTTCTTGTGGTCTTCCACAAGATTTGGAGACTCACAAGCGACACCTAGTCGTCTAGGAGCTAGAAGCTCCAAGAGTAATGAATCCACAAAGAACTCGATGTAGTACCAAAGCTCGAATGAAGAAGAGCAAGAGAGATTTAGAGATGAAGCACAAAACCGCAGCTCTCAAGCTCACTCAAAGATTTCTCTCCAAAGATTTGAAATGGGAGAGGCAAGAGATGTGTGAGAGAGAGAGGGAGGTGTTTCTTGGGTTAGAAATGGAGTTCAAATCGTGCTCACTGCTTTTGGGAGAGAGGTAGGAGGTAGTATATATAGGTGGAGCTCAAAACTAGCCGTTGGGCAGATTTTTCTGCCTGAGACCGGTTGAGCCTCCCCTAGGGCGGTTGAACCTCCCCTGGCAGGCCTGGCAGCCTGTCTGCCAGTCTGACTGGCAGACTGACGCGCAGACTGACCTGCAGACTGGTCAAGTTGACCAAGACCGGTTGAACCGCCCAGGGGGGGGGGGGGCGGTTGAACCGCCCCTGACAGCTCTGGCGACCTGTTTGCTAGTCTGACTGGCAGACTGCAGAACAGAGGTCAGAGGGGTCAGAGACCAGCTGAACTGCCCCTCAGGACCAGTTCAGCTGGTCTTGACCAGAGAGTTTAGGAGAGAAAACCCCAGCTCAACTGCCCGGAGGCAAGTTCAGCTGGTGTATGGTCAAAGAGGTTCACAGCTGAAGTTGAGTTCAGCTGAAGTTCAGCCCAGCTGAAAAGCTCAGCTGCAGCTGAAGAAGCTCAACTCAGCTGAAGTTCAGCTCAGCTGAAAAGCTCAGCTGTAGCTGAAGAAGCTCAGCTCAGCTGAAGTCCAGCTCAGCTGAAAAGCTCAGCTGCAGCTGAAGGAGCTCAGCTCAGCTGAAGTCCAGCTCAGCTGCAGCTGAACAAGTTCAGCTGCTTTTCAGCAAGAACACTCTAGGTTTCTCAACCCTAACCATGGTCAACCAAAGAATTTTGAAGAGATTTTTTCTTTTCAAAAATAGCTTTTGAATAGAGAGGTTTGAGCTTTGGCAAACACCAACCTTCTTTTTGCATCCCCCTTTATAGTACGACGATTCCTATACTCAAGTTAAATAAAATTAATTAAGAAAACTCCTTGAGTCATTGGTGTCTCATGTGTGATTTCTCCATGGCATTGCTTCATAAGGATCAAAAACATCTTTGTCTCACCTTTTGAAGCAAACTCAAATCAAACCCTGTGACTTGTACCATATCACCTTATATGAGTTCAAATCATGGCTTCAAGTCACCTTACTGATGCATCAACATGTTGTAACTCTTCATAGCTGATTAGTTCATCGACTTAGTGCAAGTACTCTCTTCTTCACCTTAGCCATGGTACCTCGGTCTACAAGCCGTCGCTTGGCCTTCACCTTCGCTTAGTTCCTCGAAGCCCTTTCCTTGCTATCTTCACCCTATCAAGCCATTCTTGAGTCACATCCTATTGAGCATCCATTGAGAGAATCATTTCTTCAATATTGTGAACCTTGCTTGAATGTCTTCTAGATATAACTGTTAAGATTAATCAAGCTTTAGTTTGATTCTCATAGAAGCATATATGGACTGATAGTAATATGGTCAAGCCAATTCACGATTCCTTATATCTTATCCACTTTGACTTGACCAATCCTCTTAATCACTTCAACCTCTATTATGATCATATTTATGCATAGTGATTTCTCAGGACTTGTCCATATATTCAAACCAATATAGAGACCATATTATATCCATTTTCATTGTCTCACTGGTTATTTAACCTCGTGTTGAACCTTCGTTCACTGATCATTATACACTATTCAAGTATGTTCATCATACTGAATTTCCTGTTCAACACTTAGCAAACTCGTTAGACCTTTAAATGTGTTGTTATCCAAATCACCAAAACTCACAAAAGGGATGAATGCACTTTCAATCTCCCCCTTTTTGGTGATTGATGACAACACATTTAAAGCTTACATAAGATTTGATAAATAAGATTTTAAATCCTATGATATAGTTTCCTCCCCCTAAATATGTGCATTTCAGAAAATAACACTTTTGTACTCAAATGCCAAAAGCACATATTTAGGTCAAAGTATGGAGACAACTTATCATACTATTCATAGGGTGCAGTGTGTCATAAAATAAACATGATGCTCATGACATAGTATACACTCATCAACTTTCTACATCTTATGTTTTTCTTATGATTCCCCCTTTTTGTTAATTATTTCTCCCCTTTTCAAAAATAAAGATAAGCTTTAATGCAAAATTTCTCCCCCTTTGTCATAAATCTCCAAAAAGGATACAAAGAATATAAAGGGTAGAAATTATGATTAAGCGAGATGTGAACACACTATCATGAAAGGGGTCCTTATATGGCACAAAGGTAATGGATAAGTGTCATAAGTGATGTACCTTTGCGTTTTACCTTTTCAAGGGGTTTCCAGACTTGTGTTGGATTTAGAATTCATTTGCAAGCTCTTGTTGGCATAATTGTGACATAGGTCCAAGATATCAAATGAAGATTGTCATACTAACTGAAAGATAAATCTTGATACCTGGAGTCTAGATGTCACCTAGCATTTTCTTATCACAACAAGAGGCAACATGAAAATTGCACAAGTATGGATTATGCAACTAGTGATCATGTATGAAAAATATCAATTGAAAAACACTAATTGATACAATTTGATAGATAAATAGATCACTAATAGCATATTACACTAAGTTCTCCTCAAGTTTTAGTGCACACATATATGAATTCAATTGATATCTGTTGAGAGTACTTATTTGCAACTTAAAGTACCATTGGCATAAAAAGAGTATCAATTGAATATAATTATACAACATAAGGAACATGTGCACTATTTAATCAATTAAGTTCTAGACAAGAGAATTTATAAGTTATGCTACTTTAGACATATGCAAACCAAAAGAATATGATACATGTTTACCAGTTTTAGATGATGTTGGAGTAGCATATAAAAGAGAAACTCATTCTCTTATGAAATGTATAAAATATACATTTAGTGGAGCAAATAATCTTTGATACCCATCAAATTTGCAGTGGAAGCGATTGTCTTTGCCTGAAGATTCCTTTCTAATTTGAGACTACACACATGATAGACTTGAAAATGAAGTTAGTCTCAAAGATTCAAATCATAGACTATTCTCCCCCTAAATGTATGCATACAAGTGATGAATACATGTTTAGCTTATGCACTTGGACTTGTGAGGCCCGGGGATTAAGTTCTACAATTTGAACCTTGGTACAAATAAAGTATGAAAATATGAAATTGTACCAATTTAAGGAATTACTCATAATCAAAAGGTATACTAATAGACATGATATGCAATCTTTTAAGTCAAGATTCTTGAGAAGTTAGCATGTTTGACTCATACCTCACTAAGATGACTTAAGACTAACTTATGATATCACCACAAGAGGTATTAATCAAATATCTAGAGATTCTTTAATCGTCACCACAAGTGCAACCTTATGATGTGACTTAAGATATTGCATATACATGCACACACTAGCATGTAAGAGCCTAGATACACAAATGTAATACAATAGTTCATGGAGTGACACACCTTTGTTCTATGCCACATGGTCTCCATTATAATCATGAATTTCCATCTTCTTGCTTTTGATAGGCTTGACATTTCAAAGAGAAACTCATCCTCTTCAAACGATCAAGAGAAACTCATTTTCTTGATAGGTTCAAGAGAAACTCATTTTCATTTCTATGGAACCATTCATCCTCATTTGATGTTCTCCAAGGTGTGAGACTACACAACATGAACTTGAAAGAAATCATTAGTCTCACAAGATACAGGCTAAACTCTCCATCAATTTGTGCATGCAAGAGTACACAAAGTACACTTATGCACATTAACAATACAAGGTTAAAGGAGATGTTTGTACTATATCTTGGTTTAACATAACATGCTTTACATAGATGATGAAAATTAAACCAATTAAAAGTTTAAGAACTAAAAGTATATCAATTGAAATGTTGGAGGGTAAAGCATGCTAATATGAACCTCAACCTCATAATGAAGGATATCATATAAATATGTCACTATATCTTCATTATTTGGTTGACAAAAAAAATATAACTCCCTTCTTGATTTACTGTGATTTCTTTTCTCTTTATGATTTCATCCAACCAGGCGATCTTGAAATTCATTTATCTTGGCTTGGTTCAATCATACTTGATATGAGACCCATTGAAACTCAATGATTGAAACAACCAAGATTCTTATATCCGTAGATTTTGAATCCATCTTGAAAGCACTTGGAAGGACCTTATTGAGACACTTAGAAAAGAGAGCATTAGAAACACAAGGGAGGGTTTCACAAATGATGATCCTTATATGTGCATGGCAAATGAATCATCATTATTGAAAACCAAAAGGATAGACTAAATTCCTTTAAATTAGTGCACATGTATAGTTGATGTCAAAGTTATATGCACTATTGAACATTTTATATTGAAAGGAATTTAACCTATACTATGGTACATCACACTAAGGATAGAATACTAAAACAACTGAAGGAGAGGAAGTTTTCATACCTTGGCCTCTTATCAACTTCTTCTTACTTTAGTTGAATAGTATCCTTTAAGCTTGTGATTTATCCAATTTAAAACAAGCACATCTCTTAACATAGATTTTCTATGGATAAACTCAACACAAGAGATGACATTAGTAGCACAAGCACTAGTTTCTTATTTAGCAACCCTTTATATGTGGAAGGCAAGCGAGTTGCTAAAATAGAGAAACCTCATAATATGGACTAAATTTCCCTTGAACCCTCATGCACAATATATTTTGAATGACATGAATAATATGCATGGTTGTTCAATGAAGTCTAAAGGGCTGACTTAATCCATATTATGGTGAGTGTCTAATAAAGAAGAATCAAATCCAAATTAACTAGATAGAGAATACGTCACATAATTTTGGATTGTTCACCATATGATAATATTCATTCATCTTCCAATTAGACCTTTATTTCATAATCAACAATTGATGTATATCCTCAAGTGCTTCTTTTTCCTTAGTGGCTACACAAGTCACAAAAGAGATAAGATTTAAAAATAATATGCACTTGAGATTCAGTTGTTACCACCCTTGCTACTATCTCTAAATATGATTTATACATTCATTATCGAGCACCCAACTTGATCCATTGAAGGAGTGATCCTGCAAAACAAGTTTAAGCTTCGTATCTTGGTACCCAATTTGAATTGGGTCCTTTGAGATTAGTAGTAAGAGCCTTGGGTACCCACACATTTCTTATTGTGGCCTTTCTCTTTGTGTAGGCACCAACATATACTTGACAACCATCTTACATGGTTTCAAGTCAATATTTAATCACATAGATAAAACTAGAGTTAAGAATAGGAGCCTTTTCTCCTTTTATTAATACATCATTGTGTTGCCTTCTTGATGATGAACCTACCTTGACTTTGGGTGCACCTAGCTTATCAAGGTTAGTCGCACAAGCATTCATATCATAAAGACAAGTTATGCATGGAATTTACAACTTAGTGATCCAATTCAATGTGAAGCATATGGATATCGATTGAAGTAGATTTCTAAAATATCAAAATATGGGTTTTCAAAATTTAGAGAGTATGGATCACTAATTGTACCTTTTACAGTTTAAAAATCATATCCATGTTAGTGCATATGTATGTGATGAATATCAACAAAAAGATTCTTATGCACTTTTAGAATTAACGATAAGGGAATTTTAAACTGCATCAAGAGTAGCTATTTAGAAAACAAAGATTACAATCCATATGAATGAGATACAAATTTACCATTTTGGATTGTCTTAGTATAGCTTACTCAAGAGAAACTTATTCTCTATGACACAAGATATATAATGTTCTCCCACTAGATATGTGCATCAAGTATTTGAATGACTTACCACATGCACTTTCAATTCAGTTAAGAGTCTCATGAGGAGTACATTACATATCATGGTCAAGGCATGACAAATTTGCAATGAATTAACTTATGCCTAAGAATACTTACCACCATATAGAATGTACCAATTGTTATACCAATTTGACAGATCTTACTATCTGTGGTGGTGTCACCTTAGTATTCTTCTTTTCATCATTTGTGGAGACTTCCTTCTTTGTTATCTCTTTTCCTTTTAATACTAGTTGAAGAAGAACTTTGAAAAGAGATATTAGTAGTACAAGGAAGTATTTAATGAATGATGATATTTATATATGAATGGCAAACAAATCATCATTTATGAGGCATAAAGGCATAAAATAAATTCCTTTTAAGTTAATGCACATGGAGGAGTGAATTAACAATATGCACCAATTTACAAATTTAAGCCAAAGGAATTTAACCTTCATATTGACATTTCTTTCCATAAAATAGATTATTACCAATTGAAAGAATGCCACTTGAAAGGAACTATTATTGGTCACATACCAAATGAAACAACTAGTTCCATACCTTTGCCTTGAGCATTCCTAATCTTTCTTTTAGGTGAAGATTAACCTTTAATGCTTGTGATTTTACCAAATGAAAGAGCACAATCTCTACTTATGAATTTCCATGAAATGGCTTAAAAAAGATTGCATTAGAAACACAAGCAATAGTTTCCTATTTAGCAACCTCTATTATATGAATGACAAGAAGGTTACTAAATTAAGGAAACCTCATGATATGAACTAAATTACCCTTACAGGCATCATGCATAACATCAATTGAAACAAGATAAAAGTAGCATGATTGTTTAATTAAGTTTATAGGGCAAGTTTAATTCATAACATGGTGAGTGATTAATGTAGAAGACTCAAAACCAATTTAAATGAGAATGAATATATCACATAGTATTGGTTCGATCTTCTTTGAATGTTGAATGGCACACTCCATTGGAGAAACACATTCTCATGTTGTGAGACTACATAAACACTTAGATAGAAACATTAGTCTCACAACTCTAGTCATATAGAGAATTCCCTTTTTGGTAAGTGCTTTAAGAATTTGAATTTCTTACTTAGCACTCTATTCATTTAAGAACATGGGATAATCCTCTTTATGCCTAGGTCATGGCAATAATACGATAATAAATTTGAAATATGCCACAAGATACATACAACCAATCTAGAGCATGTAGATTGTCATAATATAAAAATATGAACTTGCAATCTACCATATAATTAGATCCTTTCCAAAGCAAGGTAAAATCTTTTAAGTTCATTCTCAAGTGCTTCATTTTTCCTATGTGGCTACAAAAGACACAAAGGAATATACCAATTAAAAGCAATATGCACTTAAGAATTAATTGTTACCATCCTTTGGATATCACTTGGTTGTAGGCCTTTTGCTTGATTCCCACAAAGGTTAATCCTTATTCCCTACAACACAAGTTCTTGCTAGAGATGAATATGAAGTTAGTGATATAACAACTCAATTCATCTTTGGGTCAATCTTAAAGGATAGACAATGTAAGATTGATAGCTTGAGATAAGAATTGAGTTAAACCGCTCAAGCACCCCAAAGCTTCATATCATCTCTGGGTACCTGCAAAACTTATTAAGTACATTTTGGTACCCATTTTTGGATGGGTCCACCAAGGTTAGCTAATAAATACTTAGGCACCCAAATGGCCTTTGTGCTAGTTTTAGGTGAACTAATTACCTTTCTAGCACAAGTGTCATTTTTGGGTCTCCTAAGCGAATATGAATGAATTGACATGGTAGACTTAGGATACTTACTCATGGGACAATCCTTGCAAAGGTGTCCCTTTCTTCGACAAGTGTAGCAAATATGATTTTTAATTTTGCAAGACTCCTTCTTGCCTTGCTTCTTGTTTGCTACATGGTTAGTGAGCCTCTTTCTTTCCAAAGTTAAGCAACTATCTTTTATGTAAGGACATGACTTAATCTCATGTCCCTTCTCATGACATTGATAACACTTTCTAGTGCATCTTCTCTTATTTGGAAGAGTGGCTTGTTTGTTACCTTGTGTGGAGCATGTGGAGGCATGGTTGAGGCACTTGTCATGAGCTTTGGCTTTCTTCTCTTGATGTTTGCTCATGTCCTTCTTGGAAAGCTTGATATTCTTTTGAAGGGGTTTTATGCATGCTACTGTTGTCCCCTTCTCAAGCTTTTTCACCATATTATCACGGTTATCTTGAGAAGGTTGAGCATGACACTTTCCCTTCAAACGAGTTAAGCTCCTTCTTAGCATTCCAACTTCTTCCTTGAGCTCTTTATTTTCTTGTGTGATAGAAATATCACTAATTCCTGAAATTTCTAGCTCAATGGAAGATTGGCTTTCTTGAGAGCAACATTTGTTAGCACATAATAACATAGTTTCTACTTGAGTGCATGTGCATATGTGAGGTTGGTATGATTTCAAATTAGTTAACACAATCTCATGAGCCATTTCTAACATGATATGTGAATCCATCAATTTATTATGAGAGTACACAAGCATATCATGTTTTTCTTGCAAAGCTAGATTTTCAATATTTAGCTTTTCTATCGTGTTCTTGAGCATAGCATTTTTATTTTCTAATTGAGCAATATATGATGAATGATTAATAGCTTTAATTTGCTCAATTGAAATGTCTTCATACCTTTGGACCAAATCATCATGAGAGCACTTTAGCTTCTCATGCTCTTTGGTCAACTTCTCCAAGTCTTTGATTTTTTCGATGAGGATATCTTCTTGCTTATGAAGCATTTCCTTTTGTTCTTCCACTCTTTTCATGAGTTTGAGCAAGCTCATCCGGTTCTTCTTACTTAGTTGAGCGAAGAATTTTTGAAGATCATCCTCATCTTCACTATCACTTTTATGCTCCTCCTCATCCTCACTTTCGCTTTCACTATCACTCCCATTAGCAATAAAGCACATATGAGAAGTGGATTTGAAAGACGAACCTTGTGAAGAGGTGGATTCGTCGTTTGGTCTCCATCGATCATTTTCTTCTTCAATTTTGTTTTTCACCTCATCTTCCTTCATTTTGAGGAACATCCTTTCGGCGATTCTCATAGCAAGATCTATTGCCCTAGGATCAACATCTGCACCAAAAGATGAAGTCGAGACAATCTCAACTTTTTCAAGCTTAGAAGCACTTTCGTTTCTTAGTCCCCTCGACATGATCTTTCCTCACGCGGTTAAGCGTTAGAACGAGGATTAGGCTCCGATACCAATTGAAAGTTGCCTAGAGGGGGGTGAATAGGCAAGTTAAAACTTTTTCAACAAAAACTAGAAGCAAACTGGGTAAAACTGAATTGATCTCGAAATTCACCCAGTTAACTTTGGAAATGAGATGTTCTAAATGATCCACAGGGTTCAAAGTAGTAGATCTGAGAATGGCACTTCTCAAAATCCACACACCAAAAAGATATAAACAAATCTTCCACGCAATGGTGAGAGAACGAAGAACACAAACAAACACAATGAGCAAGAACACAAGAGACACAAGATTTATCCCGAGGTTCGGTCACACCACCAAGGTGCCCTACTTCCTCGTTGAGGCGCCCACAAAGAGCCGGGTCTCTTTCAACCCTAATCCTCCCTTTGCCGACCACAAAGGTCAAGCTCACACACTAATCTTTGCTCAAACGAGCGGGTAATACAAACTTTCTTGTGGTCTTCCACAAGATTTGGAGACTCACAAGCGACACCTAGTCGTCTAGGAGCTAGAAGCTCCAAGAGTAATGAATCCACAAAGAACTCGATGTAGTACCAAAGCTCGAATGAAGAAGAAGAGCAAGAGAGATTTAGAGATGAAGCACAAAACCGCAGCTCTCAAGCTCACTCAAAGATTTCTCTCCAAAGATTTGAAATGGGAGAGGCAAGAGATGTGTGAGAGAGAGAGAGGGAGGTGTTTCTTGGGTTAGAAATGGAGTTCAAATCGTGCTCACTGCTTTTGGGAGAGAGGTAGGAGGTAGTATATATAGGTGGAGCTCAAAACTAGCCGTTGGGCAGATTTTTCTGCCTGAGACCGATTGAGCCTCCCCCTAGGGCGGTTGAACCTCCCCTGGCAGGCCTGGCAGCCTGTCTGCCAGTCTGACTGGCAGACTGACGCGCAGACTGACCTGCAGACTGGTCAAGTTGACCAAGACCGGTTGAACCGCCCAGGGGGGGGGCGGTTGAACCGCCCCTGACAGCTCTGGCGACCTGTTTGCCAGTCTGACTGGCAGACTGCAGAACAGAGGTCAGAGGGGTCAGAGACCAGCTGAACTGCCCCTCAGGACCAGTTCAGCTGGTCTTGACCAGAGAGTTTAGGAGAGAAAACCCCAGCTCAACTGCCCGGAGGCAAGTTCAGCTGGTGTATGGTCAAAGAGGTTCACAGCTGAAGTTGAGTTCAGCTGAAGTTCAGCCCAGCTGAAAAGCTCAGCTGCAGCTGAAGAAGCTCAACTCAGCTGAAGTTCAGCTCAGCTGAAAAGCTCAGCTGTAGCTGAAGAAGCTCAGCTCAGCTGAAGTCCAGCTCAGCTGAAAAGCTCAGCTGCAGCTGAAGGAGCTCAGCTCAGCTGAAGTCCAGCTCAGCTGAAAAGCTCAGCTGCAGCTGAACAAGTTCAGCTGCTTTTCAGCAAGAACACTCTAGGTTTCTCAACCCTAACCATGGTCAACCAAAGAATTTTAAAGAGATTTTTACTTTTCAAAAATAGCTTTTGAATAGAGAGGTTTGAGCTTTGGCAAACACCAACCTTCTTTTTGCATCCCCCTTTATAGTACGACGATTCCTATACTCAAGTTAAATAAAATTAATTAAGAAAACTCCTTGAGTCATTGGTGTCTCATGTGTGATTTCTCCATGGCATTGCTTCATAAGGATCACAAACATCTTTGTCTCACCTTTTGAACCAAACTCAAATCAAACCCTGTGACTTGTACCATATCACCTTATATGAGTTCAAATCATGGCTTCAAGTCACCTTACTGATGCATCAACATGTTGTAACTCTTCATAGCTGATTAGTTCATCGACTTAGTGCAAGTACTCTCTTCTTCACCTTAGCCATGGTACCTCAGTCTACAAGCCGTCGCTTGGCCTTCACCTTCGCTTAGTTCCTCGAAGCCCTTTCCTTGCTATCTTCACCCTATCAAGCCATTCTTGAGTCACATCCTATTGAGCATCCATTGAGAGAATCATTTCTTCAATATTGTGAACCTTGCTTGAATGTCTTCTAGATATAACTGTTAAGATTAATCAAGCTTTAGTTTGATTCTCATAGAAGCATATATGGACTGATAGTAATATGGTCAAGCCAATTCACGATTCCTTATATCTTATCCACTTTGACTTGACCAATCCTCTTAATCACTTCAACCTCTATTATGATCATATTTATGCATAGTGATTTCTCAGGACTTGTCCATATATTCAAACCAATATAGAGACCATATTATATCCATTTTCATTGTCTCACTGGTTATTTAACCTCGTGTTGAACCTTCGTTCACTGATCATTATACACTATTCAAGTATGTTCATCATACTGAATTTCCTATTCAACACTTAGCAAACTCGTTAGACCTTTAAATGTGTTGTTATCCAAATCACCAAAACTCACAAAAGGGATGAATGCACTTTCAGGAATGGCCTAACTCAACCAATACATCAAATATCATTGTGTGGCATCACCAATGTAGATGCATTGTAAAATTATTAGAACATCTCCGACATCCTCTGTTGATCTGCCAGGCGAGCCGCCCGCTCCGCCATCATCCCCGCCTCCATCTTTTGACGTTCCCTCCTCTCTTCTTCTACCTAGGTCTGTAATATTACAAGCCAATGTTATAGTAACTCAAAGAGAAGGTACATAACTCAAGGAATGACGAGTTACAGAAGCACTAACCTCGAGTTGCTGTATGCGATGCTGTGAGCTGTCATGCCGAGGTCGTATGGCTGGACTCGAGCCCGTGCTCCTTGCTCGCACCTGAGACAGAGTGGGAGTGGACGACGAGTCAATTGCCCCATCGGCAATCCAGTACCACTCATGTCTCTTGCCTCCTCCGACCCTCATGAGCATATCGGGATCGATCTCCTCGGTCCTCAAAATGTAGTTCTCTTAGGTTTCTACACATACTGTCTCACAACTTTCTTGAAACATTCTTAAATTTTTATCATAGCCTCTATATATGATATCATGACATGTGGAAAGTTTCATGATTTTTTTGACTTTGTTTGTGTTTTATACAATTTTGAAACAGTTGGATGGCAAGTTCACGGCCATGTTTAGTGAGATTGGTGCTCAAAGTTTACAGTCCGCTCCTGAAATCGGTCGTAACTTGTGCTAAATAACATGAATATTATTTTTGTATGCACGGTTTTCCAAGTTTCGAGTGACTTGCAGTTTAAATCTAAATTATCTAAGAAAAATCCATTAAACAAACTAAATCCAATAGTTATAAGAAACACTTTTATAATTGTGCCAAAATGGTACATGTAGGTCTACATAGTGTAGGAACATACCACAAAAAGTTTGGTTGAGAAAAGAAAAAATAAAAAAATATACTTTGCCGAGTGTCTAGAAATGACACTCGGCAAAGATAGAAGCCTCTTTGCCGAGTGCCAACGCTCGGCAAAAGTTAACGGCCGTCAGCTATAGACGGCTGCTGACAGCCCTTTGCCGAGCGCCACCTTCGCCGAGTGTTTGGCACTCGGCAAAGATATCTTTGTCGAGTGTATTTCTGTGCCGAGAGTACTGCTCTCGGCAAACGCGTTCGTTACCCAGAGCAGGACTTTGCCGAGTGCGGCACTCGACAAAGGTTTCTTTGCCGAGTGCCCGACAAAAAGCACTCGGCAAAGCGCCGAGCACTCGGCAAAGACACGGATTCTGGCAGTGTATGTGCATCTCTTATTGCTTCCAACTATTATTTAAAGTATCATGGAAAAAATGAAGTTAGGACATTTAGACAAAGTGGATATGTAATGGACACCATGGAGCAAATCATAACATGTTTCGAATGAATGCTTCACTCTTTTATAGTTTGCATGATTTGCTAGAGAGTACATATGGTCTTAAATAATCTATTAATATAAATGTTGTGGGGTACCTAACCATGTTTCTTGTTACTTGTGGGCATGGTTGGTCAAATAGTGCTTTAATCAATATATTCAAACATTTTGGATAGACGATTAGCAGAAAGTTTTTGTGAAGTCTTGCACTGTGTGGTGTCTACATGCAAGGACTATATTAGACCTATTGATCCAAATTTCTCCACGATACATAGTAGATTTTTTGGTGATCGAAGAATGATGCCTCATTTTAAATATTGCATTGGAGCTCTTGATGAATCCCACATTAATGTGACACATTCACTAGAATATGTTATTAGATACATTGGTAGAAGTGGCAATGCAACTCAAAATGTTCTGGCTATTGTTGATTTTGACATGTGATTTACTTATGCCTCTATAGGGCTGCCTGGGTCTATGCACGACACCAATGTTCTCTTCCATGCGTTAAGGAATGGTATGGATAATTTTCCACACCCTCCTGCATGTATGCTATAATATTGTGGAATTTATTAACATTTGTACTAAAACTATCACTTATTATGTTGTTGTTATTATGAAATGTAGGAAAATATGATTGTGTCGATGTTGGATATCCAAATCATCTTAGATACTTGGCTCCATATAAGGGTCAAAGGTACCATGTACCCGATTGGAGGAGAGAACCGGCTCCAAATGGTGAGCGGCAAGAGCACTTTAACCATTTACATTCAAGTGTCTGTTATGTTGTGGAGCATGCATTCAGAGTATGGAAAATAAAGTGGAGTATTTTTTATTAAAACATTGTCCTACAAAATCGAGGTGCAAAAGATGGTCGTTGCGGTCACTATAAGTTTGCATAACTACATTCGTGAAGACCATACTTTAGATAAGGATTTTGTAAAGTGTGATAAAAATCCTGATTATGTGCCAACTATTTCAGAAAGGTATGCAAGATATCTGTCTTCTCAAAATACATCAGATACATTAACAACACAATCAAACCATCGAGCCATGGATAGATTTTTTGGATGATATTGCTAGGGCAATGTTTCTTTTCTAAATCGTTGTGACTTTTAGAGCATCTCCAAGGGACTCTCTATTTTTTACTTTTTATTCAACTCTCTATTTACCTCTTCTTAAAGATTATACTCTATTTATAACATCTCATTTCAACAGACTCTCCAACGGACAAGTTAGTTCGACTAGCCGGAGTGGCTAGCCAAATTTGGCTACAGAGGAGGCCAATTTGGAGAGTCGGGTGGCTTGGCGAGTAGGATGGCTAGTCTGTCAGAGAGTTTTTTTCTGTTAAATAGCGAATAATTGGCCTGACGAGTTATTTGGCTAGTCTCTTGGAGATGCTCTTATATGCATGTATGTCTATAATAGATGTTATGTTTTTCTGAGTAGGATTGCATCACATTGTTTGTATGAATTGAATATATATACTAGAACAGGAGGCGCCCTTACGGGCGCCCTATCAACAGAGCGTCAGCCAGGCGTACCAGAATATTTTTAATTCCTATCTCCGAGATTCCAAATGTTCCATGCTTCAATGTTAACTGTCCTTGTCGCCATCATGATGCTTATTTTTCTCATAACGCGTTTCTTTTCACTGGAATGAGACTCGAGATAAAACTCAGGTTCACTTACACTTATGTCTTGTGCACAGAACATAAAGAGTTTCCCAGCCTGGTTGCTTCATTTGCAACAAAACAAATCTACAGCACTCTGCCATTCTATTCAACATCAAGTCAAAAGAACAACTTCAAAGATGTAAACTGAAAACCACAAAAGATCTTCATCGGGGAAAAAATCAATCATAATTAGCTAATTATTTTTAAGGGAATTCCAGAGTTTATTCTTTGAGATGCCATCATCTCAACTCACGATTATGATCTTTGTTAGTTTTAGTAAGCCGTGTAACCAACGACCTGATGTCATCTAGAAGCTAACAAGCAGAACCATGGGCGAAGAACAGACATAAGGAAATATCATATTTTCGTCCACAACACATCCAAAATCCCCAACTGAGCTGCTTCATTTGCTACAAAAGAAGCCCATGTCACACTCTATACAGCTTAAATAATGGGAAATCTGTTATTCTACTCAACATTGCATTCGCAATAATACAGTAAGTCTGAAGATGTAAAAGAAAAGCACAAACAACAACAAAAGGTCTGATGTATCACTCTTTGATCGTGCTAACTTTCTTAAAGCACCGAGTAGTTACAAAGCTTCAACAAAGCCGAACTTGCCAAGCACTGCTGCTGTTTCCTTCCTTGAGCTGAAAAGGAGTGTGACAGAGGTGCTTAACCTAGAAAAGATATTACTATACGTGGTACAAGAAAAAGCTTTCTTGTTTGAATAATGCAAATCAATTTTAAATTACAATTCTAGAATGTTACGATCCCACAATTCAGAAGTATAAATGAACAAGATTACTCATGACTCCAATATGCCTGAATCACATACAGTTATCGTGAGAATCAATTAATAATTACCTCAAGTGGAGTCCCACATGCAACAAGCTTTATTCCATTATCACGGCAGTAATTCAAAAGTGGTTCGTACTCCTGCCATCGCTCTGGTGCCCAGTGAGATGTATAAAGCCTCAAAGTATGCCATCGATTCTGCATAATACAAAGAACTGTTACAAGTTCATCCACATGAAGTGTTGGTAAGATTTCTCCACTAGAAGACATAACAAATATAGGCAAAAGGTAAACCAACACTATAGTACTTTAATTGAGGTTAACCTGCGTGGAACCTATATGGTTGAAATAGTAGTAGTCCAGTAGATACAGATAGTTATAGCAAACCCTCAAGAACGGAATTTAAGAGTAGCAGTTTATTGGGGCAAGGTCAAACTACCAGCTAGACATTTTTAGTTATCCTGGCAGGGCCACGGTTCAGGCTCTTGCCACAAGCCATTTCCTTACTTCTCTACCTATGATAAGCAATTCATATTGTATGTAATGTTGTTCAGCTATACTTGTAACAAGTAGCAAATGGTAAGATTCGTTGTGTTAATTAAGCCAAATAAGTAAGGTAACTGCAACAACCTGCCATCCATAGTAGACGATGAACTCTATCAAAGTGGCCTTGCTGCGCCTCTCTTTAAGTGCATCAGCAGCAAGGCGAAGAATGACTTCGCAAAATACATGTCAGCGTCTGAGAAAATACACTCTCGGATGCTGATAAAGATTTCTTCAACATTCCATCAGTAGAAGACAGGCCTGCATTAGACCTAGCTGGGAGTCAGGCTGGTATTTCCGGGGCCCTTTGTTTATTCAATTCCAAGGCCCTGAAAGGGTCGACACATCTTAAGACACCACTGGGGCGGCACGGCTCCGGCGCCATGTATTCCCCTGACCAAATTGAGACGAGGTTACTACCATAATAGACAGTGTTGTTGACAAAAATTAGACCTGACAAGGAAGGCAATTCAGTGGGTCCTAACTATTCGTCAAGCTAGCTGAATCAACAACACTACAAGCGGGCGACTTCCTCACTGCAGTATCAGTCGTCCATCGCCTGACGTTCATGGCGTCGCTCCATCTCCATCGATCAGCACTTGCATAAATGCACTTGCATAAATATTGCTCAACAACATGGAGTCCCCGCTCCATCGATCAGCACTTCGAATCCTCCCATACCGGTACGGGCACGGGCACCGGACGGTGTATGTCGGATGCTGAGCTGCACAGGCGAGAACTGAGGAGGGGCACTCACAGGGGCAAACGGCGAAGCGCCGGCGGCCACGGACGTGCTGGCGCCGGCCCGAGCCACAGCAACGAAGACGCCCAGGCGGAGGCCCCGAGGTCCGCCAACGGCAACGGCTGTTTGAATAAGTCCATGAGGCAGTTAACTATAGAAGGTAAAGGTGATTAGCACCATTCATGGCATGGCCCAGGGAGTTGGGATGGCAACTACCGATCACGAGCATGCCTTGATTAGCAGAATAATTTCCAACCATGTAATGTAATCAGCTCTTTGTTTTAAATAGAGATAGCAACCACAGAGAATGTGTGGCCTTTGCAATAGCAGTACATCAGTGTCCATCTCGTGTGTGTGTGGGAATTCCATCTCGTCTTAGGGACTTCTGTCATTTGGTACCAGAGCCGAGTTCCGTCGTAGTCATGGCATCGCAGTCGCCTCTCAAGAAGAAGCTGCAGACCGTGATGACTCCGGCGAGAAGAAGGTCCAGCCGTCACGTTCGCCGCCACGTCGCCGTGGTCGCTCGAGCAGCCGCCGCTCGCACCACCGGGACTCCGGATCGCGCGTCGTCGAGCGCGTCATCGAGCGATCGACCGCGAACGTCGCGTGGCCGATGCTGACCCGGACTAACTATCCGGAATGGGCCTTGGTGATGGAGGTGAATTTCCAGACACTCCGTGTCTGGGACGCCGTCGACCTCGGCATCGACGAAGACCCCAACGAAGGTGAGTACCACGACGACCGTCAGGCGATGGCGGGCCTTCTACGCTCGGTCCCCTCCGAGATGTGGAGCACCCTCGCCCGCAAGCGGACCGTGAAGGAGGCGTGGGATGCAGTCAAGGTACTGCGGATCGGGGACGATCGCGCGCGCGACGCCAGCGCGCAGCAACTCCGCCGCGAATTCGGCATGCTCGCCTTCAAGGAGGGCGAGAGCGTCACCGAGTTCGGGATCCGCATCACGACGCTCGCCACCAACCTCCGCACCCTCGGGGACAACATCTCGGACGCCGAGGTAGTGAAGAAGATGTTGCAGGTTGTCCCAGAGCGCCTGTCCCAGGCCGCGGTCTCCCTCGAAATGTTCCTCGATCTGAACAAAGCGTCGATCGAGGAGGTCGTCGGACGGCTGCGCGTGTTCGAGGAACGCTCCAAGCCCAAGGAGGTCACGGACGCCATGGGGCGCCTGATGCTCTGTGAGGAGGACTGGGAGGCCCGCCGCAAAGCTTGTCGTGAGCAGGAGCGCTCAGGGAGCGGATCTGGGTCCGGCGGCCGCGGTAACCGCCGTGGACGCGGACGCGGACGAGGCAGCGGCGGCCGTGATGGCCAGAACACGGCGACCAGGCATGCTAGTAGCGGCAAGCCGCCCCCGGGCGATCGCTGCAACAGCTGTGGCAAAACTGGCCATTGGGCCAAAGATTGCCATGGAAGGAAAAAGGCCGCGGCCCATGTGGCCCAGGCGGAGGAGGAAGAAGATCGGGCTCTCATGCTCATCTCCGTTGAGTCCGAGGTAACCGCGCCGCACGCACCTCTTCCCCATTATTCAGCGCCGCCGCCGCCGCTGTGCGCTGTTGAGCCGCCGCCGTTGTGCGCCGTCGATCCGCCGCAGCGCGTCCACCTCGTCGAGCCAAAGGTCCTCCTCCACCTCAGAGAGGAAGAGAAGGAGGCAGAGGGCCCCTGCCGATGGGTCCTCGACACCGGCGCGACGAACCATATGATGGGTTCGCGTCATGTCTTCTCCGAGCTCGACAGCGGCGTGACCGGCACCGTCAAGTTTGGTGACGGGTCGGTGGTCAACATCGAGGGGAAGGGCACCGTGCTCTTCGCCCTCAGATCCGGCGAACACCGCCGGCTCGACGGCGTCTATTACATCCCGCGGCTCACGACCAACATTGTGAGTCTCGGGCAGATGGATGAGGAGGGTTTGAAGGTCGTCATCGAGAAGGGGATCCTGCGTCTCTTCGACCCGCAGCGACAACTGCTCGCCAAAGTGCTGCGGTCACCAAGCCGGCTCTACCTCCTCAATATGAATCTCGCCGCTCCTGTGTGCCTCATTGCGCGCGCCCGGGATGTGGCATGGAGCTGGCACGAGAGGTATGGCCATGTCAACTTCCAAGCACTCCGCAGGCTTGGACACGGTGGCATGGTGCGCGGACTGCCAGCCATCGACCATGTTGCTCAGGTCTGTGAAGACTGCGTCCTGGCGAAACAGAAGAGGAAGCCGTTCCCCAAGGCCGCCAAGTACCGAGCTCAGGAGGAGCTCGAGCTGGTTCATGGAGATCTTTGTGGCCCGATAACGCCACACACGCCGGCTGGGAACGCTTATTTCCTGTTGCTGGTTGATGACATGAGCAGGTACATGTGGCTCACGCTGCTACGCTCCAAGACAGACGCACCGGCGGCCATCATAAAATTCCAGGCGCGGGTGGAGCGGGAGTCCGGCAAGAAACTGAAGGTGCTCCGGACAGACAATGGAGGTGAATTCACCTCTGTCACATTTGGTGAATACTGCGCAGGAGAAGGGATACAACGTCACCACTCGGCTCCATACACGCCACAGCAAAATGGCGTAGTGGAACGCCGAAACCAGTCGGTCGTAGCGATGGCGAGGAGCATCCTGCGGGCACGTGGAGTGCCCGGGCACTTCTGGGGGAGGCAGTGCATACTGCTGTCTTTCTCCTCAACCGGGCGCCCACCAGCGCGCTCGACGACAAGACCCCTTACCAGGCGTGGTACGGGAAGAAGCCCTCCGTGCACTTCCTCCGTGTGTTCAGATGTGTGGCCTACATCAAGAATGTACGCCCACATCTTGGAAAGCTTGATGATCGCGGGCGCAAGGTGGTCTTCATCGGCTACCAAGATGGGGCCAAGGCCTACCGTTTCTACGACCCCGTCGCCGAGCGTGTCCACGTCTCGCGCGACGCCGTCTTCAACGAGGGAGCGCGCTGGGACTGGGGAGGTGCCACAGACACTGTCGACATGCACCCCTTCACTGTCGCGGAGGAGTACGAGCTGCGGCGCCAGCAGGTTGAGGGATCGGCCTTGGAGCCCGTCTCTCCCGAAGCGCGCACGCCAGCTCCGGCGGCATTGACACCGCGCTCTGCGTCAGCCTCATCGTCACCGGCGCCGCGCACAGTGTCTCCAACGGCACCCAGCGCGTCGGCAACAACATCCTCGCCCTCGACACCAAAGGCACCGCGGACTCAGATCAAGTTCGCAACGCCGCTCTCCACCGACTCTAGCTTCGACACCAATGGTGTGGGGGAGCTTCGATACCGGACGCTGGACAATATTCACAGCTTGGGTGCAGCCCCCGGGCTGGTCCACCATGATGACGAGGAGGCTGAACTACATGCTGTAAGCGTGGAGGAGCCTAGGACCTTGAAGGAGGCCGATGGTGACCCAAATTGGGTTGCCGCGATGGAGGAGGAGCTGGCGTCGATCCATGATAACAAGACATGGTCACTGGCCGTGCTCCCGCGTGGTCACCGTGCCATAGGCCTCAAGTGGGTGTACAAAGTCAAGCATGACGAGAAAGGCAACATCGTCAAGTACAAGGCCCGCCTCGTCGCCAAGGGCTATGTGCAGCAGCCTGGCATCGACTTCGACGAGGTCTTTGCGCCGGTCGCACGACTGGAGTCCGTGCGTCTGCTCCTCGCCATCGCGGCACACTACGGCTGGGGCGTCCACCACATGGACGTGAAGTCGGCATTTTTGAACGGGGAGCTCCAGGAAGAAGTCTACGTCCAGCAACCCCCTGGTTTCGTCGACGACAAGCACAAGTATAAGGTGCTCCGACTTCACAAAGCTTTGTACGGGCTTCGCCAAGCCCCACGCGCCTGGAACCAGAAGCTTGATGCCGAGCTGCTGGCCCTTGGCTTCGCGCGCTGTGTTGATGAGCATGGCATGTACACTCGAGGCAAGGGAGAAGCACGTCTGATCGTGGGCGTATATGTTGATGATTTGATTATCACGGGTGGTGATGCAGGAGATGTGGCAAAGTTCAAGGTGCAGATGCAGAAGATCTTCAAGATGAGTGATCTTGGGCTCCTCTCCTATTACCTGGGGCTCGAGGTCACCCAGGGAGCACAAGGGATCACGCTGCGTCAGAGCGCATACGCCACCAAAGTGCTTGAGAAGGCGGGCTTAGCTGACTGCAACGCCAGTGCCACGCCCATGGAGCCAAAGCTGAAGCTGCTCAAGGAGGGGACAACGCCGAGTGTGGATGTCACAGCATATCGCAGTCTTATCGGCAGTCTCAGATACCTGTGCAACTCTAGACCGGACTTGACATATCCGGTGGGATATCTTAGCCGATTCATGGAGGCGCCGCGTCAAGAACATCTTGCTGCAGTCAAGCGTGTTCTTCGGTATGTCGCAGGCACGCTGCACTGGGGCTTGCACTACCATCCGAGGAAGAAGAATGAAGGAGCGCCACAGCTGCTGGGTTACTCTGACAGTGACTTGGCAGGAGATGTCAATGACCGGAAGAGCACTAGCGGTCTCATCTTTTTCCTGGCTGGAGGGCCGGTTGCTTGGCAATCGGCGAAACAGAAGGTTGTTGCTCTGTCTTCTTGTGAGGCGGAGTATATCGCAGCCGCTGCGGCCGCTTGCGAGGCAGTCTGGTTGGCACGGCTGCTGGCTGAGCTCATAGGAGGAGCAGTACTCGCTCCCAAGCTCAAGGTGGACAACAAGTCCGCCATTGCTCTGATGAAGAACCCTGTGCATCATGACCGGAGTAAGCATATTGACGTGAAGTTTCACTTCATCCGGGAGTGCTATGACAGGAAGCTGATCGACGTCGAGTTTGTTGGCACTGAGCTGCAACTGGGTGACATACTCACAAAAGCACTTGGGCGCACTCGGTTTCAAGAGCTCCGTGGTCAGATTGGTATGAAGAAACTAGGATAGTCGCTCTAGGACTTAGGAGGAGAATGTTTGAATAAGTCCATGAGGCAGTTAACTATAGAAGGTAAAGGTGATTAGCACCATTCATGGCATGGCCCAGGGAGTTGGGATGGCAACTACCGATCACGAGCATGCCTTGATTAGCAGAATAATTTCCTACCATGTAATGTAATCAGCTCTTTGTTTTAAATAGAGATAGCAACCACAGAGAATGTGTGGCCTTTGCAATAGCAGTACATCAGTGTCCATCTCGTGTGTGTGTGGGAATTCCATCTCGTCTTAGGGACTTCTGTCAACGGCTCGGCGGGCGCCCCGGACATCTTCGAGAGCCCCGCCGTGGTGTCCCTCACCCGCACCGGGATCGAGGACCTGGTGCGCCTGAAGAACCGCGCCGAGCCGTGGCTCGTGGTGCTGACGAGCGGACGGAGCCGTCCCCTCCATGGCTCCATCGACGACCGCCATGCTCGCCGCAGCGCGGGGCTCGGGAAGCGCGTCGCGGACACGAGCGAGTCTTCTGCGGACGCGAGCGAGTCTTCTGTTGACCGCTGTCAGGTTGCGGACGCGAGCATGGGCAGCACGGCGCTACTGCACAGACCGAGGCACGCGTCGCTGCGCGAGAGGAGAAAGGCCCGCGAAACGCTGGAAGCCAGCATTTCCGTGTCTCTTTTAACAAGAAGTAATTTGAGATTGGTTATATTAATCTTGAATATCTAATAAAGTAATTAGACAGCGTTTCTTTTGAAAAACATTATAGAAACCATTTTGCAAAATGTTTTTTATAATGGCTTTGGTTCCTTAAAAAAAGCTGTCTGGACGGTCAAGCTAAAGCCAAAACTATTTTTAAAAAAATGTCAAATCCGGACCTCGGTATCGACACACTTTGAAAAAAAAAACTCTCTAAACTTGGCACTGAAAATCGCCAAAACAGGGGTTGCATTTGGTTTCGGCCCGGCCCACTGCGCCCTCAACCATGACGATCGGCAGCCGGCCGCGCAAACCGAGTTCGGACTTTGGAATTGTGTTGCCGAACGGTTCGAGTCGGTTTCCGCCTTCGCACAGCAGCCATCGTATATAATAAGACGTCGAGACGGCGGCGAAACTATCCTCGTTATCGATTCTGTTTATGCTCGCATTCTCCATCGTGCCAATGGTCGCGACGACACGTTCCAAGACAGCGCTGGGCCTAGGCTCACGGCTGCAGCACAGCATGGAGACCCATCCATCCGAGGCAGAGCTCATCACGTCCTTCCTCCGCCCCCGCGTCGTCGTCTCTGGCGACAGCGACACGCCGTGCGCGTCGTTCGTCCATGACGTGGACGTCTACTCCGCTGGCCCCGGCGTGCTTACGGGCAGGCTCGCTCCGGTGCTCGCGAGCAACGGCGATAGGGCGTGGTACTTCTTCTGCGCCGTGAGGGCAAAGAAGCGCGACGGGCAGCGCAAGGCGCGCACGGTGGACACCGGGGAAGGGTGCTGGCACTCCGAGGCCGGCGCGAAGCCCGTGATGGAGGGGCCCGGCCAGCTCCTAGTAGGGCACCGCCAGGCATTCTCGTTCGTAACGAAGGTGAAAGGGCGGCGCGTCCGGTCGGGGTGGCTGATGGTGGAGCTCAGCCTCGACGGCGCCGGCGCCGACGCCGACGCCGACGACGTGGTCCTCTGCAAGGTCTACTTCAGTCCGCGTGCGCGCGCCTCGCCGGCGGCGGCGGCTTCCGGGCGCAAGGAGAGGAAGGCCGCCGCGGACGACAAGAATCCGGCCAGTTCGGCAGGCCGGCGCCGCGACCCTCCGGCCGACGACGCAGAGGCAGGCACGCCCACACCCGACAACGACGAAGAGGGAGACAGCGCCGGGCTCGCTGATGATGACAACTCGTCTACTACTGTGGCCGACGACCCCGACGCGGTCGGACTCGGAACGGACGACTCAACGTTCTCCTGGTGGATGAGGAATAGGGATCGGTTAATGGAGAAGTACAAGATCGTGGACCGGCCAGACGAGGAACTCCAGAAAACCCTCAACCTCGATGAGTACCTGCGGCTACTGAGCCGTGATCTCGATCCCGCCGATGAACTGCCGCGCGCCACGTCGTACATGTGATCACGCCAAGTTCAGCTGCTGTTGCCGTTAGGATTTACGCTAGGCAAAAAAACAAAAAAAAAGCAATACAATAAACAATTTGTCTTATATATGCAGTACATGCACTCCTATAAGCGTGGACGCTTGCTGTTTTGATCCTTTAACACCAACGGTAACGTGATGTGATTATTTCAGATTGTAGTAAGCCAGTATATAGTAGGACAAAAAAAAAGAAAAAAGAGATGGAACGTAGGACATGGCAAAGCACAACGATTACGAAATTGCACAATCATGACCTATGCTTTTCTCTTGTATACTTCGAGGATGTACTAGAATCCCCTTCTATACCTTATAAGACTATATCTCGAGCCGTGTTGTCTACATCCTTGAGATCTAGGATCTGATCACGCACTAGACCGATATATTTAATCTACTACAGTTTTAATATATTTTGATCTAAATATAATAAAATTATATAGAGATTTACAAATCACGTCCTGGGCCATGGACCGGGTAGACAGTCCCTTATATCTAGGGATGAAAACGGATGAAAACGATCGAAAAAAACCCCTCTTCCATTTCTGTTACCATATTTTTTTTACAAAAACGAAGCGAGAGAGTATAGACGAAAACCAAAACGGTTGCGAGATATACGATTACACGAAAACAAATTAAAACGATCGGATATGCAACGAAAACGGACGGTAACCAAAAACTTTGGCCGGAATATGCAATATTGTATAGTCACTCATCAAACTACAATATTAAGATTTTAGAACACTATAAATCACAAGTTTAAAAGCCAGCACAAAAATATATATATTTTAAAGATCAAAAGCTTGTGCAAAGACAACATTTTTTTCATTAACATTTTTCAATTATGAACCACAAACTTGTGGATATATAAGACAAGAGAGAGTATCCTATACGGTTGTAATATACTAACATGACGACATCAAAGGTTAGGGCTACGGCGGTACTTTTTGTATATTGTTTATGTGCTACCTAAAACAAGATTATGGAAACGGGAAAAATTGAAATATCCCGATAAAAACGGAATTTCAGAAATATAGTCGAAAAAATACTGAATCGTTTTCTTGTTTCCATAATATACACAACAGCAAAACTGAATACTCCCGTCGGCCAAAATAATTCCCGTCGGTTTTTAGGGTTGCCGACGGGAGTTAATTAACTACCGTCGGTCATACACTACAACACACCTTACCTTCTATGACATTCACCTTGTGTCATTGATAAGTGAATATATGTCATATATTGAAATCTATGACGCTTGTGTGACGTTTTTTGGTTCGTCATGTATGTGACGTGGCTAAACATGTTCTATGACGATTTGAAGTTTTTCTGTCATTAAAATTGTGACAATTATACTTCGTCATAGATTTTATGACATTTGCATATTGTCATTACGCCAAACAAGAACGTCACTAATAATCAGCTAGAGGCTTGCCATGTGGACCAAATTTTGTCATAAAATCATGCGTACTAGTGATGTGGAGCTGATGTGGCAAATGCTTATGACATTTATCAATATGACATGTCGCTTTTCAATGGCGAACTTCGTTGTCATAATTTATAAAATGGCTCGTCCTAGTGCTACGCCAAAATTGTGGCCTCATTAAATCTAATTTGTAATTTTCTATTAATACAATTTTATATTAGCAAAATTTGTAGCCTATTTTTTGAACAATCACATTCAAATGTACAGATGTTCGCATGTCTTATTTCACAAAATTTACATATCAAAAGACCAAAATGATAGGAAACACAATTTATAATTCATAGGTCACAATACGTCTTATAAGAAGCAACAATGTTCAACACAACTTGGAGCTACCAGTAACAAAAATCAACAAACTTGGACCTACTTAGTTGTACATGTAAACAACTAGCAACCAACTATTGATAAAACTAGACATAGTTCAACTAAAAACCAAATTTCAGAATAGAAACATCCTACAATAGTTCACTGTTGGTGGCTTAGTAACTTTATGACCCTGGATTGTGTTGACCCTGGTTGAAGCTCAATAGTTGGCGAAGGAGACCATGCATTTCTTGTGATGTCTTCTTTAAACCCTCTATTTCCTTAGAATGTTTTACCCTTGAAGTTTCTGATTCCATCTTCAAATTATCCAACTCTTGTCGAAGTTCTCCTTTTTCTTGCTTCTCATTCTCAAGCTCAACCTGAAGATCGTGGACCTATAAATAAACATAACTTATTACTTCATATCTAGACATGCACATATAGAGAAATAAGAACAAGAACATAATTAATTGTAGCTACTTTCAGCTAGTTGTGCTGCTAGTCAAGAATGGAATATGATCTGCTAGTTGTGCAAAAAAAGGGGCTATCAAAATAGTTTTAAATTTTCTAGATACTGTCAGCATTAATTCTAGCTACTTTCAGCTGCTCTTGTTGTGTGTACAATTGTACAGTAATGCTATAGTAACGTATGAGAGTAGATAGCAGCAACCTAGAACCATTTATTCGTCACCTAATACCCTTATCGTTGTCCATTTACAGTACTTAGTACAACATAATAAGTAGTGGCAGCAGCCGCAACCACTAATTCTCGCAGTCAAACAAGATGTTCTCTATGTCAAACCCTTTAGAAAAAGTACATGTTGCATGTACAAATGATCCAAAGAAAGAAGGGAACATGACTGGTATGTGAAACACTTGTACCTGTGATGATATTGCACCTCTAGAGGTACTCTTGGAGGTTGAACAAACACCTGCAACACGAAGAAAAGTAGTTGATTTGACAACCTGAGAAACAGCTTCTTTTGCTGACTTTGGTTCCTGTCCATCTTGTACTGGTTCACTCATAATGCCTTCCATATCATCCTAGCAAAATGACAATAGTAGATGTTTCTTACATGGTATTATTGATGTATACTTTATGTAGAGAAGGAATAAAAGTAAACAATCACTTACAATTGCTTTCTGTACAGACTCGGTAAATCCATTTTTTTGCCACAATGGAAGTTCTTGAATAGATCAATTGAGGTGGGCTCTACATCTTTGAATATATCTTTCTTCTAAAATAATTGCAAACAGTAACGAGCTATTATCTTGAAACAAGAACATGGTCTCAATAATAGTGATCATACACATTATTGTTTCATTTCTTACCATAACATGGGCCTGTGCAATGTAGCATCGAGATCCAGTGCGCTGATGTAACCGGACATTCTCTCGATTTAGTTGGTTTTTGGTACACTTTTCCTGCATATGATACATGAGTGACATGACACAAGAAAGTATCTGGATAATATAAAAGATTCAATGCAAGATAGCATGAATGCAACAAGATGAGATGTTGCGTCTTCAAGAAAACATTGATAATAAACAGTTGTATTGCTTATAGGGGAAGCTCTTAAACATTTAAGAATATTTAAGCTTATAGGGGAATGCTTTAATCTACAGTGCCAATAGATGATATCTTTGTATATGGAGGTCCACGTCCACATCGGATCTTCCCTCCCCCAATGCCATCTTCTGTGATATAAAAGTTGAATATGACGTAGAACAAAAGCTTTTCAGTTCTGATGAGAGAGCTGTATATGAAGAAGCCCTGAAGCATATCACTCAGGAAACGAAGGAGGAAGATCTGCCCAAAGGTGTTATGTCAGTTTTACTGCTTAAGCATCAGAAAATAGCATTGGCGTGGATGCTTTCGAAAGAGAATTGTTCACATTGTCGAGGTGGAATTTTGGCAGATGATCAGGGTGTTGGGAAGACAATTTCAACGATTGCCCTTATACAGAAGGAGATGGTTAAGCAGTCTAGGTTCATGACTGCTGGTTCATACAGTACAAAGTTTGTCCCAAACAGTGATTATGACAATGGCAGTGATGTTGTGATTAGCATGGACAAGAAAGAACCGAAAGATGAACCCTTGAATGAGCTAGATGGTTCTGCACGATTGCATGTCGCCAGCAGTCTTAAGCTCTGTGATAGTAAGCCAAACACTGCTACTAATAAAGCTGAACCTAAGAAGAAGGCCAGAGTGAGGTACTCTGCATCAAACTTGAGGTCGAAGACTAGACCAGCTGCAGGAACAGTGGTCGTCTGCCCTACTAGTGTTCTTAGGCAGTGGGCTAATGAACTCTCTATGAAGGTTATGGAAGACAATAAATTGTCAGTCTTGGTTTATCATGGAAGTTCAAGGACTAGAGATCCTAATGAGTTGGCAACATATGATGTTGTCGTCACCACGTATATGACTGTGGCAAACGAAGTACCTAAAGAAAATTCTAATGATGAGCGAAAGAAATGTGAAATGGACGGAATATGTCCAGAAATTTCCATCGGCAGCAAAAGGAAAAAGCAGAGCAAGCCAAAGAAGAAAAACAAACCTAGCAATTCAGAAGGTGGCCCACTTGCCAGGGTACGATGGTTCAGAGTTGTGCTTGATGAAGCTCAAACAATAAAAAATTACCGGACTAAAGTGTCTAGAGCTTGTTGTGGACTTGAGAGCACCTAGAGGGGGGGTGAATAGGTGATCCTGTAAAACTTGAAACTTAAGCCACAAAAACTTGGTTAAGTGTTAGCACAATAGTCACCAAGTGGCTAGGGAGGAGTTAAAATACAATAACCACAAGATATCGATCACAGAGATTGCACGGTGGTTATCCCGTGGTTCGGACAAGACCAACGCTTGCCTACTCCATGTTGTGGCATCCCAACGGACGAGGGTTGCAATCAACCCCTCTCAAGCGGTCCAAAGACCCACTTGAATACCACGGTGTTTTGCTTGCTTTTCTTAATCCCGTTTACGAGGAATCTCCACAACTTGGAGCCTCTCGCCCTTACACTTAAAGTTCACAAAGAAGCACGGAGCAAGGGAGGGATTAGCAATGCACACAAGACACAAAAATTAGAGTGTCAATACGCACACAAGTCGCAACAAGAGCTCGCAACACAACCCAATGAGTTCACAACTCCACTAGAGCTCTATATGCTATCACAAAGAAACAAATGCGCGGAATCGATGTCTTGGTGCTTAGGAATGTTGTAAGTATGCTTGGTGTACTCCTCCATGCGCCTAGGGGTCCCTTTTATAGCCCCAAGGCAGCTAGGAGCCGTTGAGAACAATCCTGGAAGGCAGATCTTGCCTTCTGTCGACTGGCGCATAGGACAGTCCGGTGCACCACCGGACATCCACTGTTCACTGTCCGGTGCAGATTGCTTTCCTTATTTGGCAAAGCCGACCGTTAGAGTCTGAGAGCCGTTAGCGCACCGGACACTGTCCGGTGCACCAATGTGACCGTTGGCTCGGCCACGCGTCACGCGCGGAATCCTCGGCCGACCGTTGCCCTGGCTGACCGTTGGCTCACCGGACAGTCCGGTGCACCACCGGACAGACCGGTGAATTTTGGTCGTACGCCGTTGATGGTTTCCCGAGAGCGACAAGTTCGCTTGTGAACGGCTCACCGGACAGTCCGGTGCATCACCGGACAAACCGGTGAATTATAGCCGTACACCGCCGTCGAAGTCCCGAGAGCAGCCTGTTCGCCAGAGCCAGCCTGGCGCACCAGACACTGTCCGGTGCACCACCGGACAGTCCGGTGCACCCAGACCGAGCTGACTTCGGCTGATCATAGCCATCTCATTTCCAATTCAATTTTTCCTGTTTCCAGCACTTAGACACAACACATTAGTCCATAAAACAATGTACTAAGTCTAGAAACATACCTTTTGACATGATTTGCACTTTGTCCACCACTTTGCATAGATTAGCACAAAAGCACTTGTGTTGGCACTCAATCACCAAAATACTTAGAAATGGCCCAAGGGCACATTTCCCTTTCAATCCCCCCCTTTTTGGTGATTTATGCCAACACAACATAAAGCAACTAGAACAAGTGCAAAATCAAAGCAAATGAACACTTAATATTGTTTTGTTTCAATTTTGGCATATATGGATCATACTTTGCCACCACTTGGTTTGTTTTTGATTTATGCCAACACAACATAAAGCAACTAGAACAAGTGCTAAATCAAAGCAAATGAACACTTAATATTGTTTTGTTTCAATTTTGACATATATGGATCATCATTTGCCACCACTTGATTTGTTTTTGCAAATCAAACCCAAATTTCTATCTCTAAGTCAAACATACTTGTTAAAACATAAAGAGAGTCATTACAAGAGAAATTGATTCAAGATTTCAAAAACTCCCCCTTTTTCCCATAATCAACATTTCTCCCCACAAGAAGCCAACTTTTGACAAGAGAGACAATAAAAGAGTTTTGACAAACCAAAAGCTCTATTTTACTATTTTCAAAATCTCTCAAGTGGTAGCTGATCCATTTATCGCTTTGGCCTTTATTTTCTCCCCCTTTGGCATCAAGCACCAAAACGGGATCAATCTTGGCCTTTTAACCCTATTGCCTCACCAAAATCTTCAACTAAGAGCAAATAGGCAATAAGAGGGTAAAGATGAACTTGGAAAAGTTACTTTTTTCATCGGAGTGCAGTGGAAGTCTTGCATGGTCCAAGTCCACCTTTTCCCTTTCAATCCTCCTTTGAGACTCCTTTGTTGAGGTCGGTGTGTCCGTCAGTTCTCATCGGCGTCTTTGCGGGCTTAGTGTCCTTCATCCCAAACCGCTTTAGCAAGTCTTGCGTGTACTTCATTTGGGAGATGAAGGTGCCGTCCTTGAGTTGCTTCACTTGGAACCCAAGGAAGTAGTTCAACTCGCCCATCATCGACATCTCGAATTTCTGCGTCATCACCCTGCTAAACTCTTCACAATACTTTTGGTTAGTAGAACCAAATATTATGTCATCGACATAAATTTGGCACACAAAAAGATCACCATCGCAAGTCTTAGTGAAAAGAGTTGGATCGGCTTTCCCAACCTTGAAAGCATTTGCAATTAAAAAGTCTCTAAGGCATTCATACCATGCTCTTGGGGCTTGCTTAAGTCCATAGAGCGCCTTAGAGAGCTTACACACATGGTCGGGGTACCGTTCATCCTCGAAGCCAGGGGGTTGCTCCACGTACACCTCCTCCTTGATCGGCCCGTTGAGGAAAGCGCTCTTCACATCCATTTGGTACAACCTTTTGCCACAAGTCAAGCCTTGTTCCTCGTCACCACCCCATGCTCGTCCTGTTTGTTGCGGAACACCCATTTGGTTCCCACAACATTTTGTTTGGGACGAGGCACCAGTGTCCAAACTTCATTGCGCTTGAAGTTGTTGAGTTCCTCCTGCATGGCCAACACCCAGTCCGGATCTAGCAAGGCCTCTTCTACCCTGAAAGGCTCAATAGAAGAGACAAAGGAGTAATGCTCACAAAAATTAACTAATCTTGAACGAGTAGTTACTCCCTTGCTAATATCACCCAATATTTGGTCGACGGGATGATCCCTTTGAATCGTCGCTCGAACTTGGGTTGGAGGTGCCTGAGGTGCTTCTTCCTCGTCAACTTGAACATCCTGTGCTCCCCCTTGATCATGCGCCTCCACTTGAGGTACCTGATCGTCATCTTGGGATGGGGGATGCACCATAGTTGAGGAAGAAGGTTGATCTTGCTCCTTTTGTTCCAGTGGCCTCACGTCTCCAATCGCCATGGTGCGCATTGCGGCCGTTGGAATGTCTTCTTCATCTATATCATCAAGATCAACAACTTGCTCTCTTGGAGAGCCATTAGTCTCATCAAATACAACGTTGCTAGAGACTTCAACCAAACCTGTGATTTGTTGAAGACCCTATACGCCTTTGTATTTGAATCATAACCTAATAAAAACCCTTCTACAGCTTTGGGAGCAAATATAGAAGTTCTACCTTTCTTCACAAGAATATAGCACTTGCTCCCAAATACACGAAAATAAGACACATTGGGTTTGTTACCAGTTAGCAGCTCATATGAAGTCTTCTTGAGGAGGCGGTGAAGGTAGACCCTGTTGATGGCGTGGCAAGCCGTGTTCACGGCTTCCGACCAAAAACACTCGGGGGTCTTGAATTCTCCAAGCATAGTCCTCGCCATATCGATGAGCGTCCTGTTCTTCCTCTCTACCACACCAATTTGCTGTGGTGTGTAGGGAGCGGAGAACTCGTGCTTGATCCCTTCCTCCTCAAGGAACTCCTCCACTTGAAGGTTCTTGAACTCGGACCCGTTGTCGCTCCTTATCTTCTTCACTTTGAGCTCAAACTCATTTTGAGCTCTCCTGAGGAAGCGCTTGAGGGTCCCTTGGGTTTCAGATTTATCCTGCAAAAAGAATACCCAAGTGAAGCGGGAAAAATCATCAACTATAACAAGACCATACTTACTTCCTCCTATACTCAGATAGACGACAGGTCCGTAGAGGTCCATATGAAGCATCTCCAAGGGTCTTGATGTTGTCATCACATTTTTGGTGTGATGAGAGCCTCCCACCTGTTTCCCTGCTTGACAAGCTGCACAAGGTCTATCTTTTTCGAAATGTACATTAGTTAGACCTATCACGTGTACTCCCTTTAGAAGCTTGTGGAGGTTCTTCATCCCCACATGTGCTAAGCGGCGATGCCACAACCAACCCATGCAAGTCTTAGCCATTAAGCATGCATCTAGACCGGCCTCTTCTTTTGCAAAATCAACCAAATAAAGTTTGTCGTCTAGTACACCCTTAAAAGCTAGTGAACCATCACATCTTCTAAAGACAGACACATCTACATTTGTAAATAGACAATTATATCCCATTTTGCATAATTGACTAACAGATAACAAATTATATCCAAGCGACTCAACTAAAAACACATTAGAAATAGAGTGCTCAGATGAAATAGCAATTTTACTTAACCCTTTTACCTTGCCTTGGTTCCCATCACCGAATATTATTGAATCTTGGGAATCCTTGTTCTTGACGTAGGAAGAGAACATCCTCTTTTCCTCCGTCATGTGGTTTGTGCATCCGCTGTCGATAATCCAGCTTGAACCCCCGGATGCATAAACCTGCAAGGCAAATTTAGGCTTGGGTCTTAGGTACCCAACTCTTGTTGGGTCCTACAAGGTTAGTCACAATTGTCTTAGGGACCCAAATGCAAGTTTTATCACCCTTGCATTTTGCCCCTAATTTCCTAGCAACTATCTTCCTATCCTTTCTACAAATAGCAAAGGAAGCATTTAAAGCATGATAAATTGTAGAGGGTCCATTCATAACTTTCCTAGGAACATGAACAATATTCTTTCTAGGCACATGATGAATATTTTTCCTAGGCATATCTCTACCATGCATATAGGAAGAACTGGAAGCAAACATAGAATAAGAATCATAGGCATGTGAATTAAAAGCATTACAACTCCTATGAGACTGTCTTCTATCATTGTACATAAAAGCATGGTTCTTTTTAGTACTACTTGCCATAGGGGCCTTCCCTTTCTCCTTGGCGGAGATGGGAGCCTTATGGCTTGTTAAGTTCTTGGCTTCCCTCTTGAAGCCAAGCACATCCTTAATTGAGGGGTGTCTACCAACCGTGTAGGCATCCCTAGCAAATTTTAGTTTATCAAAATCACTTTTGCTAGCCTTAAGTTGGGCATTAAGACTATCCATTTCATCATTTAACTTTGCAATAGAAGCTATGTGTTCATTACAAGCATCAATATCAAAATCTTTACATCTATTGCAAATAACAACATTTTCTACACAAGTTGTTGATTTACTAGCTATTTCTAACTTAGCATTCAAATCATCATTAATGCTCCTTAAGCTAGAAATTGTCTCATGGCAAGAAGATAATTCACAAGAAAGCATTTCATTTCTTTTAACTTCTAAAGCATGAGATTTTTGTGCTTCTACAAATTTGTCATGTTCTTCATACAACAAATCTTCTTGTTTTTCTAAAAGCCTATTCTTATCATTCAAGGCATCAATCAATTCATTAATTTTATCTACCTTGGTTCTATCTAGGCCCTTAAATAAACATGAATAATCTATTTCATCCTCATCACTAGATTCGTCCTCACTTGAAGAAGCATAAGTAAAGTCTCGAGTACATACCTTCTTTTCCCTTGCCATAAGGCATGTGTGACGCTCGTTGGGGAAGAGGGATGACTTGTTGAAGGCGGTGGCGGCGAGTCCTTCATTGTCGGAGTCGGAGGAGGAGCAATCCGAATCCCACTCCTTTCCTAGATGTGCCTCGCCCTTGGCCTTCTTGTAATTTTTCTTGTTTTCCCTCTTGCTCCCGTGTTCCTGGTCACTTTCATTATCGGGACAGTTAGCAATAAAATGACCAATCTTACCGCATTTGAAGCATGAGTGCTTCCCCTTGGCTTTGGTCTTGCTTGGCTGTCCCTTGCGACCCTTAAGCGCCGTCTTGAAGCGCTTGATGATGAGGGCCATTTCTTCATCGTTTAGCCCTGTCGCCTCAACTTGCGCTACCTTGCTAGGTAACGCCTCCTTGCTCCTTGTTGCCTTGAGAGCAATGGGTTGAGGCTCATGGATTGGACCGTTCAACGCGTCGTCCACGTACCTCGCCTCCTTGATCATCATTCGCCCGCTTACGAATTTTCCAAGGACTTCTTCGGGCGACATTTTGGTGTACCTGGGATTCTCACGAATATTATTCACCAAATGAGGATCAAGAACGGTAAAGGACCTTAGCATCAGTCGGACGACGTCGTGGTCCGTCCATCGCGTGCTTCCGTAGCTCCTTATTTTGTTGATAAGGGTCTTGAGCCGGTTGTATGTTTGGGTTGGCTCCTCGCCCCTTATCATCGCGAATCGTCCAAGCTCGCCCTCCACCAACTCCATCTTGGTGAGCAAGGTGACGTCATTCCCCTCATGAGAGATCCTGAGGGTGTCCCAGATTTGCTTGGCATTGTCCAAGCCGCTCACCTTATGATATTCGTCCCTGCACAGAGAGGCTAACAACACAGTAGTAGCTTGTGCATTTCTATGAATCTGTTCATTTATAAACGTAGGACTATCCGAGCTATCAAATTTCATTCCACTTTCCACAATCTCCCAAATGCTTGGATGGAGAGAGAATAGGTGACTACGCATTTTGTGGCTCCAAAATCCGTAGTCCTCTCCATCAAAGTGAGGAGGTTTGCCAAGTGGAATGGAGAGCAAATGTGAATTTGAACTTTGAGGAATACGCGAATAATCGAAAGAAAAGTTTGAGTTAACCGTCTTTCGTTTGTCGTAGTCATTGTCGTCGTTGTCCTTATGAGAGGAAGTGGACTCATCACTGTCGTCGTAGTAGACGATCTCCTTGATGCGTCTCGTCTTCTTCTTCCTTCCATCTTTGCATCTATGGCCCGAGCCCGAGTCGGTAGGCTTATCATCCTTAGGCTCGTTGACGAAGGACTCCTTCTCTTTGTCGTTGATCACGATTCCCTTCCCCTTAGGATCCATCTCTTCGGGCGATTAGTCCCTTTGCGAAGAGAACGGCTCCGATACCAATTGAGAGCACCTAGAGGGGGGGTGAATAGCTGATCCTGTAAAACTTGAAACTTAAGCCACAAAAACTTGGTTAAGTGTTAGCACAATAGTCGCCAAGTGGCTAGAGAGGAGTTAAAACACAATAACCACAAGATATCGATCACAGAGATTGCACGGTGGTTATCCCGTGGTTCGGCCAAGACCAACGCTTGCCTACTCCACGTTGTGGCGTCCCAACGGACGAGGGTTGCAATCAACCCCTCTCAAGTGGTCCAAAGACCCACTTAAATACCATGGTGTTTTGCTTGCTTTTCTTAATCCCGTTAGCGAGGAATCTCCACAACTTGGAGCCTCTCGCCCTTACACTTAAAGTTCACAAAGAAGCACGGAGCAAGGGAGGGATTAGCAACACACACAAGACACAAAAATCAGAGTGTCAATACGCACACAAGTCGCAACAAGAGCTCGCAACACAACCCAATGAGTTCACAACTCCACTAGAGCTCTATATGCTATCACAAAGAAACAAATGCGCGGAATCGATGTCTTGGTGCTTAGGAATGTTGTAAGTATGCTTGGTGTACTCCTCCATGCGCCTAGGGGTCCCTTTTATAGCCCCAAGGCAGCTAGGAGCCGTTGAGAACAATCCTGGAAGGTAGATCTTGCCTTCTGTCGACTGGCGCACCGGACAGTTCGGTGCACCACCGGACATCCACTGTTCACTGTCTGGTGCAGATTGCTTTCCTTATTTGGCAAAGCCGACCGTTGGAGTCTTAGAGCCGTTGGCGCACCGGACACTATCCGGTGCACACCGGACAGTCCGGTGCACCAATGTGACCGTTGGCTCGGCCACGCGTCACGCGCGGAATCCTCGGCCGACCGTTGCCCCGGCTGACCGTTGGCTCACCGGACAGTCCGGTGCACCACCGGACAGACCGGTGAATTTTGGCCGTACGCCGTTGATGGTTTCCCGAGAGCGACAAGTTCGCCTGTGAACGGCTCACCGGACAGTCCGGTGCATCACCGGACAGACCGGTGAATTATAGCCGTACACCGCCGTCGAAGTCCCGAGAGCAGCCTGTTCGCCAGAGCCAGCCTGGCGCACCGGACACTGTCCGGTGCACCACCGGACAGTCCGGTGCACCCAGACCGAGCTGACTTCGGCTGATCATAGCCATCTCATTTCCAATTCAGTTTTTCCTGTTTCCAGCACTTAGACACAACACATTAGTCCATAAAACAATGTACTAAGTCTAGAAACATACCTTTTGACATGATTTGCACTTTGTCCACCACTTTGCATAGATTAGCACAAAAGCACTTGTGTTGGCACTCAATCACCAAAATACTTAGAAATGGCCCAAGGGCACATTTCCCTTTCAGGACTGAGGGCACAAAGGAGATGGTGCTTATCAGGAACACCTATACAAAACAAAATTGATGATCTGTATAGCTATTTATGTTTCTTGAAGTATGAACCTTACTCAAAATTTAGTAATTTCAAATATATGATCAAAGGAAATATGTAACAAATTCCAGCATCACTAACTGACTATGTTCAAAAGGAGAATGTAGCATACCTTATCTAATTATTTTAAACATATTATAATTTAATTGGCATACCTTGTGCTTTGCGTCTGACCACATCTCCACCAATGCTTTCCATTGATCGTATGTCATATGTTTAACTGGCGATGTGGTCCTCACTTGATTTGCTGGTATCCCATTGAAATATTTTTTTTCAGCTGGTACCTCATCTGTCGTTGTCCACCCTTGAGCAAATCGGCACATGCGGCTTTGATTGCATTATTGTTGGTGTCCATGGTGAATTGGGCCTAGTAAAGAGCATAAATGGTAGAATTTCAAAAATGCAAAAAAGTTGAATGATATTTGAATGGAGTAACATTGAATGATTGAATTTCACTTACAGCAACTTTGCCGATATAGTTTGTAACAATTGACTTATCCTTCTTGTACTCTTTCCAATGCCGGAGGATGGGCATTTGCTGCCTAAGTATAATCCCGCCCTCTGATGCAAGTTTGGCAGCTTGCATAGGTGCTTCTGGCCATATCTTTCCTTTAGCAATGTGTATGGGGATGTTAGTGCATAAACCTCTACTTATCCTATCCAGTTCTCTGCCCATACTTCTATTCCTTTTTCCATTTGGATCTATGGTTGCCTCAAGTGCACCTAATGAAATCATATAAATCGGTTAGTGTCAATCTATAAGTTGTTGTTTGCAACACACAATCTGGTTATGTATATAATGAAGCCAGAAGAATTGTAATCATGGAATTGTAAAGATGATATTGCTAATCTAGCCAGAAGGACATTAATCAGGTTTTGAATTAATCTTCTCTATATTAGGTTAGAACAACAGATAGGAAGTGCATAATATATGTGATTACTATCGTCTTTCCTAATCCTAATTGAAACTAGTGCATTCCGATTACTATATTTAGCTTCCACAGTTTTATTACTATATTATGATGCTAGGAAGTATTGTAGCATGGATTCGATTAGGTAGTATCTGGTTAAGAAGCTTCTCTAAAATTGCAAAGTGTGATGCTTAATGGTTTGTTAAAAATGGAAAAGTTATCTCTAGTTTTGAGCCACACTCATTATTATGTTTACTGAGTACCAGAGTAATAGGACACATGATAGTATGTAACTAATCATTGTATGAAAACAAAATGAAAATAGATTGCATTGCACAAATTAGATAGAATCACTTGCCTTGATCACTAGAGTTGTTCTGGTCCTGTTGAGGGGTGGATGTGATAGTAGAGAGGCCTAAGGTTTCGACTTGTTGCAGTTCTGGACTGAAAGTTAAAGCCAAATCCCTTGTATTCTGCCTAGTAAATCTTATAGGTTCATCTTGTTGCGTAGGTGCCAAGACCCTCTTTAATCTGTTTCTCCGGTTTGTTGCACACTTGTGGAAAAAATATGAACCACATTAGCAAATTTGTATGCTGAAATGTACAAGAAAATTAGATTGAAGAAATATCTACATGCGACAAAAAATAATACCTGATTGACTTCCTCATCTTCAGAACCTTCACCTTCCTGGACCTCATACAAAGATCCAGATTTTTCACGAGTGTCAACCTTGCTCTTTGCAGAAGTATGGTTAAGTATTGACGCTAGTGTAGTGACGCCAAGTCTTTGCAACTTTTGGTTATTCCTCATCAAATTCTCAGCTCTCAATTTCTCATATTCTGTTAGTGGCACTTCTGCACATGAAATAAAAATTATTTGTGTACTAAATATGATGGTCAATAGATGTACATGCAGCATTATCATTGACCCCATGGAAACCTCTATATATGATTTGTTCAGGGAATGTCATGTGTGCCTGCAGCCCTGTCGCTTAGCAGAGCCCTGCCATCCCATGTGAAGTCGCCAAGTCCAAGTTGCTTTGCACTGAGTCTGAATTAACTAGCAAGCACCGAGCACGCCACTGGCCTGACGCCAGGCACGTTCTTTCAATTTTTTTAATTGGCTCTATGCTCTCAGTCTCACCCACCCCACGTGCAAGTAGGCAACTAGATGAAAGTTCCTTTTATTTAATCTACAAAGTGCATAGTGCGGCTATTTTGTTTTTTTAATCTTGCCCAAGCCCTAATTAATTCATTTATCAAACATGACTCCAAATCATATTGATTATCATGTATTCTAGGAATAGAAAATATGATTCTGGTGCACACAAGCGAAAGAAGAAACAAAGATTAGAAGCAGCAGCTCAATCTCAAAAGGGTGCTCTGGATAATTTCAAAAGTGAAGGGTCAGCTAGCAAATGAGGGTTTCAATGATTGGCATCACCTTGGCATTAGACTTAAAGAGCATGAAAGTGGTGCAGAACATCTTACAAATATGGCTACTTGGTATGACTTGCAAATTGAACCAAGATACTAATGGGAATATTTTAGGACTGATTAAATGCTAGCTGAATTTGACCCAATTCTGCAACATGTTCAGCGCATCACTAACGATGAAATTCATGTTCATTATCTTGGCCCTAGCATTCAGAATGAGTTACTAAGTTTGCTTGCCACTGCAATTAGGTCTGAAATTTGAAGACGGCGCTGGTGCCTGTATATGACCACCCAACAAGGACGGCCTCTCCCTCATCATCCCAATGCAAGATGTCAAGAAATTACCTGTTGGTTTGGTTGATTTTGCTGTAGTTTTACGCCCAGGCGCCATGGTGGTCTCCAGATCGAGCAGCTGAGCCGACGAAGGAGTGGATCCAGCAGACTCGCCGATGTGCGAGCAGGAGCGTGATCGATGGGGGAGTGGATCGAGCAGAAGACGGATCGATGGGGGAGTGGATCGATGTGCGAGCAAGAGACGGATCGATGGGAGAGTGGTCGGCGTGGGGAGGGAGCTGTAGCCTGGAGCTCCGATTTACCTGGGGACGTCGTGGGGAATGGGGAATGTGTTCGTCTAAGTTCTAACTACAGGTTTTGATCCATATAAACAGACGAACATACTGAATAACTACTGTCTGCTTTGCTAGGTCGTCACTAAGTGTCATGTAGCGTAGTGGTATGCCTTGGTTACCAAAGACTATAGATGCTAGGTTCGAATCCTTGCTTTGATATAGTTTTTGCCCTTTTTGCATTATTTTGCCAATTTAAAACATGTAAACAAAATTTTGTATGTTTCATTGAATTTTTTTATATCAATCCTTTTTTGCATTAATTTGCCAATTTAAAACATGTAAACAAAATGGTACACCTTACTCTAGTCTTTACTCGGCATCGCTATCATCATCATCCTCCTCGACAAGAATTGTTGGACTTTCATCATCACTAACATATTGCCATATAGTTTCATCTTCATCATCGCTTGTCCCGTCTCCTTGCACATTGTCTTGCCTTGGTTTACGAAACTCGTCAACTAAACTTGTATCGACGTGGTGACAATCTTCACTATCCAGTACTTCATCATTCAAATTGCCTTCATTCACTTGTACATGAAAATCTGCACATGTTTCATCTTGGTATGATAGTCCCAAGCCCATGGGTGTTTCCTCATTTTCATTTTCAGTGACATTCCATAAGTGCCTATGTGTAAACTTTTGAACAATTCTCCAGCTTTCACAGTGTTTAGTGTCATCCAAGTAAAATACTTTTGTTGCTTGTGTTGATAGAATAAAAGGATCATCCTTGTACCAACAACTACCATGGTTGATGCTTCTAAAATATCCATCATCTTTCATTCTAACCTTCTAGCTATAAGTGTCAAACCAGTCACAACGAAATAGAACCACTGTGCGACATTTGGACATATCTGAGTTATAACGCAACTCAATTATTTCTTTCAATCGACCATAAAATTCGATATTTTCGTCACCATGGCAACCCTCACACATGACTCCACTATTTTGTGTTCTTCTATTTATTTCACGGTCGATAGTGTGATATCGAACCCCATCGACAAGACATGCTGAAAATATTCGAACCCGAAGGTCCGGTTCACATGACAATGCAAATAGGTCATCACTAATGTCTTCTCCATCCACGTAACGTAGTTTTGCAATCTAAACAATAGAATAATAATATGGTGAAAATCAACACAAATTATATTTTTTTAATAAATATTATATTGGCATAAAACTTACATGCTTCTTAAACCAGAAAGAAAATTGCTTATCATGTGATTTTTGAACATAAGGAGTTCCTTGATCCGCTAACTCTTCCTTGTAAATCATGTAATTATGAAACATAGTTAATTCAAACATCGAATCTAATAATTAGCAAGTCACACAGATAAATTAGAATTATATCAGGGTGTTATACTTCAAATATTGCTCAACCTCCGAACAATTGTTTAGCACAAACCAAACCATTCTGTCATAATTATCTTCAAGATATGTAAGCCTTGGTGCTCCAAGTAGATCAACTCCATGCTGGAACACAGAAAAATCACCTTTTCTCAAATCAACACGCTCTTTGTTCCTTCCTTCACGATTGTGTCGTGTGTCAATATCATCAAAGTACCTTGAGCATGCTGTCAAACACTCATTAGCGACATATGCTTCTGCAATGGATCCTTCAGGTCTTGCCATGTTCCTCACAAACCGTTTCAATGTCAACAATCGTCTTTCTACTGGGTACATCCATCCATATTGTACTGGGCCTCTAAGGATTGCCTCATCAGGCAAATGAACAGCTAGGTGTACCATTACATCAAAGAAAGCAGGAGGAAATATTTTCTCAAGTTTGCACAAAATGACTGGGATTTTAGCTTTCATTGTATGCAAAACATCTAACTTTAGAGTCTTAGCACATAATTGTTGAAAGAATTGACCTGATTCGGCAATTGCTTCGTATATATCCCTATGCATAATTCCTCGAATAGCAACAGGTAAAATTCTTTGGAGTAGGATATGACAGTCATGAGTTTTCAATCCTTGAAGGTTACATCCATCACTAGTAATAGATTTTGCTAAGTTAGAAGCATACCCATCAGGAAATTTTACTCTTCTCAAGAAGTCACAAAAAACTAACTTTTCGCTCCTATTCATTACATAGGGGGCATGAGGAACAGTGTAGGAATTTCCATCACGCTTCAAATGCAAATGTTTCCTTATGCTCATTTCTTCCAAGTCAAGCCTAGCATTAATAGTGTCCTTTGTCTTCCCAATAATGCCAAGAAATGTACCAATAATGGACTCACAAATATTCTTTTCAATGTGCATCACATCAAGGTTATGGCGTAGCTTCAAATTTGACCAATAAGGCAAATCCCACAATGATGATCTTCGTTTCCAACATTGACCATCTACTTCTCGCTTTCTCTTTTTTACTTTGAGGGTGTTGTCCCGGCCTAACATCCTTGACCCTCTCCAACTGCTGCATCAACTCTTCTGTACTAAATTCCTCTGGTTTTTCAAGATGGTCCTCCTTACCATCAAACCATTTCTTTGTCCTCCATATATGGTCCCCTGGAAGGAAACGTCGATGGCCAATATAGCATATCTTATTTTTTATTCTTCTAGAGCATGGATTTTTGTCACAATGCACACAAGCATAATAACCTTTAGTGACTCGACCTGACAATGTACTCAAAGCTGGGTAATCATGAATGCACCATATAACAACAACATGTAGATCAAAATCTTTTTCTGTCAACGCATCAAAAGTAGAGACACCTTTCCAAAGCTCTTGCAACTCTTCAATGAGTGGCTCCAAAAAAACATCTAAATCCTTTCCTGGACATGATGGACCAGGAATTAGTAGTCCCATCATGAAGTTGGATTGCTCCACACACTCCCATGGAGGAAAGTTGTAAGGAATAATAAATATAGGCCACATGCTGTATGAAGAGTTCATTTTGCCAAATGGATTGAAACCATCCGTAGCAAGACCAAGTCTAATGTTCCTTCCATCTTTTGCAAACCACTCATATTTTCTATCAAAATCTTTCCATGCCTCACCATCAGCTGGATGGCTTAGTTCATTCTCCACTGCCTTCCACTTCAATAAATGCCATTGTGTCTCCTCTGATATTTTTTTGGAAGCAAAGAACCTTTTCAACCTTGGAATAATTAGAAAATGTCGTAGTACTTTCTCAGGAATATGTTTTTTCCATCTGAACTATCTTTCCATCTTGATGCACCACAAACCAGACATTCATCATGTTTTGCATATTCCTTTCGAAATAGAACACGGTTGTTTGGGCACACATGGATTGAGTCATATCGAAGTCCTAACGCATTAATAACATTCTTTGCTTCATGGTAAGATGCAGGAAGAGAGCAATCTGGGAATGCTGCTGATAATAGTTTTAGTATTGCAGTGAATGCAACGTTGCTGATTCGATAAAATGACTTGATATGAAGTAACTTCACCAAAAAAGAAAAACGTGTGTAAGGTGCTCCAGGGTAAAGTTCATGCTTCATTTCTTCTAATAAAGCTGCAAACATAGATTTCCCTCTACTTTGGTCATTAGTTGGGTACAACTCCCGAATCATATCATGAATTCTATTATCAGGCTCATCTTCTTCATTCTCGTTTATACTGTCATCCTCATTGATACCAATATATTCATCTACATGATCATAATTTTCATTAATTTCAGCCTCAAATGGTTCTCCATGATGTACCCATCTAGTGTATGTGCTAGTCATCCCATGAATTAATAAATGATCATACACCTCCCCCTTATGTTGATGAACTCGATTCAGACACCTTCGACATGGACATAGTACCTCCTCATTCTTATCAAATCTTTGTGATACCAAATTCATGAACTCTTTGACCCCATCCAAATGTGCATCGCTAAATAGTCTGTCTTTGATCCAAGATCTATCCATCTGCAGAACATTGAAATAAAATATAACATAGTAAATTACTAGTGCTGAAAAAATTTAAAACTCATTCGACATTCCAAAGTTTTTATTTTAAAAATTGTTTAATGCCTAAAATAGAGTTATTAAGTTATGATTTTCTAAAGTTATTTAATGCCTAAAATAGAGTTATTCATGTGAATAATTTTAAAACAAGTTTCATGGTTAGACAAAGGTACTAAGTAATAAACATTATTTAAACAAAATTAATGCCTCTGTAATAAATCAATTTGGAGTTATGGATGAATTTCTAAAGGTCTTATGTGTTTAATACTTAATTAATTAAGAGATGAATTTCATCATGGGTTTCATGCTAAAACATTATTACTGAGTGATTAATAATATTTAAATATAATTATAGGAACTGGAATGGATCAATTTAGACTTAAAATGAATTAAATACGGATTAAACAAGTTTCTGGATTTATTTTTATACTAAAAACCTATTTCTTTATTATTTTCTGAATATCCTAAGTGTTCTGGACCGAGAACGCTAATATCAGAGAGCCCAGGGTTAAACATATAAAACTCTACCAGACTCAGACTACTCTCCGCGAGGACGACGGGTTTATTTTATAAAAGCGTAAGGACTCTTTTGCAAAGCTGCAGCCGCGAAGGGGTATTGTATGTTTTGAGCCGTCAGATTGGCAATACATGGCTCAGATTAGAATCCTACGCTCCCGAACCGGTACGCAGCAGGAACACTTGGATCTACAATCAAGGGCAGGGATTTAAAGAAGTCCAGATCCCCCTGGATCCACCCGATCCACGACACACGACCACGATTCATTGAGACGAAAGGAACGCCAAATCAAATCGTGGCCACCCATATCTAAATCTGTCGCTCAGGATTGATTTCGTCTAGATCTAATCCTAGCCGTTTGCTATGGGATCAACGGCCATCGACCCGTCATCTACCTCACGCCTGCAGCCGAGCTCCCCACGACGGTGTTGTAGTTCACCGACGCGCAGATCCGGCGAGCTGGCGCGCCCTACCCATAACCGATTCGTCCTAGGCCTATAGCAGTGTGTAACGAACTCGTAGTAGTCACGTACCGGCGTTGATCATGTATATAGCAGGCTGGCCACGACAGCAGGCGGATCCGCGGCGATGTTCGACCCCCGGCGACAAATTCTGGTCGCCTAGACCACCGGGTGAGCACGGAGAGAGTACCGCGGTCCGCGAGTACTGGCGCGGTCCAACAGAACTTTAGGGCAGGCGCGGCGGCTGGGTCTCCACACGGCGGCAACGTTCTGCTTAATCCCTCTGCTCCCCACGGTAGCGCAAGAAGATGAGAAGAGAGAGGAGGGTGGTGCCCAGCTTTATACTCCGAAGTCACGAGTGCAAGAAGGATGGGATCTGGGAAATCGCGCGGAGCCTGCGGAGTTTGTTGCGGAGTTTGTTGAAGTGCTAAGGCGGCGGCGGCAGCAGCAGGCTCACAACAACGGCTGCCTAGATCCCTTGAGTTTTGAGAACTCGCCTTCGTGACCTAGCAATTTCGTCGCATTCTTTGCTATCCCTCGGTCATCCATGTATAGACCGCTGCATCCCCGTACAAGGGAGGCTGGGGATATTGGGTCGCTGACCGGATCTGCAGAGAGGCTTCTCCCTTCCCAGTTTGTGCCAGGACACCTGGAACAAGAGCCAGGTAGAGGTAGGACGGAGGTCGACCGGATGCCAGACGGTGTGTCCAATTCTACTCCATTCGATGGTGAGAAGGCCTACACTGCTGAGATGGTGGTGCAATTAATTAATTTTATCCTTGTTGTTTATTTTGCACGAACAGAGGAATCGTTTGTGAATTGGATGATGTTGAGAAGGCCTACACTGTCTGATCCTTTTTAAATTATTTCTGTTTTTTTCTTTTTCATCACATTCTGACATGACCGCATTACCATTTCGTGGCTTCAGTCACGTGCCTCAGGGATATGATATATATATTTCTATTTTTCACTTATTTCTTTTCAGAGATATGATATTTCACTTTTTTCTAATTTCTTTTAGTTTTTCTAGCACTTACATGGTGATTGACGATGGCTATATAATAAAGATTTTTATAACTACTCTACGCTTTACTATGTGATGATATTGGTTGTTTTATGAGGAACTCGTTTATTTCAGTACAGTTAGTGTGGCACTGAATATGCTCTGGTTAGTATTTTTATTTTAACATGTCCAGAAACACATGCCTGAATACATTTGACGTCGTTCAGTACAGCTTATGCCTTCCTGACTACCAGAACAATTTTAGCTCATGTACTTCTTACCATGGCTGATTATCCTTGCTTAATCCCCTTACTTTGTACGCTTTACTAGGTTCCTTATAGACGTTTTTGGTTCTTTTACATGCCTAATACATTGATTTGTTAACATGTGTTGAAAAAAAAGTAGAAATGACCCGTATGTTTCTTATATTATTTTGTTATTTCTCTCAGCTTTCCAGGATCCCCATCGTCTCCTTGTCATTTGCTTAAATGAAACTTGGAACAAAAAGCAACTGCAATAAACTGAAATTGAATATTCAGAAACTAAAACTGCACAAACTGGAACTCGAATAAATATTCAGAAAGTGAAACTGCACAAGTTGGCACAAACAAAAACTGAATATTCTTGGTTCAGAAGATTATTCAGACTGAATTTTGAAGCTTATTTAGTTTTTTGTGGTGTCTGCAATGGGCACAAACATATCCGTTTTTGTGGTGTGTCATAGCACAAACAGACCAGTTACGAACAGACTGATGTTTTTAGAACAAAATTTTAGTTTGATGAACCTGCAAAATTCTGAACTGATGAAGAACCTATAAAATTCAGTTTGATGAACCTATAACATTCAGTTTGATGGGCCTTTTCACCACAACCTACTACCATTTTCATCACAACCTGTTACCATTTTCAGAACCAAAATTTAGATACAAGAATAAGTCCACATAGTCTCATAGCACAAATAGGTCAATATGTCCTTCAGATACAAGAATAGGTTAATCAGATACAAGAACAGGTTCTTCAGATACCAGATCATTTTCAGGATATTTCTACATAGTCTCATAGCACAAACAGGTCAATAGGTCCTTCAAATACAAGAATAGGTTAATCAAATATAAGAACATGTTCTTCAGGTACCAGATCAATTTCAGAATACTTCTACATAGTCTCATAGCACAAACAGGGAAACATTCATACTGAATAAGTTTCAAAATTCAGTCTGATGAACCTTTTTGTTGACAATAACAGGTCAACATCCACTCCTCGCATTACATAAGATAAAAAACTACAGCAGGTAGAATAGATCCATGTATACAACGAACAAGTCAAACGATTGCTGCAAGCCTGCAAATTCCATGTATTCACAACAATATTTGCAAAATTATAAAAAACTGTATAAAATGCCCACTCTAGAACCTGGGCAGTCAAGTACTCAAGGATGGCGGCAAATTACAATGCTGTAGTGGCACCAACAAGGCCATTTGCCTGGGTCCTCTGTTTCACCCAAAGATGAAATGCCACTAGTGGTAAAGTGGGTATGCTACTCATAGTCACTATCATCATCTTCGACATTATGGAATGTTTGTTCATCATTATCACTCGCATATTGCATCGCAGTTTCATCGACTTCATCTTCAAAATAATTTTCTTCCTCTTCATCTTCCCTTTGTCGACGAAGCTCTTCAACTACGGTGGCAGCAACAGTGTAAGAATTTTCAACAACTGGTCTCTCATCGTCCAAACTGAAATTTTCACGTTGAATTTCAAAGTCACCACACTCATCGTCTTGGTATGACAACGCCACTCCCTTTGAAATTTCGTCACTTGAAATTTCATCAACATTCCACAAATGCCAGTGGCGGACGCAGGACAAGAATTCAAGGGGGACCAAAAAACTGCATGACAAATCAACAACAAAATCAACCAACACCGTAAACAAATATTGTCGCATAGAATTCAAATTTAGTGCTTAGATAATCTACACTTAAAGTTAGACAGTACTACAGTTTAGCTTGTCTCTTTAGTGCAAACATGTAGTTATCAGTTATCTAATTCAGTTTAGTGCTAATCTACACTTATCTAATCCAGTTATCAGTTATAAAAATTGCAAATCTACACACTTAGAGTTAGACTGTACATCTTACCTTGTATGTTTACTTTCTTGGCTTCTTCAAATCTTCTGCTGGCGTGCCACGGTGGAGCTGGAGGCTAGAGCCTGTCAGAGCCTGGAAGGGAGGCAGCTAGGCAGGGAGCAACGGCCGGCGGGCCGGGCTACCAGGGAGGGTGCCCCGCTCACCTTCGCTGGCGACCGACAATGGATGGGGCGGGGCGTCGCCGCACCGGCCAAGAAGTGGACGGGCACAAACTGACAGACGCACGGAGGCACGGAGCTGTCTTCGAATGGCAGTGGATATGGCGGTGGCAGATGGGGATCGCAGCGCCTCCTGCTCAACTCGTCACTAGGAAAAGGCGGCGGCAGCAACCTGAACTTGTGAAAACTGCGGACGACGGATATGCTGCCCGTGTCTGCCGTTAAAAGATGCGGAGGTAGACACAACATATAGCGAAATATTCCATCTGTTATCAATGGTAAATTAATAGCCTAGTGGTGGAAGTTGTGTCCGTGGTGCTCTACATCACAGGTTTGACTCTTGGTTACTCCTCAGTTTTTTTGTATTTTAAGAAAAATAACGCAGCCACAACACCTAACTTAATGGCACGGTTTTTATTTGAATTTTTTCAACCCAATTTTACTACTACAAAGAAATAATTTTACTACCAAAAAATGAAATAGTCCCAACATGGAATATATAGCATTTCTTTAAAAAACTAAATCAAATATTTATGACAAACATGTATCGTCATGCAATGTCATCACATATGATGTTAGCAATTTATGACGATTCCCTCATATGACACACCCATATTGTCATAACATATTGTCATAAACATGATGCTACAAATAGTTATGACATTTTTTATGACGAGGCTCAATTTTTCGTTACTAAATTGCTTTGCTTCCTACAAATCGTCATAAACATAGTCATCTAGTGACGAATTCTACTATTGTCATTGAGCATTTGTCATAAAAGGCCCTATGTGTTGTAGTGATAACAAAGCCGACGGGAGATAATGTAGCTCCCGTCGGCCTCCGGACTGACCGACGGCCCGTCGGTCAGTCCGGAGGCCGACGGGAGCTACATTATCTCCCGTCGGCTTCGTTATGGCCGACGGGGTTTAGGGCGGGCCAGGCTAAACGCGCGCGCCGGCCCACTCGCCCCGGCCTCTCCCTTTCTCGATCGCGTCGTTCCCGCGCCCGAGCGCCGCCCGCGCCTGCGCCGCCGCCGCCGACCGCCGACCCCGCCGCGCCCGAGCGCCGCCCGTGCCTACGCCGCCGCCGCCGACCCCGCCGCGCCCGTCCCGTCCCCCGCCGCGGCTTGCCGACGCCGCTGCCCCCGCCCGCCCGTCCACGGCGCGCGGCCCCTGCGCAGGCGCCCCCGCCGCCCGCCGTCGGCCGCCTACCCGGCCACCGGCCGGCGCCGCGCCCTCCCCGGCCTGCCCTGCGCCGACCCCGGCCACCGGCGCCGTCTGACCGGCCACCGGCGCCGCCTGCCCGTCCCCTTCCCCGGCCACCCCGGTAAAGTAAGTATATGGGCGCACGCGGTATATTTATATCGAAAATATGCTTATTCCCGTCGGTTGGTTGGTTGCATTGATTAAGCCGACGGAAGTTAACTATGTTGTGGTAGTTTGATTAGTATGATACACTGTTTATTTGTTTATGCACTTTACTTTATTTTTACCATTATTTTCCTAGAGTTTTAGGGTTAAGTGCGCATACCAGTAGTTAACCCTAGGCGTCACCCGTTCCGGAAGCATGCACATCACATTTATTCATATGTTTGGGCCTAATGCACCTGGACAATCTATGGATGCATAGATTGTATAGTTTCATTCGGTCCAAACACAGGATTACTTGTGATGCGCGTGGTTCCGGGATTGTCCACGTATTTGGACAGCCGGAGAATGGGTGTGGCCGCATGTGATTCGTGCATGTGTCCGATGGTCCGAACGAGATTTCGGCAGCATAACCCAGTTGTTCTCCGTTGCACCATGATAGGCGTGCGTTCGGAGAACAGCGGGGTTATGCTGCCGAAATTTCGTTCGGACCATCGGGCACGTCACGAGTCGCATGCGGCCGCCTCCATTCTCGGGTGGGTTTATGGCCTTTCCTATAGTAGGGTTATCACCTAAGCCACGTGCATCGCTCTTATATGCTGAATTTTTGGTTGGTGGTTTACACAACAGCAAAACTGAGCCATCCTGGTCCACAAACATGGAAGATGACCGTGAGTGGATGTATGCTGGTTGGAAGAAGGGCGGATGTCACACAAAGGAATGGTTTCAGAAGACAGAAAAGTTTTTAGAGAACGCTCGTGGAGAGTCAACCCACGCTGTGATTAGGTGCCCATGCACCAAATGTGGGAACATCCAGTCACATGACAAGAGAACTGTGGCACTACACCTTTGCAGTCATGGGTATGTTCAAGGTTATAAGGTTTGGGATAAGCACGGCGAGTCATGGAGTATAGTATCAGCACAGATGGAGGTGGATGACGGTGAAAACGTTGATCGGTTGGATCATATGTTAGAAGATATGCAGGCAGAGTTTGTCAACAATCCTAAAGATCCGCCTACAAAAGAGGTTGAAGAGTTGTTCAAACTCCTCCAAGACTTAGAAATGCCTCTGCACGGACACACAACGGTTACCATCCTACAGTTCGTGACCCGTCTAATGAGCATAAAGTCAAAGTTTGGTTGCTCAGCCAAATGTTATAAGGCGATTTTGGACTTGTTTAGTGATGTCCTTCCTGCTGATCATAAGGTGCCTAAAGACATTTACCGGTCAAAGAAGCTGCTAAAGGCTTTGGGAATGGCATATGAGAAGATCGATATATGCCCGTCCAACTGCATGATATATTGGCGCGGTCATGCGAAACTAGAGAAATGCTTGAAATGTGGCCTGTCGAGGTACATAGAGGTGGTAAATGAAGAAGAGGAGAAGGTGACAACAAAGAGGGCACATAAGCAGCTTCGCTAGATGCGTCTCACTCCAAGACTGAAACGTCTGTTCTTGGCTAGTAGAATTGCGAGTCGCATGAGGTGGCGCAAGAATCGTAAGCCCCCGAAGGATGGGGTAATGCAGCATCCATGTGATAGCGACGCATGGAAGGCCCTGGACAGCTTCGATCCAGAATTTGCTAGTGAAGAGAGGAATGTTCGTATTGGGCTGGCGACAGATGGTTTCACGCCTTTCAGTATGACCGCAGCGTCTTACTCATGTTGGCCTGTCTTTGCCATACCGTACAACCTTCCACCTGAAGATTGCATGAAAGATGAGTTTATGTTCTTAACTCTCATCATACCTGGGAAGGATCATCCCGGCGTAAACCTCAATGTTATGCTTGAGCCATTGATTGAGGAGTTGAAAGAGCTTTGGGAAGGAGTGGAGGCGTATGACAGCTTCATGAAGCAAAAATTCAAACTTCGGGCAGCATATTTGTGGTCCATACATGATTATCTAGCGTATGGGATCTTTGCTGGGTGGAGAGTCAGTGGAAGGCTAGGTTGTCCTATTTGTGGAAAAGAAACAGATTGTTTCTGGCTCGATAAGGGTGGGAAGTTCTGTTATTTCGATTGTCATAGGTCTTTTCTTCCTTTGAACCACCCCTTCAGGCTCCAGGCACACGAGTTCAGGAAGGACACCATTGTCACGAAGGAACCCCCGAAGCGTCGCACCAGGTGGGAAATCGCTGAGGAGCTGAGTAATCTAGTGAGAAATGAGGATGGGGATGGGTTTGCAGGTTTCGGGAAGACCCATAACTGGACTCACAAATGTGGCCTTTGGGAGCTCCCTTACATGAGGGCATTGCAGCTCCCGCACAACATCGATGTAATGCACCAAGAGCGTAACATGTGTGAAGCACTATTTAACACTGTCATGGATTTCCCAGATAAAACAAAAGACAATTTCAAGGCCCGAGTGGACTTAGGTGACATATGTAACCGCCCAACTCTCATGCTCAGAGAAAATGGAGGCAAGCCTCGTGCTGAATTTGCCTTGAGACCCAATGAACGAAAAGAAGTGATGAGGTGGATGAAAGATTTAAAATTTCCCGATGGTTATGGTGCGGGGTTCAGAAGATCTGTGAACTTGAAAACAATGAAGATCAATGGGTTGAAGAGTCATGATTACCATATAATGATGGAAAGGCTGATCTCAGTAATGTTGCGTGGTTACATTAACGAGGAAGTGTGGAAAGCGATAGCTGAACTTAGCTATTTCTACAGGCAGCTTTGTGCTAAATAAATTTTAAAGGAGATGATGCAGAAACTAGAGGAATCGGCACCGGTGCTTCTTTGCAAGCTGGAGAAAATATTCCCGCCTGCGTTCTTCAATCCTATGCAACATCTTCTTATCCATCTCCCATATGAAGCAAAGGTAGGTGGGCTAGTGTGTTATAGGTGGATGTATCCCATAGAAAGAATGTTGAAAAAATTGAAATCAATGGTGGGTAACAAGGCAAAGGTTGAAGGTTGTATAGCAGAGGAGTTCAAATTTAAGGAGATAGCTTTCCTCACAAGTGGTTACTTGACTGAAGACCACAATGTATTTGCCCATACGAAGAGGTACCATGAAGATGAAACGGTGCATCCGTGCAGTCACATTAGCATATTTCAATGGAACGGCAAGGCTGTTGGTCCACCAGTGGCATATGAATTCAGTGAGAACGAACGGAAATCTGCTTTGCTCTACATGTGGTCAAATATAGAAGAGGCTGAGAAATTCTTCAGGTAATAGTTTACTAGGCTTAAAGGAATTGTATATTCAATGTTTAGGAAACACAATGTTTTCTTACTCTCGTTCTTTTTTAGCGAGTTCGATAAAGAAAACTGGAGGTCTTCTCGTAACCGTCAACCAACAGCGAAACAGCTAGACAACTTGCGTCTAAATGGATTGCATGGGGGACCTAATTTTATCTCCTGGATCCGAGACCATGTAAGCCTTGTATACTTCGTCCTCATACATCGTGTATAGGTATGACAATTGTAACACTTTTTCCTTTATTGACTGTCAGTTGGGGAATGTACCGGATGACTCACAAAAGTGTCTTGTGGGATCTCCTTAACATGAGGGCATTGATTCTCCCGCACGTCGGTGTAGTGTCCATTCGGACCTGCGTCAGCTTTCTATTGCTAGTGTGATAGTGAAGAGTTATGGCCGTTTACGACGTAAACAGGTTTCGCTTCCGTACAACCAAATTTGAAGCTTCCCGTCCTTTAGCAGCTACGAAAAATAACGGAGTCGTAATCCGGGCTGAAGATATGGAAAGGCATGAATCTGAGTATTACAGAATCATAAACAATATACTCGAGTGCCAATTTGTAGGGAACAAGGATCTGAGGGTGGTGTTTTTTGACTGTACATGGTTTGACCCGAAGCATTATAGAACCGAATTTGGAATGGCGCAGGTTAAACACAAGCAAATACTTCAAGGGGCCGATAGATATGTCCTTGCTCATCAGGTGGAGCAGGTATATTACTCGTCATATCCATGCCCTAAGTTGAGCGCTTGGTGGGTCATATACAAAACCTACCCCCGTGATCGGTTGTCCACTCCTGTTCCCGATGATTACAATCGTGAGGCTCAACAAGTTGACGAGGTATTCCAAGAAGCTGAGTTGCCATCCTCATTTGATATAGACCCTGCTCCTACATTGGATTGTTTAGTTGGAGACCTCAATGATATATCATTGCCACAGAAAAGGAAACGAAACGATAAGTAACAAGTTAAGTTTATTTCCATATGAATGTTTATTTGTTTAATGTTGGTTTATTTTGCACCGTTTGTTTATTTATTTACATTACTCAGTACTAATAAAAACTTTCAATTGCTGCAGGATGCCTAAAAAGTTTAAGCAGGTGGTGAAGGGGTTCAGGGACTCCCTTTTCCGAGGGAGTTCCTTGAGCGCTAGTAAGAAGGAGCAGCTCTACAGAAGCCTACACCTAGAGTTACTGTCACACCCGGTTTTTAGAAGGTAAACCGAATGCGAACCATGTACGTGCCAGGATCAGTTATTCACGTACACAGCAGTTACATAACATGGACATCATCACACAGTGCTCAAATAGTATTAAAAGGGAAATAATAGTCGATTACATCATACGTCTGAGACGTCCATATAGTTCTTACAATAAATCAAAGTGCGAAAACGAAACGTAGATAACGCGGCCTTCACAGGCAGCCGACTGGGGGTTACCGCTAACCCACGCCTAGAACTCGTCGTAGTCTTGGAACTCCTGGAAGTCTCCTTCCACAGCTTCATCTTCTCCTGAGCAGTGGTTGCAATGCTGACAACCTGGGGGGGATTGGTGTGTAGAGCAAGGGTGAGTACACATCAACATACTCAGCAAGCATCCCGTTTGGCTGTAGTGGACTAGCTTTATGTGGGGATAAGTCAAGCAGTTGCTTTTAGTTGGTCAGGTTATTACTTACTAGTAGAGAGCCAGGTTTTAACATGAACCCAAGTTATTAGCCCAATGTATCCTTTCCAAACGGAAAGAATACCACTTACCAATACCATAATCATAATCAGAACCATCAATCTCATTGCCACCTGTACCAAAGTATCTCTGATCAAGTATCACTAATCTCTGGAGCTCCCTTGGCCGCTCATAACCGCGAGCACGGCTGATATATCAGTTTCATAACACTCTGCAGAGGTTGCGCACTTTACCCACAAGCCGTGATTCCCTCTTGCCTCGGGCCGATCAAACCCTTAAACACTACCAAGGTGAATAGGCAGGGTCTCACTACGTAGCCTTTACAAAGATTCCCCGGGGCTGTAGCCACCCGTTAGGTTTCCTAAATGTACCGCACTCCTCCCCAAGGGACAAATCAACCTTGGCAGAGCGAGCCGCATACACCGAGCCCCATTGACGGCACAACGGCTAAGCGAACTACACCCCGGTTCCTCTAATTATTCAGCTAAGGGCGTCCCATTCCACCCTCATGGTTGCACTGTTTTCCCGGGCGGTCATCCATTGAACAGGTCCTTACGGAGAGGCACTCGAGAAACCGCTCGAGTCCCCTTAAATGCCACAAGTATGATCATAAATAGGGAGGGGAAAACAGCGTATCATAGATAATCACATCATGTTCATTGATTAGAGTTGAGCAATAGCATCAGACTAAGCAGTAATAATCCGACCCAAATAGGTAAACAAGGACATGAATAACAAAAACTAGTCAAACCTTAGGTATAAATGTGTAATGCGGGAGGTGAATTAAAGAATGAATAGGACAGAGATAGGTCAAAGGACACTTGCCTCCACCAACCGACTGCTGCTCAGGGGCTTCTCCTGCGAATTCCTCGGGCTCTTCGACCGGATCGTTCTCTATGCGAGCGCAAACATACATACATCCACATATTTAATACAAAAGAACAGTACACCATACAAGGGAACAAACAAAGTGAATATGCATCAAGTATGACATTCGATATCGCATTTGTTATGGTTAGAAAGAAACGGGAAAAGGGTCTCGCAGGGGGGTTAAAGCTTATGCACTAATGATCAGTTACAACTGGTTCTTAACAAAAGAATTCTGTTATATGCACTAATGGAAACCTAGTCATTTTTAGTTGATCAACATTAAATGAGATAAACAATTAATTACGTGAATCAACTAGCATAACGGAATTTTAAATTGAGCTTCCTATTTCAATAGCATGAACAATGATTAGCCTACCTGAAATAAAATAACTATGATCACAGAAAGTAAAATAAAATAAAATAAAACAAAAAAATAAAAAAAGGGGGGGCGGTTGAACCGGCCCTAGGGCGGTTGAACCGGCCGGGGGCAGGGCGGCCGAGCTGGGCGCGGGCGCGGGCGCGGGCAGCCGAGCTGGCGGCCGGGGCGGCCGAACCGGCGGCCAGGACCGGCCGAGCTGGCGGCCAGGGCCGGCCGAGGCGGGGACGCGGCCAGGGGCCAGGCGGGCGGGGCCAGGCGCGGCCAGCGGCCGGCTGGGGCGCGGCTGGGGCGGGCTGGGGGCTGGCCGGGGCCGGCTGGGCGGCCGGGGGGCGCCAGGGCGCGGCTGGGGCGGGCTGGGGGCTGGCCGGGGCCGGCTGGGCGGCCGGGGGGCGCCAGGGCGCGGCTGGGCGGCCGGGGAGAGAGGAGGGGAGAGGGGAGAGGGAGGGAGGAGGGAGGAGGGGGGCTCACCGGCGATGGGCGGCCGAGGGCGAGGGCGGCCGAGCAGGGGACGGCGGCTAGGGCAGGGGGCGGCGCTAGGGCAGGGGGTAGAGGGTGGCGGCTAGGGTGGGGAGGGAGAAAATGAGAGGGAGGGAGAGAGGATTGGGGAAAAGGGGAGGTGGGGGGGCGGTTGGGCCTATTGGGCCCAAAGGGGGGCGCGCGGGGGGCGGCTGGGCCGGCCAGGGGCCCACGACGCGGGAGAGAGAAAGGGGAAGAGGGAGAGAGAAAGAAAGAAAGAGAAAAGGAAAAAGATTATCTCCTTTTCGAAATTCGTTTTTCCTAGATGAATGCATTCACGTTCTCAATCAATCCAAAAGAATGCACGGTTCGGCATGGTGCATCAAACAACATAAAGTATTTAGGGTTTTCTTTACACGGGAATTCCAAACTGAATCCCGCTAAAACTTTGGAAAAGGTCAAGGTCTAGCGAGGGAAAAAGAAAAAGAAAAGGTAACGCCCGAATTTGGCGAGTAAAGAAAAGAAAAAATTCAACTGCAAAATTCGGGGCGTTACAAACCTATCCCCCTTAAAAGAATCTCGCCCTCGAGATTCAGGGCTGGCTAGCAAAGAGCTCTGGGTACTTAGCCATCAAATCATCTTCACGCTCCCAGGTTGCTTCTTCCTCAGAGTGGTGATTCCATCTGACTTTGCACATTCTGATGGTCTTCCTTCGGGTGACTCTGTCTGCAATCTCAAGGATCTGAGCTGGCTTCTCAACATAGGTCAAGTCTTCCTGGACTTCCAGACCTTCCACTGGCAACTGCTCTTCTGGCACACGCAAACACTTCTTCAACTGAGACACATGAAAGACATCATGCACAGCAGACAAATTCTCTGGCAGGCTGAGCTGATAAGCCACTTCTCCACGCTTTGAGAGGATTTGATACGGACCAATGTAGCGGGGTGCTAGCTTGCCTTTCACTCCGAATCTTCTGACTCCTCTGATCGGTGACACTTTCAGATAGACAAAGTCTCCGACTTCAAAACTCAGCTCTCTTCTTCTTGTGTCTGCATAGCTTCGCTGCCTCGATTGCGCTATCTTCAGATTCTCCCGAACCATCTTGATGTTCTCTTCGGCTTCAAGCAAAATATCTGGCCCAAACACTTGCTTTTCTCCAGGTTGATCCCATTGCAACGGAGTTCTGCAACTCCTTCCATAAAGCGCTTGAAATGGTGACATCTTCAAACTGGCCTGGTAACTGTTGTTATAGGAAAACTCTGCATAGGGCAATCGCTTGTCCCATCCGGACTGATCTTGCAGCGCACAGGCTCTCAACATATCTTCAAGAATTTGATTGGTTCTTTCGGTCTGGCCATCTGTCTGCGGGTGATATGCTGAACTGAAATTCAGATGTGTGCCCAAGGCTTCATGCAACTGCTGCCAGAAATGAGAGGTGAACTGCGTTCCTCTGTCTGACACTATCTTCTTTGGCACGCCATGAAGACAAACGATCCGAGACATGTACAACTCTGCCAATACTGCACTATTGTAGCTGGTCTTGACAGGTATGAAGTGGGCTGACTTGGTCAAACGGTCCACTACTACCCAAATGGAATCGTAGCCGGCTCGAGTGCGAGGCAATCCGACTATGAAATCCATACCAATCTCATCCCATTTCCACTGAGGAATTTGCAACGGTTGCAACAATCCAGCTGGTCTCTGGTGCTCTGCCTTAATTCTTCGACAACTATCGCACATAGCCACATGCTCTGTGATTTCCCTCTTCATTCCGTACCACCAGAATTTCTTCTTCAGATCCTGATACATCTTCTCACTACCAGGGTGAATCGAATAAGCTGTCTCATGAGCTTCCTTGAGAATCAACTCCCGAATAGACTGGACATTGGGAACACACAAGCGGTCTTTGAACCATATCACGCCTTCAGCATCTTCTCGAAAATCTTTCCCTCTGCCATCTAGAATCAGTCGCCGAATCTCACTGATCTTCTCATCATTCTTCTGCGCTTCTTTGATTTCGCGCTCCAAGGTAGGTTCCAACTCAACTGTGACTCCTCGCGAATTATTCAGAAATCCGAGACTCAACCTGTCGAACTCCTTGGCCAACTCATAAGGCATCGGACGAGCGACCATCAGATTGACTTGACTCTTTCTGCTCAAAGCATCTGCCACTACGTTTGCTTTGCCTGGATGGTAATGAATCTCCAACTCATAGTCTTTGATCAACTCTAACCATCTTCGTTGCCTCATGTTCAATTCTGACTGAGTGAATATGTACTTCAGACTCTTGTGATCTGTGTAAACATCGCATTTCTGTCCATACAGATAGTGCCTCCATGTCTTCAGTGCGTGAACCACTGCTGCCAACTCTAGATCATGGATTGGGTAGTTCTTCTCATGAACCTTCAGCTGTCGGGACGAGTAAGCCACAACTCTTCCCTCTTGCATCAACACGCATCCCAAACCTATGTAACAAGCATCACAGTACACAGAGAAGGGCTTGTGCACATCAGGCAAGACTAGGACAGGCGCTGTTGTCAACTTCTCTTTCAGCGCTTCAAAGGCCTCTTGACATTTCTGGGTCCACTTGAACTCAACCTTGTTGCCTAGCAACGCTGTCATTGGTTTCGCAATCTTCGAAAATCCTTCAATGAATCGCCGATAATATCCTGCCATTCCAATGAAGCTTTTGATTCCTCGAGCATCCGTTGGCGCTTTCCAGTTCAAAATGTCTGCCACTTTCTTCGGATCCACAGCCAATCCTTCCTTGTTGATTATGTGACCCAAGAACAGGACTTCACTGATCCAGAACTCACACTTGCTCAACTTTGCATACAACTGGTGCTCTCGCAATCTCTGCAATACCATCCTCAAATGATCTGCATGCTCTTCTTCGCTTTGAGAATAAACCAGAATGTCATCAATGAATACCACCACAAACTTATCGAGATAATCCATGAATACACTGTTCATCAAGTTCATGAAGAACGCTGGTGCATTGGTCAAACCAAAAGACATCACTGTGAACTCATATAACCCATACTTGGTAATGAATGTCGTCTTCGGAATATCCGAAGGTCGGATCCTGAGCTGATGATAACCTGACCTCAGATCAATCTTGGAGAACACACTGGCTCCTCTCAACTGGTCGAACAGATCCTCTATTCTGGGCAAGGGATACTTGTTCTTGATTGTGACTTCATTCAGAGCTCGATAATCGATACACATCCTCTTGGTGTTGTCTTTCTTCTCCACAAACAAGACAGGGGCGGCCCAAGGCGAGGTGCTTGGCCGGATGTAACCTTTCTCCGATAGCTCATCAATCTGCTTCTTAAGCTCAACCAACTCTGGTCCAGATATTCTGTAAGCTCTCTTAAAGATAGGGGCGGTTCCAGGAAGAAGCTCTATGGCAAACTCAACTTTCCGCTCTGGTGGCATACCCGGTAAGTCTTTTGGAAACACATCTGGGAATTCAGACACAACCTTGATACTCTCAATTGGGTCTGCTTCACTGCTATCGACAGCCATCTGATAACAACTTCCTTTCTTCGGCTCAGGCGGGGCTAACTCGGTCACCACTTCCTCTCCTAGTGGGGACACCAACTTGATTGTCCTTTTATCACAACTGATAACTGCCTGATACTTATCTAGCCAATTCATCCCTAGGATGACATCTATTCCCTGAGTACCCATTACTATAAGGTTGGCGGGAAACGCTATCCCCCTTATTTCCACACTTACACCCAAACATATGCTATCAGCTCGAATTCTACCACCAGCTGAGTCAATTTGAATGGGGGTTGACATGGTAGTAATTGGAAGATTATGTGTTTCTACCCATGATGCAGTAATGAAAGAACGCGTTGCTCCAGTATCAAATAACACTTCTGCAATGTGGGAGTCGACTGGGAACATACCTACTGTCATGCCGGGGGTCTCCTGAACTGCTTCAGCCTCCAAGTGATTCAATCTTCCGTGATTATAGCGCTGCTGAGGGCGGTTGCCTGCTCCAGGCTGGGACACATTCTGCTTTGATGGGGCATTGGGGCCTGACTGCTGCTGGGCTGCCTTCTTCGGACATTGCATCACCCAATGGCCTTACTCTCCACAGTGGAAACATGCTCTGTTTCCAACCTGAGCTGGTGCTGCCTGATTGTTCTGCTGGTTTGCTGGGGCAGGAAGACGAGGTGTCTGCTGGTTCTGCCTCTGAAACTGACCTCCTGATTGATTGCTCTGACGGTTCTGGTACTGATGCTGAGGATACTGCCTTTGGAACTGCTGATACTGCTGACGCTGCTGATGCTGCTGATGCTGCTGAGGTGGACGCTGGTTCTGCCTGAACTGCTGAGGTTGATTGCCTGAAAAACGAGGACGGCTGCTACTTCCAGGCTGGGGTCCACTGATCTTGCGCTTACGATCCTCCATCTCCTTACGCTTCCTTTCTGTCATGATTGCTCTGTCAATCAGGTGCTGGAATGTCGGGAAGGTGTGATTCATCAACTGATACTGCAGAGGGTCAACCAAGCCTCTCAAAAAACGGTACTGTCGCTTGGCGTCGGTGTTGACATCTTCAGGAGCATAGCGAGACAACTGCAGAAACCTGTCTCGATACTCACTGACAGATGATGACCCTTGCTTAAGGGCCAGGAACTCCTCCTTCTTCACTGTCATCAGACCTGCGGGAACATGGTACTGACGAAAGCTACCTCTGAATTCTTCCCAGGTGATGGTGTCGGGGTCGGCATGGGTGGCGAGGTAAGACTCCCACCATGATTGGGCTGCTCCTCTCAACAGACGGGGACCATACAAGACTTTCTCCCTGTCATCACACTGAGCGGTATGCAACTCCCGCTCCACAGTGCGCAGCCAATCTTCAGCATCCATGGGGTCAGAAGAGTGAGCGAACGTTGGGGGATGACCTCTCATGAATTCAGCACGCTTGTCTCTGGGCATCTGAGGCATCTGAGGCTGGGGTGGAGCTTGCTGCTGCTGCTGCTGAATGGCGGCTAGAGTCTGACCGATGGCCTGAACTGCCTGAGTCTGCATCAGAAACATCTGCTCGATTGACATCGGGGGCGGGGGCGGCAGCTGCTGTTGCTGGGGCGCCTCATCTTGCTGACCGGCTTGCTCCTGCTGAGCACGCCTTCCTCCTCTGCGCCTGTTCTCTGACATCTGCAGAACGCAACCACACATCAGAACTGATCTGGCAAATCTTGCAGCATAAAAAAAGAGTATAGAATTCTCCAACAGCACTGAACAGATGAGCATCTTCACTGATCTCCAACACAGACCACACAGCTTCTCAGATAAAGAGGAAAGTAGAATAAAGGGTTTCCCAACTATATAACTAACTCCATTAACATAATAGGTAAGCCAAAATGCAGGGGATACCCACACTCTGGTGACAATCATTACAAAGATCCAAACCAAACATAGTTCATCATGACAAACATAAATGCACAGGATATAGCAAACTACCCTGTCTAACTAAGACTAACTAAGACCGAGACTAACGCTAAGACTGAAGCTTCTATGTATATATTTCGTATTAATTACAAGATCCAACTCTAACGATCTATGGTTCTAGATTTATCTTGGTCTTGTAGTCGGGATTGCCATAAGACTGGAGTCCATGCCGAGGTGAGCGGTACGGGTGCTGAGTCCCGACGGGAGCGGGGGAACCATCATCCAAGTGACGACGTTCCGCGCGCTCAGCCCGCAGCAGGGCGATCTCAGCACGAGCCCTACTCAGCTCGTCTAATGCATGGTCTAGCTCCGTGTTTAGCACGGCGGCTAGGTTGACTGTGCTGCTCAACCTAGGATTGTCCTCACCAGCAGGTGAAACAATCACGCCTCCTGTGCTGCCAGATGGACGGCGGGGGTAGTACTTCAGGTCGAGACCGTCAGCTACCCCACCGAGAACCGAGCAGTAGTGCGAAAGCGCACGCCATGCAGCATCCTGCATGGCTGCCTCAGCTGAGTCCCGCTTAGAGATAGAATAGTGCTCTGAGCAAGCCTCCGCGCCCTGGAGACTGTTCTCCGAACGGCGCACCAAGCAGGTCGCCTCCCAGCGGTCCGGGTAGACCCCGCGACTATGCTGGTAGACCACACAGCGATACTCGATGGACCAAGTACGTCGGTCAAGTGCCCGACGTAGCAGGGTGTCGAGCGCGTCGTGGAAGTGACACCCGCGAGCAGCGTCGCGAGTGATGGGTCGAGCAACCCATCCTTCCGGCTCATGGTTAGCAGAGAGGTCGATGTCGTGGCTCAAGCTGTCGTCGCCACCTCCGTCGTCTGGGTCTCCTCCAGCAGCTACTCCAGAAGCTGGGGCGCCCAGTGGTGGTGCAGGGGGCGCCTCCAGGGGAAGCACAGGGGAGCAGCTCTTCACAGACTCTATCTCCTGCTGGAGCGAGAAGGAAGAGCCCTGCCGCTCCTGTCGTCGACGTTCCTGCTCCTCATGCAGGCGGTGGTGCAGTCTCTCCAAGTGGCTGGACTGTCCGGCCACGGGACGGCGAAGCGGACGCTCAGCAAGGCGGGAGGGTAAGAAGGGGATGACGGACTTTCGTGCAGTGTGTCTAAGACGAGCCATCTACAAAAGATATCGCAAGCAAAAGGGTGAGAACAGAATTAATATGACCAGCAAATAATGAATCATAAATAAATGAAGGATCAGAATAAAACAAAAATTTTCAGCAAGGTATAATATATAGTAGAACATAGGTTTGGTCAGTAGGACCAACTTTTGAAGGGATATCAAAGTCAAGGCAGAGACAGAGGTCTATAGTCCTTAGAACGACCATTCTACTCTAGGTTAGCGGTCCTACAGTCAGCACGGCTTTGATACCACTTATGTCACACCCGGTTTTTAGAAGGTAAACCGAATGCGAACCATGTACGTGCCAGGATCAGTTATTCACGTACACAGCAGTTACATAACATGGACATCATCACACAGTGCTCAAATAGTATTAAAAGGGAAATAATAGTCGATTACATCATACGTCTGAGACGTCCATATAGTTCTTACAATAAATCAAAGTGCGAAAACGAAACGTAGATAACGCGGCCTTCACAGGCAGCCGACTGGGGGTTGCCGCTAACCCACGCCTAGAACTCGTCGTAGTCTTGGAACTCCTAGAAGTCTCCTTCCACAGCTTCATCTTCTCCTGAGCAGTGGTTGCAATGCTGACAACCTGGGGGGGGATTGGTGTGTAGAGCAAGGGTGAGTACACATCAACATTCTCAGCAAGCATCCCGTTTGGCTGTAGTGGACTAGCTTTATGTGGGGATAAGTCAAGCAGTTGCTTTTAGTTGGTCAGGTTATTACTTACTAGTAGAGAGCCAGGTTTTAACATGAACCCAAGTTATTAGCCCAATGTATCCTTTCCAAACGGAAAGAATACCACTTACCAATACCATAATCATAATCAGAACCATCAATCTCATTGCCACCTGTACCAAAGTATCTCTGATCAAGTATCACTAATCTCTGGAGCTCCCTTGGCCGCTCATAACCGCGAGCACGGCTGATATATCAGTTTCATAACACTCTGCAGAGGTTGCGCACTTTACCCACAAGCCGTGATTCCCTCTTGCCTCGGGCCGATCAAACCCTTAAACACTACCAAGGTGAATAGGCAGGGTCTCACTACGTAGCCTTTACAAAGATTCCCCGGGGCTGTAGCCACCCGTTAGGTTTCCTAAATGTACCGCACTCCTCCCCAAGGGACAAATCAACCTTGGCAGAGCGAGCCGCATACACCGAGCCCCATTGACGGCACAACGGCTAAGCGAACTACACCTCGGTTCCTCTAATTATTCAGCTAAGGGTGTCCCATTCCACCCTCATGGTTGCACTGTTTTCCCGGGCGGTCATCCATTGAACAGGTCCTTACGGAGAGGCACTCGAGAAACCGCTCGAGTCCCCTTAAATGCCACAAGTATGATCATAAATAGGGAGGGGAAAACAGCGTATCATAGATAATCACATCATGTTCATTGATTAGAGTTGAGCAATAGCATCAGACTAAGAAGTAATAATCCGACCCAAATAGGTAAACAAGGACATGAATAACAAAAACTAGTCAAACCTTAGGTATAAATGTGTAATGCGGGAGGTGAATTAAAGAATGAATAGGACAGAGATAGGTCAAAGGACACTTGCCTCCACCAACCGACTGCTGCTCAGGGGCTTCTCCTGCGAATTCCTCGGGCTCTTCGACCGGATCGTTCTCTATGCGAGCGCAAACATACATACATCCACATATTTAATACAAAAGAACAGTACACCATACAAGGGAACAAACAAAGTGAATATGCATCAAGTATGACATTCGATATCGCATTTGTTATGGTTAGAAAGAAACGGGAAAAGGGTCTCGCAGGGGGGTTAAAGCTTATGCACTAATGATCAGTTACAACTGGTTCTTAACAAAAGAATTCTGTTATATGCACTAATGGAAACCTAGTCATTTTTAGTTGATCAACATTGAATGAGATAAACAATTAATTACGTGAATCAACTAGCATAACGGAATTTTAAATTGAGCTTCCTATTTCAATAGCATGAACAATGATTAGCCTACCTGAAATAAAATAACTATGATCACAGAAAGTAAAATAAAATAAAATAAAATAAAAAAAATAAAAAGGGGGGGGGGGGGCGGTTGAACCGGCCCTAGGGCGGTTGAACCGGCCGGGGGCAGGGCGGCCGAGCTGGGCGCGGGCGCGGGCAGCCGAGCTGGCGGCCGGGGCGGCCGAACCGGCGGCCAGGACCGGCCGAGCTGGCGGCCAGGGCCGGCCGAGGCGGGGACGCGGCCAGGGGCCAGGCGGGCGGGGCCAGGCGCGGCTGGGGCGGGCTGGGGGCTGGCCGGGGCGGGCTGGGCGGCCGGGGGGCGCCAGGGCGCGGCTGGGGCGGGCTGGGGGCTGGCCGGGGCCGGCTGGGCGGCCGGGGGGGCGCCAGGGCGCGGCTGGGCGGCCGGGGAGAGAGGAGGGGAGAGGGGAGAGGGAGGGAGGAGGGAGGAGGGGGGCTCACCGGCGATGGGCGGCCGAGGGCGAGGGCGGCCGAGCAGGGGACGGCGGCTAGGGCAGGGGGCGGCGCTAGGGCAGGGGGTAGAGGGTGGCGGCTAGGGTGGGGAGGGAGAAAATGAGAGGGAGGGAGAGAGGATTGGGGAAAAGGGGAGGTGGGGGGCGGTTGGGCCTATTGGGCCCAAAGGGGGCGCGCGTGGGCGGCTGGGCCGGCCAGGGGCCCACGGCGCGGGAGAGAGAAAGGGGAAGAGGGAGAGAGAAAGAAAGAAAGAGAAAAAGAAAAAGATTATCTCCTTTTCGAAATTCGTTTTTCCTAGATGAATGCATTCACGTTCTCAATCAATCCAAAAGAATGCACGGTTCGGCATGGTGCATCAAACAACATAAAGTATTTAGGGTTTTCTTTACACGGGAATTCCAAACTGAATCCCGCTAAAACTTTGGAAAAGGTCAAGGTCTAGCGAGGGAAAAAGAAAAAGAAAAGGTAACGCCCGAATTTGGCGAGTAAAGAAAAGAAAAAATTCAACTGCAAAATTCGGGGCGTTACAGTTACAGGGCCAGCCCTTGGGGTTTCAGAGAGGCAATGTAAGAATCATTGTATTGTTGCTTTTAATTCGTGTAAGACTTTAACGCGTGAATGTGCACTTGAGTTACTTATTTGCAGGATGAGGATGAGGATGAGGATGAGGTTGAGGATGAGGTTGAGGGTGGAGGTGAGGAGGCTGAGGCAGGAGGTGAGCAGGGAGAGGGTGGAGGTGGAGATGAGACTGAGGCTGAGGCAGGAGGTGCGGTTGAGGCAGGAGGTGCGGCTGAGGGTGGAGATGAGGCTGAGGCAGCTCTAGCAAGGCGTCCACGTAAGTTTAGAAGGCCCCATGCTGTACAACCTCCACCTATTCCGAGCTCCGAGGCGGGGAAGACGGTGATCTCCCCCGTCAGAGATAGGTAAGTGCTGTATCTTTTGATTTGAATCAGCTGTATTCATCAAATGTAAGCATGTTTGATGCTTGCCCGTCTTTTTGCAGGGAGTGGTTGGACTACTCTTTCACCGGCCAGGGTCATCAAAAGCAGGTGAACTCTGTGTTGAGTTCGCTCCTGAAGTTTCACTACCCTGGTCTGGTGAAGACGTCCGACGATGCAGACGCCGCGCCGGTCCTCGTCTCATGTTGGGACGATTACAAGCTGAAGGTCGATGTCACTTATGGCGATGCCCAGGGGCTTGTTCGCGCTGACTTCTGGGTACGTAATCTTGTGTGTGTTATATGGAAGCAATCATTAAAAAGTTAGATAACATTGCATTGTTTTTGTAGGCACGTTTTCGGTTGGCCGACGGGGATGACGCGAACCACGCCGAGAAGGTGTTTCAAGTAAATGCCTATCGGTTGGTGAAGGAGGCCCTGTACGAGGCAAGGATTCAGGCCACGTGCATGTATTATCAACAAATTTTAGGGCAAAAGATGAACAAGAAGATAGGGGCCTCGAGTATATACCTTCGCGAGGAAGAGTATCGTAAGGTTGTATTTCAATCCTTTCCTTTTGTGTTTGTTTCATTTGAATAGGTACTGATATATGTTTGTTTTTATGAAGGTGGTGGTTCCGTGGATGTCTAACCAGCCAGAGGCCTACGCAGCTTGGTGTGGGGTATGGGCTTCTGAAGCCTTCCAACAGAAGTCAAAAAGTCACAGGGACAATCGAGGCACCATGCCGAACCACACCTTCGGTGGCGACAACTTCACGCGAAAGGCGAAACGCCTGGTAAGAAAACTAACAAATATGTTGAGATGTCATATATTCATTTATTGTACTAACTCTGTGTTGTAGGAAGCTCAATTAGGTCGCGAGCCGACTCCCATCGAGGTGTGGGAAGCTGGCCATAGGGGAAGCGACCCTTCCAACCCTTTGTGCAGCCAGACACAAAGGGAGCGTCTGGTGAGTTGTTGTCCTCAATATTCGGTTAATGCTCGCAACGTACTAACTAAGGTTATATAATCGATACAGGCGGCATATGCGGAAGAGATGAAGGACCGTCACGGAGAAGACTGCGATTGGAGGACCATGCCGATCGATGCTCAAGCCGTGCATAAATCCGGTGGAGGAAAGGCACATGGACGGTGAGATGTTACATTACATGCCATTTATATAGTGACATGAACATATGCCTTAATTAATCTTTCTTTGACAACAATTGTAGATTCTCTCTCTTTGATGGAATGATCAACACGACGGATTTTAGAGCGTCTCGGCGGTCGGCATCCGGGTCCAGGAGCTCCGGTCCTAGCTCTCGTCGGCTCACTGAGCAAGAGCTTGAGATCGTGAGGCTGCGTGAGGAGAACCGTCAGCGCGATGAGCAGTTGAGGGCTCAAACTGAGCAGTTGAGGGCTCAAAGTGAGTACTATGCCTCAGTCCACGCGCAGCAGCAGAAGATGCTTCAAGTAAGCCCATTGCATTATTACTGTTTATTCATTGCTTTACACATCCAATGCGTACTACTAATATGCTTGGTCAATAGTTACTAGCTCAGCAGCAGGGCATTCCCTACGTGGCCCCTCCGCCTCCGCCGCAATGGACGTTCGTCCCTATGGGCCCTCCTCCACCTCTGGTAAGAAATTCTATGTCCATTATCTAGTTACACAGTAAAAACGACGACTTGTGCCGCACTGCACTCATGAATATGTATTATTCTTGTATTCAACAGGGACTTGTGCCGCAGCAGCCTCAGTTTAGCACACCGCCGGCACAGCTACCTGCCCCTGGAGCACAGGTTTGTATTCTAACTCTATAGCTATCGCCGACAGTTCAGCAGTTAATATGTATGATTTCTGACAAATTGCATTCTCGCTCCGTAGGACAATCAGGAAGGAAGTGGAACGATGCATGGCTTCGTCAACTCGCTATTCGCGTACCCAACTCCGGACGGAGGCAGCGGCCAAAGATCCAACAACCCTAGCCGCGGCGGTTCGTGAATGTGCTTCGATCTCTACCTTTTCTATAATGAACACTTCTTATGTGCATGAATGTGCTTAGAGACTTTATATATATATATATCTATGTGTGTCGATGGATGTGATTGAGGCCCTGGATGGATGTGATTGATGTGTGAATGTGCATGATGATATTGTATATATTTTCTGTGCCATTGATCATAAATATGGGCTGTTTTGGGGGGGGGGACAGTTTAACTCTCGTCGGCTTTGCAAAGCCGACGGGAGTTAAACTGGTACTATCTAGGATAACTCCCGTCGGCTTAGCCAAGCCGACGGCAGTTGTCGGTACCCAGGCCCGCATGGGCTGACGTGGCGGACCCATAACTCCCGTCGGCCCGAGCCCTGACCGACGGGAGTTAAGCGCCCGCCACGTCAGTCCTGGGCCGGGGCGCGATAACTCCCGTCGGCCCTAGATAGCCGACGAGAGTTAATTATCTCCCGTCAGGACTGACGGGAGTTAATGCAATCCCCATCGAATAGCCCCTGTCGGCCGGGCACCGACGGAATTTAGCCTAAAACCGACGGGAATAGCTAAATCCCGTCGGTTTTGGGCTAAATCCCGTCGGTACTAGGCCGACAGGAATAGCCTGGATTGCTGTTGTGATACCATCTCGTTCCGTTTCCGCAATATGCCATAGAGGTTGCTGTTTTGATCCTTTAACACCAACGGTAACGTGGATATGATTCCAGATTGTAGTAAGCCATTATATAGTAGGACAAAAGAAAAAAAGAGATGGAACGTGGGACGTGACAAAGCACAACGATTACGAAATTGCACAATCATGAACTATGCTTTTCTCTTGTATACTTCGAGGATGTACTAGAACCCCTCTTATACATTACTAGGAACGTGTCCGTGCGATGCCACGGAACACAAATTGCGACCCTCTAATGGACTTAGGGCCCTGGTGACGGGCGGCGTGAGTACAATAGTGACGGCAAAATATGTGATTATTAAACATAGATACAGAACGATATAAATATGTCTACCCAAATTGATCCCTACAGTATATATATAATACCTTTCGGAACAATTACAGTTGCCACCGATTTTTTCGTGTTAGCAACTACTACTCCTGACTACTTAGCACTATCGCAGTTCGCTTTATCCCCTTTCCCACTTTTTTGAGAGACTATCTCTAGCAGACCATTTATCTTGCTCCCTATCCTACTATCTATTTTAAACTTAACTATACAAACAATACAATATACAGTAGAAAACAATACTTAATAGCGAGTGTTACAATCTTGTACTAATTCAGTTGACTTCAATTAGTAAGTACCATCAGTCATATCGACGTTAAAAAATAGTAACATCCATCTTCTATCTTTGAACATGGTGATATTTCGAGGAACATCCACATCCTAGAGTGACACTGAATTGTTAGTTTGTTGCCATCCATCTAGATTAGTCAGAAAATCAAATGTAGAATGTGAAGAATTGCCCAAATATGTAGTAGCAGAAGCAAGATGAGTTAGGATTAATTATTATGTACAGAATCAGCTCAAAAATTAAGTTGTTTCTCCACACGAAATCATGCACAAGCACAAGCTTGATTATTTCTGTACGTAGATCTAAGCGGTGAAGCAATGGCGCACGAGGCACTGAAAAATTCGCACAAGAGATTACGATGACACCTCTACCTGATCGTCCGGAGGCTCCATGAACACCACGGGCCTGACCAACACGAGCGTGTTGGTGCGCGAGATGTACTCCACAGCGCCCCAATCCTTGGCGGCCGGCTGATCCGGCACCGGTAGGACGGCCTCACGCCGGCGCCGTGTCACCGTCTCGAACGCCACCACTCTCCAGCCGGACAGCAGCACCACCTCCACATCGGTGCCCTTGAACGGCAGCAGCCTCACGTCGTCTCTCGGCACCCGTACCCTGCTCCTGCTGTACCTGTTGGCCACGGCAATGACAGCATCCGCGCGGTCCAACTCTGCCTGACCCGCCGCCTCCTCCTCGTCGTCGTCCTCGGAGTCGGATAGCTCGAAAGTGGTCTCCGGTTGCCAAGGCCGCTGCAGTATCTCGCAGACGGAGACCGCGGTGGCCAGCTCCCAGCCACCGCGCCTGTCGTCAAGCCGAAACACCAGGACATCGCCGCTGTCGCGCACAGCGTAGTGCAGCCTGCCTGCGGCGGAGCCGATCTCCCACCGGGCGCTGTCCCCGGGGCACAGCGCGAGGTCGACGCGGCTTGTGGCAGGGTTGTACCCGACGGCGGTGCCGATGTCCGTCCGCCACCAGGCCGTCCCGCCAGTCGCGACGCCCGAGGCAGGGACAAGCCCCTCGGCGGGCGCAACTGCGTTGGCGACCCGCCACGCGCCGATCCCCGACGCGAACACCGCGAAGCAATAGATGCCGGACCCCGACGCTGACTCGAAGGCGCAGACGAGCGTGTAGTCACCGCGGAAGTTGTAGACGCCGACGTCGAAGAGCACGACGACCGCGGGGCGCGGCCAGGTGATCCGGCACGGCGGGCACGGGACGCCGTGCTAGGCCCCCATCGCCGGGTTGCACACGAAGTAGGCGTCGTCGGCCGGGGAGAAGTAGCACGCGAGGTCGTGCGAGGACGACAGCACGGCGGGCGGCGACGAGGCCGGGAGGAAGGCCAGTGCCGGGGGATGGCAAGGTGTCGTGGCGTCGAGCGGGAGGAAGCCCGCGGGCGCGGACGTGGACGCGGAGAAGAAGCCCGAGGCCCTGCGCGTGGTGGCGGCGTGCGCGACGGCGAAGAGCGGCGACACGAGCGCCCGCGCCCACGACGGGTGCACGAGGCGGAGGCGCGCTGCGGCGGCCGGCGGGAGGTGCACAAGCGCATGGTCACGGAGCACGGTGTCTAGCGCCGCCCTGATGGCGCGCTCGATCGCGTCCCGCTGCAGCCGCATGGTGGGGAAGGGGGTGGCTGCGCGCATGGAGGGAAAGCACTACAAGAAACTGGTTAAAGAACGTGGGTGCAAAACCGTCGAACTTAATGTAATAGGCCGTCGAACTTAACATAAGAACGTGGGTTTACCCACGTTCATAGCCGACGGCGTTTTTTTTGACGAACTTAAAGAAGTAAGTTCGACGGCCCCCACGTTCTTAACGTTAAGAACGTGGGTACCGTCGAACATAACTTTAAGAACGTGGGTACCGTCGAACTTAACTGTAAGAACGTGGGTTTTTAAGTTCGACGGGGACCGTCGAATTGTGTCCCGTAAGTTCGACGGCACCCACGTTCTTAACCTTAAGAACGTGGGTACAGGTGGCCGTCGAACTTATGTGTCCTGCGTGAGTCGGCGCGGGCTGCCCATTAAGTTCGACGGTACCCACGTTCTTAACCTTAAGAACGTGGGTACCCACGTTCTTAACTCTTTTCCAGAAAAAAATAAAAAATACAGAAATGATAAATTAGACACACATAATAACACATGCAACACAGAATATCACATACAATACAATTTTCAAACACAGGGATATATATACATATCACAAATTCATACAAGTCCAAATATACATAAGTTCACAAATTCACACAAGTCCAAATACATAAGTTCACAAATTCACACAAGTCCAAATACATAAGTTCACAAATTCACACAAGTCCAAATACATAAGTTCACAAATTCACACAAGTCCAAATACATAGGTTCATATCCATAGTTCTCATTTTTAGTTCACAAGTTCAAACATTAGCTCCATCGCTCTCGATCAGGACATCGGATTGTTGTTCGTAGCTCCACCACTAGAATTGAGACATCTGTCCGCAAAGTCAGCGTGAGGGGGAGGAGTCACTTGATGAGAGCCGGAATCCTACAAAATAAACCAAAATTCTCATAAATATACAACTGGCATTAAATCACATGTACACCAAGATATAGGAAAGCATGATAAACATAGCGTCCTTTTCTAAATAAATATAGGAAAGCATTAAATCACATGTACACATAAACCAAAATGAGCACCAGCAGCAACAAAAATAGTGACTAAAGCTAGACGATAAAACCAATCTAGACTTAGTTTATTTAATTAGGAGGAAATCAACTAGCATTGAAATTCAGGAACGTACCGCATGTGACGGAAGTGGCTGTGTTGGCCATGGGGGGCGTCCCCAAGGCCCCATTGGATGTGTAGGATATCCCCATGGTGGTGGTGGCCAATATCCCATACCTGGTTGTGGAGGAGGAAGAATCTGTCCTCTAGGAGGCATCGACCACTGAATGTCCATCTGTGGGTTTCCTTGTCCGGTCTCAGAACCCTATAACCAAATAAAACGATGCATGATTATAATTGTAAATGAAAGTAAATATACTACAAAACTATACCTGTGTTTCGTTGGTGTTTGGGGTCTGTCCAGATTGTGACGGACGGGTGAACTGGGGTCCCATTGGAGATCCCATCTGAGCACTATACATCTGCAAATACAATAAGCTTGAGTTAGATGTAATTTTTTATTTCATTTACTTAATTATGCTAATGAGTGTAAACATACAAGACAAACTTAGGAGTGGTCAAATAACTCAGAAGTCCATAGCCTAAGTCTTCTAAATTTTTAATCTGGCCAGGATGTTGGTAGGTTGCCAGCACGCAAATCTTCACAACAATAGAACACACGAGCGTATTGTTGTTGTGCCCATTCTATAAACTAATCTCTACTACTACAGACACAACAATAGAATAGGCTAAACTTGAGCCCTTTAATTTCTTCTTTAATATTGAAAGATGAGAGGTGACTTCACAAACATTAATAGTTATACAAACAAGAATGTCAGACCAGCCCATCTTCGTACTGTGCTGTTGCTAACAGGACCATTTCTGAAAGAAAAGCGCAGCTACTCTCTAAAGAAAGAACCAAATGGTCATCTCCATAGTGCTGCTCCAGGTTTAGAGCCACAAACAATGTAATAAACATTGGACACGCAGAATAGAGTTCATGCTCATGATGCGAATGCCAGAAGAGGCAAAGTAGCATCATCAAACATAACAAACAAGTAGAGGAAATTTGGTCCCTGATCCTGTAGAGCTTGGACCTGGCTGCTGTAGCACCTTCAGCAAAGGCGAAGTGCTTCTCTACCTGGTGGGGGCACACCATCAGGTTACTCCCAAAGAGTTGCGCAAGGGACTGAATTCCCTGACCATTCTTGTGGGATGGGATGTTTCGAAGCATAAAATCCCTTGTGTTTTTGACAGGGCTCAGCCCAACGTTACTGAGCTCCATCAAACCATTATGAGTGTGGCCTGTGGTGTTTGGCAGGGGCACCGGAACTCAGTGAGTTCCTCTTCAGATCATGGATCCCAACAGGCTCTGCTGGTCAGGTTCTCTTTCATGTTTGCAGAGAATTTGTTATCTGGTCTAGGCTGTTTTGAGTGTGAGTGGGTTTTTGTACTCGTCTTTAGCCTCTGCTCTTGAACCGTTCTATTTTTTCTCTCTATCTTAACGGAATGGCACAGCTCTCCTGCATAGTTTGAGAAAAAAAACAGAATATATGCTACTGCTCCGACACAAGAAACACAATCAATAGATGTGGTTGCTATACACAGACAGAACTGGGATAACCAACTTAGATCTCTAAGAAAACTACTACTCCAGCATAAAAGCAAACATTCCACGAGACCACGAAAACAATCAGGTGAAAAATAATGGAAGAATAAGAAAAGACATGATGGCTGCTTGCATAGTAACTAATTTGCAATAAAATGATTTGTATCACAAAAGCAATAATTTACTGATAACTACTATGATATTGCTTTACTGAAGGAATTTAGTTACCTTCAGATGAAGCTTTGTTATTACAAAATGCATTGCAGAGATGATTTGGCAACTAGGTTATTTAAAACCAAAAGATTTCCTCATGTAAATTGAGTTCCTCCAGGTACTGTTTTGGAGACATGCACATTGGGGTTCAGTATGAGCCTTCTATGTTTGCATGTGCCTCAATCGAAACAGTATGAAACAGTATGAGCCTTCTATGTCTGCAATTATGTCTTTTCCCAGATATTTTTTATATCAATGCTGGCATAAAACAAATTATGAAATGAAAACAAGTGCAATTGAACCATTGGTGAGGCCAGGTAACGGCGGTATGGCTATGGGTGTCATTAGCATTTTACCATGAACCTTTGAGCAGAAAGTTAGGAAAAGGATTGGCCCAAAAAGTGTGTTGCTCCATAAAGTCAGCAGACTGCTGACACACAAGAAGATGCGCTGAAGCAATGTTTTAATAAGACAGCAAACCCCAGCAATGTTTTAATAAATAAGTTGCTGAAGCATATCACTGTTTTCTACTTGCTTGAACATGTCAGCAATCTCGCATGTTGGTAATCTATTGGTAATCATGTGGACATAATGCAGTAGAGCTGTAAACGATGCTCTTTATCCTCTGTTTTCTACTTGCTTGAACATGTCAGCATTCTCGCCTGTTGGTAATCTATTGGTAATCATGTGGACATAATACAGTAGAGCTATTAGTAGAATAAGAATTATTGTAAGGGTTTGAAACGGGAGTCACTGCTATCGCGTGAAGTCTTCTCCACCAACGACGCTAGAGTTCGAGTCAAGCCACCTTCTGGTTTTAGGTGAGATGATGGTTGGGTTCACGGGGAAGAGGAATGAGATGGAGCAAGCGGTGAATAGCCTCTCTTATTTCTCCCTCTCCGGTCCCGCTGCAAAGAGCCACAGACTGTTGAGTCGGTGAGCTGTCTGTGCTTTCTTTTAGTGGACTCCTGACTAGGCTGGTTGATTATAGGGATTAGGACTTGGCTAATTGTTTTTGTTGTTTCAGAATCCTGAAGAATACCATGAGCCAACCAACACAGTAAGTCTAGCTGCTCGTTCATGTCATATTGAGAATTTCACCAGTTCAAGCAAACAAGAAATTCCCAATGTCAAGATCGACATGGAAGCCAAATTACGAGCATGGTTGGAATCAAAGGGGAAAACAAAGTGCATCCAAAAAATGGATGGTCTTTTCTCCCCAATTGCCAGCAAGACTCTATTGTCTATGACCCATATATTACATGGAACCATACATAGTTCTTATTTCTTTATCTTCTCCTGCACAAGATACTTTTTGATCCAGTAGTCCTTGTTCCCACTGAAAATATACTACGAGAGCACATGCAGACAGAAGTAGATACACCAAAGAAAGGTACTTTAGGAAACTTCAGGGTATTATATTTGTGTGAAATAGTAGTTACAAAATATGAAAAGTTGGTTGAAATTTACTCAGAACAGCCTCTGAGATTTTTTACTTGTGCGTTCACGTGTGAATCTGATGTTTAAAGTCTTATGTAGTGGTGCTTCCTTCAGTTACTCCATGCAATGAAAAACATGAAGCTTCTCTCAGGAAAGCTGCCTTGGTCTAGGAAACAGGTTTCTACTAGCCTGGCAGGGATTAAAAAATGAGCTCGATCACATGTATTTGGATACGAAGTGGTAGCAGAGTCTAATCAAAGAGGTGCACAGAGGATAGTTTGGTAGCAGCAATTTCATTTTAGACACAACCAGCGAGTTGGGAGAGTGACTGCGGAAATAATTCAATTTGCCTAGTGTTCTCCATGGCCAAATTTTAGCTAACCAAACCAATACAGTGCCATAGGGATGATTTCTACTTGAACCCCTTTCACAATTTTCCTACGACACAGATTTGGTTGCCATACTTGGCCACTTACACAGCTGGCATGTGATCTGATGAATCAGTTATGGCCTTAACATAATTATGAAGACCAATGCATTCATGCTGCGCAAATTGACCTACCATCCATCGAACATCTTCAGGTGCCATGTGAACAGTAGGCACTGTCCTCCTAAACATATATGCGCCAATTTCTTGGTTATCTTCCATTACCAACTCGTAACCTGATTCCAGATTTCTCACTTACTGCGCCGTCCAGCTGTTGGGGAGGAACCGATTCCAGATTTCTCACTTACTCCCACCTCCAAATCATAACCCGAGGAAGACCCGACCAAAATGGGGCGTAAAAGCTGGAGCTTCAGGACTTACGGGTGTGGTGCGGCGGCGAGCTGGGGCGGTCGGGCCGAGTTGGCGAGCCGGGGCGGCGGCGCGGCGCTGCGGCCCTTCCTGCGCTTCTGCGCGTTGGCCTCAGTCGGGTCACCGTCGCCGTCGCCGGCCTCCTGCTTGAACGCGCGGCACTGCAGCAAGGACGGCCGGTGAGCGGGCGAGGAGGAAGAGGAGGTGGGCGGCCGATGATCCGGAGAGCGGTGGCGCGGCGGCGGCACGGCCTGCTCGTGAGAGAGAGAAGCGCTTGGGCGGGAATGAGACAGGTGAGAGAGAGCCGCGCGTGGGATTGGATTTAGGTTTTCAGGATTAAATTCGACGGTGTCTACATGTCCGACGAACTTAACTTAAGAACGTGGGTACCCACGTTCCTAACTCATTAAGTTCGACGGTTTTAGCTAGGGCCCACGAACTTAACTTAAGAACGTCGGTACCCACGTTCTTAACATAACCCATGAACTTAACTAATATAAGAACGTCGGTACCCACGTTCTTAACAAAACCCACGAACATTTATCAGTTTCTTGTAGTGAAGGAGGCGGGAGCGGCTGCGCGCATGGCGGGGATGGAAGCGGCTGCGGGGGCGGGAGCGGATGCGGCGCGACTCGCGAGCAAGGATGGAATCGCAATCGGACGGTGGGGATGGACGCAATAGGACGGTCGGGATAGTGGCGGAGGCACGGTTGTGCCTGGTCTACACTATCGTCTTATAAAGTAGTATAGATAAGACTATTTTCAGCCGTTTCTCTATAGCCATCTTTTGTAAATACTTACATTCAATATATATATATATACACACACTTCATAGGGTGGGATTACGCGTGGAAAAAATACTTGGACTCGATGAGCCAGCTTGGTCTCGATAAGGCTCGACACATCTCTACAAGGCTCGCGAGCCTGAACGAGCTTGAGCCGAGTCTACTGTTGTGGCTCGTTGGAGCAGCGAGCTGAGCCAGCTTGGTTAGGCTCACGAGTCAGCCTTGTTGATACTATGTTATATCGTTACACTATTAGATTATTGTATTGTGGATTTATTTCTTTATTTTTATGGACTCCATGCTAGATGTAGTACAAAATATGTTTCTAAATTATTGGTACATGCTTTTTATTTTATAATAAAAGCATATCATTTATGTTATAAATGTGATTTATTGTGTAGCCTCACGAGCCACCATCGAGCCGAGCCTCATTTTCTAGCTCATAATACGACCAGGCCGAATAGAGCTTGGCTCATTGGTTCGCCGAGCTCGGTTCGTATCTAGCCCTAGATGGGATGGTAGAACAAACCAAAAAATGTTTTATTTGATAAGATTCAAAGAGTAAATATTCTTTCGCAAATTTATCATGATCCAGCAAGAATAACAACAAAAGAAGATTTAAAAAAGGATTATATTTTATATAAATATTGAATTTGGATATATTCTAGATCTTCTTCCTTGACAATATATTTATTTTTCTTTCTTAAGAACGTCGTGGAGAGGAAAGAGAATCTTTATACATAGAACGGAGAAACGTAGAGGATGGTGCTGGAGGAGACAAGGAGATAAGGGAGGAAACCTCAATTTAGAATAGATGAAATCTTTACTATTCTTAAAGCAACAGTTTCAACGGTCATCTTTTTACAAAAAAGTCCCTACGTTTCTTACAAATCAACTCAGCTTAAAATATTAAAAATCGGTGCTGGACGTGGGTTATGTTAAAAAGTGGTGCAGGAGTTGGGATTTAAACTCACGCCCTTATAGATGAAGGGTGAGAGACACTAGACAAAATTGTCTAACAAGTAAAACATCATGCTCAGATGTTTATAATCTTATATATAAATTATACATATGTATATATAATTTTTTGTAAAATAAAAAATAATCGTGTCGGGTCTGGTCAGCTACGAGCCGAGGCTACGACCCAAGCATCGCACGACGCTTGTGCCGGGTTGGCCCAGGCACTATTAAATGGGTCGTGCCTCAGACCGGCTCGCCAGACACGACCCATCTGACCATCTATACCTCCGCACGATAATGATGGTCCTCGCCTCAGTTGCCAACACCTCGTTCGCTATTCTACTTCTTCCCTCTCCCCTCATGCCTCCACCTCCGCACCACCCATTCTCGACAGCGGACGTAGGAGCATGCGCCTCCTCCCTGTATTCGTCCGACACCAACCCCAACACCGACTTGTGCAGTGGCTATTGCACGTCCATGAGGACGTTTCACATCATGCGCACGCCATCGTTTTCGCCGTCGTCGGACGTCCCGTTCGTCTTTCCGGCCTTCGCCCTGTTCTTCCTCCCCATCCTGCAGCCCCACCCACAGTCGCAGCTGCGAGCCGACCGACGCTCGTCGACGCGAGTACACGGCGAGTCGGTCATGCTCATGGCCTTTCTCCGTGCGTGCCGTCGGGGAGGACATGGTGGCGCCTGCCGCGCTTAGGTTATCTTCGCGATGAGGAGTCTAGGTCTGAGATATTGGACAACCAAGGCCCATAGCGTGCAGCAGTTGGCATATGCTACGAAGTTGGTGGTGGTGTTGTGTCGCTTCGGCGGGTTCAGGGCTGAGAAGACACTCGCATTATCTCGCCCTTCTCGGATTGGCACCTGGTGCGGGTGCCTCTCGGTTTGGAACTGCTCCGGACGGGCTTCTTTCTCCGCTTGCATGCTCTCTCCCTATATATCTACCGGTATACTACCTATGTCTCCTCTAGATGCCTAGGTCTTCGTCGTGTTCTTCTCCGACAACGAACATGTATATCTGCCTCTTCCCTTCCCCTCCTGCTCTACGAAACTTTGGAAGTGGGAGAGGCGAGGGATGTGGTCTCTGATTTGCTGTCTATGGTACTCGTGCGTTCATAAAAATATTATGCGAAGAGCGGAGACAATCAATTAAAAATCTTAAGATCTTTTTGTCGATAATTTACGTAGATATTATTGTGAGCCGTCGCAACCCACGGTTAACCTACTAGTAATCGTTTATAGGCTCGTGCAGGCTGCAGCCAGCGTATTTTTGTTCAATTGCGTACCGGGCGTACCGGGCCTGGTGGCTGGTGGGCCTGTACGCAGAAATTTAGAATGGAAAAAGAGTAGAACACGCCAATGGGCTTCGTTCAGGTGTCTGAGCAGCACCCAGTCCAGTGGGCTTTTTAATCTGGTGTCCGACAACACCCAGTCCTCAAGCGGGTTTATGGCCTGTTTGAAACGAACACACGGTTTTTAAAAACTAATTTCTATCTCCAATTTCCAGGAACTGATTTATAGGGAAAAAACTAGATATGCGCGTTTAAAACTAGTTCTTCGCTACGTGGTTTTACAGTTTCATCCGAAAGCCACTAAAAATAGGTATAAGAATGCTTTTAGTTTTTCCACTACAAAAAAGTTAGCTTTTAGAAAAAGTTATTTCCTAAAATCTAACCCTTCGATTTGACTTTTGACTTATAGGGGACAAAAACCAAAACTAAAAGTCAAAAACTAAACCAAACATACCATTAAAAACTAGGAATCCAGTTTTTAGAAATTAGAGCATAAACTAGCATATTTATAAGTATCGCAAATTCTATTAACCAGTTTTTTTAAAACTAGGTGCTGAATCAATATGGAAACCAGGCTGACAAACCAAACCGATGATATTCTAGAACATTCAAGATAGGGTCAAATCCGGGTTTTTCCCATCCCTTCAATTTCGAGTCGGACTCCGCCCTGGAACCGACCCTGGGGATCGGCAAAAGGAAACGCGTGAATCGATGGCCATGTAAAGCGGCGGTTCCCCGTGCCCAATGCCTCAGGTTCCTATTCCATCTCGAATTCGGAGTCTTCTCTCGTCCCTGTCCCCCTCCAGCACCGCCGCCGCCACCGCGCCGCAACCTCGCCATGGCACGCCCTCCGTCGGCGGCCATCAAGTCGCCGTATCCGGCCTTCCATTCCCATCCCAGCGATCTCGAGCTCGTCAACTCCTATCTCCGTCCCTGGGTCGAGACCGGCGTCAAGACCGGCGCGTTCATCCACGACGCAGACGTGTACGCCGCTGACCCCGACTACCTCACCCGTCAGTTCGCGCCGGCGGTGGCCCAGGACGGCGAGCGGGCGTGGTACTTCTACACCCCGCTGCGCCACAAGAGCGTCCACGGGACGCGGAAGACGCGCACCGTGGCCACCGGCGGCGGGTGCTGGCACAACGAGGCGAAAGCTAAGCCCGTGTACATGGTCTCCAACGGGATGCACCAGATTGCGCATCGCCAGAGCTTCTCCTTCGTCGAGAAGGATGGCGGCGTGCGGGTCCGCACGGGTTGGCTCATGATGGAGCTCCGCCTCGTCGAGGACGGCGTCGCCGGGCAGAAACCGGAGGAGGACGGCGCCCTCGGGAGTCGCGTCCTGTGCAAGGTGTACCGCAGCCCGCGCAACCCCGAGCCAAGCGGCATCGAAGCCGCGACGGCGCCCGGGCAGAAGGCGGAGGCAGACGACGATGAATCTTGCGACGACGAATCTAGCGACGCGACGTTGGACGACGATGACAGCTCCAACGCGTCACTAGCGGCGGCATCGGGACCCAAGAGGGAATCCGACGAGGTGGAATCCAGCGACGCGACGGTGGCGGCACCTAGTCGCCATAGCAAGGCGAACGACGAGATCTCCGACGGGTCCGCGGTGGCGCCCGGACGCAAGGAAAAGACGGAGATCGGGGAGGTCTCCACCGAGACGTCCGCGGCGGTGCGCAAGAGGAGAAAGGCCGACGGCAGCAGCTCCCCTGGCACTCCGGTTTCTTCGACGGAGATGCACTGCCCTCAGTGCGGCACCCATCTCATGCTAACACTGAACATGGCGGAGTCCAAATCGGAGACGGGGCTCGCGAAGGACGAGTCGGCCACCGCCGCGCCTGATCAAGGCGGGACGGGTGGGCCTTCACAGAAGAATGTTCGGGTTCGGTTCCATCAGTTCCTGTGAGATCCAGGGTTCCTTCCTGCCCAGACAAATCCTGGGAAACAGAGCCATGATTTCTCGTGTGTTATTTGGAAGAACGAAATAAGAAGATTTTGGATTAAGAATTTGTTAGAAGTAACTGTGTCTATTGCTGCAATGGTGATGTAATCGTGCAACCAAGACATAAGGTATAGGAATTTACAGTCATGCAAATACAGGGATGAATATGAGACTACTTTTTTGAAACTATATTTTTAGAAATAACCCTCTCACATGGTATACTCGTAAGGCTTTCTTGACATAATTAAAAAACCCTCTCACATGGTATACTCGTAAGGCTGACTCCAGCAATTTCTCCTTTTAAATCCTCTATTTATACTTTTTATTCATATTTAAATATCTCGTCCTCAATCATTCTCAACCCTATTTCTCATCATTCTCTCTGTTCAGCTCATCATCTATCTTTTAATTGAACTATTTGACTTTTATATAACAGTTTTTAAAAGTTTAAAATACTATAAATATTTGTACCGTAATAAATATTATGTTAATTAAATCTAAAAATAATCAATTTTGTAGTTATTATTGTTGATTAGTAGAGAGTGGGAAGATTAGAGCTCCTCTCAAGGGGAAATATTTCTCACCCCACGGAGAAGACGCTCGAGGGGGCGGTTGGAGGCAGGGGCATCCTCTGCCCTGGATCTTGTAGGACTGATTTGGTGGTTGGGATCCCGAGGGGATCTATGGGGAGGAATCCCTTTGCAATTTAAATTTGAAAACAAGGAGATTCCTCTCCTGTGGATCCGCTGGGAATCTATGGTCACCAAATCTAGGGGGAACCACGAGGGGGAACGTTTGGAGACCGTTTAAGGTCTCTTTGGAACAAAGGAGAGGTGAAAAAATTTAGAGGATTGAAATTTTATAGAAAATATCCTAATGACCCTTTGAAACAAAAGATTAAGTTTCTATAAATCTTATAAAATTCCTATAAAATAGTCCATTGTAGTGAGATTTTAGAGAATTTCTAACATTAGGTCTAATCTCTTGGAGGTTTTCCTTTGTGTCTACCTATCTCCTCTGTTCATGTGTTATTCCTACATTGCATCCAAATGCTCTATTAGAAATTTTTCTGTGTTTTTTATTTATATAGCATTGCAAGTGTCGTATAACTCTATTTCTACGTTTATTTTCTATTCTTATATTTTGTCAATCCTCTTGGAGGTCAGTAGTAGTAATTGTACGATGGTATGATGGCTTAGTTTAGGAAGTATTTTCTGAAGAGTAAATATCATCAAGTAGATATCCGTATAAAAAGATAAGATGGCCTTCCAATAACATTCTCTAAAGATTTTTGACTAAAAGATTACCCACGTTTGGATGCAATAATAATTGAGCTAAATATAAAAGGATACATATAAGAAGACAGGGTGATCTCCAGGGGCGGGCCAACAAATTTAAAGGCCCTGTACTAAACTTTAAAAAAGGTCCTATTTCATAGAAAAAATATAATTGAAATTATATTGTAATAGAATTTATGTATTCTAAATTGCAAAAGTTTACTAGATAATTCTTTTAAATCTATCTATTTTTTACGAAATTATATTGTAATAGAGTACATAAATAAACATATATATTAATAGATGTGTTTGAAGAGCAATAGTCTAGCTGCTAAGTGAGTTCAGCTTAGATGGTGTAATGTTAGTCTGCTCATTGATGTATATTATTTAGGCTTACTACTGAGCTAAGAAGTTTTTTAGGCCCCTCAAAATTTGGGCCCTGCGTGGTCGCACTTGTGGCACATGCATCTGGCCCGGCCCTGGTGATCTCACTTGCCAATAATATTCTCTAAAGAATGTGTTCAACTAAAAAAGAATAGACAGTATTCAAAGTATTAATCGAGAGAGAGAAAGAGCGCTCCACGAACATCATATTCACATCAACATTTGATATAATGAAAATTCATAGACAAGTATTGCAACGAGCAAATAACCCTCTATATAGCTCTGGAGGAAAAAAATATGGCATAAGAAGGATAATATTGCTTGAGTTTTTCGACTCCAAGTAAGATGAAGAAAATTATTTAAGTTCGTCACCGTTGAAATGACAAAAAAACTTTTACCTATGTTGATTTTCTACCTGACATCGACAACACGATCGCGCCAGTTCCAAGCTTCGCTAAAAGCAAAAAAAATATATCTTTGCAGTTGCAGATCATTTCGAAGCTAAAAATACATGAGCAATAAGGATCAAACATGTGCTGAATTTTAAACATATTATTCCAACATATTCTGGAGGACTAACAGCAAAAGTTTCTCTTGTCAAGAGAAGCGTAATCCCTTTGTCATCCTACACAGGACCGAAAGGAGGAACCTACGGAAGGTGCTGCTATGCTTCGAGAGCCACACCAACTTTTATCTGCATCCTTCTGCCAAGTCTTGGCCACCGTCAACTCCCCCTCAAACTACTGTAAAAATAACATCAGCAAATGACAGCAAGTCATATAATAAAATGTAAGAAAGATGGATCCAATCCATTTGACCAAGTGATTTTGATGTTTGATGATCAATATACCTTATGTACTAATTGGTTTGCATATGTTTGTATTTTGTTGTTCACATGATACAAATGACTTAGACTAAGACTCTAAGAAAGCAACACTTAAAAAAAGACTTTAAATGACCCTAAGAAGACTTATAGATATTCAACACAAGTCCAAGACACAAGAGCAAAAGAGCTAAAGCAAAGAAGAATCAAGAATCAAGAAATGGGATGTTAGCTGGCGCACTGGACCGGTCCGTTGGTGCACCGAACCATGTGCACAGAGAGCACTTCTTTTGGCTCTCGGCCATCTGACGGATCGGACCGGTCCGGTAGAGCACCGGACTATGGTCCAACGACTAGTTTCCAACGGTTGACTAACATGACGGACCACGGATCGATCCGGTGACGCACATGACCTCTGCACCATTGCAGAGAATTGTCAGACATTCATGACCATTTGGCGTGGAGGGCACCGGACCAGGTTCGGTGGTGCACCAAACCGGTCTGGTGCAACGCAGATAGGCTACACACCTCCAACGACTCTATTTAGATAGGGGCTCTATATATACTGAAAGCATCTAGGTCCCTGGTTGGTTTTAGTGATTAATGACAACGTATTGTTATATGTGACTAACGTGTGTTTTGCAGAGACAAATGGTAAGTTAGGTCGCATTACAGGTAGAAGTACTACAACGGTGAAAACAATCCCGGAAATAAGAACTCGAAGCGGCGGCTAAAACGACGAAACAAAAGGTGAAGGACTACGGAGTCCGAGTGTCAAGGAGATGTGGACACTCGTGATTTAGTTAGGTCTTTTATTCTCTTTTAGCCGTACTATAAAGAGGGGTTGTCGATGAGTAGTTTGACAAAGAGAGTTGTAGTGTAGTGTTGGTGCACAATCACACTCACATACAGTGCTAGGTGTCACTCTAGAACTCACTCACAAGTTAGAACGAAAACCGATTTGAAAATCAGCTGAAAAACAAGAGATGGGGTTTCTGGCCCTGGGGCACCGGACTGTCCGGTGTGCACCGGACTGTCCGGTGCACCCTTTGCCAGATGCGACCACGCTTGCCCGTGGGAGAGCCTTCTCCACGCAGAAACCCGAGAGCGCAGGTTTCCAGAGTTGAATTTTAGTGGCGCACCGGACAGCGCATCGGACTGTCCGGTGTGCACCGGACAGCTGCTGTTCACTGTCCGGTGTGCCATGAGTCCAACGGCTAGCTGTCAGAACTAGCCGTTGGAAATGACCGTTGGCGCACCGGTGGCGCACCGTTGGTGCACTGGTGGCGCACCGGACTGTCCGGTGCGCCATTGCGCAGAGAGATGCCTGTAACGGCTAGTTGGTGGGTGAGGGCTATTTATACCCCTTCCACCCACCATATTCAATGTCTTGCACTCCACATTTATTCCAGCACATTGCTAGAGCATTGCAAGCACCAAAAGCCTAGTGAGGAGATTAGAGAATCTTAATCCGCGTTTGTTCCTCATTAGCGCTAGCGAGAGCCACCTAGAGCACACGCCACTTGCATTAGGCTTCTCTTGGTCAAGCGAAAGTCTACGGCTTGTTACTCTTGGTGATCGACATCACCTAGACGGCTTGGTGGCGTTGGGAGCTCGGTGATCACCGTGAAGATCTTGTTGGTGACCCGACTCAAGTTTGTAAGCGGTCTCGAGGGATCCACCGCGCTGGAGTGGCAAAGGATCATCTCGTAGTGAGCACTTGGTTCTTGCGAGGACCAAGGGGGAGCGATACCCTTGCGCGGGTGCTCCAACGAGGACTAGTGGAGAGTGCCGACTCTTCGATACCTCGGGAAAAATTGGAGGAGTCTTCTAAACCTTGCTTTACATTCCGCACTTAATTCAAGCACTTTACATTGTGTATTTGTTTAGCAAGTATTTGAAGTATTGTCTTAGCATTGTTGTATTTCTAGTATTATTTTTTTAGTGCTAGTTGTTGGGGTGAAGTTGGGCTCTTGCTTAGCTCTTGCTTAGGTTTTAATTAGTGTTGATTTTTAGAAAAGCCCAATTCACCCCCCCCCCTCTTGGGCATCGTGATCCTTTCAATTGGTATCAGAGCCTTGTTGCTCTTAGATTAGCTTAACCGCTAAGAGTTACGATGTCCGGTGGGGATGGACCTCCTCCCGTTTTTTATGGTGACGATTTTCCTTATTGGAAAATTAGTATGGAAGCATATTTAGAGGCTATAGACATTGGTGTCTATAAAGCCGCCACACAAGGATTCCCCGAACCTAGAGATCCCACAAATCTTGTAGGTGATGAGTTCAATTATGAGAAATGGAATGCTAAGGCCAAAAACACCCTTTTTAGAGGCCTTTGCAAAGACGTGTTCAATAGAGTAAGAAATCATAAAAATGCTCATGATTTGTGGATGGATATTTGTGCTCTACACGAAGGAACTAGAAGTGAGCGTGAGGAGAGATATCACATAGCCATGAGAAAGTTAAATTCTTTTGAAATGCTTGCTAATGAAAATGCAAATGCTATGTACTCACGTCTCAATATTCTTGTAGAGGAAGTTAATGGATTGGGGCTTACTCAAATCTCACAACCGGATGTTGTGAGGAAGATTCTCAGTGTCCTCCCAATAGACAAATATGGACACATTGTCACTGTGCTACATCAAATGGATCTTTCAGTTACCACACCTACACAGATTTTGGGAAAGATCAATGCCCATGAGATGTACATGCACATCAACGACAAAGAAGAATCATCTTCCAAAAGAAAGGATTTGGCTCTCAAAGCAAATCATGAAAGAAAAGGAAAATCCAAAGTACAAATTGAGGAAGAATCCTCAAGTGATGATGATCTTGATGCTAACATTGCCTTGATGGTGAGGAAGACCACCAAGATGCTAAAGAAGCTCAACAGAGAAGGCATCAAATTTGATTCAAGAAAGAAGAAATTCTTTTCCAGCAAAAGCAAGCCCATCTCTGAGATGGATTGCTATAACTGTGGAGAGCTTGGTCATCTTGCTCATCAATGTACCAAGCCCAAGAAGAACAAGTTCAAGGGCAAGAAAGAAGATGACAGCGATGATGAAAAGAAGGAAAAGAAATTTTTCAAGAGGAAAGATGGGAAGCAAAAGAGGTTCCACAAGAAGAAGAATGGAAAGGCATACATTGTTGGTGACTGGCTCACTGACATTGAGTCATCAAGTGGATCTTCTTCAAGTGAAGAAGAGAATGATGAAAAAGTTGCCGCCATCGCCGGGGACTTCTCTTCACCACCACCATCGCCATCATCGACTTCTCACCTATGCCTCATGGCTAGGGGTGAACGGAAGGTACAAAATGATATTAATATTGTTGATGATAGTGATAGTGATAGTGATGAGGAATTTGCTTCACCTTCATATGATGAGCTAGCTGACTTGCTTAAAGAATATACTCAAATCATTAGAAAGTCAAAAGCTAAATGTGATAGGTTGAAAAATGAAAATGAATCTTTGAATGCTAAATATGACATAGTTATAAAAGCTAGTGATGAAATAAAAGAAGAAAATAAAACTATGTCATCAACTGTAAATGAGCTCACAAACTCCCTAAAAGATGCTAAGGATAAATGTGACAAATTAAATGAAACTAATAGGGAGTTGCAAAATAGACTAGTAAAAATCAAGGAAGACTATACTCAAATTAAATTTGATCATGACAATCTTCTTGTTGAAAATGAACTTTTATCTTGCAAAACACATGAGGCTATTAACCCTGTTGTTAAGATTGATGTAGCAACCTCATGTGATGATTTGAGTCAAGAAGAGCAAACTAGTCTACATGCTGAATTGACTGAAAAAGTTGAAGTCCTGACTTTAGACAACCAAAAATTGAAGAAATACTTGACTGATGCAACTACTAGAGGAAAGGTTGCTATTGAGAACAATGATTTCAACAATGAGTTGGCAGTGGATAATCAAAGGCTTAAAAGTGAGGTCAAGAAATTAAAAAGTGAAAATGAACATCTTGCAACAAGTGTGCAAAAGTTCAACAAGGGTCAATACCTCCAAAATGAGCTGCTTATGAACACTGTCATGAAAAACAACAAGAGTGGTATTGGATACAATGCTTTTGAGTGTGGAAATGAAGGTCATTTTGCCCACAACTGCAAAGCCAAACCACCAACTCCCTTGCCTAAGCACTCAAGACCATTTGCTTTCAATGCTCATTATGTTCTAAGAAAGGTTGCAAATGGAAAGGTCAAAGTTACATTCCTAGGTCCACCAAACAAGAGTAGACCTAGACAAATCTGGGTTGCAAAGTCTTTGATTGAGAGAGTCACTGGTCCTATGCAGTATAGGGCCCTCAAAACTCAAGCTTGAATTGTCTGTGGATGTAGATGAACTACAAGACCGGTGGGAGCCATTGGGTTATTGACAGTGGATGCACACAACATATGACAGGCAACCCACGGATGTTCACCTCACTTGATGAGAATGTTGATGGACAAGATAAAATCACATTTGGAGACAATTCAAAAGGAAAAGTGCAAGGACTTGGCAAGGTGGCAATTTCAAATGATTTATCAATATAAAATGTTCTCTTAGTTGCACCTTTAAGCTTCAATTTATTATCAGTGGGTCAACTCTGTGATCTTGGACTTCAATGCCTATTCACTCCAACAGAGGTTATTGTAACAAAGATGGATGATGAATCAATGGTATTCAAGGGATTTAGATACAACAACCTCTACTTAGTGGATTTCACTTCAGAAGATGCAGAATTAAGAACTTGCCTCCTCACCAAAGCTTCACTTGGATGGCTTTGGCATAGGAGGCTTGCACATGTTGGGATGAGCACACTCAAGAAGGTATTAAAGAAAGACATGGTTAGAGGATTAAAGGATGTGGTGTTTGAAAAATACAAGCCATGTAGTGCATGTCAAGCTGGAAAGCAAGTTGCTAATACACATCGTACTAAAGCTTTCATGTCAACATCAAGGCCACTGGAACTACTTCATATGGATTTATTTGGACCTACAAATTATGTAAGTGCCGGTGGCAACCTCTACTGTCTAGTGATTGTTGATGACTTCTCAAGATACACTTGGGTGTTCTTTCTCCATGACAAATCTGAAGTTGCATCTATATTTAAGAAGTTTGCCAAGAAATCACAAAATGAATTTGATTGCAAGATCAAAAAGATTAGAAGTGATAATGGCAAAGAATTTGACAACACCAACATTCATGAGTACTGTGATGAAATTGGGATCAAGCATGAAGTGTCTGCAACATATACACCTCAACAAAATGGAGTTGTTGAAAGGAAAAACAGGACCTTGATCACTCTTGCAAGAACAATGATTGATGAGTATAACACACCGGAGAGGTTTTGGGCCGAAGCTGTCAACACTGCATGTTATGCATCAAACAGGCTATTTCCTCACCGGCTGCTTGCGAAGACTCCCTATGAACTGCTAAATGGGAAAAAGCCAGACGTCTCCTTCTTTCGGGTGTTTGGATGCAAATGCTACATCTTCAAGAAACGCCATCACCTAGGGAAGTTTCAAAGATGTTGTGATATTGGTTTTCTTTTGGGTTATTCATTAAAGTCCAAAGCATATCGAGTATTCAATCATGCCACTGGCGTGGTAGAAGAAACATATGATGTGGAATTTGATGAGACTAATGGCTCCCAAGGAGCACTTGAGAATTTTGATGATGTAGGTGATGAGCCACTTAGGGAAGCAATGAAGAACATGCCAATTGGAGCTATCAAACCAAAAGAAGATGAAGAAGAGGTGCAAAACATTGACAGACCTTCTTCATCAAATGTACCACAAGATGATGAAAAAGATGAGAGGCATGCAAATGAAGATACATTTGTCTCTCATGAACAAGCAAGGGTACAAGCCGAAGATGTTGATGCTCCAGGATCTTCTTCCCAAGTGGTCAACAGGAGAAATTCATCACTACTTCAAGCTCATCCTCAAAACCAAATCATCGGGAGTCCTTCACAAGGGGTTATTACTCGATCCCATAGACATGCTTCTTTTATTGAACATCACTCTTTTGTTTCTTGTGTTGAGCCTACTTGTATAGATGAGGCGCTACAGGATCCGGACTGGGTGAATGCCATGCATGAAGAACTTAACAGCTTCACCTGTAACGAAGTTTGGACCCTGGAGAAGCCTCCACAAGATGCAAGAATCATTGGAACAAAGTGGGTGTTCAGAAACAAACAAGATGATCAAGGTGTGATTGTAAGGAATAAGGCAAGACTTGTTGCAAAAGGATTCTCTCAAGTTGAAGGCTTAGATTTTGGAGAGACCTTTGCACCGGTTGCTCGACTGGAAGCCATCCGTATCCTACTTGCATATGCATCATGCTATGATATAAAACTTTATCAAATGGATGTAAAAAGTGCATTTTTAAATGGCTTCATAAATGAACTTATATATGTTGAGCAACCACCTGGATTTGAAGACCCTAGATATCCTAACCATGCTTACAGGTTGTCCAAGGCGCTATATGGGCTAAAGCAAGCTCCAAGGGCTTGGTATGAGCGCCTTCGCGACTTCCTCATTGAAAGGGAATTAGGCTTACACCTAGTTCCTAAATAATTTTGGTGGTTGAATTGTCCAACACAAATATTGGACTAACTAGTTTGCTCTAGTGCATAAGTTATACAGGTGCAAAAGGTTCACATTTAGCCAATAAAAAGACCAAGTGTTGGATTCGACAAAGGAGCATTGAGGCAACCGAGGGCACCTCTGGCTGGAGGCACCGGACTGTCCGGTGTGCACCGGACAGTGTCCGGTGCTCCCAGAGGACTCCAACTCCAACTCTTCGCTCTCGGGATTTCTCGGAAGCCGGCGCGCTATAATTCACCGGACTGTCCGGTGTGCACCGGACTGTCCGGTGTGCACCGGACATGTCCGGTGCTCCAAGGAAGCGCGGTCTCCGGAACTCGCCAGCCTCGGGTTCGCGCGGCAGCCGCTCCGCTAAAATTCACCGGACTGTCCGGTGTGCACCGGACTGTCCGGTGTGCCAGCGGAGCAACGGCTCTCTGCGGCGCCAACGGCTCCCTGCGGAGCATTTAATGCGCGCGCAGCGCGCGCAGACGTCAGGCTCGCCCATACCGGTGCACCGGACATCAAACAGTACATGTCCGGTGTGCACCGGACACCCAGGAGGGCCCAGAAGTCAGAAGCTCCAACGGTCAGAATCCAACGGCAATGGTGACGTGGCAGGGGCACCGGACTGTCTGGTGTGCACCGGACTGTCCGGTGTGCCATCGAACAGACAGCTTCCAGCAACGGTCACTTTTGGTGGTTGGGGCTATAAATACCCCAACCACCCCACATTCATTGCCATCCAAGTTTTCCACTTCTCAACTACTACAAGAGCTCTAGCATTCAATTCTAGACACACCAAATAGATCAAGTCCTCTCCAAATTCCACACAACACCATAGTGACTAGAGAGAGTGATTTGCTTGTGTTCTTTCGAGCTCTTGCGCTTGGATCGCATTCTTTTCTTTCTCACTTGTTCTTGAGATCATCACTCAATTGTAACCAAGGCAAGAGGCACCAATTGTGTGGTGGCCCTTGCGGGGAAGTTTTGTTCCCGGTTGATTGAGAAGAAGAGATAGCTCACTCGATCCGTGGGATCGTTTGAGAGAGGGAAGGGTTGAAAGAGACCCGGCCTTTGTGGCCTCCTCAACGGGGAGTAGGTTTGCAAGAACCGAACCTCGGTAAAACAAATCCTCGTGTCACACTCTTATTTGCTTGCGATTTGTTTTGCGCCCTCTCTCGCGGACTCGTTTCTTTATTACTAACGCTAACCCGGCTTGTAGTTGTGATTATTTTTGTAAATTTCAGTTTCGCCCTATTCACCCCCCCCCTCTAGGCGACTATCAATTGGTATCAGAGCCCGGTGCTTCATTAGAGCTTAACCGCTCGAAGTGATGTCGGGAGATCACACCAAGAGGGAGATGGAGACCGGCGACAAGCCCACTACAAGCCAAGGGAGCACTTCATCGGAAGAGTCCCGCACCAAGAGAAGGGAGAAGAAGAAGAACTCCTCCAAGCGGAAGGAGAAAAGATCTTCCTCTTCTCACCACAAGGAGAAGAAGGAAAAATCCTCTTCTCACCAGCCGCATCGGAGTGGGGACAAGCACAAGAGGATGAGGAAGGTGGTCTACTACGAGACCGACACTTCATCGACATCTACCTCCGGCTCCGACGCGGCGTCCGTCACTTCTAAACGCCAAGAGCGTAAGAAGTATAGTAAGATCCCCCTACGCTACCCTCGCGTTTCTAAACATACACCTTTACTTTCCGTCCCATTAGGCAAACCACCAACTTTTAATGGTGAAGATTATGCTATGTGGAGTAATTTGATGCGATTTCATCTAACCTCTCTCCACAAAAGTATATGGGATGTTGTTGAGTATGGTGTACAGGTACCATCTATAGGGGACGAAGACTATGACACGGACGAAGTGGCCCAAATCGAGCACTTCAACTCCCAAGCCGCAACCATTCTCCTTGCCTCTCTAAGCAAGGAGGAATACAACAAAGTGCAAGGGTTGAAGAACGCAAAGGAGATTTGGGACCTACTCAAGACAGCGCACGAGGGTGATGAACTCACCAAGATCACCAAGCGGGAGACGATCGAGGGGGAGCTCGGTCGCTTCCGTCTTCGCCAAGGGGAGGAGCCACAAGACATGTACAACCGGCTCAAGACCTTGGTGAACCAAGTGCGCAACCTCAGGAGCGCAAAATGGGATGACCACGAAGTGGTTAAGGTTATTCTAAGAGCTCTTATTTTCCTTAACCCCACACAAGTTCAATTAATTCGTGGCAATCCTAGATATCCACTAATGACCCCCGAGGAAGTTATCGGGAATTTTGTGAGTTTTGAATGCATGATTAAGGGCTCCAAGAAGATCAACGAGCTTGACGAGCCTTCCACATCCGAGGCGCAACCCGTGGCCTTCAAGGCAACGGAGGAGAAGAAGGAGGAGTCTACACCAAGTAGACAACCAATTGACGCCTCCAAGCTCGACAACGAGGAGATGGCCCTAATCATCAAAAGCTTCCGGCAAATCCTCAAGCAACGGAAAGGGAAAGATTACAAATCCCGTTCCAAGAAGGTTTGCTACAAGTGTGGTAAGCCCGGTCATTTCATTGCAAAATGTCCTATGTCTAGTGACAGTGACAGGGGCGACGACAAGAAGGGAAGAAGAAAGGAGAAGAAGAAGTATTACAAGAAGAAGGGCGGCGATGCCCATGTTTGTCGGGAATGGGACTCCGACGAAAGCTCAAGCGACTCCTCCGACGACGAGGACGCCGCCAACATCGCCGTCACCAAAGGCCTCCTCTTCCCCAACGTCGGCCACAAGTGTCTCATGGCCAAGGACGGCAAAAAGAAGGTAAAATCAAGGTCCTCCACTAAATATGAAACATCTAGTGATGAGGATGATAATAAAAATGAGGAGGATAATTTGCGTATTCTTTTTGCCAACCTTAACATGGAACAAAAGGAAAATTAAATGAGCTAATTAGTGCCATCCATGAAAAGGATGATCTCTTGGACTCCCAAGAGGACTTCCTAATCAAGGAAAACAAGAAACATGTTAAGGTTAAAAATGCTTATGCTCTAGAGGTAGAAAAATGTAACAAATTATCTAGTGAGCTAAGCACATGCCATGAAACTATTGCCAACCTTAGAAATGAAAATGTTAAATTAATTGCTAAGGTTGATTCTCTTGTTTGCATTGATCCTAGAAATAATAATGTTGATTTGCTTGCTAGGATTGATGAGTTGAATGTTTCTATCACTAGCCTTAGAAATGAGAATGAGAAACTAATTGCTAAGGCTAAGAATTTTGATGTTTGCAATGCTACTATTTCTGACCTTAGAACTAAAAATGATATGTTACATGCTAAGGTTGTTGAACTAAAATCTTGCAAACCCTCTACATCTAATGTTGAGCATATTTCCATTTGTACTAGATGTAGAGATATTAATGTTGATGCTATCCATGATCACCTAGCCTTAATTAAAAAACAAAATGATCACATAGCACAACTTAATGCTAAAATTAGAGAGCATGACTTAGAAAATGAAAAATTTAAATTGGCTAGAAGCATGCTCTATAATGGGAGACGCCCTGGCATTAAGGACGGCATTGGCTTCCAAAAGGGAGACAATGTCAAAATTAATGCCCCTCCAAAGAACTTATCTAACTTTGTTAAGGGCAAGGCTCCCATGCCTCAGGATAACGAGGGTTACATTTTGTACCCTGCCGGTTATCCTGAGAGCAAGATTAAGAAAATTCATTCTAGGAAGTCTCACTCTGGCCCTAATCATGCTTTTATGTATAAGGGTGAGACATCTAGATCTAGGCAACCAACCCATGCAAAGTTGCCTAGAAAGAAAATTCCTAATGCATCAAATGATCATAGCATTTCATTTAAAACTTTTGATGCATCTTATGTTTTGACTAACAAATCCGGCAAGGTAGTTGCCAAAATTGTTGGGGGCAAACACAAGGGCTCCAAGACTTGTGTTTGGGTACCCAAAGTTCTTGTATCTAATGCCAAAGGACCCAAAACCGTTTGGGTACCTAAAACAAAGAACTAAACTTGTTTTGTAGGTTTATGCATCCGGGGGCTCAAGTTGGATACTCGACAGCGGGTGCACAAACCACATGACAGGGGAGAAAAAGATGTTCTCCTCATATGAGAAAAACCAAGATCCCCAACGAGCCATCACATTCGGGGATGGAAATCAAGGTTTGGTCAAAGGTTTGGGTAAAATTGCTATATCACCTGACCATACTATTTCCAATGTTTTTCTTGTAGATTCTTTAGATTACAATTTGCTTTCCGTATCCCAATTATGTAAAATGGGCTACAACTGTCTTTTTACTGATACTGGTGTTACTGTCTTTAGAAGAAGTGATGATTCAATAGCATTCAAGGGAGTGTTAGAGGGTCAGCTATACTTGGTAGATTTTGATAGAGCTGAACTCGACACTTGCTTGATTGCTAAGACTAACTTGGGTTGGCTTTGGCACCGCCGACTAGCTCATGTTGGAATGAAGAATCTTCACAAGCTTCTAAAGGGAGAACACATTTTAGGACTAACCGATGTTCATTTTGAGAAAGACAGGATTTGTAGCGCATGCCAAGCCGGGAAGCAAGTTGGTGTCCATCATCCACACAAAAACATCATGACTACCGACAGGCCACTGGAGCTCCTACATATGGATCTATTCGGCCCGATCGCTTACATAAGCATCGGCGGTAGTAAGTATTGTCTTGTAATTGTGGATGATTATTCTCGCTTCACTTGGGTATTCTTTTTGCAGGAAAAATCACAAACCCAAGAGACCTTAAAAGGATTCTTGAGACGAGCTCAAAATGAGTTCGGCTTAAGGATCAAGAAAATTAGAAGCGACAATGGGACGGAGTTCAAGAACTCTCAAATCGAAGGCTTCCTTGAGGAGGAGGGCATCAAGCATGAGTTCTCTTCTCCCTACACTCCACAACAAAATGGTGTAGTGGAGAGGAAGAATCGAACTCTATTGGACATGGCAAGAACCATGCTTGATGAGTACAAGACACCGGATCGGTTTTGGGCCGAGGCGGTCAACACCGCCTGCTACGCCATCAACCGGTTATATCTTCATCGAATCCTCAAGAAGACATCTTATGAACTCCTTACCGGTAAAAAGCCCAATATTTCGTATTTTAGAGTTTTTGGTAGCAAATGTTTTATTCTTGTTAAGAGAGGTAGAAAATCTAAATTTGCTCCTAAAACTGTAGAAGGCTTTTTACTAGGATATGACTCAAACACAAGGGCATATAGAGTCTTTAATAAGTCCTCAGGACTTGTTGAAGTTTCTTGTGACGTTGTGTTTGATGAGACTAACGGCTCTCAAGTAGAGCAAGTTGATCTTGATGATATAGGTGAAGAACAGGCTCCATGCATAGCGCTAAGGAACATGTCCATTGGGGATGTGTGTCCTAAGGAATCCAAAGAGCCTCCACATGCACAAGATCAACCATCCTCCTCCATGCAAGCATCTCCACCAACTCAAATTGAGGATGAGGCTCAAGATGTTGAACAAGAAGATCAAGAAGATGAGCCACCTCAAAATGACGGCAACAATCAAGGGGGAGATGCTAATGATGAGGACAAGGAGGATGATCAACCAAGACCGCCACACCCAAGAGTCCACCAAGCAATACAACGAGATCACCCCGTCGACACCATCCTCGGCGACATTCATAAGGGGGTAACTACTCGATCTCGTGTTGCTCATTTTTGTGAACATTACTCGTTTGTTTCCTCTATTGAGCCACACAGGGTAGAGGAAGCACTTCAAGATTCGGATTGGGTGATGGCGATGCAAGAGGAGCTCAACAATTTCACGAGGAACGAGGTATGGCACTTAGTTCCACGTCCTAACCAAAATGTTGTAGGAACCAAGTGGGTCTTCCGCAACAAGCAAGACGAGCATGGTGTGGTGACTAGGAACAAAGCTCGACTCGTGGCCAAGGGGTATTCACAAGTCGAAGGTTTGGATTTTGGTGAAACCTATGCACCCGTAGCTAGGCTTGAGTCAATTCGTATATTATTAGCCTATGCTACTTACCATGGCTTCAAGCTTTATCAAATGGACGTGAAGAGTGCCTTCCTCAATGGACCAATCAAGGAGGAGGTCTATGTTGAGCAACCTCCCGGCTTTGAAGACAGTGAGTATCCTAACCATGTTTATAGGCTCTCTAAGGCGCTTTATGGGCTCAAGCAAGCCCCAAGAGCATGGTATGAATGCCTTAGAGATTTCCTTATTGCAAATGGCTTCAAAGTCGGCAAGGCCGATCCTACTTTGTTCACTAAGACTCTTGACAATGATTTGTTTGTATGCCAAATTTATGTTGATGATATTATATTTGGGTCTACTAACAAATCTACATGTGAAGAATTTAGTAGGATCATGACACAGAAATTCGAGATGTCGATGATGGGGGAGTTGAAATATTTCTTAGGATTTCAAGTCAAGCAACTCCAAGAGGGCACCTTCCTTAGCCAAACGAAGTATACTCAAGATATCCTAACCAAGTTTGGAATGAAGGATGCCAAGCCCATCAAGACACCCATGGGAACCAATGGGCATCTCGACCTCGACACGGGAGGTAAGTCCGTGGATCAAAAGGTATATCGGTCGATGATTGGTTCATTGCTTTACTTATGTGCATCTCGACCGGACATTATGCTTTCCGTTTGCATGTGTGCAAGATTCCAAGCCGACCCTAAGGAATCACACCTTACGGCCGTAAAACGAATCTTGAGATATTTAGCTTATACTCCTAAGTTTGGGCTTTGGTACCCTCGGGGATCCACTTTTGATTTGATTGGTTATTCGGATGCCGATTGGGCGGGGTGTAGGATTAATAGAAAGAGCGCATCGGGGACTTGCCAGTTCTTGGGAAGATCCTTGGTGTCTTGGGCTTCAAAGAAGCAAAATTCGGTCGCTCTTTCTACCGCCGAAGCCGAGTATATTGCCGCAGGCCATTGTTGCGTGCAATTGCTTTGGATGAGGCAAACCCTGCGGGACTACGGTTACAAATTAACCAAAGTCCCTTTGCTATGTGACAATGAGAGTGCAATCAAAATGGCCGACAATCCCGTCGAGCATAGCCGCACTAAGCACATAGCCATTCGGTATCATTTTCTTCGGGATCACCAACAAAAGGGGGATATCGAGATTTCTTACATTAACACTAAAGATCAATTAGCCGATATCTTTACCAAGCCGCTTGATGAACAATCTTTTACCCGACTTAGGCATGAGCTCAATATTCTTGATTCTAGGAATTTCTTTTGCTAAAAACTTGCACACATAGCACATGAATATACCTTTGATCATGTCTCTTTTATATATGCTATGACTAATGTGTTTTCAAGTGTATTTCAAACCAAGTCATAGGTATATTGAAAGGGAATAGGAGTCTTCAGCGAAGAAAAAGGCTTCCACTCCACTCTACTACTCATCCTTCGCCGTCGCTCCGCATCATCTCTCCAACTTTGGTATAATCTTCACTCATTTATTTTATGACCAAAGAAGGAGAAAGTACTTCATTGGGCTCTAATGATTCCGTTTTTGGCGATTCATGCCAAAGGGGGAGAAAATATGAGCCCAAAGCAAAAGGACCGCACCACCACCCTAATTTTAAATTTGATGATTTTCAAATGGTAAATTTCAAAATTGGTATCTCTTTGTGTTCTAAAGGGGGAGCAAGTAGTATTTTCAAAATTGATGTCTTAAAACCCTCTTGAAACACTAAGAGGAGACCTTATTTGAGGGGGAGTTTTGTTTAGTCAAAGGAAAAGCATTTTGGAACAAAGGAAGAAATCTTCAAAACTTAAAAATGCTTTGCAAATCTTATTCATTTACCTTTGACTATCTTGCAAAAGGACTTTGAAAAGAATTTACAAAAGAATTTGCAAAAACAAAACTTATGGTGCAAATGTGGTCCAATATGTGAAAAATAAAGAAAACAATCCATGCGCATCATATAAATATATATTGGCTCAATTCCAAGCAACCTTTGCACTTACATTATGAAAACTAGTTCAATTATGCACTTTTATATTTGCTTTGGTTTGTGTTGGCATCAATCACCAAAAAGGGGGAGATTGAAAGGGAATTAGGCTTACACCTAGTTCCTAAATAATTTTGGTGGTTGAATTGTCCAACACAAATATTGGACTAACTAGTTTGCTCTAGTGCATAAGTTATACAGGTGCAAAAGGTTCACATTTAGCCAATAAAAAGACCAAGTGTTGGATTCGACAAAGGAGCATTGAGGCAACCGAGGGCACCTCTGGCTGGAGGCACCGGACTGTCCGGTGTGCACCGGACAGTGTCCGGTGCTCCCAGAGGACTCCAACTCCAACTCTTCGCTCTCGGGATTTCTCGGAAGCCGGCGCGCTATAATTCACCGGACTGTCCGGTGTGCACCGGACATGTCCGGTGCTCCAAGGAAGCGCGGTCTCCGGAACTCGCCAGCCTCGGGTTCGCGCGGCAGCCGCTCCGCTAAAATTCACCGGACTGTCCGGTGTGCACCGGACTGTCCGGTGTGCCAGCGGAGCAACGGCTCTCTGCGGCGCCAACGGCTCCCTGCGGAGCATTTAATGCGCGTGCAGCGCGCGCAGACGTCAGGCTCGCCCATACCGGTGCACCGGACATCAAACAGTACATGTCCGGTGTGCACCGGACACCCAGGAGGGCCCAGAAGTCAGAAGCTCCAACGGTCAGAATCCAACGGCAATGGTGACGTGGCAGGGGCACCGGACTGTCCGGTGTGCACCGGACTGTCCGGTGTGCCATCGAACAGACAGCTTCCAGCAACGGTCACTTTTGGTGGTTGGGGCTATAAATACCCCAACCACCCCACATTCATTGCCATCCAAGTTTTCCACTTCTCAACTACTACAAGAGCTCTAGCATTCAATTCTAGACACACCAAATAGATCAAGTCCTCTCCAAATTCCACACAACACCATAGTGACTAGAGAGAGTGATTTGCTTGTGTTCTTTCGAGCTCTTGCGCTTGGATCGCATTCTTTTCTTTCTCACTTGTTCTTGAGATCATCACTCAATTGTAACCAAGGCAAGAGGCACCAATTGTGTGGTGGCCCTTGCGGGGAAGTTTTGTTCCCGGTTGATTGAGAAGAAGAGATAGCTCACTCGATCCGTGGGATCGTTTGAGAGAGGGAAGGGTTGAAAGAGACCCGGCCTTTGTGGCCTCCTCAACGGGGAGTAGGTTTGCAAGAACCGAACCTCGGTAAAACAAATCCTCGTGTCACACTCTTATTTGCTTGCGATTTGTTTTGCGCCCTCTCTCGCGGACTCGTTTCTTTATTACTAACGCTAACCCGGCTTGTAGTTGTGATTATTTTTGTAAATTTCAGTTTCGCCCTATTCACCCCCCCCCTCTAGGCGACTATCACTCATCGAAAAGGGCTTCAAGATCGGGACCGTCGACACAACTCTATTCACAAAGAAACATAACGGTGATATTTTCATTTGTCAAGTATATGTTGATGATATAATCTTTGGCTCGACAAATGACTATGATTGCAAGGAATTTGGTGAGTTGATGTCGAAGGAGTTCGAGATGTCAATGATTGGTGAGCTGACGTACTTCCTCGGCTTTCAAGTCAAGCAAATGAAAGATGGTAACTTTCTCTCACAAGAGAAGTATACCAAAGACTTGTTGAAAAGGTTCAACATGGAGAAGTGCAAACCAATCAAGACCCCCATGCCTACAAATGGACATCTCGACCTAGATGAGGGAGGTAACCCGGTTAATCAAACTCTCTACCGTTCTATGATTGGTAGTTTATTGTACCTTACCGCATCTAGGCCCGATATCATGTTTAGTGTCTGCATGTGTGCTAGATTTCAATCTAATCCTAAGAAAGCTCATCTTCGCGCTGTTAAGAGAATTCTTAGGTATCTCAGGCACACCACAAGCGTTGGTCTGTGGTATCCCAAAGGAGCTACTTTTGATTTAATTGGCTATTCCGATTCGGATTATGCCAGTTGCAAAATTGATAGGAAAAGTACTTCTGTGGGATGCCATCTGCTTGGTAGATCACTAGTTTCATGGACATCCAAAAAGCAAAACAGTGTTGCCTTGTCAACTGCCGAAGCAGAATACATTGCCGCGGGTGCTTGTTGCACACAGATTTTATATATGAAACAAACTCTTCTAGACTATGGCGTAGTTCTAGAAAAGGTACCTTTGTTGTGTGACAATGAGAGTGCTGTTAAAATTGCTAATAATCCTGTACAACACTCTCGAACCAAGCACATTGATATCCGTCATCACTTCCTTAGAGATCATGTTGCTAAAGGAGATATTATTTTAGAAGGAGTGAGGTCGAAAGATCAATTAGCGGATATTTTCACTAAGCCACTTGATAAGACCCGCTTTTGTGTGTTGAGGAATGAACTAAATATTCTTGATCTCAGAAATTTTATGTAAAATGTCAAATGGTGTTGTCAAGCCTGCATTGCATGTTTAAATTTCTTGTATTGCATCTAGGACTTGTCTAACCTAGTTGAGATAACCGCCAACAAAGCGAGTGAAAAAGCTTAACTCGGATCAAACTTGACAAGTCTTAGTTTTTAAGCTTTTAGCACTTAAAATTTTTACTTTTTATGCAATTGTTGGTTCTTGAAATATGCATGAGGTACTGCACTTAGGGGGAGTATTCAAAACTCAAATCACTCATGAAAACCCCTAGTGCAAGGCCAAAATGCAAATTTCACCATTTGCCTATTTTCTCTAAAAATTATCTAGCCTATGGCAAAATATTTTGAAAATTATGAGAAAAGTATATGAGGGTGCCAATACCTGTCCCAACAAGTGTTATTTTGTGTGTTTATAAGTTGGGATTTGGTTTGGTTGGGAACTAGATAGAAAAATTCAAAAATCTAAATTTTCCCTCTGTCTGGGCTCACCGGACAGTCCGGTGTGCACCGGACACTGCACTGTGCAATGTCCGGTGCACCGGCAGCCGCGCGCTAAAATTCCTTTCTCCTGTGCGATGTCCGGCGGTTCACCGAACAGCTATTGTGCGCTGTCCGGTGTGCACCGGACAGGCACTGTAAACTGTCCGGTGCGCCCATACTCTGTTTTTAAAAAATTCTTCTCTGCCCGAGCCCGAGCCCAGGCACATTTCCTCTCCCCTCTGGCCGGCCTCTCTCTCTGTCTCTGGCGATCTCAACCCCGCCGGTGACCACCCCTCACCGGCGTGCATCATGTCCGGCGATCCTCCGGTGACCTCGCCAGTTATCCTCTCCTCTCGGTGAGCAGCCTCCTCTCTTCCTCTGTCTTCTCTCTCTCTGTTCTCTAGGCTGTGCACTCCCCTTTTTCCACCTTTTGCACATCTTTCAATTCCCTGTGAAATCCAGTGAAACCAAGTGGCCATTTGTGTGTCTCTGTGTGCCTTAAGCATTCCTGCAGGGTCTTAGCTCCTTCGGGAGGGTTTTCTCACCTCAAACAGCCATTTCCCCAAAACCCTAAACCACCGCCCTCCACGTGTTCGGTGAAATGCCCAAACCAGCCAAAAATGCTCCAATTGAACCCAAATTTTTCAGGCACCTTCACAGCACTTCCAGTAACATATTTGCCAAATTTCACGCCAATCCGATATTCCAGGCTTCAATTTCACCAAATTCCCCGTTTCGAGCGATCGTTTCCGAGCCGAGTGCTCAAATCTCTTTTTCTTCGCCTAAATTCAAACCAAGCACACACTTCACTCATATTCACCCATCTAAACCTATTCGTGAAGTATCGGCTCAATTCCACGTCATTTCGTGCCTCAATTCGAATTCCAAACCTCCTATGGCACATTTTATCGTTCAAACGCCGTTTGACCTCTCGATCGCCTTATCTCTCATTTTCTGTGCCATATTTCTCTGTGTATGTATTTATTCACATTTCATATACTTATGATTATGTGACTAATACGTGCTCACCTCTTCTGTCATTTCAGTGAACTTGATTGACCGTGTGCCGTTTCCTGTCCTGCCTGGATCGTCACCTCTCGTGTGAGCTTTCCAGGTAGTCATCTCATTCTTTGCTATTCTATCGGATATTATCGATCTATGCTTAGTCAATCTCTCTCATTTGCAGTCATCAGATTCAGGATGCCGCGCACGAAGAATGTGTCGGCGCCAGGGGGAGGCGATGATGAGGATCCTCGTTGCCCCTTCAGGCAGGTCAAGGGCAAGACAGTATATTTGGAGCAGCAGGAAGGCCGCAAGAAGCGGCGTACGGACAGAGCAGCCCGTGCAGCAGCAGCCGCTGCGCAGGCCGAGCTTGGAGATCAGCCACCGACTCCGTCAGATCAGATAGCGTACCGTGTTCGTCGACTTGCCTCCCGGTCTCGCTCCTCCACTCACACCACTGCTTCCACTCCACCACCCACTCTGCCTGCTCCCGTCACCCCTGTTGCGCCATCCACCACCACAGCCATACCCGCTACCTCCACTACACCAGCTTCCACTGCTCCTCCTACCGCTCCCGCTTCAGCTCCTCCTATCCCTCCACCTCGATTCTGGGAGCGTGATGAGACTGAGGTACAACCACTTACTGCGGATCCCAGACTTTTTGATCTTCAGCGTGCTACATCGGCATGGGTACGTAGGTTCAGATACGTACCCATGGAGTCTTGGTTACCAGCTCAGAGGGACCCTGCTGTAGTTGATCTTTTCAGCACCCGTATTCAGGAGTCCTTTTTCAGAGCTCAGATGTCTGCACAGATTGCTCTGCATGCGCACCGGCTTTTGGATCTTCCAGCTTTTCTTCGTGCCACCGGTGCTGACTCTGAGGTGCACCTCACATATCTGCCTAGCCTTCTGACTCTTTTGACTACCAGCGGCAGGTATGTTGAGGAATGGGTCCGAGTATTCTACGCGACTGTATGGATCGACCCGAATCATCACTGGATGAGGTTTCGTTTTGAGCGAGAGGATGTCACCATTACTGCCACTCAGATTCGCCAGCTCTTTGGATTTCCCGAGTCGACGACTCGACTTCACAGCTTATGCTACGGCACCTCTGACCCTCCTCGTCGCCCTCACGGTGGTGTGGCTCCGGGTACAGCTCATGTCGCGGCTCTATTCCGCCCGCCCTTCTCTGATGGGTCACGACGCTCACCGGTAGATTTCACTACAGCAGCCAAGTACTTATTTGAGCTTATCCGACGGACTCTTCTGCCGAGGATGGGATACAGGGAGGCTACCACACATATCCAGCTCTGGCTCCTTGGTGCCCTGGTCTCTCACTCTGAGTTTGACGTCGTGGATTTCCTTATTTGTGAGATCGAGGACACTGTTTTGGATGGTCTGCGTGCTCGACGCCAGCTGTCGTATGCTCACTATCTGTGCCACATTTTTGCGCAGCTGATTCAGCCTCCACAGTTTCAGGGCACACTTGAGGCCTCCCGCCTCGGCTTTGGGTCCTACCGTCCAGCGCCTGAGGATCCTGTGCCAGCTTCTGCTCTAGTTTTTAGCACTCAGGCCGAGGATGCTGCTCACCATCAGTTCGCAGCTCAGGATGCAGCAGTTGATGATGATGATGATGACGATGATGATTTTGGGATTCCGCCTCCTCCTCCTATGCCTCCTCGCTCACATGATCATGAGGCTGGGAGTTCTAGTGCTACCCCTGCTGCCCCTTCTGCTATTGACCCTGCACTTGCTTCGATTCTTCAGACCGTCACTCAACAGCAGGGTCACTTGGCAGCCGAGCAGACCCGCCAGGCAGCAGCCCATCATCAGTTATCCGAGAGGATGCTCTCGATGTTTCAGACCATACAGGACAGACAGGATTCCCTTCAGCAGCAGCTTCTTCAGGATCGGGCTGAGAGCAGGGCATTCATGGCTCTTATGCTACAGCATTCTGGTGTCTCGGTTCCCCCGGTTCAGTCTGCACCACCTCCTCCGCTTCAGGCTCCTGTTGTGCCAGCACTTCAGTCAGGACCCCCTCTTACTTCTGTTGGTCCTTCTTCCTCTCCGCTCCGGCCGGTCACCTTGGTTTTCACGTCACCGGTTCTCAGCTCTGTCTGCCCTCAGCCGCCAGTGCCACCAGCTTCTGCTGTTACCACTACTGCTGTGGCAGTATCTGTGACCACTTCTGTTCCGGCAGCTTCTGCAGCGCGGCCTCAGTCCGAGTTAGTACCAGCTCCAGCTTCTATAGCAGATCCTGGATCCGAGACTGACTCTGACCCCCAGCCGGCGTTCGCTCTGCTACCTCGACCGCGACCAGATGCGCCCCCGCCGCTTCCTCCCGCCTCAGATGTGTAGGTTCGGGTACCCTTTTGGTGTTTGACGCCAAAGGGGGAGAGATATGAGTTGTGAGAGCTAGGGGGAGTTAGAGAGTTAGTAGAGAGTCATTTTGATGTAATATATGTGCTGGCTACTCTCTGTACTAGCTTGGTGCTTTTGGCTCACAAACTCTATATATACTCTCGATGCTTATGATTGACTGTGTGTATTATGTTTTCACCTTATATGTTATCACCAGTCCTTTAAGTTCTTGTTCATCGATTTGATTTTACTTTTGTATGAACAAGAAACTTATGATGTGTATGCGCTCATTCTTATTATTTTGGTACACACTCCTTCTGTCAAAGATTACTGAGTATAACTAACTATCTTTTCTATTGACAGAAACTTTAAAACAAACTACTCTCACAAATCTTGTAGGGTTGTCATCAATCACCAAAAAGGGGGAGATTGAAAGCATCTAGGCCCCTGGTTGGTTTTAGTGATTAATGACAACGTATTGTTATATGTGACTAACGTGTGTTTTGCAGAGACAAATGGTAAGTTAGGTCGCATTACAGTAGAAGTACTACAACGGTGAAAACAATCCCGGAAATAAGAACTCGAAGCGACGGCTAAAACGACGAAACAAAAGGTGAAGGACTACGGAGTCCGAGTGTCAAGGAGATGTGGACACTCGTGATTTAGTTAGGTCTTTTATTCTCTTTTAGCCGTACTATAAAGAGGGGTTGTCGATGAGTAGTTTGACCAAGAGAGTTCTAGTGTAGTGTTGGTGCACAATCACACTCACATACAGTGCTAGGTGTCACTCTAGAACTCACTCACAAGTTAGAACGAAAACCGATTTGAAAATCAGATGAAAAACAAGAGATGGGGTTTCTGGCCCTGGGGCACCGGACTGTCCGGTGTGCACCGGACTGTCCGGTGCACCCTCTGCCAGATGCGACCACGCTTGCCCGTGGGAGAGCCTTCTCCGCGCAGAAACCCGAGAGGGCAGGTTTCCAGAGTTGAATTAGTGGCGCACCGGACAGCGCACCGGACTGTCCGGTGTGCACCGAACAGTTGTTGTTCACTGTCCGGTGTGCCATGAGTCCAATGGCTAGCTGTCAGAACTAGCCGTTGGAAATGACCGTTGGCGCACCGGTGGCGCACCGTTGGCGCACTGGTGGCGCACCGGACTGTCCGGTGCGCCATTGCGCAGAGAGATGCTTGTAATGGCTAGTTGGTGGGTGAGGGCTATTTATACCCATTCCACCCACCATATTCAATGTCTTACACTCCACATTTATTCCAGCACATTGCTAGAGCATTGCAAGCACCAAAAGCCTAGTGAGGAGATTAGAGAATCTTAATCCGCGTTTGTTCCTCATTAGCGCTAGCGAGAGCCACCTAGAGCACACACCACTTGCATTAGGCTTCTCTTGGTCAAGCGAAAGTCTACGGCTTGTTACTCTTGGTGATCGGCATCACCTAGACGGCTTGGTGGCATTGGGAGCTCGGTGATCACCGTGAAGATCTTGTTGGTGACCCGACTCAAGTTTGTAAGCGGTCTCGAGGGACCCACCGCGCCGGAGTGGCAAAGGATCATCTCGTAGTGAGCACTTGGTTCTTGCGAGGACCAAGGGGGAGCAATACCCTTGCGCGGGTGCTCCAACGAGGACTAGTGGAGAGTGCCGACTCTTCGATACCTCGAGAAAAATTGGAGGAGTCTTCTAAACCTTACTTTACATTCCGCACTTAATTCAAGCACTTTACATTGTGTATTTGTTTAGCAAGTATTTGAAGTATTGTCTTAGCATTGTTGTATTTCTAGTATTATTTTTTTAGTGCTAGTTGTTGGGGTGAAGTTGGGCTCTTGCTTAGCTCTTGCTTAGGTTTTAATTAGTGTTGATTTTTAGAAAAGCCCAATTCACCCCCCCTCTTGGGCATCGTGATCCTTTCATATACCACTCCAACCGGTCATTATCAAGCGTGGAGAGCTCAAGAACATTACCAAAGTGTAGAGACACATTTCTATTAATTCCCTACACCTAAATGCTTAATAGAATCACTCGGTGATTAGCGTAGACGCTTTATGAAGTGCTTATCTAAGTTGGACCGCTTTAGCGCTTGCTCTAGATTTGTTCCTAGTTGATTGATTGAGGTTAGAAAAACCCATAAAACCCCTTGTCTCTTGAGCGAGCCATTGTATTTGTACCGAGTGGGGCAGGAGTTTGCATGACCACACCAACCGTGTTTGTGGTGTGGCCACCACTGTGTAGGCAGAGGGAACGAGACTCGTGACGTTTCCAACAAAAGCTCGGTAGTGAAGACGGCGGGGGCATCTAAGAGGAGACTAGAAGTGGAGCACCACTTGCGAGTAGAGAAGACCCGTGGCTCTCTACGGAGTTACCTTTCCGGGGTGCTTAGCCCTCGCGTGGACTTCCTTTGCGTAGGGGCACCAACGATGATTAGTTAGAACCTTGCGCGGTTCTAGATATCTTGTTAAAAATATTGGCATGTCGATGGGAGTTTGCAATCTATACTTTTCTCTTTAAGCTTCCACATTTACATAGATTACTTAAGTTGCAAAATTTTTACTATTCTTAGTTTAGAATATAGGACTAGAACTTAGGTTGCATAAATTCTTTTGAGGTAGAGATAGTAACACTTAGAACAAAATTATAGTGCACATTATTGCTTATTTATTTGTGTAGGTTTTATTCTATAGATTAATTATTATCCTAGATTAGTGTGCACAATAAAAGTTCTAATTCACCCTCTCGCTGGTCCTTTCACAAAACAATAAGTCAATCAAAGAACAAAACCCTCATTTTTTTATTCCTAATTTGGATTTGGCAAAGATAAGCTTTTGTTCCCCGCTATAATAATATTGATGAAAATATTTTTTCCATACCTCGTTAGTCTACCGCATAAACTTTCACTACCAGACACAGCTGCTTTACTGAGTGCCTGATGCACTCGACAAACTCATTGCCGAGTGTGATACTCAATAAATAAGTCTTGGCAAAGCGTCGAGCATTAGTCAAAGAGCTAAATTCTGGTAGTGTTTGGAGATTTAACGTAAAAAAATTTATATTTATCATCCAATAGCTTCGCATATAACGGATCTTGGCTTCCTTAATCAAATGAAACAAAGCACGAGTTAAATATATACAACTTAGATCGGCACTACTCTAGAGTACGGTTGTCAGATTTTCATACTGAACAAACTAGAATCTTCCTTCTCGGACCAAAAGCGTCTTCGGATCTAGCACCAAATTTATTGTAGCAATCTTTATTAAGTTTCCATAAGAGATCATCCGAGCGAAGAAAGTAATTATTCTTTTTCATTCAATCCCTTCTTCAAAACATTCCTTTCTTTTTCATCTAAACCCAAATTATTTTTTATTTTTGCAATTTATTTATCTTTTAACTCTATATCGATGGAGATTCCAAGAAGCAAAGACTCAACCATGTGTAAGGTTTGCACTTGCACGCATGAAATACTTTTCTTTTTCCTTTTTCAACAAGCTGAGCCTTCGTTGAAGTGATTTCCTCCGATATCTTCTTTTCACACCGCAGCGAATCCTCAATGTTAGATTGAAAGAGAATTAGGCTTACACCTATTTCCTAATTGATTTTGGTGGTTGAATTGCCCAACACAAATAATTGGATTAACTAGTTTGCTCTAGTTTATAAGTTCTACAGGTGCCAAAGGATCACAAATAGCCAATAAAAAGACCAAGAAAAGGGTTCAACAAAAAGAGCAAGGGGTAACCGAAGACAGCCCTGGTCTGGCGCACCGGACTGTCCGGTGCATCACCGGACAGTGTCCGGTGCACCAGGGGACTTGAAGCTAAACTCATCACCTTCGGGAAAACTCAGAGGCGCTCCACTATAATTCACCGGACTGTCCGGTGTACACCGGACAGTGTCCGGTGCCCCAAGATCAAGCGACTCTGAACTCGCCAGCTTCGGGGATCCGCTCCGCTATAATTCACCGGACATGTCTGGTGTACACCGGACTGTCCGGTGTAACGGCGGAGCAACGGCTAGTCCGTGCCAACGGTCACCTGCTACAGCATTAAATGCGCGCCAGCGCGCACAGAAGAGCAGAGCACGCGCGGGTGGCACACCGGACAGTCTACAGTACATGTCCGGTGCACCACCGGACAGCCAGGCGACCCCACACGTCAGAGCTCCAACGGTCGAACCCTAACGGTCGGGTGACGTGGCTGGCGCACCGGACACTGTCCGGTGGCGCACCGGACTGTCCGGTGCGCCATGCAACAGCAGCCTCCACCAACGGCTAGTTTGGTGGTTGGGGCTATAAATACCCCCAACCACCCCACATTCAAGTCATCCAAGTTTTCACACTTCTACACCTTACAAGAGCTCTAGCATTCAATTCTAGACACACCCAAGTGATCAAATCCTCTCCAATTCCACACAAAGCTTTAGTAACTAGTGAGAGAGATTTGTTGTGTTCTTTTGAGCTCTTGCGCTTGGATTGCTTCTTCCTTTCTCATTTGTTCTTGTGATCAAAACTCAATTGTAACCGAGGCAAGAGACACCAATTGTGTGGTGGTCCTTGCGGGGAAGTTTTTGTTCCCGGTTGATTTGAGAAGAGAAGCTCACTCGGTCCGAGGGACCGTTTGAGAGAGGGAAAGGGTTGAAATAGACCCGGCCTTTGTGGCCTCCTCAACGGGGAGTAGGTTTGCGAGAACCGAACCTCGGTAAAACAAATCCTTGCGTCTCACTTCTTCACTCACTCGCGATTTGTTTTTACGCCCTCTCTCGGACTCGTTTATATTTCTAACGCTAACCCGGCTTGTAGTTGTGATTAACTTTGTAAATTTCAGTTTCGCCCTATTCACCCCTCTCTAGGCGACTTTCAATTGGTATCAGAGCCCGGTGCTTCATTGGAGCCTAACCGCTCGAAGTGATGTCGGGAGATCACGCCAAGAGGGAGATGGAGACCGGCGACAAGCCCACTACAAGCCACGGGGAGACTTCATCGGAAGAGTCCCGCAACAAGAGGAAGGAGAAGAAAGACTCCTCCAACAAAGGGAAGGGGAAGGAAAAGAAATCCTCCTCCCACAAGTCGCATCGGAGAGGTGACAAGCACAAGAGGATGAGGAAAGTAGTCTACTACGAGACCGACTCTTCATCACCATCGACCTCCGGCTCCGACGCGCCGTCCGTCACTTCTAAGCGCCATGAGCGCAAGAAGTATAGTAAGATTCCACTACGCTATCCCCATATTTCAAAGCGTACTCCTTTGCTCTCCGTTCCATTAGGCAAACCACCGGTTTTTTATGGTGAAGATTATAATATGTGGAGTGACAAAATGAGGCATCATCTAACCTCACTCCACACAAGCATATGGAATGTTGTTGAGTTTGGTGTACAGGTACCATCCATAGGGGATGAAGACTACGACTCGGACGAAGTGGCCCAAATCCACCACTTTAACTCCCAAGCCACCACTATACTCCTCGCCTCTCTAAGTCGAGAGGAGTATAATAAGGTGCAAGGGTTAAAGAGTGCGAAGGAAATTTGGGACGTACTCAAGACCGCGCACGAAGGAGATGAGGTGACAAAGATCACCAAGCGGGAGACGATCGAGGGGGAGCTCGGTCGATTCATGCTTCACCAAGGGGAGGATCCACAAGCTATGTACAACCGCTTGAAGACCTTGGTGAACCAAGTGCGCAACCTCGGGAGCGAAAAATGGGATGACCATGAAATGGTCAAGGTTATTCTTAGATCACTCGTTTTTCTTAACCCTACGCAAGTTCAATTAATTCGAGGTGATCCTAGATACAAGCTAATGTCTCCCGAGGAGGTTATAGGAAAATTTGTGAGCTTTGAGCTAATGATTAAAGGCTCAAAGAAAATCATCGAGCAAGGCACCTCCTCAATGCCCGAAGCACAACCAATGGCATTCAAGGCGATGGAGGAGAAGAAGGAGGAGTCTACATCAAGTAGACAACCCATCGACGCCTCCAAGCTCGACAACGAGGAAATGACACTCATCATCAAGAGTTTCCGCCAAATCCTCAAGCAAAGGAGGGGGAAGGATTACAAGCCTCGCTCCAAGAAGGTTTGCTACAAGTGTGGTAAGCCCGGTCACTTTATTGCCAAATGTCCTATTTCTAGTAACAGTGACAGGGGTGACGACAAGAAGGGGAGAAGAAAGGAGAAGAAGAAGTACTACAAGAAAAAGGGTGGCGATGCCCACGTTTGCCGGGAGTGGGACTCGGACGAGAGCTCCACCGACTCCTCCTCCGACGAGGACGCCGCCAACATCGCCGTCACCAAGGGCCTCCTCTTCCCCAACGTCGGCCACAAGTGCCTCATGGCAAAATACGGCAAAAAGAAGAAGGTAAAATCAAGATCCTCCACTAAATATGAAACCTCTAGTGATGAGGATGATGCTAGCAATGAGGAGGATAACTTGCGCATTCTTTTTGCCAACCTAAACATGCAACAAAAAAAAATTAAATGAATTGATTAGTGCTATTCATGAGAAGGATGATCTCTTGGACTCTCAAGAGGACTTCCTTATTAAAGAAAATAAAAAGCATGTTAAGGTTAAAAATGCTTACGCTCTAGAAGTAGAAAAATGTGAAAAACTATCTAGTGAGCTAAGCACTTGCCATGAGACTATTGACAACCTTAGAAATGAGAATGCTAATTTGTTAGCTAAGGTTGATTCAAATGTTTGTGATGTTTCAATTCCTAATCTTAGAAATGATAATAATAATTTGCTTGCTAAGATTGAAGAATTAAACATCTCTCTTGCTAGCCTTAAGATTGAAAATGAAAAATTGCTTGCTAAGGCTAAAGAACTAGATGTTTGCAATGTTACAATTTCCGATCTTAGAGATAAAAATGATATATTGCGTGCTAAGATTGTTGAACTTAATTCTTGCAAACCCTCTACATCTACCATTGAGCATGTTTCTATTTGCACTAGATGTAGAGATATTGATATTGATGCTATTCATGATCATATGGCTTTAATTAAACAACAAAATGATTATATAGCAAAATTAGATGCTAAAATTGCCGAGCATGACTTAGAAAATGAAAAAAATTAAATTTGCTAGAAGCATGCTCTATAATGGGAGACGCCCTGGCATCAAGGATGGCATTGGCTTCCAAAAGAGAGACAATGTCAAAATTAATGCTCCTCCTAAAAGATTGTCTAATTTTGTTAAGGGCAAGGCTCCCATGCCTCAGGATAACGAGGGTTACATTTTGTACCCTGCCGGTTATCCCGAGAGCAAGATTAGGAGAATTCACTCTAGGAAGTCTCACTCTGGCCCTAATCATGCTTTTATGTATAAGGGTGAGACATCTAGTTCTAGGCAACCAACCCGTGCTAAGTTGCCTAAGAAGAAAACTCCTAATGCATCAAATGATCATGACATTTCATTCAAAACTTTTGATGCATTATATGTGCTTACTAACAAATCCGGCAAGGTAGTTGCCAAGTTTGTTGGGGGCAAACACAAGGGCTCCAAGACTTAAGTTTGGGTACCCAAAGTTCTTGTGTCTAATGCCAAAGGACCCAAAATCGTTTGGGTACCTAAAGTCAAGAACTAAAATTGTTTTGTAGGTTTATGCATCCGAGGGCTCAAGTTGGATCATCGATAGCGGGTGCACAAACCACATGACCGGGGAGAAGAAGATGTTCTCCTCCTACGAGAAAAACCAAGATCCCCAACGAGTTATCACATTCGGGGATGGAAATCAAGGTTTGGTCAAAGGTTTGGGTAAAATAGCTATATCTCCTGACCATTCCATTTCTAATGTTTTTCTTGTTGATTCATTAGATTACAATTTGCTTTCCGTATCTCAATTATGTCAAATGGGCTACAACTGTCTATTTACTGACGTAGGTGTCACTGTCTTTAGAAGAAGTGATGATTCAATAGCTTTTAAGGGAGTGTTAGAGGGTCAGCTATACTTGGTAGATTTTGATAGAGCTGAACTCGACACTTGCTTGATTGCTAAGACTAACATGGGTTGGCTCTGGCACCGCCGACTAGCCCATGTTGGAATGAAGAATCTTCATAAGCTTCTAAAGGGAGAGCACATTTTAGGATTAACAAATGTTCATTTTGAGAAAGACAGGATTTGTAGCGCATGCCAAGCCGGGAAGCAAGTTGGTGCTCATCATCCGCATAAGAACATCATGACGACTGACAGGCCACTGGAGCTCCTACACATGGATCTATTTGGCCCGATAGCTTACATAAGCATCGGCGGGAATAAGTACTGTCTAGTTATTGTGGATGATTATTCTCGCTTCACTTGGGTATTCTTTTTGCAGGAAAAATCTCAAACCCAAGAGACCTTAAAGGGATTCTTGAGACGGGCTCAAAATGAGTTCGGCTTAAGAATCAAGAAAATAAGAAGCGACAATGGGACAGAGTTCAAGAATTCACAAATTGAAGGCTTCCTTGAGGAGGAGGGCATCAAGCATGAGTTCTCTTCTCCCTACACCCCACAACAAAATGGTGTAGTGGAGAGGAAGAATCGAACTCTATTGGACATGGCAAGAACCATGCTTAATGAGTACAAGACGCCGGATCAGTTTTGGGCCGAGGCGGTGAATACCGCTTGCTACGCCATCAACCGGTTATATCTACACCGAATCCTCAAGAAGACATCATATGAACTCCTAACCGGTAAAAAGCCCAATATTTCATATTTTAGAGTCTTTGGTAGCAAATGCTTTATTCTTGTTAAAAGAGGTAGAAAATCTAAATTTGCTCCTAAGACTGTAGAAGGCTTTTTACTAGGATATGATTCAAACACAAGGGCATATAGAGTCTTTAACAAGTCCTCAGGACTAGTTGAAGTTTCTTGTGACGTTGTGTTTGATGAAACTAACGGCTCTCAAGTAGAGCAAGTTGATCTTGATGAGTTAGGTGAAGAAGAGGCTCCATGCATCGCACTAAGGAACATGTCCATTGGGGATGTGTGTCCTAAGGAATCCAAAGAGTCTCCAAATGCATAAGATCAACCATCCTCCTCCACGCAAGCATCTCCACCAACTCAAAATGAGGATGAGGCTCAAGTTGATGAAGGAGAAAATCAAAATAATGAGCCACCTCAAGATGACGGCAATGATCAAGGGGGAGATACAAATGATCAGGACAAGGAGGATGAAGAACCAAGACCGCCACACCCAAGAGTCCACCAAGCAATCCAACGAGATCACCCCATCGACACCATCCTCGGCAACATTCATAAGGGGGTAACCACTAGATCTCGTGTTGCACATTTTTGTGAGCATTACTCTTTTGTCTCCTCTATTGAGCCACACAGGGTAGAGGAAGCACTACAAGATTCGGATTGGGTGGTGGCGATGCAAGAGGAGCTCAACAATTTCACTAGAAACGAGGTATGGCATTTAGTTCCACGTCCTAACCAAAATGTTGTAGGAACCAAATGGGTCTTCCGCAACAAGCAAGATGAGCATGGTGTGGTGACAAGGAACAAAGCTCGACTTGTGGCCAAAGGATACTCCCAAGTCGAAGGTTTGGATTTTGGTGAAACCTATGCACCCGTAGCTAGGCTTGAGTCAATTCGCATATTATTAGCCTATGCTACTTACCATGGCTTCAAGCTTTACCAAATGGACATGAAGAGTGCCTTCCTCAATGGACCAATCAAGGAAGAGGTCTATGTTGAGCAACCTCTCGGCTTTGAAGACAATGAGTACCCTAACCATGTCTATAGGCTCTCTAAGGCGCTTTATGGGCTCAAGCAAGCCCCAAGAGCATGGTATGAATGCCTAAGAGATTTCCTTATTACTAATGGCTTCAAAGTCGGAAAAGCTGATCCTACTCTATTCACTAAAACTCTTGACAATGATTTGTTTGTATGCCAAATTTATGTTGATGATATTATATTTGGGTCTACTAACGAATCTACATGTGAAGAATTTAGTAGGATCATGACATAGAAATTCGAGATGTCGATGATGGGGGAGTTGAAGTATTTCTTGGGATTTCAAGTAAAGCAACTCCAAGAGGGCACCTTCATCATCCAAACAAAGTACACTCAAGACATTCTAAACAAGTTTGGAATGAAGGATGCCAAGCCCATCAAGACTCCCATGGGAACCAATGGGCATCTCGACCTCGACACGGAAGGTAAATCCGTCGATCAAAAGGTATACCGGTCGATGATAGGTTCATTACTCTATTTATGTGCATCTCGACCGGACATTATGCTTTCCGTATGCATGTGTGCAAGATTCCAAGCCGACCCTAAGGAATCTCACCTTACGGCCGTAAAACGAATCTTGAGATATTTGGCTTATACTCCTAAGTTTGGGCTTTGGTACCCTTGGGGATCCACATTTGATTTAATTGGTTATTCCAATGCCGATTGGGCAGGGTGCAAGATTAATAGAAAGAGCACATCGGGGACTTGCCAGTTCTTGGGAAGATCCTTGGTGTCTTGGGCTTCAAAGAAGCAAAATTCGGTCGCTCTTTCTACCGCCGAAGCCGAGTACATTGCCGCAGGCCATTGTTGCGTGCAATTGCTTTGGATGAGGCAAACCCTGTGGGACTATGGTTACAAATTAACCAAAGTTCCTCTTCTATGTGATAATGAGAGTGCAATCCGTATGGCGGATAATCCCGTTGAGCATAGCCGCACTAAACACATAGCCATTCGGTATCATTTTCTTAGGGATCATCAACAAATGGGGGATATCGAGATTGCATACATTAATACTAAAGATCAATTAGTCGATATCTTTACCAAGCCATTAGATGAACAAACTTTTACCAAACTTAGGCATGAGCTAAATATTCTTGATTCTAGAAATTTCTTTTGATGTCTTGCTCACATAGCTCATAAATATACCTTTGATCATGTCTCTTTTACATATGCCATGACTAATGTGTTTTCAAGTGAATTTCAAACCAAGTCATAGGTGTATTGAAAGGGAATTGGAGTCTTCGGCGAATACAAGGCTTCCACTCCGCTCCATCAATTCACTCATCCCTCGCCGTCGCCCCAAGCATCTCTCCGTCTTTGGTATAATCTTCACTCATATGTTTTATTTGCCAAAGGGGAGAAAGTAGAAAGGGCCTATATTTCACTCTAAGTATCCGTTTTTGGCGATTCATGCCAAAGGGGGAGAAAGTATTGGCCCAAAGCAAAAGGACCGCACCACCACCTAATTTTTAAAAATAATGATTTTCAATTTTGCAAGTTTCAAATTGGTATCTTATTGTGTTCAAAAAGGGGGAGAAGGAAGGTAGCACTTTCAAAAATTGGTATCTCAAAACCCTCTTGAACACTAAGAGGAAAATTTCATCGAGGGGAAGTTTTGTTTAGTCAAAGGAAAAGCATTTGAAACAGGGGGAGAAAATTTCAAATCTTAAATGCTTATCAAAAATCTTATTCATTTACCTTTGACTATTTGCAAAAGAACTTTGAAAAGGATTTACAAAAAGAATTTGCAAAAACAAAATATGTGGTGCAAACGTGGTCCAAAATGTTAAAAATAAAGAAACAATCCATGCATATCTAGTAAGTAATATTTATTGGCTCAATTCTAAGTAACCTTTGCACTTACATTTTGCAAACTAGTTCAATTATGCACTTCTATACTTGCTTTGGTTTGTGTTGGCATCAATCACCAAAAAGGGGGAGATTGAAAGGGAATTAGGCTTACACCTATTTCCTAATTAATTTTGGTGGTTGAATTGCCCAACACAAATAATTGGACTAACTAGTTTGCTCTAGTTTATAAGTTCTACAGGTGCCAAAGGATCACAAATAGCCAATAAAAAGACCAAGAAAAGGGTTCAACAAAAAGAGCAAGGGGTAACCGAAGGCAGCCCTAGTCTGGCGCACCGGACAGTGTCCGGTGCACCAGGGGACTTGAAGCTAAACTCATCACCTTCGGGAAAACTCAGAGGCGCTCCACTATAATTCACCGGACTGTCCGGTGTACACCGGACAGTGTCCGATGCCCCAAGATCAAGCGACTCTGAACTCGCCAGCTTCGGGAATCCGCTCCGCTATAATTCACCGGACATGTTCGGTGTAACGGCGGAGCAACGGCTAGTCCGCGCCAACGGTCACCTGCAACAGCATTAAATGCGCGCCAGCGCGCGCAGAAGAGCAGAGCACGCGCGGGTGGCACACCGGACAGTCTACAGTACCTGTCAGGTGCACCACCGGACAGCCAGGCGACCCCACACGTCAGAGCTCCAACGGTCGAACCCTAATGGCCGGGTGACGTGGCTGGCGCACCGGACACTGTCCGGTGGCGCACCGGACTGTCTGGTGCGCCATGCGACAGCAGCCTCCACCAATGGCTAGTTTGGTGGTTGGGGCTATAAATACCCCCAACCACCCCACATTCAAGTCATCCAAGTTTTCACACTTCTACACCTTACAAGAGCTCTAGCATTCAATTCTAGACACACCCAAGTGATCAAATCCTCTCCAATTCCACACAAAGCTTTAGTAACTAGTGAGAGAGATTTGTTGTGTTCTTTTGAGCTCTTGCGCTTGGATTGCTTCTTCCTTTCTCATTTGTTCTTGTGATCAAAACTCAATTGTAACCGAGGCAAGAGACACCAATTGTGTGGTGGTCCTTGCGGGGAAGTTTTTGTTCCCGGTTGATTTGAGAAGAGAAGCTCACTCGGTCCGAGGGACCGTTTGAGAGAGGGAAAGGGTTGAAATAGACCCGGCCTTTGTGGCCTCCTCAACGGGGAGTAGGTTTGCGAGAACCGAACCTCGGTAAAACAAATCCTTGCGTCTCACTTCTTCACTCACTCACGATTTGTTTTTACGCCCTCTCTCGGACTCGTTTATATTTCTAACGCTAACCCGGCTTGTAGTTGTGATTAACTTTGTAAATTTCAGTTTCGCCCTATTCACCCCCCTCTAGGCGAATTTCAGATTCAATTGACCTTTGATTCCTCGCATAAGCATGGTATTCTAAATAAAAGCAAATATAAGTAAAAATACAACATTGAAAGAAAAATTAAAACAGAGCAAAACTCACCTTATACGTTATGGCAATAGACACACACTACACCAAAATGCTTAACTTTCTAGGGCCTAAACCATAGGAAGTTAGCGAACACCGTCGAAAGTTAGCCCGTCGGAACATTTTGGTCGGAAGTTAGGTTAACTTCCGAGGGCCCTCTCGGAAGTTAGATAACTTCCTAGAGCCGAGCTTGCCTCTCGGAAGTTAATGGATAACTTCCCAGAGGGCGGCGCCTTCTCAGAAGTTAAAGGATAGCGTCTTCCGGTCCAGAACTCACGCCGTAGGAAGCTAACTTCCGACCGTTTTGGCGCCCTCTAGGAAGTTAAATTGCTAACTTCCTACCGTTTTAATAGTCCTCTAGAAAGGTAGCAGCCTAACTTCCTACCATTTTACTGTTCCTCTAGGAAGTTAAATTGACCAGCACTAAAAATGTAATTTATTTTTGGTAATTCACCACATTGCATACATAACAAATATATTTAACAGCCACAATACCCAACATGTAACATATAACATCTCACATACATAATAACAACATTTCAGCAATATCATCGCATACATAAAGTCACAAAGTTATGGACATAACAATCCACAAAATGTCTCACAAGTCACATCCACCTCGACATAACAATTCACAATAGTCCCACAAGACAAAAAAGTTTCAAGTCTCACAAAACACATCAAATGGAAGCCCACTACTGTCGACCAACATCAGGAAATAGCGAAGAGTGATGCTCGGTACCTCCACTGGCGAAGAGCGCATTGACAAAGTCTAAGCCGTCATCTTGTTGCTGCGCCGGTGAAAGCACCTAGAGGGGGGGTGAATAGGTGATCCTGTGAAAACTTAAAACTTAAGCCACAAAAACTTGTTAAGTGTTAGCACAATAGTTGCCAAGTGGCTAAAGAGAAGTCACAACAAAACACAATACCACAAGAGATCAAGCACAGAGGTGACACAGTGGTTTATCCCGTGGTTCGGCCAAGACCAACGCTTGCCTACTCCACGTTGTGGCGTCCCAACGGACGAGGGTTGCAATCAACCCCTCTCAAGCGGTCCAAAGACCCACTTGAATACCACGGTGTTTTGTTTTTCCTTTCACTATCCCGTTTGCAAGGAATCTCCACAAATTGGAGTCTCTTGCCCTTACAATTATATGATCACAAAGAAACACAGAGTAAGGGAGGGAAGCAACACACACAAATCCACAGCGAAACGCGCACACACACGGCCAAGAATCGAGCTCACAAGAGTATCACAATGTTCTCACTAGAACGGAGCTCGAAACACTTAGAATGACAAACAAATGCGCAGAGACTGAGTGTGGATGATCAAGAATGCTCAAAGGTTGCTTGTGTGTCTCCTCCATGCGCCTAGGGGCTCCTTTTATAGCCCCAAGGCAGCTAGGAGCCGTTGAGAGCAAATCCGGAAGGCCATCCTTGCCTTCTGTCGTCGGGGGCACCGGACAGTCCGGTGCACACCGGACACTGTCCGGTGCCCGATTTGTTTGCATAACTGGCGCTTCCGACCGTTGCAGACCTTTGGAGATCTGGGAGCCGTTGGCGCACCGGACATGTCCGGTGCACACCGGACAGTCCGGTGCCGTCTTCCGACCGTTGGCTCCACCACGTGTCCCGCGCAGATTGCGCGGCCGACCGTTGGCCCGGCCGATCGTTGGCTCACCGGACAGTCCGGTGCACACCGGACAGTCCGGTGAATTTTAGCCATACGCCGTCGGCGAATTCCCGAGAGCGGCCAGTTCGAGCCGAGTCAGCCTGGCGCACCGGACACTGTCCGGTGCACACCGGACACTGTCCGGTGCACACCGGACAGTCCGGTGCTCCAGACCGAGCTGGGTCTTGGCAGCACACAGCCAAGTCTTTTCTCCTCTTCTCTCTTCTTCTTCTTTCTGTTTCTAACACTTAGACAAATATGTTAGTACACAAAACCAATGTACTAAGGCTTAGAAACATACCTTTACTTCATGATTTGCACCTTGTTCATCCATGTACATAAATTCACAATTAAGCACATGTGTTGGCACTCAATCACCAAAATACTTAGAAATGGCCCAAGGGCACATTTCCCTTTCAATCTCCCCCTTTTTGGTGATTTATGCCAACACAACATAAAGCAACTAGAACAAGTGCAAACTCACTTCAAATAAAACTTAAATTTATTTTGAATCAATTTTGGCATATATGGATCATCCTTTGCCACCACTTGGTTTGTTTTTGCAAATCAAACTCAAATCTCTATCTCTAAGCTAAACACACATGTTGAAGCATAAAGAGAGTCATTCCAAAAGAGATTGATCAAAGATTTCAAAAACTCCCCCTTTTTCCCATAATCAATACTTCTCCCCACAAGAAACCAACTTTTGACAAGAGAGACAACATAAGAATTTTGACAAACCAAAAACTCTATTCTACTATTTTCAAAATCTCTCAAGTGGTAGCTGATCCATTTATTGCTTTGGCCTTTATTTTCTCCCCCTTTGGCATCAAGCACCAAAACGGGACCAATTTTGGCCCTTTAACCCCATTGCCTCACCAAAATCTTTAATTAAGAGCAAATGGCAATAAGAGTTCATGAGATGAACTTGGAAATAAGTTACCCTCTCATCGGAGTGCAGTGGAAGTCTTGCATGATCCAAGTCCACCTTTTCCCTTTCAATTCTCCTTTGAGACTAAATCAAACAAACTCAAGCATATGGTTAGTCTCAAGGGATCAAGTTGTAACACATCTCCCCCTAAACATGTGCATCACATTGCAACGGACTTGTGAGGTCCAGGGAGTGTTTGTACAACTTGAGCACCATAATAAGCAACAAAATGCAAAAAGGAATATGATCAAAAGCATGAATACATGTATGCTATAATTCAATCCAAGTTCCGCGAATCTAAGACATTTAGCTCACTACGCAGCCTGCAAAAGGTCTTCTCATCTAAAGGCTTGGTGAAGATATCGGCTAGCTGGTTCTCGGTGCTAACATAAAACACTTCGATATCTCCCTTTTGCTGGTGGTCTCTCAAAAAGTGATGCCGGATGTCAATGTGCTTTGTGCGGCTGTGCTCAACAGGATTTTCCGCTATTCGGATAGCACTCTCATTATCACATAGGAGTGGGACTTTGCTCAGATTGTAGCCAAAGTCCCTGAGGGTTTGCCTCATCCAAAGTAGTTGCGCGCAACACTGACCTGCGGCAACGTACTCGGCCTCAGCAGTGGATAGGGCAACGAAGGTTTGTTTCTTAGAGTTCCATGACACCAGGGACCTTCCTAAGAATTGGCACGTCCCTGATGTACTCTTCCTATCGACCTTACATCCAGCATAGTCGGAATCTGAGTACCCAATCAAGTCAAAGTTAGACCCCTTTGGATACCAGATCCCGAAGCAAGGCGTAGCGACTAAATATCTAAGAATTCGCTTCACCGCCACCAAGTGACATTCCTTAGGATCGGATTGAAATCTAGCACACATGCATATGCTAAGCATAATATCCGGTCTACTAGCACATAAATAAAGTAAAGACCCTATCATTGACCGGTATGCTTTTTGATCAACGGACTTACCTCCTTTGTTGAGGTCGGTGTGTCCGTCGGTTCCCATCGGAGTCTTTGCGGGCTTGGCGTCCTTCATCCCAAACCGCTTTAGCAGATCTTGCGTGTACTTCGTTTGGGAGATGAAGGTGCCGTCCTTGAGTTGCTTCACTTGGAACCCAAGGAAGTAGTTCAACTCGCCCATCATCGACATCTCGAATTTCTGCGTCATCACCCTGCTAAACTCTTCACAAGACTTTTGATTAGTAGAACCAAATATTATGTCATCGACATAAATTTGGCATACAAACAAATCACCATCACATGTCTTTGTAAAAAGAGTTGGATCGGCTTTCCCAACCTTGAAAGCATTAGCAAGTAAGAAATCTCTAAGGCGTTCATACCATGCTCTTGGGGCTTGTTTAAGTCCATAGAGCGCCTTATAGAGCTTACACATGTGGTCGGGGTACCGCTCATCCTCGAAGCCAGGGGGTTGCTCCACGTACACCTCCTCCTTTATTGGTCCGTTGAGGAAAGCGCTCTTCACATCCATTTGGTACAACCTGAAAGAATGGTGAGCGGCATATGCTAGCAAGATACGAATGGACTCTAGCCTAGCCACAGGAGCAAAAGTCTCCTCAAAGTCCAAACCTGCGACTTGGGCATAACCTTTTGCCACAAGTCGAGCCTTGTTCCTTGTCACCACTCCGTGCTCGTCTTGTTTGTTGCGGAACACCCACTTGGTTCCCACAACATTTTGCTTGGGACGAGGTACCAGCGTCCAAACTTCATTGCGCTTGAAGTTGTTAAGTTCCTCCTGCATGGCCAACACCCAATCCGGATCTAGCAAGGCCTCCTCTACCCTGAAAGGCTCAATAGAGGAGACAAAAGAGTAATGTTCACAAAAATTAACTAGTCGAGACCGAGTAGTTACTCCCTTGCTAATGTCACCCAGAATTTGGTCGACGGGATGATCCCTTTGAATCATCGCTCGAACTTGGGTTGGAGGTGCCGGTTGCGCTTCTTCCTCCATTACATGATCATCTTGTGCTCCCCCTTGATCACACGCCTCCTTTTGATGAACCTGTTCATCGTCTTGAGTTGGGGGATGCACCGTCGTTGAGGAAGAAGGTTGATCTCGTTCATCTTGTTCCTGTGGCCGAACGACTCCAATCGCCATGGTTCTTATAGCGGCCGTCGGAACATCTTCTTCATCTACATCATCACAATCAACAACTTGCTCTCTTGGAGAGCCATTAGTCTCATCAAATACAACGTCGCTAGAGACTTCAACCAAACCCGATGATTTGTTGAAGACCCTATACGCCTTTGTATTTGAATCATAACCTAATAAAAACCCTTCTACAGCTTTGGGAGCAAACTTAGAATTTCTACCCTTCTTCACTAGAATGTAGCATTTGCTCCCAAATACACGAAAGTACGATACATTGGGTTTGTTACCGGTTAGTAGCTCATACGAAGTCTTCTTGAGGAGTCGATGAAGATAGACCCTGTTGATGGCGTGGCAAGCCGTGTTCACAGCTTCCGACCAAAAGCACTCGGGGGTCTTGAACTCTCCAAGCATCGTCCTCGCCATATCGATTAGCGTCGTGTTCTTCCTCTCTACCACACCATTTTGCTGTGGTGTGTAGGGAGCGGAGAACTCGTGCTTGATCCCTTCCTCCTCAAGAAACTCCTCCACTTGAAGGTTCTTGAACTCGGACCCGTTGTCGCTCCTTATCTTCTTCACCTTGAGCTCAAACTCATTTTGAGCTCTCCTGAGGAAGCGCTTGAGGGTCCCTTGAGTTTCAGACTTATCCTGCAAAAAGAACACCCAAGTGAAGCGGGAAAAGTCATCAACAATAACTAAACCATACTTACTTCCTCCTATGCTTAGATAGGCGACGGGTCCGAAGAGGTCCATATGCAGCAGCTCCAGAGGTCTTGATGTGGTCATCACATTCTTGCTGTGATGTGCTCCTCCCACTTGTCTACCTGCTTGACAAGTTGCACAAGGTCTATCTTTTTCGAAATAAACATTTGTTAGACCTATCACGTGTTCTCCCTTTAGAAGCTTGTGGAGGTTCTTCATCCCCACATGTGCTAAGCGGCGATGCCACAGCCAGCCCATGCAAGTCTTAGCCATTAAGCATGCATCTAGACCGGCCTCTTCTTTTGCAAAATCAACTAAGTAAAGCTTGCCGTCTAGTACACCCTTAAAAGCTAGTGAACCATCACATCTTCTAAAGACAGACACATCTACATTAGTAAAAAGGCAATTGTATCCCATGTTGCATAGTTGACTAACAGATAGCAAATTGTAACCAAGAGACTCAACTAAAAACACATTTGAAATTGAGTGCTCATTAGAAATTGCAATTTTACCTAACCCTTTTACCTTGCCTTGATTCCCATCACCGAATATAATTGAATCTTGGGAATCCTTATTTTTGACGTAGGAGGTGAACATCTTCTTCTCCCCCGTCATATGGTTTGTGCATCCGCTGTCGATAATCCAGCTTGAACCCCCGGATGCATAAACCTGCAAGGCAAATTTAGGCTTGGGTCTTAGGTACCCAACTCATGTTGGGTCCTGCAAGGTTAGCACAAATGTCCTTAGGGACCCAGATGCAAGTTTTATCTCCCTTGCATCTTGCCCCTAACTTCCTAGCAATTACCTTCTTACCCTTTCTACAAATAGCAAAGGAAGTGTTTAAAGCACAATAAATTATAGAAGGTTCATTCACTACTTTCCTAGGAGCATGAATAACATTCTTTCTAGGCACATGAGCAATATTTCTCCTAGGCATATGTACAACTTTTCTCCTACACATATCTCTATCATGCTTATAGGAGGAACTAGAAGCAAACATGGCATGAGAATCATAAACATGTAAATCAAAATCATTATAAGCATTTCTAGCATGTCTCCTATCATGGTATAAGAAAGCATGGTTCTTTTTAGCACTACTAGCCATAGGGGCCTTCCCTTTCTCCTTGACGAAGATGGGAGCCTTATGGCTTGTTAAGTTCTTGGCCTCTCTCTTGAAGCCAAGACCATCCTTAATTGAGGGGTGTCTACCAACCGTGTAGGCATCCCTTGCAAATTTTATTTTATCAACTTCATTCTTGCTAGTCTTAAGTTGGGCATTAAGACTAGCCAATTCCTCATTTAATTTGGAAATTAAAACTAGGTGTTCACTACAGGCATCAACATCGAAATCCTTACACCTAGTGCAAATCTTAACATGTTCTACACAAGAATTAGATTTATTTGCTACTTCTAACTTGGCATTTAAATCATTGTTAACACCTTGTAAAGTAGAAATGGTTTCATGACAAGTAGATAGTTCATAAGAAAGCATTTCATTTCTTTTCACTTCTAAAGCATATGATTTTTGTGCCTCTACAAATTTATCATGTTCATCATACAATAAATCCTCTTGCTTTTCTAAAAGCCTATCCTTTTCATTCAATGCATCAATCAATTCATTGATTTTATCTATCTTAGATCTATCTAAGCCTTTGAACAAGCATGAATAATCTATGTCATCATCATCACTAGACTCATTATCACTAGACGAAGCATAAGTGGAGTCTTGAGTACTCACCTTCTTCTCCCTTGCCATAAGGCATGTGAGACGCTCGCTGGGGAAGAGGGAAGACTTGTTGAAGGCAGTGGCAGCGAGTCCTTCATTGTCGGAGTCGGAGGAGGAGCAATCCGAGTCCCACTCCTTTCCTAGATGCGCCTCGCCCTTTGCCTTCTTGTATTGCTTCTTCTTCTCTCTTTTGTTCCCCTTTTCCTGGTCACTTTCATTATCGGGACAGTTAGCGATAAAATGACCAAGCTTACCGCACTTGAAGCATGAGCGCTTCCCCTTTGTCTTGGTCTTGCTTGGCTGCCCCTTGCGACCATTTAGCGCCGTCTTGAATCTCTTGATGATGAGAGCCATCTCTTCATCATTGAGTCCGGCCGCCTCAATCTGTGCCACCTTGCTGGGTAGCGCCTCCTTGCTTCGTGTTGCCTTGAGAGCAAGGGGTTGCGGCTCGTTGATCGGACCATTCAAGGCGTCGTCCACATACCTCGCCTCCTTGATCATCATTCGCCCGCTAACAAATTTCCCAAGAACTTCTTCGGGCGACATCTTGGTGTACCTGGGATTTTCACGTATATTGTTCACCAAATGTGGATCAAGAACGGTAAATGACCTGAGCATTAGGCGGACGACGTCGTGGTCCGTCCATCGTGTGCTTCCGTAGCTCCTTATCTTGTTGATAAGGGTCTTGAGCCGGTTGTATGTTTGCGTCGGCTCCTCGCCCCTTATCATTGCGAACCGTCCAAGCTCACCCTCCACCAACTCCATCTTGGTGAGTAAGGTGACGTCGTTCCCCTCATGAGAAATCTTGAGGGTGTCCCAGATTTGCTTAGCGTTATCCAAGCCGCTCACTTTATGGTATTCATCCCTGCACAAGGAAGCTAGAAGAACAGTAGTAGCTTGTGCATTTTTATGAATTTGTTCATTAATGAACATGGGACTATCCGAACTATCAAAGTGCATTCCACTCTCTACAATCTCCCATATACTAGGATGGAGAGAGAATAGGTGACTACGCATTTTGTGGCTCCAAAATCCGTAGTCTTCTCCATCAAAGTGTGGGGGCTTGCCGAGTGGAATGGAGAGCAAATGTGAATGTGAACTTTGCGGAATACGAGAGTAATCAAAAGAAAAGTTCGAATTAACCGGTTTCCTTCTCTCGTAGTCGTTGTGGTCCTCGTCCTTTTGGGAAGAAGTAGACTCGTCGCTGTCGTAGTAGACGATCTCCTTGATGCGCCTTGTCTTCTTCTTCTTCCCTTCCTTCCGTCTTTGGCCCGAGCCGGAGTCGGTAGGCTTATCGTCCTTCGGCTCGTTGATGAAGGATTCCTTCTCTTTGTCATTGATCACAATACCCTTCCCCTTAGGATCCATCTCTTCGGGCGGTTAGTCCCTTTGTGAAGAGAACGGCTCTGATACCAATTGAAAGCACCTAGAGGGGGGGGGGTGAATAGGTGATTCTGTGAAAACTTAAAACTTAAGCCACAAAAACTTGTTAAGTGTTAGCACAATAGTTGCCAAGTGGCTAAAGAGAAGTCACAACAAAACACAATACCACAAGAGATCAAGCACAGAGGTGACACAGTGGTTTATCCCGTGGTTCGGCCAAGACCAACGCTTGCCTACTCCACGTTGTGGCGTCCCAACGGACGAGGGTTGCAATCAACCCCTCTCAAGCGGTCCAAAGACCCACTTGAATACCACGGTGTTTTGTTTTTCCTTTCACTATCCCGTTTGCAAGGAATCTCCACAAATTGGAGTCTCTTGCCCTTACAATTATATGATCACAAAGAAACACAGAGTAAGGGAGGGAAGCAACACACACAAATCCACAGCGAAACGCGCACACACACGGCCAAGAATCGAGCTCACAAGAGTATCACAATGTTCTCACTAGAACGGAGCTCGAAACACTTAGAATGACAAACAAATGCGCAGAGACTGAGTGTGGATGATCAAGAATGCTCAAAGGTTGCTTGTGTGTCTCCTCCATGCGCCTAGGGGCTCCTTTTATAGCCCCAAGGCAGCTAGGAGCCGTTGAGAGCAAATCCGGAAGGCCATCCTTGCCTTCTGTCGTCGGGGGCACCGGACAGTCCGGTGCACACCGGACACTGTCCGGTGCCCGATTTGTTTCCATAACTGGCGCTTCCGACCGTTGCAGACCTTTGGAGATCTGGGAGCCGTTGGCGCACCGGACATGTCCGGTGCACACCGGACAGTCCGGTGTCGTCTTCCGACCGTTGGCTCCGCCACGTGTCCCGCGCAGATTGCGCGGCCGACCGTTGGCCCGGCCGACCGTTGGCTCACCGGACAGTCCGGTGCACACCGGACAGTCCGGTGCACACCGGACAGTCCGGTGAATTTTAGCCGTACGCCATCGGCGAATTCCCGAGAGCGGCCAGTTCGAGCCGAGTCAGCCTGGCGCACCGGACACTGTCCGGTGCACACCGGACAGTCCGGTGCTCCAGACCGAGCTGGGTCTTGGCAGCACACAGCCAAGTCTTTTCTCCTCTTCTCTCTTCTTCTTCTTTCTGTTTCTAACACTTAGACAAATATGTTAGTACACAAAACCAATGTACTAAGGCTTAGAAACATACCTTTACTTCATGATTTGCACCTTGTTCATCCATGTACATAAATTCACAATTAAGCACATGTGTTGGCACTCAATCACCAAAATACTTAGAAATGGCCCAAGGGCACATTTCCCTTTCAGCCGGCAAGGTAGCTGGAGGAGTCTCATATACCTATACAAATGACATTCATGGAGTTACACCGTAATATAACAAGTAAATTATGATAAATTTGCATACCTGATGTTCGGTAGGTGGAGGTGGAGGTGAAGGCCAAGGAAAATGTATGGGAGGTGGAGGTGGGGGCCATCGGAACCTGTATCCCTTGGGCTTGTGTTAGTTGCTACCAAATTGCCGAACACATTAATGTCAGTGTTTTAAATCAATACATAACTTAAAATGAAAGATCTTTTTGAACTTACTTGTATCAGTGCTTGCTGTTGTTGAAACTGAGTAGCATAGTATTCTTGTTGCACAGCATGTTGCCTCAAGTATTCCTCCTGAACCCTTTGCCGCTCCTGATGTTGCCTAAGCTCTTCTCGTAGTCGCTCAACTTCTGCAGTATCCTGAGTAGAGCGATGGGAGCTACGAGCAGCAGACCTCGACGAACCTCCCCTCTGAACCGTCACCTGGCTCGAGTCGATGACGTTATCGAACATCGAGTACCTTCAAACAAGTAACATCACGACAGATTCAAAATAAATCTATTGTACTTAAACTGATGAAACAAGATAAGGTATGTAGAGTCCACACCTTCCATGGGGTTTTCCACCACTTGCATACACAGCCTGAGGATCAATAGGTGCGGTCCTCCAGTCATAGTCAAATCCATGCTGACTAGACATCGCCTCACCATATGCAGCCTCCATACAAAAGAACAATGCAATCTTACATCACTGGGCACATACAAAAATTCATATGAACAAAATCTACCAAGTATTTCAAAACACTCACCAGACGATCTGTTGCCTTTTGGCTACAGAACACATCTGGGTTTGCAGGATTTGGTCCTTTGTGCCCCCTCAGGTATATTTGAACATCACTGGGCACTACACCACTGCTAGCTTCCTGTACGTACATTTGACAAACATTATAATCAAAAATGACATCAAGTCATATACAATCAACAAAAAATGAAATAAATTGCACTTACCATTCGTTTTGCCAAACGAAAGTGATCATCACCTCCATACTTGTGATACGACTCGGTTCCATGATTGGAACTTTATCATATAGACTTTGCCTTGAAATTATCCGAAGCCCAATAACAGCATAAGGCACGCTAAGCAGCATCATTGGTGGCTATCCATGGAATCGAATGCTACGGAAACACAATTCATTTACAAGTAACTGTAACATATACAAGGAACAAAAATTTTTCCAACATAAGCAAAAACATCAATTACCTGAAGAAAAATCTTGCTCAGTCATAGAAAGTCCATAGTGTGACGCCTCGCTCTTACTGGCTGCACGTCGTCCTTCACTACTCAGCATAGCTTGATTAATCACCTGGATTCGAACATAGTACATCATATCCGCAACAACATCTGTCGCGTTCCTATGGAAGACGAAGTGTGCATGCTCGGTATGAGTATCTCCATCAGGCAACTTATAATGTTTCTGAAAAAAGAAACATAGTCAAGAATCCATAATATGAATCAATCATTGAGCTGATAACTTGGCAGAAGATAGATAAACATACCCAGAAGTCGTGCCAAACTGCACCTTGCGCATTCCCATGTTGCGCGTTAACCGCAAGGCCGTATTGATCCCATCTTGTGACAGGGACCTCAATACCATCCTCAATCACCAATCCAGACCATCTCATATGACAGATATTGCCCAACACTTTATTTACTTGCCTTACACGATCTTTGCCGGTGAAACTACTATCCACCCAAGCCCTAACAACACAAGCACAATTGTCAAATTCAAAAAATAATTGTTTATCCTCAATGTGTAAGACATAAGAACAAAGCAAAGATGCTCTTACCCATCTCCAGTCGATATTATCTCAACCTTGTTAACTGGTTCTTTAGGAGGGGGACCCAACTAGTCTTCCGCGGCTTTCGGACCCATGAAGACCCTCCAACTCCCCCGCTTCCAGAACCTCCTCCTGACACACCAGCTTCCCCTTCCCTTGACCCACTAGCTGCCCCAACTCCCGACCCTCCATCTCCTGGCCACCCACTTGCATCTTGGGCCATTCATCCCACCCTGTCTCTGCCTCCCTACCCTAGACATCCTCAACATCTTCCACTTGTCTCCACTCCTCTGTCTCTACCTCATCTTTAGGCTCATCCTACAGAACAAAATTAATAATTTAGTTATTCGAACTCATACAAATATTACATTACAAAACAAATATATTGGTTACCTCATTCCTCCGTACGCCGACTGTCTGACCCTGCAACTCTGGAACATGCTCCAACAACGCTCTACGCCTGCTCGAGCTTAAACTAGTGCCCTGGAACACTAAGTCCTCCTTTCTCCCAAAAATGGAGGCTCTCCTCGCTAGTCCCTTAGCGAGCTGCTTGACCTTTTTAGACATCCTGTTATTAAAACAAAATCAAATTAGTAAATGAGCATAATGTAAATGAACATAATGTATTGAAATGAACATAATGTAAATGAACATAAATTAACATAATGTATTGAAATGAACAATAAATATATAATTACTTTTTAGTCGTATTCAAAATCAAGATCAAATTGTTTTCTTCGATTCGATGTTTTCTTCTTTGACTTCCGTTTCCGTTTTTTAGGACTTACTACATCTTCAGGATCTCCCACTAATGATTCTGGCAAAACCTCAGTATCTACATTAAAATTGGCCAGAAGTTCATTTTCTTGGTAAATTTCTTCAACTTCCGCCTCGAACCATTCACCCTTTGTGTGTAACTATTCACGAGGATTAACTTTGTACACTACCCATGTGGCTTTCAGCTTTCTAGATGGATACGGTATGTAGTACACCTGGTCAACTTGGTGAGCAAGAACAAATTTGCTACATGCACTTGTTTTGAGCTCATGTTTGACTTCTACCATGCCAAATTGGTTTTGTACAGTCCCTTGATTGGGATCAAACCAATCACATTTGAAAAACACCACCTTAAGATTTTTGCTCCCAGCGAAGTCGTACTCGAGTATGTCATTAATAACTCCATAATAATTCATCTCTCTTCCATGATCATCGACTGCCCTGCATACAACTCCAGTATTTTTTGTCGCCGCAAATGGACGAGTATATTCAAATTTGGTCGAACGAAAACAAAACCCCTTAATGTCGTAACGACCATAGCTTCTGACTTTTACGATTGCGTAAGACATCTGAAGCAAGTCCTCGTCTAAATTTGGAATTTTGTCACACTGCCAATCAGATGGTGAAATTAGATTTCTAAAACAAAATATATAAAGTAGAACAAGAGTGTTAGGTTATTTACATAAGCTCAAAACCAATTAATGAAATTGGCTTCCCATGTCTTCCTCGAAGCGCGTTTTCATACTGCCTCGAGGACAATTTCTCATTAAGTTGTGATTGGAATTCTCTGTTACAACAAGTAAACAAATGAGGTGCGGAACACGATTACTACATAGAGTCATCTTAATTGTAATATAGAGTCATCTTACTTGAAATATTGAGTCATTTCATCCATATTTTCATACATATAGAGCAAAGCGTCCAACTTTTCTTCGCGCTCAGGATGATATTCTGTGGATGCACCGACAGTCTTGCCCTCAATCTAAAAAATTTGGAGATTGCTGCGGGTCCCTACTTTGTCATCATGATACCTCAATGTAGGGGCATTGATATTGTGCTCGTCTGCAAAGTATACACTCATGAAGGCTGCTACCTCTTTATATTTGAATTCTTCAGCTATACACCCTTCAACTCTTCCTTTGTTACCAACCATTGAACTAAGCTTCTTTAATGCCCTTTCAATATGGTACATCCACCTGTATTGCACAAGACCACCAACCTTAGCTTCATATGGAAGGTGGACAAGTAGATGTTGCATTGGATTGAAGAATCCTAGGGAGAATATTTTTTCCAACTTGCATATAAGAACAGGAATTTCTGTCTCCAACTTCTCCATCACATCTTTGTTTATTTCTTTAGCACAAAGTTGCCTATAAAAGTAGCTTAACTCAGCTAACGCCTTCCAGATACTGACTTTCAAGTACCAATGGAACATTATAGGGAGGAGCCTTTCCATCATTATATGATAATCATGGTTCTTCAATCCAGTTATTTTATTTGTCTTCAAGTTCACAGCTCCCCTAAACCCGGCCGCATAACCATCTAGGAATTTCAATTTTTTTAACCATTCCATTACTTCTTTCTTCTGTTTAGGTTTTAGACAAAATTGAGCATGTGGCTTTTTTCCATTTTCGTCGAGTTTCTGGGTTGGTCGGTTATAAAGTTTTGCTAAGTCCTTTCTGGCCTTTATATTGTATTTTGTTTTGTCACCTAGATTCATGCAAGTACTTAGAATGCTTTCACCAACATTACGTTCCTGATGCATGACGTCAATGTTATGCATCAGAATCAATGCCTTAACATAAGGGAGTTCCCATAAACCACATTTATGTGTCCAGTTATGCTTGGTTCCAAAACCTATGTATCCATCACCACTTTCATTCTCTTTCAAATTATTAAGCATAGCCTCAATCTCTATTTCGCTCAGACGCCTGGGCGGTCCCTTTGTCATGATAGTGCCCTTCTTAAAGGTGTTAACCTCGAACTTATACGGGTGTTTTTGGGGCAAGAAGCATCTATGGCAGTCAAAGTAACAGATCTTTCCTCGAAACTCAAGGCGGAAACAATTTGTATCCTTGCCACATATTGGACATGTCAGAGTTCCATGACAGCTCCATCCAGCAAATAAACTGTATGCCATGAAATCATGAATGGACCACAAATACGCAACTCAAAGTGTGAATATCTCGTTTTTGTAGCAATCGTATGCTTCGACTCCTTTCCATAACTTTTTGAGATCATCGATCAAGGGTTGCATCATCACATTCAGCCCTTTCCCAGGATGGTCTGGACCAGGAATAATTAGGGAAAGAAACATGTAATCTTATTTCATGCACAGAAGAGGTGGAAGGTTGTATGGAATAACAAATACAGGCCAACAAGAATATGATGCCGCATTCGTATTGAAAGGTGTGAAACCATCTGTCGCCAACCCAATTCGAATATTTCTCGCTTCACTAGCAAATTCTGGATCAAAGTCATCTAGAGCCTTCCACGCATCACTGTCAGACGGGTGCGTCATCACATGAGTGTCCTCTCGTTCACGTTCTTTATGCCATCTCATGTGCCTAGCTGTGTTCCTCGAAAGAAACAAACGCTTAACACGAGGTGCAAGAGGCATATAACGAAGTTGCTTTTGGGCTACAGTTGATGTGACCATTTCACCATCATCGTTTTTAACCTCTACATATCTCGACTTGCCACACTTTAGACACTTACTATCATTCTCATGTTCCTTCCAGAACAACATACAATTATCTGGACAGACATCGATTTTCTGATAGTCCATACCTAGACCAGAGAGCAGTTTCCTGCATTGATACACGTCTTTCGGCATCTTGTGATTTGGTGGAAACACTTCGCTGATTAAGCTCAAGAGCTCGTTGTAACAATTGTTCGTGAACACGAACTTAGACTTAATAGCCATAAGTCGAGTCACGAAAGCAAGGATAGAAACCGTTGTGTGTTCGTGCAACGACTCTTCTGCAGCCTTAAGAAGGTCGAAGAACTTTTTAACCTCCGGAGGAGGCAGCTCCTCAGGATTTGGTAGAAACCCTAAATCAGGATCCCCCTTAAATCTTCAAGCATCTCATCCATTCTATCGTATTTCACATCGTCATTGTTGTGGGCTTCCGATGCATTTTCACGGGGAAACTCCTCGTCGTGATACACCCAGACTTCATAGTCAGGCATGTAGCCATATTTGCAAAGGTGTCCCGACAGAGTTCTCTTGTCCTGACATCTATAAATACGACACATACTACATGGACATCGCACATCTGTGCCAGTTCTTGATAAAGTAAAAACACGAGCAATAAAATCCTCTGTCTTTCTTATCCACTCTGCTGAGGGATCATTCATACGCCAACCTTCATACATCCATCGACGGTCCTCACTCACCATATTTGATGCTAAAACAGTAGAACATGTGATTCACCCATAAGAGACCGCTATAGCAACGATTTATGACACATAAGTTCCACAACATTACAACAATTTTGCAAAAATATTACTAATCTGTAACAAACAAGATGCTAACATAATTAAATTATATGCACCAGTTAGCTTCTTAAGTTGATTAGTCTAATTGACATAACTTCCGACGATTTAAAATCAGTTAACTCTCAGAAGTTAGTATATTTAATAAAAATAAAATACAAACACTTGGAAGTTACCTGAAGCGACGAAACGGTGATGCGGCGGCGTTGGGGCAACGGCGCTGCGTAAGGCGCTCGGGGTCTGAACGAGCTGTGTTGGAGCGAGGCCGGACGAGCCGGAGAGGACGGGCGGCGGTGACTGGCGAAGTCGGGCCGGGCGAGCAGTGGGCGGGGCGGACCGGCGATGGCTGCCACGCGTGCCGCGGCGGTTGGCGGAGCCGGGCGGGTGAGCAGGAGACGACAGGAGGCCGGGCGAGTAGCCGGTGGCGACGGGGCGGCCGAGCAGCCGGCGGTGGCGTGGCTGGCGAGCAGCAGGCGGGCGCAGGGCGCGCGAGCAGCCGGCGGAGGCGGGCCGGTCCGACGAGCGGCGGGGTAGTCCGGCGAGCGTCGGTGCGGATCGACGAGCAGCGGGGGCGGACCGACGGTGCTGGCTGTTAGCCTACAATGGAAACTGGGCAACGGACAGAGACAGGCGCACGCGCCGTTAGCCTACAAAGGCTAACTTCCGAGAGGCCAACGGCAAGCCGTCGGAAGTTAAGGCAACTTTCGAGAGGCCCTAGGCAAGCCGTCGGAAGTTAAGGCAACTTCCAAGAGGTCCTAGTCGTCTCTCGGAAATTATTTATGTCCTACGGTTTTGAAAAAAAAAACTCGTAGGAAGTTAGGGCCTCTCGAAAATTGCTTATTTTGGTGTAGTGACATTAGCTTGCTTAAGAGTCGACTTCTCATAAAGCTCTGCCTGTGCCTTCGGAACTGCAAAAAAATGTCATCAATGCACTTGGACAACTTTAACATCGAAGGCTTTGGTAGCAACTGAAGTTTGTCTAACCCAATACTAATAAATTTAAAAGCATCCAAAGATATACAACTTCATCCTGATAGAAGTGTAGGCACCATTGGTACGCATCAACCTTAACCTCCATAGTTACTTTGGTGCGAGAGTATCTGTAGAGATCTCCGCATGAGTAGAGGGCTCCTTCATCACCTCCTTCATTTTACCAACATCTACAGTGCTCTCCTTTTACCAACCTCTACTCATGAGTCGACTTCGCATGAGTAGATACTTCATCTAACACAAAAAATAGCAGTCACCAAAAGTTACACCTTCACCAAGATGCTAGATACTAGACCATCAGTGCTAATATCAGTAGTACTTTTATTCGAACGTGCAACTCTTTCCTCTTTGGTCTCCTCATCAAAAACATCATCATCATCAAATTTCATAGTAACAAATATGGTGCCTTTACATAATTTAGCCTTCCCTAAGCGCTTGTTTAGGACCAAGTGGAGCTGAGGGGATTCACGGGGGCTAGCTAGAATCCCTTACAAGGGGCTTCAACGGTGGGCACCTCAGCTTGCACATCCCACATCAGCTCAAGTCTCAACAAACATTTCACTTTACTGCGAAGCCATATCCTCGCCCTTCTGCGAGACACCAAATCTTGCGAAGGTATGTCACCACTTCGCCCTCTTCCAAAGATTGAAGCGTCAAGGGCCGCGTAACCTCAAAGTCAAGGGCCGCATAACCTTAAGTCATGAGACTTACATTGCTTCGATCAAAACTTCTTTAGGCCTTTGGATAGTCTCGTATTCATCTGGATCCATAATCCACAATTCCACATATATTAAGGTGGATTGAGGTATAGATACCAATTTCGATAGAAAATTCTAAAATTCAATTTTGTTTCTGAAAAAAAAACGAAATCAGATTTTAGAATACCGAAAAATTCCGAAACCGGCCGACATTCACTGACAGCAAGGACCCTTCCGATGCTGGGGAGAAAGCAGAACAGGACGAGCCCAGAGTTCCCAGGAACAGCCGATTCTACAATTTCTTCAGTGACAGCAGTGCCCGTTTTGATGCTCCGGAGTCCGGAGGAAGCAGAACAGGAGCCGAGAGATCAAAGGGACACCCAGTAAAATGCACTGTTAGTACTAGGGTTAATCTGGCAGGAAGCTGAGTGCAGCACCAATTTCTCCTGTAAAAGAAGACAATTACGAGGTTACGATTGAACAAGTCGGACAGCTTTCATGACATCAGGAACCATCAGTTCTTTGTGGCACGATGGATGATTTCATATATTAGAATAACAGGGAATACTGGAAAAGCAAACATACACAGGAAGCAGAGAGCTCCCTGATTTGGCCTTTGAAGGGCACAAGAACAGATCTGACGGATCACATAACAGACATACAAATACACACGTCTCAAGAACACGTGGAAACTACACTAACATTTGACGACTTTTGATAATTCCGAGCAACTATTTCAGCCTTCAACATGGCCTCCCAGCTAGCTCAGATTTCTTGCGTGGGTGCAGGCAAAGACCAAGCTCATTTGCTCTGACCTGTCTGCTCTATGGTTCTTGGAGCTGCACGCAGATGGACATGGTTCAGAATCATACAATAAATATTATAGCTAAATTAAACAGTGCACCAAATTTCAAAGTAAAGGATCGAATGCGATAGTCTGTGGGTCTTAGTTGCAGACAAGAAGGAAAGGCACCATCCAAAAATCAAGTTTCAGATTCGAGCAGCAAAACAGCAACTGTTTCTTCCAACCAATATTTTAGCCATCTTATTATTCCCTTAGGTTTGTGTTCTGTTATCAGTCACGAGAAATGGTCTATGCATGTAAGCTACAATCCGTTAACAGCCAGGATAGAGTTGCAGCTAATGCTTCAATACTTTGCCTAACTTATTTACAAAGGGCAGGCAAGACAACCTTATGCAAACAATGAGAAACATACCCTCTGCATAGTATAAGTTAACAGCAAATATTAGTGCTTGGGAATTAATAAATTCATATCCTGCGAGGCTGTATCATATGCACAGAATAGATGCAGAATTTCTAGATCTATTGTTACACATGGTACATACCTATTCCAACAGCATCAGAGCCCCTCATGATTTTGAGCTTCCGACAGATAGAGGTAAAATAACTGAAAAGGAACAAATAAGATCAGCACTTGCATCTTGAGTGGTAACTTGTACAGATATAAAACTGATACGGGGTAATCAGTTTACCGAATTGTATATGAAACTTATACGGGGTAATCTGTTTACCGAATTATATAACAAACGCGTTTAGTACCTGCACCACAAGTACATTTTACATTTTGTTTCTTTCGGGGTAATCAGTTTACTGAATTATATAACAAATATGTTTAATAATACCTGCGCCACAAGTACATTTTTTTTTCTTTTCATACTTCTGTTATTTGCATGTCACCATAGCTGGTTGACAAAAATTCAACACTATTGAGATAGTGAGCTAAGGTAATGAGGTAATGCATTCACAAAGGGGAAAATAATGCATATGATATTCTTTTCATAATCATGTAATATCTTCTTAATAACTGCTGATAAAAAAAACAACAGATGAACCAAACAACATCCAACTATATTCTACACTCACAACATTAAAAGTAATATATGACATTGTAAGGTACTTACTCCCAGGGAAGATCACCGACAAGCATCCAGTCTGCATCCTTATCCTCATATGTAAGTACATACTCCTGATCTTTGAGGGCATCCACCTTCGAGCCATTAGTCAGCCTGTCTTTGCTCGATGATTTATGCAGGCCACTTTGACCTTTAAAATCACAGGGTAAATAAATATTCTTGTGAGAAAAATGTCATACTATGAAAAAAAAGTGTTCAGTGATTTGTAAGGTATTTACTTTCTGCTCCCACATTAATCGTTATTTGTTAGGCCATGAGCGTGTCCCAAACTCCCAATTATTCGTCCATTAGTAAAGCTCCATGGAACTTTGATTAAAATTGAGCGGTGGAGCCAAGGACCATTGCACTTATTGTGGCATGATAAAGCAGAAATTTCTCCATGTGCACAAAATGACTGTATGTCTGTATTGCGCTTAGTGCTTGTATTAGGATCATATATGCACAAGCACAACGCATCGCTGTATGAATGCTATCTTCCTGCAAGTCTTACGAATCTTTGATTCAAGAAAGCAACTTTCATTGGACTGAAGCTCATCCTACGCTTTAGGAGTAAATCCAGTACATCGCAAAGGACTTATAGCAACGGATCCAATCCATACGCTTCGAGAAATGGCAGTGAACGCCGCAGCACTTGTGTAATTACAAGAGGAAGAGGGGAACGCATCACACAGAAGCGTACCGTAGAACCGAACACCACTCACCAACGATGAAGCAGCTGAACATCTTCTCGAGCGCCACGGAGAGGTCCTCGTAGCTGGAGTACATCTTGATGTCCACCTTCCTGAGGTAGGGCGCGCCATCCATGCTCACCTTCACGTACATGGGCCGGGCCGCGGACGCGGCGTCCTCCGCCGCCGGCGCCTTGCTCCTGGAGGCGCTCGCGGCGAGGGTGTTCTTCCGGTAGTTCCGCACGGGCGGCCATCCCACCACCTGCGCCCTGCACGGATCGTCAGCAACGCGTCGGTCAGCCCGGCGGCGTCCGACTGCGGGTAGGTAACGCCTGCGGCGAATCGGAGCGGCGGGGTCTTACTTGGCGGCCGGCGGGGCGGCGGGGGAGGCCTGCTTGTCGTCGCTAGCCTTGGCAGCGCCGGGGCGCTGGGCGGGGTCCGGGAAGGCGCGCTTGGCGGAGACGGCTGCGGGCGCCTTGGGGGCAGCAGGCAGCGGGCCGAGGGAGAGCGCGGCGGCGACGTCCTCGCAGCGGTCCCGGTCGCGGTCGGGGGATTCGGAGCCCGGCAGGCCGAGGCGGAGGGTGAGGCGGGGCGCCGGCGAGGACGAGGACGAGGACGAGGAGGTCGGGGTCGGCGGCGCCGCGGCGGCGGCGGAGAGGCCGATGTAGTCGTGGGGCTCGAGGGGCGGCGACATTGGGGCCGGGGCGGGTGGGCGAGAGAGATAGGAGGCAGGGGCCTGGGGGTAGAGACTAGACTAGAGAGAAAGGTGGGGGGAGGGCGACGTGGGGTGGGCCGGTGGGGTTCCTCGCTCACCCTCTTTTGTTTGTTTGGAGGGGGAGCGACGACTTGCCGCTGCTGGTGCCTGGTGGTGGTAATAAAAGTGGCCGACCGGGAGGATTTTTAACGAATTTCTCACGCTTTTTTTAAAATTTTTCCGGGGACCTTGTCCGCTTGCCGTCTTGTCGCGCGGTACTTTTGTGCTTGGCTTGGGTCGCTGCCACTGGTGGTCTGTGGTCTGATGGTCTCGATGCGTGGGGGTCTGCTCTGCGGGGTCGGCAGCTTGTGCTGCGTCCGCTCCCAGGTGGACGACGCCGCCGAGTCAGCCCTCAGCTGATCGGCCATGGTCATCGACCACTTGTGCGGTTCTGCTTCAAGGTTCAGAAAACCGGCCCTCGGCTGCTCGACCACGGACCACTGGCGATTATGCTAGTTTTGGGAAGTGCACGTCATGTCTAAACAACGCTGTCAATCGCCCGCGCACCCCGAGGAAGCAATGAGCATGTTTGGTTCAGCTTTTTTCTTACCAGCTTTTCTGAAAATCTGGCTGTGGGGAGAATCTGGCTTTTAGGAGAATCTGGGTATCATTACGATTACGTGTGGAGGAAGATAAAGTTGTTCATAGGGCTCAGGATCTAGAAAGTGACGGATTCCTACTATTACAACGACTCAACCGATTATGTGTTTATGTTGATTTTGGATGGTTTTTGCTCCAACGAATTTTATAGAAGCTGGCTGAAAAGCTGAGTGTTTGGCAGTCCGCAACAGCTTTTGGTGGTCAGAAGCTGCCAGAAGCCGAAACAAACAGGGGCAATATCAGGTCCACGGGGACAAACTGGCCGTTCCCAAGCTAATCACATCGTATGATACGAAATCTTTTACTAGTCCACCTTTTTCCAGCTACGGAAAGCTGGCTTGGCGTGGCGTCCTTGACCAATTGACCAACAGATCTACGACGTCGCTGGAGAAAAAAAAACAACTAGGAGAAGGTAAACAGGAAAGGCTAGCTGTTGCGAAATCAAAGTCAAGTAAAAGTTGTATGATTGTAGACCTTGAATAGTGGCTAGATTAGTGGGAGGACAAAAAGAAAGACCGAGAATCTACGCCTAGCTAAAATTCTTCCCTTGTAAACGTATACTACCTCCACATCGGTTCGTTCTCAAAAGAGTGCTCGTAGTAGGGGTTACAAGCGTCGCGAGAGGGAAGAATAGAGCCGGTCTGTCAGCCCGCCGACCCCTCTGCGCGAGAGCCCCTTTTCTCCCCCGCAGGAAGGCTCTGAACCTCCCTTTTATAGATGCAAGGAGAGGGTCCAGATGTACAATGGGGGTGTAACAATGCGCTAACGTGTCTGACAGAGAAATGCCTAAGCCCTATGTACATGCCAACGTGGCTGTCGGAGGAGAGCTTGAGCCCTGTATACGTGATAGCGTGGCCGTCGAAGAAGCGCCTGACCCTGTAGGAGCACAGCTGGCAGTGCGACAAGGATCCTGCTGACGTCTCCTTGCTGCCGTAAGGGGCTGAGAGCCACCGGCGTCATGGTTGCACGCGGGGCACCATCATTACCCGTCGCCGGGGTAAGTCGGATGGGACGCCGGTCTTGTTCCTTGTAGCCTGAGCTGGCTAGGAATAGGGTAATGATGTATCCCCTGTTGGCGCGGTCGGTCCGAGCCCAAGGTCGGGCGAGGCGGAGACTTCTCTTGAGGCCGAGGCCGGGGTCGGGCAAGGACGCGATTCCTCCCTAGACCGAGGTTGTGGCGGAACCTCCCAAGTCATTAGGCCCACCTACAGTTGTCCTTGTCCAACGGACTTCAGACAACCCTGTAGATGTTCCTGAATCACTTGACAAGTTTGGTATCTTCTTTCTTACCTTTCCAGGAACGCTTCACCCGTCTTGCAGACATTATAGAACATCGGAGATATAGGAATGCGGAAGTGATTACATAAACTTACATTTATTTAGAAAGTAAGATCAAGTTACTTATTACAGACCAGAGTTATAAAATGAGTGCTGAGTAGTATTATTACAATACCAAGGGAGGCAAAAACTCCTCCCGATAAGTTCTTACATAAAAGTTTTTATGGAGGACCATGTCCTCCCGCAGCTTCACTCTTGTTTTTCTTCATGTGGAACCACCTTGGTACAAAAGCAACAAAAATTTGCTGCTTCTTCACCTAAAAACAACGGGGGAATAAACCCTGAGTATGGAATTACTCAGCAAGTCTTACCCGACTAAAGAAAAGACTCTCAAGGGTATGCTGGTTATAAGGGAGTCAAGGTAAGGTATCTCAAGATGAAAGATTATGTTTTGCGTAAATACTTACTAAGAGTGGATCCTTAAAAATCCAATTTTATTTTCCGGTTAGGTAAACTTACCTGCATCTAGAGTTCTTTCTACCCTAGTTCAAACACTTGTCCTGCACTAGCCAGTTTCTTAACAAGTCTTTCATCTTTACTGGTTTTCTACGTATAGGGCAGTGACCAAGTCTTCATAACCGCGAAGGTACGGCGATCCGAATCGATTATACTCAGCTGAGGATCTCCAATCACACGACATATGTAGCACTTAACCCTTGCATATGTCAACCCGCCACTGGGGTTCTTAAGACCAGATCAGGTTCACGCAAACTGAGAGCACAGATACACCACCGTCTAGCCTCTTGCTACGGAGGGTACACGCTACTGCCGCCACCGCTCCATATGACCATTTCGTGTTATATTATTCTGGCCTTAGTCTGCCCGAGGCAAGGCTTACCCATGATGAGGCATGTGACCAGTTAAAGGGTCCTCGGTCATCAAGCCTACATCGAGACGGTCCTTAATCGACTCAGACGGAGACACTACACCGAGACTCTCTTTCTCGTGCAAGTCACCCGCCCGGTCTCAGCTTAATCATTTAACCCAAAAACTTGGTACCTGACAGAGGTACATCTTTTCCGATGTTGAACCCATCATGGCCATGATGGATCCACCATCAAGTTTTATTTTCAAAAAACCTCCCTCCCACTTTGCCAATCATCTTTTGTAAAACAAAACCTTTTGTTTTGCTAGAGCAATACTAAGCATAGTAAAAACCTTTTGTAAAAACAGGGTTTCAAGGAAGGAAATCAAAGATCAAGGAAGGTAATGCAGGAATTGTTTAAGCAATCAACTCCTATCACCTAATACAACAAGCAAGTGAGAAAGATTTTAAAAACAACAAGGAAGGTGGCAAATGCACCGGGGCTTGCCTTCGTTAGTAGGTGAGTCAGGCTCGGGCCCGCAGATGTCAAAGTAGAGATAATTCTCTGCCTGAGATTCCAAAGGTGGTGGTGTCTTCTCTTCGGTCACTTCGATCTCTTCTTCGTTTTCTAAACATAACCATATATATATAAGAATGAATGCCATGTAATGCTCATGAGAGTTCAAAGATCATAAGAATTTATTATTTAAGGTCTTGAATACAATTTTCCTTCACGGAACTTCGAGAACTTAGGGTTTCCGGAGTCAGTAAAGGAGTTCAAAGGGCAGGGGTGGGGGTTTTGGGTTCTAGTTATCAAACAAGGTTCAAATCAAACCAAACTCTACCCAAGGCTTCTAAATAATGTGTAGGGCTCATATAAAAAGTTTGGATATTTTTGGAATTACCATTTATTTTCTAAAAATCTAGAACTAATGTTTTAAACTACTTTAAATTCCTTATTTAATCTAAAAATCATGAAACTATTTTTATTAAACACTATGGAAAATAAGAAGTCTAGGAAAATTGGTTTGACAATTTTAGGATTTTTCTACAATTTATAACAAATTTCCAAAGCTCTATTGAAAAAGAAAAAGAAAAGATTTAAATAGTGATGGGCCGTTTCTGGCCCAGGCAGCCCAAGTCCACGTAGAAACGTGCTACGCGTGCGCCCGCGAGGGAGGTTTTACAGAAAGGACCTTGGGGCTTTGGCTAACTATAACTGGGTTCTATTACTGTTTCTTTGTGTCGCTGACCGATTGCAGAAAAACCCTCGGTCTTCTATTCCTTCGCGAGGCGAGGTCCCCGACGGTGCTCCGCACGGGAGGCCCAACTTCGGCGAGCTAGACCGGCCGGAGAAGGCCAAGACCGGCGCTAGTCTTTGGTTTACCCCTGATTCTACCCCAAAGAAGTATTTCCCCTCACTCAATTTCTGAATTGAAGTTCTACAACTCTCTGCCCACGGTGACAACGGAGATACTTAAAGGAATAGCAGGTTCCAAGCGATTCATGGCGGTATAATGCAATTGGATAGGTCGAGGAGCATCACGGGTACCTGAGAATACTCAATTGAGGGAGCAGAAGGCGTGAGCTGACTCGAATTGTGCTGGCCGCGGTGAGGCACTCTTCGCGGTGGCAGAAAACAGTTTTGGGGGAAGTTTGAAATCAGCGCTCTCTGGTGAACAATTGTGAACGATTCTTGGAGACTGGTTTCGCGATAATCTAGCGCAGTTGCTTGGGCCATCAATTTATAGGAGGCTTCGACGGTGGCGCTTAATTTGGCCGGGCAACGCTGGCGGCCGGAAACAAGGAAGGACCCTGGCGCAGTGGGTTCGTGTCCTCAGTCGTGGTGAGCTCACCGGCGATGATTGGATAGCCATAGCGAGTCACGGCGACGCGGTGGAAAGGCAAAGCCACGCGGCACAAGGCCGAGAGGTGGTAGTTCACCGGCCAGCATATCTGCTCTAGCCGCCGAGTAGGGGGGTACGACGGGAGTCATCGGAGTGGAGTCCAGCTCACCGGCGACGAAGATTCACTTGCCCCATGATATTATCCGATAGCCACCAGCGCGAATCCGGGCGGTGGCAGCATGAATCTTCGCGCAGGGAGGTCGCCGGTGGCGAGCAAGCAGCACTGGCAGCCTGATCCACCCGAGAGCACTGTACCATGGGCTAATTCATTCAGTCAACCTGACAGTCATAATTCAGGCTCGATTTTCTCCCAATTCTATATGGTAACATACTCCATGCTCTGTAGCAAATTTGTAGAGCTATATACCAACTACAAGTTTGTCACAGCAGCCATGAGCAGATTCTTGCTGGATCATAGTTGAATTCATGCTCAAAGTCCCAGTGGTTGCACTGTCTGTCTGAAAATTCAGACCTCAGTAACCTGACAGTCCAACTTTAAGCTCAATTATCTCTAAATTCTTCTTAACAACTATGCTTACACTCTTAAGCAAAGTTGTTCTCCTATGTTAGGTCTATAATTTTGATGTGGTAACCTAGGGCAAAAACCCTAGAGTTTGAAAGTTACAAGGCTCAAAAGTTGAGCCCACAAATCTGAAATTCAGACTTAGAGTGAAATCTCAATTGGGGTCCTTTTTGCAAATGAATCCAAAACTTAGGGTTTGGCTTGTAAATCTTCCCAAATGTGAACCATGTGACTTTATATGCTTTAACATAGTAGTTTTTACACTTTAGTCCAAATGTGCACAATTTTTGCACATAGGCCCCTAGGTTTGGACTCAGGGTTTCCAGGGTTCAAATGGGGTTTTTGGTATTTCAGGGATATAAATGTGATTCAAGTTCATTCTTGGGAACATTTTTTTGACTATTCCCCTAAAGCTTTTAGGTTTTCTCAATTTGGGTTAGGTTTTACCCCCCTTTAATCCCTACTTAGGGTTAAGTTCCCTATCCAGGGTTCTATTTGCAAAATGCTATAACAATACAACTTGTTTGAAATTTTTACCTAGTGAATGCACTCTAGGTGTGTCAAACATATGCAATGCCAATGTTTATGATGTCATGCTCAAGTTTTAGTTGCAGTAACACCAGGGGTGTTACAGAGGTCGAGGCTGAGTTCGGAGGTCGGGCGAGGCGAAGACTTCCTTTCGAGGCCGAAGCCTGAGGTCGGGTGAGGCGGAGACCTCCTCCCAAGGCCGGAGCCTGAGGTCGGGCGAGGCGGAGCTTCCTGTTGCGCCCGAGGCCGAACTCGGTGGTTGATCGTGACTTGTTGTCAGCTTCGCCTGGGTGGTTGGCACAGTAGTCGGAGCGGGGCGAGCGGCGCTGTTTTCCCGTCAGATCGGACAGTAAAAAGGGGGGTGAAGTGACTGCGGTCACTTCGGCCCTGCCGACTGAGGCGCGTGTGTCAGGATACGGTGTCAGACGATCCTCGCATTGAATGTGCCTGTGATATGGTCGGTTGGTGAGGCAGTTTGGCCAAGGCTGCTTCACAACGAAGCCTGCCCGAGCCGGGCTTCAGGAGAGCTGAGGGGGTGCCCGCTGCCTGAGGAGGCCCTCGGGCGAGGCGTGAACTCGTCTTGGACTACTGCTTTAGCTCGAGGCTGGGCTCGGGCGAGGTCACGTCCCTTGGGTAGACGAAGCCTTGACTTGAACCGCGCCCATCGGTTGGTCTGAGGGTGTTTACCAGCCGTGATTAGGAGTGTTGGGGGTACCCCTAATTATGGTACCTGACAGTAGCCCCCGAGCCTCGAAGGGAGTGTTGGTACTCGCTTGGAGGCTTTTGCCGCATTTTTGGTGAGGGGACCGGCCTTTCTCGGTTTTGCTTTGTTCTGGTGGGTGCGCGCGAGCGCACCCGTCGGGTGTAGCCCCCGAGGCCTCGGAGGAGTGGTTTGACTCCTCTGAGGTCTTAATGTTTTTCGTGGTGCCTCGACCGGTCTGATCGTTCCCTCATGCGGCCTGGCCATAGCCCGGGTGCATGGTCAGGTTCCGAGTTATCAATCTGGTTTGTTGACGTTGTCAACAGTTTGGCCGTAGCCGGGTGCGAGAGCAGCCCTCGAGCCTCTGCACGGAGCGAGAGGACGATCAAGGACTTTCCCGACTTTTATCATACGCCCCTGCGTCGCCTTTCCGCAAGGAGGAGGAGGGGAAAGCGCCATGTTGCCTCGGAGGGCGCCGAACATGGTGTTTCTAGTGAGCTGCTAACGGGTGATCCGAGTGGACGCTCGTGCCCCGTTCGTTAGGGGTCGGCTGGTGGCCCAGAGGCGCGCTCCAAAAGTACCTGCGGGTGATTCGCCGGACCCGGACCCCTTCGACAGGGTCCGAGGGCTCGATGCCTCCCTCCGGTGGGATTCTTTTACAAATCGTTCCCGCCGGTCTCGGAAATGTCCTAGGGTACCTCGGGAGTGTAGCCCGAGCCTCGGCCATGTATCGGACGTACCCAGAGTCATCCCTCACTCTGCGTGCTCTGGGGCGCCTGTCGAACCCTTCCGAGGGGCCATCCTTTGAACCCCTGATCAGTAATGGGCGTGGAGCCCAAGTGCTCTAGGGCGGCTGTCGAACCCTTTCGAGGGGCCAACCTTCGAACCCCTGATCAGTAATGGGCTTGGAGCCCGAGTGCTCTGGGACGACTGTCGAAACCCTTCCGAGGGGCCAGCCTTCGAACCCCTGATCAGTAGGAGGGCTCAGGGCCCGCTTCCTTCGCCGAGAAGGATCCTTTCCGAATTATCCCCTTCCCTAGTCCCTGTAGCAAGAGAGAGAAAGAGGAAGAGGAAAAGGATATGAATTTAAATAATGAGGCGCACCTTTTTCGACGCGGTCACCATGGCGGAGGTGAAATGACGCCCACCTCGCCTGCCAGAGGTGTCGCTTGCTCTGCCGGGGAGTCTTGCGACGGGACGGGTGATTCGCGTGGCACCCGTTGTGTGTGCGAGCCGTTCGAGGAACGGGACAAGGGTGCGTCGTCTTCACGCCGTGGGAGAGGGCTCTCCTGTCGCTTCAGGAGGGGACGCGAGCCTGCAGGCAATTTGACCGCTGCTTCCGCTCGTCTACCGCTGCAATTACTGCCGGCCCACTTTTGGCCATGCCAACCGTCGTGCCTACCCCCGCGGCTGACTGACCCATGGTCGTCGCCTTTAATTGGCATTGTTGGGTCATGCGTAGGGTTGCCTCGAGTCGTGGTACTGGTTCCACAGTCGAGGAGGCACGGCATTTGGCGCAAGTGGCGGTGCGGCTCTTTGTACGTTGTAACCGGCGCGCCGGTTACATGACATGCGGGCCCTCTTCCTTTGCGCTGGTCCACCGGATGTGGTCGAAGCCGAAAGGGCGCACAGTTGCGGTGCGGTTGGATGCCTGTCGCGTGGCAGTCCACCCTTTCGACCACCGGTTTCTGCGAAGATGGGAGAGCGCTTGTAACCGTGGGACGGTTACTTGCCTCGCGTGCGGCGGTTCGCCTTCTTCGCGCTTCGGATTAGCTTGTATGACGTGTGGGATCTAGCCCCTGTGTCGTAGGGGAGAACCCTGGAGCACGTCAGTGGAGACTTTTCCCGTGACGCTAGGGGTGCAAGTGAGGAGGTCTGCCTATAAAAGGGGATCGATCCCCCGGGCAGTGGTCATGCCTTTGTTCTCCCCTCATGCATTGCGCCCTTCCACCTTTCGAGCCCCCATATGGGGCATACTGGCATCGCCTTGCTCTTGCTGTCGTTGGAGGAGCGCGGCCTCGTGGAGATCGGCACTCTTCAGCCATCGCTCGGCTTCAAGGATTTTCGTCGTCCGGGCTGAGGCGAAGGGCGAGCCGAGCCGGGTTTCGCCTCCCGTGTGGGCCAGCGACCCGCTTCTTCCTCCAACATTTGGGGGAGAAGGGCATCCTCCAGCCCTGCGGAGGTGACGTCCTCCAGCCATGCGGGGGAAGGCGAACCACTGCTGCCCGGCCAGGGTGCAGCCGTCTGTCCTCCACCCAGGCAACGGTCGTGCCGTACGCCGGTGGCTGCTGTCACCGCCTCTGAGGAGAGGGCGGACCTTGACAACGCGGGTTCGGTCGGCCGTAGACGTCATCATCTGCAGCGTGTCCGGCTCGCTGGCTCAGCTGGCTCCGGTGCCGCCTCCAACGCCGCCTCCCGCCACTCAGCCCATCCGCGAGGACTTGAGTGGGGATCTGCTGGTGCAGGCTGGGCCGGCCGCCATTCGCCGTTGTGGCGTTGGCGTGCAGGTGGCCACCACCGTCGGTGCTGAGGTGGTGGCAGCCAGAGGAGGTTGTCTCCACCGACGAGATCGTCAGCGCCACCTGCGGCCGGATCCCCGGCTCTTCGGCCTTGACGGCTTCTCCTCGCCCCTCGAGTGGGGATGTGGGCGAGGGCCCTTTCACAGCAGCGTCCGTCCTAGGGTCATCGCTGCTGCTGTTCAGCTGCCCAAGGCGGAGGTCGTTGTCGCTGCTGCTGCAGAGGTCGTCGGCGAGCCGCTTGGAGTTCGTTATCCCGCGGGCCCCCTGGTGTGGAGGTTGTTCATACCCGCGGGAATGGAACCGGAGTCCTGTTTGTAAGGGGATATACTGGGTTTTTGCCTGAGCAAAATGTAACCGCTTCAAGGACTTAGACATTTGTCGTAGGTCGGGAGAACCGCCGAGGGTTCTGCCGAAGTCTAAGTCTGTGTAGCATAGTTACCCCAAGTATATATGTTTGTTCTTTGTGGCTGTCGAGGCCTGAACATTTGGGTATTCGAGTATAAAGCTGCGTTTCTTCCTCATTTCGAGCACTGGGACTTGCCTGTTGGCTAGCCGAACCACTTAACCGAGCGTGAGTTGCCTTTCGCAAAAGGTGACGAGTGAGGTATCCGTATCCCAGAGGCGTAGGAGTCCCTCGGCTCAGTCGGCCTTGCCTCTCTAGGCCTCTCTTGCTCAATTTTTTAGAACCCTCGGCTGCTCTGCGATGAGCCGGAGCCGGAGGCAGCGGTGTTGGCGCAGACAAAGGCGGAGTCGGCTCGAAAAGAGACTTCGTCGGCCCGGGAGCTGGCGGCTTCCCAGGCCGACGAAGATGTGACAGCAGCAGCTAGAGCTTGGCCAAGACATCCGCGAGCGCGGTGCTGGCGTCCTCCTTTGGGTGGAGGTCCTTTCGCCCGGGTCGTCGTCCGAGGCCGGGCCTGGTTCCGCCGAGGGTGGAAACAACGCCGAGGGTGCTGCTGCTCCCCCTGCCGATGCCTGAACCTGCAGGAACAGTTTGTCTGTAGCATGCGCATGTTTTTCGCGGCCGCCGAGGCCTAAACACTTTATCGTCGTGTTAAAAAGCTGCGTTTTCTTTCCTCTCGTTTCGAGCGTCACGACTTGTCTGTTAGTAGCAGAATCCTTTATCCAAGCGAGAGTTACTTTTCGCGGAAGCTGATGAGTGAGGTATCTGTATCCCAGAGGCGTAGGAGTTCCTCGGCTCGGTCGGCCTTGCCGCTTACGTGCACTCTCATTTGGTCGTAGGATTCCGTTATCGATACAGTCGAGAAGGCACGAAAGTCGTTTTCTACCCGAGTGTTTGGACTTGTTCGGTAGCAGGATCGCTTATCTGAGCGTGAGTTACTTCTCGCGGAAGGTGATGAGTGAGGTATCTGTATCCCGAAGGCGTAGGAGTTCCTCGGCTCGGTCGGCCTTGCCACTTACGTGTACTCCCGTCGTTTTCAGGATCCCGCTATCGATACAGAAGTCGAAAGCACGAAGGTCGTTTTGGTAGAAAATTTTTTCCGAGGAAAGTTTTGACGCAGAGGGGGTTCCCCCCTTCTAGCCCCCGAGGGAGGGTCGGGCTTTGCTGAGGCAAGGCCGACCCTTCCTTGATGGTTAGACTTTATGTATGTAAAGAAAACGAGGTACATGAACAACTTAAAACATCTTAAGGGTAGAAGCGACGTAGCTGTTGGATGTTCCAAGCGTTGTTGTAGACCTCGCCTTGGTCGTTGGCCAGCTTGTATGTTCCAGGCTTCAAAATCTTGGCGATGATGAAGGGCCCTTCCCAGGGAGGAGTGAGCTTGTGGCGCCCTCGGGCGTCCTGTCGCAGACGAAGCACCAAGTCTCCCACTTGGAAGCCTCGGGGCCGAACCCTTCGGGCGTGGTAGCGTCGCAGTGACTGCTGATACCGCGCCGAATGTAGTAAGGCAACGTCCCGAGCCTCTTCGAGCTGGTCCAGCGAGTCCTCTCGGCTGGTCTGGTTGCTTCGGTTGTCGTACGCCCTGGTCCTCAAGGAGCCGTATTCTAAGTCCGTGGGGAGGACGGCCTCGGCCCCATAGAGTAGAAAAAATGACGAGAAACCCGTGGCTCGGCTCGGCGTCATCCTCAGACTCCAGACTACCGAGGGTAGCTCTTTCATCCACCGCTTGCCGAACTTGTTGAGGTCGTTGTAGATCCTCGGTTTGAGTCCCTGCAAAATCATACCGTTGGCACGCTCCACCAGCCCATTCGTCATGGGGTGAGCTACGGCGGCCCAGTTCACATGGATGTGGTGGTCGTCGCAGAAGTCCAGGAACTTTTTCCGGTGAACTGTGTGCCATTATCGGTGATGATGGAGTTTGGGACCCTGAATCGATGGATGATGTTGGTGAAAAATGCCACCGTCTGCTCGGACCTGATGCTAGTCAAGGGTCGGACCTTGATCCACTTGGAGAATTTGTCGATGGCGACCAGTAGGTGCGAGAAGCCCCCGGGTGCCTTTTGCAAGGGCCCGATAAGGTTCAGACCCCATACTGCAAACGGCCAGGTGATGGGTATCGTCTGCAGGGCCTGAGCGGGCAGGCGTGTCTGCTTTGCGTAGAATTGACACCCGTGGCAGGAGCGTACAATCCTAGTGGCGTCGGCCACCGCGGTTGGCCAGTAGAAACCTTGTCGGAGGGCATTCCCCACGAGGGCTCGAGGTGCTGCATGGTGGTCGCAAGCCCCCGAGTGTATTTCTTGCAACAGCTCTTGTCCTTGAGCGATGGATATGCATCGTTGGAGGATGCCCGAGGGGCTACGGTGATAGAGCTCCTTTTCATCACCCAGCAAGACGAACGACTTGGTGCGCCGAGCCAGTCGCCGAGCTTTGGCCTTGTCGAGGGGAAGCTCTCCTCGGAGGAGATATTCCAGGTATGGGGTCTGCCAGTTTGGATCTGGCGTGACCCCATTCTGTTCCCCCTCGATGGGCAAGGCCTCCTCCTCGATGGCTGAGGGTACCTCGGGCTCGGCCAAGGGTACCTTGAGCCGGACCGAGGCTTCCTCGGGCTCGGGCGTGTCGTTGATCTTGACGGATGGTTGATGTAGGTCTCTGGAGAAGACGTCCGGGGGAACCGTCGTCCGCCCTGAGGCTATCTTCGCCAGCTCATCCGCAGTCTCGTTGTATCGTCGGGCGATGTGGTTGAGCTCCAGCCCGTAGAACTTGTCTTCCAGGTGTCGGACTTTGTCACAGTAGGCTTCCATCCTCCGGTCGCAGCAGTGGGAGTTCTTCATGACTTGGTCGATGATAAGCTGCGAGTCGCCACGAGCGTCGAGGCGCTGGACCCCTAGCTCGATGGCGATGCGCAGCCCGTTAACCAAAGCCTCGTACTTGGCCACGTTGTTTGATGCCGGAAAATGGAGGCGTATGACGTAGCGAAGATGTTTTCCGAGGGGTGAGATGAAGAGCAAGCCCGCGCCTGCTCCAGTTTTCATCAGCGACCCGTCGAAGTACATGGTCCAAAGCTCGGGATGGATTGGAGTTGTTGGTAACTGGGTGTCAGTCCACTCAGCCAGGAAGTCGGCCAAGACTTGGGATTTTATGGCCTTCCGAGGGGCGAATGATAGTGTTTCGCCCATGAGCTCCACTGCCCACTTTGCTATCCTACCCGAGGCCTCACAGCACTGGATGATCTCCCCTAGGGGGAAAGATGACACCACATGTCGGCTTCTCGGACCCGGGGGGTCCCTTGGACCGACCAGTGAAATCGTTGTGTGTCCCTGCCCAGATGGGTTAGCGCGGGATGGAACACAAGAGGTGGGACAAGCCTTGTATTATCCTGCACCAGGGGTGCTACTCGCAGTAGGGGTTACAAGCGCGTCGCGTGAGAGAGAGAGAGGGACGCAGAGCTCGTCCGCCGCTTCCCTCGCGCGAACTCCCCTCAGGGTGGCCCTGGACCTCCCTTTTATAGAGGCAAGGAGAGAGTCCAGACGTACAACGGGGGGTGTAGCTATGCGCTAACGTGTTCGGCAGTGGAGTGACTAATCCATGTGTACATGCCAACGTGGTCGTTGGGGGAGAGCTTGGGCCCTGTACATGTGATGGTGTGGCCGTCGGAGGAGCGCCTGAGTCCGGTAGGAGCACAGCTGGCAGCGTGGCGAGGATCCTGCTGACGTCTCCTTGCTGTCGTTAGGGGCTGAGAGCCACCGGCGTCATGGTGCACGTGGGGCACCATCATTACCCGTCGTCGGGGTAAGCCAGATGGGACGCCGGTCTTGTTCCTCGTAGCCTGAGCAGGTGTTGGGGGCCTTCGTCCTCCGAAGGTCCTCAAAAACATGATTTGACAATGTTTTCCAAGTGGATTGTGAACAGGTATCTTCGGACTCAGAATTATGAACAGGAAGTACGATCGGGACGAAGCCTGAATCAGACGAAGGGGGATTAAAGTGGAGGACGGGCTGATTACCAAGCTCCACGAAGGATGGTGCGCAGCCGAAGCTGTGCGCAGGGGAGCTTCGTCGCGATAGCAGAGAGGGGAACCGACTTAAAGATCAAAAGACTACTTGGGCCTTGACAGATTTCCATAAGTCATTGGCAAATGTAATGGACATGAATGTAATTTTACGTGGGCTGCGTCCCGCGTCTATAAATAGATGAACAGTACTCCCGTACTGTTCACGCTGACTTGGCATATGCTTTTGCGTCACGCTTGTACTTTTTACCTTCTCTCAGGACCGAAGGTACATTTGTAATTTGTAATCATTTCTATTTCTCCATGTTAATAAAATAGAAATGATTCTATGATGATGTTTATATTTCATGCTTTATATGAATCCTTTGTCATTACTTGTTATATTTACGAAGGTATGTCCCTTATGACCTTCGTCCTAAACTCATTATTTCCCGAAGGGGCATAATGTTTCGAAGGACGAAGGACTTTAACATTTAACACTTTTTATGTTGCCTTGTTCTTAACTCTTAGCATTTGAGAACAAGTCCCCAACATTGGCGCCCACCTCCGGTGAACTCACTTCCACTTCGAGTTTTTTGAACACCTTCGGAAGCTATAGACCTTCGCTATGGCGCCGAAGAAAGCTTCAGCGACTGGGGCTGCAGCACTGCAACCGCTGGACCACAACCAGGAGACCGTCTCTCTTCGGGAGGCCCGAAGCCAGAAGAGAAAGGCCGTCAGCCCGACGCTTCAGGAGGAAGAGCTAGACCAAGAAATCAGGGATATGGAGATGCTACATCAACAGGTGCAGAGGAAGAAGGAGAAGATGGCCCGGCTAGCTGAGTTGCAACGGCAGATAGACGAAGCCTCTGAGGAAGTTCGCCATCTTACTCACGATGAGCAAAACAGAAGGCCTCAGCAGAAAGACCTTCATCAGGAGGGCTTCGTCAACGAAGATGACTGGTATGACAATTTCCATCAGGGAAATTTTGTTTTCGATGATGCTTCTCCTTTGTCCGCTGAGCTGCAGGCTACACCTTGGCCTCCATCCTATAAGCCACCCCAGCTTCCCATGTTCGACGGCCACTCAGACCCGAAGCAGTTCTTGATGAGCTACGAAGCAACAGTGTCTTCGTATGGGGGCAATGCTGCAGTCATGGCGAAGTCTTTCGTTATGGCCGTCAGGAATGTTGCTCAGACCTGGTATTCCTCCCTTCGACCAGGAACGATCACCTCATGGCAGAAGCTGAAGGATATGTTGTTAACCAGCTTTCAAGGATTTCAGACGAAGCCGGTCACTGCTCAAGCCTTGTTTCAGTGCACTCAGGATCATGAAGAATACCTTCAGGCGTATGTCAGAAGGTTCTTGCGTTTGAGGGCACAGGCACCAACGGTGCCCAATGAAATTGTTATCGAAGCCATGATCAAGGGGCTTCGTCCTGGACCTGCAGCCCAATACTTTGCTAGGAAGCCTCCTCAGACTCTGGAGAAGCTACTCCAAAAGATGGACGAGTACATTCGTGCTGATAATGACTTTCGCCAAAGAAGGGAGGAGGCCTTCAGATTTTCTGAGATGACCAGGGGCTTCGGGGGACGATTCTATCCGAGGCATGTCAGGTCCATCCACAACACTCAAAATGATGATAAGGGGAGTCAGCAGAACAGGCCGCAGTGCTCCTCACAGGCTTCGGGGCAACAGCAAACTTTCTTTCGGCCACCAGCTCCAAGAGGCAGAGGCGCCAGGGGCTTCGGCGGGAGATTTGGAGATCAACCAAGGAGGACATTTTGCTTATTCTGCGGTGAGAACAAGGGCCATACCACCAGGATGTGCCATGTCACCATCCAGAAACAAAAGGAGCTAGCAGAAGCTGCAGCGCAACAGGGACAGCCGAAGCAGGTCATGCATACTGCTTCGTACCATCAGCCTTACATCCCGGAGTACGTGGGCAACCACCCTGCAGTTTCCGTAGCTTCGGCAAGTCAACCTCAAGCTTCATGGCAACAGCCCCCGCCTCCACCTCCGCTGCAACAAGGCCAACAGCCAGAAGGGAGCCAATATGTTCCGCACCAAAGGGATCTCAGAGAGCAATCTGAAGCCCGTACAGTCAATAGTACTGTGCCAGAGTCGAAGCACATTTATTGACAAATATCCTACTTTGATAGCAGTCTTTTCCGTTTAAGTTCTGTTTTCTGTGTAATAAAGAACACTTCAGTTTTCATATAATAGTTTCGTGGTTGGTTATCAGAAAAACCTATCTTCTCTACAGGCTTGAGTTGCTGAAGCTTAAAAATTTGCGGTAACAAGGAGGACCTTCGGATTATTAAAGATCCTTCAACGCAACAAAAAGTCGTTCTAAGGAACGCAGAGTAAGTTGCCGAAGTTACAAAAAGCCGTTCCAAAGGGAGCGCAGTGTAAGTTTTTTGCTCCAAAGACGTTCCTAAGGGAATGCAGAGCATACAGCGAAAAGTCAACGCTGATACCGCCTAAGTAAAAGGCGAAGAAGCTCCAAAGACGTTCCTAAGGGAATGCAGAGCTTATACCGTCTAAGTAAAAGGCGAAGAAGCTCCAAAGACGTTCCTAAGGGAATGCAGAGCTTACGAATATATTTTGTGTGTATCTTCGGAACAAATGTCATTTGCATAACATAACATCATCACATCATTTTGCATAACATAAGCATCATACATCATGTTGCATTTGGCAAAAGAAGGGGACACAGTATCAACCTTCGAAAGGACGCTTTGAGAAAGTGAAAATTGTGTAAAGTCACGAGGCAATACAATGATAATCTTCGGAATATAGCTTCGGAGAATATTTTTACGAAGCATGGACGAGCTTCATCAGAGCAATATCAAAATTGTATAGCTTCGGAGAATGTTTTCACGAAGCATGGACGAGCTTCATCAGAGCAATATCGAAATTGTATAGCTTCAGAGAATGTTTTCACGAAGCATGGACGTGTTTCATCAGAATAATTTTAACGGAGAATGTCTTCTTCACGAAGCATGAAAAGAAGGGAAGGTGTTTTTTCGCCGAAGGCTCAAAAATGGTATGTATGTACAGTTTCATGCATCGTAAAGAATTGAATAATGAAAAGAGACTTGTATATTACATTCAAATGTACAAAATGTTACATAGATCACACTTTAAATGTTTTTTCTAAATAGCATCTAGTCTTCTCTTAATACTGCTTCGGCGGCCTCATTTAGAAGTTGATCAACAACTTTATCCATGATAGCTTCGGCCATTTGTTTAATTTCGTCATCCCCTTTTGTGTGAGGGTCAGCAGACGATCCAGCAGGTTCTGAGGGAAGAGAACATTTCTTTATTACTATTACAAATCGCGAGCAAAGTTTGAAATAAAAATTGCAACACAATAAGAACGACTAATTAATACCTAATTGCCCTTCGGGCTCTGTACTTCTTTCGGCAGCTTCTGCTACTTTCCTAGCATCATGGATGCCTTTTTCACTTCTTTGAATAATTTCTTGTGCCATTTCTCGGCCGCCATTGTCCCAGATATCAGTAAAGAATTTACCGCCAACCATGCTTGCTTCGGTCGAGGGATCTTTGATGTCTTCAGAGGACAGGGCGGCTTCGGACTGAGCTAAAGATTTTATATGTTCACAACCTTTTTTCTCCAAAACAGCAGCAATTCCTCTGGCGCCTGAAAAAGCGCAGATGTCACCGCGGCTGCTCAGGATTTCCTCGAAGGCTTCTGCTTCGTGACTAATCCAGTCCAGTGGACCTTCGGGATTCCCTCTTGAAAAGTCCTCTTCACTAGAAAAGGCGCCAACGCTGGCGAAGCTGGATTTTATCTTTTTGACGCATTCTACAGATTTAACATAGCATTTCCTCTGAGATGCACGAAGCTCCTTAACACTTAACTCTAAATTATTGACCATATGATCACTAAGTTCTCGTTTTGTTTCCTCAAGCACACGTTCCTCTTTAGCTCTAGCTAGCTGTTTCTGAAGATCTTTAATTTCACGTTTTTGGGCTTCGGCCTGGATCTTTGCAACAGCTTCGTCCTTTTTTATCTTGTCTACTAGTGTAACCAGAATTTTGTCTTTTTCTAGAGCTTCGTTTCTCAGTTTTATAACTTCTGATCGTAGATTGTTGAATGCAATTTCATAACTCTCATCTTCGGCACTCTTTTGTGCTCTCAATGCGTTGCTCAGGATTAAACCCTATAAAAAAAAAAGAATCCATATAAGAATAAAGGAATGAATTACGTATTGTAAAATTTTTTCAAAAGTCTAATTCCCAAACCTTCAGGCTATTATATGCAAGACTATCCGCGAGATCTTCCTTCGTCATAGCGCATAACCCAGCTTCGAGCTTCGGGAATCCCATACTTCTAGCCATCTCTCGGCAGACAGATAGTTCTTTATTATCAGGAAGGCAGTACAGGAAGTCATCTTCATTTGTCCCATTGAATACTACTGCTCCCTTCGGATACTTTAACTCTCTAGCATAGTGATTCGCTTCATAGGTCTCTTCTTCAGACAGTTTCTTCCCCGAAGCATGTCGCACGATGTAATCGCATATGCTGGAGGGAGCTTCGGGGGCGGCAGTGTCAATTTCTTCAACCAAAGCTGGTTCTGATATTTTCTCGGATTGTTCCTTGGTGGGCTCTGAAGGCCCAGCTTCAGCTTCAGCTTGTTGTTTCGAAGCTTCAGTAGATGCTTCAGCGAGTTCAACAGACTCCTTTGCGGTTGTGCTTGAAGACTTAATTGTCTCCAAGACATCCAGTACGTTCACCATTCTTTTTCTTCTTGGGGTCACCAATGGGCCCTTTTGATTTTTTGTTGATTCGACATTTGCTGAAGGACTTAAGATTTCTGATGTTTTTGGCCCTTCAATCTTCGGTTTTTCTACTGCTGAGGGCGCTTCAGTTTTCTCTTCTATCTTCGGCACTGGAGCTGGTTCTGTAGCTTCAGAGGCCAAAGAAACTTCACCAATAAATTCTGGCACTGTGGCCGGCTCAATAAAGCGCGTTCGATGGGTGAGCACCTTCATCTTTTTCCTTTGAGGCGCTGGCTCACTAGTGGCACTCGTGGTAGCTTCTGTCGCAGGAGAAGTATTTTTCCTTTTGCGACCCAATACCGGATAGTGATAGTCAGGGTAGATAAACCCGACTGCGTCAAATACACGGTTGAGCCTTTTCTTCTTTCGGCCTCCGAAGGCTGCTGATAACGCAGTGTTCTCGGCCTTCGAATATGCCTCAAGAAGTTCGTCACTTAATGTTTCAATGCTTTTCAACCAATCGTCATCAGGTTCAACAAATTTATCCCCATATTTGAATGTGTATTTTAGTCTGACTAGTCCGCCTTCGTCGGACTCTTTAATGGTCTCCTTCGGCATTTCCCACTTTTCTGCAAGTGGCCATACCCTGAAGGCAATGTGCTCTTGGACTAAGTCCCTTGTCCCAATGAAAAAGCAGATTACGCCGAAGGCTCTTTGGCATTCTTCGGCTGCTTCATCCATTTCAATCTTCGGCCTTCGAAGTCCGAAGCGTTGCCAGATGGGGCGCATAATGATACTCTTGACATTTTCTTGCGCTGTTAAGTCATTCTTCACATAGAACCACTCTGTCATCCAGGCTCCGGGCCACCTCTTCCGAAAGGTCGGCACAGGGCAGCTTGACCCGGAGCGGGCACCGAAGCTATAACACCCAAAATTGTTGTGATATTGTTCTTTTCCCCAGGGCTTCGTCTCGTATAATAACTCATGAATGTTGCAGAAGCTTTTAGCATTTGGTTCCAAACCTTGGCTTCTCACAGCCCAGACAAACACCCCCATTCTTATGATGGCTTCGGGGGTAATTTGATGAAGGTAGACTTGAAATGTTTTCAGGACTTCAACAACAAACTTGCTTAGGGGGAATCGAAGCCCAGCCTTGAGAAAGCTTCGGAAGATTACGACTTCATCTTCTTCTGGGGTGGGAGAAGTCTTTTCTCCAGCGTCAACCCTCACAATAGATATATCTCGAAAATACCGCCCCCTCATATTATCAATATGACTCTGCTTGATAGTGGTTTTCCCGAAAACCGTGTGACTTGGCCGCCATGGTCGATCTTCGGCCTCTTCCCCACCACTTTCTACATCATAGCTGTCGCTGTCACCAGTATCTTCGGACAAACCTTCAAGAATCTCCTTGGTGATTTTCTCCGTATTGGTCTCCGCCATCGCTATCAGGAACCCCAAATTCTTCTCTTCCTCGAGACTCAGCTTCGTCTCAGCAGGGATCTTCTTACCTTCAGACATCTTCGGAAACGCTAAAAAACTGTTTTCAGGGCCGAAGCTTCGAAATCAAAAAGGTCACAAATCTTAATGCACAAGAGCTAAAAATTTAGTGGACCGAAGCAGATGGCAAGTATGTGTAACAAATGAGTTTGCGGTGTGATCTTATTTATACGCCCAGGGCGTTAAAAATTGGAAGGTCCCGCTTGTCAGTGAATGTTGCTATTCTAGCAAAGGGAAGGTGTTTTTTCGGACCTTCGGCTCAAGGCCTTCGTCCATATCGCAATCTGAATTTATCATTAACAAATCAATATTGCGAGGGGCTACTGTTGGGGGCCTTCGTCCTCCGAAGGTCCTCAAAAACATGATTTGACAATGTTTTCCAAGTGGATTGTGAACAGGTATCTTCGGACTCAGAATTATGAACAGGAAGTACGATCGGGACGAAGCCTGAATCAGACGAAGGGGGATTAAAGTGGAGGACGGGCTGATTACCAAGCTCCACGAAGGATGGTGCGCAGCCGAAGCTGTGCGCAGGGGAGCTTCGTCGCGATAGCAGAGAGGGGAACCGACTTAAAGATCAAAAGACTACTTGGGCCTTGACAGATTTCCACAAGTCATTGGCAAATGTAATGGACATGAATGTAATTTTACGTGGGCTGCGTCCCGCGTCTATAAATAGATGAACAGTACTCCCGTACTATTCACGCTGACTTGGCATATGCTTTTGCGTCACGCTTGTACTTTTTACCTTCTCTCAGGACCGAAGGTACATTTGTAATTTGTAATCATTTCTATTTCTCCATGTTAATAAAATAGAAATGATTCTATGATGATGTTTATATTTCATGCTTTATATGAATCCTTCGTCATTACTTGTTATATTTACGAAGGTATGTCCCTTATGACCTTCGTCCTAAACTGATTATTTCCCGAAGGGGCATAATGTTTCGAAGGACGAAGGACTTTAACATTTAACACTTTTTATGTTGCCTTGTTCTTAACTCTTAGCATTTGAGGAGGATCCTTTCCACCACGTCCCCTTTCCTGGTCCCTGTGGCAAGAGAGAGAGAGGAGGAGGGGAAGGATATGAATTTAGATAAGGTGGCGCACCTTTTTTGACGCGGTCATTATGGCGAAGGCGAAGCGACGCCCGCCTCGCCTGCTAGAGGTGTCGCCTGCTCCGTCGGGGAGTTAATGCGACGGGACGGGCAATTCGCGTGGCGCCCGCTGCACGCGCGAGCCGTTCGAGGAACGGGGCACGGGCGCGTCGTCTTTACGCTGTGGGAGAGGGCTCTCTCGTCGCTTCAGGAGGGGACGCAAGCCTGCAGGTGACTTGACCGCTGCCTTCGCTCGTCTGCCGCTGCAGTTACTGTCGTCCCGCTTTTGACCATGCCAACCGTCATGCCTACCCCGCGGCTGACCGGCCCGTGGCTGTCACCTTTAACTAGCACTGTTGGGTCCTGTGCAGGGCTACCTCGAGTCGCGGTACTAGTTCCGCAGTCGAGGAGGCACAACATTGGCGCGAGTGGCGATGTAACTTCTCGCGCGTCGTAACCGGCGCGCCTGTTACATGACATGCGGGCCCGCTTCCTTTGCGCCGGTCTGCCGGATGTGGTCGAAGCCGAAGGGGCGCACAGTTGCAGTGCAGTTGGATGCCTGTCGCGTGGCGGTCCACCCTTTTGACCACCGGTTTATGCGAAGATGGGAGAGTGCTTGTAACTGCGGGACAGTTACATGCCTCACGTGTGGTGGTTCGCCTTCTTCGTGCTTCGGATCAGCTCATATGACGTGTGGGTCCCAGCCCCCGTGTCGTAGGGGGAGAACCCTGGAGGATGTCAGTGGGGATTTCGCCCGTGACGCTAAGGGGTGCAAGCGAGGAGGTCTGCCTATAAAAGGGGGATCGATCCCCAGGGCAGTGGCCATGCCTTCGTTCTCCCCTCATGCATTGCGCCCTTCCGCCTTTTGAGCCCCCGGATGGGGTGCTCCAGCGCTGCCTTGCTCTTGCTGTTGTTGGAGGAGCGTGGCCTCGTAGAGATCGGCACCTTTCAGCCATTACTCGGCTTCAAGGATTTTCGTCGTGCAGGCTGAGGTGGAGAGCGAGCTGAGCCGGGTTTCGCCTCCCGTGTGGGTAGGCGACCCGCTTCTTCCTCCAACATTTGGGGGAGAAAAGTATCCTCCAGCCCTGCGGAGGTGACGCCCTCTAGCCATGCGGGGGGAAGGCGAACCGCTGCTGCCCGGCCAGGGCATAATCGTCCGTCCTCCACCTGGGCAACGGTTGTGCCGTATGCCGGTGGCTGCTGTTACCACCCTCACGGAGAGGGCGGACTTCGACAACGCGGGTTCGGTCGACCGTAGACGTCGTCATCTGCAGCGTGTCCAGCTCGCTGGCCCAGCTGACTCTAGCGTTGCTCCCGATGCTGCCTCCTGCCGCTTGGCTCTCGTGGGGACCAACGCTGGCCGGTCCTCGAGGATTTGAGTGGGGATCTGCAGGCGAGCTGCTTGGAGTTCGTTGTCCCACTGGGCCCCCAGTGTGGAGGTTGTTCATACTCGCGGGAGCAGAACCGGAGTCCCGTTTGTAAGGAGATATACCGGGTTTTTGCTGGAGCAAAATGTAACCGCTTCAAGTACTTAGACACTTGTCGTAGGTCGAGAGAACCGCCGAGGGTTCTGCCGACGTCTAAGTCTGTGTAGCATAGTTACCCTAGGTATATGTGTTTGTTCTTTGTGGCTGTCAAGGCCTGAACATTTGGGTATTCGAGAATGAAGCTGTGTGTCTTCCTCATTCCGAGCACTTGGACTTGTCTGTTGGCTAGCCGAACCACTTAACCGAGCGTCGGTTGCCTTTCGCGGAAGGTGACGAGTGAGGTGTCCGTATCCCAGAGGCATAGGAGTCCCTCGGCTCTGTCGGCCTTGCTGCTCTAGGCTTCCCTTGCTCAGTTTTTGGAACCCTCGGCTGCTCTGCGATGAGCCGGAGCCGGAGGCGCGGACAGACGCGGAGTCGGCTCGGAAAGAGACTTTGTCGGCCCAGGAGATGGCGGCTTCCAAGGCCGAGGAAGATGTGGTAGCAGCCACTGGAGCTTGGCCAAGACATCTGCTGGCGCGTTGGTGGCGTCCTCCCTTAGGTGGAGGTCCTTTTGCCCGGGTCGTCGTCCGAGGCCGGGCCTGGTTCCGCCGAGGGTGGAAACAACGCCGAGGGTGCTGCTGCTCCCCCTGCCGATGCCCAAACCTGCAGGAACAGTTTGTCTGTAGCATGCACATGCTTTTTCGCGGCCGCCGAGGCCTAAACACTTTATCGTCCTGTTTAAAAAGCTGCGTCTTCTCTCCTCTTGTTTCGAGCATCACGACTTGTCTGTCAATAGCAGAATCGTTTATCCGAACGAGAGTTACTTTTCACGGAAGGTGATGAGTGAGGTATCCGTATCCCGGAGGTGTAGGAGTCCCTCGGCTCGGTCGGCCTTGCCGCTTACGTGCGCTCTCATTTGGTCGAAGGATTCCATTATTGGTACAGTCGAGAAGGCGTGAAAGTCGTTTTCTACCCGAGTGTTAGGACTTGTTCGGCAGCAGGATCGCTTATCCGAGCGTGAGTTACTTCTCATGGAAGGTGATGAGTGAGGTATCCGTATCCTGGAGGCGTAGGAGTTCCTCGGCTCGGTTGGCCTTGCCGCTTACGTGTACTCTCGTCGTTCTCAGGATCCCGCTATCGATACGGAAGTCGAAAGCACAAAGGTTGTTTTGGTAGAAAATTTTTTCGAGGAGAATTTTGACGCAGAGGGGGTTCCACCCTTCTAGCCCCCGAGGGAGGGTCAGGCTTTGCTGAGGCAAGGCTGACCCTTCCTTGACGGTTAGACTTTGTGTATGTAAACGAGGTACATGAACGACTTAAAACATCTTAAGGGTAGAAGCGACATAGCTGTTGGATGTTCCAAGCGTTGCTGTAGACCTCGCCTTGGTCGTTGGCCAGCTTGTATGTTCTGGGCTTCAAGATCTTGCCGATGATGAAGGGCCCTTCCCAAGGTGGAGTGAGCTTGTGGCGCCCTCGGGCGTCCTATCGCAGGCGAAGCACCAAGTCTCCCACTTGGAAGCCTCGGGACTGAACGCTTCGGGCGTGGTAGCGCCGCAGCGACTGCTGGTACCGTGCCGAATGTAGTAAGGCAACGTCCCGAGCCTCCTCGAGTTGGTCCAGCGAGTCTTCTCGGCTGGTCTGGTTGCTTCGGTCGTCGTACGCCTTGGTCCTTGGGGACCCGTATTCTAAGTCCGTGGGGAGGACGGCCTCGGCCCCATAGACTAGAAAGAACGGCGTAAAACCCGTGGCGCGGCAAGGCATCGTCCTCAGACTCCAGACTACCGAGGGTAGCTCTTTCATCCACCGCTTGCCGAACTTGTTGAGGTCGTTGTAGATCCTTGGTTTGAGCCCTTGCAAAATCATACCGCTGGCACGCTCCACCTGCCCATTCGTCATGGGATGAGCTACGGCGGCCCAGTCCACACGGATGTGGTGGTCATCGCAGAAGTCCAGGAACTTTTTTCCGGTGAACTGCGTGCCATTGTCGGTGATGATTGAGTTTGGGACCCCGAAGCGATGGATGATGTTGGTGAAGAATGCCACCTCCTGCTCAGACCTGATGCTGTTTAGGGGTCGGACCTCGATCCACTTGGAGAATTTGTCGATAGCGACCAGCAGGTGCGTGAAGCCCCCGGGTGCCTTCTGCAAGGGACCGACGAGGTCTAGACCCCACACAGCAAATGGCCAGGTGATGGGTATCGTCTGCAAGGCCTGAGCGGGCAGATGCGTCTGCTTTGCGTAGAATTGACACCCCCGGCAGGAGCGCACAATCCTAGTGGCGTCGGCCACCGCGGTTGGCCAGTAGAAACCTTGTCGGAAGGCATTCCCCACGAGGGCTCGAGGCGCTGCATGGTGGCCGCAAGCCCTCGAGTGTATTTCTTGCAATAGTTCTTGTCCTTGGGCGATAGATATGCATCATTGGAGGATGCCCGAGGGGCTGCGGTGATAGAGCTCTTTTTCATCACCCAGCAAGACGAATGACTTGGCACACCGAGCCAGCTGCCGAGCTTTAGTCTTGTCGATGGGAAGCTCTCCTCGGAGGAGATATTCCAGGTACGGGGTCTGCCAGTTCGGATCTGGCGTGACCCCATTCTGTTCCTCCTCGACAGGCAAGGCCTCTTCCTCGATGGCCAAGGGTGCCTTGGGTGCGACCGAGGGTACCTCGAGCTGGGCCGAGGCTTCCCCAGGCTCGGGCGCATCGTCGATCTTGACGGATGGCTGATTTAGGTCTCTGGAGAAGACGTCCGGGGGAACCGTCGTTCGCCCCGAGGCTATTTTCGCCAGCTTGTCCGCAGTCTCGTTGTATCGTCGGGCGATGTGGTTGAGCTCCAGCCCGTAGAACTTGTTTTCCAGATGCCGGACTTTGTTGCAGTAGGCTTCCATCCTCCGGTCTTGGCAGTGGGAGTTCTTCATGACTTGGTCAATGACAAGCTGCGAGTCGCCTCGAGCGTCGAGGCATCTGACCCCTAGCTCGATGGCGATGCGTAGCCTGTTAACCAATGCCTCGTACTCGGCCACGTTGTTTGATGTCGGAAAATGGAGGCGAATGATGTAGCGGAGATGCTTTCTGAGGGGTGAAACGAAGAGCAGGCCAGCGCCTGCTTCTGTTTTCATGAGTGACCCATCGAAGTACATGGTCCAGAGCTTGGGCTGGATTGGAGTTGTCGGTAACTGGGTGTCAGTCCACTCAGCCAGGAAGTCTGCCAAGACCTGGGATTTTATGGCCTTCCGAGGAGCGAATGATAGTGTTTCGCCCATAAGCTCCACCGCCCACTTTGCTATCCTACCCGAGGCCTCGCGGCACTGGATGATCTCCCCCAAGGGGAAGGATGACACCACAGTCACCGGATGAGACTCGAAGTAGGGTCGCAACTTTCGCCGTGTCAGGATCACTGCGTAGAGCAGCTTCTGGATCTGTGGGTAGCGGACTTTGGTCTCGGAAAACACTTCGCTGATGAAGTAGACTGGCCTCTGGACGGGCAGTGCATGCCCTTCTTCTCGTCTCTCGACTACGATCGCGGCGCTGAGCACCTGAGTAGTCGCGGCTACGTAGATCAAGAGGGCTTCTCCTGTGGCGGGGGGCACCAGGATGGGTGTGTTCGTAAGGAGCGCTTTAAGGTTCCCGAGGGCTTCCTCGGCCTCGGGGGTCCAAGTGAAGCACTCGGCCTTCCTTAAGAGGCGGTACAGAGGCAAGCCTTTCTCGCCAAGGCGTGAGATGAAGCGGCTCAGAGCTGCAAGGCATCCCATGACCCTCTGTACTCCTTTCAAATCTTTGATCGGTCCCTTGTTGGTGATGGCCGCGATTTTCTCCGGGTTGGCCTCGATGCCCCGCTCGGAGACGATGAATCCAAGGAGCATGCCTCGGGGTACTCCGAAGACACACTTCTCAGGATTGAGTTTCACGCCTTTCGCTCTCAGACACTTGAATGTCGTTTCAAGGTCAGAGAGGAGGTCGGAGGCTCTCTTCGTCTTGACAACGATGTCGTTGATGTAAGCCTTGATCGTTCTGCCGATGTGTTCTCCGAACACGTGGTTCATGCACCTCTGGTAAGTGGCGCCTGCATTCCTCAACCCAAATGGCATTGTAGTGTAACAGTACATGCCAAAAGGTGTGATGAAAGAAGTCGCGAGCTGGTCGAACTCTTTCATCTTGATTTGGTGATAGCCTGAGTAGGCATCAAGGAATGACAGGGTTTCGCACCCAGCAGTGGAGTCCACGATCTGATTGATGTGAGGTAGAGGGTAGGGAACTTTCGGACATGCTTTGTTTAGACTAATGTAGTCTACACACATCCTCCATTTCCCATCCTTCTTCCTTACAAGAACAGGGTTAGCTAACCATTCGGGATGGAATACCTCTTTGATAAACCCTGCCACGAGTAGCTTATGGATCTCCTCGCCTATGGCCCTGCACATTTCTTCGTCAAAACGGCGCAGGGTTTGCTTCACGGGTCGAGCTCCAGCTCTGATGTCCAGTGAGTGCTCGGCGACATCCCTCGGTATGCTGGGCATGTCCGAGGGACTCCACGCAAAGACTTCGGCGTTTGCGTGGAGAAAGTCGACGAGCACTGCTTCCTATTTGGGGTCGAGCTCGGAGCCGATCCGAACTTGCTTGCTAGCGTCGTTGCTGGGGTCGAGAGAGACGGACTTGACCGCCTCAACTAGTTCGAAGTTGCCGGTGTGCCGCTTCGCGTCGGGCGCCTCCTGGGAGAGGTGTTCTAGGTCGGCGATGAGGGCCTCGGACTTGGCGAGAGCCTCGGCGTACTCCACGCACTCCACGTCGCATTCGTACGCGTGGCGGTACGTGGATCAGACGGTGATGATCCCATTCGGGCCCGGCATCTTGAGCTTGAGGTAGGTGTAGTTGGGGACGGCCATGAACTTGGCGTAGCATGGTCTTCCCAACACCGCATGGTAGGTTCCTCGGAACCTGACGACCTCAAAGGTGAGAGCTTCCTTTCGGAAGTTAGAGGGAGTTCCAAAGCAGACGGGTAAGTCGATCCGTCCGAGGGGTAGGATTTGCTTCCTGGGCGCAATCCCGTGGAAGGGTGCCGCACCGGCTCAGACTTCGGACCGATCAACCCCTAAGAGTTCCAGGGTCTCAGCGTAGATGATGTTAAGGCTGCTGCCTCCGTCCATGAGGACCTTGGAGAGCCTAACATTGCCTATGATCGGATCGATGACGAGCGGGTACCTTCCCGGGCTTGGCACGAAGTCGGGGTGGTCGCCTTGGTTGAAGGTGATAGGCTTATCGGACCAGTCTAGGTAGACTGGCGCCGCCACCTTCACCAAGCAGACTTCCCGGCGCTCCTACTTGCTGTGACGAGCCGAGGCGTTCGCCGTCTGCCCGCCGTAGATCATGAAGCAGTTATGGACTTCTAAGAATCCCTCTTCCTTGCCGCCCTCCTTCTTGTCGTTGTCATGGCCCTTGCCGTCCTCCGCCGGGGGCCCGGTCTTATGGAAGTAGTGCCGGAGCATGACACATTCTTCGAGGGTGTGCTTGATGGGCCCCTGGTGATAGGGGCACGGCTCTTTGAGCATCTTGTCGAACGCGCCGACCCCTCCAAGAGGTTTTCGAGGGTTCCTGTGCTCGGTCGCAGCGACGAGATTCGCGTCTGCGGCGTCGCGCTTCGCTCGCGACTTGTTTTTAGCCTTCTTCTTCGTGCCCCGCTGGGCGGACGCCTCAGGGGCGTCTGTCTTCGGCTCCCCCTGAGGCTACTTGTCCTTCCGGAAGATGGCTTCGACCGCCTCTTGACCCGAGGCGAACTTGGTGGCGACGTCCATTAGTTCGCTCGCACGGGTGGGAGTCTTGCGCCCCAGTTTGCTCACCAGGTCTCAGCAAGTGGTGCCGGCAAGGAAAGCCCCGATGACATCCGAGTCGGTAACGTTGGGCAGCTCGGTGCGCTGCTTTGAAAACTGCTGGATGTACTCTCGGAGGGACTCCCCTGGCTGCTGGCGGCAGCTTCGAAGGTCCCACGAGTTCCCAGGGCGCACGTACGTGCCTTGGAAGTTCCCCGCGAAAGCCTTGACCAGATCGTCCTAGTCGGAGATCTGCGCAGGAGGCAGATGCTCCAGCCAGGCTCGGGCGGCGTCGGAGAGGAAAAGGGGTAGATTACGGATGATGAGGTTGTCATAATCCGCCCCTCCCAACTGGCATGCCAGTCGGTAGTCTGCGAGCCAGAGCTCCGGCCTCGTCTCCCCCGAGTACTTGGTGATAGTAGTCGGGGCTCGGAAACGGGCAGGGAACGGCGCTCGTCGTATGGCCCGGCAGAAGACCCACGGACCGGGTGGTTCGGGCGAAGGACTGTGATCCTCCTCACTGTTGCAGCGTCCCCCACGCCTGGGATGGTAGCCTTGGCGCACCTTCTCATCGAGGCGGGCTTGATGGTCGAGATAGTGGTGCTCGTTGCCGAGGCGTTCCCAGGCGGTGGGCGCCTCGTCCCGTGTACGCTCGGGAGGGACCGAGGCTTCCCGAATGCGCCGGGAGGACACCGCGTGATGCTCCGAGGGGTCAGCTCGCCTGCGGGAGGCAGAGCTCTCGGCTCGTCAAACCGCGGCGCCTTCTAGGAGATTCTTGAGTTCGCCCTGGATACGCCGTCCCTCGGTGGTGGATGGCTCCGGCATGGCTCGAAGCAGCATCGCCGCTGCAGCTAGGTCCTGGCCGGACCCGCTGACGGCCGGGGGCAGCGCTGTCCTGGCATTGTTGACGATGCGGCGCCGGATGTCTTGGGGCTGGTGATAGGCTTCTTCGGCGAGTGTTCGGCCTGCCCACTCCTGTTCGATGTTCTGCCGGAGCTGTACAAGCCGGCCTGCTTCCCCGTCGACCCGGGCCTACATCTCACGGATTTGCTCGAGCTGTATATCCTGACCCCCCATAGGGACTGGGACCACAGCTAGCTCCCGCGGGATGTCAACGCGAGATGCGGGCCCAGGGGGATCGTCAACCTCTGGCATACCGAGGTGGTTGCCTTCGTTGTGATCTCACAGATCGACGTGGAAACATTCGCGACTTGGGCCGTAACCCTCATCGTCAAGGTCATGGCCATCGTCAGAACAACCAGAGAGGCAGTGGTCACATGCGGACATGAAGCCCCGCATGGCACCGGGGTCATTGAGGGCAAAGAGATCCCAACCGGAGTCGGGGTCGTCCTTTTCCTCAGAACCCGCCGGTCCGAAGGCTGAGATGGCTGTCAGTCGGTCCCAGGTCGACCACATGTGGTACCCTGGAAGGTTTGGATACGCCTTTACGAAGGCGCTCACCATAGCGGGGTCGCTAGGTGGATCAAAGCTGAACCGAAAAGGTATGGGGTGGAAAACGGACGGTACCTCTTGGTTGTTGAACGGTGGTGAAGTCGCGTCGGGGGCGGAGCACGCCGTCATCTCAGGTACGAGGGTAACGCCCAGCAGGTCCTTTGCGAGGGTGCTGGCGTCATCAGTATGCTTGGGGCTGACACGTCGCGGGGAAGTGACACCCGCCGTCGCTTCAGGTGCGAGGGCAATGTCCGACATGTCCCCCGGGGGAGTGCTGACGTCGTCGACTCGCTCTGGTGCGACAGCCGACAAGGTGCCGCCTCCTGCGTGGCCATGGTTGCCTCGTCTCTGCCTCCTCCGACGAGGAGGGTGGCGGGGACGACCGGAGTGCTCCTCTTCTGCCGCGGGGAGATGCTGTCATAGAGCTCGCTGCCGCCGGGCGAGTCGGAGACCGTCGTTGTCGTCACGCCGCGGGGGGAGGAGTACCATGTCGTAGTTGCCGTAGAGGGACATGAACTCGAGACTCCCGAAGCGGAGCACCGTCCCGGGTTGGAGAGGTTGCTGAAGACTCCCCATCTGGAACTCAACGGGAAGGTGTTCGTTAACACGCAGCAGGCCCCTACCTGGCGCGCCAACTGTCGGCGTCTCGGACCCGGGGGGTCCCTTGGACCGACCAATGAAATCGCTGCATGTCCCTGCCCAGATGGGTTGGCGCGGGATGGAACACAAGAGGTGGGACAAACCTTGTATTATCCTGCACCAGGGGTGTCGCTCGCAGTAGGGGTTACAAGCGCGTCGCGTGAGGGAGAGAGGGACGCAGAGCTCGTCCGCCGCTTCCCTCGCGCGAACCCCCCTCAGGGTGGCTCTGGACCTCCCTTTTATAGAGGCAAGGAGAGAGTCCAGACGTACAACGGGGGGCGTAGCTATGCGCTAACGTGTCTGGCAGTGGAGTGCCGAAGCCCTGTGTACATGCCAACGTGGCCGTTGGGGGAGAGCTTGGGCCCTGTACATGTGATGGCGTGGCCGTCGGAGGAGTGCCTGAGTCCTGTAGGAGCACAGCTGGCAGCGCGGCGAGGATCCTGCTGACATCTCTTTGCTGTCGTAAGGGGCTGAGAACCACCGGCGTCATGGTGCACGCGGGGCACCATCATTACCCGTCGCCAGGGTAAGCTAGATGGGACGCCGGTCTTGTTCCTCATAGCCCGAGCAGGCTAGGAATAGGGAAATGATGTATTCCCTGTTTGGCGTGGTCGGTCCGAGCCCAGGGTCGGTCAAGGTGGAGACTTCTCTTGAGGCCGAGGCCGGGGTCGGGCGAGGACGCGATTCCTCCCGAGACCAGGGTCGAGGCCGAGCCTGAGGGTCGGGCGAGGCGGAGACCTTCTCTCGAGGCCGGAGCCTGAGGTCGGGCGAGGCGAAAACCTCCTCTCGAGGCTAGAGCATGAGGTCGGGCAAGGCGGAGCTTCCTGTTGCACTTGAGGCTGAACTCGGTGGTTGATCGTGACTTGTTGTCAGTCGTTGCCGGGGCGGCTGACACGGCAATCGGAGCGGAGCGAGTGGCGCTGTTTTCCTGTCATGTCAGACAGTAAAGAAGAGGGGTGAAGTGACTGCGGTCACTTTGGCCTGCCCGTCTGATGCGTGTGTGTCAGGATACAGCGTCAGGCATCCCCTGCATTTAATGTGCCTGCAAAGCAGTCGGTTGGTGAGGCGGTCTGGCCAAGGTTGCTTCACAACGAAGCCTGCCCGAGCCAGGCCTCGGGAGAGCCAAGGGGGCGCCCGCTGCCTGAGGAGGCCCTCGGGCGAGGCGTGAACTTGTCTGGGACTACTATTCCTACCCGAGGCTAGGCTCGGGTGAGATCGCGTCCCTCGGGTAGACGAAGTCTTGGCTTGAACCGCACCCGTCAGTTGGTTTGAGGGTGTTTACCAGCCACGATTAGGAGCGTTGGGGGTACCCCTAATTATGGTACCCGACACCACAGTCACCGGATGAGACTCGAAGTAGTGTCGCAACTTTCGCCGTGTTAGAATCACTGCGTAGAGCAGCTTCTAGATCTGCGGGTAGCGGACTTTGGTCTCGGAAAGCATTTCGCTGATGAAGTAGACTGGTCTCTGGACGAGCAGTGCATGCCCTTCTTCTCGTCTCTCGACTACGATCGCGGCGCTGACCACCTAAGTGGTCGCGGCTACGTAGATCAAGAGAGTTTTCCTGCAGCGGAGGGCACCAAGATGGGTGCATTTGTAAGGAGCGCCTTAAGGTTTCCGAGGGCTTCCTCAGCCTCGGGGGTCCAGGTGAAGCGCTCGGCCTTCCTTAAGAGGCGGTACAGAGGCAAGCCTTTCTCGCCAAGGCGTGAGATGAAGCGGCTCAGAGCCGCAAGGCATCCCATGACCCTCTGTACTCCTTTCAAATCTTTGATCGGTCCCATGTTGGTGATGGCCGCGATTTTCTTCGGATTGGCCTCTATGCCCCGCTCGGAGACGATGAATCCCAGGAGCATGCCTCGGGGAACTCCGAAGACACACTTCTCGGGATTGAGTTTCACGCCTTTCGCTCTCAGACACTTGAATGTCGTTTCAAGGTCAGAGAGGAGGTCGGAGGCTTTCTTCGTCTTGACAACGATGTCATCGACGTAAGCCTCGGCCGTTCTGCCGATGTGTTCTCCGAACACGTGGTTCATGCACCTCTGGTAGGTGGCGCCTGCATTCCTCAAACCAAATGGCATTGTAGTGTAACAGTACATGCCAAAAGGTGTGATAAAAGAAGTCGCGAGCTGGTCGGACTCTTTCATCTTGATTTGGTGATAGCCTGAGTAGGCACCGAGGAATGACAAAGTTTCGCATCCAGCAGTGGAGTCCACAATTTGATCGATGCGAGGTAGAGGGTAGGGAACCTTCAGACATGCTTTTGTTTAAACTGGTGTAGTCTACGCACATCCTCCATTTCCCATCCTTCTTCCTTACAAGAACAGGGTTAGCTAACCATTCGGGATGGAATACCTCTTTGATGAACCCTGTCGCGAGTAGCTTGTGGATCTCCTCGCCTATGGCCCTGCGCTTTTCTTCGTCAAAACGGCACAGGGTTTGCTTCACGGGTTGGGCTCCAGCTCTGATGTCCAGTGAGTGCTCGGCGACATCCCTTGGTATGCCTGGCATGTCCGAGGGACTCCACGCAAAAACTTCGGCGTTCGCACGGAGAAAGTCGACGAGCACTGCTTCCTATTTGGGGTCGAGCTCGGAGCCAACCTGGACTTTCTTGCTGGCGTCGTTGCTGGGGTCGAGAGATACGGACTTGACCGCCTCGACTGGTTCAAAGTTGCCGGCGTACCGCTTCGCGTCGGGCGCCTCCTTGGAGAGGCGTTCCAGGTCGGCGATGAGGGCCTTGGACTCGGTGAGGGCCTCAGCGTGCTCCACGCACTCCATGTCGCATTCGTACGCGTGACGATACGTGGATCCGACGGTGATGATCCCGTTCGGGCCTGGCATCTTGAGCTTGAGGTAGGTGTAGTTGCGGACGGCCATGAACTTGGTGTAGCACGGCCTTCCCAACACCGCATGGTAGGTTCCTCGGAACCCGACGACCTCGAAGGTGAGATTTTCCTTTCGGAAGTTGGAGGGAGTCCCAAAGCAGATGGGTAAGTCGATCCGTCCGAGGGGCAGGATTCGCTTTCCAGGTGCGATCCCGTGGAAGGGTGCCGCACCGGCCCGGACCTCGGACCTATCAACCCCAAGAGTTCCAGGGTCTCGGCGTAGATGATGTTAAGGCTGCTGCCTCCGTCCATGAGGATTTTGGAGAGCCTAACGTTGCTGATGATCGGATCGACGACGAGCGGGTACCTTCCTGGGCTTGGCACGAAGTCGGGGTGGTCGCCTCGGTCGAAGGTGATAGGCTTGTCGGACCAGTCTAGGTAGACTGGCGCTGCCACCTTCACCAAGCAGACCTCCCGGCGCTCCTGCTTGCAGTGCCGAGCCGAGGTGTTCGCCGCCTGCCCGTCGTAGATCATGAAGCAGTTGTGGACCTTTGGGAACTCTTCTTCCTTGTCGCCCTCCTTCTTGTTGTTGTCACGGCCCTTGCCATCTTCCGCCGGGGGCCCGACCTTGTGGAAGTAGCGCCGGAGCATGACACATCCTTCGAGGGTGTGCTTGACGGGACCCTAGTGATAGGGGCACGACTCTTTGAGCATCTTGTCGAACGCGCCGGCCACTCCAGGAGGTTTCCGAGGGTTCCTGTGCTCGGCCGCAGCGACGAGATTCGCGTCAGCGGCGTCGCGCTTCGCTTGCGACTTGTTCTTGGCCTTCTTCTTCGTGCCCCACTGGGCGGACGCCTCGGGGGCGTCTTTCCTTGGCTCTCCCTGAGTCTGCTTGTCCTTTCGGAAGATGGCTTCGATCGCCTCTTGACCTGAGACGAACTTGGTGGCGACGTCCATCAGTTCGTTCGCACTGGTGGGAGTCTTGCGCCCTAGTTTGCTCAGCAGGTCTCGGCAAGTGGTGCCGGCGAGGAAAGCCCCGATGACATCCGAGTCGGTAACGTTGGGCAGCTCGGTGCGCTGCTTCGAAAACCGCCGGATGTACTCTCGAAGGAACTCCCCTGGCTGCTGGCGGCAGCTTCGGAGATCCCACGAGTTCCTAGGGCGCACGTATGTGCCTTGGAAGTTTCCCGCGAAAGCCTTGACCAGATCGTCCCAGTCGGAGATCTGCGCAGGAGGCAGATTGTCACACCCGGTTTTAGAAGGTAAACCGAATACGAACCATGTACGTGCCAGGATCAGTTGTTCACGTACACAGCAGTTACATAACATGGACATCATCACACAGTGCTCAAAATAGTATTAAAAGGGGAAATAATAGTCGATTACATCATACGTCTGAGACGTCCATATAGTCCTTACAGTAAATCAAAGTGCGAAAACGAAACGTAGAAAACCGCGGCCTTCACAGGCAGCCGACTGGGGGTTGCCGCTAACCCACACCTAGAACTCGTCATAGTCTTGGAACTCCTGGAAGTCTCCTTCCACAGCTTCATCTTCGCCTGAGCCGTGGTTGCAATGCTGACAACCTGGGGGGGTTTGGTGTGTAGAGCAAGAGTGAGTACACATCAACATACTCAGCAAGTATCCTGTTTGGCTGTAGTGGACTAGCTTTATGTGGGGGTAAGTCAAGCAGTTGCTTTTAGTTGGTCAGTTCATTATTTACTAGTAGAAAGCCATGTTTTAGCATTAACCCAAGTTATTAACCCAAAGTACCCTTTCCAAACGGAAAGAATACCACTTACCATTACCATAAGCATAATCATAACCATCCTCATTGTCATCTGTAAACCAAAATGTCTCTGATCAAGTACCACTAATCACTGGAGCTCCCTTGGCCGCTCATAACCGCGAGCACGGCTGATATATCAGTTTTCAAACACTCTGCAGAGGTTGTGCACTTTACCCACAAGCCATGATTCCCTCTTGCCTCGGGCCGATCAAACCCTTAAACACTACCAAGGTGAATAGGCAGGGTCTCACTACGTAGCCTTTACAAAGATTTCCCCGGGGCTGTAGCCGCCCGTTAGGTTTCCTAAATGTACCGCACTCCTCCCCAAGGGACAAATCAACCTTGGCAGAGCGAGCCGCATACACCGAGCCCCATTGACGGCACAACGGCTAAGCGAACTACACCCCGGTTCCTCTAATTATTCAGCTAAGGGCGTCCCACTCCACCCTCATGGTTGCACTGTTTTCCCGGGCGGTCATCCATAGAACAGGTCCTTACGGAGAGGCACTCGAGAAACCGCTCGAGCCCCCTTGAAGACCACAAGTACAACATCATAATAAGAGAAGGGAAAACAGCGTATCATATATAATCTCATCATGTTCATTGATTAGAGTTTGAGCAATAGCATGAAGCTAAACAATAATAATCCGACCCAAATAGGTAAACAAGGACATGGATAACAAAAGCTAGTCAATCCTTAGGTATAAATGTGTAATGCGGGAGGTGAATTAAAGAATGAATAGGACAGAGATAGGTCAAAGGACACTTGCCTCCACCAACCGACTGCTGCTCAGGGGCTTCTCCTGCGAGTTCTTCGGGCTCTTCGACCGGATCGTTCTCTATGCGATTGCAAGCATACATACATACATCCATTCAAATTAGGAAACAAACAGTACACCACACAAGGGGACAAATAAAGTAAATATGCATCAAGTATGACATTCGGTATCGCATTCGTTAAGGTTAGAAAGAAACGGGGAAAGGTCTCGCAGGGGTTAAAGCTTATGCACGAATGATTAGTAACAATTGGTTCTAACAAAAGAATTTAGTTATATGCACTAATGGAAACCTAGTCATTTTTAGTTGATCAACATTGAACTGGATAAACAATTGATTATATGAATTAACTAGCGTAACAGAATTCTAAATTAAGTTTTCTTATTTCATTAACATGAACGATGATTAGCTTGTCCAAAACAAAATAAATAACAATGATGAAAGAAAATAAAATAAAATAAAATAAAAAAAGGGGGGCGGTTGAACCGGTCGGGGGGCGGTTGAACCGGCCAGGGGCAGGGGCGGCTGGGCAGGGCGCGGGCACGGGCGGCCGAGCCGGGCGGGCACAGGGGCGGCCGAGCCGGGCGGCGGTGCGCGGGCAGGGGCGGTTGGGCCGGGCGGCGGCCTGACCGGGGAGAGGGAGGGGAGGGGAGAGGGAAGGGAGAGGGGAGGGCTCACCGGGGACAGGGACGGGGCGGCCGGGCGGCGGTGCGGCCGAGCTGCAGGGGGCGGCGGCTAGAGAGAAAATGGGAGAAAGGGAGGGAGAGAGAGGGATTTGGGGGAAAGAGGGAGGGGCGGCTGGGCCAGCTGGGCCCAAAGGGGGCGCGCGGGGGGGGGGGGGGGGGCTGGGTCAGCCGGGGCGGCCCACGGCACGGGAGAGAGAAAAAGGGAGGAGAGAGAGAAGCAAGGAAAAAAAAGAAAAAGAAAAAAAGGTTTTCTCCTTTTCGAAATCCATTTTTCCTGGATGAATGCACTTACATTTTTAAGCAATCGAAAGAATGCATGGTTCGGCATGATGCATCAAACAACATAAAGTATTTTAAGGTTTTGCTTTATGCGGGAATTCCAAGCCGAACCCCGCTAAAACTTTGGAAAAGGTCAAGGTTTAGCGAGAGAACGAGAAAAGAAAAGAGTAACGCCTGAATTTGGTGAGAGAAAAGAAGAAAAAATTCTACCCCCAAATTCAGGGCGTTACAAACCTATCCCCCTTAAAAGAATCTCGCCCTCGAGATTCAGGGTTGGCTAGCAAAGAGCTCAGGGTATTTAGCCATCAGATCATCTTCACGCTCCCAGGTTGCTTCTTCCTCAGAGTGGTGATTCCATCTGACTTTGCACATTCTGGTGGTCTTCCTTCGGGTGACTCTGTCTGCAACCTCAAGGATCTGCACTGGCTTCTCAACATAGGTCAAGTCCTCCTGGACTTCAAGACCTTCCACTGGCAACTGCTTTTCTGGCACACACAAGCACTTCTTCAACTGAGACACATGAAAGACATCATGCACAGCGGACAAATTCTCTGGCAGACTGAGCTGATAGGCCACTTCTCCACGCCTTGAGAGGATTTGGTACGGACCAATGTAGCGGGGTGCTAGCTTGCCTTTGATTCCGAACCTTCTGACTCCCCTAATCGGTGACACTTTTAGATAGACATAGTCTCCGACTTCAAAACTCAGCTCTCTTCTTCTTGTGTCTGCATAGCTTCGCTGCCTTGATTGCGCTATCTTCAGATTTTCTCGGACCATCTTGATGTTCTCTTCGGCTTCAAGCAAAATGTCTGGCCCGAACACTTGCTTTTCTCCAGGCTGATCCCATTGCAACGGAGTTCTGCAACTCCTTCCATAGAGCGCCTGAAACAGTGACATCTTCAAACTGGCCTGGTAACTGTTGTTATAGGAAAACTCTGCATAAGGCAATCGCTTGTCCCATCCGGACTGATCTTGCAACGCACAGGCTCTCAACATGTCTTCAAGAATTTGATTGGTCCTTTCGGTCTGGCCATCTGTCTGTGGGTGATAAGCTGAACTGAAATTCAGATGTGTGCCCAAAGTTTCATGCAATTGCTGCCAGAAATGAGAGGTGAACTGCGTTCCTCTGTCTGACACTATCTTCTTTGGCACACCATGAAGACAAACGATCCGAGACATATACAACTCTGCCAGTACGGCACTGCTATAGTTGGTCTTGACTGGTATGAAGTGGGCTGACTTGGTCAAGCGGTCCACTACTACCCAAATGGAATCGTAGCCGGCTCGAGTGCGAGGCAATCCGACTATGAAATCCATACCGATTTCATCCCATTTCCACTGAGGGATCTGCAACGGTTGCAACAATCCAGCTGGTCTCTGGTGCTCTGCCTTAATTCTTCGGCAACTATCGCACATAGCCACATGCTCTGCGATTTCCCTCTTCATTCCGTACCACCAGAATTTCTTCTTCAGATCCTAATACATCTTCTCACTGCCAGGGTGAATCGAATAGGCTGTCTCATGAGCTTCCTTAAGGATCAACTCCCGAATGGATTGGACATTAGGAACGCACAATCGGTCTTTGAACCATATCACACCTTCTGCATCTTTACGAAAATCTTTGCCTTTGCCATCTAGGATCAGTCGCCGAATCTCACTGATCTTTTCATCATTCTTCTGCGCTTCTTTGATTTCTCGCTCCAAGGTAGGTTCCAACTCAACTGTGACTCCTCGCGAATTGTTCAGAAACCCGAGACTCAACCTGTCAAACTCTTTGGCCAACTCATAAGGCATCGGACGAGCGACCATCAGATTGACTTGACTCTTCCTGCTCAAAGCATCTGCCACTACGTTCGCTTTGCCTGGATGGTAGTGAATCTCCAACTCATAGTCTTTGATCAGCTCTAACCATCTTCGCTGCCTCATATTCAATTCTGACTGAGTGAATATGTACTTCAGACTCTTGTGGTCTGTGTAAACATCGCATTTCTGTCCATACAGATAGTGCCTCCATGTCTTCATTGCGTGAACCACTGCTGCCAACTCTAGGTCATGGATTGGGTAATTCTTCTCATGAACCTTCAGCTGTCGGGACGAGTAAGCCACAACTCTTCCCTCTTGCATCAATACGCATCCCAAACCTGTGTAACAAGCATCACAGTACACAGAGAAGGGCTTGTGCACATCAGGCAAGACTAGGACAGGCGCTGTTGTCAACTTCTCTTTCAGCGCTTCAAAGGCCTCTTGACATTTCTGGGTCCACTTGAACTCAACCTTGTTGCCTAGCAACACTGTCATTGGTTTCGCAATCTTCGAAAACCCTTCAATGAATCGCCGATAATATCCAGCCATTCCAATGAAGCTTTTGATTCCTCGAGCATCCGTTGGCGCTTTCCAGTTCAGAATGTCTGCCACTTTCTTCGGATCCACAGCCAATCCTTCTTTGTTGATTATGTGACCCAAGAACATGACTTCACTAATCCAGAACTCACACTTGCTCAACTTTGCATACAACTGGTGCTCTCGCAATCTCTGCAATACCATCCTCAAATGATCTGCATGTTTTTCTTCGCTTTGAGAATAAACCAGAATGTCATCAATGAACACCACCACGAACTTATCAAGATAATCCATGAATACGCTGTTCATCAAGTTCATGAAAAACGCTGGTGCATTGGTCAAACCAAAAGACATCACTGTGAACTCATATAACCCATACTTGGTAGTGAATGCCGTCTTCGGAATGTCCGAAGGTCGGATCCTGAGCTGATGATAACCTGACCTCAGATCGATCTTGGAGAACACACTGGCTCCTCTCAACTGGTCGAACAGATCTTCTATTCTGGGCAAAGGGTACTTATTCTTGATCGTGACTTCATTCAAAGCTCGATAACCGATACACATCCTTTTGGTGCCATCTTTCTTTTCCACGAACAAGACAGGGGCGGCCCAAGGCGAGGTGCTTGGCCGGATGTAACCTTTCTCTGACAGCTCATCAATCTGCTTCTTAAGCTCAACCAACTCTGGTCCGGATATTCTGTAAGCTCTCTTAAAGATAGGGGCGGTTCCAGGAAGAAGCTCTATGGCAAACTCAACTTTCCGCTCTGGTGGCATACCCGGTAAATCCTTTGGAAACACATCTGGAAATTCAGACACAACCTTGATACTCTCAATTGGGTCTGCTTCACTGCTATCGATAGCCATCTGATAACAACTTCCTTTCTTCAGCTCAGGCGGGACTAACTCGGTCACCACTTCCTCTCCTAGTGGGGACACCAACTTGATTGTCCTTTTATCACAACTGATAACTGCCTGATACTTATCTAGCCAATTCATCCCTAGGATGACATCTATTCCCTGAGTACCCATTACTATAAGGTTAGCGGGAAACGCTATCCCCCTTATTTCCACACTTATATTCAAACAAATGCTATCGGCTCGAATTCTACCACCGGCTGAGTCAATTTGAATGGGGGTTGACATGGTAGTGATTGGAAGATTATGTGCTTCTACCCACGATGCAGTAATGAAAGAATGCGTTGCTCCAGTATCAAATAACACTTCTGCAATATGGGAGTCGACTAGGAACATACCTACTATCATGCCGGGGGTCTCCTGAACTGCTTCAGCCTCCAAGTGGTTCAGTCTCCCATGATTATAGCGCGGTTGAGAGCGGTTGCCTGCTCCAGGCTGAGACACATTCTGCTTTGCTGGGGCATTGGGGCCTGACTGCTGCTGGGCTGCCTTCTTCGGGCATTGCATCACCCAGTGGCCATGCTCTCCACAGTGGAAACATGCTTTGTTTCCAACCTGAGCTGGTGCTGCCTGACTGTTCTGCTGGTTTGCTAGGGCAGGAAGACGGGGTGTCTGCTGATTCTACCTCTGAAACTGACCTCCTGACTGATTGCTCTGACGGTTCTGGTACTGGTGCTGAGGATACTGCCTTTGGAACTGCTGCTGCTAAGGTGGATGCTGGTTCTGCCTGAACTGCTGAGGTTGATTGCCTGAGAAACGAGGACGACTGCTGCTTCCAGGCTGGGGTCCACTGATCTTGCGCTTACGATCCTCCATCTCCTTACGCTTCCATTCTGTCATGATTGCTCTGTCAATCAGGTGCTAGAATGTCGGGAAGGTATGATTCATCAGTTGGTACTGAAGGGGGTCAACCAAGCCTCTCAAGAAACGGTACTGTCGCTTGGCGTCGGTGTTGACATCTTCAGGAGCATAGCGAGACAACTGCAGAAACCTGTCTCGATACTCACTGACAGATGATGACCCTTGCTTAAGGGCCAGGAACTCCTCCTTCTTCACTGTCATCAGACCTGCAGGCACATGGTACTGACGAAAGCTACCTCTGAACTCTTCCTAGGTGATGGCATCGGGGTTGGCATGGGTGGCGAGATAAGACTCCCACCATGATTGGGCTGCTCCTCTCAACAGACGGGGACCATACAAGACTTTCTCCCTGTCATCACACTGAGCGGTATGCAACTCCCGCTCCACAGTGCGCAGCCAATCTTCAGCATCCATGGGGTCAGAAGAGTGAGCGAACGTTGGGGGATGACCTCTCATGAATTCAGCACGCTTGTCTCTGGGCATCTGAGGCATCTGAGGCTGGGGTGGTGCTTGCTGCTGTTGTTGCTGCTGCTGCTGAATGGCGGCCAGAGTCTGACCGATGGCTTGAACCGCTTGAGTCTGCATCAGAAACATCTGCTCGATCGACATCGGGGGCAGGGGTGGCAGGTGCTGCTGCTGGGGCACCTCATCATGCGGAGCAGCTCGCTCCTGCTGAGCACGCCTTCCTCCTCTGCGCCTGTTCTCTGACATCTGCAGAATGCAACCACACATCAGAACTGATCTGGCAAATCTTGCAGCATAAGAAAAGAGTATAGAATTCTTCAACAGCACTGAACAGATGAGCATCTTCACTGATCTCCAACACAGACCACACAACTTCTCAGATAAAGAGGAAAGTGGAATAAAGGTTTCCCAACTATATAACTAACTCCATTAACATAATATGTAAACCAAAATGCAGGGGGTACCCACACTCTGGTGACAGTCATTACAAAAATCCAAACCAAACATAGTTCATCATGACAAACATAGATGCACAGGACATAGCAAACTATCCTGTCTAACTAAGACTAACTAAAAGCGAGACTGACGCTAAGACTGTAACTTCTACGTATATATTTTGTGTTAATTACAAGATCCAACTCTAACAATCTATGGTCCTAGATTTATCTTGGTCTTGCAGTCGGGATTGCCATAAGACCGGAGTCCACGCCGAGGTGAGCGGTACGGGTGCTGAGTCCCAACGGGAGCGGGGGAACCATCATCCAGGTGACGACGTTCCGCGCGCTCAGCCCGCAGCAGGGCGATCTCAGCACGAGCCCTACTCAGCTCGTCTAATGCATGGTCCAGCTCCGTGTTTAGCACGGCGGCTAGGTTGACTGTGCTGCTCAACCTAGGATTGTCCTCACCAGCAGGTGAAACAATCACGCCTCCTGTGCTGCCAGATGGACGGCGGGGGTAATACTTCAGGTCGAGACCGTCAGCTACCCCACCGAGAACCGAGCAGTAGTGCGAAAGCGCACGCCGTGCAGCATCTTGCATGGCTGCCTCAGCTGAGTCCCGCTCAGAGATAGAATAGTGCTCTGAGCAAGCCTCCGCGCCCTGGAGACTGTTCTCCAGACGGCGCACCAAACAGGTCGCCTCCCAGCGGTCCGGGTAGACCCCGCGACTATGCTGGTAGACCACACAGCGATACTCGATGGACCAAGTACGCCGGTCAAGTGCCTGACGTAGCAGGGTGTCGAGCGCGTCGTGGAAGTGACACCCGCGAGCAGCGTCGCGAGTGATGGGTCGAGCAACCCACCCTTCCGGCTCATGGTCAGCAGGGAAGTCAGTGCCGTGGCTCGGACTGTCGTCGCCACCTCCGTCGTTTGGGTCTCCTCCAGCAGCTACTCCAGGGGCTGGGGCGCCCAGTGGTGGTGCAGGGGGCGCCTCCAGGGGAAGCACAGGAGAGCAGCTCCTCACAGACTCTATCTCCTGCTGGAGCGAGAAAGAAGAGCCCTGCTGCTCCTGTCGTCGACGTTCCTGCTCCTCATGCAGGCGGTGGTGCAGTCTCTCCAAGTGGCTGGACTGTCCGGCCACGGGGCGGCGAAGCGGACGCTCAGCAAGGCGGGAGGGTAAGAAGGGGATGACGGACTTTCGTGCAATGTGTCTAAGACGAGCCATCTACAAAAGACACAGCAAGCAAAAGAGTGAGAACAGAATTAATATGACCAGCAAATAATGAATCATAAATAAATGAAGGATTAGAATAAAACATAATTTTCAGCAAGGTATAATATATAGTAGAACATAGGTTTGGTCAGTATGACCAACTTTTGAAGGGGTACCAAAGTCAAGGCAGTGACAGAGGTCTATAATCCTTAGAACGACCATTCTACTCTAGGTTAGCGGTCCTACAGTCAACACGGCTTTGATACCAGCTTATGTCACACCCGGTTTTAGAAGGTAAACCGAATGCGAACCATGTACGTGCCAGGATCAGTTATTCACGTACACAGCAGTTACATAACATGGACATCATCACACAGTGCTCAAAATAGTATTAAAAGGGGAAATAATAGTCGATTACATCATACGTCTGAGACGTCCATATAGTCCTTACAGTAAATCAAAGTGCGAAAACGAAACGTAGATAACCGCGGCCTTCACAGGCAGCCGACTGGGGGTTGCCGCTAACCCACACCTAGAACTCGTCATAGTCTTGGAACTCCTGGAAGTCTCCTTCCACAGCTTCATCTTTGCCTGAGCCGTGGTTGCAATGCTGACAACCTGGGGGGGGGTTTGGTGTGTAGAGCAAGAGTGAGTACACATCAACATACTCAGCAAGTATCCTGTTTGGCTGTAGTGGACTAGCTTTATGTGGGGGTAAGTCAAGCAGTTGCTTTTAGTTGGTCAGTTCATTATTTACTAGTAGAAAGCTAGGTTTTAGCATTAACCCAAGTTATTAACCCAAAGTACCCTTTCCAAACGGAAAGAATACCACTTACCATTACCATAAGCATAATCATAACCATCCTCATTGTCATCTGTAAACCAAAATGTCTCTGATCAAGTACCACTAATCACTGGAGCTCCCTTGGCCGCTCATAACCGCGAGCACGGCTGATATATCAGTTTTCAAACACTCTGCAGAGGTTGTGCACTTTACCCACAAGCCGTGATTCCCTCTTGCCTCGGGCCGATCAAACCCTTAAACACTACCAAGGTGAATAGGCAGGGTCTCACTACGTAGCCTTTACAAAGATTTCCCCGGGGCTGTAGCCGCCCGTTAGGTTTCCTAAATGTACCGCACTCCTCCCCAAGGGACAAATCAACCTTGGCAGAGCGAGCCGCATACACCGAGCCCCATTGATGGCACAACGGCTAAGCGAACTACACCCCGGTTCCTCTAATTATTTAGCTAAGGGCGTCCCACTCCACCCTCATGGTTGCACTGTTTTCCCGGGCGGTCATCCATAGAACAGGTCCTTACGGAGAGGCACTCGAGAAACCGCTCGAGCCCCCTTGAAGACCACAAGTACAACATCATAATAAGAGAAGGGAAAACAGCGTATCATATATAATCTCATCATGTTCATTGATTAGAGTTTGAGCAATAGCATGAAGCTAAACAATAATAATTCGACCCAAATAGGTAAACAAGGACATGGATAACAAAAGCTAGTCAATCCTTAGGTATAAATGTGTAATGCGGGAGGTGAATTAAAGAATGAATAGGACAGAGATAGGTCAAAGGACACTTGCCTCCACCAACCGACTGCTGCTCAGGGGCTTCTCCTGCGAGTTCTTCGGGCTCTTCGACCAGATCGTTCTCTATGCGATTGCAAGCATACATACATACATCCATTCAAATTAGGAAACAAACAGTACACCACACAAGGGGACAAATAAAGTAAATATGCATCAAGTATGACATTCGGTATCGCATTCGTTAAGGTTAGAAAGAAACGGGGAAAGGTCTCGCAGGGGTTAAAGCTTATGCACGTATGATTAGTTACAATTGGTTCTAACAAAAGAATTTAGTTATATGCACTAATGGAAACCTAGTCATTTTTAGTTGATCAACATTGAACTGGATAAACAATTGATTATATGAATTAACTAGCGTAACGGAATTCTAAATTAAGTTTTCTTATTTCATTAACATGAACGATGATTAGCTTGTCCAAAACAAAATAAATAACTATGATGAAAGAAAATAAAATAAAATAAAATAAAATAAAAAAAGGGGGGCGGTTGAACCGGCCGGGGGGCGGTTGAACCGGCCAGGGGCAGGGGCGGCTGGGCAGGGCGCGGGCGCGGGCGGCCGAGCCGGGCGGCTGGGCCGTGGGCAGGGGCGGCCGAGCGGCGGTGCGGGCGGCCGAGCCGGGCGGGCACAGGGGCGGCCGAGCCGGGCGGCGGTGCGCGGGCAGGGGCGGTTGGGCCGGGCGGCGGCCTGACCGGGGAGAGGGAGGGGAGGGGAGAGGGAAGGGAGAGGGGAGGGCTCACCGGGGACGGGGACAGGGCGGCCGGGTGGCGCTGCGGCCGAGCTGCAGGGGGCGGCAGCTAGGGCAGGGGGCGGCGGCTAGAGAGAAAATGGGAGAAAGGGAGGGAGAGAGAGGGATTTGGGGGAAAGAGGGAGGGGCGGCTGGGCCGGCCAGGGGCGGCTGGGTCGGCCGGGGCGGCCCACGGCGCGGGAGAGAGAAAAAGGGAGGAGAGAGAGAAGGAAGGAAAAAAAAAGAAAAAGAAAAAAAAGGGTTTTCTCCTTTTCGAAATCCGTTTTTCCTGGATGAATGCACTTACATTTTTAAGCAATCGAAAGAATGCATGGTTCGGCATGATGCATCAAACAACATAAAGTATTTTAAGGTTTTGCTTTATGCGGGAATTCCAAGCCGAACCCCGCTAAAACTTTGGAAAAGGTCAAGGTTTAGCGAGAGAACGAGAAAAGAAAAGAGTAACGCCTGAATTTGGTGAGAGAAAAGAAGAAAAAATTCTACCCCCAAATTCAGGGCGTTACACAGATGCTCCAGCCAGGCTTGGGCGGCGTCAGAGAGGAAAAGGGGTAGATTACGGATGATGAGGTTGTCATCGTCCGCCCCTCCCAACTGGCATGCCAGTCGGTAGTCCGCGAGCCACAGCTCCGGCCTCGTCTCCCCCGTGTACTTGGTGATGGTAGTCGGAGCTCGGAAACGGGCGAGGAACGGCGCTCGTCGTATGGCCCGGCTAAAGACTCGCGGACTGGGCGGCTCGGGCGAAGGACTCCGATCCTCCTCGCTGTCGTAGCGTCCCCCGCGCCTAGGATGATAGCCTTAGCGCACCTTCTCCTCGAGGCGTGCTCGACGGTCGAGATGGTGGTGCTCGTTGCCGAGGCGATCTCGGGCGGCAAGCGCCTCGTCCCACATGCGCTTGGGGTGGAGCGAGGCTTCCCGCATGTGTTGGGAGGACGTCGCGTGATGCTCCGAGGGATCAGCTCGCCTCCGGGAGGCGAAGCTCTCGGCTCGTCGAACTGCGGCGCCTTCTAGGAGATCCTTGAGTTCGCCCTGGATACGCCGTCCCTCGGTGGTGGATGGCTCCGGCATGGCTCGAAGTAGCATCGCCGCTGCAGCTAGGTCCTGGCCGGACCCGCTGACGGCCGGGGGCGGCGCTGCCCTAGCGTTGTCGATGATGCGGCGCTGGATGTTCCGGGCCCGATGATAGGCTCCTCCGGCGAGTGTTCGGCCTGCCCACTCCTGTTTGATGTTCTGTCGGAGCTGCACAAGCCGGCCTGCTTCCCCGTCGACCCGGGCCTGCATCTCACGGATTTGCTCGAGCTGTATGTCCCGACCCCCCGCAGGGACTGGGACCACAGCTAGCTCCCGCGGGATGTCAACGTGAGATGTGGGCCTAGGGGGATCATCAACCTCCGGCATACCGAGGTGGTTGCCTTCGTTGTGATCTCCCTGATCGATGTGGAAACATTCGCGACTTGGGCCGTAACCCTCGTTGTCAAGGCTGTGGCCATCGTCAGAACAACCGGAGAGGCAGTGGTCACATGCGGACACGAAGTCCCGCATGGCACCGAGGTCATTGAGGCCGGAGAAATCCCAACCGGAGTCGGGGCCGTCCTCTTCCTCGGAACCCGCCGGTCCGAAGGTCGAGACGGCTGTCAGTCGGTCCCAGGTCGACCACATATGGTACCCCAGAAGGTTTGGATACGCCTTTATGAAAGCGCTCACCGTAGCGGGGTCGCTAGGTGGATCGAAGCTGAATCGAAAGGGTACAGGATGGAGAACGGATGGTACCTCTTGGTCGATGGACGATGGTGAAGTCGCGTCGGGGGCGGAGCACACCGTCATCTCAGGTACGAGGGTAACGCCCAGCAGATCCTTTGCGAGGGTGTTGGCGTCATCAGTCCGCTTGGGGCTGACACGTTGCGGGGAAGTGACACCCGTCGTCGTCTCAGGTGCGAGGACAATGCCCGACATGTCCCCCGGGGGAGTGCCGGCTTCGTCGACTCGCTCTGGTGCGATAGCCGACAAGGTGCCGCCTCCTGCGTGGCCATGTTTGCCCTGTCTCTGCCTCCTCCGGCGAGGAGGGTGAAAGTCGCCTAGAGGGGGGGTGAATAGGGCGAAACTGAAATTCTCAAAAATAATCACAACTACAAGCCGGGTTAGCGTTAGAAATATAATCGAGTCCACGAGAGAGGGCGCAAAACAAATCGCAAGCGAATAATGAAGTGAGACACGCGGATTTGTTTTACCGAGGTTTGGTTCTCTCAAACCTACTCCCCGTTGAGGAGGCCACAAAGGCCGGGTCTCTTTCAACCCTTACCCTCTCTCAAACGGTCCCTTGGACTGAGTGAGCTTTCTCTTCTCAATCACTTGGAACACAAAGTTCCCGCAAGGACCACCACACGATTGGTGTCTCTTGCCTCAATTACAAGTGAGTTTGATCGCAGTGAAAGAATCAAGAAAGAAGAAAGCAATCCAAGCGCAAGAGCTCGAAAGAACACAAGCAAATCTCTCTCTCTAATCACTAGGGCGGTGTGTGGAAATTGGAGAGGATTTGATCTCTTTGGTGTGTCTAGAATTGAATGCTAGAGCTCTTGTAAGTATTTGGGAAGTGGAAAACTTGGATGCAATGAATGGTGGGTGGTTGGGGGTATTTATAGCCCCAACCACCAAACTAGCCGTTTGGTGAGGCTGTCTGTTCGATGGCGCACCGGACAGTCCGGTGCACACCGGACATGTCCGGTGCGACAGCCACGTCACCAAAGCCGTTGCAATTTGACCGTTGGAGTTCTGACTTCTGGCCCCGCCTGGATGTCCGGTGCACACCGGACATGTACTGTTCAATGTCCGGTGCACACGAATGGGCGTGCCTGACTTCTGCGCGCTTCTGGCGCGCATTGAATGCGCCTGCAGGTGACCGTTGGCGTGAAGTAGCCGTTGCGCCGCTGTTACACCGGACAGTCCGGTGTACACCGGACATGTCCGGTGAATTATAGCGGAGCACCTACTGCAAAAACCCGAGGCTGCCAAGTTCCAGAGCCGCGTCCCTTTGGAGCACCGGACACTGTCCGGTGTACACCGGACAGTCCGGTGAATTATAGCGCGCCGGCTTCTAGAAATTCCCGAGGCTGAGGAGTTCTATGCGCAGTTCCCTGGTGCACCGGACACTGTCCGGTGCGCCACCAGACAGTCCGGTGCGCCAGACCAGGTAGCCATCCGGGTTGCCTTTAGCTTTCTAATTTGAACTCAACTTTGGTCTTTTTGATTGGCTTGTTGTGAACCTTTGACACCTGTAAAACTTATACACTGGAGCAAACTAGTTAGTCCAATTGTTTGTGTTGGGCAATTCAACCACCAAAATTAATTAGGAACTAGGTGTGAGCCTAATTCCCTTTCAATCTCCCCCTTTTTGGTGATTGATGCCAACACAAACCAAAGCAAAGATAAATGTGCATAAATTGAACTAGTTTGCATAATGTAAGTGCAAAGGTTGCTTGGAATTGGGCCAATATAAATACTTACATGATGTGCATGAATTGTTTCTTTGTTTTTAACATATTGGACCATATTTGCACCACATGTTTTGTTTTTGCAAATCCTTTTGTAAATTCTTTTCAAAATCCTTTTGCAAGATAGTCAAAGGTAAATAAATAAGATTTAGAGAAGCTTTTTCAAGTTTTGAAATTTTCTCCCTTTGATCCAAATGCTTTTCCTTTGACTAAACAAAACTCCCCCTAAATGAGATCCTCCACTTAGTGTTCTAGAGGGTTTTGATATATCATTTTTGAAATACTACTTCCTCCCCCTTTAGAACATAATAAGATACTAATTTGAAATTGACCAATTGAAAATCTCCAAATTTTTAAAATTAGGGTGGTGGTGCGGTCCTTTTGCTTTGGGCTCATACTTTCTCCCCCTTTGGCATGAATCGCCAAAAACGGATACTTTGAGTGAGATATAAGCCCTTAGAAGTACTTTCTCCCCCTTTGGTCATAAATAAAACATATGAGTAAAGATTATACCAAAGATGGAGAGTGGAGCGGAGCGACGACGAAGGATGAGTAGTAGAGTGGAGTGGAAGCCTTGTCTTCGCCGAAGACTCCAATTCCCTTTCAATATACCTATGACTTGGTTTGAAATACACTTGAAAACACATTAGTCATAGCATATATAAAAGAGACATGATCAAAGGTATATTTATGAGTTATGTGTGCAAATTAGCAAAAGAAATTCCTAGAATCAAGAATATTGAGCTCATGCCTAAGTTTGGTAAAAGTTTGTTCATCAAGAGGCTTGGTAAAGATATCGGCTAATTGATCTTTAGTGTTAATGTATGAAATCTCGATATCCCCCTTTTGTTGGTGATCCCTAAGAAAATGATACCGAATGGCTATGTGTTTAGTGCGGCTATGCTCAACGGGATTATCCGCCATGCGGATTGCACTCTCATTATCACATAGAAGAGGAACTTTGGTTAGTTTGTAACCGTAGCCCCGCAGGGTTTGCCTCATCCAAAGCAATTGCGCGCAACAATGGCCTGCGGCAATGTACTCGGCTTCGGCGGTAGAAAGAGCGACCGAATTTTGCTTCTTTGAAGCCCAAGACACCAAGGATCTTCCCAAAAACTGGCAAGTCCCTGATGTGCTCTTCCTATTAATCTTACACCCTGCCCAATCGGCATCCGAATAACCAATCAAATCAAATGTGGATCCCCGAGGGTACCAAAGCCCAAACTTAGGAGTATAAGCCAAGTATCTCAAGATTCGTTTTACGGCCGTAAGGTGTGATTCCTTAGGGTCGGCTTGGAATCTTGCACACATGCAAACGGAAAGCATAATGTCCGGTCGAGATGCACATAAATAGAGCAATGAACCAATCATCGACCGGTATACCTTTTGATCCACGGACTTACCTCCCGTGTCGAGGTCGAGATGCCCATTTGTTCCCATGGGAGTCTTGATGGGCTTGGCATCCTTCATTCCAAACTTGCTTAGAATATCTTGAGTATACTTTGTTTGGCTAATGAAGGTGCCCTCTTGGAGTTGCTTGACTTGGAATCCTAGAAAATACTTCAACTCCCCCATCATCGACATCTCGAATTTCTTTGTCATGATCCTACTAAATTCTTCACATGTAGATTCGTTAGTAGACCCAAATATGATATCATCAACATAAATTTGGCATACAAACAAATCATTGTCAAGAGTTTTAGTGAATAAAGTAGGATCGGCCTTGCCGACTTTGAAGCCATTTGCAATAAGGAAATATCTAAGACATTCATACCATGCTCTTGGGGCTTGCTTGAGCCCATAAAGCGCCTTAGAGAGCCTATAAACATGGTTAGGGTACTCACTGTCTTCAAAGCCGGGAGGTTGCTCAACATAGACCTCCTCCTTGATCGGTCCATTGAGGAAGGCGTTCTTCACGTCCATTTGATAAAGCTTGAAGCCATGGTAAGTAGCATAGGCTAATAATATGCGAATTGACTCAAGCCTAGCTACGGGTGCATAGGTTTCACCAAAATCCAAACCTTCGACTTGTGAATACCCCTTGGCCACGAGTCGAGATTTGTTCCTAGTCACCACACCATGCTCATCTTGCTTGTTGCGGAAGACCCACTTGGTTCCTACAACTTTTTGGTTAGGACGTGGAACTAAGTGCCATACCTCGTTCCTTATGAAATTGTTGAGCTCCTCTTGCATCGCCATCACCCAATCCGAATCTTGTAGTGCTTCCTCTACCCTGTGTGGCTCAATAGAGGAAACAAAAGAGTAATGCTCACAAAAATGTGCAATACGAGATCGAGTGGTTACCCCCTTATGAATGTCGTCGAGGATGGTGTCGACGGGGTGATCTCGTTGTATTGCTTGGTGGACTCTTGGGTGTGGTGGCCTTGGTTCTTGCTCATCCTCCTTTTCTTGATCATTTGCATCTCCCCCTTGATTGTTGCCGTCATTTTGAGGTGACTCATCTTCTTGATCTTCTTGTTCAACATCTTGAGCCTCATCCTCAATTTGAGTTGGTGGAGATGCTTGCATGGAGGAGGATGGTTGATCTTGTGCATTTAGAGGCTCTTCGGAATCCTTAGGACACACATCTCCAATGGACATGTTCCTTAGCGCGATGCACGGAGCCTCTTCATTACCTATCTCATCAAGATCAACTTGCTCTACTTGAGAGCCGTTAGTCTCATCAAACACAACGTCACAAGAAACTTCAACAAGTCCCGAGGACTTGTTAAAGACTCTATATGCCCTTGTGTTTGAGTCATATCCTAGTAAAAAGCCTTCTACAGTTTTAGGAGCAAATTTTGATTTTCTACCTCTTTTAACAAGAATAAAGCATTTGCTACCAAAAACTCTAAAATATGAAATATTTGGCTTTTTACCAGTTAGGAGTTCATATGATGTCTTCTTGAGGATTCGGTGTAGATATAACCGGTTGATGGCGTAGCAAGCGGTGTTAACCGCCTCGGCCCAAAACCGATCCGGTGTCTTGTACTCATCAAGCATGGTTCTTGCCATGTCCAATAAAGTTCGATTCTTCCTCTCCACTACACCATTTTGTTGTGGAGTGTAGGGAGAAGAGAACTCATGCTTGATGCCCTCCTCCTCAAGGAAGCCTTCTATTTGTGAGTTCTTGAACTCCGTCCCGTTGTCGCTTCTAATTTTCTTGATCCTTAAGCCGAACTCATTTTGAGCTCGTCTCAAGAATCCCTTTAAGGTCTCTTGGGTATGAGATTTTTCCTGCAAAAAGAACACCCAAGTGAAGCGAGAATAATCATCCACAATAACTAGACAGTACTTACTCCTGCCGATGCTTATGTAAGCAATCGGGCCGAATAAATCCATGTGTAGGAGCTCCAGTGGCCTGTCACTAGTCATGATGTTCTTGTGTGGATGATGAGTGCCAACTTGCTTCCCGGCTTGGCATGCGCTACAAATCCTGTCTTTCTCAAAATGAACATTGGTTAGTCCTAAAATGTGTTCCCCCTTTAGAAGCTTATGAAGATTCTTCATTCCAACATGGGCTAGTCGGCGGTGCCAGAGCCAACCCAAGTTAGTCTTAGCAACCAAGCAAGTGTCGAGTTCAGCTCTATCAAAATCTACCAAGTATAGCTGACCCTCTAACACTCCCTTAAATGCTATTGAATCATCACTTCTTCTAAAGACAGTAACACCTATATCAGTAAATAGACAGTTGTAGCCCATTTGACATAATTGGGATACGGAAAGCAAATTGTAATCTAAAGAATCTACAAGAAAAACATTGGAAATAGTATGGTCAGGTGATATAGCAATTTTACCCAATCCTTTGACCAAACCTTGATTTCCATCCCCGAATGTGATAGCTCGTTGGAGATCTTGGTTTTTCTCATATGAGGAGAACATATTTTTCTCCCCTGTCATATGGTTTGTGCACCCGCTGTCGAGTATCCAGCTTGAGCCCCCGGATGCATAAACCTACAAAACAATTTTAGTTCTTGACTTTAGGTACCCAAACGGTTTTGGGTCCTTTGGCATTAGAAACAAGAACTTTGGGTACCCAAACACAAGTCTTGGAGCCCTTGTGTTTGCCCCCAACAAACTTGGCAACTACCTTGCCGGATTTGTTAGTAAGCACATATGATGCATCAAAAGTTTTGAATGAAATAGCATGATCATTTGATGCATTAGGAGTTTTCTTTCTAGGCAACTTGGCACGGGTTGGTTGCCTAGAGCTAGATGTCTCACCCTTATACATAAAAGCATGATTAGGGCCAGAGTGAGACTTTCTAGAGTGAATTCTTCTAATTTTGCTCTCGGGATAACCGGCAGGGTACAAAATGTAACCCTCGTTATCCTGAGGCATGGGAGCCTTGCCCTTAACAAAGTTAGACAAATTTTTAGGAGGGGCATTAAGTTTGACATTGTCTCCCCTTTGGAAGCCAATGCCATCCTTGATGCCCGGGCGTCTCCCATTATAGAGCATACTTCTAGCAAATTTAAACTTTTCATTTTCCAAGTTATGCTCGGCAATTTTAGCATCTAGTTTTGCTATATGATCATTTTGTTGTTTAATTAAAGACATGTGATCATGAATAGCATTAACATCAATATCTCTACATCTAGTACAAATAGAAACATGCTCAATATTAGATGTAGAGGGTTTGCAAGATTTTAGTTCTACAACCTTAGCATGCAACATATCATTCTTAGTTCTAAGGTCGGAAATAGTAGCTTTGCAAACATCAAAATCCTTAGCCTTAGCAAGCAATTTTTCATTCTCAATCTTAAGGCTAGCAACAGAAATGTTTAATTCTTCAATCCTAGCAAGCAAATCATCATCATTATTTCTAGGATTGGGAATTGAAACATCACAAATATGAGAATCAACCTTAGCAAATAAACTAGCATTTTCATTTCTAAGGTTGGCAATAGTGTCATGGCAAGTGCTTAGCTCACTAGATAGTTTTTGACATTTTTCTACTTCTAGAGCATAAGCATTTTTAACCTTAACATGTTTCTTGTTTTCTTTAATTAGAAAATCCTCTTGGGAATCCAAAAGGTCATCCTTTTCATGAATAGCACTAATCAATTCATTTAATTTTTCCTTTTGTTCCATGTTAAGATTGGCAAAAAGGGTAAGCAAGTTATCCTCCTCATCACTAGCATTATCATCACTAGAGGATTCATATTTTGTGGAGGATTTAGATTTAACCTTCTTCCTTTTGCCGTCCTTTGCCATGAGGCACTTGTGCCCGACGTTGGGGAAGAGAAGCCCCTTGGTGACGGCGATGTTGGCGGCGTCCTCGTCGGAGGAGGACTCGGTGGAGCTCTCCTCGGAGTCCCACTCGCGGCACACGTGGGCATCACCGCCCCTCTTCTTGTGGTACCTCTTCTTTTCTCTTCTCTTGCCCTTCTTGTCGTTGTCCCTGTCACTGTCACTTGATAATGGACATTTAGCGATAAAGTGACCGGGCTTACCACACTTGTAGCAAACCTTCTTGGAACGGGATTTGTAGTCTTTCCCTTTCCGTTGCTTGAGGATTTGGCGAAAGCTTTTGATGATTAAAGCCATCTCCTCATTGTCGAGCTTGGAAGCGTCAATTGGTTGTCTACTTGGTGTAGATTCCTCCTTCTTCTCCTCCGTCGCCTTAAATGCCATCGGTTGTGCTTCGGACGTGGAGGGATCATCAAGCTCGTTGATCTTCCTTGAGCCCTTGATCATACATTCAAAGCTCACAAAATTCCCGATAACTTCCTCGGGGGTCATTTGAGTATATCTTGGGTTGCCACGAATTAATTGAACTTGAGTGGGATTAAGGAAAATGAGAGATCTTAGAATAACCTTAACCACCTCGTGGTCGTCCCACTTCTTGCTCCCAAGGTTGCGCACTTGGTTCACCAAGGTCTTGAGCCGGTTGTACATATATTGAGGCTCCTCCCCTTGGCGAAGACGGAAGCGACCGAGCTCCCCCTCGATCGTTTCCCGCTTGGTGATCTTGGTGAGTTCATCACCCTCCTGCGCGGTCTTGAGTAGGTCCCAAATCTCCTTCGCGCTCTTCAACCCTTGCACCTTGTTATATTCCTCCTTACTTAGAGAAGCAAGGAGTATGGTTGTAGCTTGAGAGTTGAAGTGCTCGATTTGGGCCACCTCGTCCTCATCATAGTCTTCATCCCCTACGGATGGTACCTGTACACCATACTCAACAACATCCCATATACTTTTGTGGAGTGAGGTTAGATGAAATCGCATTAAATCACTCCACATAGCATAATCTTCACCATCAAACGTTGGTGGTTTGCCTAATGGGACGGAAAGTAAAGGTGTATGTTTAGGAATGCGAGGGTAGCGTAGAGGGATCTTACTATACTTCTTACGCTCTTGGCGCTTAGAAGTGACGGACGCCGTGTCGGAGCCGGAGGTGGATGTCGATGAAGAATCGGTCTCGTAGTAGACCACCTTCCTCATCCTCTTCTTCTTGTCCCCACTCCGATGCGGCTTGTGGGAAGGGGATTTATCCTTCTTCTCTTTGTGATGTGAAGAAGATATTTTCTCCTTCCCTTTGGAGGAGTCCTTCTTCTTCTCTTCGTGATGTGAAGAAGATCTTTTCTCCTTCCGTTTGGAGGAGTCCTTCTTCTTCTCCTTCCTCTTGGTGCGGGACTCTTCCGATGAAGTGCTCCCTTGGCTTGTAGTGGGCTTGTCGCCGGTCTCCATCTCCCTCTTGGTGTGATCTCCTGACATCACTTCGAGCGGTTAGGCTCTAATGAAGCACCAGGCTCTGATACCAATTGAAAGTCGCCTAGAGGGGGGGTGAATAGGGCGAAACTGAAATTCTCAAAAATAATCACAACTACAAGCCGGGTTAGCGTTAGAAATATAATCGAGTCCACGAGAGAGGGCGCAAAACAAATCGCAAGCGAATAATGAAGTGAGACACGCGGATTTGTTTTACCGAGGTTCGGTTCTCTCAAACCTACTCCCCGTTGAGGAGACCACAAAGGCCGGGTCTCTTTCAACCCTTACCCTCTCTCAAACGGTCCCTCGGACCGAGTGAGCTTTCTCTTCTCAATCACTTGGAACACAAAGTTCCCGCAAGGACCACCACACGATTGGTGTCTCTTGCCTCAATTACAAGTGAGTTTGATCGCAATGAAAGAATCAAGAAAGAAGAAAGCAATCCAAGCGCAAGAGCTCGAAAGAACACAAGCAAATCTCTCTCTCTAATCACTAGGGCGTTGTGTGGAAATTGGAGAGGATTTGATCTCTTTGGTGTGTCTAGAATTGAATGCTAGAGCTCTTGTAAGTATTTGGGAAGTGGAAAACTTGGATGCAATGAATGGTGGGTGGTTGGGGGTATTTATAGCCCCAACCACCAAACTAGCCGTTTGGTGAGGCTGTCTGTTCGATGGCGCACCGGACAGTCCGGTGCACACCGGACATGTCCGGTGCGATAGCCACGTCACCAAAGCCGTTGCAATTTGACCGTTGGAGTTCTGACTTCTGGCCCCGCCTGGATGTCCGGTGCACACCGGACATGTACTGTTCAATGTTCGGTGCACACGAATGGGCGTGCCTGACTTCTGCGCGCTTCTGGCGCGCATTGAATGCGCCTGCAGGTGACCGTTGGCGCGAAGTAGCCGTTGCGCCGCTGTTACACCGGATAGTCCGGTGTACACCGGACATGTCCGGTGAATTATAGCGGAGCGCCTACTGCAAAAACCCGAGGCTGCCAAGTTCCAGAGCCGCGTCCCTTTGGAGCACCGGACACTGTCCGGTGTACACCGGACAGTCCGGTGAATTATAGCGCGCCGGCTTCTAGAAATTCCCGAGGCTTAGGAGTTCTGTGCGCGGTTCCCTGGTGCACCGGACACTGTCCGGTGCGCCACCGGACAGTCCGGTGCGCCAGACCAGGTAGCCATCCGGGTTGCCTTTAGCTTTCTAATTTGAACTCAACTTTGGTCTTTTTGATTGGCTTGTTGTGAACCTTTGACACCTGTAAAACTTATACACTGGAGCAAACTAGTTAGTCCAATTGTTTGTGTTGGGCAATTCAACCACCAAAATTAATTAGGAACTAGGTGTGAGCCTAATTCCCTTTCAGAGGGCGGCGGGGACGACCGGAGTGCTCCTCTTCTGTCGCGGGGAGATGCTATCGCCGAGCTCGCCGCTGCCGGGCGAGTCGAAGACTGTCGTTGTCGTCGCGCTGTGAGGGGAGGAGTACCATGTCGTAGCTGCCGTCGAGGGACATGAACTCGAGACTCCCGAAGCGGAGCACCGTCCTGGGCTGAAGAGGTTGCTGAAGACTCCCCATCTGAAACTCAACGGGAAGGTGTTCGTTAACACGCAGCAGGCCCCTACCTGGCGCGCCAACTGTCGGTGTTTCGGACCCGAGGGGTCCCTGGACCGACGAGTGAAATTGTCGTTGCATGCCCCTGCCCAGATGGGTTGGCGCGGGATGGAACACAAGAGGTGGGACAAGCCTTGTATTATCCTACACCAGGGTGCTTGTAGTAGAGGTTACAAGCGTCGCGAGAGGGAAGAAGAGAGCTGGTCTATCAGCCCGCCGTCCCCTCTGCGCGAGAGCCCCTTTTCTCCCCCGCGGGAAGGCCCTGGACCTCCCTTTTATAGATGCAAGGAGAGGGTCCAGATGTACAATGGGGGGTGTAGCAATGCGCTAACGTGTCTAGCAGAGAAATGCCTAAGCCCTATGTACATGCCAACGTGGCTGTCGGGGGAGAGCTTGAGCCCTGTATACGTGATAGCGTGGCCGTCGGAGAAGCGCATGAGCCCTGTAGGAGCACAGCTGGCAGTGCGGCAAGGATCCTGCTGATGTCTCCTTGCTGCCGTAAGGGGCTGAGAGCCACCGGCGTCATGGTTGCACGCGGGGCACCATCATTACCCGTCGCCGGGGTAAGCCAGATGGGACGCCGGTCTTGTTCCTTGTAGCCTAAGCTGGCTAGGAATAGGGTAATGATGTATCCCCTGTTGGCGCGGTCGGTCCGAGCCCAAGGTCGGGCGAGGCGGAGACTTCTCTTGAGGCCGAGGCTGGGGTCGGGCGAGGACGCGATTCCTCCCGAGACCGAGGTCGAGGCCGAGTCTGGAGGTCGGGCGAGGCGGAGACTTCCTTCCGAGGCCGGAGCCTGAGGTCGGGCGAGGCGGAGACCTCCTCCCGAGGCCGGAGCCTGAGGTCGGGCGAGGCGGAGCTTCCTGTTGCGCCCGAGGCCGAACTTGTTGGTTGATCGTGACTTGTTGTCAGCTTCGCCTGGGTGGTTGGCACAGTAGTCGGAGCGGGGCGAGCGGCGCTGTTTTCCCGTCAGATCGGACAATAAAAAGGGGGGCGAAGTGACTGCGGTCACTTCGGCCCTGCCGACTGAGGTGTGTGTGTGTCAGGAACGGTGTCAGACGATCCTCGCATTGAATGCGCCTGCGATGTGGTCGGTTGGTGAGGCGGTTTGGCCAAGGCTGCTTCACAACGAAGCCTGCCCGAGCCGGGCTTCGGGAGAGCCGAGGGGGTGCCCGCTGCCTGAGGAGGCCCTCGGTCGAGACGTAAACTCGTCTTGGACTACTGCTTCAGCCCGAGGCTGGGCTCGGGCGAGGTCGCGTCCCTTGGGTAGACGAAGCCTTGACTTGAACCGCGCCCGTCAGTTGGTCTGAGAATGTTTACCAGCCGTGATTAGGAATGTTGGGGGTACCCCTAATTATGGTACCCGACAAAATTGAATTTCAAATTTATATTTTCTGACATGATTAATGATATCATAACTTATGTTAAAAAGTATGTTAAGAAGTTTCAATTATTATTTCATATTTAGTTTTGTATCATTAAAGATATTACCTCAGCTCATCTCTGACATATCAAAAATAATTATAAAAAACATAATATATTTTTCAAAACTAACTACTAACCAATAAATTTAAATCGACAACTTAATTTGTACCAAACTTTGCTAACGGGTATAATAAACCGACTCGAATATGTGCAGAATTAAGGTAAACTAAAAAATAATTTACACATGACATTTATAGGTGAGGGGAGTAATTTGGACTTTTTCCTTATAATTATAGGCAGCTACAACGCGGAAACCCAATTTCTCGTTACTTTTTTTCACCACTCCATGTTGTATTCAAGTTACGCAGCTTTAGGCTGTCTCCAGCAACAGACGCTAAAGCGTCCGCTACCCTATATATAGCGTTTTTCGTCGTCCGCTACCGGTCCAGCAAGAAACGGTAAACGATTCGCTAAAATATAGCGGCTGTCCGGCCACCGCTAAATCTAGCGCTTCGCTGTTCACCCGCTATCCATCTCTGAGCAACGTCTGCGCAGTTGAGCCAGCAGCAACGACACCCATGCCTACGACCCCGCGCAGCAGCAGCAGGTAACTGTAGCCATGCGCGGACAGTTAATCCAGCAGCAGGTGGTCCAAGTACTGTAGCCATGGCCAAGGTTCTCACGAAATGCTCCAGCTGCTGCGAAGCAAAAAAAAACGACGGTTCTAATTTAGTAAAATAATATATTCAATTTGTTAAGTTGGCATATTAAAGTGGATTAGATATAGAGGATGAATTTTAGAGGACGTTGCTGGAGTCGACGAAGATATAGAGGATGAAATCATTTAGAGTGTTCTGTAAAGAACAGAGAATATTCTTTTAGGGGATGAATTTTAGAGGACGTTGCTGGAGACAGCCTTAGCACACGTCTTTGAGACTGAAACCTGGCACGACGTTTGCAGCTACCGTATGTGACTTGGTTTGCTTAACTACTGGTTACTGGTAGCAGCAAGAGTCACGATACCGTAGGTGTGCAGGTTGTTGGTGCGTTTGTTTGGCGCTCCAAGCATGAGCAAGGAAATTAAGGCGTACAGTACACACACGGTCGTGGGGTTGGGGCGCAGGGATGGAACCGCCGAGGCGCCGACACACGAGATGTCGAGATAGCTAGCCCGACAACGACAACTCCACGGACACTTCCCTCTCCTCCCGGGCCACGGAGACGGCCTCGCGCACCAACCCCACCCCGCACTACACGCCACACCACCCGTTCCCGTGCTCCCAGTTGTGCCCGTGCCCGTGCCCGTGCGTGGCGCTGTCGCGGTGCTCCCCCGCGCGCACGGACACACACGCACATCAAGTACTCCATCCCTCAGGTCACGCTAAAACCACCGTCCGCGGTCCGCCAGGACATATTAAGCCCTTGTTTATTTACCCTTTAAATTATATAATCTAGCTTAAATAAATTAAGAGATAACTAACATAGATTATTAGATAAATTATATTTATAATAATTATTAATAAGTTATTAGGTGCTTATATAATATTAGAAGCAAATAAACACGGGCTAAGGTTGTTTTTGGTTACACTTAGATTTTAGGAATCCAAATTTTGTCCACTAAAAAATCACCCGTGGCGGTGTTTGGCTGCTTAGAGCTCGTATGGTAGAGTTTCACTCCATGATTATTTATCTCTGAGAGTTTAATCTCCAATTAATAGAGTGATTTTAAATGATTCTCTAGTAGAAATCAATCTATCTGACGAAAACTGTTTGAAAAATAGTCTGTGAAGGGATTCCTAATAGTTTGGAGAGTGGGGAGCAGGTTGGAAGGGGGAAGTAGGGTTTTTTTGCTCCCACTCTCTAGTATAAAATGGAGACTAGATTCACTTTGCATATGCATGATGGCAAACCCCCTCTTGTTCTCGATTGCAAACAGAGTTGCAGCCATGGATGTCTGCATATGTGCATAACATACCATTAGTAAGTTGTAGCAGTAAGTAATGTCAAAAACAAATATACATAAGACGTGAGCAATATCTTATCGTAGTCAGTAAGTCCACTTTGATTTTACTTTAACACTCTTGCATAGAACCCAACATATTTACCACATTCTGTCTTAATTTGATCCCATCTACTAGTTCATTCCCTGACAATTCTCTTTGGAAACTCATCTCTCATTTCATTATACCTTTTATCAATTCTTGCCCAAAGTCCTTCCTCTGACCAGTGCTAATTACAGGATCACAACTAATTTCTAGCCAAGTTGTGCATAGCAACAAATCCTCTTCACGCGTGAAGTTTTGCTCTTTGGTCTTCTTCCCCGTGGCAGGGGTACCACCTCCTTTGCTGGGGCTGTTAACCTCTTGTGCATTGTGGTCTGCCTCTGACTCCAAGTTTATTGGGTCCATAGGGTTGGTACAATTGGTAGTCATGGTCACAACCTGGCTGGGAGGGTGCATTTGAGCAGGAGATACTAGAGGAGGTGGGCAAGGATAACTAGGATTCATCATACCAACGAAATGATTCCATGGCCTCCTATTTGCAAAACAACATGCTTCATTATGTGGGTGTGAAAATATGGGAGTTGTGAGGCTACTGGTGCTAAAATGGATATTAGAACCACTAGGCAAGTCATAACCATTGGGCCACCAGAATTATGGATTCCACATAAGGGGCATTCCTTGACCAGTAGTTGTGCGTGCATGAGTGCATCACTTTGAGGGGGAACACACATGTTATCATTGTTCTCAGCCATTCTAGGAAGTAAAGCAAGACAAGAAATCAATTGAAATTGATAAACCGCATACATGATTCATACTTTAGAAGTACCAGACAATGCATAAAAAGGTTCTTACAAAAGCCACCAGTTATTGAACCTCCCATGTAATGGTTCAAATGAACACGAAGACAATGCCAGAGACACTTAGCAACCATAATGGTTGTTTATTTGTACTAAGAGTTGGCCACACTGACACATGACAACAACCTTACAGGTTCCAAATGTTATAGCTAGTTGACCTATCAGACTCTACAGAGTCAACATCACTAGTCGAATACAATTTGGGAGTCAATGGGCTTGGAAAACGTGTTTCTACATGCACGGGTTCCATTTGTTACCATAGGGTTAGAGCGAGCTTTGGACTCAATGGCGTCTTGCTCCAACAGCTCTGCCTCTTGTTTGATAGCAAGGAGACAATTGATGAGGTAGTGCTCATCACCCAAGTGCAAGAAGGCCTCTTTTATCAAGTCCCTAATTTTGGAACTAGCTTTATCAACAGAGGAGACAAGGTTCAGGAGAACTGTTTGTCGCACTTTGGCATCTTGGCCATCCATCTGTAGTTAAATGTTTAAGATAGTGATTAGTTTGCTAGGTACAGATCATATTGCAAAGTATTATGGTTTGAATAGGACACCAATTACCAATTCAAGTATAGTGTGGAAGAACTACTCCATGCATCGTTACGAAATAAGACTTGAAGGGTACAAAAATTGGAATCTTCAATACCATGGCAAAATAAAAACAACAAGCTTGAACTACGAACTATGAATTATCAAATTGTGGACGAATATACATGAGTGTGTGAAGTAAATAATAAATCCAAAGGTAGAACAATGAATCTTACATCAAAAAGAGAATGAAAAGGAGGTAGAACCTCGATGCTTAGTAGTCCACGTGTTCTAATGAACTTAAGGTTTGTAGCTACATAAATAAAGTTTGCGGTTAGTTGAATGCATGGAATTGTCTCGTGTTTCAACCAAACTTGACAGTAACCAACCATCTTTACGTCTAAGAAAATATAATATCTCAGAGAACACAATGTCTCTTCGGCCAAACCTAAATGAAATCAAGGTTCACTACAACAACTAAATGAAAATCTAATGCATGTTTATTGAAATTTGCGATTCTAATTGATTACCTTTACTGCAGTTTGTTAAATCCCTAATCTTTGAAACCCTAAATGTTAGATCTTTCACCCGAAACATGAATTATGAACTTGTTTGAAACCAAATCAAGTATTCAAACCTCCTTCGTATGCTACTGCTAAGTAGGGGACAAGAGTGAACGAAGGGGATAGAAGGGAATCGAACCTTTAGATGTGGAAATCCAAAGAAGTAGATCGATGGACGGGAGCTCGAGCTCTGGATTAGCGGAGACCCGTCCGGTGAAGGAGCCTCGTTGAATCAACGACAAACACGGTTGAACGGCGGTTGCGGCGATGAAGTCGACCAGTGGGAGCTTCAATCCGGACTCCTTGGTTGTCGAATCCGTTCACACGGCTCTTCTTGCGTGAGGCCCCGCGGATCCACCCGCTTACCCCCTTTGTCGTGCGGGAGGTCGGTCGTCGGACTCCGCCTCTGTAGACGGCGGCGAAGAAGTCGCGCCGAGCACCTCAGCACCTCCGGAGACTTCGCAAGCGGGAGTGGAGAGAGGGAGAGCTGCGCCTGCCAACGGTAGCGTATCCCGGGCATCCCTCTCCATGTAATGTGGGGGAGATGATATGTCATATGAGAGCGGTGGAGGAGGGAGGGAGCGCCACCACGCCGGTGAACAAGTAGGTGTGTACCATAGCCGCCACAGTTAGGGTAGAGGGGAGGGATCGTGAACCAGTGAGACTATCCACAGCAGTTCCCTCTAAATTTTTCTTCCTCTATATCATTTTTTGCGTCACATCATCAACAATTTATCCCCTACTTCTATCTTTCGCAACGGTTTTCCCTAAATACTCTTCCTGTACCCCACTACAACCATAAAATATCATTTCATGTACCTACTTTTCATCTACTATCAATTTTTTATCTACTAACAATTACTCGCGGACCCACTGCAACAAGAATGAACAGTGCTGAAGGATGTGAACACCGAAACGCTACCTACAGAGTAGAGGGAAAGAGAAGGGGCCGACGCATAGGAGACTCTGCAGAGGCGCCCCCTGCAGCCGCCATGCAAGGGGACGAGGCTGGCGCGCGGTGACCGCTGCACCCAGCCTGAAGAGAGTCTTAGAGTACCCGCAGCGGCTGCCACGCGCCCGTCCCCTCCCCTTGCATGGCGGCTACAGGGGCACGCGGCAGCCCGCAGCGCGGCCCCTACGACGCTCCCCACGCCGCGGTCCCCTTCTCTCTCCCTCCGGCTGTAGCACGCGTCCGTCTCCTCCCCTTCCACGGTAGTTGTGGGCCCGCTTCTAATTATTAGTAGAAGAAAATTTGATAGTATATGCAAAGTAGATATAGAAAATAATATTTTATAGTTGTAGCTGGGTATAAGGGGAGTATTTAGGGAGAACCACTGTGGGAGATGAAAAAGTAAAAGTAACTATTGATAAGGTGACTAAAAAAATGATACAGAGAAAGAAATTTAAAAAGAACCGCTACGGATAGTCTTATCACACAACCTGTGAGAGCTGCTGCCGCTCGGAGCTGCCAGCCCTTTCCTTCCCACTCCCACAACAATGGCAGTGCACCGCCACCGCGCGCGCGGGCAGCCAGAGAGCCCGGCGGCCGACCACATGCGCTGATGCGCAGGAGTAGGTGGCTGCACTGCAGGCTGCTGCTTGCCTGCCTATGCGGCTATGCGTGCCGGCTCCGCGCGCGCCTTGATGAGCCTAGCGAACCAGTAGGCTGCTGCCTTGGTTGCCTGCTACTCCTCCTAGCTACTCGTGTGTTCAGAGTCCAGTGTCCCCCCGGCGGCCATGCGCTCATCATCGCCTCAGCGGCTCAGTCTCACAGCACGGATCACACAGCAGTACAGCAGCACCGGTCATCATGCCTACAGCCTACAACCACTCCCGTGTCTCGTGTCGTGCTCGATCGCGCGCTCTCTGTCCTCCTCGCCTCGCGCCCGTGACTCCGGGTCTCCAGCAGGCCGTTTCCACTCTAGCTTCCGCCGTGCGCGCCTGGCTGCCTGCTCTCTGTGCTCACATATGGGTACAGAGAAAATTTCCTCGTGTCCAGGCATCCTGCACAAGAGAGCGGCCACTACATGTTGTTGCTCTGCTAGAACTAGAATAAGCCCGAGATCATTGAGGCTATCTCTTACCCTTTTTCCTCCCAAATCCTCTCATTCATACTTTCTATTTATATTTTAATATCTCACTCTCAACCATTCTTTTCTCTATTTCACCTTCTCTCCAACTATGATCCATGATCCATGGTTGGTACCAGTGTTGGGAATATGGGCCGGGCCTTTTGGGTAGCATGATCACGCCAAAAAATAGAAGTCCAAAGCACGACACAGTATAAAATAATATGGACCGAGTTAGCATGACCCAAAGGCGACCCTAGGCCGGGCCTCGAATTTTGGCCAGTCGAGCCCTCGACACGGCCCAATAAAATCCATATTGTTTAATTTCTTTAATTTAGTATGCTATGAACTTTATGTGGTTGTAATATTTGAAATTTATGTGGTTCAAATATGTAGGTCGGGTTTGGACCGCCATGGCTTGACGAAGGCACGATGTGCTTTAAGTCCAGGCTCAACCACTATTTCTTCTCTCTTTAAGCTGGCACGACACGGACCAAAAGTTTTTTGGACTTTCTTAGCCCGAGTCTATTTGGGTCGAAGCACGATGGGTCCGAACCGACCCAACCCAACCCGATCCAATTGGTACTACAGACACTGCTCATCTCTTGCCTCCGAATAGGTTCTCGTCAACCAAATCGTCGCCACCGACTGCTCCCTTGCCAATCAACAACGGATGGTAGAGGCGCATGACGCGTCGAGAGTATACATGTCCAAATTGACGTGTTGGGCTGGCCTAGAGCGAGTGCATACATGTCCAAATGGACGTGTTGGACCGGCCAGACACGAGCACAACATGACTTAACCGTTACCATGCACGACACGGTGAAGTCGTCGTGCCGTGCCATGCCGGCACGTGGGCTGCTAGAGCCGCCTAGGCACGACACGACTAAGCTTACACAGGCCATGTCATGTTGGAGGCACGATGATCCTGGCAGTACCATGCCCATGATCGTGTCTAGTATGTAAAACACACCATTCAACTCTATTTTCATCGCACATCACATAAATCAAATTTCAATGCCCCAAATACAACAATCTAACACAGAAACAAAGTAGATCTAGCACAACAATCTGACATAAGAACAAGTATTCAAGCAGATCCAAACACGACTAACCTATACAACAAAGAACAACAAAGATCATAGAGGGGGGGGAGACAGGTGGGCGGCACAGGGTGAGGCGGTCACCGGAGTAGAGGCGGAGACAAGCAGTGCGCCGATGCGGAGACGAGCGGCACGTGCGAGGCAGAAGAGGCGAAGACGAGCAGCGCGTCGGTGCGGAGATGAGCGACGCGACGTGAGGTGGCCTCCGGCGCGGAGACAAGTGGCGCAGAGGAGACGCCCTCCGGTGTGCAGATGGACGACACGGAGCAAGGCGGGATGAGAGCAGTGAAGGAGGTCGAGAGGGGACTAGGGAAGTGGGGAATGAATGAGTGGTTAGGGTTAGTGTCGGGGACCATAATTAGGGGTACCCTCAAGACTCCTAATTCTCAGCTGGTAACCCCCATCAGCATAAAGCTGCAAAGGCCTGATGGGTGCGATTAAGTTAGGGATCAGTCCATTCGAGCGACTCGATCGTGCCTCGCCCGAGCCTAGCCTCGGACAAGGGCAGCCGACCCTGGAGGATTTCCGTCTCGCCCGAGGCCCCCCTCCAACGGCGGACACATCTCCGGCTCGCCCGAGGCCCTGCCTTCGCTAAGAAGCAACCCTGACCAAATCGCCGCACCGACCAACCAAGTCGCAGGAGCATTTAACGCAAAGGTGACCTGACACCTTTATCCTGACGCGCGCCCCCCGGTAGAGCCGAAGTGACCGCTGTCACTTCACCGCTCCACTGACCGGCCTGACAGAAGGACAGCTCCGCCTGCGCTACTCCGACTGCAGTGCCACTTGACAGAGTGAGACTGACAGGCAGTCAGGCCCCGCCAAAGGCACCATAGGAAGCTCCGTCCGACCCAGGGCTCGGACTCGGGCTAAGTCCCGGAAGACGGCGAACTCCGCTCCGCCCGACCCAGGGCTCGGACTCGGGCTAAGTCCCGGAAGATGGTGAACTCCGCTCCGCCCGACCCAGGGCTCGGACTCGGGCTAAGTCCCGGAAGACGGCGAACTCCGCTCCGCCCGACCCAGGGCTCGGACTCGGGCTAAGTCCCAGAAGACGGCGAACTCCGCTCCGCCCAACCCAGGGCTCGGACTCGGGCTAAGTCCCGGAAGACGGCGAACTCCGCTTCGCCCGACCCAGGGCTCGGACTCGGGCTAAGTCCCGGAAGACGATGAACTCCGCTTCGCCCGACCCCAGGGCTCGGACTCGGGCTCAGCCCCAGAAGACGACGAACTCCGCTTCGCCCGACCCCAGGGCTCGGACTCCGCTCTGGCCTCTGTTGAACGACCTCTACCTCGCCCGACCCAGGGGCTCGGACTCGGCCTCGGCCATGGAAGACAGACTCGACCTTGGCTTCGAAGGAGCCTCCACGTCGCCCAACCTAGGGCGCAGGCCAGCCACGTCAACAGGAAGCGCCATCATCACCCTACCCCGAGCTGACTCGGGCCGCAGAGAACAAGACCGGTGTCCCATCTGGCTAGCTCCGCCAGATAGGCAATGATGGCGCCCCGCATGCTCTGTGACGACGGCGGCTCTCAGCTCTCTTACGGAAGCAGGAGGACGTCAGCAAGGACTCAACCGCTCCGACAGCTGTCCCTCCACCAGGCTCCATCGCTCCTCCGACGGCCACGACTTCACACCAGCTGGGTGCCAAAATCTCTCCGGCTGCCACATCGGCATGTACTTAGGGCGCTAGCTCTCCCCCGCTGGACACGTAGCACTCTGCTACACCCCCATTGTACACCTGGATCCTCCCCTTACACCTATAAAAGGAAGGACCAGGGCCCTCTTAGAGAGGGTTGGCCGCGCGGGGACGAGGACGTGACAGGCGCTCTCTTGGGGCCGCTCGCTTCCCTCTCCCGCGTGGACGCTTGTAACCCCCTACTGCAAGCGCACCCGACCTGGGCGCGGGACGAACACGAAGGCCGCGGGATTCCCACCTCTCTCACGTCGGTCTCCGGCCACCTCGCTCCTTTCCCCCCTTCGCGCTCGCCCACGCCCTCGACCCATCTGGGCTGGGGCACGCGGCGACACTCACTCGTCGGCCCGAGGGACCCCCCGGTCTCGAAACGCCGACAGTTGGCGCGCCAGGTAGGGGCCTGCTGCGTGTTGACGAACAGCTTCCCATCAAGCTCCAGATGGGCAGTCTCCAGCAACCTCTCCGACCCGGGACGGTGCTCCGTTTCGGGAGTCTTGGGTTCATGTCCTTCGACGGCAGCTACGACATGATACTCCTTCCACCGCCGCGCGACAACGACAATGGCGGCCGACAGCCCGCCCGCCGGCGGCGGAATCGACGACGTCTTCCCCGCGTGGTGGAAGAACAACATTCGAGCTCGCCCCGTCCTCTCCCCCGCCAACGGAGGAGGAGGCGGGGCAACCAAGGCCAAGCAGGAGGTCGCGCCTCGTCGGCTGTCGAGCGAGTCGACATCCCTAGCGCCCAACGGGGGGCGCGTCGGGCGTCGACCTCGCGTTTGAGATGAAGGCGAGCGCCGTCTCCCCGCGACACGCCAATCCCGAGCAAGCGGACGACGCCAGCACGCTCGCGGAAGGCTTGCTGGGCGTCACCCTCGTACCTGAGATGACGGTGCAGTCAGTCCCCGACGTGACTTCATCGCCGTTCGTCGACCAAAAGGTACCGACCGATTTCCATCCTACGTCATTTGGATTCAGCCTCAACCCGCCTAGCGACCTTGCTTTGGCGGGCACTCTCGTAGAGGCGAGTTCAAACCCTCCGGGGTTTCGCATGCGGTCGCCTTGGGACCGGCTGACGGACGTCTCGACCTATGGGCCCTCCGGGTCCGAGGAAGACGATGACCCCAGCATCCGTTGGGATTTCTCTGGACTTGGCAACCCTAGTGCCATGCGGGACTTCATGACCGCATGTGACTACTGCCTCTCCGACTGTTCCGACGGTAGCCGCAGCCTCGACGACGAGGACTGCGGCCCAAGCCGCGAATGTTTCCACGTCGATCTAGGGGGTCCCTCCGAAGGCAATCATCTCAGCATGCCGGAGGACGGTGATCTCCCTAGGCCGGTGCCTCGCGCTGACATCCCGCGGGAGCTAGCTGTGGTCCCCGTTCTGGCGGGGGGTCACGACCCACAGCTCGAGCAAGTCCGCGGGGCGCAGGCCAGGCTCGACGAGGGAGCAGGAGCGCTTGAGCCGATCCGCCGGGACGTCGGACAGGCATGGGCGGGCCAACCCCCGGCCGGAGAAATACGTCACCTGCCCCAGGGTCTCCAGCTCCGCGTCGCCAACGACGTCAGGGTCAGGCCGCCACCCGCATCCAGTGGGGTCGGTCAGAACCTGGCAGCAGCAGCGATGCTTCTCCGCGCGATGCCGGAGCCATCAACCACCGAGGGTCGGCGAATCCAGGGAGAGCTCAAGAATCTCCTGGAAGGCGCTGCGGTCCGACGGGCCGAGAGCTCTGCCTCCTGAAGGCAGGGATACCCCCCGGAACCTCATGCTGCGACTTCCCGATTCATGCGGGAAGCCTCGGCCTACACCGAGCGCACGCGCAACACCGCGCCTGCGGCCCCGGGCCACCTCAGCAACGAGCACCATCATCGCGACCGTCGGGCCCACCTCGACGAGAGGGTGCGCCGAGGGTATCACCCCAGGCATGGGGGACGCTATGACAGCGGGGAGGATCGGAGTCCCTCGCCCGAACCACCCGGTCCGCAGGCCTTCAGCCGGGCCATCCGGCGGGCACCGTTCCCGACCCGGTTCCGACCCCCGACTACTATCACAAAGTACTCGGGGGAAACGAGACCGGAACTATGGCTCGCGGACTACCGCCTGGCCTGCCAGCTGGGTGGAACGGACGACGACAACCTCATCATCCGCAACCTCCCCCTGTTCCTCTCCGACACCGCTCGCGCCTGGTTGGAGCACCTGCCTCCGAGGCAGATCTCCAACTGGGATGACCTGGTCCAAGCCTTCGCCGGCAATTTCCAGGGCACGTATGTGCGCCCCGGGAATTCCTGGGACCTCCGAAGCTGCCGGCAGCAGCCGGGAGAGTCTCTCCGGGACTACATCCGGCGATTCTCGAAGCAGCGCACCGAGCTGCCCAACATCACCGACTCGGATGTCATCAGCGCGTTCCTTGCCGGCACCACCTGCCGCGACCTGGTGAGCAAGTTGGGTCGCAAGACCCCCACCAGGGCGAGCGAGCTGATGGACATCGCCACCAAGTTCGCCTCTGGCCAGGAGGCGGTCGAGGCTATCTTCCGAAAGGACAAGCAGCCCCGGGGCCGCCCATCGGAAGATGCTCCCGAGGCGTCTACTCCGCGCGGCGCCAAGAAGAAAGGCAAGAAGAAGTCGCAAGCGAAACGTGACACCGCCGACGCGGACCTTGTCGCCGCCGCCGAGTACAAGAACCCTCGGAAGCCCCCAGGAGGTGCCAACCTCTTCGACAAGATGCTCAAGGAGTCGTGCCCCTATCATCAGGGGACCGTCAAGCACACCCTTGAGGAGTGCGTCATGCTTCGGCGCCACTTCCACAGGGCCGGGCCACCCGCGGAGGGTGGCAGGGCCCGCGACGACGACAAGAAGGAAGATCACCAAGCAGGAGAGTTCCCCGAGGTCCGCGACTGCTTCATGATCTACGGTGGGCATGCGGCGAATGCCTCGGCACGGCACCGCAAGCAAGAGCGCCGGGAGGTCTGCTCGGTCAAGGTGGCGGCGCCGGTCTATCTGGACTGGTCCGACAAGCCCATCACCTTCGACCAAGACGACCACCCCGACCACGTGCCGAGCCCGGGGAAATACCCGCTCGTCGTCGACCCCGTCATCGGCGACGTCAGGCTCACCAAGGTCCTTATGGACAGGGGCAGCAGCCTCAACATCATCTACGCCGAGACCCTCAGGCTCCTGCGCGTCGATCTGTCCTCCGTCCGAGCAGGCGCTGCGCCCTTCCACGGGATCATTCCCAGGAAGCGCGTCCAGCCCCTCGGACGACTCGACCTTCCCGTCTGCTTCGGAACGCCCTCCAACTTCCGAAGGGAGACTCTGACGTTCGAGGTGGTCGGGTTCCGAGGAACCTACCACGCGGTACTGGGGAGGCCATGCTACGCGAAGTTCATGGCCGTCCCCAACTACACCTACCTGAAGCTCAAGATGCCGGGCCCCAACGGGGTCATCACCGTCGGCCCCACGTACAAACACGCGTTCGAATGCGACGTGGAGTGCGTGGAGTACGCCGAGGCCCTCGCCGAGTCCGAGGCCCTCATCGCCGACCTGGAAAGCCTCTCCAAAGAGGTGCCAGACGTGAAGCGTCATGCCGGCAACTTCGAGCCAGTGGAGACGGTTAAGGTCGTCCCCCTCGACCCCAGTGGCGACGCCTCCAAGCAGATCCGGATCGGTTCCGGGCTCGACCCCAAATAGGAAACAGTGCTCGTCGACTTTCTCCGTGCGAACGCCGACGTCTTCGCGTGGAGTCCCTCGGACATGCCCGGCATACCGAGGGATGTCGCCGAGCACTTGCTGGATATTCGGGTCGGAGCCCGACCCATCAAGCAGCCTCTGCGCCGATTCGACGAGGAGAAGCGCAGAGCGATAGGCGAGGAGATCCACAAGCTAATGGCAGCCGGGTTCATCAAAGAGGTATTCCATCCCGAATGGCTTGCCAACCCTGTGCTTGTGAGAAAGAAAGGGGGGAAATGGCGGATGTGTGTAGACTACACTGGTCTCAACAAAGCATGTCCGAAGGTTCCCTACCCTCTGCCTCGCATCGATCAAATCGTGGATTCCACTGCTGGGTGCGAAACCCTGTCTTTCCTCGACGCCTACTTGGGGTACCACCAAATCAGGATGAAAGAGTCCGACCAGCTCGCGACTTCTTTCATCACGCCCTTTGGCATGTACTGCTATGTCACCATGCCGTTCGGTTTGAGGAATGCGGGCGCGACGTACCAGCGGTGCATGAACCATGTGTTCGGCGAACACATCGGTCGCACGGTTGAGGCCTACATCGATGACATCATAGTCAAGACGAGGAAAGCTTCCGACCTCCTCTCCGACCTTGAAGTGACATTCCGATGTCTCAAGGCGAAAGGCATCAAGCTCAATACCGAGAAGTGTGTCTTCGTGGTGCCCCGGGGCATGCTCTTGGGGTTCATCGTCTCCGAGCGGGGCATCGAAGCCAACCCGGAGAAGATCGCAGCCATCACCAGCATGGGTCCCATCAAGGACTTAAAGGGCATACATAGGGTCATGGGATGTCTCGCGGCTCTGAGCCGCTTCATCTCACGCCTCGGCGAAAGAGGCTTGCCTCTGTACCGCCTCTTAAGGAAGGCCGAGCGCTTCACTTGGACCCCTGAGGCCGAGGAAGCTCTCGGGAACCTGAAGGCGCTCCTCACAAAGGTGCCTATCTTGGTGCCTCCAGCTGACGGAGAACCCCTCTTGGTCTACGTCGCCGCGACCACTCAGGTGGTTAGCGCCGCGATTGTGGTCGAGAGGCAAGAAGAGGGGCATGCATTGCCCGTTCAGAGGCCAGTTTACTTCGTCAGCGAGGTACTGTCCGAAACCAAGATCCGCTACCCACAAGTTCAGAAGCTGCTGTATGCAGTGATCCTGACGCGGTGGAAGTTGCGACACTACTTTGAGTCTCATCCGGTAACTGTGGTGTCATCCTTCCCCCTGGGGGAGATCATCCAGTGCCGAGAGGCCTCGGGCAGGATTGCAAAGTGGGCGGTGGAGATCATGGGCGAGACAATCTCGTTCGCCCCTCGGAAGGCCATCAAGTCCCAGGTCTTGGCGGACTTCGTAGCCGAATGGGTCGACACCCAGCTATCGACGGCTCCGATCCAATCGGAGCTCTGGACCATGTTTTTCGACGGGTCGCTGATGAAGACGGGAGCCGGCGCGGGCCTACTCTTCATCTCGCCCCTCGGGAAACACCTACGCTATGTGCTACGCCTCCACTTCCCGGTGTCCAACAATGTGGCTGAGTACGAGGCTCTGGTCAATAGGTTGCGGATCGCCATCGAGCTAGGGGTCAGGCGCCTCGACGCTCGCGGTGACTCGCAGCTCGTCATCGACCAAGTCATGAAGAACACCCACTGCCGCGACCCGAAGATGGAGGCCTACTGCGATGAGGTTCGGCGCTTGGAAGACAAGTTCTACGGGCTCGAGCTTAACCACATCGCTCGGCGCTACAACGAGACTGCGGACGAGCTGGCAAAAATAGCCTCGGGGCGAACAACGGTTCCCCCGGACGTCTTCTCTTGGGATCTGCATCAACCCTCCGTCAAGATCGATGACTCGCCCGAGCCTGAGGCGCCCTCGGTCCAGCCCGAGGTGCCCTCGGCATAGCCCGAGGCACCCTCAGCTCGGCCCGAGGCGGCCTCGGTTCAACCCGAGGTACCCTCGGCCTCCGAGGGTGAGGCACTGCGCATCGAGGAGGAGCGGAGCGGGGCCACGCCTGATCGAGATTGGCAGACCCCGTACCTGCAATATCTCCGCCAAGGAGAGCTACCCCTCGACCGAGCCAAGGCCCGGTGGGTAGCGCGACGCGCCAAGTCGTTCGTCTTGCTGGGCGATGAGAAGGAGCTCTACCACCGCAGCCCCTCGGGCATCCTCCAGCGATGCATCTCCGTCGCCGAAGGTCAGGAACTCCTGCAAGAGATACACTCGGGGGCTTGCGGCCATCACGCAGCGCCTCGAGCCCTTGTCGGGAATGCTTTCCGGCAAGGCTTCTACTGGCCAACGGCGGTGGCTGACGCCACTAGAATTGTCCGCACCTGCGAAGGGTGTCAATTCTATGCGAAGCAAACCCACCTGCCCGCTCAGGCTCTGCAGACGATACCCATCACCTGGCCCTTTGCTGTGTGGGGGCTGGACCTCGTCGGCCCCTTGCAGAAGGCGCCCGGGGGCTACACGCACCTGCTGGTCACCATCGACAAATTCTCCAAGTGGGTCGAGGTCCGACCTCTGAACTGCATCAGGTCCGAGCAAGCGGTGACGTTCTTCACCAACATCATCCATCGCTTCGGGGTCCCGAACTCCATCATCACCGACAACGGTACCCAGTTCACCGGCAGAAAATTCTTGGACTTCTGCGAGGATCACCACATCCGGGTGGACTGGGCCGCCGTAGCTCATCCCGTGTCGAATGGGCAAGTAGAGCGTGCCAACGGCATGATTCTACAAGGGCTCAAGCCTCGGATTTACAACGACCTCAACAAGTTCGGCAAGCGATGGATGAAGGAACTCCCCTCGGTGGTCTGGAGCCTGAGGACAACGCCGAGCCGAGCCACGGGTTTCACGCCGTTCTTCCTGGTCTACGGGGCCGAGGCCGTCTTGCCCACTGACCTGGAATACGGCTCCCCGAGGACGAGGGCCTACAACGATCAAAGCAACCAAGCTAGCCGAGAAAACTCGCTCGACCAGCTGGAAGAGGCTCGGGACAAGGCCTTGCTACACTCGGCGCGGTACCAGCAGTCCCTGCGACGCTACCACGCCCGAGGGGTCCGGCCCCGAGACCTCCAGGTGGGCGACCTGGTGCTTCGGCTGCGGCAAGACGCCCGAGGGAGGCACAAGCTCACGCCCCCCTGGGAGGGGCCATTCGTCATCGCCAAAGTTCTGAAGCCCGGAACGTACAAGCTGGCCAACAGTCAAGGCGAGGTCTACGGCAACGCTTGGAACATCCAACAGCTACGTCGCTTCTACCCTTAAGATGTTTTCAAGTTGTTCATATACCTTGCACCCGCGCAAAGTTTAGTCATCAAGGAAGGGTCGGCCTTGCCTCGGCAAAGCCCGACCCTCCCTCGGGGGCTAAAAGGGGGGGAACCCCCTCTGCGTTGAAATTTTCCTCGAAAAAAGATCTCTTCTGCCAGAATATCTTTTGTGCTTTCTGACTACTTCGAAAAGTGGATCCTAAAAACGACGGAGTACACGTAAGCAGCCAAGGCTGACCGAGCCGAGGGACTCCTACGCCTTTGGGATACGGATACCTCACTCATCACCTTCTGTGATAAGTAACTCGCGTTCAGATAAAGTGATTCCGCAGACCGAACAAGTCTTCACGTTCGGAAGCTCTTCTGCCGAAGCGATCCTTCGAGCCTTCTCGACTGAGTTGGTGACAGGGCCTCATGGACGGGTGAAAGTGCGCGTAAGCGGCAAGGCCGACCGAGTCGAGGGACTCCCACGCCTCCGGGATACGGATACCTCACTCGTCACCTTCCGCGAGAAGCAACTCTCGCTCGCACAAACATCCCTGCTACCGACAAAAAAGCCCAGATACTCGAAACAAGAGGAAAGGAGACGCAACTTTACAACACAGCGAGGGTGTGTGTTCTGGCCTCGGCGGCCGCAGAAGGCACACGCTACAAGACACTCTGATCCTGCAGGCTCGGGTCTTGACGCTGGAAGGGGGCAGTAACACCCTCGGCATCGACGACACCTTCAGCAAGGTCTGACCTAGCCTCGGACGGCGACGCGGTCCAAGGATCCCCACTCTGGAGGACGACGTCATCGTCACGCCCGGACAATCGCTGCCAGGGACTTCTCCGGGAATCCGGCCCGAGCAGGCGGCTCGGCCGGTTACCCCTGGGGCCTCGGCCAACCATCTTCCAAGGGCGCCAGCCCGACCCGAGGCCTCGGCTGATCGACGCCGACGTCGGTCTCGCTAACGGACAACCCGGCTAGGCTCCGGCCAACCAGGTTTCATTTTCGAGCCAACTCCACCTTTGTTCATGCTGATATCGCTACCCCTGGCCTCGGCTTGTCAAAGAGCGGCCAAGGGGTCCCTTTAACTAAGCTAGAGGAGCCTCAGACAACAAGGCCAACTGAGCCGAGGGACTCCTACGCCTCCGGGATACGGATACCTCACTCGTCACCTTGACACGGGGCGACTCATGCTTGGTGAAGCGGTTCAGACAACCAACAGGCGAGTCTTAGTGCTCGAAAATGAGGAAAAAACATGGCTCCGTGCCAAAATTACATACATGTTCAGGCCTCGACAGCCGCGATGAACAAAAAACCCTGGCATTCGAAGTGCCATTACAAACGGAACTCCGGTTCCCCCTCCGTAGGTACGAACAACCCCACTCGATAGGGGTGGGCCTGCGGAGCAACAGAAGACTGACGAGCGGCTCGCCGCCGCCCGCCCTGACTACGACGACAACGACCCCCGCTCCGGATGGCCGAACTGCAGCAGCGCAGGCCTCAGGGTGGGCGCTGCTGCAATCTTGCCCTCGCCCACGCCGACGCTCGAGGGGCGAGGACAAGTACAAAGAACCGGAGGCCCGAAGCGCGGATGGTGGCGGTGATCCCGTCGGCGACGGGGGCTTCTCGAGTCGCCTCCGCCTCGGCACCGACGGCAGGGGCCATCAGCCCTCCGGCAGATCCCCACTCAAATCCTCCCGGACGAGTGGGGCACCGGCCTCCGCGTGAAGGCGCCGTCCCGGTGCAAAGGCAGGACCACCCCAGAACACGAACGCCGCCCTAGCAGCGCGCGACATCTTGGGCGGTCCCCCCGTGCACACGGCGCGGCAGCCGCCTTCCGGCAGAAAGGGCCGCCGGGAGCCAGGCCGACGAGCTCGACACGCTGGGGGTGACGACGCCCGCCGTCGACCAGCCCCGCGTTGTCGAAGTCCGGGCCGCCCGTGGGGCCAGCGAGCGCCCTCTCCCTCGAACGCTGCAAGAGAGGGTGACCCGCGAACCCGCGCGGGAGGTAGAGCTCCAGCTCAGCCCGACACCCACCCCAGCGAGGATGATGAACATCCTTGAAGCTGAGGGTGGGACCAAGATCGCAGCCCGGCTTGCTTCTCCCCACCTAGGAGCTGGTGGTCACCGTCTCGGGTGACCGCCGGCGGGGGGGGGGGGGGGTACAGCCGGGCTGGCTGATAAAAATCCTTGAAGCCGAACGATGGCTGAAAGGTACCAACTCCCACGGAGTCGCGTTCCTCCAACGATGAGGCAAAAAGACGGCGGGTATCCCCCATCCGGGGGCTTGGAAGGTGGAAAGACGCGATGCATAAGGGAGCGAGAAGACATGGTCGCCTTCCGAAAGGGGTCGCCCTCCTTTTAAAGGCAACTCTCCCTACTTGCGCCCCCAACCGTCACGGGCTGAGTCTTCTCCAACACGCTCCAAGGCCCTCCCCTGCGGCGCGGGGGCTGGGTCCCGCATGTCATGCAAACCGACTCAGAGCAGAAGAAGCCAAACCGCCGCGTGTGGTGCACACGACCGCCTAGCGGTTACAAGTGACCCTCCACTTTTGCCCAGACCAACGGGCGAAAGAGGCGGGCAGCCATGCAGGCGGCATGCAACCGCGCCAAGTGGACGCGCTTCTCCGACTCCCGACACGCCAGCATGGAGGCCTAGGCCCACGCGTCACGCAACCGGCGCGCCGGATGCTGCATGCAAGCAACTGCACCGCCGCTTGCGCCACCACCGCGCCTCCTCGATTGCGGAACCAATACCGCGACTCGAGGCGACCCAGCACGCGACCCAGCGCACGACCCAGCAGCGCCAGCCTGACGCGGCGGTCAATGCGGCCAAAAGTGGGCCGGCAGTAATGACGGTGGCAGGCGGGCGGGAGCAGCGGTCACGTCGTCAGCCAAGCTCACGTCCCATCCGGGGGCAGCAAGAGAACCCCCTCTCACGGCGTCAAGACAGCGCGCCCGTGATCCGTTCCTCGAACGGCTCGCGCACGCGCAACGGCCGCCCCGCCAACCGCTCGCCCCGTCGCATTAACTTCGCGGCAGGACAGGCGGCGCTTCTGGCGGGAGCAGTGGGCGACGCTTCGCCTTCGCCGTAATAACTGCGACAAAAAAGGTACGTCGCGTCGTTCGATTTCGTATCCTTTTCCTTTTTTCCTCATTCTCTATCTCTTGCAGCAGGGACCGGGAAAGGGGGATACCCCGAAAAGGATCCTTCCCCGTGAAGGAACCAGGCTCCACGCCTCCCTACTGATCAGAGGTTCTAAGGCTGGCCCCCCGATGGGTTCGACAACCGCCTCAGATCGCGTGGGCCCTACACCCACTACTGGTCAGAGGTTCGAAGGTCGACCCCCCGAAGGGTTCCACGGCCGCCTCAGGCTACTCGGGCTCCGCGCCCATTACTGATCAGGGGTTCGAAGGCTGGCCCCCGAAGGGTTCACAGTCGCCTCAGACGCCGAGCGAGGGATGACCAGGGGTACGTTCGATACATAACCAAGGCTCGGGCTGCACTCCCGAGGTACCCTAGGACATTTCCGAGACCAGCGGGAGCGATCTTGTAACGGAATCCCATCAGAGGGAGGCATCGAGCCCTCTGACCCCGTTGCCAGGGGACCGGGTCCGGCAGATCACCCGCAGGTACTTTTGGGCGTGCCTCTGGGCCCCTAGCCGACCCCTAATGAACGGGGCACGGACGTCCAGTCGGATTACCCGCTTGCAGCTCACCGGAGACACCATGTTCGGCGCCCATCGAGGGTAACATGGCGCTTCCCCCCCTCCTCCTTGCGGAAAGGCGACGCAGGGGCGTATGTAAAAAAGCCTAGTCTGTCCCTGATCACCCTCTCGCCCTGTGCGGAGGCTCGGGGGCTGCTCTCGCAAACCCGGCTTCGGCCGAACCGTTGACAGCGTCAACATACCAGCCCGAGAACTTGGGCCCCGACCGTACACCCGGGCTACGGCCAGTTCGCATGAGGGAACAACCAGACCAGCCGAAGCATTACGCAAGGCATTAAGACCTCGAAGGAGTGAAACCACTCCTCCGAGGCCTCGGGGGCTACACCCGGCGGGTGCGCTCGCGCGCACCCACCGGAACAAAATGCAACCGAGAAAGGCTGGTCCCCTTGCAAAAAAGTGCGACTAAAGCCTCCAAGCGAGTGCTAACACTCCCTTCGAGGCTCGGGGGCTACTGTCGGGGACCATAATTAGGGGTACCCTCAAGACTCCTAATTCTCAGATGGTAACCCCCATCAGCATAAAGCTGCAAAGGCCTGATGGGTGCGATTAAGTCAGGGATCAGTCCATTCGAGCGACTCGATCGTGCCTTGCCCGAGCCTAGCCTCGGACAAGGGCAGCCGACCCCGGAGGATTTCCGTCTCGCCCGAGGCCCCCCTCCAAAGGCGGACACATCTCCGGCTCGCCCGAGGCCCTGCCTTCGCTAAGAAGCAACCCTGACCAAATCGCCGCACCGACCGACCAAGTCGCAGGAGCATTTAACGCAAAGGTGACCTGACACCTTTATCCTGACGCGCGCCCCCCGGCAGAGCCGAAGTGACCGTCGTCACTTCACCGCTCCACTGACCGGCCTGACAGAAGGACAGCGCCGCCTGCGCCACTCCGACCGCAGTGCCACTTGACAGAGTTAGACTGACAGGCAATCAGGCCCCGCCAAAGGCACCATAGGAAGCTCCGCCCGACCCAGGGCTCGGACTCGGGCTAAGTCCCGGAAGACGGCGAACTCCGCTCCGCCCGACCCAGGGCTCGGACTCGGGCTAAGTCCCGGAAGACGGTGAACTCCGCTCCGCCCGACCCAGGGCTCGGACTCGGGCTAAGTCCCGGAAGATGGCGAACTCCGCTCCGCCCGACCCAGGGCTCGGACTCGGGCTAAGTCCCGGAAGACGGCGAACTCCGCTCCGCCCGACCCAGGGCTCGGACTCGGGCTAAGTCCCGGAAGACGACGAACTCCGCTTCGCCCGACCCCAGGGCTCGGACTCGGGCTCAGCCCCAGAAGACGATGAACTTCGCTTCGCCCGACCCCAGGGCTCGGACTCCGCCCTGGTCTCTGCCGAACGACCTCCGCCTCGCCCGACCCAGGGGCTCGGACTCGGCCTCGGCCATGGAAGACAGACTCGACCTCGGCTTCGGAGGAGCCTCCACGTTGCCCAACCTAGGGCGCAGGCCAGCCACGTCAACAGGAAGCGCCATCATCACCCTACCCCGAGCTGACTCGGGCCACAGAGAACAAGACCGGTGTCCCATCTGGCTAGCTCCGCCAGATAGGCAATGATGGCGCCCCACATGCTCTATGACGACGGCGGCTCTCAGCTCTCTTACGGAAGCAGGAGGACGTCAGCAAGGACTCAACCGCTCCGACAGCTGTCCCTCCGCCAGGCTCCGTCGCTCCTCCGACGGCCATGACTTCACACCAGCTGGGTGCCAAAATCTCTCCGACTGCCACATCGGCATGTACTTAGGGCGCTAGCTCTCCCCCGCTGGACACGTAGCACTCTGCTACACCCCCATTGTACACCTGGATCCTCCCCTTACACCTATAAAAGGAAGGACCAGGGCCCTCTTAGAGAGGGTTGGCCGCGCGGGGACGAGGACGTGACAGGCGCTCTCTTGGGGCCGCTCGCTTCCCTCTCCCGCGTGGACGCTTGTAACCCCCTACTGCAAGCGCACCCGACCTGGGCGCGGGACGAACACGAAGGCCGCGAGATTCCCACCTCTCTCACGCCGGTCTCCGGCCGCCTCGCTCCTTTCCCCCCTTCGCGCTCGCCCACGCGCTCGACCCATCTGGGCTGGGGCACGCGGCGACACTCACTCGTCGGCCCGAGGGACCCCCCGGTCTCGAAACGCCGACAGTTAGGGGGTCAGTCGCTGGGTGGTTTTAGCGGGCCGCATCTGGGTCGGCCATTTTACCGGGGTGTGCCCGTGTCTACACCGTTGTAACACTCCAAAATCGTATCTTGGTGAATTAACAAAATTCCCTAAAGATTTAAAATTTCAAGTGTATTATAACAAAGCTATAAATTGAGACTATCTTCCCTAAAATTTAATAAGTAGTAAATATAAAATATTGGCTATATACTTAAAATATAATAAATAGGATAGTGAGTTATTCTATATAAATTACTTATATAACTATGTGAATTCCATGCTTATTAAATTTCATGCATATAAATACTTATTTGAGCAAAGTAAATAAATAAATGTAAAATATTTGCATTCATGTTGGTGTTTTGGCTGTGCATATAAATATGGTTTCAAAATTTAAAATCAGATTTGAATTGGGATAATTAAATCTAGAAATAAAAAACAGAAAAAAGAATAGCAAATAAAAGGCTTACCTATTCGGCCACTTAAGGAACACATCCCACGTGAGTTTTTCCTCCTATTTTTTTATTCCACTTGCCGGATCTTACAACACTGTTACATTATTCATGACATCAGTCATCTCTTACTATTCGTAACACAACTAACCACCGTAGTTGTTGCCCAACCAAACTTCTCACCTGCGCAACATATTTGGTTTCGAGTTTCTTAGAGTTCCTAACAGATAGGATATGATTGTAATAGATAAGTACCAGATTAGATATATCATGTAACAAATTTGATTTTGAGTTTGTTAGAGTTCCTAATAGATAGGATAAGATTGATCAGATCTATCATGTAACAGATTTGGTTTCGAGTTTGTTAGAGTTTCTAATAGATAAGATATGATTGTAACAGATAAGTACTAGATTAGATCTATCATGTAACCACCCACCTCCAAGCCTATATAAATACATACCACTATAACACCTCAAACCATCAATCATAGATTCATCTCCTCTATAGCCTCGCAGCACCATCGTCATCCAAGCCACAACAGCCCACCGCCAGCTAAGCTCGCAGCCATAAGCCTTCATGTCCATCTCGTCAAAGTTTGACTCTCACCCAAACTCTAGCGACAACTTCGACGAGTAATTTCCCACCGTCATGCCACGTATTTTTGTGCAGCCCTACTAATTTATTAAAAAATGTGATATCTTTTAGTTCAAATAATTTGCTTTATTATGTTCAAGCTGTGTTAGGTTCATATTAATATCATTGTTTTAATTATGCCACATGTTTTCAATAATTAATGAATTAATTAATTATTTGTTTAATTAATGTTAATTAGCTAGGCAATCTAGTTAATCTAAATTATAGTTGTAGCCTACGCTTCTTATAAATATTTGTTAAATTGATTAATATCAACTTAGATATTTTAACTTAATACATGCTTAGTCTAAATGCAACATCTATTAGATTTATTGTGCCTAAAAATATTGTTTTACCCATAACTTTTTCGTTTTAACTCTGATTTTAATGGTTCTCGAACCTACGATCTCGTAGCGACACGTAGGACATTTTTATGTTGTTTGTTCATATGCTTTGGTGTAATGTTACCACACCCATTATTTGTTTCATTGTATGTATTGCTACGCATAGAAGCGAGGTGACGAGAAATCTGAAGACCAACTTGGTGAAGTACCTGAAATCTCAAGTCACATGCGAGTTGTGTCCTTGATCACTCTTCTTTACCTAATAACGAGACAAGGGATTCCTATGCTTCCTTCTTGCTAAATTTGTAGCGGGTTTTCTTGAACTAGTGGAACTTTGGAAATGCCTCGCAGTGGATCCCTAGCCATTTACCTTGGAAATGTCTAAGTGTCTAGCTAATCCTGGCTAATCGAGAAACATGTCTCGTGGGTAAAGATGTGCAACCTCTGCAGAGTGTAAAACTGGTATATCAGTCGTGCTCATGGTCAAGAGCGACTCAAGACTCTCGCATGATTAACTTATGGAATTAAACTTAATCTGTCATATGCATTGCATTGTGGATTTTATTATTAATTATGATCTCTTATTTAATTGGGTTGGTGTCGGTGTTTGGGACCCGACCGCGCACCCGGGGTTACCCCTCGAGGTGCTTTTGGGTAGGACGGTGTTGCCGACTGTAGCTCGATGGTTTGTGCCAAACGCACGAGAGATGATAGACAATTTTCTACAGGTTTAGGCCGCTTAGAGACGCGTAACACCCTACTTCCTGGTGTGGGTCTTTATGTGGTGGGTTACAGGGGGTTTCTCTAGTATAGAGGATGCTAGAGAATGGAGTAGATGGCTGATGAATGACTCGTCTCTTGATGGGGAGCCCCCTAGGCCTTATATACTTGACTGTGGGGCGTTACATGCGGGTATGATAACAACGTACATCTAAGTAATAGTGAACCAATTGAGCTTATCTTCCTTATAATCATGCTGACTTATCCTCATTTAGTTTCGACGTCTGAGGGTGCCGTGCGGGAGAATCAGATCAAAGCTGCGGATAATGCTTAAATTCAATGAGCCGTCTGGGCCCAAGTCTATCCGATCTTGCGTCGATCCATTCCGTCAGTAGTTCCTTCCCTGGCCCACGAAGGGATGGCCTTGCAAAATAATGGGCCCAAAGCCTTTCGCGAGGCCTTCTAGCCTTCTAGTGGACCCGGGGGATATCTGTCCCCATAAGCCCCTAATATTTGGGTTGATTTTGAAATAATTGGCCCAAAAATTCTAGGTCTAGCTTGCGGTTTTGTGATTTTGGTAATGGATGCTTTGAAGAATACACCTGTCGAATCGTTGCTTCTGAACTCTGAGTAATTCAGTAAAAAACAATCTTCTGTTATCCTCCTTTGGCACATTCAACGGTCTTCGCCTTATACTTCAGAAATCGGTGCTCTGTTACTAGCTTATGCTTTGGATATCAGCATTCTGTCCTTTGGGGTTAAAGATTAATTGGGTGCACCGGAGGTGCACCTAATGGGTGTAGCCCCCGAACTTTGAGTGGATTACTGAAAATAATCCACTCAAAGGTCTTCATCTCATGCTTTTTAGAGATCATTGTTTTATCTTCATCTCATGCCTTAGAAATCAGCATTTTGTCGTCGGTTCATGCTTTAGAAATTAGCATTTTATCGTCGGTTCATGCTTTAGAGATCAGCATTCTGTCTTTTGGGGTTAACGATTTAGGTGCACCCAATGGGTGTAGCCCCCGAGCTTTGGGTGGATTACTGAAAATAATCCACTCAAAGGTCTTCATCTTTATCTCAGCATTATATCATCAGCTTATGCTTTAGAGATCAACATGTTGTCTTCATTTCATGCTTTAGAAACCAGCAGCGTCATCTGCACATGTCCTATTAGGTTTGAAATTTATTTGATCAGCGATAGATTGGACGTCTGGTAGATGGCCCTTAGCTGGTCTTCATTTCTCTTTGTGCTTAAATGCTTCTGTTGATTAGACTTGTACTTCAGCAGCTATATTTGGCTTTCCTCTGATCTCCATCGATATCTTTCTTCTGTCTTGATACATTCATTGCGTATACTGTATGGATGTGACTGCTTGGGAAAATCTATTAAAAATTCCTGAACGTCCCCCCAATGGGTGTGACCGAGGGACGGCTTGGTACGCCGAGCATTTAGCAAACTGTCCTTGAGTAGTAACTTGACGTGACCGCGGGGTGTAATCATATCGTCCAAGCAGTTGACCTTAGTCTAAATGGTGTTATGTTACGTGAACTGGCGTCTGCTACCTGACTTGCTTCTAGACGATTTGAATTGCTTATTGAATACTTTGCAACTATTCGGTGACCGTGGTAGGAGATGAGCGGTTGCTTCCGGCCTCTATAAATAGACTGCCTTCCTCACTAGTGTCTTCACACATCTTCTGATCGTCTGTTGCTCATCTTCCCACTTTTCTCTTCTCTTCCAACCGACCATGGGCAAGAACAAGAAGGCTGGAGATTCGTCGCACCACTCCAGCGATAAGCGGAAGCGCGAGCCAAGTCCTCCCTCGGAGGACTTTAGTGACTCCAATTACTCAAAGGAGGAGTTTTCCTCCGAGTCTGGGGGTCGCTAGTCTATGCCTCTCCTCCGGTGTCGTTCGATGACTCGGACGATTCCTAGGGGATAGCCACCGAGGTGTGGACGTACATCCAAGCCGTCGAGCGCTCTGGGCTCGAGGGCTCGGATGAGTCGGAGGTCTCCTCGGACAAGGAGAACTCCTCCGACTCGTCCGAGGGGGAGAGCGGCGGTGACAGCGATGACGAGGGCGATAGTGGCGATGGCAGTGACGGCGGTGATGACGGTGACGACGACGGCAAGGGCGACATCTACGGCGGTAAGGGCGACGGCAGCGGCAAGGGCGATGGTAGCGGCAAGGGCAGCGGCAGCAGCAGCAAGGCCAGTGGCAAAGCGACACTGGTCTAAATATTAGTATAGATAGTTAGTAGTAGCAGTAGTAGTAGTAGAATAATGTAGTAGTAGTTAGTAGTATAGTGTAGTGTAAGTAGTGTAGTAAGGTAGTAATGTAATGTAGTGAAAAAGGGAAAAAAGGCTGACTCATAATGAGTTAGTCTTTAAGTTTGTAAAAAACTTCCCTCCTCCATATATTGAAGAAATTTTAGCTATTCCGGGCAATGTTCCGCTTTTCTGCCAATATTTCTTTATATTCGGTTGACAGATTGTCTTCGCGCCTAACACCGCCAACGTTATTAGAAGTAATTTCCAAGCAATAACTGGCAACTGCTGAGTCATGCTTGGCTCTGCCGGCATTTTAGAAATAACAGCCGAATTAGGACAGATATTGTCGGTGTTTTAGAGATAAAAGTCGGGTGGTGCTTGATGTTGCCAGCGTTTTAGAGGTAACAGCCGAGTTATGATTGACCCCGTCGGCGTTTTAGAGATAACAGCCGAGTTATGACAAACACTACTGGCGTTTTAGAGATAACGGCCGAGTGGTGCTTGATGTTGCCAGCATTTTAGAGGTAACATCCGAGTTATGATTGACCCTGTCAGCATTTTAGAGATAACAACCGAGTTATGACAAATACTGCTGACGTTTTAGAGATAACAGCCGAGTGGTGCTTGATGTTGTCGGCGTTTTAGAGGTAACATCCGAGTTGTGTCGGGAGTCTCGTTTCCCGAGTGATGACTTGACACTTTTTTAGAAATGGTGCCCGACCCGGGAAAAACCCCATTTATACTCATGTCAATGTACGCTTTTGAGTTCTAAGCCCTAACTTCACCTTTCTGCCTCGAACCGCTCCTCTGTTTCCTTAAGATTTCGCCTTTGTTTGATCCGTCAGCGAGATTGCGATGGCACCCAAGCGAAAGAATCAGAGTTCTGCTGGGGCAGTCATTCCTCCCATCGATCTCAACAGTCAGTTGCCGTTCGCAGGTAACCATATGTCTGTTGTCTCGGAATCAGATCTCCTCCACCTTGTTGATGTTGGAGTTCTTCCTCCAAAAGAGCTCTGCTCTTGGCGGATTTGCTGTGGGGTCACTGTTCCGACGGAAGATACCCATGAGTCCGTCGTCTACGTTCCTTTTCTCCTCCGCGGCCTTGCTCTTCCCACTTCTCCCTTCTTCTGCGGTCTCCTTGATTTTTACAATCTAAACTTGACCCATCTGAATCCCAATTCCATCTTGCAAATTTCTATCTTTGTGCATCTGTGTGAGGCCTACCTTGGAATTCTTCCTCATTTTGGACTATGGAAGTATTTGTATCACTATCGGCCTGGGATGGCTAGGGGGCAGCACCAGCTCGTTGGTGGTGCAAGTTTGGAGATGCGCCGCAGGAGGAAGACAGAATACCTCGACATTCCTCTCAAGGATAGCATTAAAGGGTGGCGCCTTTAGTGGTTTATTGTGAAAAACCACTACAAGTCCCTCCCCCTCGGTCGGGGAGATAGCCAGATGTACGCACTCCAAGCTGGGTTGAGTCTCCCACTTCCTTGGAGGTAACGGAGGCTAGGGTTCTGCTTGCTGAGATCTGTCTGCTGAAGGAGAGGGGTCTGACTGCCAAAGCTATGGTTGCTGACTTTGTTTTAAGGAATATTCAGCCTTTGAAAGACAGAGCGTATCCAGCTTACTTGTATAGTGGTATTACTGATTCTACCCAGGTCACCAACAAGAAAATTCCTACTGAGGATCTGGTGAGCCGACTAGACATGATCCTGAGGGGTAAGATATCAAATGTTGGTGCTCCTGTTGCCTATTCTGCTTGGATCTGCCACCTCATAGGTCATTTTTCGATTTCGTGTCCAACCCTCCTACTAGTGATGGTGGTGTGGGTCTTAGAGTGCGACCCTCTCCCGAGGACATTGAAGCTCTGGTTGCTCCCCTTCGTGATCTTCCCAATGATGAGAGACAGATTCATTTTGAGATGCCAGCAAGTCCAGGTGATGCAGAAATAGATGTTGTACTCAATCTTTTAGCTGGAGAATCTTCTGACTCGACCCATGTTGAACCGATGGCTATCATGGTTAGACAAGAGCTTAACAAAGCAGTGGTTTCCCGAAAGCCTGAGGGTACCCGCCCAAAGCATCCTCGTCAAGTTAGCCATCTGACTGCGCCTGTTGAGGAAAAGAAGAAGAAGAGGCGGCTTCGGCGACTATCATGCTTGGACTAGGATGCCGGTCCTTCTGCTCCTGTTTGCGATGAAGTGCCAGCAGAGGTCCCTTCTGAGGTTGATCCCAATGGTGGCGTTCATGTTGAAGTTGATCTCAATGGGTGTAACCGTGTTGAAGCTGATCCCAATGGGTGTAAACGTGCTGAAGTTGATCCCAATGGGTGTAACCGTGCACCGGCTGTTGTCCGTACTTTTGATGAGTACGAAGAAGAGGAAGAAGTCCCGCTGATTCGTAAGAATAGTCGGCATTACAGAGGTAGTAGGTGGGATAGTGATATTCCTTCTCTAGCCCTGTCCGCCCTTGTCAGCCTTCAAGAACTATCCATAACGGATTTTGACCAGGCCCTTAAGGAGGTCATCCCTGAGGATATGCTATCGGAGCCGACTACTGATAACGTGATGGCTGTCTGTTCTGAAGTTCCAGAAATGGGATTAGAGGTATCCCGAGCAGTGTCTCATGCATCATCGACTAGTGGTCTGCTGGTTTGCGTCACGCCATGGTGCAGATGGAGCAGGCTTCGTTCCCCCGATGAGGTCCTGAGCCCGTTCATCGGCGGTGATGTAGAGGTCTGCATCCCTGAACAGCTGCTCGGAAGTGGTCGGTGCCTTTTGTAGTATGGCTCGGACGAAGGCCGAGTATTGGATCCCCGGTAGAAGTCCTCGATCACTGCCACTTCAGCAATCTCGGGAATACCATTTCTCATGGTCTGAAACCTCTTGAGGTACGACCGAAGAGTCTCATCCCCTCGGCGCTTGATGGATTTGAGGTCCCACGGCTGCGCCGGCTTGTCGGAGAGGGATTGGAAGTTGGCAATAAAACGCCGACTGAAGTCGCTCCAATCGTCGATGCAGTGTCAGGGTAGGTGCCGTAGCCATTGCGGTGCATCTTGCCCGAAGACGATGGGCAAGTATGCAGTCATCACATCTTTAGTTGCCCCAGCGGCTCGGGCAGCGGTGGTATAGACGGCCAACCAGCTTCCCGGGTCCTGCTTAGGCTCGTATTTATCGATGTTGGAGACCTTGAAGTTTGGGGGCCATTGAATGGCCTGTAACACCCGGATTTTAGGGGTCCAAAACCCGGGGTTAACATAAACACCAGGTATGCTGGGACCAAGTCTCAAACATATGATGTATAGTGGCACAGGATCGAATGTCACATCTTTATATATAACAGGAGTTCTATACAAAATAAATAATTACATTATAAGGAGACAACGGTCCAGCAACCCAAAGTTGACTGGGAGACGACGACCTAGACCTCTCACAAACTCATCACAGCATCCTCCATGAGCATCATCCTGCAGTACCTGCTCTTGACCTGTGGTGTGTGAGACAGCAAGAGTGAGCTCACATACGTTCATCGCTCAACAAGTTGTGGGGAATAATGTGCATGAACTCGCCAAAGGTGGGAGCTCATGTGAAGTGTAAGGCTTACCAAAGAAGATGGTTAGAGCTGAGCATTGCTTTTAAAGTTGGTCAAAATTTTATTAGCAGTTACTAAGTATAAGTAAATACCAAACCCAATTAAGTAATAGAACAAAAGTAACAACACCACCTGCAATGCAATGCATATGACAAATTGAATTTAGTTCCATAAATTAATCATGTGAGTGTCCGAGCTGCTCATGACCGTGAGCACGGCTAGTATACCAGTTTTACACTCTGCAGAGGTTGCGCATCTTTACCCACAAGTCGTGTATCCCATGTCGCCAGGGTTTGCAAAGCCCTAAGACACTTCCGAGGTGAATGGCTAGGGATCCACTACGAGGCCTTTACAAAGTTCCACTAGCTTCCGAAAACCCGCTACAGTTTATAGGAAGATCCAGTGCAGGAATCCCTTGCAGGACCGCCATCGCAGCAAAATCCTCCCGAGGGCCTCCCTACACTGACCTCTCCCCTACTGCCCTTGCCCCTTTCGGGTAAGGTAGTCTTCCACTAGCTTTCCTAATTAATCAGCCAAGGGCGTCCCATTCCACCCTTGTGGTAGCACTGTTTTCCCGGGTGGTTCTCCATGTTCCAATTAACATAATGATCTTAACATGAACCATAAATAACAACTGATAACAAAAGTATAATCATGAATGGTGTATCTCCATACCCAAAACCACATATAGCACTAGCAAGTACTACCCAGAAAGTTCAGTGGTAAACAAGGTATAAAGATAGACAAACTAGGGTAACCTATTGGGTCCCATCAAAATTAACCTATGCAGATCATTATGATTAATCAGAACATGGCTGGGTAAAAAGAAGTGATCAAGGGCACAACTTGCCTGGGCCTTGAGATTCCAGGTACCAGGATGATCTTCAGGTTCTCGTGACCTCACTGCTAGTCGTAGCAATACAAACAACAGTGTATAGGCAAGATTAACATTACACCAAACATGTATGCCAAAATACATATTAATAATCTACATATTAAAATAAGATCACAAGAAAAAGAATTATTAATTTTGGAGTTGTAGATTTTAAGTTATGAATTTTCAAAGGTTTTATATGTTTAAAATGGATTAAGTGGGAGATTAAATTCCTAACTGTTTTCATGACAAAACAGAGGTTCTAGGTGATAGAGAACTAAATTACAAAATTTTAGGAACTGGAATGGATTAATTTGGAGTTAGTATGAATTTTCTATGAATTTATAAAGTTTTAGTATTTATTTTCATATTAAAAATCTATTTTCTAATTCCTTTACTCATTTTAAAACAGCAGTGGACTGGGCCTCAATTTCTGTAAAACACAAGGGGTTTCGGGTAAGAATTTCTAAGACTCAGCGCCCTATACAGGTGGACCGCGGGTTGATTCTCGTTTTTCCCGAGGGCTCTTGTGCAAAACTAGCCCGCGAAGGGGGGTACGGCACGATATTAGCCGCAGGATCTGGATTCAAAGGCCTAGATTAGATTTGGTCTTTTAACGAATCGGTATGCACAGGGGATCGTCGATCCGGTAATCGACGGTCACGATCTATCGCGCGTAGGGTTCTACTTGCTTGGATCCGCACCACCCATTGGTTGACCAACGGCCCAGATTTAAAATCCCCCGATGCAATCCTACATGTCCAGGGGCCGATCAACGCACCGGATACGTCTATACGAATCGTTATCTACGATTTAATCACGGCCGTTCGCTACGAACTCAACGGTCCACGCCTCCATCTTCCATCTCAGTGTCGCGCATGGCGGCGCCACCGTGTTACCATGGCAGAGAATTCCGGCGAGCCCCCCATGCGACGCTTATGGTGCCACAAACCACTACGGACAGGTGCATCACGTTCCTACAAATGCGATAAAGGTGGTCGAAGGTCATACCGAGGGGCTGGAGCGATGGCGAAGACGGACCACGTGATACTGCGGCTGCCGCGGTGGAGGAGCACCATGACGAGAAATTGCTCGGCTCCAAGGCACGATTCGCCAAATTTGGTGGGGCCGAAGCCTATCCGCGTCCAACCGGTCCTCGGGTTTCAACATGGGATGTCCAATCTCGACGTCGGCGAAGGACAGTAGCAGCGGCGGGGTTTCGTTCGCTCACCATTCCCCGTGATGAGAGAGGGACGGGTACTTGCAGCTTCTCGAGCCACCGAGAGGCTTTTATCTCTCGCGCGGCTGAACCGGGAGGTGGAGTCGGGGTCACCAAAGCCCGCGGTTCTCGCGTGGCGGGTATGTCGCGCGGAAGTCGGCGCCCGTTGTAACGATCCGAGGAAGAAGGAAGCGCCTGCCAGTGGACCCCGCACGTCAGTGGCCATCAGTCGGTGGCGTGGCGCGTTGGAGAGATGGGCCGTTCGGGGCGCGTTTCAGCCCACCAGGCGAAGTGAAGAGGGAGTGGGCGCGGAGAGTGATTGCCCTGATGGGCCGAATTGGTGCAGTTTGGCCCAATTAGGGGTTTCTTCTTCTTTTCTTTTTCTTATTTTCTATTTTATGTTTTCCTTTATGAGATGAGGTCAATTTAAATTACGATTCCTTGATTCAAATAAAATGCATCACATAAATAACATCAGCATGAGATATATTTTTATTTATTTATGTGTTTGTGTTGTTATTTGCAAAATTTTAATGCCATTAATTGAGTATGCAGAGAGAAATAGAAAGAAATTCAAGAAATCCCCAAACTCCCTTCTATAAATTTATTTATCTATTCATTTTATTATAATTTTTTTATACCAATTTTTGGGCTTTACAAATCCTACCCCCCTTAAAAATAATCTTGTCCACGAGATTTGTAAGAAAAGGGATGCAATAAGTTTGGTTTTAGTTTCCCTTATGGTTTATGTTTAGGAACCAAAAGTTTTGTTCCAAGCTTCTTAAATACTAGTTGAAAGATGATTAGGATAATATAGTAAGTCTAGCCATCTATTATTTTAGATGAGGCACGGTTATGGCAAGTATAGTTGGTGGCAAGGTAGAGTATAATAAGGAAAGATTTCATCTTGAACTGTGGATCTTGATTCCTCTTGGAGTTGGATTTGACTTATCTCCTTCCTTGTCGAGGTTGAGCTGTTCTTTTCAGACCTTGGTGTCTTCATTCTTGGGGTTGCCACCAGAGTTAGGGACTTAGATTTTGTGGGTGACAAGTAGGTAGAGCAGCTAGTTTAGTGGGTGGCTTAGGAGTTAAATGAGATTGGTCAAAATTTGGTTTGGTTGTTTGCCTCTAGATTGGTTGGATAGGTCATGTAACCTATTATGTAGGTCAAAATCTGACTTGATGTCAGGTGGTGGTTGATAGATTATGCAATCCATTAAGACTCTATTGATTGGGTAAGTTATGTAACTTGTTATATAGGTCAAGTTGTTGGGTATGGCCGAGTTGATCTAGGTCATCAATTTAGGCTTAAGTGAATTTTGGAGTATAGCCTTATCCTTTGTATCAGCATTAAGTAACTCAATCTAGCTTAGATCATATTGGATTAGATAGAATCCAGATTAGGTTGGTATGACTAGATTAAACTAGTTAAGATTAGCTAGGTCTACCAGGGTAGAATAAATATTATTAGGATATGGTAGAAACTTTTAAGATAGGATTATATGATATAGGTAGGCCATTGTTCAAGGATGAGTTGGTATAAGACATTAATTTAGGTTAAGATATATTTGTAGAGACAGTGTCTAACCTATATCACCAACTTAACTAACTTGTTAATAACTCACTTTAGATTGGGTCATATTTAGATTAGATAGAATCTGGATTAGGTTGGATATAACTAGATTAGACTGGATAATATCTAATTACTTTGGATTAGATCTTGGTTGTTACTAGGGTGGGGTAAATATGCTTATTAGGACAAGATGAATCCATAAGGATAAGGTAGAATCTTTTGAGGTCAGTTAGATTTATTAGGATAGGATAGAATCTTTTCAAGATAAGATGAGTATCTTTTAAGATGAGATGGATCTATTAAGATAAGGGAGAATCTTTTAGGATAAGATGAATTGGTTAGAATGAGATCTTTTAGGATAAGATAAATCTCTTAAGCTAGATATGTTCCAATGGGGACAATCTAGGTTGTCTAGTTATTTTATAAATATATTTTTATACCTATGTGTATATGCAATTGTGGACATTATTCCACAACTCATCACACTCAATCAAAGATCCAAATCAGGCAAGTATCATAAGAACAAACATTCAAGTGCATAGATACTTATAAAAATAGTTCTGTTTTTTTTTGTTCCTAGGATTAGGTCTCCTATTCCTAAAGTCACTTTAGGTACAGGATTTCAAAGTGTGAAATCCACATTTGTCTTTAGAAGGGAAAAGATAAGAGTAATCAGAGTAAAGCGGAAATAGATGAGAAAAGATTAAGAAAAGTTTAGAACGAATTAGAGTAGCAAAGGTAAGTAGATAATGGTTGTCCAGTTCTATCTAGGTTTCGTCCTACAGTCAACATTCCTCTGATACCACTTCTGTAACACCCGGATTTTAGGGGTCCAAAACCCGGGGTTAACATAAACACCAGGTATGCTGGGACCAAGTCTCAAACATATGATGTATAGTGGCACAGGATCGAATGTCACATCTTTATATATAACAGGAGTTCTATACAAAATAAATAATTACATTATAAGGAGACAACGGTCCAGCAACCCAAAGTTGACTGGGAGACGACGACCTAGACCTCTCACAAACTCATCACAGCATCCTCCATGAGCATCATCCTGCAGTACCTGCTCTTGACCTGTGGTGTGTGAGACAGCAAGAGTGAGCTCACATACGTTCATCGCTCAACAAGTTGTGGGGAATAATGTGCATGAACTCGCCAAAGGTGGGAGCTCACGTGAAGTGTAAGGCTTACCAAAGAAGATGGTTAGAGCTGAGCATTGCTTTTAAAGTTGGTCAAAATTTTATTAGCAGTTACTAAGTATAAGTAAATACCAAACCCAATTAAGTAATAGAACAAAAGTAACAACACCACCTGCAATGCAATGCATATGACAAATTGAATTTAGTTCCATAAATTAATCATGTGAGTGTCCGAGCTGCTCATGACCGTGAGCACGGCTAGTATACCAGTTTTACACTCTGCAGAGGTTGCGCATCTTTACCCACAAGTCGTGTATCCCATGTCGCCAGGGTTTGCAAAGCCCTAAGACACTTCCGAGGTGAATGGCTAGGGATCCACTACGAGGCCTTTACAAAGTTCCACTAGCTTCCGAAAACCCGCTACAGTTTATAGGAAGATCCAGTGCAGGAATCCCTTGCAGGACCGCCATCGCAGCAAAATCCTCCCGAGGGCCTCCCTACACTGACCTCTCCCCTACTGCCCTTGCCCCTTTCGGGTAAGGTAGTCTTCCACTAGCTTTCCTAATTAATCAGCCAAGGGCGTCCCATTCCACCCTTGTGGTAGCACTGTTTTCCCGGGTGGTTCTCCATGTTCCAATTAACATAATGATCTTAACATGAACCATAAATAACAACTGATAACAAAAGTATAATCATGAATGGTGTATCTCCATACCCAAAACCACATATAGCACTAGCAAGTACTACCCAGAAAGTTCAGTGGTAAACAAGGTATAAAGATAGACAAACTAGGGTAACCTATTGGGTCCCATCAAAATTAACCTATGCAGATCATTATGATTAATCAGAACATGGCTGGGTAAAAAGAAGTGATCAAGGGCACAACTTGCCTGGGCCTTGAGATTCCAGGTACCAGGATGATCTTCAGGTTCTCGTGACCTCACTGCTAGTCGTAGCAATACAAACAACAGTGTATAGGCAAGATTAACATTACACCAAACATGTATGCCAAAATACATATTAATAATCTACATATTAAAATAAGATCACAAGAAAAAGAATTATTAATTTTGGAGTTGTAGATTTTAAGTTATGAATTTTCAAAGGTTTTATATGTTTAAAATGGATTAAGTGGGAGATTAAATTCCTAACTGTTTTCATGACAAAACAGAGGTTCTAGGTGATAGAGAACTAAATTACAAAATTTTAGGAACTGGAATGGATTAATTTGGAGTTAGTATGAATTTTCTATGAATTTATAAAGTTTTAGTATTTATTTTCATATTAAAAATCTATTTTCTAATTCCTTTACTCATTTTAAAACAGCAGTGGACTGGGCCTCAATTTCTGTAAAACACAGGGGGTTTCGGGTAAGAATTTCTAAGACTCAGCGCCCTATACAGGTGGACCGCGGGTTGATTCTCGTTTTTCCCGAGGGCTCTTGTGCAAAACTAGCCCGCGAAGGGGGGTACGGCACGATATTAGCCGCAGGATCTGGATTCAAAGGCCTAGATTAGATTTGGTCTTTTAACGAATCGGTATGCACAGGGGATCGTCGATCCGGTAATCGACGGTCACGATCTATCGCGCGTAGGGTTCTACTTGCTTGGATCCGCACCACCCATTGGTTGACCAACGGCCCAGATTTAAAATCCCCCGATGCAATCCTACATGTCCAGGGGCCGATCAACGCACCGGATACGTCTATACGAATCGTTATCTACGATTTAATCACGGCCGTTCGCTACGAACTCAACGGTCCACGCCTCCATCTTCCATCTCAGTGTCGCGCATGGCGGCGCCGCCGTGTTACCATGGCAGAGAATTCCGGCGAGCCCCCCATGCGACGCTTATGGTGCCACAAACCACTACGGACAGGTGCATCACGTTCCTACAAATGCGATAAAGGTGGTCGAAGGTCATACCGAGGGGCTGGAGCGATGGCGAAGACGGACCACGTGATACTGCGGCTGCCGCGGTGGAGGAGCACCATGACGAGAAATTGCTCGGCTCCAAGGCACGATTCGCCAAATTTGGTGGGGCCGAAGCCTATCCGCGTCCAACCGGTCCTCGGGTTTCAACATGGGATGTCCAATCTCGACGTCGGCGAAGGACAGTAGCAGCGGCGGGGTTTCGTTCGCTCACCATTCCCCGTGATGAGAGAGGGACGGGTACTTGCAGCTTCTCGAGCCACCGAGAGGCTTTTATCTCTCGCGCGGCTGAACCGGGAGGTGGAGTCGGGGTCACCAAAGCCCGCGGTTCTCGCGTGGCGGGTATGTCGCGCGGAAGTCGGCGCCCGTTGTAACGATCCGAGGAAGAAGGAAGCGCCTGCCAGTGGACCCCGCACGTCAGTGGCCATCAGTCGGTGGCGTGGCGCGTTGGAGAGATGGGCCGTTCGGGGCGCGTTTCAGCCCACCAGGCGAAGTGAAGAGGGAGTGGGCGCGGAGAGTGATTGCCCTGATGGGCCGAATTGGTGCAGTTTGGCCCAATTAGGGGTTTCTTCTTCTTTTCTTTTTCTTATTTTCTATTTTATGTTTTCCTTTATGAGATGAGGTCAATTTAAATTACGATTCCTTGATTCAAATAAAATGCATCACATAAATAACATCAGCATGAGATATATTTTTATTTATTTATGTGTTTGTGTTGTTATTTGCAAAATTTTAATGCCATTAATTGAGTATGCAGAGAGAAATAGAAAGAAATTCAAGAAATCCCCAAACTCCCTTCTATAAATTTATTTATCTATTCATTTTATTATAATTTTTTTATACCAATTTTTGGGCTTTACATGGCCCTAAGACACGGAGTGAGCGCAGATACTCCACACGTGTCCTCCTGTCGACGACCGTGGTGCTGGTCCCGGGGAGAGAAGTTGCTGATGTGTTGTCTCGACCGTCCCCAGGTTGTGCCACCAGTTGAAGCCGTTGTCGACTCAACTCTAGTGGCCTGACTTCGTGCAGGGACGCCATGATCCCGATCGTACTCCTCTCGACACCGTATTTCGTTCTCATGTCGCCGTTCGCGTGAAGCGTTGATGGAGCTCCGCGCGTCCTGCCGAATGTTGATGGCGTGTCGTAGATCACTCGGAGGATGAGCGAGAGGCAGAAGATGATTAGCTGCCCGAGTGAGCAGCCGACGATAGCCTTCAGCGTCTGGAGTCCGGGGGAGACCATCGGCTATTCGAGCCAATACTCCCCCGACCTAACTCGACGTGTTCATGGCGCGGGCGAATTCAGGGTTCAGGTTTCACGCGAAGAGAGGGTTCTCTCGGCGTAGCCTCGCATCCTGTTCAGCTTGCTCTTGAGCCTGCCGACGATCACGTCGGCGGGAATTCCTCCTTTCCCTGAAGACTCATTTGTCAGGAGTTTCTCCCACTTTTGAGATCTCATCTCGAGACACAGGCTACGCTGGGTCTCGTTCTCCAGCTTCATGGTGTCAACAAACATTCCGGCTTCGATTCCTTCGTCGGCGAGCTTCTCGCTGAGGGGGTTCTTCCCCAGGCACGGTTGGCTCGTCATCGGAGATGGGAGACAATTCCACTCTTCCCTCGTTGAAGAGGACGTTAGGATAGAATGGGGTTGCTGTGGTGACAAGCTTCTTTTTGTCCTCCTTTGAGGGTGAAAGCACCAGAAGAGCAGCTTGGCGGGTCTCTATCCCATTTGCTTCTTTTTTTCCTCGTAATCTGTGTCCACTTTTCCATGGATGAGGTGGACAACGGGGTTCTCCGGGTAATCTCTGCTCCTGGCTTGCAGGAGGTAGCCTTTGCCCGGAGCGCTGGAGGTTGTGCTATTTCCTGCTTCATTCCGGCTTTTTCGGAGATTTTTGAGGAAGGCTTCTTCTCCGGCGGATCCGCTATACGGTGCAGAATTCCTTCTTCGTGTGCCACAGATGAGATGGTTCCGAAGCAGAACATGGATCCGGGGCGGAGAGCGATCTTGTGCTGGAAAATGATGGCCATTGAGTTAGCTTGGATTAGCGACACACCCCCTACCTGGTGCGCCAGCTGTCGGTGTTTGGGACCCGACCGCGCACCCGGGGTTACCCTCGAGGTGCTTTTGGGTAGGACGGTGTTGCCGACTGTAGCTCGATGGTTCGTGCCAAACGCACGAGAGACGATAGACAATTTTCTACAGCTTCGGGCCGCTTAGAGAGGCGTAACACCCTACTTCTTGGTGTGGATCTTTATGTGGTGGGTTACAGGGGGATTCTCTAGTATAGAGGATGCTAGAGAATGGAGTAGATGGCTGATGAATGACCCGTCTCTTGATGGGGTGCCCCCTAGGCCTTATATACTTGACCGTGGGGCGTTACATGCGGATATGATAACAACGTACACCTAAGTAATAGTGAACCAACTGAGCTTATCTTCCTTATAATCCTGCCGACTTATCCTCATTTAGTTCCAACGTTTGAGGGTGTCGTGCGGGAGAATCTGATCAAAGCTGCGGATAATGCTTAAATCCAATGAGTCGTCTGGGCCCGAGTCTATCCGATCTTGCGTCGATCCATTCCGTCAGTAGTTCCTCCCCTAGCCCACGAAGGGATGGCCTTGCGAAATAACGGGCCCAAAGCCTTTCGCGAGGCCTTCTAGCCTTCTAGTGGACCCGGGGGATATCTGTCCCCCACAGTTGGTATCTACTTACACTTAGTAACTGCTAATAAAACTTTGACCAACTTTAAAAGTAATGCTCAGCTTTAACTATCTTCTTTGGTAAGCCTTACATTTCACATGAGCCCTCACCGTAAGTGAGTTTATGCACATTATTCCCCACAACCTGTTGAGCGATGAACATATGTGAGCTCACCTTACTGTACTCACCTTTCCCCAGGTCAAGAACAAGTACCACAATATAAGGAGCATGAAGGTTGTCGTGATGAGTTTGTGAGAGGTCTTGGCCGTCGTCTCCCAGTCAACTTTGGTTGCTGGATCTTTGTCTTCGTATGATGTATTTATTTAACTATTTTATACAAAACTCTTATTATATAGTAATGATGTGACATTTGTTTCTGTACCATGAGTCATCATATGTGTGAGACTTGACCTTAGCGCACATTTAATTCACGCTCGGGTTTGCCCCTTAAATCTGGGTATGACAACCGTGGGATGGCCTCGTGGCCCAAGCATGGCACGTACACGATGTCCTGCGTGCCGTGTTAGGCTTGAGTCGTGCTTCACCGTGCCGAACCATGAGCCGCATGATAAGCCAGACTGTTGGGAATCGAGGCTTGTGGAACTAGGCTACGTATAAGGTTATATACAACCCAATTTAATAAAGGATTTTGAGATGTCTCTAGAGGATTAAGTGAACAAAAATTAAGATATGAGCTCTTCATGAAGAGTTCGTCTCTTCATGAAGAGTTCGTATGTACACGATTCTCTATATACTGTGTTTTGACTGTATTTATTATTTAGAGACTTAAAGTTATATTATGTAGTATCTTAACTGTCTCATGTGTTTTGAAAACCGTTCCAAATTTGTACGTGGTCTAAAGCAGAAGATGAGTTGGCCGAGAGTTTTTGGCGTTTCCCGCTGAAACGAGCCGCCGACGCGGAACCAACCAGACAGGCCTGGGCGCCGCCCGTACGTGCGCGCGTGCGTGCCTACCGGCCTGCGAGTACGACGAAAAGGCACCCGATGCGTGCAACGCTGACGCCGGAGCACTGCCGCTGTGCCGCAGTGGCTCTTCTTCGATGCACGAATCCTGCACCCAAGGCGTGCAGCGTGCAAGCCTGCTGCGGGGTCGGCGACTCGGCGCCCAGCTGCAAGCCTGCAACTGCAACTGCAAGCGCACGCTCATCAAGCGAGAGCCAGCTGCCAGCCACGCTAGTTGACGGTACACACGCTGGCTCAACTGCAAGTCAACTCGTGTCCATCTGCTGCTGCGGGCCAAGTGCTTGGTTTGTTTGCTCACAAGTAGGGGGTGTTTGGTTGCCCCTGCTAAAGTTTAGCCCGGGTCACATCAAGCGTTTGACTTTCAAATAGGAGTATGAAATATAGACCCAACCAACTGGACTAGATTCGTCTCGTCTTTTAATCTTCGGCTGACAAATTAGTTTTATAATCCAACTACATTTAATACCCGAAACGGAGGTTCAAACATTCGATGTGATAGGGGCTAAAGTTTAGTTTGGGGTAACCAAACACCCCCGTAGTAGAAGAAGCTACTGCCAGGGTAGCCAGCGGCGGGCGGCAGCCGGCAGGACGGCAGCGGAGCGCTGGCTTTGTCTGTTCTGTGCTCTCCAAAGCGGGGCTGTTCGCTTTATATTAAAACTAGAACTCGAGGCGCCCTTACAGGCGCCGCCATATTAGGACAACGCAGAATCTATGTTGATTTTTTTAGTTTGAATAAATCTATGTTAAATCTGAATAAAACTATTTGATGTAGAAGTTGCTGTCTGAACCATGGAAGATGCTGTCGGAACATTGTGCAAACACAGGTTTCAGGTTAAACATACAAAACATCAACTTCTTTGGTAACCTTGTGGAACCATGTGCCATATAAAACAGTAGGTTCTTTAGTCTGAACCATAGAAGCTTTGTGGGACCTTGGGCATGCAAGCAGCATACAAAACAACACCTTCTATGGTTTCAATCTCGTACCAGCATAGAAGCTGCTGTATACAAAACAGATTTTAGGTTTCTACAAAGTAGTATGCACAACATACACAACAGGTTTCAGGTTACCAAAAAGCAACATACACAGCATAGAAAATAGGTTTCAGGTTACCAAAAATACCACAAACAGATCTCACACCAACCTACACAGGTTTCAGGTTTAAATACAAGCATACACATGTTACAGATTGTCAGCATAGGACTTGTGTAACCATACATAGATATAATTCATTGAATTCCTAAATCACATACTAAGAACAGCTGCTTCTTTGAGTGACATTGCCATCTCTTGGATATTGTGGCTTGGGAAATGGTTGCAAGGCCTTGAGGGGGTCAAAATAAAACTGACAAGGCCACTGATACATTGTGAACATAGCATGCCCCCATAGGGCCACCGATGCTACACAAGCTTCTTCCTAATATCATTTATTGACCGTTGTTTAATCTATATACTATCTCGCTAGTCTACATGCCGAGTGTTTATAAACTGGAGGCCCGTATTTTTACTGTGTTTTTTTCTAAAAAAATAAACAATACAACAAAAGTAGGAAAAATCCTGTTAGATTCAAACCACAAAAAGCAACTATAATGCAAGCAAACAAATGGTATATAACCAAAAAAATCCAATCATTTGTGACCCTAAAAGGAGAAACTTTCAGAGTAACACTTACTTTTTAAAATAGGCTATAATGCTGGTGTTTATGATCTACTCTCATTGTATACTCATGCTATGCTGGTGGCCCCACCATTCAGCCTATGGTTTCTTTCTGGAAGGAGATCTAGACAGGTGCTAGATAGGAGTATTGTATTTCTTTTGTGTTTCCTGGTACCAGCAAACTCTGCAATATAGATAGAAGCTAATCCTATCTTCAGCTCTTCTCTTTGCCTGACAAGTATCTGTGTGCATCTGCTTCAGTGAGTCTCCCATGAAAAATCTGAAATTTGTATGTTTCAGTGTCATTAGTTTTCTTACCACAATTTCAAGAGAACTGTGGTAGTCCCCTAGAAAAACATGCCTAGGAATTTAAGATAAATTTGAAACAACGCACCTCCATAGTGCATGGTACAACTATACATCGCCACAAATTGTTGATGTTCAGACTCAAACAAAAAATTCACATAGAAACAACAAATTGCACGTGTATATGCACTGAAGACCAAATTCCACCTGAAATCTGCTTTTCGTACGAGTTTTCCAAAATGAGATGCATGAGACATAAATATTGGAATATCATCAGAGATTTGAGCATACCACAACTTAGAGGTGATAAACAGATCTCGTCGCTTCACTACACCCTCTTCAAATAGCTTCTTCAGCGTCAAACCAATCTAGACAATCCAAAAATGGGTGAGGCTTTCATTGCTCCGATGGTTATGCAATATGAACCAAGACAATAATGTAGGCATTAAATGTCTTATCCTAATTCCTAGGAGGGGTAAACATTGCTTATGAGCTATGGAGGCCATAAAGCCATGTCAATTTGGCCACTGAACTTCAAAAATAGTCCTTATTCAAGCCTTTATTTACACCCTGAGTCAGGTTTACTACAAGCCCATACTGGAAAGTGATATTTTGCCCATGTAAATATCAGATTAAATTAATAGAAGAAATTCCCAGTGTAAGAATATGATTCTCGCATGGAGGGTATGGTTTGTAGATTGCAGTACTTATATAATGTTTTTCTAAATGTATGTGCAGGAAAATACATAACAAGTCCAAAAAAAATCGAAGACACAAAACCTTACTGCGTGGCCAGCGGCGTGAAGGATCTTATTGATCTCGCCAAGGGCCGCGTGCTCGAGGATGAGGACGACTCTTTCTTCGTCGTGGAACGTTAGGGTGGTTGCGGCCACACTGGATCTCGATCTCCCACCACAGGTGCGCGTGGAAGTGGTACATATCCTCATAACTTGTTCTGATTTCTCTGAAATCACAACACAATAATATTAGGCTAGTACAAACACTCCATAATACTTACTGATATGATCTTGATCAATACCTTCAACATGATAGCTTCGTCAATGGAGTTATGCAAGTTTTCATGACCTGCACGGGGATAAGATCATGGAAAAAATGTCAACCATAGGTATACAAGCATGGGGCTTCACCTTCTTATTTTTAATTTTGCCCATAATCTGAAACATAATCGATCTATCAATTTCTGACAACCGTGGACAAATCAAACCACTCAAAAGGCATAGATCTTCCATGTGAACCCCTGATAAGCGGGGAAAAAAAATCCAAAAGTCACTCAAAACCTAGAGCCCAACAACTTCAAAAATTCGTACAGCCAAATCACACATCAATTCCATGAAACTCAACAATTATGGTAAATCCAAATGTAGCTTTGATTCAATTAGAATGAAGAGAATTCGCAACAAATAGAATAGGAAAGTAACACTCACAATGGGTGGTTTGGTTCAAGATTTTTATTAGTGGAAAAGGAAAAATAAAGGGTTTCCATACTACCTGTCCAACATGGAAAAACAATTTCACCAGCCAACTTTGTGGTAGTGGTTTGGTAGAAATTATAGCAGGTCCTAGCAAGCCACGACATGAATGAAAAGGGCGAAAATCATAGTAGCAAACAGAAAGAAATTCATGTTCATCCTCAAGTGTTCTCATGCAAAGACTTGAAATCTTCGATACAAATGAGTATTAACAGAAGGATTTACCTCTTTTGGAATATTATAATTTGCTCAGATTTTGGCCCATAACTAGAGGCTCCCATGCCAGCATACCAGCGAAAAAGTAAGCAAGTTCATCAGGAGCCCCGCTGCGGCGGCGGGGAGCAGGAGGAGGGGAGCGACGACAATGCCATTGCGCGGGCGAGCAATGATTGCTATCTTGTCGAGCTGAGTCAGACTAAGTTGGTTGAAAAGTCCATGAGCTAATAAACTCGCCATAAGAAGAAAAATGCTCTCAGAACACTGCTCCACTTGCGCAAGGCACACAAGAGATGACCAATATCGGTATGATTTCGGTGCAGCAAAGTAGAACTGAAAGGGAAATGTGCCTTTGGGCCATTTCTAAGTATTTTGGTGATTTAGTGCCCAACAAATCAAGGATAAAGGTATGTTTCTCAGACTTAGTACATTGTTTTATGGACTAATGTATTGTGTCTAAGTGCTGGAAACAGAAAAATCGAGTTGGAGAAGAGATGGCTCGAGCAGCCAAAGTCTGCCCAGTCTGGGTGCACCAGACTGTCCGGTGGTGCACCGGACAGTGTCCGGTGCGCCAGGCTGGCTCGAGGGAAAAGGCTGCTCTCGGGACTTCGACGGCGGTGTACGGCTATAATTCACCGGACTGTCTGGTGGTTCACCGGACTGTCCGGTGGGTCGTTCACAGGCGAACTCATCGCTCTCGGGAATTCATCGTCGACATACGACTATAATTCACCGGACTGTCCGGTGAGCCAACGGTCGGCAGGGCCAACGGTCGGCCGCGCAATCTGCGAGGGACACGTGGCCGAGCCAACGACTAGAAGGGGGCACCGGTCTGTCCGGTGTGCACCGGACATGTCCGGTGCGCCAACGGCTCTCTGACTGCCAACGGTCGACTGTGCCATTTATGGAAGGAAATCGGGCACCGGACAGTGTCCGGTGTGCACCGGACTGTCCGGTGCGCCAGTCGATAGAAGGCAAGATCAGCCTTCCTAGATTGCTCTCAACGGCTCCTAGCTGCCTTGGGGCTATAAAAGGAACCCCTAGGCGCATGGAGGAGCACACCCAAGCATCTCCTAAGCATTCCTAAGCACCAAGACATCGATTCTGCGCCTTTGATTCTTTGCAATAGCGATTAGAGCTCTAGTTGAGTGGTGAACTCATTGAGTTGTGTTGTGAGCTCTCGTTGCGACTTGTGTGCGTGGTGTTGCTGTGATTTCTTGTCTTGAGTGCGTTGCTAATCCCTCCCTTGCTCCGTGTTCTTTGTGAATTTCAAGTGTAAGGGCGAGAGGCTCCAAATTTGTGGAGATTCCTCGCAAACGGGATTGAGTAAAGCAAACAAAACACCATGGTATTCAAGTGGGTCTTTGGACCACTTGAGAGGGGTTGATTGCAACCCTCGTCCGTTGGGACGCCACAACGTGGAGTAGGCAAGCGTTGGTCTTGGCCGAACCACGGGATAACCACCGTGCCATCTCTGTGATTAATCCTTGTTGGTTATTGTGTTTTGTTGAGGATTCCTCTTTAGCCACTTGGCAATTATTGTGCTAACGATTAACCAAGTTTTGTGGCTTAAGTTTTTAAGTTTCACAGGATCACCTATTCACCCCCCCTCTAGGTGCTCTCAATTGGTATCAGAGCCGTTCTCTTCACAAAGGGACTAACCGCCCGAAGAGATGGATCCTAAAGGGAAAGGAATCGTGATCAACGACAAAGAGAAGGAATCCTTCGTCAACGAGCCGAAGGACGACAAGCCTACCGACTCCTGCTCGGGCCATAGACGGAAGGAAGGGAAGAAGAAGAAGATGAGGCGCATCAAGGAGATCGTCTATTACGACGACAGCGATGAGTCTACTTCTTCCCAAAACGACGACGACCACAACGACTACGAGAGAAGGAAACCGGTTAATTCGAACTTTTCTTTTGACTACTCTCGTATTCCGCAAAGTTCAAATTCACATTTGCTCTCCATTCCACTCGGCAAGCCCCCACACTTTGATGGGGAGGACTACGGATTTTGGAGCCACAAAATGCGTAGTCACCTATTCTCTCTCCATCCTAGTATATGGGAGATTGTAGAGAGTGGAATGCACTTTGATAGTTCGGATAGTCCCATGTTCATTAATGAGCAAATCCATAAGAATGCACAAGCTACTACTGTTCTTCTAGCTTCACTGTGCAGGGATGAATATCACAAAGTGAGCGACTTGGATAACGCCAAGCAGATCTGGGACACCCTCAAGATTTCTCATGAGGGGAACGACGTCACCTTGCTCACCAAAATGGAGTTGGTGGAGGGCGAGCTTGGACGGTTCGCGATGATAAGGGGCGAGGAGCCAACTCAAACATACAACCGACTCAAGACTCTTATCAACAAAATAAGGAGCTACGGAAGCACGCGATGGACGGACCACGACGTCGTCCGACTGATGCTAAGGTCCTTTACCGTTCTTGATCCTCATTTGGTGAATAATATCCGTGAGAATCCTAGGTACACCAAAATGTCGCCCGAAGAAGTCCTAGGAAAATTCGTCAGCGGGCGAATGATGATCAAGGAGGCGAGGTACGTGGACGACGCTTTGAATGGTCCAATCAACGAGCCGCAACCCCTTGCTCTCAAGGCAACAAGAAGCAAGGAGGCGCTACCTAGCAAGGTGGCACAAATTGAGGCGGCCGGACTTAATGATGAAGAGATGGCCCTCATCATCAAAAGATTCAAGACTGCGCTTAAGGGTCGCAAGGGACAGCCAAGCAAGACCAAAGCCAAGGGGAAGCGCTCATGCTTCAAATGCGGTAAGCTTGGTCATTTTATTGCTAACTGTCCCGACAATGATAGTGATCAGGATCAAGGGAACAAGAGGGAGAAGAAGAAAAACTATAAGAAGGCAAAGGGCGAGGAACATCTTGGCAAGGAGTGGGATTCGGATTGCTCCTCGTCCGACTCCGACAATGAAGGACTCGCCGCCACCGCCTTCAACAAGTCATCCCTCTTCCCCAACGAGCGTCACACATGCCTCATGGCAAGGGAGAAGAAGGTATGTACTCGAGACTCTACTTATGCTTCTTCAAGTGAAAACGAATCTAGTGATGAGGAAATAGATTACTCTAGCTTGTTCAAGGGATTGGATAGAAATAAAATTGATAAAATCAATGAATTGATTGATGCCTTGAACGAAAAGGATAGGCTTTTAGAAAATCAAGAGGATTTGTTGTATGATGAACATGACAAATTTGTAGAGGCACAAAAATCCTATGCTTTAGAAGTTAAAAGAAATGAAATGCTTTCTTATGAACTATCTACGTGTCATGAAACCATTTCTACTTTACAAAGTGTTAACAATGATTTAAATGCTAAATTAGAAGTAGCAAATAGATCTAATTCTTGTGTAGAACATGTTATGATTTGCACTAGGTGTAAGGACATTGATATTGACGCCTGTAATGGACACCTAGTTTCAATTTCGAGATTAAATGATGAAGTAGCTAGTCTTAATGCCCAACTTAAGACTAGCAAAAGTGATTTTGATAAGCTAAAATTTGCAAGGGATGCCTACACGATTGGTAGACACCCCTCAATTAAGGATGGACTTGGCTTCAAGAGGGAAGCCAAGGACTTAACAAGCCATAAGGCTCCCATCTCCGCCAAGGAGAAAGGGAAGGCCCCTATGGCAAGTAGTACTAAAAAGAACCATGCTTTTATGTACAATGATAGAAGACAGTCTCATAGGAATTGTAGTGCTTTTGACTCGCATGCCAATGACTCTTATGCTATGTTTGCCCCCAGCTCTTCCTATATGCATGGTAGAAATATGCCTAGGAAAAATATTCATCATGTGCCTAGGAAAAATATTCATCATGTTCCTAGAAAAGTTATGAATGGTCCCTCTACAATTTATCATGCTTTAAATGCTTCCTTTGCTATTTGTAGAAAGGATAGGAAGATAGTTGCTAGGAAATTAGGGGCAAAATGGAAGGGTGATAAAACTTGCATTTGGGTCCCTAAGGAAATTGTGACTAACCTTGTAGGACCCAACAAGAGTTGGGTACCTAAGACCCAAGCCTAAATTTGCCTTGCAGGTTTATGCATCCGGGGGTTCAAGCTGGATTATCGACAGCGGATGCACAAATCATATGACGGGGGAGAAGAAGATGTTCACCTCCTACGTCAAGAATAAGGATTCCCAAGATTCAATCATATTCGGTGATGGGAACCAAGGCAATGTGAAAGGTTTAGGCAAGAGTGCAATATCTAAAGAGCACTCTATCTCTAATGTATTTTTAGTTGAGAGTCTTGGATATAATTTACTATTTGTTAGTCAATTATGTAATATGGGATATAATTGTTTATTTACAAATGTTGATGTGTCTGTCTTTAGAAGATGTGATGGTTCACTAGCTTTTAAGGGTGTACTAGACGGCAAACTTTACTTAGTTGATTTTGCAAAAGAAGAGGCCGGTCTAGATGCATGCTTAATAGCTAAGACTTGCATGGGCTGGTTGTGGCATCGCCGCTTAGCACATGTGGGGATGAAGAACCTCCACAAGCTTCTAAAGGGAGAACACGTGATAGGTCTAACCAATGTTCATTTCGAAAAAGATAGACCTTGTGCAGCTTGTCAAGCAGGTAAACAAGTGGGAGGAGCACATCACAGCAAGAATGTGATGACCACGTCAAGACCTCTGGAGCTGCTACATATGGACCTCTTCGGACCCGTCGCCTATCTGAGCATAGGAGGAAGTAAGTATGGTCTAGTTATTGTTGATGACTTTTCCCGCTTCACTTGGGTGTTCTTTTTGCAGGATAAGTCTGAAACCCAAGGGACCCTCAAGCGTTTCCTAAGGAGAGCTCAAAATGAGTTTGAGCTCAAGGTGAAGAAGATAAGGAGCGACAACGGGTCCGAATTCAAGAATCTTCAAGTGGAGGAGTTCCTTGAGGAGGAGGGGATCAAGCACGAGTTCTCCGCTCCCTACACACCTCAGCAAAATGGTGTGGTAGAAAGGAAGAACAGGACGCTCATAGATATGGTGAGGACTATGCTTGGAGAGTTCAAGACCCCCAGTGCTTTTGGTCGGAAGCCGTGAACACAGCTTGCCACGCCATCAACAGGGTCTACCTTCACCGCCTCCTCAAGAAGACTTCATATGAGCTGCTAACTGGTAACAAACCTAATGTATCGTACTTTCGTGTATTTGGGAGTAAATGCTACATTCTAGTGAAGAAGGGTAGGAATTCCAAATTTGCTCCCAAGGCTGTAGAAGGGTTTTTATTAGGTTATGATTCAAATACAAAGGCGTATAGGGTCTTCAACAAATCATCGGGTTTGGTTGAAGTCTCTAGCGACGTAGTATTTGATGAGACTAATGGCTCTCCAAGAGAGCAATTTGTTGATTTTGATGATGTAGATGAAGAAGACGTTCCAACGGCCGCGATACGCACCGTGGCGATTGGAGATGTACGGCCTCAGGAACATTTGGAGCAAGATCAACCGTCTTCCTCAACTATGGTGCATCCTCCAACCCAAGATGACGAACAGGTACCTCAAGTGGAGGCGCATGATCAAGGGGGAGCACAGGATGTTCAAGTTGAAGAGGAAGAAGCACCTCAGGCACCTCCAACTCAAGTTCGAGCGATGATTCAAAGGGATCATCCCGTCGACCAGATATTGGGTGATATTAGCAAGGGAGTAACTACTCGTTCAAGATTAGTTAATTTTTGTGAGCATTACTCTTTTGTCTCTTCTATTGAGCCTTTCAGGGTAGAAGAGGCCTTGCTAGATCCGGTGGGTGTTGGCCATGCAGGAGGAACTCAACAATTTCAAGCGCAATGAAGTTTGGACACTGGTGCCTCGCCCTAAGCAAAATGTTGTGGGAACCAAGTGGGTGTTCCGCAACAAACAGGACGAGCATGGGGTGGTGACAAGGAACAAGGCTCGGCTTGTGGCAAAAGGTTATGCCCAAGTCGCAGGTTTGGACTTTGAGGAGACTTTTGCTCCTGTGGCTAGGCTAGAATCAATTCGTATCTTGCTAGCATATGCCGCTCACCATTCTTTCAGGTTGTACCAAATGGATGTGAAGAGCGCTTTCCTCAACGGGCCAATCAAGGAGGAGGTGTACGTGGAGCAACCCCCTGGCTTCGAGGATGAACGGTACCCCGACCACGTGTGTAAGCTCTCTAAGGCGCTCTATGGACTTAAGCAAGCCCCAAGAGCATGGTATGAATGCCTTAGAGACTTTTTAATTGCTAATGCGTTCAAGGTCGGGAAAGCCGATCCAACTCTTTTTACTAAGACTTGCGATGGTGATCTTTTTGTATGCCAAATTTATGTCGATGACATAATATTTGGTTCTACTAATCAAAAGTCTTGTGAAGAGTTTAGCAGGGTGATGACGCAGAAATTCGAGATGTCGATGATGGGCGAGTTGAACTACTTCCTTGGGTTCCAAGTGAAGCAACTCAAGGACGGCACCTTTATCTCCCAAACGAAGTACACACAAGATTTGCTAAAGAGGTTTGGGATGAAGGACGCCAAGCCCGCAAAGACGCCGATGGGAACCGACGGACACACCGACCTCAACAAAGGTGGTAAGTCCGTTGATCAAAAAGCATACCGGTCCATGATAGGTTCTTTGCTTTATTTATGTGCTAGTAGACCGGATATTATGCTTAGCGTATGCATGTGTGCTAGATTTCAATCTGATCCTAAGGAGTGTAACTTAGTGGCAGTGAAGCGAATTCTTAGATATTTAGTCGCTACGCCTTGCTTCGGGATCTGGTATCCAAAGGGGTCTAACTTTGACTTGATTGGGTACTCGGATTCCGACTATGCTGGATGTAAGGTCGATAGAAAGATACATCGGGGACGTGCCAATTCTTAGGAAGGTCCCTGGTGTCATGGAACTCTAAGAAACAAACCTTCGTTGCCCTATCCACCGCTGAGGCCGAGTACGTTGCCGCAGGACAGTGTTGCGCGCAACTACTTTGGATGAGGCAAACCCTCCGGGACTTTGGCTACAATCTGAGCAAAGTCCCACTCCTATGTGACAATGAGAGTGCTATCCGAATACCGGAAAATCCTGTTGAGCACAGCCGCACAAAGCACATTGACATCCGGCATCACTTTTTGAGAGACCACCAGCAAAAGGGAGATATCGAAGTGTTTCATGTTAGCACCGAGAACCAGCTAGCCGATATCTTCACCAAGCCTCTAGATGAGAAGACCTTTTGCAGGCTGCGTAGTGAGCTCAATATCTTAGATTCGCGGAACTTGGATTGAAATGTAGCATACATGTGTTTATGCCTTTGATCATGTTCATTCTGCATGTTGTTGCTTATTGTGGTGCTCAAGTTGTACAAACACTCCCTGGACCTCACAAGTCCTGTTTGCAAGTGATGCACATATTTAGGGGGAGCTGTGCTACAACTTGACCCTTTGAGACTAACCATGTACTTGAGTTTGGTTGTTTTAGTCTCCAAGGAGAATTGAAAGGGAAAAGGTGGACTTGGACCATGCAAAACTTCCACTGCACTCCGATGAAAAGAGTAACTTTTCCAAGTTCATCTTTATACTCTTATTGCCTTTGTGTTCTTATTTGAAGATTTTGGTGAGGCAATGGGGTTAAAGGGCCAAGATTGATCCCGTTTTGGTGCTTAATGCCAAAGGGGGAGAAAATAAAGGCCAAAGCGATAAATGGATCAGCTACCACTTGAGAGTTTTTTTTTGAAAATAGTAGAATAGAGCTTTTGGTTTGTCAAAACTCTTTTGTTGTCTCTTTTGTTGGCTTCTAGTGGGGAGAAGTATTGATTGTAGGAAAAAGGGGGAGTTTTTGAAATCTTGAATCATTTTCTCTTGGAATGACTCTCTTTTTGTCTTAACATGTGTGTTTGACTTAGAGATAGAAATTTGAGTTTGATTTGCAAAAATAAACCAAGTGGTGGCATAGAGTGATCCATATATGTCAAATTTGAATCAAAACAATTTTGAGTTCTTAGTTGAATTGATTTTGTACTTGTTCTACTTGCTTTATGTTGTGTTGGCATAAATCACCAAAAAGGGGGAGATTGAAAGGGAAATGTGCCTTTGGGCCATTTCTAAGTATTTTGGTGATTTAGTGCCCAACACAGGTGCCTAAGTGTAAAATGGTGGACAAAGTACAAATCAAGGATAAAGGTATGTTTCTCAGACTTAGTACATTGTTTTATGGACTAATGTATTGTGTCTAAGTGCTGGAAACAGAAAAAATCGAGTTGGAGAAGAGATGGCACGAGCAGCCAAAGTCTGCCTAGTCTGGGTGCACCGGACTGTCCGGTGGTGCACCGGATAGTGTCCGGTGCGCCAGGCTGGCTCGAGGGAAAAGGCTGCTCTCGGGACTTCGACGGCGGTGTACGGCTATAATTCACCGGACTGTCCGGTGGTTCATCGGACTGTCCGGTGGGCCGTTCACAGGCGAACTCGTCGCTCTCGGGAATTCATCGTCGACGTACGGCTATAATTCACTGGACTGTCCGGTGTGCACCGGACTGTCCGGTGAGCCAACGGTCGGCAGGGCCAACGGTCAGCCGCGCAATCTGCGCGGGACACGTGGCCGAGCCAACGGCTAGAAGGGGGCACCGGTCTGTCGGGTGTGCACCGGACATGTCCGGTGCGCCAACGGCTCTCTGACTGCCAACGGTCGACTGTGCCATTTATGGAAGGAAATCGGGCACCGGACAGTGTCCGGTGTGCACCGGACTGTCCGGTGCGCCAGTCGACAGAAGGCAAGATCAGCCTTCCTAGATTGCTCTCAACGGCTCCTAGCTGCCTTGGGGCTATAAAAGGAACCCTTAGGCGCATGGAGGAGCACACCCAAGCATCTCCTAAGCATTCCTAAGCACCAAGACATCGATTCCGCGCCTTTGATTCTTTGCAATAGCGATTAGAGCTCTAGTTGAGTGGTGAACTCATTGAGTTGTGTTGTGAGCTCTCATTGCGACTTGTGTGCGTGGTGTTGCTGTGATTTCTTGTCTTGAGTGCGTTGCTAATCCCTCCCTTGCTCCGTGTTCTTTGTGAATTTCAAGTGTAAGGGCGAGAGGCTCCAAATTTGTGGAGATTCCTCGCAAACGGGATTGAGTAAAGCAAACAAAACACCGTGGTATTCAAGTGGGTCTTTAGACCACTTGAGAGGGGTTGATTGCAACCCTCGTCCGTTGGGACGCCACAACGTGGAGTAGGCAAGCGTTGGTCTTGGCCGAACCACGGGATAACCATCGTGCCATCTCTGTGATTGATCCTTGTTGGTTATTGTGTTTTGTTGAGGATTCCTCTTTAGCCACTTGGCAATTATTGTGCTAACGATTAACCAAGTTTTGTGGCTTAAGTTTTTAAGTTTCACAAGATCACCTATTCACCCCCCTCTAGGTGCTCTCAAGAACCCAAACTCAAGAATATATACTGGGTGCCAAAATCGTGCCCTCTGATATGTTTGCAAAGTAATCGCTGGCAGTTCTGAATAAATCCAAAGCTGTTCATGTACTTCCTGTCGGGGACCATAATTAGGGGTACCCCCAAGGCTCCTAAACTCGGCTGGTAACCACAATCAACACAAAGCTGCAAAGGCCTGATGGGCGCAATTCAGGTCCAAGGCTCCGTCCACTCAAGGGACACGATCTCGCCTCGCCCGAGCCCAGCCTCGGGCAGGAACAGTAGACCAAGGCAGATTCACACCTCGCCCGAGGGCATCCTCAAGTAATGGGCGCACCTTTGACCCGCCCGAGGCCCAGCTCGGGAAGGCTTCACAGTGAAGCAACCTTGGCCAGATCGCCACGCCAACCGACCGCATCACAGGAGCATTCAATGCAAGGATCACCTGACACCTTATCCTGACGCACGCTCCTCAGTCGACAAGGCCGAAGTGACCGCAGTCACTTCGCCCCTCCACTGACTGACCTGACAGGAAAACAACAACGCGTGCACTGCTCCGATTGCTGTGCCACCCGCCTGGGTGAGGCTGACAGCAGCCAAGTCCAGCCTCGGGCGCCATAGGAAGCTCCGCCTCGCCCGACCCCAGGGCTCAGACTCAACCTCGACCCTGGAAGACGGTCTCCGCCTCGCCCGACCCCGGAGCTCGGACTCAACCTCGACCTCGGACGACGGTCTCCGCCTCGCCCGACCCCAGGTCTCGGACTTAACCTCGACGTCAGACAACGGTCTCTTCCTCGCCCGACCCCAGGGCTCGGACTCAACCTCGACCCCGGAAGACGGTCTCCGCCTCGCCTGACCCCAGAGCTCGGACTCAACCTTGACCTCGGACGACGGTCTCTGCCTCACCCGACCCCAGGGCTCGGACTCAACCTCGACCTCAGACGACGGCCTCCGCCTCGCCCGACCCCAGGGCTCGGACTCAGCCTCGACCCCAGACGACAGTCTCCACCTCGCTCGACCCCAGGGCTCGGACTCAACCTCGACCTCGGACGACGACCTCCGCCTCGCCCGACCCTAGGGCTCGGACTCAGCCTCGACCCCAGATGACAGTCTCCACCTCGCTCGACCCCAGGGCTCGGACTCAACCTCTACCTCGGACGATGGTCTCCGCCTCGCCCGACCCTAGGGCTCGGACTCAACCTCGACTTCGGACGACGGTCTCCGCCTCGCCCGACCCTAGGGCTCGGACTCAGCCTCGACCTCGGAGGAGCCTCCACCTCGCCCGACCTTGGGCTCGGGCTGACCACGTCGCGGGGGGGTACATCATTACCCTACCCCTAGCTAGCTCAGGCTACGGGGAACAAGACTGGCGTCCCATCTGGCTCGCCCCGGTAAAACAAGTAATGATGGCACCCCGCGTGCTCCATGACGACGGCGGTTCTCAGCCCCCTACGGAAGCAAGGAGACGTCAACAAGGTCCTAACAGCCCCGACAGCTATGCTTCTACAGGGTTTAAGCGCTCCTCCGATGGCCACGACATCACATTAACAGGGCACCAACACCTCTCCGACAGCCACGTCGGCATGTACATAGGACTCTGGCTCCTCTCTGCCGGACACATTAGCACACTGCTACACCCCCATTGTACACCTGGGCCCTCTCCTTACGTCTATAAAAGGAAGGTCTTGGGCCCTCGTACGAGAAGGTTGCCGCGCGGGAGGATGGGCTGACGAGCAGGCTCTCTCTCTCTCCCTCGCGAACGCTTGTAACCCCCTACTACAAGCGCATCCACCCTGGGCGCAGGACAACACGAGCCGCGGTTCCCCTTATTGTTTTCCCCCTTGTGTTGCGTCTCGCGCCGACCCATCTGGGCTGGGACACGCAGCGACAATTTACTCGTCGGTCCAGGGACCCCCTGGGGTCGAAACGCCGACAGTTGGCGGGCCAGGTAGGGGCCTGCTGCGTGTTGACGAACAACTTCCCGTCAAGCTCCAGATGGGTAGTCTCCAGCAACCTCTCCAGCCCGGGACGCTGCTCCGTTTCGGGAGTCTTGAGTTCATGTCCCTCGACGGTAGCTACGACATGGTACTCCTTCCTCTGCCGTGCGACAACGACAATGGCGGTCGTCAGCTCGCCCACCGACGGCAGAATCGACGACGTCTTCCCCACATGGCGGAAGAACAGCATCCGAGTCTGTCCCGTCACCTTCCCCGTCGACGGAGGAGGAGGCGGGGCAACCATGGCCAAGCAGGAGGCGGCACCTCGTCGGCTGTCGAGCGAGTCGACGACGCCGGCGCCCCAACGGGGGACACGTCAGGCGTCGACCTCGTGTCTGAGACGAAGACGGGTGTCGTTTCCCCGCAACACGCCAACCCCAAGCGGACGGATGACACCAGCACGCTCACGAAGGACCTGCTGGGCGTTAGCCTCGTACCTGATATAACGGTGCAGTCCGTCTCCGACGCGACTCCGTCACCATCCGTCGATCAAGAGGCACCATCTGTTTTCCACCCTTTGCCTTTTAGATTCAGCTTCGACCCACCAAGCGACCCCGCTTCGATGGACGCTTTCGTAAAGGCATATCCGAACCTTCCAGGGTGTCATATGTGGTCAACCTGGGACCGATTGACGGCCGTCTCGACCTACGGGCCCCCGGGTTCCGAGGAAGATGATGAGCCCGACTATGGTTGGGATCTCTCCGGGCTCGGGAACCCCAGTGCCATGCGGGACTTCATGACCGCATGTGACTACTGCCTCTCCGATTGCTCCGATGATAGCCGCAGCCTCGGCGACGAGGACTATGGCCCAAGTCGTGAATGTTTCCACGTCGATCTAGGGGGTCTCGACGAAGGCAACCACCTTGGTATGCCGGAGGACGGCGATCCCCCTAGGCCTGCGCCTCGTGTTGACATCCTTCGGGAGCTAGCTGTGGTCCCAGTCCCTGCGGGGGGTCAGGACGCACAGCTCGAGCAAATCCGCGAGATGCAGGCCAGGCTCGACGAGGAAGCAGGACAACTTGTGCAGCTCCGGCAGAACATCGGGCAGGAGTGGGCAGGCCAAGCACCAGCCGGCGAAGCGCGTCATCTGCCCCAGGACGTCCAACACCGCATCGCTGACGATGCCAGGGCAAGGCTGCCCCCGGCTTCCAGTGGGGTCGGCCAGAACCTGGCTGTAGCAGCAATACTACTCCGAGCGATGCCGAAACCATCCACCACCGAGGGACGACATGTTTGGGGAGAACTCAAGAATCTCCTAGAGGATGCCGCGGTCTGACGAGCCGAAAGCTCTGCCTCCCGAAGGCAGGGGTACCCCCCGGAGCATCGCGCCGCGACTTCTCGATTCATGCCGGAAGCCTTGGTCCACACCGGGCGCACGCGGGACACAGCGCCTGTGGCCTCGGGTCGCCTCGGCAACGAGCACCGTCGCCGCGACCGTCGAGCCCACCTTGACGAGAAGGTGCGCCGAGGCTACCACCCCAGGCGTGGGGGACGCTACGACAGCGGGGAGGATCGGAGCCCCTCGCCCGAACCACCTAGTCCGCAAGCTTTCAGCCAGGCCATATGACGGGCGCCGTTCCCGACCCGGTTCCGGACCCCGACTACCATCACCAAGTACTCGGGGGAAACAAGGCCGGAACTGTGGCTCGCGGACTACCGGCTGGCCTGCCAGCTGGGTGGAATGGACGATGACAATCTCATCATCCGCAACCTCCCCCTGTTCCTCTCCGACGCCGCCCGAGCCTGGCTCGAGCATCTGCCTCCTGCGCAGATCTCCAACTGGGACGACCTGGTCAAAGCCTTCGCCGGAAACTTCCAGGGCACATACGTGCGCCCTGGGAACTCCTGGGATCTCCGAAGCTGCCGCCAGCAGCCGGGAGAATCCCTGCGGGACTACATTCGACGATTTTCGAAGCAGCGCACCGAGCTGCCCAACATCACCGACTCAGATGTCATCGGCGCGTTCCTCGCCGGCACCACTTGCCGCGACTTGATGAGCAAGCTGGGTCGCAAGACTCCCACTAGGGCAAGCGAGCTGATGGACACCGCCACCAAGTTCGCCTCTGGCCAGGAGGCGGTCGAGGCCATCTTCCAGAAGGACAAGAAGCCTCAGGGACGCCAGCAAGAAGACGTCCCCGAGGCGTCCGCTCAGCGTAGCACGAAGAAGAACGGCAAGAAGAAGTCGCAAACGAAACGCGACGCCGCCGACGCAGATCTTGTCGCCGCTGCCGAACACAGGAACCCCCGGAAGCCTCCCGGAGGGGCCAACCTGTTCGACAAGATGCTCAAGGAGTCGTGCCCCTTTCATCAGGGTCCCGTCAAGCACACCCTTGAGGAGTGCGTCATGCTTCGGCGCTACTTCCATAAGGCCGGGCCACCGGCGGGAGGTGGCAAAGCCCACGACAATGATAAGAAGGAAGGCCACAAGGCAGAGGAGTTCCCCGAGGTCCATGACTGCTTCATGATCTACGGTGGGCAGGTGGCGAACGCCTCGGCGCGGCACCACAAGCAGGAGCGCCGGGAGGTCTGCTCGGTGAAGGTGGCGGCGCCAGTCTACCTAGACTGGTCCGACAAGCCCATCACCTTCGACCAAGGCGACCACCCCGACCGCGTGCCGAGCCCGGGGAAGTACCCGCTTGTTGTTGATCCCGTCATCGGCAACGTCAGGCTTACCAAGGTCCTCATGGACAGAGGCAGCAGCCTCAACATCATATACGCCGAGACCCTTGGGCTCTTGCAGGTCGATTTGTCCATGATCCGGGCCGGTGCGGCGCCCTTTCACGAGATCATCCCCGGGAAGCGCGTCCAACCCCTTTGGCAACTCGATCTGCCCATCTGCTTTGGGACTCCCTCCAACTTCTGAAAGGAAACCCTCACGTTCGAGGTGGTCGGGTTCCGAGGAACCTACCACGCAGTGCTGGGGAGACCATGCTACGCCAAGTTCATGGCCGTCCCGAACTACACCTACCTCAAGCTCAAGATGCCGGGCCCCAACGGGGTCGTCACCATCGGATCCACATACCGACACGCGTACGAATGCGACGTGGAGTGTGTGGAGTACGCAGGGGCCCTCGCCGAGTCCGAGGCCCTCATCGCCGACCTGGAGAGCCTCTCCAAGGAGGTGCCAGATGCAAAACGCCACGCCGGCAACTTCGAGCCAGCAGAGGCGGTTAAGTCCGTCCCTCTCGACCCCAGCAATGACGCCTCCAAGTAAGTCTGGATCGGCTCCGAGCTCGACCCCAAATAGGAAGCAGTGCTCATCTACTTTTTCCGCGCAAACGCCGAGGTTTTTGCGTGGAGTCCCTCGGACATGCCTGGCATACCGAGGGATGTCGCTGAGCACTCGCTGGATATCCGAGCTGGAGCCCGACCCGTGAAGCAGCCTCTGCGCCGATTCGACGAAGAAAAGCGCAGAGCCATAGGCGAGGAGATCCACAAGCTGATGGCTGCAGGGTTCATCTAAGAGGTATTCCATCCCGAATGGCTAGCCAACCCTGTGCTTGTGAAAAAGAAAGGTGGGAAATGGCGGATGTGTGTAGACTACACTGGTCTAAACAAAGCATGTCCGAAGGTTCCCTACCCTCTGCCTCGCATCGACCAAATCGTGGATTCTACTGCTGGGTGCGAAACCCTGTCATTCCTTGATGCCTACTCAGGATATCACCAAATCAGGATGAAAGAGTCCGACCAGCTCGCGACTTCTTTCATCACACCCTTTGGCATGTACTATTATATTACTATGCCATTCGGTTTAAGGAATGCAGGCGCGACATACCAAAGGTGCATGAACCACGTGTTTGGACAGCACATTGGCCGAACGGTCGAGGCTTACGTCGATGACATCGTAGTCAAGACGAGGAAAGCCTCCGACCTCCTCTCCGACCTTGAAACGACATTCAAGTGTCTCAAAGCGAAAGGCGTAAAACTCAATCCCGAGAAGTGTGTCTTCGAAGTCCCCCGAGGCATACTCCTGGGGTTCATCGTCTCCGAGCGGGGCATCGAGGCCAACCTGGAGAAAATCGCGGCCATCACCAACATGGGGCCTATCAAGGACTTGAAAGGAGTACAGAGGGTCATGGGATGCCTTGCGGCTCTGAGCCGCTTCATCTCGCGCCTCGGTGAAAGAGGCCTGCCCTTGTACCGCCTCTTAAGGAAGACCGAGCGCTTCACTTGGACCCCCGAGGCCGAGGAAGCCCTCAGGAACTTGAAGGCACTCCTTACAAGCGCGCCCATCCTGGTGCCCCCCACTGCCGGAGAAGCTCTCCTGATCTATGTAGCCACAACCACTCAGGTAGTCAGCGCCGCGATCGTTGTCGAGAGACGAGAAGAAGGGCATGCATTGCTCGTCCAGAGGCCGGTCTACTTCATCAATGAGGTACTATTCGAGACCAAAATCCGCTACCCGCAAATTCAGAAGCTACTGTACGCGGTAATTCTGACGCGGCGAAAGTTGCGACACTACTTCGAGTCTCATCCGGTGACTGTGGTGTCATCCTTCCCCCTGGGGGAGATCATCCAGTGCCGAGAGGCCTCGGGTAGGATTACAAAGTGGGCGGTGGAGATCATGGGCGTGACAATCTTGTTCGCCCCTCGGAAGGCCATCAAATCCCAAGTCTTGGCGGATTTCGTGGCAGAATGGGTCGACACCCAGCTTCCAGCAGCTCCGATCCAACCAGAACTCTAGACCACGTTTTTCGACGGGTCGCTGATGAAAACAGGAGCGGGTGCGGGCCTGCTCTTCATCTCACCTCTCGGGAAGCACCTCCGCTACGTGCTGCGCCTCCATTTCCCGGCGTCCAACAACGTGGCCGAGTATGAGGCTTTGGTTAACGGGTTGCGCATCGCCATCGAGCTAGGGGTTCGGCGCCTCGAGGCTCGTGGCGACTCGCAGCTTGTCATCGACCAAGTCATGAAGAACTCCCACTGCCGCGACCCGAAGATGGAAGCCTACTGCGACAAGGTTCGGCGCCTGGAAGACAAGTTCTACGGGCTCGAGCTCAACCACGTCGCCCGACGCTACAACAAGACTGCGGACGAGCTGGCTAAAATAGCGTCGGGGTGGACAACGGTCCCCCCGGACGTCTTCTCCCGAGACCTACATCAACCCTCCATCAAGACCGACGACACGCCCGAGCCCGAGAAGGCCTCGGCCCTGCTCGAGGCACCTTCGGCTCAGCCCGAGGCACCCTCGGCTCAACCCGAGGCACCCTCGGCCGCCGAGGGTGAGGCACTGCCCGTCGAGGAGGAGCAGAATGGGGTCCTGCCTAATCGAAACTGGCAGACCCCATACCTACAATATCTCCACCGAGGAGAGCTACCCCTCGACGGAACCGAGGCTCGGCGATTGGCGCGGCGCGCCAAGTCGTTCGTCTTGCTAGGTGACGGAAAGGAGCTCTACCACAGCAGCCCCTCAGGCATCCTCCAGCGATGCATATCCATCGACGAAGGTTAGGAGTTATTGCAAGAAATACACTCGGGGCTTGCGGTCACCACGCAGCGCCTCGAGCCCTCGTTGGAAACGCCTTCCGACAAGGTTTCTACTGGCCAACCGCGATGGCCGACGCCACTAGGATTGTACGCACCTACCAAGGATGTCAATTCTACGCAAGGCAGACCCACCTGCCCGCTCAGGCTCTGCAAACAATACCCATCACCTGGCCGTTTGCTGTGTGGGTCTGGACCTCGTCGGTCCCTTGCAAAAGGCATGTGACGGAACCTCCCAATTCATTAGGCCCACCTACAGTTGTCCTTGTCCAACAGACATCAGACAACCCTGTAGATGTTCCTGAATTACTTGACAAGTTTGGTATCTTCTTTCTTACCTTTCCAGGAACGTTTCACCCGTCTTGCAGAAATTACAGAACATCGGAGATATAGAAATGCGGAAGCGATTACATAAACTTACATTTATTTAGAAAGTAGGATCAAGTTACTTATTACAGACCAGAGTTATAAAACGAGTGCTGAGTAGTATTATTACAATACCAAGGGAGGCAAAAACTCCTCCTGATAAGTTCTTACATAAAAGTTTCTTATGGAGGATCATGTCCTCCCGCAGCTTCACTCTTGTTTTTCTTCATTTGGAACTACCTTGGTACAAAAGCAACAAAAATTTGCTGCTTCCTCACCTAAAAACAACGAGGGAATAAACCCTGTGTATGGAATTACTCAGCAAGTCTTACCTGACTAAAGAAAAGACTCTCAAGGGTATGCTAGTTATAAGGGAGTCAAAGTAAGGTATCTCAAGATCAAAGACTCTATTTTGCGTAAATGCTTACTAAGAGTGGATCCTTAAAAATCCAGTTTTATTGTCAAGTTAGGTAAACTTACCTATATCTAGAGTTCTTGCTAACCTAGTTCAAGCACTTGTCCAGCACTAGCCAGTTTCTCACCAATCCCTTCGTCTTTAGTGGAATTCTACGTATAGGTCAGTGACCAAGTCTTCATAACCACGAAGGTACGGCGATCCGAATCGATTATACTCAGCTGAGGATCTCCAATCACACGACATATGTAGCACTTAACCCTTGCATATGTCAACCCGCCACCGGGGTTCTTAAGACCAGATCAGGTTCACGCAAACCGAGAGCACAGATACACCACCGTCCAGCCTCTTGCTACGGAGGGTACACGCTACTCTCGCCACCGCTCCATGCCCATTTCGTGTTATCTTATTCTGGCCTTAGTCTGGCCGAGGCAAGGCTTACCCATGATGAGGCATGTGACCAGTTAAAGGGTCCTCGGTCATCAGGCCTACATCGACACGGTCCTTAATCGACTCAGACAGAGACACTACACCGAGACTCTCTTCTCGTGCAAGTCACCCGCCCGGTCTCAGCTTAATTATTTCAACCCAAAAACTTGGTACCTGTCAGAGGTACATCTTTTCCGATGTTGAATCCATCACGGCCGCGATGGATTCACCACCAAGTTTTATTTTCAAAAACATCCCTCCCACTTTGCCAATCATCTTTTGTAAAACAAAACCTTTTGTTTTTACTAAAGCAATACTAAGCATAGTAAATTTTTTTTGTAAAACAGGGTATCAAGGAAGGTAATCAAGATCAAGGAAGGTAATGCGGGAATTGTTTAGCAACCAACTCCTATTACTTAATGCAACAAGCAAGTGAGAAAGATTTAAAAAACATCAAGGAAGGTGGCAAATGCACCGGGGCTTGCCTTCGTTAGTAGGTGAGTCAGGCTCAGGCCCACAGATGTCAAAGTAAAGACAAGTCCCTGCCTGAGATTCCAAAGGTGGTGGTGCCTTCTCTTCAGTCACTTCGATCTCTTCTTCGTTTTCTAAACATAGTCATGTATATAAGAATGAATGCCATGTAATGCTCATATAGAGTGCAAAGATAATAAGAATTTATTATCTATGGTCTTGAATACAATTTTCCTTCACGGAACTCCGAGAACTTAGGGTTTCCGGAGTCAGTAAAGGAGTTCACAGGGCAGGGGTGGGGGTTTTGGGTTCTAGTTATCAAACAAGGTCCAAATTACACCAAACTCTACCCAAGGCTCCTAAATAATGTGTAGAGCTCATATAAAAAGTTTGATCATTTTTGGAATTACCATATGTTTTCTAAAAATCCAGAACTAATGCTTTAAGCTAGTTTAGATGCCTCAAAACTCCTTATTTAACCTAAAAATCATGAAACTATTTTTATTAAATATTATGGAAAATAAGAAGTCTAGGAAAATTGGTTTGAAAATTTTAGGATTTTTCTACAATTTTCTATGGATTTCTAAAGTTCTACTGAAAAAGAAAAGGAAAAAGATTGAATAGTGTTGGGCTGGTTTTAGCCCAGGCGGCCCAGGTCCACGCGGAATCGCGCGCGCGTCCGCGCCCGCGCTGGCGTCTTTACAGAAAGGGCCTCGGGGTTTTTGCTATCTGAAGATGGGTTCGGTCACTGTTACGCTGAGTCACTGACTGTTTGCAGAAAAACCCTCCGATTTCTATTACTTTACACCACGCGGTCCCCGACGGCGTGGAGCACGGCTGAGCTCCAACGAGCTGTCTGGATAGGCCGATTGGGGCAATGACTAGGGTCTCCGAGCGACTGACACGAAATTGGAGCTACCTCGACCATTTCCCCCAACCTAATTTCATCTATGGCCAATTGGTTTGCTCAGGCCACGGTGACCGAGAGCATTACAGCAAGACAGTCGTGTTCCCGGCGACTTGAGGGCTTCTAGCTCCATTACGTGGGTCGGCGAGCATCGTAGACCTATGAGAGTACTTAAACGGGGAAGAAGATGGTATGAGCGGACCTGAATGGTGCTGGCCACGACGAGATTGAGTTCACGGTGTTCTAGAACTGGATTGGGGAGAATCCGAAATTAGTGCTCGCTAGTGGGGGATTTGGGATGCAGGTGGGTGCGGTAGCTGCTGGAATACATGGCGAAGCAGAAGGGTGGCTCAATTTATAGACCAAGTGAGCGGTGGCCGGGAAATTGGGGTTGAACGCGGTGGCGGTCAGAGAAGAAGCGAGTCACCGGCAGGGTGATTCGTGGTAGTTCATGGGATAAGAAGCCACGACAGTCACTGGGTAATGATCATAGTTCACAGCGACGTGGTCACTGACCGGAAGCTTTGCACAATCGCGGCGGAGGACACAAACTCCAACGATGACCGCACGACCACGTTGCCGATGCAAGTGGTCGGGATACAGCGAGGCCACAGCAGCCCGAACTTATCCACGACGCGATCTTTCCATGGCTAGGCGTAATCCACTCACCCACAGCACGAATCACGGCGATCGGCGCGAACCCGAGCATACGGCTCGCCGGCGGCGAAGTTATCCACTCCGGTGATATTTCCAGCACTGTACCATGGGATATGTTCATCAGTGTTCCTGACAGCCGAGTTCTAGGGCAGTTTTTCTCGAAAATTTTCATGGTAACCTACCCAGACTTCTGTAGCAAATCTGTAGAGCTATAAACCAGCTACCATTTTGTCATAGCAACCTTGGTTCAATTCTCAATAAATCAAGCTTGAATTCATGCTCAAAGTCTCAGTGGTTACACTGTTTGTCTGAAAAGTCAGACCCAGTAACCTGACAGTCCAACTTTGGACTTAATTATCTCCCAAATTTTTTTTACAACTATGCTTACACTCTTAAGCAAAGTTGTTCTCCTTTGTTTGGTCTACAAGTTTGATGTGGTGACCTAGGGCAAAAACCCAATAATTTGAAAGTTACCAAGCTCCAAAGTTGAGCCAAAACTCTGAATTTTCAGACTTAGTATGAAATTATAATTAGGGTCTTTTTGCAATTTAGTCCAAAACTTAGGGTTTGGCTTGTAAATCTTCCTAAATGTGAATCATGTGACTTTATATGCTTTAACATAGTAGTTTTTACACATTAGTCCAAATGTGCACTATTTTTGCACATAGGCCCCTAGGGTTTGGACTTAGGGTTTTCTAGGGTTCAAATGGGGTTTTTGGTATCCTAGGGGTATAAAGGTGATTCAAGTTCATTTTTGGGAACATTTTATGACTATTCCCCTAAAGCTTTTAGGTTTTCTCAATTTAGTTTTGTTTTACCCCTTTAATCACTATTTAGGGTTAAGTTCCCTATTCAGGGTTCTATTTGCAAAATGCTATAACAATACAACTTGTTTGAAATTTTTACCTAGTGAATGCATTCTAGGTGTGTCAAACATATGCAATGCCAATGTGTATGATGCCATGCTCAAGTTTTAGTTGCAGTAACACCAGGGGTGTTACATCCTTCCCCCCAGAAAAGAATCTCGTCCCGAGATTAAAAGTCCTAGGGTGAGTAATGGAAAAGGAAATGTGTCACATTCTTATTTCCTTATTTCTGGTACAAGGCAGGGGTGGTGTGGGGTTCACTCTTTTATTACAACAACTATACGCACTATACGAATTACATGAGGCTAAAAAGCCTGGGAAATTCTTATCTAAAAAGTCTTGAGTTTCCCATGTATCCTCTTATTCAGAATGTTGGTTCCACTGTATCTTATAGAACTTGAGACTTTTTCTCTGGGTAACCCTGTCCTTTTGATCCAAGACCCGAATGGGATATTCGGAATATGTCAAGTCTGGTTCAAGGACAACATCTGTCACCTCAACGGTTTGATCTGGTACCGGAAGACATTTCTTCAATTGTGACACATGGAACACATTATGTACAACAGACAAGGTTTTGGGGAGTTGAAGTCGATATGCCACTGGTCCACATTGCTCAAGTACAGGGAATGGACCAATGTACCTGGGTGCAAGCTTCCCTTTTATCCCGAAACGCGATACTCCCTTTATTGGTGAAACCTTCAGGTAGACATAGTCCCCTTCAAGAAAATACAAGGGCATTTGCCGTTTGTCTGCATAACTCTTTTGACGAGCTTGGACTTTCTTCATATTATGAATTATTTTCTGAACCTTTTCTTTGGTCTCTTTTACCATATCAGGCCTGAAGAAATACCTTTCACCAGGTTCAGACCAATTTAGCGGAGTGCGACATCGTCGTCCATATAAGGCTTCGAAGGGTTCCATCTTGATACTTTCTTGATAGCTATTATTATATGAAAACTCCGCTAAGGGCAAACATTCATCCCATTTCTGTGAGAAGTCCAGAACACATGCCCGCAGCATATCTTCAATTATTTGATTAACCCTCTCAGTCTGTCCACTTGTTTGAGGATGATAGGCCGAACTGTGGAGCAATTTATTACCCAGGGATTTATGAAGTTCTTCCCAAAATTTGGATACGAATTACGGTCCACGATCCGACACTATAGTCTTTGGAACCCCGTGCAAACTGAGAATGCGAGCAATGTATAATTCCACATAGGTAAGAATCAGGTAAGATGTCTTGACTGGCAGAAAGTGAGCAATTTTCGTGAGCCGATCAACAATAACCCAGATAGAGTCATACCCTTTTGCGGTCCTGGGCAATCCCACAATAAAGTCCATACTTATGTCTTCCCATTTCCATATTGGTATTGGTAGAGACTGTAATGGACCGGCAGCTTTCAAATGTATGGCCTTAACACGTCTGCAGGTGTCACATCTAGCCACATAGCGTGCAATCTCGACCTTCATTTTTGTCCACCAATAATGTTGCTTCAAGTCTTGGTACATCTTAGTGCTTCCAGGATGAATAGAATAGCGACTAAGATGTGCTTCATCAAGAATTTGTTGGCGGACCTCTTCATTCTTCGGTACCACTATGCGGTTATTAAACCATACAATGCCTTGATCATCTTCTTTGAAACATTTGGCTTTTCCAGCCCTTATCTTCTCACGAATGTGTTTCATACCCTCATTATCCCTTTGAGCATCAATTATCCTTTGCAAGATGACTGACTCAAGCTTTAGCTGACTTAGGGTTCCTTGTTGGACCATTCCTAGGTTTAGCTTCTCCATCTCCTGACATAATGTATTGTCAGAGGTCTTCATCGTAAGACAGTGACAGGAAACCTTACGGCTAAGTGCATCTGCCACCACATTGGCCTTGCCTGGGTGATAATGAATTTCCAGTTCATAATCCTTAATAAGCTCAAGCCATCGCCTTTGTCTCATATTCAATTCTGACTGGGTGAAGATATACTTCAAGCTTTTATGATCTGTATAAATGCGACAGATATTACCCAGCAGATAATGACGCCAAATCTTCAGGGCATGAACCACAGCAGCTAGCTCCAGATCATGAGTTGGATAATGCTCCTCATGTCGGCGCAACTGCCTTGAAGCACACGCAATTACTCGGCCTTCTTGCATTAACACACAGCCGAGTCCACTGCCTGATGCATCACAATACACATCAAAGGGCTTGGTGATGTCCGGTTGAGCCAATACCGGAGCAGTGGTCAATAATGTCTTCAATTGTTCAAAAGCTTCATTACACTTGGAAGACCAATTGAATTTAATATCATTCTTCAATAAACTTGTGATTGGCTTCACAAGCTTAGAAAAATCTGGTATAAATCGGTGGTAATATCCAGCCAGTCTAAGGAAACTTCGGACTTGGTGAACAGTGGTTGGAGGTTTCCACTCCAAAATGTCCTTGACTTTGCTGGGATCCACCGCAATCCTCCTGGCAGATAGAATGTGTCCCAAAAACTGAATTTCCTCCAGCCAAAACGCGCATTTGCTGAACTTGGCATATAACTGATGTTCTCTCAGGCGCGTTAGCACAATTCGTAAATGTTGGGCATGCTCCTCTTCATTCTTGGAATATATTAAAATATCGTCTATGAAGACCACCACAAACTTGTCCAACTCGGGCATGAACACCGAGTTCATCAAATACGTGAAGTGGGCAGGAGCATTTGTCAATCCGAAAGACATTACCAGGTATTCAAACAATCTATACCGCGTAGTGAATGCGGTCTTTGGTATATCCTCGGGCCGAATACGAATCTCATGATAGCCCGATCTGAGATCAATCTTGGAGAATACCCTCGCCCCGGTCAGTTGATCAAATAAAATGTCAATCCTCGGAAGAGGGTACTTGTTCTTGATAGTGACCTCATTCAGGGGTCGATAGTCCACACACATCCGTAAAGTTTGATCCTTCTTCTTGACAAATATGGTTGGACAACCCCATGGCGACGAGCTTGGCCGGATGAATCCTTTCTCAAGTAGATCTTGTAATTGAATCTTCAATTCTGCTAACCCATTTGGAGGCATTTGGTACGATCTTCGAGAAATGGGAGCCGTACCGGGCTTCAACTCAATTACAAACTCTACATCCCTTTCAGGTGGCAATCCAGGCAAATCCTCTGGAAAGACATCGGGAAACTCGCATACTACCGGAATATCCTTGATTTCCGGTATAATGGCTTTATAAACTCTGCCAGTAGCTTTGGTTGGAATGGGGATAGACAAGAGAATTTCTTCTTGATTATGACTCAACCTGATGGTTCTCTAATCAGTGTTGAGAGTTGCTTTATGTTTGGCTAACCAATTCATGCCCAAGATGACATCTATGTCCTGGCCTTTCAGAACAATCATATTAGTAGGAAAGTCCCGTCCGGCCAATGTTACGGGCACTTGATAGGCCACTTCTCTAGTAAAGATTTGTCCCCTAGGTGAGTGAATTTTAAACCCTCCTTTTGATTCATGGCATGAAATGCAATGTTGCTCCACAAATTTCTTGCTGATGAATGTATGTGAAGCACCAGAATCAAAGAGAATAACTGCGGGATGATTGGCCACAAGGAACGTACCCATCATTACCGGCTCTCCATCCGGTGTAGTGGCCACTTGCGTATAATATATGCGTCCCGTCTTCTTGGTATTTTTCCCATAATATTTCCCTTGACTCGAGATGAATTCCCAGATCCTTGCTGATTATTTGACTGGTTCTGCTTTGGATAAGGGCAATCCTTGATGAAATGCCCAGATTTTCCACAATTGAAACATCCAGTCGATGAACTGGGAAGAGCAGGGAATCTAGTGCCTAGGGCACCCGGCTGACTTGGTATAGTGGGGGCATTATTGGGACGAATAAATATTGGTTGCTTAAAAGGGAAAGAGGGTGGACGAGAGCGATTCTGGTTGGAAGGCCGGATAATAAACCGTTGCCTTTTCACCGGGCCCTGACTAGGCCTGTCACCTCCAAATCCCTTAGATTTTCCGACACCTGCATACTTCGCTTCTACTGCCAGTGCTGTACTGACAGCTCTTCCATAAGTAAGATCTATGCAGGTTGACATCTTTCTTTGCAATCGATCATTTAAACCTCTCATAAAACAATTCTTCTTTTTCAGATCGGTGTTCACTTGATCGATTGCATACTGCGACAAATGATTGAACTTATTAAGATACTGATTAACAGTATCCCCTCCTTGCTTTAGCTTCATAAATTCTTCTTGCTTCATGTGAAGGACACCTTCTGGGATATAGTGTTCGCGGAAGGCCATCTTGAATTCTTCCCCTGTTATCTGATGATTGGCCGGTTGAACGGCCACGAAATTTCCCCACCAGGTGCTGGCAGGGCCACGCAGTTGCTGGGCTGCGAATAAAGGCTTCTGGGTTTCAGAACAGCGCAGAAGTCCAAATTTTTGCTCAATAACCCGAATCCATTCGTCGGCTTCTAATGGGTCTTCGGCTTTGACAAACAGCGGTGGACGTGTCTCTGAGAAGTCCAAGTAAGAGGTTTCACGGGGGCCCTGTTGATAACCCTGCCCGCCTTGTTGTTGAAACTGTTGACCCGCCATCTCTCTCAGAAAACGGGTATTATCCGTGGTCGCATTTACCAAGGCGGCAATCGCCTCGGCAAGTGTGGGAGGGACAGGAGGTGGATTTGGGGTAGACTCCCTCCCATTGAAGGTTCCAGTTGCATCCTGTGATCGGGTCTTGGACAGCATCTGTGGCAACAAACATTTGGAAACAAATATAATATGCCAAAGACAAAACCATCCAATTTACATTACCAAAAAGAGTAATGTTACAGACTCGATTTATACAACAGGAGTACAGTACCCATTATACAATAGTACAACCTATTATACAATACACTACTTCTATCTCTACTACTACACCACTATTCCTGCTTTTGGTTGTTCCTGGCAGCCTCGTCGTCGGGTGTGGGAGACCATTCATCGACCAGCCTCATAGAAGGAGGGGCCCTAAAAAGGTCTAACTCACCACCATGCGCTTCTCCCGCAACGTGCGAGGGTCCGGCTTCCGACCCGACAGGATCCGTAGGTGCATTAGGGTGTAGTTGCGAATACAGTACATGGACTTCCTCATGTAGGTTATTGCAATACGCCTGCAGATTGTCCATGGCAGAGCTAAGTTCTTCGACTCGGGCTCGAGCCTTTGCTTCCTTAGCCCAAGCCACTGAACGAGACTGTACCGCCCAGTCAAGCGCTAAGTCTCGATCAGCAAGCTGATCCTGCAGACGGCGGATGTGACTTCTTAATTCATTTATTGTATCGCCATCCGCGACCCATATGTTCGTCCTGCGTTGAAGCTCCGCTTGAAGCTGATTTACTCGGGCTTCAAGATCCCCAATCGGATCGTTGCTTCCGCTACTACTATCCTCGTGCCATGGAGCAAGTTGGTGACGAGGTACACCAATTGGGCCAGTTGACTTACACGCAGTTTGTACCTGTCAGAGGTACATCTTTTCCGATGTTGAATCCATCACGGCCGCGATGGATTCACCACCAAGTTTTATTTTCAAAAACATCCCTCCCACTTTGCCAATCATCTTTTGTAAAACAAAACCTTTTGTTTTTACTAAAGCAATACTAAGCATAGTAAATTTTTTTGTAAAACAGGGTACCAAGGAAGGTAAGTTTTTAGGTAAGATAACAAGAAATGGAAGAAATGAGGGATAAGAATGGAAGAAATCTTTCAAGGTAAGTTTTTAGAAAATCCTTTTGAAGATGCCTCATAATATCTGCAGACAAGGGCTTCGCTCCGATACCAGCTGTGACGAAACCTCCCAAGTCATTAGGCCCACCTACAGTTGTCCTTGTCCAACAGACATCAGACAACCCTGTAGATGTTCCTGAATTACTTGACAAGTTTGGTATCTTCTTTCTTACCTTTCCAGGAACGTTTCACCCGTCTTGCAGACATTACAGAACATCGGAGATATAGAAATGTGGAAGCGATTACATAAACTTATATTTATTTAGAAAGTAGGATCAAGTTACTTATTACAGACCAGAGTTATAAAACGAGTGCTGAGTAGTATTATTACAATACCAAGGGAGGCAAAAACTCCTCCCGATAAGTTCTTACATTAAAGTTTCTTATGGAGGATCATGTCCTCCTGCATCTTCACTCTTGTTTTTCTTCATTTTGAACCACCTTGGTACAAAAGCAACAAAAATTTGCTGCTTCCTTACCTAAAAACAACGAGGGAATAAACCCTGAGTATGGAATTACTCAGCAAGTCTTACCCGACTAAAGAAAAGACTCTCAAGGGTATGCTGGTTATAAGGGAGTCAAGGTAAGGTATCTTAAGATCAAAGACTCTGTTTTGCGTAAATGCTTACTAAGAGTGGATCCTTAAAAATCCAGTTTTATTGTCAAGTTAGGTAAACTTACCTATATCTAGAGTTCTTGCAAACCTAGTTCAAGCACTTGTCCTGCACTAGCCAGTTTCTCACCAATCCCTTCGTCTTTAGTGGAATTCTACGTATAGGTCAGTGACCAAGTCTTCATAACCGTGAAGGTACGACGATCCGAATCGATTATACTCAGCTGAGGATCTCCAATCACACGACATATGTAGCACTTAACCCTTGCATATGTCAACCCGCCACCGGGGTTCTTAAGACCAGATCAGGTTCACGCAAACCGAGAGCATAGATACACCACCGTCCAGCCTCTTGCTACGGAGGGTACACGCTACTCTCGCCACCGCTCCACGCCCATTTCGTGTTATCTTATTCTGGCTTTAGTCTGCCTGAGGCAAGGCTTACCCATGACGAGACATGTGACCAGTTAAAGGGTCCTCGGCCATCAGGCCTACATCGACACGGTCCTTAATCGACTCAGACGGAGACACTACACCGAGACTCTCTTCTCGTGCAGGTCACCCGCCTGGTCTCAGCTTAATTATTTCAACCCAAAAACTTGGTACCTGTTAGAGGTACATCTTTTCCGATGTTGAATCCATCACGGCCACGATGGATTCACCACCAAGTTTTATTTTCAAAAAACATCCCTCCCACTTTGCCAATCATCTTTTGTAAAACAAAACCTTTTGTTTTTACTAAAGCAATACTAAGCATAGTAAAATTTTTTGTAAAACAGGGTATCAAGGAAGGTAATCAAGATCAAGGAAGGTAATGCAGGAATTGTTTAGCAACCAACTCCTATTACTTAATGCAACAAGCAAGTGATAAAGATTTTAAAAACATCAAGGAAGGTGGCAAATGCACCGGGGCTTGCCTTCGTTAGTAGGTGACTCAGGCTCAGGCCCACAGATGTCAAAGTAAAGACAAGTCCCTGCCTGAGATTCCAAAGGTGGTGGTGCCTTCTCTTCAGTCACTTCGATCTCTTCTTCGTTTTTTAAACATAGCCATGTATATAAGAATGAATGCCATGTAATGCTCATGAGAGTGCAAAGATAATAAGAATTTATTATCTATGGTCTTGAATACAATTTTCCTTCACGGAACTCCGAGAACTTAGGGTTTCCGGAGTCAGTAAAGGAGTTCACAGGGCAGGGGTGGGGGTTTTGGGTTCTAGTTACCAAACAAGGTCCAAATTACACCAAACTCTACCCAAGGCTCCTAAATAATGTGTAGAGCTTATATAAAAAGTTTGATCATTTTTGGAATTACCATATGTTTTCTAAAAATCCAGAACTAATGCTTTAAGCTAGTTTAAATGCCTCAAAATACCTTATTTAACCCAAAAATCATGAAACTATTTTTATTAAATATTATGGAAAATAAGAAGTCTAGGAAAATTTGTTTGAAAATTTTAGGATTTTTCTACAATTTTCTATGGATTTCTAAAGTTCTACTGAAAAAGAAAAGGAAAAAGATTGAATAGTGTTGGGCTGGTTTTACCCCAGGCGGCCCAGGTCCACGCGGAATCGCGCGCGCGTCCGCGCCCGCGCTGGCGTCTTTACAGAAAGGGCCTCGGGGTTTTTGCTATCTGAAGATGGGTTTGGTCACTGTTACGCTAAGTCGCTGACTGTTTGCAGAAAAACCCTCCGATTTCTATTACTTTACACCACGCGGTCCCCGATGGCGTGGAGCACGGCCGAGCTCCAGCGAGCTGTCTGGACCGACCGATTGGGGCAACGACTAGGGTCTCCGAGCGATTGACACGAAATTGGAGCTACCTCGACCATTCCCCCAACCTAATTTCATCTATGGCCAATTGGTTTGCTCGGGCCACGGTGACCGAGAGCATTACGGCAAGACAGCCGTGTTCCCGGCGACCAGAGGGCTTCTAGCTCCATTACGTGGGTCGGCGAGCATCGTAGACCTATGAGAGTACTTAAACGGGGAAGAAGATGGTATGAGCGGACCTGAATGGTGCTGGCCACGACGAGATTGAGTTCACGGTGTTCTAGAACCGGATTGGGGAGAATCCGAAATTAGTGCTCGCTGGTGGGGGATTTGGGATGCAGGTGGGTGCGGTAGCTGCTGGAATACATGGCGAAGCCGAAGGGGGGCTCAATTTATAGACCAAGTGAGCGGTGGCCGGGAATTTGGGGTTGAACGCGGTGGCGGTCAGAGAAGAAGCGAGTCACCGGCAGGGTGATTCGTGGCAGTTCATGGGATAAGAAGCCACGATAGTCACTGGGTAATGATCATAGTTCACGACGACGTGGTCACTGACCGGAAGCGTGGCACAATCGCGGCGGAGGACGCAAACTCCGGCGACGGCCGCACGGCCACGTTGCCGATGCAAGTGGTCGGGATACAGCGAGGCCACAGCAGCCCGAACTTATCCACGACGCGATCTTTCCATGGCTGGGCGTAATCCACTCACCCGCAGCACGAATCACGGCGATCGGCGCGAACCCAAGCATACGGCTCGCCGGCGGCGAAGTTATCCACTCCGATGATATTTCCAACACTGTACCATGGGATATGTTCATCAGTGTTCCTGACAGCCGAGTTCTAGGGCAGTTTTTCTCGAAAATTTTCATGGTAACCTACCCAGACTTCTGCAGCAAATCTGTAGAGCTATAAACCAGCTACCATTTTGTCATAGCAACCTTGGTTCAATTCTCAATAAATCAAGCTTGAATTCATGCTCAAAGTCTCAGTGGTTACACTGTTTGTCTGAAAAGTCAGACCCAGTAACCTTACAGTCCAACTTTGGACTTAATTATCTCCCAAATTTTTTTAACAACTATGCTTACACTCTTAAGCAAAGTTGTTCTCCTTTGTTTGGTCTACAAGTTTGATGTGGTGACCTAGGGCAAAAACCCAATAAATTGAAAGTTACCAAGCTCCAAAGTTGAGCCAAAACTCTGAATTTTCAGACTTAGTATGAAATTATAATTAGGGTCTTTTTGCAATTTAGTCCAAAACTTAGGGTTTGGCTTGTAAATCTTCCTAAATGTGAATCATGTGACTTTATATGCTTTAACATAGTAGTTTTTACACTTTAGTCCAAATGTGCACTATTTTTGCACATAGGCCCCTAGGGTTTGGACTTAGGGTTTTCTAGGGTTCAAATGGGGTTTTTGGTATCCCAGGGGTATAAAGGTGATTCAAGTTCATTTTTGGGAACATTTTATGACTATTCCCCTAAAGCTTTTAGGTTTTCTCAATTTGGTTAGGTTTTATCCCCTTTAATCCCTATTTAGGGTTAAGTTCCCTATCCACGGTTCTATTTGCAAAATGCTATAACAGTACAACTTGTTTGAAATTTTTACCTGGTGAATGCATTCTAGGTGTGTCAAACATATGCAATGCCAATGTTTATGATGCCATACTGAAGTTTTAGTTGCAGTAACACCAGGGGTGTTACAAGGCACCCGGGGGCTTCACGCACCTGCTGATCGCTATCGACAAATTCTCCAAGTGGATTGAGGTCCGACCCCTAAACAGCATCAGGTCCGAACAGGCGGTGGCGTTCTTCACCAACATCATCCATCTCTTTGGAGTCCCGAACTCCATCATCACCAACAACGGCACCCAGTTCACCGGCAGGAAGTTCCTGGACTTCTGCGAGGACCACCACATCCGGGTGGACTGGGCCGCCGTAGCTCACCCCATGACGAATGGGTAGGTAGAGCGTGCCAACGGCATGATTCTACAGGGACTCAAGCCGAGAATCTACAACGACCTCAACAAGTTCGGCAGGCGATGGATGAAGGAACTCCCCTCGGTGGTCTGGAGTCTGAGGACGACGCCAAGCCGAGCCACGGGCTTCACGCTGTTTTTTCTATTCTATGGGGCCGAGGCTATCTTGCCCACAGACTTAGAATACGGCTCCCCGAGGACGAGGGCATACGACGCCCGAAGCAACCAGACCAACCGAGAAGACTCACTGGACCAGCTGGAAGAGGCTCGGGACATGGCCTTACTACACTCGGCGCGGTATCATCAGTCCCTGCGACGCTACCACGCCCGAGGGGTTCGGTCCCGAGACCTCCAGGTGGGCGACTTGGTGCTTCGGCTATGACAAGACGCCCGAGGGTGCCACAAGCTCACGCCTCCCTGGGAAGGGCCATTCATCATCGCCAAGACTTTGAAGCCCGGAACATACAAGCTGGCCAACAGTCAAGGCGAGGTCTACAGCAACGCTTGGAACATCCGACAGCTACATCGCTTCTACCCTTCAGATGTTTTCAAGTCATTCATATACCTCGTTTACATACACAAGTAAAGTCTAACCATCAAGGAACGGTCAGCCTTGCCTCGACAAAGCCCGACCCTCCCTCGGGGGCTAGAAGGGGGGAACCCCCTCTATGTCAAAATTTTCCTCGAAAAAAGTCTTTCGGCCAGAACATCTTTCGCGATTTTCGACTATGTCGATAGTGGGATCCTGAAAACGACGGAGTACACGTAAGAGGCAAGGCCGACCGAGCCGAGGGACTCCTACGCCTCCGGGATACGGATACCTCACTCATCACCTTCTGCGATAAGTAACTCACGCTCAGATAAACGATCCTGCTAACCGAACAAGTCTTAACGCTCGAAAACTTCTCTGCCGAAACGATTTTTTGTGCCTTCTCGACTATATCGATAACAGAATCCCACGGACGAGCAAGAGTACACGTAAGCGGCGAAGGTCGATCGAGCCGAGGGACTCCTACGCCTCCAGGATATGGATACCTCACTCATCACCTTCCGCGATAAGTAACTCTCGCTCGGATAAATGATTCTGCTACCGACAAGCAAGCCCTGATACTCGAAACAAGAGGAAAAGAAATGCAGCTTTATAACACGACAATGACATGTTTGGGCCTCGGCGGCCGCAAAAAACATGCGCATGCTACAGACAAACTGTTCATGCAGGTTCTGGCAACAGCAGCAAGAGCAAGGCGACGCTGGGGCACCCCATTCGGGGGCTCGGAAGGTGGAAGGGCGCAATGCATGAAGAGAATGCGGAGGCGTGACTGCCACCTAGGGAGCCTTTCCCTTTTTAAAGGCAACTCACCCCACTCGCGTCCTCAGGCGTCGCGGGCTAAGTCTTCACCAACACGCTCAAAGATCCTCCCCCTACGACACGGGGGCTGGGTCCCACACGACATGTAAGCTGGCCTAGGACAAAAGAAGCCAAACCGCCGCGCGCGGAGCATGTAACCGCCCAGCGGTTACAAGGATTCCTCCGTCTTCGTCCAAACCAGCGGGTGAAAGGGCGGACCGCCATGCAGGCAGCATGCAACCGCGCCATGGAGATGCACCCTTTCGACTTCGACGCGTCTAGCATGGAGTCCCAGGCCCACACGTCATGTAACCGGCGCACCGGTTACTACGTGCGAAAAACTGCAGCGCCACTTTTGCCAGTGCCGCGCCTTCTCGACTGTGGAACCGGAGCCACAATTCGAGGCAACCCTGCGCGTGGACCAGCAGTGCTAGCCAAACACGCCAGTCACGGGTCAGTCAGCCGCGGGAGAAGGCACGACGGTCGATATGGCCAGAAGTGGGCCGACAGTAATGGCGGCAGCAGGCGAGCGGAAGCGGCGGTCAAATCGTCTGCAGGCTCACGTCCCCTCTTGGAGCAGCAAGAGGGCCCTCTCTCACGGCGTAAAGACGACGCGCCCGTGTTCCGTTCCTCGAACGGCTCGCGTATGCACAACGGCTGCCCCGCGAACCACTCGCATTAACTCCGCGGCACGGCAGGCGACACCTTTGGCAGGCGATGCGGGCGACGCTTCACCTCCGCCATAATGACCGCGTCAAAAAAAAGGTGCGCCACGTCGTTCAATTTCGTATCCTTTTCCTCCCCCCTTTTCTCTCTCTTGCTACAGGGACCGGGAAAGGGGATAATTCGAAAGGGATCCTTCTCCGTGAAGGAAGCGGGCCCCGAGCCCTCCTACTGATCAGAGGTTCGAAGGCTGGCCCCTCGGAAGGGTTCAACAGCCGCCTCAGGGAACTCGGGCTTCGCGCCCACTACTGATCAGGGGTTCGTAGGCTGGCCCCCCGAAGGGTTCGACAGCCGCCTCAGAACACGCAGAGCGAGGGATGACTCTAGGTACGTCCGATACATGGCTAAGGCTCGGGCTACGCTCCTGAGGTACCCTAGGACATTTCCGAGACCAGCAGGAGTGATTCTGTAACGGAGTCCCATCAGAGGGAGGCATCAAGCCCTCGGACCCTATCAAACGGGACTGGGTCCGGCAAATCACCTGCAGGTACTTTTGGAGCACGCCTCTGGGCCACTAGCCAACCCTTATTGAACGGGGCACGAGCGTCCACTCGGATCACCCGTTAGCAACTCACTGGAGACACCATGTTCGGTGCCCTCCGAGGGCAACATGGCGCTTTCCCCCTCCTCCTTGCAGAAAGGCGACGAAGGGGCGTATGAAAAAAGCCGAGTCAGTCCCTGGCCGTCCTCTCGCCCTGTGCAGAGGCTCGGGGGCTACTCTCGCGAACCCGGCTCTGGCCAAACCGTTGATAGCGTCAACATACCAGCTCGAGAACTCGGAACCTGACCATGCACCCTGACTATGATCAGATCGCATGAGGGAACAACCAGATCGGCCGAGGCATCACAAAAGGCACTAAGACCTCGAAGGAGTCAAACCACTCCTCCGAGGCCTCGGGGGCTACACCCGACGGGTGCGCTCGCACGCACCCACTGGAACGAAGTGTGAGCGAGAAAGGCCGATCCCCTTGCAAAAAAGTGCGACAAAGCCTCCAAGCGAGTACCAACACTCCCTTTGAGGCTCGGGGGCTACTGTCAGGGACCATAATTAGGGGTATCCCCAAGGCTCCTAAACTCGGCTGGTAACCACCATCAGCACAAAGCTGCAAAGGCCTGATGGGCGCAATTCAGGTCCAAGGCTCCGTCCACTCAAGGGACACGATCTCGCCTCGCCCGAGCCCAGCCTCGGGCAGGAACAGTAGACCAAGGCAGATTCACGCCTCGCTCGAGGGCATCCTCAAGTAATGGGAGCACCTTCGACTCGCCCGAGGCCCAGCTCGGGCAGGCTTCACAGTGAAGCAACCTTGCCCAGATCGCCACGCCAACCGACCGCATCACAGGAGCATTCAATGCAAGGATTGCCTGACACCTTATCCTGACGCGCGCTCCTCAGTCGACAAGGCCGAAGTGACCGTAGTCACTTCGCCCCTCCACTGACTGACCTGACAGGAAAACAGCGCCGCCTGCACTGCTCTGACTGCCGTGCCACCCGCCCGGGTGAGGCTGACAACAGCCAAGTCCAGCCTCGGGCGCCATAGGAAGCTCCACCTCGCCCGACCCCAGGGCTCAGACTCAACCTCGACCCCGAAAGATGGTCTCCGCCTCGCTCGACCCCGGAGCTCGGACTCAACCTCGACCTCGGACGACGGTCTCCGCCTCGCCCGACCCCAGGGCTCAGACTCAACCTCGACCTCGGACGATGGTCTCCGCCTCGCCTGACCCCAGGGCTCGGACTCAACCTCAACCCCGGAAGACGGTCTCCGCCTCACCCGACCCCAGAGCTCGGACTCAACCTCGACCTCGGATGATGGTCTCCGCCTCGCCCGACCCTAGGGCTCGGACTCAACCTCGACCTCGGACGACGGTCTCCGCCTCGCCTGACCCTAGGGCTCGGACTCAGCCTCGACCCCAGACAACGGTCTCCGCCTCACCCGAACCTAGGGCTTGGAATCAACCTCTACCTCAGACGACGGTCTCTGCCTCGCCCGACCCCAGGGCTCGGACTCAACCTCGACCTCGGACGACGATCTCTGCCTCGCCCGACCCTAGGGCTCGGACTCAGCCTCGACCTCGGAGGAGCCTCCGCCTCGCCCGACCTTGGGCTCGGGCCGACCACGTCGCAGGGGGGTACATCATTACCCTACCCCTAGCTAGCTCAGGCTACGGGGAACAAGACCGGCGTCCCATCTGGCTCGCCCCGGTAAAACAAGTAATGATGGCACCCCGCGTGCTCCATGACGACGGCGATTCTCAGCCCCCTACGGAAGCAAGGAGACGTCAGCAAGGTCCCGACAGCCCCGACAGCTGTGCTTCTATAGGGTTTAAGCGCTCCTCCGACGACCACGACATCACATGAACAGGGCACCAACACCTCTCCGATAGTCACGTCGGCATGTACATAGGACTCTGGCTCCTCTCTGCCGGACACGTTAGCACACTGCTACACCCCCCATTGTACACCTGGGCCCTCTCCTTACGTCTATAAAAGGAAGGTCCAGGGCCCTCATACGAGAAGGTGGCCGCGCGGGAGGACGGGCTGACGAGCAGGCTCTCTCTCTCCCTCGCGAACGCTTGTAACCCCCTACTGCAAGCGCATCCGCCCTGGGCACAGGACAACATGAGCCGCGGTTCCCCTTATTGTTTTTCCCCCTTGTGTTGCGTCTCGCGCCGACCCATCTGGGCTGGGACACGCAACGACAATTTACTCGTCGGTCCAGGGACCCCCCGGTGTCGAAACGCCGACACTTCCCGATTGAATGAGCAATGGATAGTGTCACCACACTTCTGTCGCGTTAGTTGCAATGATGGCCCTGGTTGCCTCTCCATGAACATGCTCTCTCTCATATTGTTAAGATTGTAGGGTTGAGAATGAAATAAATTGCAGGCCATCCAATGCAAAAATGCAAGCAATAGAGACATCTGAACATATGTAGAACTGAATAGTGCACAAAGGCTTCTTTCTGCTGGTACGGGTGCCCCTGAAGAATCATCAAGGTGGCATGAGATTGGAGGACATCGAGCACCACTACTTGTCAACTCAAGTTGTAGCCATGTTTGTTGCTGAACAACTCGCTCCACTAGCGACGACCACAGGTTCACTACACTTTCGTCACAAATAATGAATCTGATGGTGCCGAGCTTACGGTGTAGCATAAACTCTCTCAGACACTCCATGCTGCTGAGTGATATGTTGGTAGACAGGAAAGTAGAATTAGTAGGTAAGACATTATCCATCATGCCCAGTCCACCGCGGAGGAAGGGGAGTGATGGTGTAGCCTGTTGAGCAGCTGATGCTGATGAGCATGTCGACGCAGAGACAGTGGAAGATGTTCTCGAGCTTCTCCTCCTCATCGGGGGTCTTTGGGTCCCTAGATGTGTATACAGCAACCACCTGAACCGGGGCGTCAACTCCATTGATCTGGTCGAAGCGCTTTTGATTGGCGGGGCTGTGCTGCAGGAGGATGCCCAGGATCTGGCACACAGACTCGGCTTCATCGGGACCGATCACAGAGAAACATGAGAGGTTGTGGACGTGTCGGTCGAACGCGTTGGCGTCGACGAGCATGTCGGCGAGGTACTGGACGGCGGCAAGGTCGGAGGGGTAGTACGCCCACTTGGAGTCGATCGCGTTGAAGCGCTTGTCGATCTCGACGAGGATGGCACCAGTCTGGTGCTCCAGTGCCAAAGTCGAAGTCATAGCGGATGTGTCCGAGCAGCCGTCCAAGGCTAGGCTAGACATTCGGTCGAGCAACTTGAGCGCGCCAAAGAAGGATTTGGTCGAAAAGGCCCCTTCTTCCCCGCAGTGACGACCTCGAGCGAGCTGGAGGCAGCCACTGGCGCAGGAGCAACAAAGCGACGGAGGCCGCGGTGGCGGCCAGTGGCGCGTCGAAGAAGGATTTAGCCAAGAAGACGAGGCTGGCTATGGGTAGCTTCCTGCCTCCTGAGCTGGCGAAGACGACGAGGAGCACGGGGTGCACGAGGGCAAGGGACAACGCTATTGGAGGGGCGCGGCAGCAGGAGACGGTAGGGAAGGAGGCTAGGCTAGAGAGGGAGAGAGGTAGAGAAGGAGAGTGGAGAGACACAGGGACGACTCGTAAACTGATTTGGATAAATTTTCGCGTCCGCTGGTCAGCACATGTCAGCACACGAGAGGCATCGTAGCCCCAGAATGCGGAGAAGGCTCCAAACTCGAGCGTCTTTTAACAAGAAGTAATGAGTTGTTCATATTACTACATTACTACAGTAATCTATAAAGACAAAACACTGTAAAAGCTTGTATTTTAGGTAGAGCTTGATACAGGAATTCAGGTAGAGCAATAGCATAGCTAACAAATAATTTATTTGTTTGTAAGATGTAGAGTGAACAAGACTAAGATAACCTATTAGGTCCCATCAAGTTAACCAGAGCATATCACGATGATTATCGAGAATATTATTAGGTAAATAAAATTGATCAAGGGCACAACTTGCCTCATACTTGCGATAACCTTGTAGTCTAGATGATCCAATAGTTGGGCTTCAGATTCCTCGTCAACTAGTCTCAACTCGTACCAATACATTTAATCATGCAAGTAATGGATATAGTAACATTATACCAAAACATAAGAATAAACAACGTAAGAATATTCTACGCGCTGCTACGTAGGTTCGAGGATCGCTAAAATCGGAGTTATGGGTAAAAAGATATAGCGTTTGGAAAATCTATGTAATTAACTATGAAAAACTAGGTTCTAGGTTGTTTTTAAGTAGTATCAATCATGTGACGGAAGATAACCCGAAAGAAATAACTAATTTAATTTTAATCTAAGTTATAACTTGATTATAGACTGTATTTTAGTCAGTTTATAATTATGGGCAAATTAACTGTGATTGGCAAATCTACTAAACATATCTAATTATGTAAGTGTGTGATATGATATAACTAATGCTATTACTGCGTGGTAAATATTTATACCTTGAATGGACTAAATTGGATTTAAAATGGAGGAGTTAAAAATTTTCTAAGTTTTATATTTATTTTTCTACTAGAAATCATTTTATAGATTTTTATTTACTTACTACAACGACTATGGACTGCAGATTGTATTTTTGGGAAAAGCCAGAGTCTGTTTTGAGAAATTTAGGACCTATCTGCGAGAAAACTTAAACTAGTTAGGACTGCGGGTTCATATGCAAAATGTCAAGGGTCTCTTTAATATAAGGGCTAGGCGAAGGGGTATCGTCCCATATACACCGTTGGATCGAAATCCGGCGATATAGATTAGGTTTGCTCGCTTAAGTGAACTTATCGGCCATTGGATCTAAGATCCACGACGACCATTCATCCACATCTCGGCTGAATTCCTACACGCTCGATCAAAATTCGAGGGTGTCCATTGAACCATGCTAAAGGGGTAATTTGGATCTAATCCAATCTGTCCGATGTTCGATCAATGGCCCGTAGTGCACAGATCGAAGGGCTACACGACCATTTAATCTTGTCTGCCCATATTTGACCGACGGCAAGGAACCCTTCATCCCCTTCCTCACTGAAAGGATCACGATGCCTAAGAGGGGGGGGGGGGGTGAATTAGGCTTTTCTAAAAATCAACACTAACTAAAATCTAAACAAGAGCCCAACTTCACCCCAACAACTAGCACTAAGAGAATAATACTAGAAATACAATAATGCTAAGACAATACTTCAAATACTTGCTAAACAAATACACAATGTAAAATGCTTGAATTAAGTGCGGAATGTAAAGCAAGGTTTAGAAGACTCCTCCAATTTTAAAGTCGGCACTCCTCCAATTTTTAAGTATCGAAGAGTCGGCACTCTCCACTAGTCCTCGTTGGAGCACCCACGCAAGGGTATCACTCCCCCTTGGTCCTCACAAGAACCAAGTGCTCACTATGAGATGATCCTTTGCCACTCCGGCATGGTGGATCCCTCACGACCGCTTACAAACTTGAGTCGGGTCACCAACAAGATCTTCACGGTGATCACCGAGCTCCCAACGCCACCAAGCCGTAGAGTTTCGCTTGACAAAGAGAAGCCTAATGCAAGTGGTGTGTGCTCTAGGTGGCTCTCGCTAGCGCTAATGAGGTCCAAATGCGAGATTAAGATTCTCAAATCACCTCACTAGGCTTTGTGGTGCTTGCAATGTGAAAGGGAAATAGGGTCAAACCTTTTTCTAAATGATTTTGGTGGTTGAATTGCCCAACACAAATAATTGGACTAACTAGTTTGCTCTAGAATATATGTTCCACAGGTGCCAAAGGTTCACAACAAACCAATACAAAGTTAAAAGAGAGGGAAAGGGTTCAAATTAAAGGAGCAAAAACAACCGAAGGCTGCCCTGGTCTGGCGCACCGGACTGTCCGGTGCACCACCGGACAGTGTCTGGTGCACCAGGGAGATCAACTCCGAACTTGCCACCTTCGGGTTTCTAGAAATCGCTCCCCGCTATAATTCACCGGACTGTCCGGTGTAGCACCGGACTGTCCGGTGTGCCAGCGGGAGCAACGGTTACAGCGCCAACAGTCGTCTGCAAAATGAACAGTGAACAGTGAACAGTGCGGACTGCGCGCGCAGAGTCAGAGCAGGCGTCAGAAGGCGCACCGGACAGTGAACAGTGACTGTCCGGTGAACCACCGGACTGTCCGGTGGCCCAGCTGTCAGAAGCTCCAACGGTCGAACCCTAACGGTTGGGTTATGTGACTGGCGCACCGGAAAGTGTCCAGTGGCGCACCGGACTGTCCGGTGCGCCCGTCGATAGCAGAGTTCCCCAACGGCCATTTTGGTGGGTGGGGCTATAAATACCCCCAACCACCACACACTCAAGGCATCCAAGTTTTCAGCCATTGCATTCAATACAAGAGCTCTAGACTTCACTCCAAGACACAAACAAGAGATCAAATCCTCTCCCAAGTCCAAAGATCACTCTAAACATTTAGTGACTAGTGAGAGAGAGATATTTGTGTTCATTTTGCTTGGATCACTTTTCTTCTTCCTCATTCTTGTTCTCAACACCTTTGTAATCAAAGCAAGAGACACCAAGTTGTGGTGGTCCTTGTGGGGACTAAGTGTCCCAATTGATTAAGGAGAAAAGCTCACTCGGTCTAGGCGACCGTTTGAGAGAGGGAAAGGGTTGAAAGAGACCCGGTCTTTGTGACCACCTCAACGGGGAGTAGGTTTGTAAGAACTGAACCTCGGTAAAACAAATCATTGTGTCACTCTCTTTATTTGCTTGTGATTTGTTTTTGCCCTCTCTTTCGGACTTGATTTTATTTCTAACGCTAACCCCGGCTTGTAGTGTGTGCTTAAGTTTATAATTTTCAGATTCCGCCTATTCACCCCCCCTCTAGGAGACTTTCAATTGGTATCAGAGCCCGGTACTTCATTAGAGCCTAACCGCTCGAAGTGATGTCGGGAGATCACGCCAAGAAGGAGGTCGTAACCGGCGAGAAGCACGCCATAAGCCACAAGAAGGCTCCATCAAGGGAGTCCGGCACCAAGCACAAGGAGGAATTACCTCCCCGCGTCAAGTCGCACCGGAGTGGCGACAAGAAGAATAAAATGAAGAAGGTGGTCTACTACGCGACCGATTCTTCGTTGCCCTCCACCTCTGGCTCCGATGCACCGTCCGTCACTTCTAAGCGCCATGAGCGCAAGAAGTTTAGTAAGATCCTCTTACACTACCCTGGCATTTCTAAACGTACTCCATTACTTTCTGTCCCATTAGGCAAACCACCGGTTTTTGACGGTGAAGATTATTGTATGTGGAGTGATAAAATGAGGCATCACCTAACCTCACTCTACACTAGCATTTGGGATGTTGTTGAGTTTGGAGCACAGGTACCATCCGTAGGGGATGAAGATTATGATTTGTTGGCGTTTCGACCCTGGGGTTCCCTAGATCGACGAGTAAATTGTCGCTGCGTGTCCCAGCCCAGATGGGTCGGCGCGAGACGAAACACAAGGGGGAAAAACGATAAGGGGAACCGCGGCTCGTGTTGTCCTGTGCCTAGGGCGGATGCACTTGCAGTAGGGGGTTACAAGCGTTCGCGAGGGAGAGAGAGAGAGAGACGGCTCGTCAGCCCGTCCTCCCGCGCGGCCACCTTTTCGTACGAGGGCCCTGGACCTTCCTTTTATAGACGTAAGGAGAGGGCCCAGGTGTACAATGGGGGGTGTAGCAGTGTGCTAACGTGTCCAGCAGAGAGGAGCCAGAGTCCTATGTACATGCCGTCGTGGCGGTTGGAGAGGTGTTGGTGCCCTGTTCATGTGATGTCGTGGCCATCGGAGGAGCGCTTAAATCCTGTAGAAGCACAGCTGTCGGGGCTGTCGGGACCTTGCTGACGTCTCCTTGCTTCCATAGGGGGCTGAGAACCGCCGTCGTCATGGAGCACGCGGGGTGTCATCATTACTTGTTTTACCGGGGCGAGCCAGATGGGACGCCAGTCTTGTTCCCCGTAGCCTGAGCTAGCTAGGGGTAGGGTAATGATGTACCCCCGTGCGACGTGGTCGGCCCGAGCCCAAGGTCGGGCGAGGCGGAGGCTCCTTCGAGGTCGAGGCTGAGTCCGAGCCCTGGGGTCAGGCGAGGCAGAGACCGTCGTCCGAGGTCGAGGTTGAGTCCGAGCCCTGGGGTCGGGCGAGGCGGAGACCGTCGTCCGAGGTCGAGGTTGAGTCCGAGCTCTGGGCTCGGGCGAGGCGGAGACCATTGTCGGAGGTCGAGGTTGAGTCCGAGCCCTGGGGTTGGGCGAGGCGGAGCTTCCTATGGCGCCTGAGGCTAGACTTGGCTGCTGTCAGCCTCACCCCGGCGGGTGGCACAGCAGTCGGAGCGGCACAGGCGGCGTTGTTTTCCTGTCAGGTCAGCTAGTGGAGGGGCAAAGTGACTGCGGTCACTTCGGCCTTATCGACTGAGGAGCGCGCGTCAGGATAAGGTGTCAGGCGATCCTTGCATTGAATGCTCTTGCGATCCGGTCGGCTGGCGAGGCGATCTGGCCAAGGTTGCTTCTCCCGCGAAGCCTGCCTGAACTGGGCCTCGGGCGAGGCAAGATTGCGTTCCTTGAGTGGACGGAGCTTTGACCTGTATTGCGCCCATCAGGCCTTTGCAGCTTTGTGCTGATGGTGTTTACTAGCCAAGTTTTAGGAGTCTTGGGGGTACCCCTAATTATGGTCCCCGACAGTAGCCCCCGAGCCTCGAAGGCAGTATTGGCACTCGCTTGGAGGCTTTGTCGCACTTTTTTGCAAGGGGACCAACCTTTATCGGTTGCATTTTGTTCCGGTGGGTGCGCGCGAGCACACCGCCGGGTGTAGCCCCCGAGGCCTCGGAGGAGTGGTTGACTCCTTCGAGGTCTTAATGCTTTTCGTGATGCCTCGACCGGTCTGGTTGTTCTCTCATGCGAACTGGTCGTTGCCCGAGTGCATAGTCAGGTTCCGAGTTCTCGGGCTGGTATGTTGACGCTGTCAACGGTTTGGCCGGAGCCGGGTTCGCGAGAGCAGCCCCCGAGCCTCTGCACAGGGCGAGAGGACGATCAGGGACTGACTCGGCTTTTTTCATACACCCCTTCGTCGCCTTTCCGCAAGGAGGAGGGGGGAAAGCGCCATGTTGCCCTCGGAGGGCGCCGAACATGGTGTCTCCAGTGAGTTGCTAACGGGTGATCCGAGTGGAAGCCCGTGCCCCGTTCGATAAGGGTCGGCTAGTGGCCCAGAGGCGCGCTCCAAAAGTACCTGCAGGTGATTTGCCGGACCCGGTCCCGTTTGATAGGGTCTGAGGGCTCGATGCCTCCCTCTGATGGGATTCCGTTACAGAATCGCTCCTGCTGGTCTCAGAAATGTCCTAGGGTACCTTGGGAGCGTAGCCCAAGCCTTGGTTATGTATCGAACGTACCCAGAGCCATCCCTTGCTCTGCGTGTTTTGAGGCGGCTGTCGAACCCTTTGGAGGGCCAGCCTACGAACCCCTGATCAGTAGTGGGCGCGGAGCCCGAGTGGCCTGAGGCGGCTGTTGAACCCTTCCGAGGGGCCAGCCTTCGAACCTCTGACCAGTAGTGGGAGCGGAGCCCGAATGCTCTGAGGCTGCTGTCGAACCCTTCCGAGGGGCCAGCCTTTGAACCTCTGATCAGTAGGAGGGCTCGGGGCCCGCTTCCTTCGCAGAGAAGGATCCCTTTCGGAGTATCCCCTTTCCCGGTCCCTGTAGCAAGAGAGAGAAAGGGGAAGAGGAAAAGGATACGAAATTGAACGATGTGGCGCACCTTTTTGACGCGGTCATTATGCGGAGGTGAAGCGTCGCCCGCTTCGCCTGCCAAAGGTGTCGCCTGCCCTGCCGTGGAGTTAATGCAACGGGACGAGTGGTTCGCGGGGCAGCCGTTGTGCATGCGCGAGCCATTCGAGGAATGGAACACGGGCGCGTCGTCTTCACACCGTGGGAGAGGGCCCTCCTGCTACTCCAGGAGGGGACATGAGCCTACAGACGATTTGACCGCCGCTTCCGCTTGCCTGCTGCCGCCATTACTGCCGGCCCACTTTTGGCCATATCGACCGTCGCGCCTTCTCCCGCGGTTGACTGACCCGTGACCGACGCGCCTGGTTGGCATTGTTGGGCTATGCACAGGGTTGCCTTGAGTCGCGGCACCGGTTCCGCAGTCGAGGAGGCGCGGCACTGGCGTAAGTGGCGGTGTAGTTTTTCGCACATAGTAACTGGCGCGCCGGTTGTATGACATGTGGGCCTGGGACTCCATGCTGGACGCGTCAGAGTCGAAAGGGTGCATCTCCATGGCGCGGTTGCATGCTGCCTGCATGGCGGTCCGCCCTTTCACCCGCTGGTTTAGGCGAAGACGGAGGAACGCTTGTAACCGCTGGGCGGTTACACGCTCCGCGCGTGGTGGTTTGGCTTCTTCTGTCCTGGGCCAGCTTGCATGTCGTGTGGGACCCAGCCCCCGTGTCGTAGGGGAGGATCTTTGAGCGCGTTGGTGAAGACTTAGCCCGCGACGCCTGAGGACGCGAGTGGGGTGAGTTGCCTTTAAAAAGGGAAAGGCTCCCTGGGTGGCAGTCACGCCTCCGCATTCTCTTCATGCATTGCACCCTTCCACCTTCCGAGCCCCCGGATAGGGTGCCCCAGCGTCGCCTTGCTCTTGCTGCCGTTGGAAGAGCGCGATCTCATGGAGATCGGTACCTTTCAGCCATCGTTCGGCTTCAAGGATTTTCGTCATGCAGCCCGGCTGCATTCCCCCACCAATGGGCAATTTGGTGGAGAAAAGCGAGCCGGGCTGCGGCCTCCGCCCCGCCCTCAGCTTCAAGGATTTTTGTCATCCGGGCTGAGGCGGAGGAGCGCACCGAGTGGTGGTTGCTCATACCCGCGGGAACGGAACCGAAGTCCCGTTTGTAATGGCATTTTGAGTGCCGGCGTATGTTCATTGCGGCTGTCGGGGCCTGAACATCTGTGTATTTGGGCGTAAAGCCGTGTTTCTTCCTCATTTCGAGCACCAGGTCTCGCCTATCGGCTAGCTGAACCACTTAACCAAGTGTGAGTTGCCCTGTGCGGAAGGTGACGAGTGAGGTATCTGTATCTCGGAGGCGCAGGAGTCCCTTGGCTCGATTGGCCTTACCACCCAAAGCTTCTCTTGCTCAGTTAAAGAAACCCTTGGCCGCTCTGCGATGAACCAGAGCCGGAGGCTACGGTGTCAGCGTGGACAGAGGCGGAGTCGGCTCGAGAAGAAGCTTCGTCGGCCTAGGAGCAGGGGACTTCCCAGGTCGAGGAGGTGTAGCAGCGGCGGCCGGAGCCTGGCCGGGTTGTCTACTGGCGGGACCAACCACAGAGTCGGGCTGCCGAGGCCACGAGCCGGGCTGCTGTCCTCAGGGGACAGCTGGCTGAGGCCACGGAGCGGCCAGACAAGCCGTCTGCTTGGGCCGAGTTCCTGGAGGAGACCCTGGCGGCGATGGCCCAGGCGTGGTGCTGACATCTTCCTTCGAGGTGGAGATCCTTCGCCCGTGTTGCCGTCTGAGGCCGGGTCGGATTCCACCGAAGGTGGAGACGATGCCGAGGGTGCTGCTGTTGCCCCTATTGATGTCTAAACCTGCAGGAACAGTTTATCTGTAGTGCGCGTATGTTTTTTGTGGCCGCCGAGGCCCAAACATATCGTTGTCGTGTTATAAAGCTGCGTTTCTTTTCCCTTTGTTTTGAGTATCAGGACTTGTTTGTCGGTAGCAGAATTACTTGTGCGAGCGAGAGTTACTTATCACGGAAGGTGATGAGTGAGGTATCCGTATCCCAGAGGCGTAGGAGTCCCTCGGCTTGGTCAGCCTCGCCGCTTATGTGTACTCTTACTCGTCCATAGGATTCTGTTATCGATATAGTCGAGAAGGCAAGAAAAATCGTTTCGGCAGAAAAGTTTTCAAGCGTTAAGACTTGTTCGGTCAGCAGAATCGCTTATCCGATCGTGAGTTACTTATCGCAGAAGGTGATGAGTGAGGTATCCGTATTCTGGAGGCGTAGGAGTCCCTCGGCTCGGTCGGCCTTGCCGCTTACGTGTACTCCGTCGTTTTCAGGATCCCACTATCGAAGTAGTCAAAAAGCGCGAAAAATGTTCTGGCCGAAAGACTTTTTTCGAGGAAAATTTTGACGCAGAGGGGGTTCCCCCCTTCTAGCCCCTGAGGGAGGGTCGGGCTTTGCCGAGGCAAGGCTGACCCTTCCTTGATGGTTAGACTTTACTTGTGTATGTAAACGAGGTATATGAACAACTTGAAAACATCTTAAGGGTAGAAGCGACGTAGCTGTCGGATGTTCCAAGCTTTGCTGTAGACCTCGCCTTGACTGTTGGCCAGCTTGTATATTCCGGGCTTCAAAGTCTTGGCGATGATGAATGGCCCTTCCCAGGGAGGCGTGAACTTGTGGCGCCCTTGGGCGTCTTGTCGTAGCCGAAGCACCAAGTCGCCCACCTGGAGGTCTCGGGACTGAACCCCTCGGGCGTGGTAGCGTCACAGGGACTGCTGATACCGTGCCGAGTGTAGTAAGGCCATCTCCCGAGCCTCTTCCAGCTGGTCCAGTGAGTCTTCTCGGTTGGTCTGGTTGCTTCGGGCGTCGTATGCCCTCGTCCTTGGGGAGCCATATTCTAAGTCTGTGGGCAAGATAGCCTCAGCCCCATAGACTAGAAAAAACGGCATGAAGCCCGTGGCTCGGCTTGGCGTCGTCCTCAAACTCTAGACCACCGAGGGGAGTTCCTTCATCCATCGCCTGCCGAACTTGTTGAGGTCGTTGTAGATCCTTGGCTTGAGTCCCCGTAGAATCATGCCGTTGGCACGCTCTACCTTCCCATTCGTCATGGGGTGAGCTACGGCGGCCCAGTCCACCCGGATGTGGTGGTCCTCGCAGAAGTCCAGGAACTTCCTGCCGGTGAACTGGGTGCCGTTGTCGGTGATGATGGAGTTTGGGACTCCAAAGCGATGGATGATGTTGGTGAAGAACGCCACCGCCTATTTGGACCTGATGCTGTTTAGGGGTCGGACCTCAATCCACTTGGAGAACTTGTCGATGGCGACCAGCAGGTGCGTGAAGCCCCCGGGTGCCTTCTGCAAGGGACCGACGAGGTCCAGACCCCACGCAGCAAACAAATAGGTGATGGGTATTGTTTGCAGAGCCTGAGCGAGGAGGTGGGTCTGCCTTGCGTAGAATTGACACCCTTGGCAGGTGCGTACAATCCTAGTGGCGTCGGCCACCGCGGTTGGCCAGTAGAAACCTTGTCGGAAGGCGTTTCCAACGAGTGCTCGAGGCGCTGCGTGGTGACCGCAAGCTCCCGAGTGTATTTCTTGCAATAGCTCCTGACCTTCGGCGATGGATATGCATCGCTGGAGGATGCCTGAGGGGCTGCGGTGGTAGAGCTCCTTTCCGTCACCCATCAAGACGAACGACTTGGCGCGCCACGCCAATCGCCGAGCTTCGGTTCCGTCGAGGGGTAGCTCTCCTCGGTGGAGATATTGTAGGTATGGGGTCTGCCAGTTTTGATTAGGCGGGACCCCATTCCGCTCCTCCTCGACGGGCAGTGCCTCACCCTCGGTGGCCGAGGGTGCCTCAGGCAGGGCCGAGGGTGCCTCGGGCAGGGCCGAGGCCTTCTCGGGCTCGGGCGTGTCGTCGGTCTTGACGGAGGGTTGATGTAGGTCTCGGGAGAAGACTTCCGGGGGGACCGTTGTCCGCCCGAGGCTATTTTAGCCAGCTCGTCCGCAGTCTCGTTGTACCGTCGGGCGACGTGGTTGAGCTCGAGCCCGTAGAACTTGTCTTCCAGGCGCTGAACCTCGTCGCAGTAGGCTTCCATCTTCGGGTCGCGGTAGTGGGAGTTCTTCATGACTTGGTCGATGACAAGCTGCAAGTCGCCACGAGCGTCGAGGCACCGAACCCCTAGCTCGATGGCGATGCGCAACCCGTTAACCAGATCCTCGTACTCGGCCACGTTGTTGGACGCCGGGAAATGGAGGCGCAACACGTAGCAGAGGTGCTTTCCGAGGGGTGAGATGAAGAGCAGGCCCGCACCCGCTCCTGTTTTCATCAGCAACCCGTCGAAAAACATGGTCCAGAGTTCTGGTTGGATCGGAGCTGCTGGAAGCTAGGTATTGACCCATTCTGCCACGAAATCCGCCAAGACTTGGGATTTGATGGCCTTCCGAGGGGCGAACGAGATTGTCTCGCCCATGATCTCCACCGCCCACTTTGCAATCCTACCCGAGGCCTCTCGGCACTGGATGATCTCCCCCAGGGGGAAGGATGACACCATAGTCACCGGATGAGACTCGAAGTAGTGTCACAACTTTCGCCGTGTCAGAATTACCATGTACAGTAGCTTCTGAATTTGCGGGTAGCGGATTTTGGTCTCGGACAGTACCTCACTGATGAAGTAGACCGGTCTATGGACAAGCAATGCATGCCCTTCTTCTCGTCTCTCGACTATGATCGCGGCGCTGACCACCTGAGTGGTTGTGGCTACGTAGATCAGGAGAGCTTCTCCAGCAGCGGGGGCCACCAGGATGGGCGCGCTTGTAAGGAGCGTCGTCAAGTTCCCGAGGGCTTCCTCGGCCTCGGGGGTCCAAGTGAAGCGCTCGGTCTTCCTTAAGAGGCGGTACAAGGGCAGGCCTCTTTCGCCAAGGCGCGAGATGAAGCGGCTCAGAGCCGCAAGGCATCCCATTACCCTCTGTACTCCTTTCAAGTCCTTGATAGGCCCCATGTTGGTGATGGCCATGATTTTCTCCGGGTTGGCCTCAATGCCCCGCTCGGAGACGATGAACCCTAAGAGCATGCCTCGGGGGACTCCGAAGACACACTTCTCGGGATTGAGTTTTACGCCTTTCTCTTTGAGACACTTGAATGTCGTTTCAAGGTCGGAGAGGAGGTCGAAGGCTTTCCTCGTCTTGACTACGATGTCATCGACGTAAGCCTCGACCGTTCGGCCAATGTGCTGTCCGAACACGTGATTCATGCACCTTTGGTATGTTGCGCCTGCATTCCTTAAACCGAATGGCATAGTAATATAGAAGTACATGCCAAAGGGTGTGATGAAAGAAGTCACAAGCTGGTCGGACTCTTTCATCCTGATTTGGTGATACCCTGAGTAGGCATCAAGGAATGATAGGGTTTCACACCCAGCAGTGGAATCCACGATTTGATTGATGCGAGGCAGAGGGTAGGGAACCTTCAGACATGCTTTGTTTAGACCAGTGTTGTCTACACACATCCGCCATTTCCCACCTTTCTTTTTCACAAGCACAGGGTTGGCTAGCCATTTGGGATGGAATACCTCTTTGATGAATCCTGCAGCCATCAGCTTGTGGATCTCCTCGCCTATGGCTCTGCGCTTTTCTTCGTCGAATCGGCACAGAGGCTGCTTCACGGGTCGGGCTCCAGCTTGGATATCCAGCGAGTGCTCGGCAACATACCTCGGTATGCCAGGCATGTCCGAGGGACTCCACGCAAAAACCTCGACGTTTGCACGGAGAAAGTCGACGAGCACTGCTTCCTATTTGGGGTCGACCTCGGAGCCGATCCGTACTTGCTTGGAGGCATCGTTGCTGGGGTCGAGAGGGACGGACTTAACCGCCTCTGCTGGCTCGAAGTTGCCGACATGGCGTTTTGCATCTGGCACCTCCTTGGAGAGGCTCCCCAGGTCGGGGATGAGGGCCTCGGACTCGGCGAGGGCCTCAGCATACTCCACACACTCCACGTCGCATTCGTACGCGTGTCAGTATGTGGATCCGACGGTGATGACTTCGTTGGGGCCCGGCATCTTGAGCTTGAGGTAGGTGTAGTTGGGGACGACCATGAACTTGGCGTAGCATGGTCTTCTCAGCACTACGTGGTAGGTTCCTCGGAATCCGACCACCTCGAACGTGAGGGTTTCCTTTCGGAAGTTGGAGGGAGTCCCGAAGCAGACGGGCAGATCGAGTTGCCCAAGGGGTTGGACGCGCTTCCCGGGGATGATCCCGTGAAAGGGCGCCACACCGGCCCGGATCATGGACAAATCGATCTGCAAGAGCTCGAGGGTCTCGGCCTAGATGATGTTGAGGCTGCTGCCTCCGTCCATGAGGACCTTGGTAAGCCTGACGTTGCCGATGACGGGATCAACAACGAGCGGGTACTTCCCCGGGCTCAGCACGCGGTCGGGGTGGTCGCCTCGGTCGAAGGTGATGGGCTTGTCGGACCAGTCTAGGTAGACTGGCGCCGCCACCTTCACCGAGCAGACCTCCTGGCGCTCCTGCTTGCGGTGCCAAGCCGAGGCATTCGCCACCCGCCCACCGTAGATCATGAAGCAGTCATGGACCTCGGGGAACTCCTCTGCCTTGTGGCCTTCCTTCTTATCGTTGTCGTGGGCTTTGCCACCTTCCGCCGGTGGCCCGGTCTTGTGGAAGTAGCGCCGAAGCATGACGCACTCCTCAAGGGTGTGCTTGACGGGACCCTGATGATAGGGGCATGACTCCTTGAGCATCTTGTCGAACAGGTTGGCCCCTCCGGGAGGCTTTCGGGGGTTCCTGTGTCCGGCAGCGGCGACAAGATCTGCGTCGGCGACGTCGTGTTTTGTTTGCGACTTCTTCTTGCCCTTCTTCTTCGTGCAGCGCTGAGCGGACGTCCCGGGGACGTCTTCCTGCTGGCGTCCCTGAGGCTGCTTGTCCTTCCGGAAGATGGCCTCGACCGCCTCCTGGCTAGAGGCGAACTTGGTGACGATGTCCATCAGCTCGCTCGCCCTGGTGGGAGTCTTGCGACCCACCTTGCTCACTAGGTCGCGGCTAGTGGTGCCGGCGAGGAACGCGCCGATAACATCTGAGTCGGTGATGTTGGGTAGCTCGGTGCTCTACTTCGAAAATCGCCGGATGTAGTCCCGCAGGGATTCTCCCGGCTGCTGGCGGCAGCTTCGGAGATCCCAGGAGTTCCCAGGGCGCACGTATGTGCCCTGGAAGTTTCCGGCGAAGGCTTTGACCAGGTCGTCCCAGTTGGAGATCTGCGCAGGAGGCAGATGCTCCAGCCAGGCTCGGGCGGCGTCGGAGAGGAACAGGGGGAGGTTGCGGATGATGAGGTTGTCATCGTCCATTCCACCCAGCTGGCAGGCCAACCGGTAGTCCGCGAGCCATAGTTCTGGCCTTGTTTCCCTCGAGTACTTGGTGATGGTAGTCAGGGTCCGGAACCAGGTCGGGAACAGCGCCTGTCGTATGGCCCGGCTGAAAGCTTGCAGACCGGGTGGTTCGGGCAAGGGGCTTCGATCCTCCCCGCTGTCGTAGCATCCCCCACGCCTGGGATGGTAGCCTCGGCGCACCTTTTCGTCGAGGCGGGCTCGACGGTCGCGGCGATGGTGCTCGTTCCGAGGCGGCTCGGGGCCACAGGCGCTGTGTCCCGCGTGTGCCCGGTGTGGACCGAGGCTTCCCGCATGAATCGGGAAGTCACGGCGCGATGCTCCGGGGGGTATCCCTGCCTTCGGGAGGCAGAGCTTTCGGCCCGTCGGACCGCGGCATCCTCCAGAAGATTCTTGAGTTCTCCCTGGATACGCCGTCCCTCGGTGGTGGATGGTTCTGGCATCGCTTGGAGTAGTATTGCTGCTGCAGCCAGGTTCTGGCCGACCCCACTGGAAGCCGGGGGCAGCCTTGCCCTGGCATCGTCAGCGATGCGGTGTTGGACGTCCTGGGGCAGATGACACGCTTCTTTGGCTGGTGCTCGGCCTGCCCACTCCTGCCCGATGTTCTGCCGGAGCTGCGCAAGTTGCCCTGCTTCCTCGTCGAGCCTGGCCTGCATCTCGCGGATTTGCTCGAGCTGTGCGTCCTGACCCCTCGCAGGGACTAGGACCACAGCTAGCTCCTAAAGGATGTCAACACGAGGCGTAGGCCTAGGGGGATCGTCGTCCTCCGGCACACCAAGGTGGTTGCCTTCGTCGAGACCCCCTAGATCGACGTGGAAACATTCGCGACTTGGGCCACAGTCCTCGTCGCCGAGGTTGTGGCTATCATCGGAGCAATCGGAGAGGCAGTAGTCATATGCGGTCATGAAGTCTCGCATGGCACTGGGGTTCCCGAGCCCGGAGAAATGCTAACCATAGTCGGGCTCGTCATCTTCCTCGGAACTCGGGGGCCCGTAGGTCGAGACGGACGTCAATCGGTCCTAGGTTGACCACATATGATACCCCAGAAGGTTCTGATATGCCTTTACGAAAGCATCACCGAAGCGGGGTCGCTTGGTGGGTCGAAGCTGAATCTAAAAGGCAAAGGGTGGAAAACGGACGGTACCTCTTGATCGACAGATGGTGACGGAGTCGCGTCGGGGACGGACTGCACCGTTATCTCAGGTACGAGGCTAACGCCCAGCAGGTCCTTCGCGAGCGTGCTGGCGTCATTCGTCCGCTTGGGGTTGGCGTGTCGCGGGGAAACGACGCTCGTCTTCGTCTCAGACGCGAGGTCGACGCCCGACGTGTCCCCCGATGGGGCGCCGGCATCGTCGACTCGCTCGACAGCTGACGAGGTGCTGCCTCCTGCTTGGCCATGGTTGCCCCGCCTCCTCCTTCGTCAGCGGGGAAGGTGACGGGACAGACTCGGATGCTGTTCTTCCGCCATGCGGGGAAGACGTCGTTGATTCTGCCTCCAGTGGGCGGGCTGACGGCCGCCATTGTCGTTATCGCGCGACGGAGGAAGGAGTACCATGTCGTAGCTGCCGTCGAGGGACATGAACTCGAGACTCCCGAAACGAAGCAGCGTCCCGGGCTGGAGGGGTTGCTGGAGACTACCCATCTGGAGCTTGACGGGAAGCTGTTCGTCAACACGCAGCAGGCCCCTACCTGGCACGCCAACTGTTGGCGTTTCGACCCCGGGGGGTCCCTAGACAGACGAGTAAATTGTCGCTGCGTGTCCCAGCCCAGATGGGTCGGCGCGAGATGGAACACAAGGGGGAAACGATAGGGGGAACCACGGCTCGTGTTGTCCTGCACCCAGGGCGGATGCGCTTGCAGTAGGGGGTTACAAGCATTCGCGAGGGAGAGAGAGAGAGAGCTGGCTCGTCAGCCCGTCCTCCCGCGCGGCCACCTTTTCGTACGAGGGCCCTGGACCTTCCTTTTATAGACGTAAGGAGAGGGCCCAGGTGTACAATGGGGGGTGTAGCAGTGTGCTAACGTGTCCAGCAGAGAGGAGCCAGAGTCCTATGTACATGCCGTCGTGGCTGTTGGAGAGGTGTTGGTGCCCTGTTCATGTGATGTCGTGGCCGTCGGAGGAGCGCTTAAATCCTATAGAAGCACATCTGTCGGGGCTGTCAGGACCTTGCTGACGTCTCCTTGCTTCCGTAGGGGGCTGAGAACTGCCGTCGTCATGGAGCACGCGGGTTGTCATCATTACTTGTTTTACCGGGGCGAGCCAGATGGGACGCCGGTCTTGTTCCCCGTAGCCTGAGCTAGCTAGGGGTAGGGTAATGATGTACCCCCTGCGATGTGGTCGGCTCGAGCCCAAGGTCGGGCGAGGCGGAGGCTCCTCCAAGGTCGAGGCTGAGTCCGAGCCCTAGGGTCGGGCGAGGCAGAGACCGTCATCCGAGGTCGAGGTTGAGTCCGAGCCCTGGGGTCGGGCGAGGCAGAGACCGTCGTCCGAGGTCGAGGTTGAGTCCGAGCACTGGGGTCGAGCGAGGCGGAGACCGTCGTCCGAGGTCGAGGTTGAGTCTGAGCCCTAGGGTCGGGCGAGGCGGAGCTTCCTATGGCGCCTGAGGCTGGACTTGGCTGCTGTCAGCCTCACCCAGTCGAGTGGCACAGCAGTCGGAGCTGTTTTCCTGTCAGGTTAGCCAGTGGAGGGGCGAAGTGACTGCGGTCACTTCGGCCTTGTCGGCTGAGGAGCGCGCGTCAGGATAAGGTGTCAGACGATCCTTGCATTGAATGCTCCTGCGATCCGATCGGCTGGCGAGGCCATCTGGCCAAGGTTGCTTCTCCGTGAAGCCTGCCCGAACTGGGCCTCGGGCGAGGCGAGATTGCGTTCCTTGAGCGGACGGAGCTTTGACCTGTATTGCGCCCATCAGGCCTTTACAGCTTTGTGCTGATGGTGTTTACCAGCCGAGTTTTAGGAGTCTTGGGGGTACCCCTAAATATGGTCCCCGACATGATTCGGACGAGGTTGCCAAAATCCGGCACTTCAACTCCCAAGCCACTACTATACTCCTCGCCTCTCTAAGTCGAGAGGATTATAATAAGGTGCAAGGGTTGAAGAGTGCCAAAGAGATTTGGGATGTGCTCAAGACCGCACACGAAGGAGATGAGGTGACCAAGATCACTAAGCGGGAAACGATCGAGGGGGAGCTTGGTCGATTCATGCTCAACTAAGGAGAGGAGCCCCAAGCCATGTACAACCGGCTCAAAACCTTGGTGAACCAAGTGCGCAACCTCGGGAGCACAAATGGGATGACCATGAGATGGTCAAGGTTATTCTTATATCACTCGTTTTTCTTAATCCTACTCAAGTTCAATTAATTCGTGGTGATCATAGATACAAGCTAATGTCTCCCGAGGAAGTTATAGGAAAGTTTGTGAGCTTTGAGTTGATGATCAAAGGCTCCAAACAAATCATCGAGCGAGGCGCCACCTCAACACCTGAGGTGCAACCCGTCGCATTCAAGGCGACGGAAGAAGAAAAGAAGGATTCTACACCAAGTAGGGTCCCCATCGATGCCTCCAAGCTCGACAATGAGGAGATGGCGCTCATCATCAAGAGCTTCCGCCAAATCCTCAAGCAAAGGAGGGGGAAGGATTACAAGCCCCGCTCCAAGAAAATTTGCTACAAGTGTGGTAAGCCCGGTCATTTTATTGCAAAATGTCCTACATCAAGTGATAGTGACAGGGGCGCCGACAAGAAGGGAAAGAGGAAGGAAAAGAAGATGTACTACAAGAAGAAGGGAGGCGATGCCCACGTGTGTCGAGAGTGGGACTCCGATGAGAGCTCCACCGACTCCTCCGACAACGAGGACGCCACCAATATCGCCATCAACAAAGGCCTCCTCTTCCCAAACATCGTCCACAAGTGCCTCATGGCAAAGGACGGCAAAAAGAAGTTAAAATCTAGAGCCTCCACTAAATATGCTACATCTAGTGATGAGGATAACTCTAGTGATGATGAAGAAAATTTGTTTGCTCTTTTTGCCAACCTAAACATGCAACAAAAAGGAAAAGTTAAATGAATTGATAAGTGCTATTCATGAGAAGGTTGAACTCTTGGATAGCCAAGAGGACTTCCTTATTAAGGAAAACAAGAAGCATGTTAAGGTTAAAAATGCTTATGCTCAGGAAGTAGAAAAATGTGAAAAATTAACTAGTGAGCTTAGCATTTGCCATGACACTATCTCAAACCTTAGAATTGAGAATGCCAATTTGATTGCTAAGGTTGAGAAGTCAAATATTTGTGATGATTCAATTACCAATCTTAGAAATGATAATTCTAGTTTGATTGCTAAGATTGAAAAATTGAATGCCTCACTTTCTAGCCTTAAGATTGAGAATGATAAATTATTTGCTAAGGCTAAGGAATTAGATGTTTGCAATGTTTTTATTTCCAATCTTAGAAATGAGAATGCTATTTTACATGCTAAGATTGATGAATTAAATGCATGCAAACCCTCTACATCTACTATTGATCATGTTTCTATTTGCACTAGATGTAGAGACATTAATGTTGATGCTATCCATGATCACCTAGCTTTAATTAAACAACAAAATGATCACATAGCTCAACTTAGTGCTAAGATTAATGAGCATAACTTAGAAAATGAAAAATTTAAATTTGCTAGAAGCATACTCTATAGTGGGAGACACCCTGGCATTAAGGATGCCATTGGCTTCTAACAGGGAGGCAATGTCAAGCTTAATGCCCCTGAGAAATTATCTAACTTTGTTAAGGGCAAAGCTCCCATGGTTCAGGATAACGAGGGCTACATTTTATATCCTGCTGGTTATCTCGAACACAAAATTAGGAGAATTCATTCTAGGAAGTCTCACTCTGGCTCTCATCATGCTTTTATGTATAAAAGTGAGGCGTCTAGTTCTAGACAATCCACTCATGCTAAATTGCCTAAGAAGAAAACTCCTATTGCATCAAATGAGCCAATTATTTCATTTAAGACTTTTGATGCATCTTATGTTCTTACTAACAAATCAGACAAAGTAGTTGCCAAATATGTTGGGGGCAAACACAAGGGTTCCAAGACTTGTGTTTGGGTACCCAAGGTGCTTGTTTCTAATGTCAAAGGACCCAAGACCGTTTGGGTACCTAAGAACAAGGCCTAAATTTGTTTTGTAGGTTTATGCATCTAGGGGCTCAAGTTGGATCATTGATAGCGGGTGCACAAACCACATGACAGGGGAGAAAAGGATGTTCTCCTCCTATGAGAAAAACCATGATCCCCAACGAGCTATCACATTCAGGGATGGAAATCAAGGTTTGGTCAGAGGACTTGGTAAAATTGCTATATCACCTGACCATTCTATTTCCAATGTTTTTCTTGTAGATTCTTTAGATTACAACTTGCTTTCAGTTTCTCAATTATACAAAATGGGCTACAATTGTCTTTTTACGGATATATGTGTTACTGTCTTTAGAAGAAGTGATGATTCAGTAGCATTTAAGGGAGTGTTAGAGGGTCAGCTATACTTAGTTGATTTTAATAGAGCTGAACTCGACACTTGCTTAATTGCTAAGACTAATATGGGCTGGCTCTGGCATCGCCGACTAGCTCACGTTGGGATGAAGAATCTTCATAAGCTTCTAAAAGGAGAGCACATTTTGGGACTAACAAATGTTCATTTTGAGAAAGACGGGTTTTGTAGCGCATGTCAAGCAGGGAAGCAAGTTGGTGTTCATCATCCACACAAGAACATCATGACGACCGACAGGCCACTTGAGCTCTCCACATGTACCTATTCGGCCCGATAGCTTACATAAGCATCGGCGGGAGTAAGTACTGTCTAGTTATTGTGGATGATTATTCTCGCTTCACTTGGGTGTTCTTTTTGCAGGAAAAATCACAAACCCAAGAAACCATAAAGGGATTCTTGAGACGAGCTCAAAATGAGTTCGGCTTAAGGATCAAAAAGATTAGAAGCGACAATGGAACGGAGTTCAAGAATTCACAAATTGAAGGATTCCTTGAGGAGGAGGGCATCAAGCATGAGTTCTCTTCTCCCTACACACCTCAACAAAATGGTGTAGTGGAAAGGAAGAATAGAACTCTACTAGACATGGCGAGGACCATGCTTGATGAGTACAAGACACTGGACCAGTTTTGGGTCGAGGCGATTAACGCCGCTTGCTACTCCATCAACCGGTTATATCTACACCGAATCCTCAAGAAAACATCATATGAACTCCTCACCGGTAAAAAGCCCAATGTTTCTGTTGGGGGTCTACTTCGTCGCCAAAGGTCCTATCAGATGAAGCACCTTCGGAAGGTCAGAACAAGAACAATGCCGAAGCTACCAGTTAGGGAGCTTCGTAGCACATTTCAAAATGCACCGACTTAAAGATGAGATGACCAATCGGCCCATGCTAAACTGTGTAATAATTGAAATCATTTGTAGAGGACATAAATGTAAATTCACACAGGCTGCGCCCTGTGCCTATAAATAGGTGAACAGTACCCCCGTACTGTTCACGCTTTCGCATCGAATCTGTATCTTCGTATTCAATCGAGCTCGAGGTACAATTGTAATTTAATTTAACTTTTATGTATTCATGATTATTTAACAATAAATATTCATTTTTTGGTACTATGTAATTATTTATGTTGTCTTATGTTTCATAACCTTCATCCTCTGATTACACATGTCATATGTATGAAGGTATGTCCTTCATAACCTTCGTACGAAGATCATTATATCCTAAGGGAAATAATGCTTCGAAGGATGAAGGACATTAACGTTTAACATTTTTCTTGTGTGTTGCCTTGTTCTTAATTCATAGCATTTGAGAACAAGTCCCCAACATTGGCGCCCACCTCCGGTGAACTCACTTCCACTGTTGAGCTGATGGCTTCGTTCAACAACCAAGCTGAAGCACCTTCGGCTACGAAGCTTGTGCTCCCGATAACAGGCGGCTCAAGTTCAGAGCCGGCTAGCAAGAAGTAGAAGAAGGAAGCACAAAGAAGGGTGCAGCATGTTGGGGTGCAGGGACCCTTCATCAAGTCAAAATGGTCTCACATCCCAATTACCTTCACCCAGGAGGACCTTCAGCTCAAGGATTATCCTCACAATGATGCTATGGTCATATCTTGCGTCATCAAGGGTTTTCTGGTCCATAATGTTCTGGTTGATATAGGCAGTGCTGCGGATATCATATTTGCTAAGGCCTTCAGACAAATGTAAGAGCCAGAAGATAAGATTCACGATGCTACACATCCCCTATGTGGCTTCGGAGGAAGGCAGATCGTAGCACTTGTCAAAATCACAATGCCAGTTACCTTCGGCTTTGTTCATAATACAAGGACTGAACATGTTGTTTTTTACATTGTTGATATGGAGTACCCCTACAATGCAATCATTGGTCGTGGGACACTCAATGCTTTCGAAGAAATACTTCACCCAACATATCTATGCATGAAGATATCTTCGGAACAAGGGCCTATTGCTATTCATGGAAGTCAAGAGGCTGCCAGAAAAGCCGAAGGAAATTGGACAGATTCAAAAGCAATCCACAATATAGATGAAGTCAAAGTTTGTGAACAGTACAAGTACAGAAGAGAGAAGGCTGCTTCAGCTGATCAGCCGAAACCCATGCTTCTATGTGAAGACATAGCAGAGCAGAAGGTACTGCTGGGGTCTCAACTATCTGAAGAGCAGGAGAAAACTTTGATAAGGTTTCTATTCAACAACAAAGATGTTTTTGCTTGGTCAGCCAATGATCTCTGTGGTGTCAACAGAGACGTCATTGAACATTCACTCAATGTCGACCCATCCTTCAGGCCAAGAAAGCAAAGGCTTCGGAAAATGTCTGATGATAAAGCCGAAGGTGCTCGAAATGAAGTAAAAAGACTCCTCAGTGGTGGGGTCATCAGAGAAGTAAAATATCCAGAGTGGCTAGCCAATACTGTCATGGTGAAGAAGTCCAATGGCAAATGGAGAATGTGCATTGACTTCACAGATCTTAACAAGGCCTGTCCAAAGGACGAATTTCCATTACCAAGAATAGACTCTCTTATAGATGCAGCAGCTTCTTCAGAGCTTATGAGTTTGTTGGACTATTACTCAGGATATCATCAAATATGGATGAAAAAGGAGGATGAGCCAAAGACTAGCTTCATAACTCCCAGTGGTACCTATTGCTATCTTCGGATGCCTGAAGGGCTCAAGAATGCTGGAGGAAGCTTCAGCAGAATGACAGCCAAGGTCCTTCATTCCCAGATAGGGAGAAATGTACTAACATACGTTGATGACATCATAGCAAAAAGTACGAAGCAAGAAAATCACATTACTGATCTGCAAGAAACATTTGCTAATTTAAGGCAAGCTGGCCTGAAATTAAATCCAGAAAAATGTGTCTTTGGAGTGAAGAAGGGTAAGTTCCTTGGCTGTCTAGTTTCAACGAAGGGGATTGAAGCTAACCCAAGCAAGATTGAAGCTATCTTTCGGATGGAACCACCAAGCATAAAGAAGGGGGCCCAACAACTGACAGGAAGACTGGCATCATTAAATAGATACATATCTAGATCAGCATAAAGAAATTTGCATGATGCATGTATAATTACAGAACCAACCTTAGTTGATTCATACCTTCTATACATTGCACTCCTCCTATCTGGTCTTTCATATAGATTCTTCAGATATGAGGGATAAGAATGGAAGAAATCTTTCTAGGTGAGTTTTTTTTTAAAATCCTTTTGAAGATGCCTCATAATATCTGCAAAGAAGGGCTTCGCTCCGATACCAGCTGTGACGGAACCTCCCAAGTCATTAGGCTCACCTACAGTTGTCCTTGTCCAACAGACATCAGACAACCCTGTAGATGTTCCTGAACCACTTGACAAGTTCGGTATCTTTTCTCTTACCTTTCCAGGAACGTTTCATCCGTCTTGCAGACATTACAGAACATCGGAGATATAGAAATGCGGAAGCGATTACATAAACATACATTTATTTAGAAAGTAAGATCAAGTTACTTATTATAGACTAGAGTTATAAAACGAGTGCTGAGTAGTATTATTACAATACCCAGCGAGGCAAAAACTCCTCCCGTTAGTTCTTACATAAAAGTTTCTTATGGAGGACCATGTCCTCTCGCAGCTTCACTCTTGTTTTTCTTCATTCGGAACCACCTTGGTACAAAAGCAACAAAAAATTGCTGCTTCCTCACCTAAAAACAACAAGGGAATAAACCCTGAGTACGGAATTACTCAGCAAGTCTTACCCGACTAAAGAAAAGACTCTCAAGAGTATGCTGGTTATAAGGGAGTCAAGGTAGGGTATCTCAAGATCAAAGACTCTGTTTGCAAAAATGCTTACTAAAAGTGGATCCTTAAAAATCCAGTTTTATTGTCAAGTTAGGTAAACTTACCTATATCTAGAGTTCTTGCTAACCTAGTTCAAGCACTTGACCTACACTAGCCAATTTCTTATCCACTCCTCATCTTCACTGGATTGCTACGTGTAAGTCAGTGACCAAGTCTTCATAACCGCGAAGGTACGACGATCCGAATCGATTATACTCAGCTGAGGATCTCCAATCACACGACATATGTAGCACTTAACCCTTGCATATGTCAACCCACCACCGGGGTTCTTAAGACCAGATCAGGTTCACGCAAACCGAGAGCACAGATACACCACCGTCCAGCCTCTTGCCACGGAGGGTACACGCTACTCTCGCCACCGCTCCATGCCCATTTCGTGTTATCTTATTCTGGCCTTAGTCTGCCCGAGGCAAGGCTTACCCATGACGAGGCATGTGACCAGTTAAAGGGTCCTCGGTCAGCAGGCCTACATCGAGACGGTCCTTAATCGACTCAGACGGAGACACTACACCAAGACTCTCTTCTCGTGCAAGTCACCCTCCCGGTCTCAGCTTAATCATTTAAGCCCAAAAACTTGGTACCTGGCAGAGGTACATCTTTTCCGATGTTGAACCCATCATGGCCATGATGGATCCACCATCAAGTTTTATTTTCAAAAACATCCCACCCACTTTTGCCACATCATTTTTTTGTAAAAACAAAACATTTTGTTTTTCTAAAGCAAGGCTAAGCATCAAAAATCTTTTGTAAAACGGGTGATCAAGGAAGGTAATCAGATTCAAGGAAGGTAATGCAGGAATTGTTTTAGCAATCAACTCTTATCACCTAATGCATCAAGCAAGTGAGAAAGGTTTAAAAACATCAAGGAGGTGGCAAATGCACCGGGGCTTGCCTTCGTTAGTAGGTGAGTCAGGCTTAGGCCCGCAAATGTCGAAGTAGAGACAAGTCCCTGCCTGAGATTCCAAAGGTGGTGTCTTCTCTTTGGTCACTTCAATCTCTTCTTCGTTTTCTAAACATAACCATATGTATATAAGAATGAATGCCATGTAATGCTCATGAGAGTGCAAAGATAATAGGAATTTGTTATCTAAGGTCTTGAATACAATTTTCCTTCACGGAACTCCGAGAACTTAGGGTTTCCGGAGTCAGTAAAGGAGTTCACGGGGCAGGGGTGGGGGTTTTGGGTTCTAGTTATCAAACAAGGTCCATATCAACCCAAACTCTACCCAAGGCTTCTAAATAATGTATAGAACTCATATAAAAAGTTTGGACATTTTTGGAATTACTATATGTTTTCTAAAAATCCAGAACTAATACTTTAAACTACTTTAAATGCCTTAAAATTCCTTATTTAACCTAAAAATCATGAAACTATTTTTATTAAATACTATGGAAAATAAGAAGTCTAGGAAAATTGGTTTCACAATTTTAAGATTTTTCTACAATTTTCTATAGGTTTTCAAAGTTCTCCTGAAAAAGAAAAACGAAAAGACTGAATAGTATTGGGCTGGTTTCAGCCCCAGCGGCCCAGTCCAGAGGGGAAAAGCGCGCCCGCGCGCTGGCGGCCTTGCAGAAACACCCTCGGGGTTCTGGCTAACTAGAAACGTGTTCTTTTACTATTTCTATGTGTCGCTGACGGTTTGCATATAACCCCTTTGGTTTCTAATTCTTCGCACGGCCAAGTCCTCGACGGCGTTGCGCGCACCCGAGCTCTAGCGAGCACGCAGACTGGCCGGAGGAGGCCAAGACCAGTGTTCAGCTTCGGACTAAACCAAATTCGCTACCTGGAGAACGTTTCCCCTAACTTAATTGCACGAATGGTGATCTATTCTCTTCTGCCCACGAGAACAGCGGAGACTATGGACATTTGATCGTGGTCCTGGCGACCAGAGGACTCCTAGCGCAATTGTGTGGGTTGTCGAGTATCACCAGCATGCAGAGAGGCTAGAACAGGAACAAAGAGGGCATGAGCAGACCTGTGGAGGGCTGTCCATGGTAGTGTGTGGTTCACGGCGGCGGAGAATCGATTTGGGGGAAAACCGGAATTCAAGCTCACTGGTGCACGATTGCTAACGATTCTTCATGGCTAGGTGGGTGATGATGTTGTGAAGCTCGCTGCAGGGTCAATTTATAGATCCCAGGGGCGGTGGCGCTTAATTTGGTCAGACAGCGTGGGCGACCGGAGATAACGAAGATCATCGACTCCGCGAATTCGTGTCCACCGTCGTGGCAACTTCACCGGCGTTGATGAGACAGCGATAGGGAGTCACGGCGACGCGGTGGAAAGGCAGAGCCACGCGGCACAAGGCCGAGAGGCGGCGGTTCACCGGTGAGCCTATCGCTCCAGCCGCAAAGCAGAAGGGGCAGCCATGCTGAGTCACCGGAGTGACCTCCAGCTCACCGGCGGCGAGGATTCTTAACCCCGCGACGTTATCCATCCACCCCGAGTGCGAATCCTGGCGCCGGTGACACGAATCACGGCGGGACTTCATCGGCGGTGAGATCTTTTGGTCTGATCCTAGCCAGGTACTGTACCATGGCGATCGCCATTCAGTCGACTGACAGAACATCTTGGAGCATGGTTTACTCTCAATTTCCAATGACAACTCATCCCAAGCTCTGCAGCAAAATTGTAGAGCTATAAACCAGCAATAATTCGACTATAGGGATTGAACTCATTTGAGCACTAGATCAAGGTTGAATTCACACTCAAAGCTGGCTCTGTTACACTGAATATCTGAATTTCAGAATGGAACCAGCCTGACAGCCAAGCTTTAGGCTTAATTATTTCCCAATTCTTCTTAACAACTATGCTTATGCTCTTAAGCAAAGTTGTTCTTCTATGTTAGGTCTATAATTTTGATGTGGTAGCCTAGGGCAAAAACCCTAGTATTTGAAAGTTACAAGACTCAAAATTTGAGCCCACAAATCTAAAATTCAGACTTAGAGTAAATTCTCAATTGGGGTCCTTTTTGCAAACCATTCCAAAACTTAGGGTTTGGCTTGTAAACCTTTCCAAATGTGAACCATGTGACTTTATATGATTAAACATAGTAGTTTTTTTACACTTTAGTCCAAATGTGCACAATTTTTGCACATAGGCCCCTAGGGTTTGGACTTAGGGTTTTCTAGGGTTCAAATGGGGTTTTTGGATATTCCAGGGGTATAAATGTGATTCAAGTTTATTTTTGGGAATATTTCATGATTATTTCCCTAAAGCTTTGAGGTTTTCTCAATTTGGTTAAGTTTTACCCCATATAATCCCTATTTAGGGTTAAGCTCCCTATCCAGGGTTCTATTTGCAAAATGCTATAACAGTACAACTTGTTTGAAATTTTTACCTAGTAAATGCACTCTAGGTGTGTCAAACATATGCAATGCCAATGTTTATGATGCCATGCTCAAGTTTTAGTTGCAGTAACACCAGTGGTGTTACATCCTTCCCCCCATAAAAGAATCTCGTCCCGAGATTAAAAGTCCTAGGGTAAGTAATGGAAAAGGAAATGTGTCACATTTTTATTTCCTTATTTTTGGTACAAGGCAGGGGGTGGTGTGGGGTTCACTCTTTATTACAACAACTAAACACACCTTACAAAACACACTTTACAAATTATATGAGGCTAAAAAGCCTAGGTAATTCTTATCTAAAAAGTCTTGAGTTTCCCATGTAGCCTCATCTTCAAAGTGTTGGTTCCACTGTATCTTATAGAACTTGAGAGTTTTTCTCCGGGTAACCCTGTCCTTTTGATCCAAGACCCGAATGGGATGTTCGGAATATGTCAAGTCTGGTTCAAGGACAACATCTGTCACTTCAACGGTTCGATCTGGTACCCGAAGACATTTCTTCAATTGTGACACATGGAACACATTATGTACAGCAGACAGGGTTTCGGGTAGTTGAAGTCGATATGCCACTGGCCCATATCTTTCAAGTATAGGGAATGGACCAATGTACCTGGGTGCAAGCTTCCCTTTTATCCTGAAACGCGATACACCCTTCATTGGTGAAACCTTCAGGTAGACATAGTCCCCTTCAAGAAAATACAAGGGCATTCACCGTTTGTCTGCATAACTCTTCTGACGAGCTTGAGCTTTCTTCATATTATGAATTATTTTCTGAACCTTTTCTTCGGTTTCTTTCACCATATCAGGCCTGAAGAAGTACCTTTCACCAGGTTCAGACCAATTTAGCGGAGTACGACATCGTCGTCCATATAAAGCTTCAAAAGGTGCCATCTTGATACTTTCTTGATTGCTATTATTATATGAAAACTCCGCTAAAGGCAAACATTCATCCCATTTTTGCGAGAAGTCCAGAACACATGCTCGCAGCATATCTTCAAGTATTTGATTAATCCTCTCAGTCTGCCCACTTGTTTGTGGATGATAGGCCGAACTGTGGAGCAATTTGGTACCCAGGGACTTATGAAGTTCTTCCCAGAATTTGGATACGAATTGAGGTCCACGATCCGACACTATAGTCTTCGGAACCCCATGCAAACTGAGAATACGAGCAATATACAATTGGGCATAAACAGCAACTGGGTGCACTGTCTTGACGGGTAGAAAATGAGCAATTTTTGTAAGCAGATCAACAATAACCCAGATAGAATCATACCCTTTTGTGGTCCTGGGCAATCCCACAATGAAGTCCATACTTATGTCTTCCCATTTCCATGTCGGTATTGGTAGAGACTGTAATGGACCAGCAACTTTCAAGTGTATGGCTTTGACACGTCTACAGGTGTCACATCTAGCCACATAGCGTGCAATTTCGATCTTCATTTTTCTCCACCAATAATGTTGCTTCAAGTCTTGGTACATCTTAGTGCTTCCGGGATGAATAGAATAGCGACTAAGATGTGCTTCATCAAGTATTTGCTGGCGGACCTCTCCATTCTTCGGCACCACTATGCGGTTATTAAACCATACAATGCCTTGATCATCTTCTTTAAAACATTTGGCTTTTCCAGCCCTTATCTTCTCACGAATGTGTTTCATACCCTCATTATCCCTTTGAGCATCAATTATCCTTTGCAAGATGACTGACTCAAGCTTTAGCTGGCTTAAGGCTCCTTGTTGGATCATTCCCAGGTTTAGCTTCTCCATTTCCTGACATAATGTATTGTTAGAGGTCTTCACCGTAAGACAGTGACAGGAAACCTTACGGCTAAGTGCATCTGCCACTACATTGGCCTTGCCTGGGTGATAATGAATTTCCAGTTCATAATCCTTAATAAGCTCCAGCCATCGCCTTTGTCTCATATTCAATTTTGACTGGGTGAAGATATACTTCAAACTTTTATGATCTGTATAAATGAGACAAATATTACCCAGCAGATAATGATGCCAAATCTTCAGGGCATCAACCACAGCAGCTAGCTCCAGATCATGAGTTGGATAATGTTCCTCATGTCGGCGCAACTGCCTTGAAGCATATGCAATTACTCGGCCTTCTTGCATTAATACACAGCCGAGACCACTGCTTGATGCATCACAATATACATCAAAGGGCTTAGTGATATCCGGTTGAGCCAATACCGGAGCAGTGGTTAATAATGTCTTCAATTGTTCAAAAGCTTCGTTACACTTGGAAGACCAATTAAATTTAATATCATTCTTCAATAAACTTGTGATTGGCTTCACAAGCTTAGAAAAATCTGGTATGAATCTACGGTAATATCCCGCCAGTCCAAGGAAACTTCGGAGTTGATGAACAGTGGTTGGGGGTTTCCACTCCAAAATGTCCTTGACTTTGCTGGGATCTACCGCAATCCCCTTGACAGATAGAACATGTCCCAAAAAATGAATTTCCTCCAGCCAAAACGTGCATTTGCTGAACTTAGCATACAACTGATGTTCCCTTAGGCGCGTTAACACGATCCGAAATGTTGAGCATGCTCCTCTTCATTCTTGGAATATATTAGAATATCGTCAATGAAGACCACCACAAACTTGTCCAACTCGGGCATGAATACCGAGTTCATCAAATACGTGAAGTGGGCAGGAGCATTTGTCAATCCGAAAGACATTACCAGGTATTCAAATAATCCATACCGCGTAGTGAACGCGGTCTTTGGTATATCCTCGGGCCGAATACGGATCTGATGATAGCCCGATCTAAGATCAATCTTGGAAAATACCCTCGCCCCGGTCAGTTGATCAAATAAAATGTCAATCCTCGGAAGAGGGTACTTGTTCTTGATAGTGACCTCATTCAGGGGTCGATAAGCCACACACATCCGTAAAGTTTGATCCTTCTTCTTGATGAATATGGCTGGACAACCCCATGGTGACGAGCTTGGCCGGATGAATCCTTTCTCAAGTAGATCTTGTAATTGAATCTTCAACTCTGCCAACTCATTCGGAGGCATACGGTACGATCTTCGAGAAATGGGAGCCGTACGAGGCTTCAGCTCAATTACAAACTCTACATCCCTTTCAGGTGGCAATCCAGGAAAATCTTCTGGAAAGACATCAGGAAACTCACATACTACCGGAATATCCTTGATTTCCGGTACGATGGCTTCATACACTCTGCCAGCAACTTTGGTTGGAATGGGGATAGGCAAAAGAATTTCTTCTTGATTATGACTCAACCTGATAATTCTTTGATCAGTGTTGAGGGTTGCTTTATGCTTGGCCAACCAATTCATACCCAAAATGACATCTATGTCTTGGCCTTTCAGAACGATCATATTAGTAGGAAAGTCCCGTCCGGCCAATGTTACAGGCACTTGATAGACCACTTCTCTAGTAAAGATTTGTCCCCAGGTGAGTGAATTTTAAACCCCTCTTTTGATTCATGGCATGAAATGTGATGTTGCTCCACAAATTTCTTGCTAATGAATGTATGCGAAGCACCAGAATCAAAGAGAATGACTGCAGGATGATTGGCCACGAGGAACATACCCATCATTACCGGCTCCCCGTCTGGTGTAGTGGCCACTTGTGTATAATAGATGCGTCCCGTCTTCTTGGTGTTTCTGCCCGAAGTATTTCCCTTGACTTGAGACGAATTCCCAGATCCTTGCTGATTATTTGACTGGTTCTACTTTGGATAAGGACAATCCTTGATGAAATGCCCAGATTTGCCACAATTGAAACATCCAGTCGATGAACTGGGCAGAGCAGGGAATCGAGTGCCTGGGGCACCCGGCTGACTTGGGGCAGTGGGGGCATTATTAGGACGAATAATTATTGGCTGCTTAAAAGGGAAGGAGGGTGCACAAGAGCGATTCTGGTTGGAAGGCCGGAGAACAAACCGTTGCTTTTTCACCGAGCCCTGACTAGGCCTATCACCTCCAAATCCCTTGGATTTTCTGACACCTGCATACTTCGCTTCTACTGCCAATGCTGTACTGATAGCTCTTCCATAAGTAAGATATATGCAGGTTGCCATTTTTCTTTGCAGTCGATCATTTAAACCTCTCATAAAACAATTCTTCTTTTTCAGATCAGTGTTCACTTGATCGATTGCATACTGCGACAGATGATTGAACTTATTGAGATACTGATTAACAGTATCCCCTCCTTGCTTTAGCTTCATAAATTCTTCTTGCTTCATGTGAAGAACACCCTCGGGTATATAATGTTCGTGGAAGGCCAGCTTGAATTCTTCCCATGTTACCTGATGATTGACCGGTTGAACGGCCACGAAATTTCCCCACCAGGTGCTGGCAGGGCCACGTAGTTGCTGGGCTGCGAATAAAGGCTTCTGGGTCTCCGAACAACGCAGAAGTCCGAATTTTTGCTCAATAACCCGAATCCATTCGTCGGCTTCGAACGGGTCTTCAGCTTTAACAAACAGGGGTGGACGTGTCTCTGAGAAGTCCAAGTAAGAAGTTTCATGGGGGCCCTATTGATAACCCTGCCCGCCTTGTTGCTGAAACTGTTGACCCGCCATCTCTCTCAGAAAACGGGTATTATTTGCGGTCGCGTTTACTAAGGCGGCAATCGCCTCGGCAAGTGTGGGAGGGACAGGAGGTGGATTTAGGGTAGTCTCCCTCCCACTAGAGGTTCCAGCTGCATCCTGTGATCGGGTCTTGGACGACATCTGTGGCAACAAACATTTGAAAGCAAATATAATATGCCAAAGACAAAACCATCCAATTTACATTACCAAAAGGAGTAATGTTACATACTCGATTTTATACAACAGGATACATTACCCAGTATACAATAACACTACCCATTATACAATAGTACAACCTACAATACACTACTTCTATTACTAGACCACTATTCCTGCTTTTGGTTGCTTCTGGCAGCCTCGTCATCGGGTGTGGGAGACCATTCATCGACCAGCCTCATAGAAGTAGGGGGCTTAAAAAGGTCTAGCTCACCACCAAGTGCTTCTCCCGCAACGTGCGAGGGTCCGGCTTCCGACCCGACAGGATCCGTAGGTGCACTGGGATGTAGTTGTGAATACAGTACATGGACTTCCTCATGTAGGGTATTGCAATACGCCTGCAGATTGTCAATGGCAGCGCTAAGTTCTTCGACTCGAGCTCGAGCCTTTGCTTCCTTAGCCCAAGCCACTGAACGAGATTGTACCGCCCAATCGAGCGCTAAATCCCGATCAGCAAGCTGATCCTGCAGACGGCGGATGTAACCTCTCAATTCGTTTATTCTGTCGCCATCCGTGACCCATATGCTGGTACTGCGTTGCAGTTCCGTTTGAAGCTGATTTACTCGGGCTTTGAGATCCCCAATTGGGTTGTTGCTTCTGCTACTACTATCCTCATCCCGTGGGGCAAGTTGATGACGAGGTACTCCAATTGGACTAGTTGACTTACGCGTGGTCTTCCTCGTGCGCGACGGCATTTCTTTAGGGGGAAAATTTTATTAATATGATTCTTAGCATGATGCATGTATAATTACAGAACCAACCTTAGTTGATTCATACCTTCTATACATTGCACTCCTCCTATCTGGTCTTTCATATAGATTCTTCAGATATGAGGGATAAGAATGGAAGAAATCTTTCTAGGTGAGTTTTTTTTAAAATCCTTTTGAAGATGCCTCATAATATCTGCAAAGAAGGGCTTCGCTCCGATACCAGCTGTGACGGAACCTCCCAAGTCATTAGGCTCACCTACAGTTGTCCTTGTCCAACAGACATCAGACAACCCTGTAGATGTTCCTGAACCACTTGACAAGTTCGGTATCTTTTCTCTTACCATTCCAAGAACGTTTCACCCGTCTTGCAGACATTACAGAACATCGGAGATATAGAAATGCGGAAGCGATTACATAAACTTACATTTATTTAGAAAGTAAGATCAAGTTACTTATTATAGACTAGAGTTATAAAACGAGTGCTGAGTAGTATTATTACAATACCCAGGGAGGCAAAAACTCCTCCCGTTAGTTCTTACATAAAAGTTTCTTATGGAGGACCATGTCCTCCCGCAGCTTCACTCTTGTTTTTCTTCATTTGGAACCACCTTGGTACAAAAGCAACAAAAATTTGCTGCTTCCTCACCTAAAAACAACAAGGGAATAAACCCTGAGTACGGAATTACTCAGCAAGTCTTACCCGACTAAAGAAAAGACTCTCAAGAGTATGCTGGTTATAAGGGAGTCAAGGTAGGGTATCTCAAGATCAAAGACTCTGTTTGCAAAAATGCTTACTAAAAGTGGATCCTTAAAAATCCAGTTTTATTGTCAAGTTAGGTAAACTTACCTATATCTAGAGTTCTTGCTAACCTAGTTCAAGCACTTGACCTACACTAGCCAATTTCTTATCCACTCCTCATCTTCACTGGATTGCAACGTGTAAGTCAGTGACCAAGTCTTCATAACAGCGAAGGTACGGCGATCCGAATCGATTATACTCAGCTGAGGATCTCCAATCACACGACATATGTAGCACTTAACCCTTACATATGTCAACCCGCCACCGGGGTTCTTAAGACCAGATCAGGTTCACGCAAACCGAGAGCACAGATACACCACCGTCAAGCCTCTTGCCACGGAGGGTACACGCTACTCTCGCCACCACTCCATGCCCATTTCGTGTTATCTTATTCTGGCCTTAGTCTGCCCGAGGCAAGGCTTACCCATGACGAGGCATGTGACCAGTTAAAGGGTCCTCGGTCAGCAGGCCTACATCGAGACGGTCCTTAATCGACTTAGACGGAGACACTACACCAAGACTCTCTTCTCGTGCAAGTCACCCACCCAGTCTCAGCTTAATCATTTAAGCCCAAAAACTTGGTACCTGGCAGAGGTACATCTTTTCCGATGTCGAACCCATCATGGCCATGATGGATCCACCATCAAGTTTTATTTTCAAAAACATCCCACCCACTTTTGCCACATCATTTTTTTGTAAAAACAAAACATTTTGTTTTTCTAAAGCAAGGCTAAGCATCAAAAATCTTTTGTAAAACGGGTGATCAAGGAAGGTAATCAGATTCAAGGAAGGTAATGCAGGAATAGTTTTAGCAATCAACTCTTATCACCTAATGCATCAAGCAAGTGAGAAAGGTTTAAAAACATCAAGGAGGTGGCAAATGCACCGAGGCTTGCCTTCGTTAGTAGGTGAGTCAGGCTCAGGCCCGCAAATGTCGAAGTAGAGACAAGTCCCTGCCTGAGATTCCAAAGGTGGTGTCTTCTCTTCGGTCACTTCAATCTCTTCTTCGTTTTCTAAACATAACCATATGTATATAAGAATGAATGCCATGTAATGCTCATGAGAGTGCAAAGATAATAGGAATTTGTTATCTAAGGTCTTGAATACAATTTTCCTTCATGGAACTCCGAGAACTTAGGGTTTTCGGAGTCAGTAAAGGAGTTCACGGGGCAGGGGTGGGGGTTTTGGGTTCTAGTTATCAAACAAGGTCCAAATCAACCCAAACTCTACCCAAGGCTTCTAAATAATGTATAGAACTCATATAAAAAGTTTGGACATTTTTGGAATTACTATATGTTTTCTAAAAATCCAGAACTAATACTTTAAACTACTTTAAATGCCTTAAAATTCCTTATTTAACCTAAAAATCATGAAACTATTTTTATTAAATACTATAGAAAATAAGAAGTCTAGGAAAATTGGTTTCACAATTTTAAGATTTTTCTACAATTTTCTATAGGTTTTCAAAGTTCTCTTGAAAAAGATAAAGGAAAAGACTGAATAGTATTGGGCTGGTTTCAGCCCCAGCGGCCCAGTCCAGAGGGGAAAAGCGCGCGCGTGCGCCCGCACGCTGGCGGCTTTGCAGAAACACCCTCGGGGTTCTGGCTAACTAGAAACGTGTTCTTTTACTATTTCTATGTGTCGCTGACGGTTTGCATATAACCCCTTTGGTTTCTAATTCGTCGCACGACCAAGTCCTCGACGGCGTTGCGCGCACCCGAGCTCCGGCGAGCACGCAGACTGGCCAGAGGAGGCCAAGACCAGTGTTCAGCTTCGGACTAAACCAAATTCGCTACCTGGAGAACGTTTCCCCTAACTTAATTGCACGAATGGTGACCTATTCTCTTCTGCCCACGAGAACAGCGGAGACTACGAACATTTGATCGTGTTCCCGGCGACCAGAGGACTCCTAGCGCAATTGTGTGGGTTGTCGAGTATCACCAGCGTGCAGAGAGGCTAGAACAGGAACAAAGAGGGCATGAGCAGACCTGTGGAGGGCTGTCCACGGTAGTGTGTGGTTCACGGCGGCGGAGAATCGATTTGGGGGAAAACCAGAATTCAAGCTCACTGGTGCACGATTGCTAACGATTCTTCGTGGCTAGGTGGGTGATGATGTTGTGAAGCTCGCTGCGGGGTCAATTTATAGATCCCAGGGGTGGTGGCACTTAATTTGGTCGGACAGCGTGGGCGGCCGGAGATAAGGAAGATCATCGACTCCGCGAATTCGTGTCCACCGTCGTGGCAACTTCACCGGCGTTGATGAGACAGCGATAGGGAGTCACGGCGACGCGGTGGAAAGGTAGAGCCACGCGGCACAAGGCCGAGAAGCGGCGGTTCAGTGGCGAGCCTATCGCTCCAGCCGCAAAGCAGAAGGGGCAGCCACGGTGAATCACCGGAGTGACCTCCAGCTCACAGGCGGCGAGGATTCTTAACCCCGCGACGTTATCCATCCACCCCGAGTGCGAATCCTGGCGCCGGTGACACGAATCACGGCGAGACTTCATCGGCGGTGAGATCTTTTGGTCTGATTCCAGCTAGGTACTGTACCATGGCGATCGCCATTCAGTGGACTAACAGAACATCTTGGAGCATGGTTTACTCTCAATTTCCAATGACAACTCATCCCAAGCTCTGCAGCAAAATTGTAGAGCTATAAACCAGCAATAATTCGACTATAGGGATTGAACTCATTTGAGCACTAGATCAAGGTTGAATTCACACTCAAAGCTGGCTCTGTTACACTGAATATCTAAATTTCAGAATGGAACCAGCCTGACAGCCAAGCTTTAGGCTTAATTATTTCCCAATTCTTCTTAACAACTATGCTTATGCTCTTAAGCAAAGTTGTTCTTCTATGTTAGGTCTATAACTTTGATGTGGTAGCCTAGGGCAAAAACCCTAGTATTTGAATGTTACAAGACTCAAAAGTTGAGCCCACAAATCTGAAATTCAGATTTAGAGTAAATTCTCAATTGGGGTCCTTTTTGCAAATCATTCCAAAACTTAGGGTTTGGCCTGTAAACCTTTCCAAATGTGAACCATGTGACTTTATATGATTAAACATAGTAGTTTTTTACACTTTAGTCCAAATGTGCACAATTTTTGCACATAGGCCCCTAGGGTTTGGACTTAGGGTTTTCTAGGGTTCAAATGGGGTTTTTGGATATTCCAGGGGTATAAATGTGATTCAAGTTTATTTTTGGGAATATATCATGATTATTTCCCTAAAGCTTTGAGGTTTTCTCAATTTTGTTAAGTTTTACCCCCTATAATCCCTATTTAGGGTTAAGCTCCCTATCCAGGGTTCTATTTGCAAAATGCTATAACAATACAACTTGTTTGAAATTTTTACCTAGTAAATGCACTCTAGGTGTGTCGAACATATGCAATGCCAATGTTTATGATGCCATGCTCAAGTTTTAGTTGTAGTAACACCAGTGGTGTTACAATAACTTCGTTTTTCTTGTCCTCGAGGTCTTGTTGCATCCTCAAGGCTTTGCTTAGCAGTAAGCTCTAACAAAATAACCTTCATCAAAAAACATCTTCATATGAAAACAATAAAAAGTAAAGGTAAAAATTTTACCTTAAAGTTAGAATAAAACAGGCTATCGGCAATATGCTGTCGCCGGTATCTGCTGAGATCAGCTTCGAGCTTAGGGAAACCAATACTTTTTGACAAAGTGCTGACAACCTTTGCCCCAACTCGGTCCCGAAGGCATCCTAAACTCTCTTCGGAAACGCCGCCAAAGAGCAGTGCCCCTGGCTGATACCCACACGATATGGCATAGTCTTTCAGCTCTTCCTTTTTAGCCTTTGACAATTCTTGCCCAATTATGTTTTGAAAGTTGAAATTTTCTTCTTCCGAAGTATCTTCGGCAGGCTCCTTTTCTTTTCCAGGCATCTTTTCCCCTTTTTCAGGCACTGCGGCCGGGGTTTCCTCAACAGCTGCAACAGTTTCTTCTTCAGCCATATTTAAAATCATTTCATCAATATCATTGAGTGTGTTTTCCAAATCTGTGGCTTCGGCTGCAGAAGCTTCGGAAGTAGAAGCTTCGGCAGGACCAGCTTCGGCTGCTGCTGTTTTTGGCGCTGAGGCCGGTGGCGGTGTTTCTTCAATAGCCTCAATGACAGTAATAATTCTTCACTTTTTTGGCTCAGCAGGCTTCTCCGCAACCGAAGGCTCCTTCTTCTGTAAAAGCTTCATTAGTTCTGATCCCAGCAGACTTAGCTTATTAGGTAGAGATTCAGTCATTACCTATAAAATTTCTTCTACGTCAGGGGCAGAAGGTGTTGATGGAACTTCTTCTTCTAAATCAACTTTCGGCTTCGAAGCTGGACCTTTTCTTTTCTTCGACACAGCCACCTTTGGCTCAGGACTAGATTTTTTCTTTTTTGCCAAATTTTCATCCTCTTTTACCATCCTGGCAGCTTGTCTTTGTATAATACTGACAGTCCTTTTTCGTTTTGGCCCTTCGGCACCTTTGCTTAACCTTTCGTAGTCTGGGTATTCAAATTTCAAAGCGTCCATTACTCGGTTAAACCTTAGTTTCGGCCGAGTGCCGAAGGCTGCTGTCATCAGTTGATCTTCTTTCTTCATATAATTGCCCAAGATTTCATTGCACATAACTTCAATTGTATCCAACCATTCCTGGCAGGGTTCTTTGAAGTGTTTCTTGAACTTAAAATGATAGGGCAATCGAACGAGTTCATTCTTTTTCTTCTCTCCTTTAAGCTTCAGCATCCCCCATTCCTTTAATGTTGGGAATAACCTATTGGCTAAGTACTCCTGAACTAAATCCCTAGTACCAATATGCTCAGACACAACCCTAAATTCGCCCATAGCATCTGGGCATGATGTTCCCGGCGTCATGTTGCACTGAGGCCTAGTCAACCCAAAGGTTAGCTCCAACGGGCTCTGAACTAGCTTCTCCTTTTTCTCATCAATCTTAACATATAACCATTCAGTTTTCCAACTAGTCGGCCATTTGGTGCGGTAGCTAACCATCGATGTCTTCATGTCTTTGCGATAAGCAAAATTATAGCAGCCGAAGTTCTCGTGCAGTCCATCTTCTCTAGCTTTCGTCTGATAGTAAAGTTCGTGTACCCGGCAAAAGGCTTCGGCAACCGGCTCCGCTCCTTAGCTTCGGAGAGCCCAGATAAAGACGTTGAGCCTAACGATAGCGTTAGGAGTCAGCTGATGAAGATAAACTTCGAAATTTTCCAAAACATCTGCAATCATCCCATGCAAAGGAAATCTTAATCCTGCTTTAAAGAAGCTTCTAAAAACTACCACCTCATCGCTTTCTGGCTTCGGAGTGGTCTCTTCTCCGCCAAAGCGAATTAGCTTTTTCTCGGCTTCCTCGAAGTAGCCTAGTTTTGTCATTATCGACATATCAGCTTCGGAGACAGTCGACTTCCCAAAATCCAAGTGGCTGGGCTTAGATGGCGTGGCGGAATAATCTATATCTTCCTCGTCAGCCTCACCTTCTTCAATATCAGCCTGCTCGGCTTCAGCAGCAGGTGCACTTCCGTCAGCAGTACCCTCTGGCACAACTAGTCCCGACTGCCTCATTACTTCGGAGATTGGGGCAGTTTTAGCATCTTCGACTTCTTCTTCGTCGCGTGTAACCCTAGCTGTTGAGCGGACCCTGACCATTTGATGCTGAATTTCTTATGTCTTGACAAAGTTTGAAATTTTTTTATTTCTACCGAAGCTACCTCTTGTGACGAAGCCTTGATTTGGAGTACGGTGAATAAGCTTCGGCTGTGATCAAATTTTTCGGCAGCACAACAGTGCAATGGTAGTAAATGCTGTGGTAACTTCACACCTACTCGTCTGTATATATAGTGCTGCAGGGGGGGAAGGTAAATCGACAAGACGATCGCATCCGCTGAACAGCCGCCCGCACCCACTGAACGGTGGACCATACTATGCGAGGAGACGAATCACCAGATCGAGTGTACCCGTCTTATGGAGGGATCGCCTTACACTCGGAATATTTAAATCGTTTCTCGGCAACGAGCTCAGGCAAGGTGTTTTTCGGACCTTCGGCATTCCGAAGCATAAAAGTTTTTTCACGGGTCGAGCTCATTACGAAAAACGATTTGGCACCGTGAAGGGGCTACTGTTGGGGGTCTGCTTCGTCGTCGAAGGTCCTATAAAATGAAGCACCTTCGGAAGGTCAGAACAAGAACAATGCCGAAGCTACCAGTCAGGGAGCTTCGTAGTACATTTCAAAATGCACCGACTTAAAGATGAGATGACCAATCGGCCCATGATAAACTGTGTAATAATTATAATCATTTGTAGAGGACATGAATGTAAATTCACACAGGCTGCGCCCGTTGCCTATAAATAGGTGAACAGTACCCCTGTACTGTACACGCTTTCGCATCGGATCTGTATCTTCGTATTCAATCGAGCTCAAGGTACAAATATAATTTAATTTAACTTTTATGTATTCATGATTATTTATCAATAAATATTCATTTTTTGGTACTATGTAATTATTTATGTTGTCTTATGTTTCATAACCTTCATCCTCTGATTACACATGTCATATTTATGAAGGTATGTCCTTCATAACCTTCGTCCGAAGATCAATATATCCTAAGGGAAATAATGCTTCGAAGGACGAAGGACATTAACGTTTAACATTTTTCTTGTGTGTTGCCTTGTTCTTAATTCATAGCATTTGAGAACAAGTCCCCAACAGTTTCATATTTTAGAGTCTTTGGTAGCAAATGTTTTATGCTTGTTAAAAGAGGTAGAAAATCTAAATTTACTCCTAAGGCTGTTGAAGGCTTTTTACTTGGTTATGACTCAAACACAAGGGCATATAGAGTCTTTAACAAGTCCACTGGATTAGTTGAAGTTTCTTGTGACATTGTGTTTGATGAGACTAATGGCTCCCAAGTAGAGCAAGTTGATCTTGATGAGCTAGATGATGAAGAGGCTCCATGCGTCGCGCTAAGGAACATGTCCATTGGGGATGTGTGTCCTAAGGAATTCGAAGAGCCTCCACAAGCACAAGATCAACCATCATCTTCCATACAAGCATCTCCACCAACTCAAGATGAGGAACAGGCTCAAGATGATGAAGAAGAAAATCAAGAAGATGAGTCACCTTAAGAGGAGAGCAATGATCAAGGGGGAGATGACAATGATCAAGACAAAGAAGATGAACAGTGTCAAAGACTGCCACACCCAAGAGTCCATCAGGCGATTCAGAGAGATCACCACGTGAACACCATCCTCGGCGATATTCATAAGGGGGTAACCACTCGATCTCGAGTCGCTCATTTTTGTGAACATTACTCTTTTGTTTCCTCTATTGAGCCACACAGGGTAGATGATGCACTTAAAGATTCGGATTGGGTGCTCGCGATGTAAGAGGAGCTCAACAACTTCACAAGGAATGAGGTATGACATTTGGTTCCACGTCCTAATCAAAATGTTGTAGGAACCAAGTGGGTGTTTCGCAACAAGCAAGATGAGCATGGTGTGGTGACAAGGAACAAAGCACGACTTGTGGCCAAGGGATATTCACAAGTCGAAGGTTTGGATTTCGGTGAAACCTATGCACCCATAGCTAGGCTTGAGTCAATTCGTATATTACTTGCCTATGCTACTTACCATGGCTTTAAGCTATATCAAATGGACGTGAAGAGTGCCTTCCTCAATGGACCAATCAAGGAAGAGGTCTATGTTGAGCAACCTCCCGGCTTTGAAGATAGTGAGTACCCTAACCATGTTTACAAACTCCCAAAGGCACTTTATGGGCTCAAGCAAGCCCCAAGAGTATGGTATGAATGCCTAAGAGATTTTTTTTATCACTAATGACTTCAAAGTCGACAAGGTCGATCCTACTCTCTTTACTAAAACTATTGCAAAAGATTTGTTTGTATGCCAAATTTATGTCGATGATATTATATTTGGGTCTACTAACAAATCTACATGTGAAGAGTTTAGTAGGATCATGGTTCAAAAATTCGAGATGTCTATGATGGGGGAGTTGAAGTATTTTCTAGGATTTCAAGTCAAGCAACTCCAAGAAGGCACCTTCATCAGCCAAGCAAAATATATTCAAGATATACTCACCAAGTTTGGAATGAAGGATGCCAAGCCCATCAAGACACCCATGGGAACCAATAGGCATCTCGACCTCGACACGGGAGGTAAATCCATAGATCAAAAGGTATACTGGTCGATGATAGGATCTTTACTCTATTTATGTGCATCTCGACCGGATATTATGCTTTCCGTATGCATATGTGCAAGGTTCCAAGCCGATCCTAAGGAAGTTCACCTTAGGGCCGTGAAGAGAATCTTGAGATATTTAGTTTATACTCCTATGTTTGGTCTTTGGTACCCAAGGGATCCTCTTTTGATTTACTAGGATATTCAGATGCTGATTGGGCAAGGTGTAAAATTGATAGGAAGAGCACATCAGAGACTTATCAGTTTCTGGAGAGATCCCTAGTGTCTTGGGCTTCAAAGAAACAAAACTCAGTAGCTCTTTCTACCGCCGAAGCTGAGTATATTGCCGCAGGCCATTGTTGCGCGCAATTGCTTTGGATGAGGCAAACCCTCAGGGACTATGGCTACAAATTTAGCAAAGTCCCTCTCCTATGTGATAATGAGAGTGCAATCCGCATGGCAGATAATTCCGTTGAACACAACCGCACTAAGCACATAGCCATTCGGTATCACTTTTTGAGAGATCACCAACAAAGGGGGGATATCGAGATAGCCTATATTAACACCAAAGAACAATTAGCCAATATCTTTACCAAGCCACTAGATGAGAAAACCTTTACCAAACTTAGGAATGAGCTAAACATTCTTGATTCTCGGAACTTTGATTGATACTTTACACACATAGCTCATTTATATACCTTTGATCATATCTCTTTTATGTCTATGACTAATGTGTTTTCAAGTGTATTCTTATGCTTAGTCATAGAATTGACAGGGAAATGGAGTATTCGGCAAAGACGACGCTTCCACTCAACTCCATCGGTATTATCTACTCTTTGTCGGTATTCCGGCATCTCTCCTTTGGTATAATCTTTCACTCATATATTGTTTGCTAAAGTGGGAGAAAATGTTATAAGGGCTCATATTTCACTCGAAGTATCCGTTTTTGGCGATTCATGCCAAAGGGGGAGAAAGTATTAGCCCAAAGCAAAAGGACCGCACCACCACCAACGAATTTTAAAAATGAAGTTTTCAAATTGGTATCTTAATGTGTTTTCAAAAGGGGGAGAAAGTTCTAGTATCTTCAAAAATTTGTAAAACCCTCTTGAACACTAAGAGGAGAATTTCATTGAGGGGGAGTATTGTTTAAGTCAAAGGAAAAGCATTTGAAACAGGGGAGAAAATTTCAAATTTTGAAAATGCTTCTTTCAATCTTATTCATATACCTTTGACTATTTGCAAAAATGATTTTGAAAATAATTTTCCAAAAGAATTTGCAAAAACAAAACAAGTGGTGCAAATGTGGTCTAAAATGTTAAAAGAAAGAAAGCAATCCATGCATATCTATTTAATTATATTGGTTTCACTCCAAGCAACCTTTGCACTTAACTTATGCAAACTAGTTCAATTTTGCACTTTTATATTTGCCCTAGTTTGTGTTGGCATCAATCACCAAAAAGGGGGAGATTGAAAGGGAAATAGGGTCAAACCTTTTCCTAAATGATTTTGGTGGTTGAATTGCCCAACACAAATAATTGGACTAACTAGTTTGCTCTAGAATATATGTTCCACATGTGCCAAAGGTTCACAACAAACCAATACAAAGTTAAAAGAGAGGGAAAGGGTTCAAATTAAAGGAGCAAAAACAACCGAAGGCTACCCTGGTTTGGCGCACCGGACTGTCCGGTGTGCCACCGGACATTGTCCGGAGCACCAAGGAGATCAACTCCGAACTTGCCACCTTCAGGTGTCTGGAAATCGCTCCCCGCTATAATTCACCGGACTGTCCGGTGTAGCACCGGACTGTCCAGTGTGCTAGCGGGAGCAATGGCTACAGCGCCAACGGTCGACTGCAAAATGAACAGTGAACAATGAACAGTGCGGACTACGCGCGCAGAGTCAGAGCAGGCGTTAGAAGGCGCACCAGACAGTGAACAGTGACTGTCCGGTGGCCCAGCTGTCAGAAGCTCCAACGGTCGAACCCTAACGGTTGGGTGACGTGGCTGGCACACCGGACTGTCCGGTGCGCCCGTCGACAGCAGAGTTCCCCAACGGCCATTTTGGTGGGTGGGGCTATAAATACCCCCAACCACCACACACTCAAGGCATCCAAGTTTTCAGCCATTGCATTCAATACAAGAGCTCTAGACTTCACTCCAAGACACAAACAAGAGATCAAATCCTCTCTCAAGTCCAAAGGTCACTCTAAACATTTAGTGACTAGTGAGAGAGAGATATTTATGTTCATTTGAGTTCTTGTCACTTGGATCACTTTTCTTCTTCCCCATTCTTGTTCTCAACACCTTTGTAATCAAAGCAAGAGACACCAAGTTGTGGTGGTCCTTGTGGGGACTAAGTGTCCCAATTGATTAAGGAGAAAAGCTCACTCGGTCTAGGTGACCGTTTGAGAGAGGGAATGGGTTGAAAGAGACCCGGTCTTTGTGACCACCTCAACAGGGAGTAGGTTTGCAAGAATGGAACCTCGGTAAAACAAATCACCGTGTCACTCTCTTCATTTGCTTGTGATTTGTTTTCGCCCTCTCTTTCAGACTTGATTTTATTTCTAACGCTAACCACGGCTTGTAGTGTGTGCTTAAGTTTATAATTTTCAGATTCCGCCTATTCACCCCCCTCTAGGCGACTTTCACAATGCTCTACCAATGTGTAGGAGTAAATGTGGGCAGCAAGACAATGAATATGGTGGGGTGGAGGGGGTATAAATAGCCCTCACCCACCAACTAGCCGTTACCAAAAATCTGCTGCACATGGGCGCACTAGATAGTCTGGTGCACCAACGGTCGACTCCAACGGCTAGTTCTGACAGCAAGCCGTTGGGCGGATGGCACACCGGACAGTGAACAGTCACTGTCCAGTGCGCACCGAATAGTGAACAGTCACTGTCCGGTGCGCACCGCGAACAGTCCGGTGCGCTGTCCGGTGTGCCACTATAATTCAGCTTGCGAACACTGCGCTCTCGGGTTTCTGCGCGGGGAAAACCCTTCCCCAGGCCAACCTGGCCCCACCTGACAGAGGGCGCACCAGACAGTCCGGTGCACACTGGATAGAAACCCTAATTTCTATTTTCTGCTGTTTTTTAAATTAATTTTCGTTCTAACTCGTGAGTATGTTCTAGAGTGACACCCTGCACTATATGTGAGTGTGAATATGCACCAACACTACACTAGAACTCTCTTGGTCAAACTACTCATCGACAACCCCTCTTTATATTACGGCTAAAATAAAATAAAAGACCTAACTATATCACGAGTGTCCGCAACTCCTTGACACTCGGAATACGAAGACCTTCACTTTTTGTTTCGTCGCTTTAGCCGTCGTTTCAAGTTCTTATCTCCGGGATTGTTTTTACCGTTGTAGTACATCTACCTGTAATGCGACCTAACTTACCATTTGTCTCTGCAAAACACACGTTAGTCACATATAACATTACGTTGTCATTAATTACTAAAACCAACCAGAGGCCTAGATGCTTTCAATCTCCCCCTTTTTGGTGATTGATGACAACCCTACATGATTTGTGAGAGTAGTTTGTTTTGAAATTTCTATCAATAGAGAAGATGGTTAGTTGTACTCAATAATCTTTGGCAGAAAGAGTGTGTAACATAATAATAAGAATGAGCGCATACACATCGTAAGTTTCTTATTCATATAAAAGTGAAATCAAATTGATGAACAAGAACTAGAAGACTGGTGATAACATATAAGGTGAAAACACAATACACACACAGTAAACATAAGCATCGAGAGTATATAATAGAGTTTGTGAGCCAAAATTATCATACAAAAGTGGAGCTAGTACAGAGAGTATCAAGCATATATATTACATCAAAATGACTCTATTAACTCCCTAACTCCCCCTAGCTCTCACAACTCTCATATCTCTCCCCCTTTGGCGTCAAACACCAAAAGGGAACCCGAACCTACAGACCAGAAGAGGAAGGAGGTGGCAGGGGCGCATCCGGTCGCGGTCGTGGCAGAAGAGCAAACGCCAGCTGAGGGTTAGAGTCAGTGTCGGATCTAGGATCTGTCGTAGAAGCTAGAGCTGGTACTGACTCGGACGGAGGCTGCGCTGCAGGAGCTGCCGGAGCTGAAGAGGTCACAAACACCGCCACAGCAGCAGTGGTAACAACAGGAGCTGGTGGCACTGGCGGTTGAGTGCTGATGGAGCTGATGACCGGTGACGAGAAAACCAGGGTGACCGACCGGAGCAGAGAGGTAGAGGGACCAACTGAAGGAAGATGGGGTCCTGCCTAAATGGCTGGCACAACAGCCGCCTGAAGAGCTGGAGGGGGTGCAGACTGAACCGGAGGGATCTAAACACCAGTATGGTGGAGAATGTGAGTCATGAATGTCCGATGCTCAGCCCTGTCTACTAGAAACTGCTGCTGCAGAGTGTCCTGCCTGTCCTAAATAGTCTGAAACAGTGAAAGCATCCTCTCGGACATCTGCTGCTGGACCGCTACCTAATGAGCCTGCTCAGCTGCCAGTCGAGCCTGCTCGGACGCCATAAAAGCCTGCTGTTGCATAATAGTCTGAAGGATGGCAGCCAGAGCAGGGTCAACCGCAGGAGGGGCAGTAGGAACAACACTGGAACTCCCGGCCTCATGATCATGTGAGCGGGGAGGCGGAGGCGGAATCCCAAAATCATCATCATCATCATCATCATCATCATCATCATCATCATCATCATCATCATCATCATCATCATCATCATCATCGGGAACTGCTGTGCCCTAAGTCTCGAACTGATGAAAGGTCGTATCCTCTGCCTGAGTGTCTGTCACTGGATCAGGTGCCGACACTAGGTCCTCAGGGGCTAGACGGTAGGAGCCAAAGAGGAGGCGAGAGGCCTCAAGAGTTCCCTGGAACTGTGGTGGCCAAATCAGCTGTGCGAAGATGTGGCAGAGATAGTGAGCATATGGCAGCTGTCGCCGGGCATGAAGTCCATCCAATACTGTGTCCTCTATCTCACATATAAGGAAGTCAACAACATCAAACTCTGAGTGAGAAATCAGAGCACCGAGGAGCCAGAGCTGGATATGAGTAGCGGCTTCCCTGTAACTGAAACGGAAATGTGCCCTTGGGCTATTTCTAGTATAGTTTTGGTGATTAAGTGCCCAACACATATTGAGTGAGTAATTATGTGCCAAATGATGGATGAAGTGCAAATCAACAAGAAGGTATGATTGTAGACTTAGTACATTGGTTTTTGTGTACTAATATATTTGTCTAAGTGCTAGAATCAAAGAAAAGAGAAAAAGGAAAAGACTTGGCTGGAGCAGCCAAAACTCAGCGCAGTCTGGCATACCAGACTGTCCAGTGCGCCAGGCTAGCTTCTGGCGAACTGGCCACTCTCGGGAATTCGTCGGCAGCATACGGCTATAATTCACCGGACTGTCCGGTGAGCCAACGGCCGCCAGCGCGACGGTCGGCCGCCAAATCCGCGGGCGACGCGTGGCCCGCTCCAATGGTCGACAGGAGGCACCGGACAGCGTCCGGTGCGCCAACGGCTACAATTCTGCAACGGTCGGCTGTGCCATTTCAGGAAGGCGATCTGCACCAGACCATGAACAGTGCCTGTCCGATGGTGCACCAGACTGTCCGGTGTGCCACCCGACAGAAGGCAAGAATTGCCTTCCCAGATTGTCTCCAACGGCTCCTAGTTGCCTTGGGTCTATAAAAGGGGCCCCTAGGTGCATGGAGGAGTTCACCCAAGCATTCTTTGATCATCTCTAAGCACCAAGACTCCATTCTCGTGCATTTGATTCTTTGTGATAGTGACTTGAGCTTTATTTGAGTAGAGAACTCCTCGCATAGTGTTGTGAGCTCAAGTTGTGGCTTGTGTGCGTGATTGTGCTCGTGCTTTGAGTCTTGTGTGTGTTGCTCTCCCCTTCCGTGCTTCTTTGTGATCATCAATTGTAAGGGCGAGAGGCTCCAAGTTGTGGAGATTCCTTGCGAATGGGAGATAGTAAAAGAAAGGAAAACACCATGGTATTCAAGTTGATCATTGGATCACTTGAAAGGGGTTGAGTGTGACCCTCATCCATTAGGACGCCACAACGTGGAATAGGCAAGTGCTATACTTGGCCGAACCACGGGATAAATCACTGGGTCTCTTGTGTTTGTTTTCTTCGTGATCATTGTGTTTTACAAGAGCTTGGTCCTCAGCCACTTGATTCTATTGAGCTAACACTTAACCAAGTTTTGTGGCTACAAGTATTTGGTTTTTACAGGATCACCTATTCACCCCCCCTCTAGGTGCTCTCAATTGGTATCAGAGTCGTTCTCTTCACGAAAGGGGCTAATCGCCCGAAGAGATGGATCCTAAGGGAAAGGGAATGATGGTCAACGTTAAGGAGAAGGAGTCCATCTTCAACGAGCCACGGGACAACAAGCCCACTGACTCTGGCTCGAGTCATAAGCAGAAGGACGGGAAGAAGAAGAGGCGCATCAAGAAGATTGTCTACTACGACAGCGACGAGTCTTCTTCTTCCCCAAGAGACGACGAATACGACGAGAAAAAGAAACCGGTTAATTCGAATTTTTCTTTTGATTATTCTCGTATTCCGTTTAATTCCAATGCTCATTTACTTTCAATTCCACTTGGGAAACCTCCGCACTTTGATGGAGAAGACTACTCATTTTGGAGTCACAAAATGCGTAGTCACCTATTCTCTCTCCATCCAAGTATTTAGGAGATTGTTGAAAATAGAATGCTTTTTGATAGTACTGACAACCCCATTTTTATTAATGAGCAAATCCATAAAAATGCACAAGCTACCACTGTTTTGCTAGCATCCTTGTGCAGGGACGAGTACAATAAGGTGAGCGGCTTGGACAACGCCAAGCAAATCTGGGAGACCCTCAAGATTTCTCATGAGGGGAACGATGCCACCATGATCACCAAGATGGAGTTGGTGGAAAGCGAACTTGGGAGGTTCGCAATGATCAGGGGAGAGGAGCTAACACAAACGTACAACAGGCTCAAGACCCTAGTCAACAAGATCAGGAGCTATGGAAGCACAAGATGGACGGACCACGACGTCGTCCGACTTATGCTCAGGACCTTCACTGTTCTTGATCCTCATCTTGTGAACTCAATTCGTGAGAATCCTAGGTACACAAAGATGATGCCCGAGGAAATACTCGGAAAGTTTGTAAGCGGGCGTATGATGATCAAGGAAGCAAGATACGTTGCTGAGGCATTGAATGGCCCAATGCCCATCTACGAGCCTCAAACTGTTGCTCTCAAAGCAACAAGCAGCAGGGAGGTGCTACCTAGCAAGGTGGCGCAAGTTGAGGTGACCGGGCTAAACGAGGATGAAATGGCCCTCATTATCAAGCGCTTCAAGACAGCGCTAAAAGGACGCAAGGAGCATCCCAACAAGAGCAAGACAAAGGGAAAGCGCTCCTGCTTCAAATGTGGTAAGACTGGTCATTTCATAGCAAATTGTCCCGATAACTCTAGTGACTAGGAACAAGGAAAGGGCGGGAAGAAAGAGAAGAAAAAGAACTATAGGAAGGCAAAGGGCGAGGCACACATCAGAAAGGAATGGGACTCGGACTGCTCGTCTTCTAATTCCGACGACGAAGGACTCGCCGCCTCGGCCTTCAACAAGTCGTCTCTCTTCCCCAACGAGCTCCATACTTGCCTAATGGCAAAGGAGAAAAAGGTAAGCGTTCGAGAAACTCCTAAATATACTACGTCTAGTGATGAAGATTCTAGTGATGATGAAGTAGACTATTCTAGCTTATTTAAAGGTTTAGATAGAGCCAAGGTAGAAAAAATCAATGAATTGATTGATGCTTTAAATGAAAAGAATAGACTCTTAGAAAAGCAAGAGGATATATTGTATGAAGAACATGATAAGTTTATTAGTGTACAAAAATCTCTTGCTTTAGAAACTAAAATGAATGAGATTTTATCTTCTGAAATTTCTGCTTGCCATGAGTCTATTTCTAGTTTGAAGAGTGTTAATGATGAGTTAAATGCTAAGTTAGAAGTAGCTAATAAGTCTAGTTCATGTGTGGAACATGTCGTAATTTGTAATAGGTGCAAGGATTCTGATGTTAATGCTTGTAATGAACATATGGCATCCATTACTAAATTAAATGATGAAGTTGCAAGTCTTAATGCTCAACTTAAGACTTGCAAGGTGGATTTTGATAAACTAAAATTTGCAAGTGATGCCTACACTGTTGGTAGACACCCCTCTATTAAGGATGGGCTTGGCTTTCGAAAGGAAGCCAAGAACTTAACAAGTCAAAGGGCTCCCATTTCCGCCAAGGAGAAAGGGAAGGCCCCTATGACTAATAGTGCTCAAAGGAATCATGCTTTCATCTATAGTGATAGAAAAGTTTCTAGAAATGCTCATAGGAGTTATGCTTATGATTCTCATGCTATGTTTGCTTCAAGTTCTTCTTTTGTGCATGGTAGAAAGATGCCTAGGAAAAATGTTGCTCATGTGCCTAGGAAAGTATGTAATGAACCTTCTACAATTTACCATGCTTGCAATACTTCTTTTGCAATTTGTTGTAAGAATAAGAAAGTGATTGCTAGGAAGTTGGGGGCCAAGTGCAAGGGAGACAAGACTTGCATTTGGGTCCCAAAAACTATTATAACTAACCTTGTAGGACCCAACAAGAGTTGGGTACCTAAAACCCAAGCCTAATTTGCCTTGCAGGTTTATGCATCCGGTGGCTCAAGCTGGATTATCGACAGTGGATGCACAAACCACATGACAGGGGAGAAGAAGATGTTCACCTCCTATGTCAAGAATAAGGATTCCCAAGATATAATCATATTTGGAGATGGGAATCAAGGCAAGGTCAAAGGCTTAGGCAAGATAGCCATCACAAATGAGCACTCTATCTCTAATGTATTTCTAGTAGGGTCGCTAGGCTATAATCTGCTGTTTGTTAGTCAATTGTGCCACATGGGCTACAATTGTTTATTTACAAATGTTGATATGTCTGCCTTTAGAAGGAGTGATGGTTCATTAGCATTTAAGGGTGTATTAGATGGCAAACTCTACTTAGTTGATTTTTCAAAAGAGGAGGCCGATCTAGATACATGCTTAATAGCTAAGACTAGCATGGGCTGGCTGTGGCATCGCCGTCTAGCACATGTTGGGATGAAGAACCTCCATAAACTTCTAAAGGGAGAACATGTGTTAGGACTGACAAATGTGTATTTTGAAAAAGATAGACCTTGTGCAGCTTGTCAGGAAGGCAAATAGGTGGGAAGCGCTCATCACAGTAAGAATGTGATGACCACATCAAGACCTTTGGAGCTACTTCACATGGACCTCTTCGGACCCATCGCCTACCTCAGCATAGGGGGAAGTAAGTATGGTCTTGTTATTGTTGATGACTTTTCCAACTTCACTTGGGTATTCTTTTTGCAGGATAAATCAGAAACCCAAGGGACCCTCAAGCGCTTTCTAAGGCGAGCTCAAAACGAATTTGAACTCAAAGTGAAAAAGATAGAAGCGACAACGGGTCCGAGTTCAAGAACCTTCAAGTGGAGGAGTTCCTTGAGGAGGAAGGAATCAAGCACGAGTTCTCCGCTCCCTACACACCACAGCAAAACGGTGTGGTAGAGAGGAAGAACATGACACTTATAGACATGGCGAGGACGATGCTTGGAGAATTCAAGACACCCGAGTGGTTTTGGTCGGAAGCTGTGAACATAGCTTGCCATGCCATAAACCGGGTCTACCTTCATCGCCTCCTCAAGAAGACATCGTACGAACTTCTAACCGGTAACAAACCCAACGTTTCATATTTTCGTGTATTTGGGAGTAAATGTTACATTCTAGTGAAGAAAGGTACGAATTCCAAATTTGCTCCCAAAGCTATAGAAGGGTTTTTGCTAGGTTATGACTCAAATACAAAGGCGTATAGAGTCTTCAACAAATCATCGGGTTTGGTTGAAGTCTCTAGCAACGTTGTATTTGATGAAACTAATGGTTCTCCAAGAGAGCAAGTTGATCTTGATGATGTAGATGAAGATGATGTTCCAACGGACGCAATTCGCACCATGGCGATTGGAGATGTGCGACCACAAGAACACCAAGAGCAAGATCAACATTCTTCCTCAACGATGGTGCATCCCCCGACTCAAGATGAAGAACAGGTTCCTCAAGAGGAGGCATGTGATCAAGGGGGAGCACAAGAAGAACAAGTTGTGGAGGAAGAAGCACCACGGGCCCCTCCAACTCAAGTTCGAGCGACGATTCATAGGAATCATCCCGTCGACCAGATTTTGGGTGATATAAGCAAGGGAGTAACTACTCGCTCACGTCTAGCTAATTTTTGTGAGCATTACTCGTTTGTCTCTTCTATTGAGCCTTTGAGGGTAGAAGAGGCCTTGCTAGATCTGGACTGGGTGTTGGCCATGCAGGAAGAGCTCAACAACTTCAAGCGAAATGAAGTTTGTACACTGGTGCCACGTTCTAAACAAAATGTTGTGGGAACCAAGTGGGTGTTCCGCAACAAGCAAGACGAGCACGGGGTGGTGACACGAAACAAGGCTCAACTTGTGGCAAAAGGTTATGCCCAAGTCGCAGTTTTGGATTTCAAGGAGACTTTTGCTCCTGTGGCTAGGCTAGAGTCTATTCGAATTCTATTAGCCTATGCCGCTCACCACTCTTTCAGGTTGTTCCAAATGGATGTGAAGAGCGCTTTCCTCAACGGGACAATCAAGGAGGAGGTGTACGTGGAGCAACCCCCTGGCTTTGAGGATGAACGGTACCCCGACCACGTGTGTAAGCTCTCTAAGGCGCTCTATGGACTTAAGCAAGCCCCAAGAGCATGGTATGAATGCCTTAGAGATTTTCTAATTGCTAATCCTTTCAAGGTTGGGAAAGCTGATCCAACTCATTTCACTAAGACTTGTGATGGTGACCTATTTGTGTGCCAAATTTATGTCGATGACATAATATTTGGTTCTACTAACCAAAAGTCTTGTGAAGAGTTTAGCAGGGTGATGACTCAGAAATTTGAGATGTCGATGATGGGCGAGTTGAACTACTTCCTTGGGTTCCAAGTGAAGCAACTCAAGGATGGCACCTTCATCTCCCAAACGAAGTACACGCAAGACTTGCTCAAGCGGTTCGGGATGAAGGACGCCTAGCCTGCAAAGACTCCAATGGGAACCGACAGACATGTCGACCTCAACAAAGGAGGTAAGTCCATTGATCAAAAGGCATACCGGTCTATGATAGGTTCCTTGCTTTACTTATGTGCTAGTAGACCGGATATTATGCTTAGCGTTTGCATGTGTGCTAGATATCAATCCGACCCAAGGGAATGTCACCTTGTGGCCGTTAAGCAAATTCTTAGATATTTAGTTGCTACGCCTTGCTTTAGGATCTGGTATCCAAAGGGGTCTACCTTTGACTTGATTGGATATTCAAACTCTGATTATGCCGGGTGCAAGGTTGATAGGAAGAGTACATCAGGGACGTGCCAATTCCTAGGAAGGTCCCTGGTGTCTTGGAGTTCAAAGAAACAAACTTCTGTTGCCCTATCCACCGCTGAGGCTAAGTATGTTGCTGTAAGACAGTGTTGCACGCAACTACTTTGGATGAGGCAAACCCTCCGGGACTTTGGCTACAATCTGAGCAAAGTCCCACTCCTATGTGATAATGAGAGTGCAATCCGCATGGCGGACAATCCTGTTGAACACAGCCGCACAAAGCACATAGACATCCGGCATCACTTTTTGAGAGACCACCAGCAAAAGGGAGATATCAAAGTGTTTTATGTTAGCACCGAGAACCAGCTAGCCGATATCTTTACCAAGCCTTTAGATGAGAAGACCTTTTGCAGGCTGCGTAGTGAGCTAAATGTCTTAGATTCGCGTAACTTGGATTGATCTATAGCATACATGTGTTTTATGTCCTTGATCATGTTCCTTTATGCATATTATTGCTTATTTATGGTGCTCAAGTTGTGCAAGGGATCCCCGGACATCACAATTCCATGTGTGAATGATGCACATATTTAGGGGGAGAAATGCTACAACTTGACCCTTTGAGACTTAACCGTGTGCTTGAGTTTACTTAATTTAGTCTCAAGGGTGAATTGAAAGGGAAAGGTGAACTTGGACCATGCAAGACTTCCACTGCACTCCGATGAGAGGGTAATTTACTCCAAGTTCATCTCCATGCTCTTATTGCCTTTTTACTCTTAATTGATGATTTTGGTGAGGCAATGGGGTTTAAGGGCCAATAATGATCCCGTTTTGGTGCTTAATGCCAAAGGGGGAGAAATTAAGGCCAAAGCAAATGGATCAGCTACCACTTGAGAACTTTGAAAATAGTAGAGTTAGAACTTTTGATTTGTTAAAATACTCTTATTGTCAAAATTTGGTCTCTTATGGGGAGAATTTATGATTATGGGAAAAAGGGGGAGTTTTTGGATCTTGATCATTTTCTCTCTTGGATTATCTCTCTTTATGCCCAAACAAGTGAGTTTGACTTAGAGATAGGAAAATGAATTTGATTTGCAAAAACAAACCAAGTGGTGGCAAAGAACGATCCAAATATGTCAAATCTTGTAAAAGACAATATTTGTTCTCAATTGCATTGATGTTGCACTTCTATTTGTTGCTTTTTGATGTGTTGGCATAAATCACCAAAAAGGGGGAGATTGAAAGGGAAATGTGCCCTTGGGCCATGTCTAGTATAGTTTTGGTGATTAAGTGCCCAACACATATTGAGTGAGTAATTATGTGCCAAATGATGGATGAAGTGCAAATCAACAAGAAGGTATGATTCTAGACTTAGTACATTGGTTTTTGTGTACTAATATGTTTGTCTAAGTGCTAGAATCAGAGAAAAGGAAAAAAAGAAAAAGACTTGGCTGGAGCAGCCAAAACTAAGCGCAGTCTGGCACGCCGGACTGTCTGGTGGTGCACCGGATAGTGTCCGGTGCGCCAGGCTGGCTTCTAGTGAACTGGCCACTCTCGGGAATTCGTCGGCGGCGTATGGCTATAATTCACCGGACTGTCCGGTGGTGCACCGGACTGTCCGGTGAGCCAACGGCCGCCAGCGCAACGGTCGGCCGCCAAATCCGCGGGCGACGTGTGGCCCGCTCCAATGGTCGGCGGGAGGCACCGGACTGTCCGGTGTGCACCGGACTGTCCGGTGTGCACCGGACAGTGTCCGATGCGCCAACGGCTACAATTCTGCAATAGTCGGCTGTGCCATTTTAGGAAGGTGATCTGCACCGGACCATGAACAGTGCCTATCCGGTGGTGCACCGGACTGTCCGGTGTGCCACCCGACAGAAGGCAAGAATTGCCTTTCCAGATTGTCTCCAACGGCTCCTAGCTGCCTTGGGGCTATAAAAGCGGCCCCTAGGCGCATGTTGGAGTTCACCCGAGCATTCTTTGATCATCTCTAAGCACCAAGACTCCATTCTCGCGCATTTGATTCTTTGTGATAGTGACTTGAGCTTTATTTGAGTAGAGAACTCCTCGCATAGTGTTGTGAGCTCAAGTTGTGGCTTGTGTGCGTGATTGTGCTCGTGCTTTGAGTCTTGTGTGTGTTGCTCTCCCCTTCCTTACTTCCGTGCTTCTTTGTGATCATCAATTGTAAGGGCGAGAGGCTCCAAGTTGTGGAGATTCCTCGTGAACGGGAGATAGTAAAAGAAAGGAAAACACCATGGTATTCAAGTTGATCATTGGATCACTTGAAAGGGGTTGAGTGCGACCCTCGTCCATTGGGACGCCACAACGTGGAATAGGCAAGTGCTATACTTGGCCGAACCACGGGATAAATCACCGGGTCTCTTGTGTTTGTTTTCTTCGTGATCATTGTGTTTCACAAGAGCTTGGTTCTCAGCCACTTGATTCTATTGAGCTAACACTTAACCAAGTTTTGTGGCTACAAGTATTTGATTTTTACAGGATCATCTATTCACCCCCCCTCTAGGTGCTCTCAGTAACCCATCCATGGCTGAAGCGTCCGTCTCATGAGCTGATATAGGTACTTGGCCGCTATAGTGAAATTTGCCAAAGAACGTCGTGACCCATCTGAGAAGGGCGGTCGGAACAAGGCCGTGACATGAGCTGTAGCTAGAGCAACTCCGCCGTGAGGGCGACGAGGAGGATCAGAGGTATCGTAGCACAAGTTGTGAAGACGAGTCGATGACTCGTTGAATCCAAACAGCTGGCGAATCTGGCTAGCATGAAGTGTGACATCCTCTCGCTCAAAGCGGAACCTCATCCACTGGTGATCAGGGTCGATCCAGACAGAAGCATAGAAAACTCGGACCCACTCCTCAACATATTTGTCGCTGGTAGTCAGAAGAGTGAGAAGTCCAGGCAGATATGAGAGGTGTACCTCAGAGTCAGCACCAGCGACAAGCAGAAACGCATGAAGATCCAAAAGCCGGTGCGCTCGTAGAGCAATCTGAGCTGACAACTGTGCTCTAAAGAAAGAATCATGTATCCTGGTGCTGAACAGATCTGCTGCTGCAGGGTCTCTCTGTGCAGGTAGCCAAGACTCCACGGGTATGTGTCTGAACCGACGTACCCGGGCCACTGTAGCACGCTGAAGATCAAACAACCGGGGATCGGTAGCCAGTGGGCGCACCTCGGTCTCATCTCACTCCCGGAAGCGGGCAGGTGGGATTGGTGGAGCGGAAAAGGGAGCAGGAGGAGGAGCAATGGAAGCTGGAGTGGTGGAGGTGGTGGATGGCACTGGAGTGACTGGAGCGGGCGAAGTGGGAGGTGGAGTGGTAGCAGTGGCGGGAGTGGTAGGTGCGAATGAGCGACGCCGAGAGGCGAGTCGACGAACGCGATAATCAATCTGATCTGATGAAATCCGCAGCTGATCACCTCTCTCTGCCTGCTCAGCGGCTGCTGCTGCTGCTAGAGCTGCTCGGGCTGCTCTATCTAAACGCTGCTTCTTGCGACCTTCCTGCTTCTCCAAGTAGATAGTCTTCCCCTTGACCTGCCTAAAGGGGCGAGGAGGGTCCTCATCATCTCCTCCCCTTGGCGCCGACACATTCTTCGTGCGTGACATCTTGACCTGAAGACTGCATATGAGAGGGAGAAACTAAGCACAAGAAGATAACAGCCGATAGGATGACAAAAAAATGGATAGCTACCTGGAAATCTCACACGAGAGGGAGAGACTCCAGGCAAGAGATGGCTCACCGGCAGGCGAGGTCACTGAAACGACACAAGAGGTGAGCATGTATTAGTCACATAGTCATAAGTATATGAAATGTGAATAAATACATACACAGAGTGTTATGGCACATAAATCGAGAGATATGGCGATCGAGAGGTCAAACGACGCGAAAATGGCGTTTGAACGAGGAATAGTGCCATAGGAGGTTTGAAATTGGAATTGAGGCATGAAATGACTTGGAATTGAACCGATACTTCACGAATAGGTTTATATGGGTAAATATGAGTGAAATGTGCACTTGGTTTGATTTTAGGTGTAATACCTAATTTGTAAGAGATAATATACAAGGAAAATTATTTCCTTTATATATGTGCCCTCTATTTCCCAACACATGAGAACACCTCATTAAAAAAACAAATAATTAATAAAAGACATGCCACTAAATCGTGTATCATGCTGGATTTATTTTGTGTGCATTTTGTGATAGTATAAAATAATGTAAAAGAAAAATGTTAATGCTCAAATTAGAATTTAAGTTCCAAAGGAAACTCTAGAAATTAAGGAAAGAGAAGGGAAATACTATGCAAATGAGATAAAATAAATATATAAATGGGGATATACTTACCTTCCATTAATAAATGAATTAATAATTCTTGATCAAGGGTGAATTTCATAACCGAATTCAAATTTGAATTGTCAATAAAGAGAGAAGAAATCAAAATAAAATAATAAAAAAAACACAATTGTACACTTGGGCCCAATCTCCTACCGGCGGCCCACTGCTAGCTTCACTGCGTGGCCCGTCGCTCCTGCATGCGCGCCGCGACTGACCGTGGGTCCCGCCCGCAGCCACACCGGTTCGCGCCGCTCACCGCTGGCACCCGCTGGCGCTGCGGTCCCACTAGTCATCCCTTATCTCCCCGCAACTGCCCACCTCACCGTAAAAAACTGCATGCCGCAACAAACGCGCCCGGCATGGACTCCCTCTGGTAAATAAATTGGGGGCGTAGATCTCTTTTCCCCCTCCGCAGCCACCAGCCCTAGCACGTTCCTTCGCCTCCCATCACCCTCTGCTAGCACCAACAATAGACCGGAGTCGACCGGAAGCTGGCCGCATGGACGTCGTTTTGTGCTGCAGTCGACGGGTGTGTGACAGTGCGAGCTCGGTGCACCAGGGGTGAAGTGTGTTCAGGTCACGGCGCGTGTGGCGACTGCGACGATCCCCGTATCGTGGTCGGCGTGTTCCGCGTCGTCAGGCTTGGGCACCGATGGGGCCGCCATGGGAGTTTCACGAAGGATGGCGTCGGGTTCCCGGTGGGCAGACATGGTAAGTATCTGCTTTGACTGTCTCCTCCTCTGCGTGTAGGTTCATTCGAACTAGAAGATAGGGCGTGACAGGGTAGATCGAATGCTCTAGTCATGGCTACCACCGTGGTGACACTGTGCACCGCCGAGTAGATGTCTAGGGGAGGAAGAAAGGGGTAAGTCCATTGGATTTCGACCCAACGACTAAGATTAGATCGGTTTCAAATTAGATGTGGCTCGTTCGATCTGAATGGACGGGTGGGATCTTAAGTAGCATATCCTTTCGCAAATGAAATCCGAGCCACAGGTTTTAGATCTGACGGCAGTCGTAGCTTACCGATTCATACGCATCGGGATCTAATCTAAACCATAGGATGTAGATCCAACGGCCCTGTGATCGCGATACCCCTTCGCGGATGCGATTTGCAAAAGAGCCCTCGTAGTTCTACAGAACTAACCCACCGTCCTATGTGGGGGGAAACTGAGTCTTAAGAACTTTTATGAGTTAGACCCTGCTGTTCCCTGTTTTTGTGCGCGAGATCCAAGGAGCAGGGAAAATAAATAAATAATTATAGAAAATGATTTCTAGTATATAACTAATTCCATAAACTCATTTTATTCATAGAAAATTCATATGTGGTTCAAATTAATCCATTCTAGTTCCTATAATTTTGTATTAATTATGTTTATCCCTTGGTAACACTGTTTTAACATGAAAGCCATATTAAAATTAATATCCTAATTAATCTGTTATCCAACACTTAAAACTTTATAAATTCATAACTCCTTCATTTTAATTCCGATTTGACTTTTTCCAGTTGCGTTAGTTTCGTATGAGTATTTACTACGCAGTAACAATATTGATTATACCATGTCTCATTATTTTATAATTAGATCTTTATTTAATCTATATTGCTTAGTCTTGTTAATCTACTTATCATTATAATCTAACAGAATAAATCTATGGTCAAGTTGTAACTTAGATTAAGTTGAGGTATTTATTTATAGAATAATCTCTCATATGATTTATACTAGCCAATTTATAATATAGTTTAATATTTTAATCACATAAATCCTATATAAAATCATAACCCTTTAACCGTAACTCCGATCTTAGTAGTTCTCGATCCCGCAATCTCGTGGCGGCGCGTAGATTATTATTACACAGTTTGTTCTTATATTTTGGTGTGATGTTAATTTTATCTATACCATGTTTGTTTGTATTGCTACGACTAGCAATGAGGTCACAAGGATCTGAAGAATCACCCTGGTAACTAGAATCTTAAGTGCCAGGCAAGTTGTGTCCTTGATTCACTTTTGTTACCCAATAATGTTCGTTATTATCACTATTCAATGCGTAGGTTTAATTTTGATGGGACCCAATAGGTTTCCCTAGTCTGTTTATCCTTTTTACCTTGTTTACCCCTGAATCACATGGGTAGTTTTGGTATTGCTTTATATGGTTTTGGGATTAATACTACTTTATATTCATGTTCCAATTATTATGTTATTTTATTTCTGTTCATGTCAAGATCATTATATTATTGTTAATTGGAACATGGAGCTTAACTTGAGAAACACGTGCCACCACAAGGGTGGAATGGGACCCCTTGGCTAACTAATTAGGAAAGCTAGTGGAAGACTACCTTACCCGAAAGGGGCAAGGGCAGTAGGGGAGTTGCATGCAAGGAGGTTCTCGGGTTGATTTTGCTGCAATGGCGGTCAGACGAGGGATTCTAGCAAGTGCTCTTCCCATAAACTGTAGCGGGTTTTCGGAAGCTAGTGGAACTTTGTAAAGGCCTCGTAGTGGATCCCTAGCCATTCACCTTGGTAGTGTCTAAGGGTCTAGCTAACCCTGGCGATATGGGAAACACGACTTGTGGATAAAGGGTACAACCTCTGTAGAGTGTAAAACTAGTATACTAGCCGAGCTCATGGTCAAGAGCAGCTCAGGACTCTCGCATGATTAAATATGGAACCTAAACTCAGTTTGTCATTTGCATATGCATGGATTTATTATTAATTTTGTTCTATTATTATTTATTATTGTTTAGTATTTACTTGCATTTAGTAATTGCTAATAAAATTTTGACCAAATTATTAAAAGCAATGCTCGGCTTTAACCCCTATTGTTGATCAGCCTTACACAGCTTATGAACTCCCACCTTTGGTGAGTTCATGCCACATTATTCCCCACAACTTGTTGAGCGATGAACATGTGTGAGCTTACCCTTGCTGTCTCACACCCCCCATAGGAGAAGAACAGGTGGTTCAAGAGGAGCCACAGCGAGGAGTTCGATTCGATCTAGGTGGTGTCTCCCAGTTAACTTTCTGGCGCCAAGGATGGATTTTAGATCCTGTTATATTTATCTTTTATTTTGTAAGACTTCCGCTATGTAATAAATACTCTGATGTTATTGTGACATTTATCTCTATACACTCTGTTATTGTATATGTTGTCTTCTTGGCACATGTATGAGATGCACCCAGCTTTGAACCTTAAATCCAGGTGTGACAGAAGTGGTATCAAAGGAAATGTTGATTGTAGGACGAAACCTAGATAGAAATGGACAAAACCCTTACCTACTTACCTTACTCTGAGTCATTCTGTACTTATCTTATCTTGATCCTATCTCACCTTTTGCTGTTGAAAGGGAAATGTGCCCTTGGGCCATTTCTATAAGATTTTGGTGATTAAGTGCTCCACACAAATGCCTTGAGTAATATTTGTGCCAAAGACTCAAGAAGTGCAAATCAAGATTAAAGGTATGTTTCTAGACTTAGTACATTGTTTTGAAGACTAATGTATTGTGTCTAAGTGCTAGAAACAGGAGAAATCGCTTTGAAGATAAGTTGGTTGTGTTCAGCCAAAAGGCTGCTCGGTCTGGATACACTGGACTGTCCGGTGGTGCACCGGACAGTGTCCGGTGGTGCACCAGACAATGTCCGGTGCGCCAGGACCAGTCCCGGTGAACAGCCTACTCTCGTGTCTCGACGGCGGCGTACGGCTATAAATCACCGGACTGTCCGGTGGTGCACCGGACTGTCCGATGAGTTGTCTGCGGCGAAGTCGCCGCTCTCGGGAAACAGTCAACAGCGTACGGCTAAAATTCAACGGACTGTCCGGTGAAGCAACAGACTGTCCGGTGAGCCAACGGTTGGCCGGGCCAATGGTCGGCTGCGCAATCCGCACGTGACGCGTGGCCGAGCCAATGGTCGGATGGGGGCACCGGACTCTCCGGTGTACACCAGACAGTGTCCGGTGCGCCAATGGCTCCAAATCTTCAACGGTCGGCTGCGCCATTTTAGGAAAGCAATCTGCACCGGACAGTGAACAGGGGATGTCCGGTGGTGCACCGGACTGTCAGGTGCGCCACCCGATAGAAGGCAAGATTTGCCTTCCTGGATTGCTTCCAACGGCTCCTAGCTGCCTTGGGGCTATAAAAGGGACCCGTAGGCGCATGGAGGAGTACACCAAGCATTGTTTGATCAACTCTAAGCACCAAGACTCCATTTCCGCGCATTTGATTCTTTGTGATAGCAACTAGAGCTCTATTTGAGTTGAGAACTCTTCGAGTTGTGTTGAGAGCTCAAGTTGTGACTTGTGTGCGTGTTTGTGCTCTGATTTTGTGTCTTGTGTGCGTTGCTCTCCCTCCCTTACTTCCGTGTTTCTTTGTGATCATCATTTGTAAGGGCGAGAGGCTCCTAGTTGTGGAGATTCCTCGCGAACGGGAGATAGTAAACAAAAGCAAAAACACCATGGTATTCAAGTTGATCATTGGATCACTTAAGAGGGGTTGAGTGCAACCCTCATCCGTTGGGACGCCACAACGTGGAGTAGGCAAGTGTTGGACTTGGCCGAACCACGGGATAAACCACTGTGCCTCTCTGTGTTGATTTCTTTGTGGTTATCGTGTTTAGCAAGAACTCCTCTCTAGCCACTTGGCTTTATTGCTCTAACACTTAATCAAGTTTGTGGCCTTAAGTTTCAAGTTTTTACAGGATCACCTATTCACCCCCCCCCCTCTAGGTGCTCTCAATTGGTATCAAAGCCGTTCTCTTCACACAAGGGACTAATCGCCCGAAGAGATGGATCCTAAGGGAAAGGGGATGGTGGTCAATGATAAGGAGAAGGAGTCCACCTTCAATGAGCCAAGAGATGATAAGCCCACCGACTCTGGCTTGAGTCACAAAAATAAAGACGAGAAGAAGAAGAGGCGCATCAAGAAGATAGTCTACTACGACAGCGACGAGTCTTCTTCTTCCCAAAAGGACGACGACGACTACGAGAAAAAGAAAACGGTCAACTCAAACTTTTATTTTGATTACTCTCGTATTCTGCATAATTCAAATGCACATTTGCTTTCCATTCCTCTTGGTAAACCTCCACACTTTGATGGAGAGGACTATGGATTTTGGAGTCACAAAATGCGTAGCCACTTGTTCTCTCTTCATCCAAGTATATGGGAGATAGTAGAGAATGGAATGCAATTTGATAGTACGGATAATCCCATGTTTATTAATGAACAAATTCACAAAAATACACAAGCTACCACTGTTCTTTTAGCATCCTTGTGCAGGGAAGAGTACCATATGGTGAGCGGCTTGGATAACGCCAAGTAGATTTGGGACACCCTCAAGATCTCGCATGAGAGAAATGATGTCACCATGCTCACCAAGATGGAGTTGGTGGAGGGTGAACTAGGAAGGTTCGCAATGATCAGGGGGGAGGAGCCAACCCAAACATACAACAGGCTCAAGACCCTGGTCAACAAAATAAGGAGCTATGGAAGCACGAGATGGATGGACCACGACGTCGTCCAGCTTATGCTAAGGTCCTTCACTGTCCTTGATCCTCATCTTGTAAATTCTATTCGTGAAAATCCCAGGTACACCAAGATGACGCCCGAGGAAATACTCGGAAAGTTTGTAAGCGGGCGAATGATGATCAAGGAGGCAAGATACGTTGATGAGGCATTGAATGGCCCAATCCACGAGCCTCAAACCATTGCTCTCAAAGCAACAAGTAGCAGGGAGGCTCTACCTAGCAAGGTGGCGCAAGTTAAGGCGACTGGGCTTAACGAGGAAGAAATGGCCCTCATCATCAAGCGCTTCAAGACAGCGCTAAAGGGTCGCAAGGAGCATCCCAACAAGAACAAGACAAAGGGGAAGTGCTCCTGCTTCAAGTGTGGTAAGACTGGTCACTTTATTGCTAACTGTCCCGATAATGATATTGACCAGGGACAAGAGAAAAGCGGGAAGAGGGAAAAGAAGAAGGCGTACAAGAAGGCTAAGGGAGAGGCACACCTTGGCAAAGAATGGGACTCAGATTGTTCTTTGTCCGACTCCGACGACGAAGGACTCGCCGCCACCGCCTTCAACAAATCGTCGCTCTTCCCCAACGAGCGCCACACTTGCCTAATGGCAAAGGAAAAGAAGGTAATCACTAGAGAAACTCCTAAGTACTCTACTTCAAGTGATGAGGACTCTAGTGATGATGATGAAATTGATTACACTAGCTTGTTCAAAGGATTAGATAGAACTAAGATAGAAAAGATTAATGAGCTGATTGATGCATTGAATGAAAAAGATAGACTGCTAGAAAGGCAAGAGGACATCTTGTATGAGGAACATGATAAATTTGTTAATGTTCAAAAGTCTCTTGCCTTAGAGATTAAAAGGAATGAATTACTATCTTTTGAATTGTCTATTTGCAATGAATCTATTTCTAGCTTGAAGATTTTGAATGATGATTTAAATGCTAAGCTAGAAGTTGCAAATAAATCTAGTTCTTGTGTTGAGCATGTTGTGATTTGCACTAGGTGTAAGGATTTTAATGTTGATGCTTGTAGTGAACATTTAAATTCCATTGCTAGATTAAATGATGAAGTGGCTAGTCTTAATGCCCAACTTAAGACTAGCAAAAATGATTTTGAAAAACTAAAATTTGCTAGGGATGCCTACACTGTTGGTAGACACCCCTCAATTAAGGATGGGCTTGGCTTTCGAAGGGAAGCCAAGTACTTAACAAGTCAAAGGGCTCCCATCTCCGCCAAGGATAAAGGGAAGGCCCCTATGACTAATAGTGTTCAAAGGAATCATGCTTTCTTGTATCATGATAGGAAATTTTCTAGGAATGCTCATCACAATAGGAGTTTTAATGCTTATGATTCACATGCCATGTTTGGTTTAAGTTCTTCCTTTGTGCATGGTAGAAACATGTCTAGGAACAATGTTGTTCATCATGCACCTAAGAAAATGCAAAATAAATCTGCTACTGTTTTTCATGCCTGCAACACTGATTTTGTACTTTCATGTAAAAGTAAGAAAGTGGTTGCTAGGAAATTGGGGGCAAAATGCAAGGGAGATAAAACTTTCATTTGGGTCCCTAAGGCTATTGTTACTAACCTTGTAGGACCCAACAAGAGTTGGGTACCTAAAACCCAAGCCTAATTTGCCTTGCAGGTTTATGCATCCGGGGGCTCAAGCTGGATTATCGACAGCGGATGCACAAACCACATGACGGGGGAGAAGAAGATGTTCACCTCCTACGTCAAGAACAAAGATTCCCAAGACTCAATCATATTCGGTGACGGGAATCAAGGCAAGGTTAAAGGACTTGGAAAAATAGCTATTTCTTCTGAGCATTCCATTTCTAATGTGTTTTTAGTAGAATCGCTCGGATATAACTTGTTGTCCGTTAGTCAATTATGTAATATGGGTTACAACTGCTTATTTACAAACGTAGATGTGTCTGTCTTTAGAAGGAGTGATGGTTCATTAGCTTTTAAGGGTGTACTAGACGACAAACTCTATTTAGTTGATTTTTCGAAGGAGGAGGCCGATCTAGATGCATGCTTAATTGCTAAGACTAGCATGGGCTGGCTGTGGCATCACCGTCTAGCACATGTAGGGATGAAGAACCTTCACAAGCTTCTAAAGGGAGAACATGTGTTAGGTCTAACAAATGTAACTTTCGAAAAAGATAGACCTTGTGCAGCTTGTCAAGCAGGTAAACAAGTGGGAAGTGCTCATCACAACAAGAACGTGATGACTACATCAAGACCTCTGGAGCTATTGCATATGGACCTCTTCGGACCCGTTGCCTACCTTAGCATCGGGGGAAGTAAGTATGGTCTTGTTATTGTTGATGATTTTTCCCGCTTCACTTTGGTATTCTTCTTGCAGGATAAATCAGAAACCCAAGGGACCCTCATGTCACACCCGGCTTTAAGGGACAAAGCCAGGTGCATCTCATACATGCGCCAAGAAGACAACATATATAATAACAGAGTGTATAGAGATAAATATCACAATATAATCAGAGTACATTATTACATAGCGGAAGACTTACAAAAATAAAAGTGTAAACATAAAACGAACTAAGGATCGTCGGCGCCAATGTCAACTGAGAAACGCCACCTAGATCAGATCATACTCCTCGCCTTGTGGCTCCTCCTGAACCACCTGTTCTTCTCCTGCGGGGGGTGTGAGACAGCAAGAGTGAGCTCACATATGTTCATCGCTCAACAAGTTGTGGGGAATAATGTGACATGAACTCACAAAGGTGGGAGTTCATGAAGTGTAAGGCTGATCAACAATAGAGGTTAAAGCTGAGCATTGCTTTTATAAGTTGGTCAAAATTTTATTAGCAGTTACTAAGTGTAAGTGAATAGCAAACCATAATAAAATAATAGAACACAATTAATAACAAATCCCATGCAAATGCAAATGACAAATTGAGTTTAGGTTCCATAATTTAATCATCGGAGAGTCCTAAGCCGCTCATGACCGTGAGCTCGGCTAGTATACCAGTTTTACACTCTGCAGAGGTTGTACCCTTTACCCACAAGTCGTGTTTCCCATGTCGCCAGGGTTAGCTAGGCCCTTAGACACTACCAAGGTGAATGGCTAGGGATCCACTACGAGGCCTTTACAAAGTTCCACTAGCTTCCGAAAACCCGCTACAGTTTATAGGAAGTTCCAATGTAGGGTTCCTGGCTGACCGCCATCGCAGCAAAATCAACCAGGGACCTCCCTACACTGACCACTCCCCTACTGCCCTTGCCCCTTTCGGGTAAGGTAGTCTTCCACTAGCTTTCCTAATTAGTCAGCCAAGGGGTCCCATTCCTCCCTTGTGGTGGCACGTGGTTCTCAAGTTAAGCTCCATGTTCCAATTAACAATAACATAATGATCTTGACATGAACATAAATAGAATAACAAAATAACTGGAACATGGATATAATGAAATAGTAACCCAAAAACCACGTAAAGCAATAGCATAAACTACCCAAGTGATTCAGGGGTAAACAAGGTAATGAGATAAACAATCTAGGGTGACCTATCAGGTCCCATCAAAGTTAAACCTATGCATGGTAAATGATTATAAAGAACATTATTGGGTAACAAAAGTGAATCAAGGGCACAACTTGCCTGGCACTTGAGAATCCAGGTACCAACTTGCTTTCAGATGACACGTGTCCTCGCGCTAGTCGTAGCAATACAAACAAACATGGTATAGATAAAATTAACATCACACCAAACATAAATACAAACTGATTAGTAATAATCTACACGTTTGTACGAGACTAACGCAACTTGAATGGATTAAATCGGAATTAAAACGAAGGAGTTATGAATTTTCGAAGGTTTTAAGTATTTGATACAAGATTAATTGAGTAATCAATTCTAGTATGATTTTCATGTTATAACAGTGTTATTATGTGATGAACAATATTATTATAAAATTATAGGAACTGGAATGGACTAAAAAGGATTTAATATGAATTCTCTATGATTTATACAAGTTTCTACCATTATTTTTGTATTAAAAATCTATTTTCCAATTCAATTATTGAATTTAAAACAGCTCTGGACTGGGCCTCAATAACCAGGAAATACAGGGACTATCCTATAAAAATTCCTGAGACTCATACACCAGCAGCCAGTACTGCGGGTTGAATAGCAAATATGCTAGGGGCTCTTATGCTAAACTGACAGGCCAAAGGGGCACGATTTAATGTGGGCCGTCCGATCTCAAGTGGGTGGCTCAGATTAGATCATTCCCCACTCGAACCGGTACGACACCAGGACCGTAGGATCTAAGATCCATGGCCCCAACTCTCCCACGCCATCACAAACCCCCAGCCCACGGATCCAACGGCTCAGCTTCAATTGGACGATGGGGGGGGGGGGTCTATCTTCTAATCTCGGCCGCCCAAGGGACTATCAACGGTCCAGGCCCCTTTCATCCTCCGCCGCAGCCAAACACAGGTGCCCAACCGCACGGCGGCGGCCTCCTCTATGACGGCCATCCGCCCGGCGCACCAGCCCCCATCCAACCAAAACGTAAAGTGCGACGCATAGAGAATGACATGGGGAGCAAGAGTGGGGGTATCTCACCGACTATCACGCAGTTGAATCGGCTGCCCACGGAGGAGAGCGGTCAGCGGCGGGTTTGGAACGACGGTGAGCAATTCCGGCCAAAGCCGACCGAGCCCTCCCCAGACAACGCCTTCCCAAGCACCCACACGCAATCACGAAGCTCCAACATTGATTTTCTTGACCCGAACGGCGGTGGACACGAAACCAGGCCGGCGGCTCCCAGCGGTCCCGATGGCCAAGTACCGAACACATGAGGGGCGCGCGTCCCAGCGGGATGGGATTACATGCACAGGAGCTTGGGTTGCACGCCCACGAGGTAGCGTGCCCAGGTTGCCACCCAGACCGCGGAAGGGGCTTGGGGAACGGCGAATCGGAGCCCCCCGGCGGCGGTTCTACCTCCCACGGCTACGGTAGCGCAGTGCGGCAAGAATGGGATGGGAGAGAGAGAAAATCGCTGCGCGGATTTATAGTCTGGCAAGGTCAGTCGGGGACGGCAATCCAGGCGTGGAAGATGGAGAGCCACAGGGAATCGGTTGGGAAGCTTTTGTTTACAGCGGATCAAACTCGGTTTGTTGCGCTGAGGTCCGATTCCCGCGCTGAGGTAGAAGAACGAGCTGCGCAAGGGGCCCCACAAAGTAGTGACAGAAGGTGTGACCGAGTTGTTGCCTGGCGCGTGGGTGGGCAGACTGGTTGTGGGACCTGCGCGTCAGTGTCTCCAGGCAAAAAGAAAAAGTCAAGAGGTGCAAGTGGGCTGGCGTGGTGCCTTTCAGCTCAGGAGGCGAAATGAAGGCGCGGGGCTGAGCTGGGCCCAGAAAGATGAGGCCTAGAGAACAGGAAAAATCTTTCTCTCTCTTTTTTTTATTTCAGATCCTTCTTAATTCAAATTCTAATATTCGAATTTCAAACTTGATTTGTGGATTGTTCACTAATTTATATTGCACAATTTAAAAGTACAATTTTTTTGAAGATATATTTATATATATTATTTTTATATCTCTTCTCTTTTTGTTTCAATTCTAGAATTTCCTTTAGGGTTTAAATACTAATTTGGGTATTATCATATTTATTTTTACCTTAGTTTTATATTATCACAAAATGCACACAAAATAAAAACCCAGCATGATGCATATTTTAGTGGTATAACTTTTTATTAATTATTTGTTTTTGAATATGGTGCTCACATGTGATGATGCCTAAAGGTCAAAAACTCACATAAGGAGAAATTGTTTCTCTATTTATACTATGTCTAACAAATTACAAATTGGGTATTACAAATCCTACCCCCCTTAAAAGAATCTCGTCCTCGAGATTTAGGAAGGACTAGTGAAAAGATGGGGAAAATCTATGCGAAGCTCTTCTTCTCTTTCTCATGTTGCTTCATCTTCTCCATGGTGACTCCATTGCACTTTACATTTCTTAATAACCATATTTCTTGTGACTCGAGTCAAAGTATCCAAAATCTTGATTGGGTACTCCGTGTAAGTCAGATCACTTTGAACACTGAGCTCTTCCATTGGTAACTGTTCCTCAGGGATACGAAGACACTTCTTAAGTTGAGACACATGGAATACGTTATGTACATCAGATAGATTATCCTGTAGCTCTAGTTGATAGGCCATCTCTCCAACTTGCCTAAAACTCTGAATGGTCCAATAAAGCGAGGGGACAATTTGCCCGTAACTTTAAACCTCTCATTCCACGAAGTGGTGACAGCTTGAGGTACACATGATTTCTTTCCTCAAATTCTAGTGGTCTTCTTCTATTATCAGCATAGCTCTTTTGCCTCTTGGATAAGTTCAGGTCCAAAGAACTGTCTTCCTCTAGTCTGATCCAATACAGAGGAGCCTTGTATTTCCTGCCATACAGAGTCTCGAACGGTGACATCTTCAGACTGGCCTGGTAACTATTATTATATGAGAACTCAGCATAAGGTAGACTCTTGTCCCAACTACTACCATGCTGAAGGTCACAAGCTCTCAACATCTCTTCCAATACTTGGTTAGTCCTTTCAGTCTGAGGTAGGCCGAACTAAAATTCGACTTCGTATCCATATTCTCATGAAAACTTTTCCAAAATCTGGAGGTAAACTATGATCCTCTATCCAAAACGACCTTCTTCGGTACACTGTGTAGAGACACAATCCGAGCCATATATCACTCTACCAATTAAGACACCTTATAAGTAGTCTTGACTGAAATGAAGTGAGCCACTTTGGTCAGTTTTTTCCACAATAACCCATATAGAATCATATCCTTTCGAGATGCGAGGCAATCCAGTAATGAAATCCATACCAATCTCTTCCCACTTTCACTCAAGTATCTTTAATAGGTACAATAGTCCAGCTGGCCTCTGGTGTTCAGCCTTAACTCTTTGACACACATTGCACATAGCCACATGTGCGGCCACATCTCTCTTCAATCCATACCACTAGAACTTCTACTTCAAATCCTGATACATCTTCGTACTCTCAGAATAATCTGAGTGATGGGCTTCCTTCAGTATAGTCTCACGAAGGCTATCAATCTCAGGGACACATATCTTGTCCTTGAACCATACTGTGCCTTGCTCATCTTTTGTGAATTCTGGACCTCGTCCTTCAGTAATCAGATCCTTAATCTCTTGTATTTTAGCATCACCAATTTGTCCTTTGTGGATTTCTTGTTCCAAGGTAGGTTCCACATTAATAATAACTCCTTCAGTGTGAGCAACTATCCCCAGGTTAAGTCTCCTGAAATCCTCAATAATCTCATCGGGTAGCTGGGCAACAACAGCAGAATGAACATGCTCCTTTTGACTCAAGGCATCTGCAACCAAATTTGCCTTGCCCGGGTGATAGCGAATTTCCAAATCATAATCCTTAATAAGCTCCAATCAACGGCGTTGCCTAAGGTTGAGATCCTTCTGAGTGAATATATACTTCAAACTCTTATGATCCATGTATACTTGACACTTAGTTCCCACAATATAATGTCTCCAAATCTTAAGCGCATGCACAATGGCTGTCAGTTCTAAGTCATGAGTGGGGTAGTTCAACTCTTGTTTCTGCAACTGACGAGACGCATAGGCGATCAAATGTCCTTCTTGCATGAGCACACATCCTAATCCTTGGCCATATGCATCACAATAAATGTCAAATCCCTTCTGTAGATCTAGCATAACCAACACTGGTGGCGACATCAACCTCTTCTTTAATTGATCAAAGCTATCTTGGCACTTCTCGTTCCACTTAAACTCTCTTCCCTTCTCTAGAAGCGAGGTCATAGGCTTAGCAACCTTAGAAAATCCTTCAACAAATCTTCGATAATATCCTGCAAGTCCAAGAAACTTCGGTCCTCCGTAACCGTAGTGGGTATGCTCCACACCACTATCTCCTTGACTTTAGTAGGATCCACTGATATTCCTTCATTAGAAATGATATGTCCATGAAATGGCACCTCGCCAATCCAAAACTCGCATTTGCTGTACTTACCGTAGAGTTGATTATCTCGTCGCTTCTGTAGCACCAATCTCAGATGTTCCTCATGATCACTATCACTCTCAGAATAGATAATAATATCGTCGATAAATACTACGACGAATCTGTCCAAATATTCCATAAACACCTTATTCATCAAATCCATGAAATAAGCTGGTGCATTAGTTAATCCAAACGACATAACCGTGAATTCATATAATCCATATCGAGTCAAGAAATCCGTCTTTGGAATATCCGATAGCCTAATCTTCATTTGATGGTAACCCGATCGGAGATCAATCTTCGAGAATACCCTTGCATCTCTCATCTGATCAAATAAATCTTCAATGCGGGGTAACAGATACTTGTTCTTCACAGTAACATCATTAAGGGTCCTATAATCCACGCACATCCTTTGTGATCCATCTTTCCTCTGTACAAACAGAACTGGCGCTCCACAAGGTGAAGACTCGGACGAATGTAACCAGCCTCTTGTAACTTCGTTAACTACTTCTTAAGTTCCTTTAACTCTTCTACAAACATCCTGTATGACCGTTTGGGAGTAGTCCTAGGTAAGAGATCAATAGCGAACTCAACTTCTCCATATGGTGGCATCCCTGGTAACTCCTCTGGAAAGACATCTGGAAAATCTCTAATTGCACGGATGTTGTCACCCACAAACCTCTCATCTACTAAGAGTGCCACTAGTCTGATGGTGGTAGTTACTGCAACTTCAACTTCAAATCTTTGTCCTTTGGAACTGGTGAGTTCTATGGTTCCCTTAGCACAGTGTATATACTGCCTTTGTCTTTCTTAACCATGACATACCAAGGATCAAATCTATACTGCTCTCTTCTAACAGTATAGGGGTAGCACATCTGGGTTAGGAATATAGGGTAAGAAAGGAAGAATTGTAGACAAGGCGAGTAATTACGAGAAATGTTACTGCGGGGGATTTATTAGCTAAGTAGATTAGTGTGTTATCCACTAAAGCTAATACATTACCTTATGGTGGTACATGCTAAGATGCCCGTCTATACTATTTCAATCAATCAAAGAAGCAAATCAGACATTGATCATCAGAACAATCAACCAACATTTTTTTTAATAGAGAAAATAGTTTTGGTTTGGTCTTAGGTTCCTTATCTCTTAAAAATGTCATAGGGGTAGGGATTCCAAGGTGTGAAATCCATCTTGTCTTAGAGTAGAAAGGATAAGATTAATCAGAGTAGAAAAGCAGAAGGTGAGACAAGACTAAGATGAGACGAGTATAGAATGAATCAGAATAAGGTAAGTAGGTAAGGGTTTGTCCATTTCTATCTAGGTTTCGTCCTACAGTCAACATTTCCTCTGATACCACTTCTGTCACACCCGGCTTTAAGGGACAAAGCCAGGTGCATCTCATACATGCGCCAAGAAGACAACATATATAATAACAGAGTGTATAGAGATAAATGTCACAATATAATCAGAGTACATTATTACATAGCGGAAGACTTACAAAAATAAAAGTGTAAACATAAAACGAACTAAGGATCGTCGGCGCCAATGTCAACTGAGAAACGCCACCTAGATCAGATCATACTCCTCGCCTTGTGGCTCCTCCTGAACCACCTGTTCTTCTCCTGTGGGGGGGTGTGAGACAGCAAGAGTGAGCTCACATATGTTCATCGCTCAACAAGTTGTGGGGAATAATGTGACATGAACTCACAAAGGTGGGAGTTCATGAAGTGTAAGGCTGATCAACAATAGAGGTTAAAGCTGAGCATTGCTTTTATAAGTTGGTCAAAATTTTATTAGCAGTTACTAAGTGTAAGTGAATACCAAACCATAATAAAATAATAGAACACAATTAATAACAAATCCCATGCAAATGCAAATGACAAATTGAGTTTAGGTTCCATAATTTAATCATCGGAGAGTCCTAAGCCGCTCATGACCGTGAGCTCGGCTAGTATACCAGTTTTACACTCTGCAGAGGTTGTACCCTTTACCCACAAGTCGTGTTTCCCATGTCGCCAGGGTTAGCTAGGCCCTTAGACACTACCAAGGTGAATGGCTAGGGATCCACTACGAGGCCTTTACAAAGTTCCACTAGCTTCCGAAAACCCGCTACAGTTTATAGGAAGTTCCAATGCAGGGTTCCTGGCTGACCGCCATCGCAGCAAAATCAACCAGGGACCTCCCTACACTGACCACTCCCCTACTGCCCTTGCCCCTTTCGGGTAAGGTAGTCTTCCACTAGCTTTCCTAATTAGTCAGCCAAGGGGTCCCATTCCTCCCTTGTGGTGGCACGTGGTTCTCAAGTTAAGCTCCATGTTCCAATTAACAATAACATAATGATCTTGACATGAACATAAATAGAATAACAAAATAACTGGAACATGGATATAATGAAATAGTAACCCAAAAACCACGTAAAGCAATAACATAAACTACCCAAGTGATTCAGGGGTAAACAAGGTAATGAGATAAACAATCTAGGGTGACCTATCAGGTCCCATCAAAGTTAAACCTATGCATGGTAAATGATTATAAAGAACATTATTGGGTAACAAAAGTGAATCAAGGGCACAACTTGCCTGGCACTTGAGAATCCAGGTACCAACTTGCTTTCAGATGACACGTGTCCTCGCGCTAGTCGTAGCAATACAAACAAACATGGTATAGATAAAATTAACATCACACCAAACATAAATACAAACTGATTAGTAATAATCTACACGTTTGTACGAGACTAACGCAACTTGAACGGATTAAATCGGAATTAAAACGAAGGAGTTATGAATTTTCGAAGGTTTTAAGTATTTGATACAAGATTAATTGAGTAATCAATTCTAGTATGATTTTCATGTTATAACAGTGTTATTATGTGATGAACAATATTATTATAAAATTATAGGAACTGGAATGGACTAAAAAGGATTTAATATGAATTCTCTATGATTTATACAAGTTTCTACCATTATTTTTGTATTAAAAATCTATTTTCCAATTCAATTATTGAATTTAAAACAGCTCTGGACTGGGCCTCAATAACCAGGAAATACAGGGACTATCCTATAAAAATTCCTGAGACTCATACACCAGCAGCCAGTACTGCGGGTTGAATAGCAAATATGCTAGGGGCTCTTATGCTAAACTGACAGGCCAAAGGGGCACGATTTAATGTGGGCCGTCCGATCTCAAGTGGGTGGCTCAGATTAGATCATTCCCCACTCGAACCGGTACGACACCAGGACCGTAGGATCTAAGATCCATGGCCCCAACTCTCCCACGCCATCACAAACCCCCAGCCCACGGATCCAACGGCTCAGCTTCAATTGGACGATGGGGGGGTCTATCTTCTAATCTCGGCCGCCCAAGGGACTATCAACGGTCCAGGCCCCTTTCATCCTCCGCCGCAGCCAAACACAGGTGCCCAACCGCACGGCGGCGGCCTCCTCTGTGACGGCCATCCGCCCGGCGCACCAGCCCCCATCCAACCAAAACGTAAAGTGCGACGCATAGAGAATGACATGGGGAGCAAGAGTGGGGGTATCTCACTGACTATCACGCAGTTGAATCGGCTGCCCACGGAGGAGAGCGGTCAGCGGCGGGTTTGGAACGACGGTGAGCAATTCTGGCCAAAGCCGACCGAGCCCTCCCCAGACAACGCCTTCCCAAGCACCCACACGCAATCACGAAGCTCCAACATTGATTTTGTTGACCCGAACGGCGGTGGACACGAAACCAGGCCGGCGGCTCCCAGCGGTCCCGATGGCCAAGTACCGAACACATGAGGGGCGCGCGTCCCAGCGGGATGGGATTACATGCACAGGAGCTTGGGTTGCACGCCCACGAGGTAGCGTGCCCAGGTTGCCACCCAGACCGCGGAAGGGGCTTGGGGAACGGCGAATCGGAGCCCCCCGGCGGCGGTTCTACCTCCCACGGCTACGGTAGCGCAGTGCGGCAAGAATGGGATGGGAGAGAGAGAAAATCGCTGCGCGGATTTATAGTCTGGCAAGGTCAGTCGAGGACGGCAATCCAGGCGTGGAAGATGGAGAGCCGCAGGGAATCGGTTGGGAAGCTTTTGTTTACAGCGGATCGAACTCGGTTTGTTGCGCTGAGGTCCGATTCCCGCGCTGAGGTAGAAGAACGAGCTGCGCAAGGGGCCCCACAAAGTAGTGACAGAAGGTGTGACCGAGTTGTTGCCTGGCGCGTGGGTGGGCAGAGTGGTTGTGGGACCTGCGCGTCAGTGTCTCCAGGCAAAAAGAAAAAGTCAAGAGGTGCAAGTGGGCTGGCGTGGTGCCTTTCAGCCCAGGAGGCGAAATGAAGGCGCGGGGCTGAGCTGGGCCCAGAAAGATGAGGCCTAGAGAACAGGAAAAATCTTTCTCTCTCTTTTTTTTTATTTCAGATCCTTCTTAATTCAAATTCTAATATTCGAATTTCAAACTTGATTTGTGGATTGTTCACTAATTTATATTGCACAATTTAAAAGTACAATTTTTTTGAAGATATATTTATATATATTATTTTTATATCTCTTCTCTTTTTGTTTCAATTCTAGAATTTCCTTTAGGGTTTAAATTTATTATCATATTTATTTTTACCTTAGTTTTATATTATCACAAAATGCACACAAAATAAAAACCCAGCATGATGCATATTTTAGTGGTATAACTTTTTATTAATTATTTGTTTTTGAATATGGTGCTCACATGTGATGATGCCTAAAGGTCAAAAACTCACATAAGGAGAAATTGTTTCTCTATTTATACTATGTCTAACAAATTACAAATTGGGTATTACACCTCAAGCGCTTTCTAAAGCGAGCTCAAAACGAATTTGAGCTCAAGATGAAAAAGATTAGAAGCGACAACGGGTCTGAGTTCAAGAACCTTCAAGTGGAGGAGTTTCTTGAGGAGGAAGGAATCAAGCACGAGTTCTCCGCTCCCTACACACCACGGCAAAACGGTGTGGTAGAGAGGAAGAACAGGACGCTTATAGACATGGCGAGGACGATGCTTGGAGAATTCAAGACGCCCGAGCGGTTTTGGTCGGAAGCTGTGAACACAGCTTGCCACGCCATAAACCGGGTCTACCTTCATCGCCTCCTCAAGAAGACGTCATACGAACTACTAACCTGTAACAAACCCAACGTTTTGTATTTTCGAATTTTTGGGAGTAAATGCTACATTCTAGTGAAGAAAGGTAGGAATTCAAAATTCGCTCCCAAAGCTGTAGAAGGGTTTTTGTTAGGTTATGATTCAAATACAAAGGCGTATAGAGTCTTCAACAAATCATCGGGTTTGGTTGAAGTCTCTAGCGACGTTGTATTTGATGAGACTAATGGCTCTCCAAGAGAGCAAGTTGATCTTGATGATGTAGATGAGGATGATGTTCCAACGGACGCAATTCGTACCATGGCAATTGGAGATGTGCGACCACAGGAACACAAGGAGCAAGATCAACCTTCTTCCTCAACGACGGTGCACCCCTCAACACAAGATGATGAACAGGTACCTCAAGAGAAGGCATGTGATCAAGGGGGAGCACAGGATGTCCAAGATGAGGAGGAAGAAGTACCACAGGCCCCTCCAACTCAAGTTCGAGCGATGATTCAAAGGAATCATCTCATCGACCAGATTTTGGGTGACATTAGCAAGGGAGTAACCACTCGCTCTAGATTAGCTAATTTTTGTGAGCATTACTCTTTTGTCTCTTCTATTGAGCCTTTTAGGGTAGAAGAGGCCTTGCTAGATCTGGACTGGGTGTTGGCCATGCAGGAAGAGCTCAACAACTTCAAGTGAAATGAAGTTTGGACACTGGTGCCGCGTCACAAGCAAAATGTTTTGGGAACCAAGTGGGTGTTCCACAACAAACAGGACGAGCACGGGGTGGTGACATGGAACAAGGCTCGACTTGTGGCAAAAGGTTATGCCCAAGTCGCAGGTTTGGACTTTGAGGAGACTTTTGCTCCTGTGGCTAGGCTAGAGTCGATTCGTATTTTGTTAGCCTATGCCGCTCACCATTCTTTCAGGTTGTTCCAAATGGACGTGAAGAGCGCTTTCCTCAACAGGCCAATCAAGGAGGAGGTGTACATGGAGCAACCCCCTGGCTTTGAGGATGAACGGTACCCCGACCACGTGTGTAAGCTCTCTAAGGCGCTCTATGGACTTAAGCAAGCCCCAAGAGCATGGTATGAATGCCTTAGAGACTTTTTAATTGCTAATGCTTTCAAGGTTGGGAAAGCCGATCCAACTCTTTTCACTAAGACTTGTGACGGTGATTTATTTGTGTGCCAAATTTATGTCGATGACATAATATTTGGTTCTACTAACCAAAAGTCTTGTGAAGAGTTTAGCAGGGTGGTGACTCAGAAATTCGAGATGTCAATGATGGGCGAGTTGAACTACTTCCTTGGGTTCCAAGTGAAGCAACTTAAGGACGGCACCTTCATCTCTCAAACGAAGTACACGCAAGACTTGCTCAAGCGGTTTGGGAAGAAGGACGCCAAGCCCGCAAAGACTCCAATGGGAACTGACGGACATGTCGACCTCAACAAAGGAGGTAAGTCCGTTGATCAAAAGGCATACCGGTCTATGATAGGGTCTTTACTTTATTTATGTGCTAGTAGACCGGATATTATGCTTAGCGTATGCATGTGTGCTAGATTTCAATCCGACCCAAGGGAGGGTCACCTTATGGCCGTTAAGCGAATCCTTAGATATTTAGTCGCTACGCCTTGCTTCAGAATCTGGTATCCAAAGGGGTCTACCTTTGACTTGATTGGATATTCAGACTCCGACTATGCTGGATGTAAGGTCGATAGGAAGAGTACATTAGGGACATGCCAATTCCTAGGAAGGTCTCTGGTGTCTTGGAGTTCTAAGAAACAAACCTCTATTGCCCTATCCACCGCTGAGGCCGAGTACGTTGCCGCAGGACAGTGTTGCGCGCAACTACTTTAGATGAGGCAAACCCTCCGGGACTTTGGCTACAATCTAAGCAAAGTCCCACTCCTATGTGACAATGAGAGTGCAATCCGCATGGCAGACAATCCTGTTGAACACAGCCGCACAAAGCACATAGACATCCAGCATCACTTTTTGAGAGACCACCAGCAAAAGGGAGATATCGAAGCGTTTTATGTTAGCACCGAGAACCAGCTAGCTGATATCTTTACCAAGCCTTTAGATGAGAAGACCTTTTGCAGGCTGCGTAGTGAGCTAAATGTCTTAGATTCGCGTAAATTGGATTAATATAGAGCATACATGAGTTTTATGCCTTTAATCATGTTCCATTATGCATTTTATTGCTTATTTATGGTGCTCAAGTTGTGCAAGGGATCCCTCGGACCTCACAAGTCCATGTGTGAATGATGCACATATTTAGGGGGAGAAATGCTACAACTTGACCCTTTGAGACTAACCGTGTGCTTGAGTTTTCTTAATATAGTCTCAAAGGAGGATTGAAAGGGAAAAGGTGAACTTGGACCATGCAAGACTTCCATTGCACTCCGATGAGGGGGTAATTTACTCCAAGTTCATCTCCATGCTCTTATTGTCTTTTTAGTCTTAATTGAAGATTTTGGTGAGGCAATGGGGTTTAAGGGCCAATAATAATCCCGTTTTGGTGCTTAATGCCAAAGGGGGAGAAATTAAGGCCAAAGCAAGAAATGGATCAGCTACCACTTGAGAATTTTGAAAATAGTAGAGTTAGAGCATTTTGTTTTGGCAAAATACTCTTATTGTCTCTTATTGTCAAAAGTTGGTCTCTTGTGGGGAGAATGGTTGATTATGGAAAAAGGGGGAGTTTTTGAATCTTTGATCAATTTCTCTTGGAATACCTCTCTCTATGCCTCAACAAGTGATTTTGACTTAGAGATAGGAAATTGAGTTTGATTTGCAAAAACAAACCAAGTGGTGGCAAAGAATGATCCAAATATGCCAAATTTGAATCAAAAACAAATTTTTGTTCTCATTTGCATTGATGTTGCACTTCTTTAGTTGCTTTTTGTTGTGTTGGCATAAATCACCAAAAAGGGGGAGATTGAAAGGGAAATGTGCCCTTGGGCCATTTCTATAAGATTTTGGTGATTAAGTGCTCCACACAAATGCCTTGAGTAATATTTGTGCCAAAGACTCAAGAAGTGCAAATCAAGATTAAAGGTATGTTTCTAGACTTAGTACATTGTTTTGAAGACTAATGTATTGTGTCTAAGTGCTAGAAACAGGAGAAATCGCTTTGAAGATAAGTTGGCTGTGTTCAGCCAAAAGGCTGCTCGGTCTGGGTACACCGGACTGTCCGGTGGTGCACCAGACAGTGTCCGGTGCGCTAGGACCAGTCCCGGTGAACAGCCTACTCTCGGGTCTCAACGGCGGTGTACGGCTATAAATCACCGGACTGTCCGGTGGTGCACCGGACTGTCCGGTGAGTCGTCTACGGCGAAGTCGCCGCTCTCGGGAAACAGTCAACAGCGTACGGCTAAAATTCACCGGACTGTCTGGTGAGCCAACGGTCGGCCGCGGTATTCGCGCGTGACGCGTGGCCGAGCCAACGGTCAGATGGGGGCACCGGACTGTCCGGTGTGCACCGGACAGTGTCTGGTGCGCCAACGGCTCCAAATCTTCAACGGTCGGCTGCGCCATTTTAGGAAAGCAATCTGCACCGGACAGTGAACAGGGGATGTCCGGTGGTGCACCGGAGTGTCCGGTGCGCCACCCGACAGAAGGCAAGATTTGCCTTCCTGGATTGCTTCCAACGGCTCCTAGCTGCCTTGGGGCTATAAAAGGGACCCCTAGGCGCATGGAGGAGTACACCAAGCATTCTTTGATCAACTCTAAGCACCAAGACTCCATTTCCGCGCATTTGATTCTTTGTGATAGCAACTAGAGCTCCATTTGAGTAGAGAACTCTTCGAGTTGTGTTGCGAGCTCAAGTTGTGACTTGTGTGCGTGTTTGTGCTCTGATTTTGTGTCTTGTGTGCGTTGCTCTCCCTCCCTTACTTCCGTGTTTCTTTGTGATCATCATTTGTAAGGGCGAGAGGCTCCAAATTGTGGAGATTCCTCGTGAACGGGAGATAGTAAACGAAAGCAAAAACACTGTGGTATTCAAATTGATCATTGGATCACTTGAGAGGGGTTGAGTGCAACCCTCGTCCGCTGGGACGCCACAACGTGGAGTAGGCAAGTGTTGGACTTGGCCGAACCACGGGATAAACCACTGTGCCTCTCTGTGTTGATTTCTTTGTGGTTATCGTGTTTAGCAAGAACTCCTCTCTAGCCACTTGGCTTTATTGCTCTAACACTTAATCAAGTTTGTGGCCTTAAGTTTCAAGTTTTTACAGGATCACCTATTCACCCCCCTCTAGGTGCTCTCAGCTGTCATATTCTGATTACTCTTATCTTTTCTGTTCTAAGACAAGATGGATTTCATACCTTGGAATCCTACATTTATGAACTTTTTAAGAGATAGGAGACTTAAGTCAAAAAAATTCAAACTGTTTTCTCGATTAAAAAAATATTGGTTGATTGTTCTAATGATAAATGCTTGATTTGCTTCTTTGATTGATTGAAACATTATAGTTGGGCATCTTAGCATGTACCACCATAAGGTAATGTATTAGCTTTAGTGGATAATACACTATTCTACTTAGCTAATAAATCCCTTGCAGTAACATTCCTCATAATTACTCGCCTTGTCTATAATTCTTCCTTTCTTACCCTGTGTTTCTAACCCAGATGGGCTACCCCTATAATGTTAGAAGAGAGTAGTATAGACTTGATCCTCGGTATGTCATGGTTAAGAAAGACAAAGGTAGTATATACACTGTGATAAGGGAACCGTAGAACTCACCAGTTCCAAAGGAGAAAGATTCGAAGTTGAGATTGCAGTAACTACCACCATCAGATTAGCGGCATTCTTAGTAGATGAGAAGTTTGTGGGTGGCAACATCCGTGCAGTTAGGGATTTTTCGGATGTCTTTCCAGAGGAGTTGCCAGCGATGCCACCAGATAGGGAAGTTGAGTTTGTCATTAATCCCTTAGCTAGGACTGCCCCTATTTCTAAACGACCATACATGATGTCCGTAGAAGAGCTAAAGGAACTTAATTAAGAAGCAGTTAACGGAATTATAGGATGCTGGGTACATTCGTCCAAGTTCTTCACCTTGTGGAGCGCTGATTCTAATTGTACAGAAGAAAGAAGGATCGCAAGGGATGTGCGTGGATTATAGGTCCCTTAACGATGTCACTGTGAAGAACAAGTATCCGTTACCCCGCATTGAGGATTTATTTGATCAGATGGGAGGTGCCAGGATGTTCACTAAGGTTGACCTCCGATCAGGTTACCATCAAATGAAGGTTAGACCATCGGATATCCCCAAGACGACTTTCTCAACCAGATATGGATTATATGAGTTCACTGTTATGTCATTTGGACTAACTAATGCACTAGCCTATTTTATGGATTTGAAGAATAAGGTGTTCATGATCTGGATAGATTCGTCATGGTTTCATCGACGATATTTTTATTTCAAGAGTGATAGTGATCATGAGGAACATCTGAGATTGGTGCTATAGAAGCTACGAGATAATCAACTCTACGCCAAGTACAGTAAATGCGAGTTCTGGATTGACGAGGTGCCATTCCTTGGACATATCATTTCTAATGGAAGGATATCAGTGGATCCTGCTAAAGTCAAGGAGATAGTGGCGTGGAGCATACCCACTACAGTTACAGAGGTTCGGAGCTTCTTGGGACTTGTAGGATATTATTGGAGATTTATTGAAGGATTTTCTAAGATTGCTAAGCCTATGACCTCACTTCTGGAGAAGGGAAGAGAGTTTAAGTGGGATAAGAAGTGCCAAGATAGCTTCGATCAATTAAAGAAGAGATTGAGGTCACCACCAGTATTGGTTATGCCAGATTTATAGAAGGGATTTGATATTTATTGTGATGCATGTGGCCAAGGCTTGGGATGTGTGCTCATGCAAGAAGGACATGTGATTGCCTACGCTTCTCGTCAATTGCAGAAACATGAGTTGAACTACCCCACTCATGACTTAGAGCTGGCAGCCGTTGTGCATGCGCATAAGATTTGGAGACATTATCTCATGGGAACCAAGTGTCAAGTGTACACAGATCATAAGAGTTTGAAGTATATATTCACTTAGAAGGATCTCAACCTTAGGCAACACCGTTGGTTGGAGCTTATTAAGGATTATGATTTGGAGATTCACTATCACCCGGGCAAGGGAAATTTGGTTGCAGATGCCTTGAGTCGAAAGGAGCATGTTCATTCAGCTGTTGTTGCCCAACTACCCGATGAGATTGTTGAGGATTTTAGGATACTTAACCTAGGGATAGTTGCTCACACTGAAGGAGTTACTACTGATGTGGAACCTACCTTGGAGCAAGAATTTTGCAAAGGACAAATTAGTGATGCTAAAATACAAGAGATTAAGGATCTGATTACTGAAGGACGAGGTCTAGAATTCGTGGAGGGTGAGCAAGGTACCGTATGGTTCAAGGACAAGATATGTGTCCCTGAGATTGATAGCCTTCGTGAGACTATTTTAAAGGAGGCCCATGACTCGGATTATTCTATTCATCCTGGTAGTACCAAGATGTATCAGGATTTGAAACAGAAATACGGTGGTATGGATTGAAGAGAGATGTGGCTGCACATGTGGCTATGTGCGATGTGTGTGAAAGAGTTAAGGCTGAACACACGAGGCCAGCTGGACTATTGCACCCACTAAAGATACCCGAGTGGAAGTGGGAAGAGATTGGTATGGACTTCATTACTGGATTACCTCACACCTTGAGAGGATATGATTCGATATGGGTTATTATGGATAGATTGACCAAAGTGGCTCATTTCATTCCGGTCAAGACTACTTATAAGTGATCTCAATTGGCTGAGTTATATATGGCTCGGATTGTGTCTCAACACGGTGTACCGAAGAAGATCATTTTGGATAGAGGATCACAGTTTACCTCCAGATTTTGGAAAAGTTTTCATGAGAATATGGATACGAAGTTGAATTTTAGTTTGGCCTACCATCCTCAGACTGATGGACAGACTAAAAGTACTAATCAATTATTGGAGGACATGTTGAGAGCTTGTGCCCTTCAGCATGGTAGTAGTTGGGACAAGAGTCTACCTTATAATGAGTTCTCACATAATAATAGTTACTAGACCAGTCTGAAGATTTCACCGTTCGAGGCTTTATATGGCAAGAAATGCAGGACTCCTCTATTTTGGACCAGACTAGAGGAAAACAGATCTTTGGAGCTGAACTTATTCAAGAGGCAGAAGAACAAGTCTGTATAATCAGAGAGAACTTGAGGGTAGCTCAGACCAGGCAAAAGAGCTACGCCGATAATAGAAGACCACTGGAATTTGAGGAAGGTGACTATCTGATGTGCAAAATGTATTCCATGTGTCTCAACTTAAGAAGTGTCTCCGTGTCCGTGAGGAACAGTTACCAATGGAGGAGCTCAGTGTCCAGGGTGATTTGACTTACATGGAGTATCCTATCAAGATTCTTGACGCTTTGGCTCGAGTTACAAGGAATAAGGTGATAAAGATGTGCAAAGTGCAATGGAGTCATCATGGAGAAGATGAAGCTACATGGAAAAGAGAAGAAGAGCTTCGCATAGATTTTCCCCATCTTTTCCCAAATTCCTCTTAAATCTCGAGGACGAGATTCTTGTTAAGGGAGGTAGGATTTGTAATACCTAATTTGTAAGAGATAATATAAAAGGAAAATTATTTCCTTTATATATGTGCCCTCTATTTCCCATCACATGAGAACACCTCATTAAAAAAAGAAATAATTAATAAAAGACATGCCACTAAATCGTGTATCATGCTGGATTTTATTTTGTGTGCATTTTGCGATAGTATAAAAATAATGTAAAAGAAAAATGTTAATGCTCAAATTAGAATTTAAGTTCCAAAGGAAACTCTAGAAATTAAAGAAAGAGAAGGGAAATACTATGCAAATGAAATAAAATAAATATATAAATGGGGATATACTTACCTTCCATTAACAAATGAATTAATACATTCTTGATCAAGGGTGAATTTCATAACCGAATTCAAATTCAAATTTGAATTGTGAATAAAGAGAGAAGAAATCAAAAGAAAATAATAAAAAACACAACTGTACACTTGGGCCCAATCTCCTACCGGCGGCCCACTGCTAGCTTCACCGCGCGGCCCGTCGCTCCTGCACGCGCGCCGCGACTGACCATGGGTCTCGCCCGCAGCCACACCGGTTCGCGCCGCTCGCCGCTGGCATCCGCTGCCACTGGGGTCCCACTAGTCATCCCTTATCTCCCCGCAGCTGCCCACCTCGCCGTAAAAAACTGCATGCTGCAACTATAACACCCCTCGTGTTACTGTAACTAAAACTTGAGCATGGCATCATAAACATTGGCATTGCATATGTTTGACACACCTAGAGTGCATTTACTAGGTAAAAATTTCAAACAAGTTGTATTGTTTTGGTATTTTGCAAATAGAACCCTAGATAGGGAACTCAACCCTAAATAGGAATTAAAGGGGTAAGGCATAACCCCAATTAAGAAAACCTAAAAGCTTTATGGGAATGGTCACAAAATGTGCACAAAAATGAACTTGAATCACTTTTATACCCCTAGGATATCAAAAATCCCCATTTGAACCCTGGAAAACCCTAAAACTAAAACCTAGGGGCTTATGTGCAAAATGAGTGCACATTTGGACTTAAGTGCAAAAATTAAGTTAAATAAGTATCTTAAGTCACTTGGTTCACTAAGGTGTGATTTTGGAAACCAAACCCTAAGAATTGGGCTCATTTGCAAAAAGGTCCCTAGTTGAGAATTCAGCCTAAGTCTGGATTTCAGTGTAGTTTGCTCAACTTTGGAGCCTTGTATCTTTCAAAATATAGGGTTTTTGCCCTAGGGCACCACATCAAACTTGTAGACCTATTAATGGATAACAAGTTTGCTTAAGAGTGCAAGCCATGTTCTTGTGAGAAATTTGAAGATAATCATGCCTAAAGTCAGGCTGTCAGGCTGATTAAGTCTGAAAATCAGACTAACAGTGGACTGACATCAACTTCAAGACCAAGTTCATGCATGATCTGCTGCCTTTTTGTGACAACACCATATAACAAAGTTATAGTTGGTATAATGCTCAACAAGTTTGCTGCAGAGTTGGACTTGTGTTGTCACTAGGAATTTAGAGAAAATCTCGCTCCATGTTGGGCTGTCAGGCGACTGAATCGGTTCTGCCATGGTATAGTGACCGAATTAAGTTCAGAACACTCTCTTGCCGTCAATCACTCCTCCGCCGCGATTCGTGCCACCGGCGTGAGGACTCGCGCTCGGGGTGGGTGGATAAGGACGTACGGTGAAAGATCCTTGCCGGTGGTGAGCTAGAGATCACTCCGGTGACTCACCGTGGCTTTCTCTTCAACTTTGCGGCGAAGCCGATAAGCTCGCCGGTGAACCGTCGTGTCTCGGCCCTGCGCCGCGTGTCCTAACCGCGCCACCGCATCGCCGTGACTCCCTCTAAACTCCCCATCGACCACCGGAGTTACTGCCACGATGGTGAACACGTGTTCACTGCACCAGCATTCTTCCTCACTTCCGACCACCGCGTGTCTCGTCCAAAATTCGCGGCCACCGCTCGCTCTCCCTATAAATTGAGCCCTCCACCAGCTCTGCTAAGTCATCCAGCACCCAGCCACCAAGAATCGTCCTCAGTCGATCGCCAGTGAGTCCCAATTTCCAACTTCCCCCAAATCGACTCTCCGCCACCGTAAACCACCCATCACCGCGGCTAGCCCTTTCCAGGTCAATTCATCCCTCACTCTTCTTTGTTTGAGCACTCTGGTTGCTCTGTGATGCTTGCCGAGCCATCAATTCAAACTAAGAGACCACCAATCGCCGGGAACACGACGATCTAGCCGCCATGCTCTCAATCACCGTGGCCAGAGCTCCTTAGTTGGTCATTAGTGCAATTAAGTTAGGGGAAAAGCTTAGGATAGGTCTGATTTGGTGTCTGTCGCTCGGGAGCGCCGGTCATTGCCTCGATCGGCCAGTACAGATGCTCGCCGGAGCCCTGTCGTGCGCGACGCCGTCGGGGACTTGGCCGTGCGAAGAAATAGAAGTCAAGGGGGCTTTCTGTAAACCGTCAGCGACACATAGGAATAGTAAAGGAACTTGTTTCCTGTTACTTAGAACCCCGAGGGCCCTTCTGCAAGATTACCACGCGGGCGCGGGCGAGCGCGCGATCTGCGTAGGCTTGGGCCGCCTGGGGCTGAAATCAGCCCAATACTATTCACTCTTTCTCCTTTTCTTTTTCAGAATAACTTTAGAAATCCATGGAAAAATGTAGAAAAATCCTAAAATTGTGAAACCAATTTTCCTAGGCTTCTTATTTTCCCTAGAATTTAATAAAAATAGTTTCATGATTTTTAGGTTAAATTAGGAAATTTAAGGTATTTAAAATAGTTTAAGGTAGTAGTTTTGGATTTTTAAAAGATAAATGATAATACCAAAAATGCTCAAACTTTTTATATGAATTCCTCATATTATTTAGAAACCTTGGATAGAGTTTGGCTTGATTTGGACCTTGTTTGACACCTAAACCCAAAACCCCCCTGCCCTGTGAACTCCTTTACTGACTCCGGAAATCCTAAGTTCTCGGAGTTCCGTGAAGGAAAGTTGTATTCAAGACTTAGATAATAAGTTTATATCATCTTTGCACCCTCATGAGCATTACATGGCATTCATTCTTATACATATATGTGGTTATGATTAGAACACGAGGAAGAAGTGGAAGCCACTGAAGAGCAAGTACCCCCACCTTTAGAAACTCAGGCTGAGAATTGTTTCTACTTCGATATTTGTGGATCCGAGCCTGACTCACCCATAAACAAAGGCAAGCCCCGGTGCATTTGCCACCTTCCTTGATGTTTTTAAAATCTTTCTCACTTGATTGGTGCAATAGGTGATAAGAGTTGATTGCTAAAACAATTCCTGCATTACCTTCCTTGAATTTGATTACCTTCCTTGATCACCCGTTTTACAAAAGATTTTTGATGCTTAGCCTTGCTTTAGAAAAACAAAATGTTTTGTTTTTACAAAATATGATGTGGCACAAGTGGGTGGGATGTTTTCGAAAATAAAACTTGATGGTGGATCTATCATGGCCGTGATGGGTTCAACATCCGGAAAAGATGTACCTCTGTCAGGTACCAAACCTTGGGTTGAAATGATTAAGTTGAGACCGGGCGGTTGACTTGCACAAGAAGAGAGTCTCGGTGTAGTGTCTCCGTCTGAGTCGATTAAGGACCTTGTCGATGTAGGCCTGCTGACCGAGGACCCTTTAACTGGTCACATGCCTCGTCATGGGTAAGCCTTGCCTCGGGCAGACTAAGGCCAGAATAAGATAACATGAAATGGGCATGGAGCGGTGGCGAGAGTAGCGTGTACCCTCCGTGGCAAGAGGCTGGACGGTGGTGTATCTGTGCTCTCGGTTTGCGTGAACCTGATCTGGTCTTAAGAAACTCGGTGGCGGGTTGATATATGCAAGGGTTAAGTGCTACATATGTCGTGTGATCGGAGATCCTCAGCTGAGTATAATCGATTCGGATCGCCGTACCTCCGCGGTTATGGAGACTTGGCCACTGACTTACACGTAGCAATCCAGTAAAGATGAAGGGTTGATAAGAAATTGGCTAGTGCAGGTCAAGTGATTGAACTAGGGTAGAAAGAACTCTAGCTGCAGGTAATTTTACTTAACCTGACAATTGGATTTTAAGGATCCACTTTAGTAAACAATTCTGCAAACAGAGTCTTTGATTATTGAAAGGCCTTACCTTGACTCCCATATAACCAGCATACCCTTGAGAGTCTTTTCTTTAGTCGGGTAAGACTTGCTGAGTAATTCCATACTCAGGGTTTATTCCCCTGTTGTTTTTAGGTGAGGAGACAACAAACTTTTGTTGTTTCTGTACCAAGGTGGTGAAAAATGAGGACAATCAAGAATGAAGCTGCTGGAGGACCGAGTCCTCCTTAAAAACTTTTATGTAAAGAACTTAATGGGAGGAGTTTTTGCCTCTCAGGTATTGTAATAATACTTTTCTGCACTCGCTTTACACTCTGGTCTGTAATAAATGACTTAATCTTACTGTTTAAATAAATGTAAGTTTATGTAATCACTTCCGCATTTCCGCATCTCCGATGAACATATTGTCTGTCAGACGGGTGAAACGTTCCTGGAAAGGTAAGAGAAAAGATACCGAACTTGTCAAGTAATTCAGGAACATCTACAGGGTTGTCTGATGTCTGTTGGACAAGGACAACTGTAGGTGGGCCTAATGACTTGGAAGGTTCCGTCACAGCTGGTATCGGAGCGTAGCCCTTCTTGGCAGATATTATGTAGCATCTTCAAAAAGAATTTCTTAAACTTATCTAGAAAATTTCTTCTCTTCTTACCTAAGCATCTCTGAAGAGTTTATTTCAAAGACCAGATAGGAAGAGTGCAATGTATAGAAGGTTGAATCAACTAAGGTTGATTCTGTAATTATTCATGCATCATGCTAAGAATTGTACTAATAAATTTTCCCCCTTAGAAAATGCCGCCGCGTACAAGAAAAACTTAGCGAAAGCATACTGGGCCTATCGGTGTACCTCGACACAAACTTGCCCCACGGGAGGAAGATAGCAGTAGCAGAAGCAATGATCCGATTGGAGAGCTTGAAGCTCGAGTGAATCAGCTTCAAACGGAGTTGCAACGAAGGACCAATTTATGGGTCGCAGATGGCGACCGAATAAATGAATTAAGAAGTTACATCCGCAGCCTGCAAGATCAACTTGCTGATCGGGATTTGGCGCTTGATTGGGCGGTACAGTCTTGTTCAGTAGCCTGGACTAAGGAAGCAAAGGCACGAGCCCGAGTCGAAGAACTTAGCACTGCTATTGACAACTTGCAGGCATATTGCAATACTTTACATGAGGAAGTTCATGTACTGTATTCGCAATTACACCGAAATGCCCCTGCGGATCCTGTCAGGTCAGAAGCCGGACCCTCGCATGTTGCGGGAGAAGCGCTTGGTGGTGAGTTAGACCTTTTTAGGCCCCCTCCTTCTATGAGGTTGGTCAATGAATGGTCTCCCACACCTGACGACGAAGCTGCCAAGAGCAACCAGAAGTAGGAGTAGTAGTGTAGTTGTAGAAATAGAAGTAGTATGTTGTATAATAGGTTGAACTATTGTATAATGTGTAACACCTCAGGTGTTACCATGGCTAGAGCACACCTGGCACTAAGGACTGTGATCATATGTGGTAGAGACATGAGGAACTACATAAGAACTTGGAGCCCATGTGTTAATCAAAGTTTGTTAATGACCTAAGAAGCATTACTCAAATCTTTGTACCCTTACTACCTTGGAAGGGAGAGGGGGGAAGAACCCTAGACCTCTCTTAAACCCTATCTTCCAAAACCATGGTTAAAAGGGGAAAGAGAGTGAGCAAATGTGCAAAACATGGGTAATTTTTAACCAAACCTTAAGTAACCTTATAACCAGCAATTAGGGGAGGGAAATATTGCAAAAAGACCCCTGGAGAAACCCCAAATCCAATCTCCAAGTGGAGAGAGAGCTAGAGCTCTCTATTTCTCTCTAAGATAAAAACTACACCTACACTAAAGATCAGTCGTGTTCACCTCGAAGCTGGCACCAAATCCACCTGTGTTCTATACCAAAAATGTGGCATACCACCTAGGGCACCCACTGGAAAAAGCTGAGCCCGAGACTTGGACGTTTGACATGCCTTGGCATGGTTTTTGTCGCTAGGTGGGCAGTGTGACACACCCGATTTGGCGACCGGAGATCTCCCTCCCTAGGCCATATCTGCCATGGCATCTCACAGGTAAGTGATAGCCCTAGGTGCCAGGAGTAGACCCATGCCGGATTTTTGCCAAGATTCGCATGTTTGCGACTTGGGTGAGCTGTGGAGCAAGGGCAGAAGAAAACTTACACGTGTTCGACGCGCTCTGCCGCGCCAGAGCACGCCCGCGCCCGACCCCGCGCCGCGCCGAGCCGCGCCCGTGTCCCCTGTGTGCGCCCGCGCCTATAAAACCCACAGAGGCATCGAGCACACTCCTCCGCGCGCCCTCAAGCCTCACCGGAGCATAGCTCGCCGCCGTTTGCCCGTGCGCGACGTGTTCACGGCCACCCGACCCACTGCCGTCGTAGACCGGCCAACCCAGCTTTTCCCAGCCCCATCCAACCCTCGGAGACGACTAAGTACACCCCCGTGAAGCTCCCCGAGCGGGGAATCGAAGCCTGCTTCGCCGGAGAGGCCCGTCCACGGTCGCCGGAGCTCACACCCTCGCTGGAGTACGTGGACCGGGTAATCCACTCAACCATTTTCCAATTCTTTGCGCACACAGTCTCCACATCACCCCGTGAAGCTCACCGTGCCCTTGGATTGAACCAGCTCGTCGTGGTTTGGCCGGTACACTTGCCGCCGACGAGAACACCCTCCTGCGCACGTGGACCGAGCGATTCCGGCCATCCCCGCCGTCGAGCCGCACCTCGCTGTGACCGCCAGAGCCTCCCCGAGCCAACCCTGCCCTTCGCCGGACCTATCTCGCCGCCGGTAAGCCGCGCCACCCTTTTCTTTCCCGCGGGTACTGTTTACATTGGGGGAAGGACTGCGGGTGAGAGGAAGAAAAGGTTAGGGGGCTTTTTGAACTGTCAGTGACTCAAGGGAATAGTGACTCAGGGGTAGATCTGAGTGGGTTGATTCAGTTTAAACCCAGGGACCTCGGTGTAAATTGTTTTCCAGGAAACTCTTATTTAAATCTGTTTTTAAATTGAACAGAGACTTTAAAATTCATAACTTCTGTTTAATTCATCCAAATTTGGTCAAACCAATTTTGTCAGACCCTAAATAATGTAGCCTACTTAAGAAAAATATAAAACCCCCTATGTACTATATAAAACTTTAAAGCTCTGATTTAATTATAGTTTTGGCCAAAAGCTCAATAATAGAAAGAAAAATAGTTATATTATTTGACTAGGGTTAGGAAAAAATTGGAGAAGTTTGCATCTACCTACTAACCTGTTTAAAAATGTTAAACCTCTCTGTCCACTCCATTAAGTTAGTTTTTACCACTTATTTTACAATATGCTTAAGGTTAAGAAAAATAGAAAATGTGATTTAAATAATGCACCAGAGGACACCTCTATTTTTGTTAGGGTACTTATTCAATGTAGTTCACTGAAAAAATCTATCATACCCTGGTTTAGTATAAAATAAGTAGGATCCCTTTTATTTTTAGAAAACAAGGGAAACTTAGAAAAACCCTACAAAAATAACCCTAAGGCAAAGATACCCCAAACCTTGGGATAACTAATGTTTGGTTATTATGAACAGAGGAAAAATACAAAATCTGTTGTTTGATATTTTTCAAATGACAAGTTAGTTATAAGCACCTTTTTGGCATAAAACTTTAGAAAATCACAACTAAATAATCACCAATTAACTTTATGTGAATTTTGGCACAGAGGTTTGGTATTACTGTTAGGTCCCAACAAAAATAACCCTTAGGAAGGAACTCAACTCTAAGGGAGAGGTATAGTGTAAAGTGGCCCATTTTACACCACCTTTGTTATTTTTGTCTAAAGCTTAGCCTTTTTATTTTGAACCTCAATTTCCTAGAATGGGCTATAGTGACCAATGGAAATCCACTGTAATTTTTACAGAATTTTTGGAAAATGTTAAACCACTGTCGTAGTTCAAACCTACACTAGAAGCCATGAAATGAGAATAAAGAAAGGGAAATATGAATAATGGAAAATTAGTGTCATCCTAAAACTCCTTATAACTTGTCCACTGAGATATATAAAGGCAATACCAATTACCTATGCCTATCCCTAGCAAAACCTAGACTTAGAAATGATAAGCATAAACCATTAAAAGCCACATATGACCCGAAAACCCTAAGTTACTCATCAACTTAGTTTTTCTTCGCTTAGCATAATGTTGTTAAATCCTGCATAATCATGACATCCATGTTCATTGCATTTCGATAGACTGTAACCTTGCTGACGGAGAGTACATCCTCGTGCCGGAGCAAGGAGCTGCTCAGGAGGTAGCCCCAGACCCAGCACCCGAGTCTGCACCAGAGGATCTGCCTGCCCCAGCTTTGGAAGGCAAGCCCCGGTTTTATGCATAACCGTTTATATATGCTATTTTACTACACTTAATGTTTGTAGGCTTGTACTGTGCACTTAAGTGTAGGAGTTGTTTGAAACCCTAGTTGCATGATCTCAGGAACCCCGTTGTGATGAATACTAGTATGCTAAGTCGAGTAGCTGCTTTATTAAGTAGGATCTCGGTAGAAGTCGAGTGATTTTTCTAGCGCTCGCGCGAGGTCAGGAATCGGTTGTATCCATTTTTATATCATAATGATGTTGGTCTGTGGACGACAATCCATGGGGATTGGTGGTCTACGAGGTGAGAATTGGAATAAGGATTAAGGTGTGGTACCGTGAGTCAAGCGTTTGAACGTACTAAACATATGCCGAGAAATATGGTAAATCGGTAAGCCTAGTACTTGAGTGAACCCGGCAGTGGACATATCCCCTCACGCGACCTGAGACGAGGTCTCCCATTCCGGTTATGATGGGTACAAGTGCAGTCACTGCACGACGGCCAGTCGGGGTCAGTGAGGCATTGTACGCCAAGGCGGTGAGCCCTGATCTGCTGACGGGGAATCGATGGGGACGGTTGATATGTGTGGGGACGGAGTGACTCGCCATGTCGTGTGTTTAGGTTTACCTTGCAAGGATAAAACTCGATTCGAATCGTCTGCTTCTCGCAGTTAATGAGACTGCTTGATCCATGCTGCTACATTGAGTAACAAGTGGAAATATGATGAGATGATACAAGATGTTGATTGCTTAAATGTTTGCTATCATGGGTGAGTAGATAGTACATACTTAGCCTTAAGAGAGTCACACTTAAATTGACAAAGTTAAAACTTGATTTAGAAACTCAGCTAGTGCTTTTGGCAACCAAACCCCACAGCCAAACAGCTGCATGTCTAGAGGTAGAGGAGTAGACTCCTCACACCGGGTAAGTCTAGCTGAGTATTAGTATACTCAGCCTTGCTTGTGGCATAATTTTACAGGTTCTCTGGAGGACATGGTTGCTGGAGTGACTTGGCCGTCCATCTTGCCACCGGGTTGGACTGTCGAGTGGGACCCAGCCTCGGCTGAGGAGGAGCATGAGGAGTGATGGGACAGGCTTCCCCATCTCTCTGTTTATTTACCGTTAGTTTATTTCCGCTGCACTTCGAACAATGATGGTTACCTTTGCAAAAACTCCGATGATGATGATGTAATAATCTAATACTCTCACATGCATGGTTTTATGCTTTATTGTATTTGCTCTGTGACTCACCATCGAGTGAGATTGGGGTACTTGATCCTGTCAGTGGCCGTGTCGGACTAGATCCGAGGGATTGACGGGTTATTCCCATTTAAGTGTGGTCTAGCCTCTAAGGCAGGGCTTAGGCACTTAAGTTGGAATAATTCGGGCAGTTCCGCCACAGCTGGTATCGGAGCTTGTACCACCACAGAGGAATCAATAAAATGTAAATACCATCATTTTCCCAAAATAAAATTTGATAGAAACAATGTTGGATAGATAGGAGAACGAGCAGGATAGACCTAGGACGTGAAGCCTTAAGAGTAATAGAAGGATAGCTAGGTGGCTAAGTAATTAGGCCCTACAGGCCACTTTTACAGGATGGGAGTTATTCCCTATTCCTTTTATCTTGTGGTGAGGTCGTTCAGGACGAGCATGCATGCATTGCTAAATTAAGCAATTGAGTAAAGACTTAAAAACAAAGTGATAACCAACTAAGTCTCCAGTACTTTTTTTATTTTAACTAAAAGAAAGGTTGAGTTTTATTTCTCTTGTTCTTTTTATAATTCTTTTTCTTTTACTTACGCTCAACCGTACACATATGACTTCCCACGGATCCTCAGAGGACAGAAATGCACTAACCCACACTGACGGGCTTGCACGAGAGGGCTTCCCCCGTATTTTGTGGGAGGTACTTCAGGGAGCTGGGTACATGACACCCCCTCAGTACGCGGTGCAGCAGTTCGAGAAGCACCGGGTGCCCCGCTGTAGGGTGAGGATGACCTTGGAGCCTCATCCCCTGCAGCCAGGATGGCGCTCGCTGGACTCCAAGTCTTTCGGATACCGAGCGGAGGACACGATCGAGGCGATCGCTCTGCACGGGTTGATGACTTTTTGTGGGTTCCATCCCTTGGAGCTCTCTACCCACCCCATTGGTTTGTTCCCCGTGGAAAAGGAGGACGACCCAATGTGGAAAGATCGGGTGGAGCATGCCAAGGACATCTGGGCTCTCTACCCAGGCCACACGGCTCACTTGTCGGTACGATGCATGAACGCCCTGTATCGTCTGCAAGTGATGCATGGAGAGGCAATGTCTCATCTAATGGCATTATTGGAGGCAACCAAGATCACCCTGGACAACAGGGAGGAGCTCGTGGTTGACTTGTCCCAGGAGCTGGTAGAAAAAGATTTACAAGTGGAGCAGCTGTCTGATGAGATCCATGAGTTGGAGGAATTGGTGGGAACGAGGGAGAACACCATCGAGGTTCTCGAAGATCAGCTTCTCAACACCCAGCAGCAGCTCGCAGAGGCTAATGAGCACTAGATATGCATCATCAGGAGATCCATGATGGGGAGGCTGATGAGGACGTCGACATTGAGGGAGGGGAGGAGCCTGCTTCCAGCGTAGACACTGCTGGCTCAGGGAGGCCACCTTCCCCCGAGTCGAGTGTCGCCTCTTTCGCTCATTAGTTGCCAGAGTAGGAATAAAGATCGGTAATGTAGGACTCCTCGCAGCTAGCTTAGCTTTTGCACCCTTGGGGTACTAGGCTGGATAGAGTTGAGTCTTTTTGGGACAATGATGTAATCGTGATAAACTCTTTTGGAAACATGTTTGATGGATGCTGGTATCAGTTTTAAGTTTGGGAGGAGAAATTTATGCCTTTTAAATCCTTTTGTTGAAAGTTGGAGTCTATCAATTTACTTTTGACTCTTTTCGCCGCGATTAAACCTTGAACTTGGAGTTGTGGCGTTAAGTTTATATGTGGTTTTTCAGATGGCCGGGAGGCAGCGTCGTGGTCAGAATGAGCGCGTTCCTCCACCGCCGCCACCGCCTCCCACTCTGCAGGAGCTCATGGCTCAGCAGAATGAGATCTTGAGGCAACTAGCTCAGTGTCAGCCACCACCTCAGCAATATGGTGGTGGGGACCATCAGCGTCACCCCGCGGCAGCTACCTACCAAGATTTCCTCAGTACCCAGCCCCCATTGTTCACAAGGGCAGAGGATCCACTTGATGCAGATGTGTGGTTGCGAGTAGTGGAATCCAAATTCCCGCTACTCCATGGAGCTTTCTCAGAAGTCACTAAGGTCCGGTTCGCTACTCAGCAGCTTTGCGGACCCGCGCGGACATGGTGGGCCACTATCTTGCTATGCAACCGGCTGACCATGAAGTGGAATGGAGGGAGTTTAAGGCAGCTTTCAGGGGACATCACATACCCGCAGGCATCATGGACCGAAAGCTCAACGAGTTTCTGGCACTCACTCAGGGCAACAGGACAGTGTTGCAGTATGCCCAAGCCTTTAATGACTTGTGCCAGTATGCTGGGTACCATGTAGACACGGATGAGAAGAAGAGGGACAGGTTCAGACGGGGGCTCAGCACTAAGCTCCGTGATCGTCTCAACACCATCAGAGCCAACAGTTACAATGAGTTGGTCAACATGGCTATCTCCCAGGAAGACTGCATTACAGCTCGACAGGCAGAGAAGAAGAGGAAGACCCCAGTGGCAGGACCCTCAGCTCAGCCACAGCGCTTCAGGATTGTGTCCGACACTCAAAACAGGGGACCACAACAGCAGCAGCAAGGGAGATGGGTGATCCGACCACCGTAGCAGCAGCAGCAGGCACCCAACCGCACCCAGTTTCCAGCTCAGAGGAGCAATCAGCAGCAGCAGTACCGCCAGGCAAATGACAATAGGTGTTTCACGTGTGACAGCACCGGACATTATGCCAAGAATTGCCCCAGGAACCAGCAGAGGCAGGGGCAGAATGTCAATCAAAACCAGGGCAAGAGGCAGAAAGTGCAAGTGAGGCAGGGCAAGCTGAACTTCACCACCATGGCTGATATTCCAGAGGGAGCACCCGTCATGACTGGTATCTTTACAGTTTTGAATTATCCTACTGTTATTCTTTTTGATTCTGGTGCATCACATAGCTTTATTAGTGCCAAGTTTAGTGCCAAGTGCCAGTTGCCTTTTCACCACACCAACGGGGGTATCACAATTTCAACACCAGGAGGCAGGATTGCCACAAATCAAATCAACAAGAATGTGCCTATAAAGTTTGGTAGTCTGATAATTAAAACCAACCTTCTTATTTTGGGATTGGATAGTGTGGATATCATATTGGGAACTGACTGGTTGACCAAACATCAGGCAGTGATTGACATTGCAGCTAGGGCCATTGAAGTGCACTCACCAACCTGTGGTGAAACCACATTATATTTGCCCGATCAGGGTTGCACCCGTTCTTGTGCCTTTGTTATGATAGAATCCCTAGTGGAAAAGATCCCCGTAGTCTGTGACTACCCAGATGTTTTCCTGGATGAATTGCCAGGAATGCCACCTAACAGAGACATTGAGTTTGCAATTGAATTGCAACCCGGGACTGCTCCTATCTCCAAGAGACCCTATAGGATGCCTCCCGCGGAACTGGCAGAACTAAAGAAGCAACTGCAAGAACTGTTGGACAAGGGGTTTATTCGCCCAAGTACTTCACCTTGGGGATGTCCTGCTTTATTTGTGAAGAAAAAGGATGAGAGTTTGAGAATGTGTGTTGACTACCGCCCTCTCAATGCGGTGACTATCAAGAACAATACCCACTGCCCCGCATTGATGTATTGTTTGATCAATTGGTAGGAGCCAAGGTATTCTCCAAGATAGATCTTCGCTCAGGTTACCATCAAATCAAGATTCGTGCCAGTGATATTCCAAAGACTGCCTTCTCTACCCGATATGGGCTTTATGAGTTTTTGGTGATGTCTTTTGGGCTGACCAATGCCCCGGCTTATTTCATGTACTTGATGAACTCAGTATTCATGCCAGAGCTGGACAAGTTCGTGGTTGTTTTCATTGATGATATTTTGGTCTATTCCAAGAATGAAGACGAGCATGCTGAGCATCTGCATATCGTGCTTCAGCGACTGCGCGATCATCGTCTTTATGCGAAGTTGTCTAAATGTGAATTCTAGCTGAAGGAAATAAAATTCTTGGGTCACACAATTTCTCAGGATGGGATATCAGTTGATCCTGAGAAAGTACAAGAAGTGATGGACTGGAAACCTCCAACTACAGTGAGGCAGATTAGGAGTTTTCTGGGATTGGTAGGGTATTACCGACGATTTATTCCGGATTTCTCCAGAATTGCCAAGCCAATGACTGAGTTATTGAAGAAGGGAGCCAAGTTTACTTGGAGCCAGAAGTGCGAAGATGCTTTTCATACACTGAGGCAACATTTGACGACAGCCCCAGTGCTGGCTCAACCCGATAGCACCAAGCCCTTTGAAGTTTATTGTGATGCCTCTGGTACGGGATTGGGATGTGTCTTGATGCAAGAGAACAGAGTGATTGCTTATGCTTCCCGAGCACTTAGACCTCATGAGCAGAACTACCCTACACATGACCTGGAATTGGCAGCCGTGGTTCATGCTCTTAAGATATGGAGGCACTACTTGATGGGAGTTCACTGTAACATTTACACTGATCACAAGAGTCTCAAGTATATTTTCACTCAGGCCGACCTTAACATGAGGCAGAGGAGATGGTTAGAGCTAATCAAGGACTATGATTTGGAGGTGCATTACCACCCTGGCAAGGCCAATGTCGTGGCAGATGCTTTGAGTAGAAAGGCCCAGTGTAACTGTATGAGCATGGATGCAAGAGTTACCACCCTGTGTGATGAGTTGTGTAAGCTGAACCTGGAAGTTGTTCCTTCCGGTGAATTAAGTTATATCTCGGTGGAGCCCACATTGCAAGAGCAAATAGTCCAGGCACAGATTGGGGATAAAGGTGTGCAGGTTATCAAAGACATGCTCAAGCAGAAGGCGGAAAAATACAAGTGTTTCCGTCAGGACAGTAAGGGAATTTTATGGTTTGGAGATCGATTGGTTGTTCCCAAGGATCCTGAGCTCAGAAAGAAGATACTGGATGAAGCTCACCTTTCCAAATTCTCCATGCACCCTGGTAGCAACAAGATGTACCATGACCTTAGAACTTTATATTGGTGGACCAGAATGAAGAGGGAAATTGCCAAGTACGTATCTGAGTGTGACACTTGCCAGAGGATAAAAGCTAGTCACTTGAAGGCAGCAGGCCCTTTGCAACCCCTTCCCATACCATCTTGGAAATGGGAGGACATTTGCATGGACTTTATAGTGGGATTGCCCAACACCTCCAGGCACCATGATTCAATTTGGGTTATTGTGGACAGATTGACCAAGACCGCTCATTTCTTGCCCGTACATACCACCCACAGGACGGAGAAGTATGCGGAAATTTACATCGACCAGATAGTTCGTTTGCATGGGATACCAAGGACTATAGTCTCAGACCGAGGAGCACCGTTTGTGGCACGATTTTGGGAACAATTGCAGGAATCGCTTGGGACCCAGGTCATACGAAGCTCAGCCTATCATCCCCAAACCGATGGCCAGACAGAAAGGGTGAATCAGATTTTGGAAGACATGTTGAGGGCATGTGCACTACACTACGGAAAGGATTGGGACAAGTGTCTTTCCTTGGCAGAGTTTTCTTACAATAACAGATATCAGTCCAGTCTGAAGATGGCACCTTTTGAAGCCTTATATGGGAGGAGATGTAGAACCCCGCTGAATTGGTCTCAAGCAGGAGAAAGGGAAATATTTGGGCCAGATTTGGTTCTGGAAGCAGAGGAAAAGGTCAGAGTCATCAAGAAGAACTTAGAAGCTGCTCAAGCCAGGCAAAAGAGCTATCATGATAAAAGGCGGAAGCCTCTATAGTTTGAGGTGGGAGATCATGTTTACCTTAAGGTGTCACCCACCAAGGGTGTCCAGAGATTCGGAATCAAGGGCAAGTTAGCTCCTCGTTACATTGGACCCTACGAGATCAAGGAGACTTGTGGACCCGTAGCCTATCAACTGGAATTGCCACCTCATATGTCAGCAGTTCACAATGTGTTCCATGTATCTCAGCTGCGGAAATGTGTTCGTCTACCCACTGAAGTGCTACCGGAACCAGACATTGAGATAGAACCAGACTTGTCCTATCAAGAGTACCCCGTCAAGATACTGGATCAGAAGGAGAGATCAACACGGGCAAGATCAATTAGAATGTATAAAGTTCAGTAGAGTCACCATTCAGCAGAGGAAGCTACATGGGAGACTGAGGATTTTCTACGCTCCCGCTTCCCCGACTTTCTGCCCAAAGGAGTCGGTACGTAACCCCAAAACCCCACCCCCACCTGCCCTTTGAAAACAATTATAAGAAAAACTTAGATAGTAAGGGTAGTCTAAGCTGTGGTTTTAACTTAAAAAGGACTTCCTTCTGAAGTTGCAAAAAAGGATGACATTCGAAGAACAGTTAACCAAAGAAAACTTAAAGGAAAGCAGAAACCACACACCAGCACACCTTCTTGGTACCCTCCTAAGGACTCTACCTAAAATCTCGGGACGAGATTTCCTTAAGGGGGGAGGGCTGTAACAGCTCAGGTGTTACCATGGCTAGAGCACACCTGGCACTAAGGACTGTGATCATATGTGGTAGAGACATGAGGAACTACATAAGAACTTGGAGCCCATGTGTTAATCAAAGTTTGTTAATGACCTAAGAAGCATTACTCAAATCTTTGTACCCTTACTACCTTGGAAGGGAGAGGGGGGAAGAACCCTAGACCTCTCTTAAACCCTATCATCCAAAACCATGGTTAAAAGGGGAAAGAGAGTGAGCAAATGTGCAAAACATGGGTAATTTTTAACCAAACCTTAAGTAACCTTATAACCAGCAATTAGGGGAGGGAAATATTGCAAAAAGACCCCTGGAGAAACCCCAAATCCAATCTCCAAGTGGAGAGAGAGCTAGAGCTCTCTATTTCTCTCTAAGATAAAAACTACACCTACACTAAAGATCAGTCGTGTTCACCTCGAAGTTGGCACCAAATCCACCTGTGTTCTATACCAAAAATGTGGCATACCACCTAGGGCACCCACTGGAAAAAGCTGAGCCCGAGACTTGGACGTTTGACATGCCTTGGCATGGTTTTTGTCGCGAGGTGGGCAGTGTGACACACCCGATTTGGCGACCGGAGATCTCCCTCCCTAGGCCATATCTGCCATGGCGTCTCACAGGTAAGTGATAGCCCTAGGTGCTAGGAGTAGACCCATGCCGGATTTTTGCCAAGATTCGCACGTTTGTGACTTGGGTGAGCTGTGGAGCAAGGGTAGAAGAAAACTTACACGTGTTCGACGCGCTCTGCCGCGCCAGAGCACGCCCGCGCCCGACCCCGCGCCGCGCCGAGCCACGCCCGTGTCCCCTGTGTGTGCCCGCGCCTATAAAACCCACAGAGGCATCGAGCACACTCCTCCGCGCGCCCTCAAGCCTCACCGGAGCATAGCTCGCCGCCGTTTGCCCGTGCGCGACGTGTTGACGGCCACCCGACCCACTGCTGCCGTAGACCGGCCAGCCCAGCTTTTCCCAGCCCCGTCCAACCCTCGGAGACGACTAAGTACACCCCCGTGAAGCTCCCCGAGCGGGGAATCGAAGCCTGCTTCGCCGGAGAGGCCAGTCCACGGTCGCCGGAGCTCACACCCTCGCCGGAGTACGTGGACCGGGTAATCCACTCAACCATTTTCCAATTCTTTGCGCACACAGTCTCCACATCACCCCGTGAAGCTCACCGTGCCCTTGGATTGAACCAGCTCGCCGTGGTTTGGCCGGTACACTCGCCGCCGATGAGAACACCCGCCTGTGCACGTGGACCGAGCGATTCCGGCCATCCCCACCGTCGAGCCGCACCTCGCTGTGACCGCCAGAGCCTCCCCGAGCCAACCCTGCCCTTCGCCGGACCTATCTCGCCGCCGGTAAGCCGCGCCACCGTTTTCTTTCCCGCGGGTACTGTTTACATTGGGGGAAGGACTGCGGGTGAGAGGAAGAAAAGGTTAGGGGGCTTTTTGAACTGTCAGTGACTCAGGGGAATAGTGAATCAGGGGTAGATCTGAGTGGGTTGATTCAATTTAAACCCAGGGACCTCGGTGTAAATTGTTTTCCAGGAAACTCTTATTTAAATCTGTTTTTAAATTGAACAGAGACTTTAAAATTCATAACTTCTGTTTAATTCATCCAAATTTGGTCAAACCAATTTTGTCAGACCCTAAATAATGTAGCCTACTTAAGAAAAATATAAAACCCCCTATGTACTATATAAAACTTTAAAGCTCTGATTTAATTATAGTTTTGGCCAAAAGCTCAATAATAGAAAGAAAAATAGTTATATTATTTGACTAGGGTTAGGAAAAAATTGGAGAAGTTTGCATCTACCTACTAACCTGTTTAAAAATGTTAAACCTCTCTGTCCACTCCATTAAGTTAGTTTTTACCACTTATTTTACAATATGCTTAAGGTTAAGAAAAATAGAAAATGTGATTTAAATAATGCACCAGAGGACACCTCTATTTTTGTTAGGGTACTTATTCAATGTAGTTCACTGGAAAAATCTATCATACCCTTGTTTAGTATAAAATAAGTAGGATCCCTTTTATTTTTCGAAAACAAGGGAAACTTAGAAAAACCCTACAAAAATAACCCTAAGGCAAAGATACCCCAAACCTTGGGATAACTAATTGTTGGGGGCCATGCTCCGTCACGCCGAAGGTTCCGTAGAAAGAAGCAGCTTCGGCGGAAGCTGTCCGCAGGAGATGACCGAAGGTTCCTCTTCATGAAGCTTCGGTATAACAAACCGACTTAAAGATAGAATGACCTTTCAATCCATAAAGGTCTGAGTCAATGTCGTAAACTTTTATGAGGGGCATAATTGTAATTCTTCACAGGCTGTGTCCTGTGTCTATAAATAGATGAACAGTATCCCCGTACTGTTCACGCTGACTTGTATTCGCTCGTGCGTCACGCTTGTATTTTTGCCTTCCACCAAATCGAAGGTACAAATGTAATTCAATATTGTTCTTATTCTTCCATAATCATATAATGGGGACACTTAATAATGTTATATGATTAATTATGTATTCTTTCATGTTTCATATGCTTTTCCTTTTATCAATATAAACTATGATGATGAAGGTATGTCCTTCATAACCTTCGTCCAAAATCGTTATATCCTAAGGGAAATAACGCTTCGGAGGACGAAGGACATTAACCATTAACTTCTTTCTGTGTTGCCTTGTTCTTAATTCATAGCATTTGAGAACAAGTCCCCAACATTGGCGCCCACCTCCGGTGAACTCACTTCCACTTTTTTGAGCTGATGGCTTCGTTCAACGATCAAGCTGGAGCTGCTTCGGCTCCGAAGCTGCTGTTCCCGATAACAGGCGGTTCATGTTCAGAGCCAGCCAACAAGAAGCAGAAGAAGGAAGCGCAGAGAAGGGTACAGCATGTTGGGGTGCAAGGACCCTTCATCAAGTCGAGATGGTCTCACATTCCTATTACCTTCTCCCAAGAGGACCTTCAACTCAAGGATTACCCACACAACGATGCCATGGTTATCTCTTGTGTTATCAAAGGATTTCTAGTTCACAATGTCTTGGTTGATACAGGCAGTGCAGCTGATATCATATTTGCTAAGGCCTTCAGGCAAATGCAAGAGCCAGAAGATAAGATTCATGATGCTACGCACCCTCTCTGTGGCTTCGGAGGAAGACAGATTGTAGCGCTGGGCAAGATCACCATGTCAGTGACCTTCGGGTTCGTCAACAACACTAGAACTGAGCAAGTTGTGTTTGACATTGTTGACATGGAATACCCTTACAATGCAATTATTGGTCGTGGCACCCTCAATGCTTTCGAAGTAATCCTTCATCCTGCCTATCTTTGCATGAAGATACCTTCGGATCAAGGACCCATCGCTATTCATGGAAGTCAGGAAGCTGCCAGAAGGGCCGAAGGAAGCTGGACTGACTCCAAAGCAATCCATAGCATAGATGGAGCTGAAGCTTGTGAACAGTACAAATTCAGAAGGGAGAAAGCAGCTTCAGCAGATCAGCCGAAGCCCATGCTCTTATGTGAAGACATAGCAGAGCAGAAGGTGTTGTTGGGCTCTCAATTATCCGAAGACCAGGAGAAAACCTTGATAAGGTTTTTGTTCAACAACAAAGATGTTTTTGCATGGTCAGCTAATGACCTCTGTGGAGTAAATCGGGATGTTATTGAACACTCGCTCAATGTTGACCCATCCTTCAGACCCAGAAAGCAGAGGCTTCGGAAAATGTCTGATGATAAGGCCGAAGGTGCTCGTAATGAAGTAAAAAGACTCCTCAGTGCAGGAGTTATCAGAGAAGTAAAGTACCCAGAATGGCTAGCTAACACTGTTATGGTAAAGAAGGCCAATGGCAAGTGGAGAATGTGTATCGATTTTACAGATCTCAACAAGGCTTGTCCGAAGGATGAATTCCCATTGCCAAGGATAGACTCTTTAGTTGATGCAGCAGCTTCTTCAGAGCTCATGAGTCTGCTAGATTGTTACTCAGGCTATCACCAAATCTGGATGAAGAAGGAAGATGAGCCGAAGACTAGCTTTATAACCCCAAGTGGCACATATTGCTATCTTCGGATGCCTGAGGGGCTCAAAAACGCTGGAGGAAGTTTCAGCAGAATGACTGCGAAGGTCCTCCAGTCTCAGATAGGCAGAAATGTGTTAACTTATGTTGATGACATCATTGTAAAAAGCACGAAACAGGAAAATCATATTGCTGATTTGCAGGAGACCTTCGCCAGTTTCAGACAAGCTGGCTTAAAGCTGAATCCAGAAAAATGTGTCTTCGGAGTAAAGAAGGGGAAATTTCTTGGATGCTTGGTTTCAACAAAGTGAATTGAAGCTAATCCAAGTAAAATTGAAGCTATACTTCGAATGGAGCCACCAACTACAAGAAAGGGGGCCCAAAGATTGACAGGGGGGCTGGCATCTCTCAATAGATTCATATCCAGATCAGTAGAAAGAAATTTACCATTCTTCGAAGTGCTGAAGTCAGCTGAAGTCTTTCAATGGGGACCAAGTCAACAAAAAGCCTTTGAAGAGCTGAAGCAATATTTGATAGATTTAACAACATTAACTCCACCAACGCCAGGGGCTCCTTTGTTGTTATACGTGGCAGCTTCGCACTCAGCAGTAAGTGCAGCACTTGTCCAGGAGAAGCTCGATGGCCAAGTCAAGAAGCAGGTTCCAGTGTATTTTGTATCTGAAGTCCTTAGTGTATCAAAGAAAAACTATACAGAACTGGAGAAGGTATTATATGCCGTTTTGATGGCATCCAGGAAGCTTCGGCATTATTTTCAAGCATACAATATTGTTGTTCCTTCTTCGCAGCCGTTGAAGGATATTATGAGAAATAGAGAAGCTACTGGACGGATTGGAAAATGGGCTGCAGAGCTCAATGAATTTTGCATTGATTATGTGCATAGATCCTCGATCCAGTCTCAAGCATTGGCAGATTTCATTGCCGATTGGATGCCAGGGGCTCAAGATGAAGAAACAAATAAGGATGCCGAAGTGTGGACAGTGTTTTGTGATGGTTCTTGGGGAACCTTCGGAGCAGGAGCAGCCGCTGTGTTGGTCTCACCATCCAAAGTTAAAACTTGTTATGCAGCAAGACTTGATTTTAGCTGTACAAACAATATTACTGAGTACGAAGCTCTGCTTTTGGGCCTTCGGAAATTAAAAGCAATGGGAATCAGAAGGGCCATCCTTAAAACTGATTCTCAGGTTGTTTCGGGTCATATCGATAAGAGTTGCAAGGCTAAAGATCCGAAGCTTGAAAAATATCTAGACACGGTCCGAAGAATCGAAGCTTCCTTCGAAGGATTTTCTGTCAAAAATATCCCTCGAGGACAAAATGAGCATGCTGATTTGCTAGCTAAGTCAGCAGCACAGGGGCTGCCTTTACCTTCGGATGTGTTTTTCGAAACAATAAAGGCACCTTCAGTGGAACTCCTTGAAAGAGCAGTCCTCAACATATCTCCTGTTTATAGCGAAGATTGGAGAACTGAGATCATCTCTTACCTTCAGGGTAAGTTCCTTTCAGATGACGAAGCTTATAACAGGAGGATAGAGGCAAGAGCTCGTCCATATGTCATGATAGAAGGGGAGTTGTACAAGCATGGAGTTTGCGCTCCGTTACTCAAGTGTTTATCTCGAACCGAAGGTATAGAGTTGATGAAAGAAATACATGCAGGCCTGTGTGGATCTCACATTGGATCTAGGCCGTTACTTGGATTAGTTTTCCGCCAAGGGTTTTATTGGCCGAAGGCAGCTTCGGATGCAGCGGAATTAGTTCAAAAGTGCGAAGGCTGTCAGAAATGTGCAAGAGATCAAAAACAACCTTCGTCTTTAACACAGCTCATACAACCCATCTGGCCATTGCAAAGGTGGGGCCTTGACTTGTTAGGTCCATTACCACCGGCTCAAGGGAATTTAAGATATGTTATAGTGGCTGTGGAGTATTTTTCTAAATGGATTGAGGCAAAGCCATTAGCCACAATAACTTCGGCCACTGTCCAAAAGTTTTTCTGGCAGAATATTGTTTGTCGTTTCGGAGTACTGAAGGCCATCACTGTAGATAATGGAACACAATTCGACTCCGAAGCTTTCAGAAATTTCTGTGATCAAATTGGTACGAAGATCCATTTTGCATCAGTCAGGCATCCGGAGTCAAATGGGCTCGTTGAAAGAGCTAACGGCATTATAATGACAGGAATAATGAAGTTAATCTTCAATCAACCTAGGGGAAAGTGGCCAGATCAATTAACCAAAGTGGTGTGGAGCCATAATACAACAACATCAAGGTCCACAGGCTTTACTCCATTCAAGTTATTATTCGGTGACGAAGCAATAACTCCGGAAGAAGCTAAAACTGGATCAATAAGAGTAGTAGCTTCGACAGAATCAGGTCCTGAAGATGCTTGTTTTGTGGAAAAAGATGCTTTAGAAGGGATTAGGCTTCAAGCTGTGGAGAATATCAATAAATACCAGGCCGAAACAGTCAAATGGCGAGATAGAAAAGTTCGGCTAAAGAATATTGAGCCGGGACACTTGGTGCTTCGGAGAGTGGCCAACCCAGACACAGTGGGCAAGTTACAGTTGAAATGGGAGGGACCTTTCTTAGTAGCATCTTCGTCAAGACCTGGTTCATACAGATTGAAGGACATGGACGGCAACGACATTCCAAGATCTTGGAATGCGGATGAGCTTCGGCGATATTATGTGTAACTTGATGTAACTTTTTTATGTTTTTTCTTTTTCATGGCACCCTTTTCCTTTCTAAAGGGGGAGAAAGGTTTTTAATGGGGCCATCATATGTAATTTCCTTTTTAGTTCTATAAGAGCAAAATCCCCCAAGGAATGTAAATGTAAAAACTGAGAACGCACCATCGAGTGCCGAAAACTGAACAAGCGAAGAAGCTCCAAAGTCGTTCCTAAGGGAATGCAGAGCTTACAGCGAAAAGTCAACGCTGATTCCGCCGAAAGTAAAAGGCGAAGAAGCTCCAAAGTCGTTCCTAAGGGAATGCAGAGCTTACAGCGAAAAGTCAACGCTGATTCCGCCGAAAGTAAAAGGCGAAGAAGCTCCAAAGTCGTTCCTAAGGGAATGCAGAGCTGATGTGTGATTGTTTCTAAGGAAATAATGGCTAAGGCTATGGCTTCGGATATGTGTTTGGACATTCATTCGCACATCACATTACATCATAGCATTTGCATTCATAAACATTCATTCAGGCATATATAGGATCATCATCATCATGGCATAAGTGGTTGTTTCGGCATAAGAGAAGAGCTTCTTCGCGCACAAAAAGGAGGGCTTCGGAAGAAAGGGAAATGTTGTTTTCTATGCTTTGCCGTGTACGAAAAGAAGGGAAGGTGTTTTTTCGCCTTCGGCTCAAAAAAAGATAATTTCGTCCGCACCAAAGCATTTCACATACATTAATAGAAGGGTAAGAGCATAATACAAGGTATGAACAGAACTCATAAAAGACAAGTTTAGTTACATTTACACAAGTTATCTCAAAAGTTTCCATAGTCTATCTACAGTCTACTCCTACTTAATCTTCAAGGGATTTCAGCTTCGGCGTCACTCTTCTAATCATCGACTTCGGCTTCGTTATCCTACATGAATCAAGTTGTTGTAAGTCAAAATCGAGCTTGAAGGAAGAGGTAAGCACAAGGTATGATTTCTTACTGGTTCAAGATGACTCCGAGCTTCGTCTCCAGCCTTCTCTCGCCCGCCTTTTGTCCATATCATTTTTATAAATCTATTTGAAATACTTCGGGCGAGATCAGGGATGTCATCTAGGATTGATGGTGATAAAGTGAAGTTCGGCCTATTGACAATTTTTCCATGATCATAGCCAGCTTTTAGGAAGGCAGCAGCAGTACCCCAAGAAGCTACCCAGGCACAGAAGTCACCGTGCCCGGCTATAACTTCGTCAAGCTCATCAATTTCACCTTCAATATGTTCGAAGGTCTTTGGTAAATCTTCAGCTGACGGGGTGAATTTCTCACTGCTAGCTCCAACTGAGTGGAAGATTTTTCTTAGTCGTTCAATACATTTGTTGCTGAATTCCAAACATTTATCTTGAAGGCTCGCCAATAGTTTTTTCAAAACTGAATTTTCTTGGACTTCGGCTTCAAGTTTCACATTTAGTTCTTGTTTTTCTAGTTCAAACTGTTCAGATTGGCAGAGAAGCTTCGTATTCAATTCCGCTATTTTAGCTTCGGCTTCTGCCAATAAGCCTTCATTTGCCTGAAGCTCAAAGTTCTTTTTTTCAATAGTAGCTAATTGCTCTTTTATTTTGCTCTCTAAATTTTCAATTATAACCTCGTGCTTTTTGTCTTCCAGATCTTGCTGCATTTTCAAAGCCTTGCTCAGCAGCATACTCTGCACGTAAACAACCTTCGTTAAGACAGGTCTACATTATTGAAAACAATAAAAGTCAAGGGAATAGTAGTTCACCTTGAAATTGGAATAAAATAAACTACCAACGATATGTTGTCGTCGGTAGCGGCTAATGTCCATTTCCAGCTTCGGAAAACCGATACTCTTTGATAGAGTACCGATGACCTTAGCTCCAGTTTGATCCCGGATACAGTCTAATTTTTCATCGTCAATACCCCCGAAGAGGAATGCTCCTGGTTTGTATCCGCAGGATTTGGCATACTCTTTAAGCTCTTCTATCTCGGTTTTTGACAATTCTTCTCCAACCAAGTTTTGGAACATGAAGGCTTCGTCCTCTGAAGCTTCGTCAACAATTTCCTTTTCTTTCCCAGACACTGCGGCCATGGCCTCTTCAGCGGCAGCAGTAGCTTCTTCTATGGCCATGTCTAGCAGTATTTTGTCGATATGTTCAATTGTGCTTTCCAAGTTCAAACCTTCAGGCGAGGTAGCTTCGGCAGCCGCGACCTCCGAAGGTGGGATTTCAATATTTGTTATTTCTTCAGCCGCTGGTATCTTTTGAGCTGAAGCTCTCGGTGGTGTCTTGTCAATGACTTCTGTCACTGCGATGATTCTTTGTCTCTTTGTTTTAGTTGTTTTCTTCGTTTTTTCGGGCTCCTTTTCCTTCTGAAAAAACTTTGTCAGTTGAGGCCCCAATGGACTTAGCTTCGCAGGCAGGGATTCAGTCATTACCTTTAAAATCTCTTCCACGTCAGTGGCAGAGCGTGATGCGGGAATCTCCTCTTCGTCAGATACTTTTCGCTTCGGAGATGATATTTTCTTCTTCGAAATATTCTTCTTTTTTGGTGGTTCTTCCACATCTTCATTTAAAGCTTCGGCTCCCCTTTTCCTTTTTTGGCCCCCGGCACCTTTGTTCAGATTTTCATAGTCAGGGTATTCAAAACCTAGGGCGTCCAGCACTCGATTCAGCCTTCGCTTCGGACGGGTGCCGAAGGCCGCAGTCATCAATTGATCTTCTTTTTTGGAGTAATTCCCAAGAATTTCATTGCACATTATTTCAACTGTGTCCAGCCATTCTTGGCAAGGTTTTTTAAAGTATTTCTTAAACTTGTAATAGTAAGGTAACCGCACAAGTTCCCCTTCTTTCTTCTCCCCCTCTAGCTTCAGCATTTCCCATTCTTTTAAAGTAGGAAAAACCCTGAAGGCCAAGAACTCTTGAACTAGGTCCCTAGTACTGATATGCTCTGAAATAATTTTAAACTCAGCCAGTGCAGCCCAAGTGGAACCTTCTAATGACATTTGGCATCGTGGTCTTGTTTCTCCGAAGATCAATTCAAGAGGGCTTTGTACTAGCTTCTCTTTGTCTTCGTCAACCTTCACATAAAACCATTCTGATTTCCAACCTGCCGGCCATTTGCTTCGGTAGCTGATTACAGGAAACTTTGTGGTTTTCTGATAGGCAAAATTGTAGCAACCAAAGTTATCATGTAATCCATCTTTTCTAGCCTTCGTCTGGTAATGCAGCTCATGAACTCGACAAAAGCTGTCGGCAAACGGTTCCACCGCCTGGCTTCGGAGGGCCCAGATATAAACACTAAGCCTAACGATAGCGTTAGGAGTCAACTGATGAAAGTAGATACCAAACTTCTTCAATACATCTGCAATAATCCTATGAAGGGGCAATCTCAACCCAGCTTTTAGAAAGCTCTTGAAAATGACTATTTCATCCTTCTCTGGCTTCGGGGTAGTTTCTTCCCCCTCGAAGCGAAGTAGCTTCTTCTGACTTTCACTGAAATAACCCGACTTTACCATCTTGGAGAGATCAGCCTTCGAAACGGTCGACTTTCCGAAGTCCAAGTGGCTGGGCTTACTTGGCATGGCAATACGATAATCATCTTCGGGATCAGTTTCTTCAATGTTCTCATCTTCTGCTTCGGCAGTTGCTTGTTCTGCTTCAACAGTGGGGATTTCTTCCGAAGTTACCAGTCCGGATCGTTGCATTGCTTCGGAGATGGGAACAGTCTCTGAACCTTCAGCTTCGCCTCCTTCACGCTCAACCCTGGCGGTAGATCGCACTCTGGCCATTTAATTCTGAGTTTGTGGAAATTAAATACTCTTTTCCTCCGAAGTTTTTCCTTCTGACGAAGCAGGCTTCAAGTCGGAGCTTCGTTCGATTCCGAGAATCAAGCTTCGGCGATGGTTAAAAATTTTGGCAGCAAAACAGTGCAAATAGCAATGAATGTTGTGGTAACTTCACACCTACTCGTCTGTTTATATAGTGTTGCAGGTAAGAAGGCGAAACGCCAGGATTTTTACACCAGGCGGACAGTCGCCTGCACTCGCTGCGCGGTGGACCGCAGAGACCAAACAGTAACTCTGCAAGGTGGGACTACCACGCGCTCGGAAACTGAATTGTTTCTCGACAACGAGCTCAGGGAAGGTGTTTTTTGGACCTTCGGCTTCCCGAAGCTTAAGAGACTTTTTTCACGGATCAAGCTCGTTACGAAAAACGATCTAGCGCCGCGAAAGGGGCTACTGTTGGGGGCCATGCTCCGTCACGCCGAAGGTCCCGTAGAAAGAAGCAGCTTCGGCGGAAGCTGTCCGCAGGAGATGACCGAAGGTTCCTCTTCATGAAGCTTCGGTATAACAAACCGACTTAAAGATAGAATGACCTTTCAATCCATAAAGGTCTGAGTCAATGTCGTAAACTTTTATGAGGGGCATAATTGTAATTCTTCACAGGCTGTGTCCTGTGTCTATAAATAGATGAACAGTATCCCCGTACTGTTCACGCTGACTTGTATTCGCTCGTGCGTCACGCTTGTATTTTTGCCTTCCACCAAATCGAAGGTACAAATGTAATTCAATATTGTTCTTATTCTTCCATAATCATATAATGGGGACACTTAATAATGTTATATGATTAATTATGTATTCTTTCATGTTTCATATGCTTTTCCTTTTATCAATATAAACTATGATGATGAAGGTATGTCCTTCATAACCTTCGTCCAAAATCGTTATATCCTAAGGGAAATAACGCTTCGGAGGACGAAGGACATTAACCATTAACTTCTTTCTTTGTTGCCTTGTTCTTAATTCATAGCATTTGAGAACAAGTCCCCAACACTAATGTTTGGTTATTATGAACAGAGGAAAAATACAAAATCTGTTGTTTGATATTTTTCAAATGACAAGTTAGTTATAAGCACCTTTTTGGCATAAAACTTTAGAAAATCACAACTAAATAATCACCAATTAACTTTATGTGAATTTTGGCACAGAGGTTTGGTATTACTGTTAAATCCCAACAAAAATAACCCTTAGGAAGGAACTCAACTCTAAGGGAGAGGTATAGTGTAAAGTGGCCCATTTTACACCACCTTTGTTAGTTTTGTCTAAAGCTTAGCCTTTTTATTTTGAACCTCAATTTCCTAGAATGGGCTATAGTGACCAATGGCAATCCACTGTAATTTTTACAGAATTTTTGGAAAATGTTAAACCACTGTCGTAGTTCAAACCTACACTAGAAGCCATGAAATGAGAATAAAGAAAGGAAATATGAATAATGGAAAATTAGTGCCATCCTAAAACTCCTTATAACTTGTCCACTGAGATATATAAAGGCAATACCAATTACCTATGCCTATCCCTAGCAAAACCTAGACTTAGAAATGATAAGCATAAACCATTAAAAGCCACATATGACCCAAAAACCCTAAGTTACTCATCAACTTAGTTTTTCTTCGCTTAGCATAATGTTGTTAAATCCTGCATAATCATGACATCCATGTTCATTGCATTTCGATAGACTGTAACCTTGCTGATGGAGAGTACATCCTCGTGCCGGAGCAAGGAGCTGCTCAGGAGGTAGCCCCAGACCCAGCACCCAAGTCTGCACCAGAGGATCTGCCTGCCCTAGCTTTGGAAGGCAAGCCCCGGTTTTATGCATAACCGTTTATATATGCTATTTTACTACACTTAATGTTTGTAGGCTTGTACTGTGCACTTAAGTGTAGGAGTTGTTTGAAACCCTAGTTGCATGATCTCAGGAACCCCGTTGTGATGAATACTAGTATGCTAAGTCGAGTAGCTGCTTTATTAAGTAGGATCTCGGTAGAAGTCGAGTGATTTTTCTAGCACTCGCGCGAGGTCAGGAATCGGTTGTATCCATTTTTATATCATAATGATGTTGGTCTGTGGACGACAATCCATGGGGATTGGTGGTCTACGAGGTGAGAATTGGAATAAGGATTAAGGTGTGGTACCGTGAGTCAAGCGTTTGAACGTACTAAACATATGCCGAGAAATATGGTAAATCGGTAAGCCTAGTACCTGAGTGAACCCGGCAGTGGACACATCACCTCACGCGACCTGAGACGAGGTCTCCCATTCCGGTTATGGTGGGTACAAGTGCGGTCACTGCACGACGGCCAGTCGGGGTCAGTGAGGCATTGTACGCCAAGGCGGTGAGCCCTGATCTGCTGATGGGGAATCGATGGGGACGGTTGATATGTGTGGGGACGGAGTGCCTCGCCATGTCATGTGTTTAGGTTTACCTTGCAAGGATAAAACTCGATTCGAATCGTCTGCTTCTCGCAGTTAATGAGACTGCTTGATCCATGCTGCTACATTGAGTAACAAGTGGAAATATGATGAGATGATACAAGATGTTGATTGCTTAAATGTTTGCTATCATGGGTGAGTAGATAGTACATACTTAGCCTTAAGAGAGTCACACTTAAATTGACAAAGTTAAAACTTGATTTAGAAACTCAGCTAGTGCTTTTGGCAACCAAACCCCACAGCCAAACAGCTGCATGTCTAGAGGTAGAGGAGTAGACTCCTCACACCGGGTAAGTCTAGCTGAGTATTAGTATACTCAGCCTTGCTTGTGGCATAATTTTATAGGTTCTCTGGAGGACATGGTTGCTGGAGTGACTTGGTCGTCCATCTTGCCACCGGGTTGGACTGTCGAGTGGGACCCAACCTCGGCTGAGGAGGAGCATGAGGAGTGATGGGACAGGCTTCCCCATCTCTCTGTTTATTTACCGTTAGTTTATTTCCGCTGCACTTCGAACAATGATGGTTACCTTTGCAAAAACTCCGATGATGATGATGTAATAATCTAATACTCTCACATGCATGGTTTTATGCTTTATTGTATTTGCTCTGTGACTCACCATCGAGTGAGATTGGGGTACTTGATCCTGTCAGTGGCCGTGTCGGACTAGATCCGAGGGATTGACAGGTTATTCCCATTTAAGTGTGGTCTAGCCTCTAAGGCAGGGCTTAAGCACTTAAGTTGAAATAATTCGGGCAGTTCTGCCACATAATGGGTAATGTATCCTGTTGTATAACATCGAGTCTGTATCATTACTTTTGATAGTAATGTAAAATGGAAGGTTTCTCTGGCATATTATATTTATTTCAAATGTTCTTTGCCTCAGATGCCTACCAGGACTCGAGGACAGGATGTAGCAGGAACTTCTGGGGGGAGGGAGGTTACCCCAAATCCACCTCCAGTTCCTCCCACATTGGCCGAGGCGATTGCCGCCTTGGTGAACGCAACTGCAGACAATACCCGCTTTCTGAGAGAAATGGCGGGCCAACAATTCCAGCAGCAGGGTGGAAGGGGTTATCAACAGGGCCCCCGTGAAACCACATATTTGGATTTCTCTGAAACCCGTCCACCACTATTTGTCAAGGCTGAGGACCTGTTGGAAGCAGATGAATGGATACGGGTTATTGAGCAAAAATTTGGTCTTCTGCGCTATTCAGAGACACAGAAGCCTTTATTCGCAGCGCAACAACTGCGCGGCCCTGCCAGCACCTGGTGGGGAAATTTCGTGGCTATTCAACCTGCCAACCATCAAGTAACTTGGGAAGAATTTAAAGTGGCCTTCCGCGAGCACTATATACCCGAAGGTGTTCTGCATATGAAGCAAGAAGAGTTCATGAAGCTAAAACAAGGAGGAGATACTGTCAATCAGTATCTCAATAAGTTCAATCACCTGTCGCAATATGCAATCGATCAGGTGAACACTGATTTAAATAAGAAGAATTGCTTTATGAGGGGTCTAAATGATCGATTGCAGAGAAAAATGGTCACCTGCATAGATCTCACGTATGGAAAGGCTGTCAGCACAGCCTTATCTGTTGAAGCAAAATATGCAGGTTCCGAGAAGAACAAGGGATTTGGAGGCGAGAAGTCTAATCAGGGCCAGGCAAAAAGGCAACGGTTTGTGATCCGGCCTTCTAGCCAAAGTCGCTCTTTTTCTCGTCCACCCTCATTCCCTTTCAAGCAGCCAATCATTATTCGTCCCAACAATGCCCCCACTACCCCAAGTCAGCCGGGTGCTCCGGGCACTCGATTCCCTGCTTTGCCCAGCTCTTCAACCGGGTGTTTCAATTGTGGCAAGTCTGGACATTTCATCAAGGATTGCCCATATCCCAAGCAGAATCAGTCAATCAATCAGCAAAGATCTGGGAAATCAGCTCAGCCCAAGGGAAACAATGTGGGGAAAAATACAAAGAAGACGGGGCGGATATACTATACTCAAGTGGCCACTACACCGGAAGGTGAACCGGTGATGATGGGTACGTTTCTCGTGGCCAGTCACCCTGCAATTATTTTTTTTTTGATTCTGGTGCTTCGCATACATTTATTAGCAAGAAATTTGTGGAGCAACATCACATCTCATGCCATGAATCAAAAGAAGGGTTTAAAATTCATTCACCTGGGGGACACATTTTTACTAGAGAAGTGGCCTATCAAGTGCCAGTAACAATGGTCGGACGGAACTTTCCTGCTAACATGATTGTTCTGAAAGGCCAGGATATAGATGTAATTTTGGGTATGAATTGGTTAACCCAACATAAGGCAATTCTCAACACTGAGCTGAGAACCGTCAGGTTGAGCTATAATCAAGAAGAGATTCTTTTGTCCATTCCCGTAACCAATCCAGCCAAAGCTTCTGGTAGAATATATGAAGCCATTGTACCGGAGATTAAGGATATTCCGGTAGTATGTGAGTTTCCATATGTATTTCCGGAAGATTTGCCTGGACTGCCACCTGAGAGAGATGTAGAATTTGTAATTGAGTTAAAGCCCGGTACGGCTCCCATTTCCCGAAGATCGTACCGTATGCCTCCTAATGAGTTGGCGGAATTGAAGATTCAATTACAAGATCTACTGAGTAAAGGATTCATCCGGCCAAGCTCGTCCCCATGGGGTTGCCCCTCCATTTTTGTTAAGAAGAAGGATCAAACCTTACGAATGTGCGTGGATTATCGACCCCTAAATGAGGTCACCATCAAGAACAAGTACCCTCTTCCGAGGATCGACATCTTATTTGATCAACTAACTGGAGCGAGGGTATTCTCCAAGATCGATCTCAGGTCGGGCTATCACCAAATCCGTATTCGGCCCGAGGATATACCGAAGACCGCGTTTACTACGCGGTATGGTTTATTTGAATATTTGGTAATGTCCTTCGGACTAACAAATGCTCCTGCCCATTTCACTTATTTAATGAACTCGGTGTTCATGCCCGAGTTGGACAAGTTTGTGGTGGTCTTCATCGACGATATCTTGATATATTCCAAAAATGAAGAGGAGCATGCTCAACATTTGCGGATTGTATTGACACGCTTGAGGGAACATCAGTTGTATGCCAAGTTCAGCAAGTGCGCGTTCTGGCTGGAGGAAATTCAATTTTTGGGGCATGTGTTATCTGCTAAGGGAATTGCGGTAGATCCTAGCAAAGTCAAGGATATTCTGGAGTGGAAACCCCCAACCACTGTTCACCAAGTCCGGAGTTTTCTTGGACTAGCTGGATATTATCGCAGATTCATACCAGATTTTTCTAAGCTTGTGAAGCCAATCACAAGTTTATTGAAGAATGATATTAAATTCAATTGGTCTTCTAAGTGTAATGAAGCCTTTGAACAATTGAAGACATTATTAACCACTGCTCCGGTATTGGCTCAACCAGACATCACCAACCCTTTTGATGTATATTGTGATGCATCAGGCAGTGGACTCGGCTGTGTATTAATGCAAGAAGGCCAAGTAATTGCATATGCTTCAAGGCAGTTGCGTCGACATGAGGAGCATTACCCAACTCATGATCTGGAGCTAGCTGCTGTGGTTCATGCCCTAAAAATTTGGCGTCACTATCTGCTGGGAAATATCTGTCACATATATACAGATCATAAAAGCTTGAAGTATATCTTCACCCAGTCAGAATTGAATATGAGACAAAGACGATGGCTTGAGCTTATTAAGGACTATGAACTAGAAATTCATTATCACCCAGGCAAAGCCAATGTTGTGGCAGATGCACTAAGCCGTAAGGTTTCCTGCCACTGTCTTACGATAAAGACCTCTGACAACACTTTGTGTCAAGAGATGGAGAAGCTAAACCTGGGGATGGTCCAACAAGGAACCCTGAATCAGCTAAAGCTTGAGTCAATCATCTTGCAAAGGATAATTGATGTTCAAAGGGATAATGCGGGTATGAAACACATACGGGAGAAGATAAGGGCTGGAACAGCCAAATGTTTCAAAGAAGACGATCAAGGTGTGATATGGTTCAATAACCGCATAGTGGTGCCAAAGAATGAAGAACTCCGCCAGCAAATCTTAGATGAAGCGCATCTTAGTCGCTATTCTATTCATCCGGGAAGCACTAAGATGTATCATGATCTAAAGCAGTACTACTAGTGGACGAAGATGAAAATTGAAATTGCACGCTATGTGGCTAAGTGTGACACTTACAGACGTGTCAAGGCCATACACATGAAAACTGCTGGTCCATTACAATCTTTGCCGATCCCAACATGGAAATGGGAAGACATAAGTATGGACTTTATCGTGGGATTGCCCAGGACTGCAAAAGGGTATGATTCTATCTGGGTTATAATTGATCGGCTTACGAAGATTGCTCACTTTCTGCCGGTCAAGACAGATCACCCGGTTACTGTCTATGCCCAATTGTACATTGCTCGTATTCTTAGTCTACATGGTGTTCCAAAGACCATAGTGTCGGATCGTGGACCTCAATTTGTAGCCAAGTTTTGGGAAGCACTTCACAAATCCTTGGGTACTAAGTTGCTCCATAGTTCGACATATCATCCACAAACCAGTGGACAGACTGAGAGGATTAATCAAGTACTCGAAGATATGTTGCGAGCATGTGTTCTGGACTTCTCACCAAAATGGGATGAATGTTTGCCTTTGGCGGAGTTTTCATATAATAATAGCTATCAAGAAAGTATCAAGATGGCACCTTTTGAAGCTTTATATGGGCGACGATGTCGAACTCCGCTAAATTGGTTTGAACCTGGAGAAAGGTATTTCTTTAGGCCTGATATAGTGAAGGAGGCCGAGGAAAAGGTTCAGAAAATTATTCATAATATGAAGAAGGCACAAACTCGTCAGAAGGGTTATGCAGACAAACGACGAATGCCCTTGTATTTTCATGAAGGGGACTATGTCTACCTGAAAGTTTCACCAATGAAGGGAATATCGTGTTTCGGGGTTAAAGGGAAGCTTGCACCCAGGTACATTGGTCCATTCCCGGTACTTGAGCAATGTGGACCAGTGGCGTATCGACTGCAGCTCCCCGAAATTTTGTCTGCTATACATAATGTGTTCCATGTGTTGCAATTGAAGAAGTGTCTTCGGGTTCCCGATCGAACCATTGAAGTGACAGATGTTGTCCTGGAACCAGATTTAACATACTCGAAACATCCTATTCGAGTTCTGGATCAAAAGGACATGGTTACCCGGAGGAAAACTCTCAAGTTCTATAAGATACAGTGGAACCAACATTCTGAAGAAGAGGCTACATGGGAAACTCAAGACTTTTTAGATAAGAATTTCCCAGGCTTTTTAGCCTCATGTAATTTGTAAAGCATATTTAGTGTTGTAATAAAGAAGTGACCCCCACACCACCCCTGCCTTGTACCAGAAATAAGGGAATAAGAATGTGACACATTTCCTTTTCCATTACTCACCCTAGGACTTTTAATCTCGGGACGAAATTCTTTTATGGGGGGAAGGATGTAACACCCCTGGTGTTACTGTAACTAAAACTTGAGCATGGCATCATAAACATTGACATTGCTTATGTTTGACACACCTAGAGTGCATTTACTAGGTAAAAATTTCAAACAAGTTGTATTGTTTTGGTATTTTGCAAATAGAACCCTAGATAGGGAACTCAACCCTAAATAGGAATTAAAGGGGTAAGGCATAACCCCAATTAAGAAAACCTAAAAGCTTTAGGGGAATGGTCACAAAATGTTCACAAAAATGAACTTGAATCACTTTTATACCCCTGGGATATCAAAAATCCCCATTTGAACCCTGGAAAACCCTAAAACTAAAACCTAGGGGCTTATGTGCAAAATGAGTGCACATTTGGACTTAAGTGCAAAAATTAAGTTAAATAAGTATCTTAAGTCACTTGGTTCACTAAGGTGTGATTTTGGAAACCAAACCCTAAGAATTGGGCTCATTTGCAAAAAGGTCCCTAGTTGAGAATTCAGCCTAAGTCTAGATTTCAGTGTAGTTTGCTCAACTTTGGAGCCTTGTATCTTTCAAAATGTAGGGTTTTTGCCCTGGGGCACCACATCAAACTTGTAGACCTATTAATGGATAACAAGTTTGCTTAAGAGTGCAAGCCATGTTCTTGTGAGAAATTTGAAGATAATCATGCCTAAAGTCAGGCTGTCAGGCTGATTAAGTCTGAAAATCAGACTGACAGTGGACTGACATCAACTTCAAGACCAAGTTCATGCATGATCTGCTGCCTTTTTGTGACAACACCATATAACAAAGTTATAGTTGGTATAATGCTCTACAAGTTTGCTGTAGAGTTGGACTTGTGTTGTCACTAGGAATTTAGAGAAAATCTCGCTCCAAGTTGGTCTGTCAGGCGACTGAATCGGTTCTGCCATGGTACAGTGACCGAATTAAGTTCAGAACACTCCCTCGCCGTCGATGACTCCTCCGCCGTGATTCGTGCTGCCGACGTGAGGACTCGCGCTCGGGGTGGGTGGATAAGGACGTACGGTGAAAGATCCTTGCCGGCGGTGAGCTGGAGATCACTCCGGTGACTCACCGTGGCTTTCTCTTCAACTTTGCGGCGGAGCCGATAAGCTCACCGGTGAACTGCCGTGTCTCGGCCCTACACCGCGTGTCCTAACCGTGCCACCGCATCGCCGTGACTCCCTCTAAACTCCCCGTCGACCACCGGAGTTACTGCCACGATGGTGAACACGTGTTCACTGCACCAGCATTCTTCCTCACTTCCGACCACCGCGCGTCTCGTCCAAAATTCGCGGCCACCGCTCGCTCTCCCTATAAATTGAGCCCTCCACCAGCTTCGCTAAGTTATCTAGCACCTAGCCACCAAGAATCGTCCTCAGTCGATCGCCAGTGAGTCCCAATTTCCAACTTCCAGGTCAGTTCATCCCTCACTCTCCTTCGTTTGAGCACTCTGGTTGCTCTGTGATGCTTGCCGAGCCATCAATTCAAACTAAGAGACCACCAATCGCCGGGAACACGACAATCTAGCCGCCATGCTCTCGGTCACCGTGGCCAGAGCTCCTTAGTTGGTCATTAGTGCAATTAAGTTAGGGGAAAAGCTTAGGATAGGTCCGATTTGGTGTCTGTCGCTCGGGAGCGCCGGTCATCGCCTTGATCGGCCAGTACAGATGCTCGCCGGAGCCCTGCCGTGCGCGACGCCGTCGGGGACTTGGTCGTGCGAAGAAATAGAAGTCGAGGGGGCTTTCTGTAAACCGTCAGCGACACATAGGAATAGTAAAGGAACTTGTTTCCTGTTACCCAGAACCCCGAGGGCCCTTCTGCAAGATTACCACGCGGGCGCGGGCGAGCGCGCGATCTGCGTAGGCTTGGGCCGCCTGGGGCTGAAATCAGCCCAATACTATTCACTCTTTCTCCTTTTCTTTTTCAGAATAACTTTAGAAATCCATGGAAAAATGTAGAAAAATCCTAAAATTGTGAAACCAATTTTCCTAGGCTTCTTATTTTCCCTAGAATTTAATAAAAATAGTTTCATGATTTTTAGGTTAAATTAGGAAATTTAAGGTATTTAAAATAGTTTAAGGTAGTAGTTTTGGATTTTTAAAAGATAAATGATAATCCCAAAAATGCTCAAACTTTTTATATGAATTCCTCATATTATTTAGAAACCTTGGATAGAGTTTGGCTTGATTTGGACCTTGTTTGACACCTAAACCCCAAAACCCCCTGCCCTGTGAACTCCTTTACTAACTTCGGAAACCCTAAGTTCTCGGAGTTCCGTGAAGGAAAGTTGTATTCAAGACTTAGATAATAAGTTTATATCATCTTTGCACCTTCATGAGCATTACATGGCATTCATTCTTATACATATATGTGGTTATGATTAGAACACGAGGAAGAAGTGGAAGCCACTGAAGAGCAAGTACCCCCACCTTTGGAAACTCAAGCTGAGAATTGTTTCTACTTCGATATTTGTGGATCCGAGCCTGACTCACCCATAAACAAAGGCAAGCCCTAGTGCATTTGCCACCTTCCTTGATGTTTTTAAAATCTTTCTCACTTGATTGGTGCATTAGGTGATAGGAGTTGATTGCTAAAACAATTCCTGCATTACCTTCCTTGAATTTGATTACCTTCCTTGATCACCCGTTTTACAAAAGATTTTTGATGCTTAGCCTTGCTTTAGAAAAACAAAATGTTTTGTTTTTACAAAATATGATGTGGCACAAGTGGGTGGGATGTTTTCGAAAATAAAACTTGATGGTGGATCCATCATGGCCGTGATGGGTTCAACATCCGGAAAAGATGTACCTCTGTCAGGTACCAAACCTTGGGTTGAAATGATTAAGCTGAGACCGGGCGGGTGACTTGCACGAGAAGAGAGTCTCGGTGTAGTGTCTCCGTCTGAGTCGATTAAGGACCTTGTCGATGTAGGCCTGCTGACCGAGGACCCTTTAACTGGTCACATGCCTCGTCATGGGTAAGCCTTGCCTCGGGTAGACTAAGGCCAGAATAAGATAACACGAAATGGGCATGGAGCGGTGGCGAGAGTAGCGTGTACCCTCCGTGGCAAGAGGCTGGACGGTGGTGTATCTGTGCTCTCGGTTTGCGTGAACCTGATCTGGTCTTAAGAAACTCGATGGTGGGTTGACATATGCAAGGGTTAAGTGCTACATATGTTGTGTGATCGGAGATCCTCAGCTGAGTATAATCGATTCGGATCGCCGTACCTCCGCGGTTATGGAGACTTGGCCACTGACTTACACGTAGCAATCCAGTAAAGATGAAGGGTTGATAAGAAATTGGCTAGTGCAGGTCAAGTGATTGAACTAGGGTAGAAAGAACTCTAGCTGCAGGTAATTTTACTTAACCTGACAATTGGATTTTAAGGATCCACTTTAGTAAAAAATTCTGCAAACAGAGTCTTTGAATATTGAAAGGCCTTACCTTGACTCCCATATAACCAGCATACCCTTGAGAGTCTTTTCTTTAGTCGGGTAAGACTTGCTGAGTAATTCCATACTCAGGGTTTATTCCCTTGTTGTTTTTAGGTGAGGAGACAACTAACTTTTGTTGTTTCTGTACCAAGGTGGTGAAAAATGAGGACAATCAAGAATGAAGCTGCTGGAGGACCGAGTCCTCCTTAAAAACTTTTATGTAAAGAACTTAATGGGAGGAGTTTTTGCCTCCCAGGTATTGTAATAATACTTTTCAGCACTCGCTTTACACTCTGGTCTGTAATAAATGACTTACTCTTACTGTTTAAATAAATGTAAGTTTATGTAATCACTTCCGCATTTCCGCATCTCCGATGAACATATTGTCTGTCAGACGGGTGAAACGTTCCTGGAAAGGTAAGAGAAAAGATACCGAACTTGTCAAGTAATTCAGGAACATCTACAGGGTTGTCTGATGTTTGTGGGACAAGGACAACTGTAGGTGGGCCTAATGACTTGGGAGGTTCCATCACAGCAACAAACGTGCCCCGCGTGGACTCCCTCTGGTAAATAAATTGGGGGCGCATATCTCTTTTCGCCCTCCGCAGCCGCTAGCCCTAGCACGTTCCTTCGCCTCCCATCACCCTCTGCTAGCGCCAACCATAGACTAGAGTCAACCGGAAGCTGGCCGCGTGGACGTCGTTGTGTGCCGCGGTCGACGGGTGTGTGACAGTGCGAGCTCGGTGCACCGGGGGTGAAGTGTGTTCGGGTCACGGCGTGTGTGGCGACTGCGATGATCCCTGTATCATGGTCGGCGTGTTTCGCGTCGTCAGGCTTGGGCACCGACGGGGCCGCCATGGGAGTTTCACGAAGGATGGCGTCGGGTACCCGGTGGGCAGACAGGGTAAGTATCTGCTTTGATTGTCTCCTCCTCTGCGTGTAGGTTCGTTCGAACTAGAAGATAGGGCGCGACAGGGTAGATCGGATGCTCCAGTCATGGCTACCACCGTGGTGACACTGTGCTTCGCCGAGCAGATGTCCAGGGGAGGAAAAAAGGGGTAAGTCCATTGGATTTCGACCCAACGACTAAGATTAGATCGGTTTCAAATTAGATGTGGCTCGTTCGATCTGAATGGACGGGTGGGATCTTAAGTAGCATATCCTTTCGCAAATGAAATCCGAGCCACAGGTTTTAGATCCGACGGCAGTCGTAGCTTACCGATTCATACGCATCAGGATCTAATCTAAACCACAGGATGTAGATCCAACGGCCCTGTGATCATGATACCCCTTCGCGGATGCGATTTGCAAAAGAGCCCTCGCAGTTCTGCAGAACTAACCCACCGTCCTGTGCGGGGGAAAACTGAATCTTAAGAACTTTTATGAGTTAGACCCTGATGTTCTCTGTTTTTGTGTGCGAGATCCAGGGAGCAGTGAAAATAAATAAATAATTATAGAAAATGATTTCTTGTATTTAAATAATTCAAGAAACTAATTTTATTCATAGAAAATTCATATGTGGTTCAGATTAATCCATTCTAGTTCCTATAATTTTGTATTAATTATATTTATCCCTTGGTAACACTGTTTTAACATGAAAGCCATATTAAAATTAATATCCTAATTAATCTGTTATACAACACTTAAAACTTCATAAATTTGTAACTCCTTCATTTTAATTCCGATTTGACTCGTTCCAGTTGCGTTAGTTTCGTATGAGTATTTACTACGCAGTAACAACATTGATTATACCATGTCTCATTATTTTATAATTAGATCTTTATTTAATCTATATTGGTTAGTCTTGTTAATCTACTTATCATTATAATCTAATAGGATAAATCTATGGTCAAGTTGTAACTTAGATTAAGTTCAGGTATTTATTTATAGAATAATCTCTCATATGATTTATACTAACCAATTTATAATATAGTTTAATATTTTAATCACATAAATCCTATATAAAATCATAACTCTTTAACCGTAACTCCGATCTTAGTAGTTCTCGATCCCGCGATCTTGTAGCGGCGCGTAGATTATTATTACGCAGTTTGTTCTTGTGTTTTGGTGTGATGTTAATTTTATCTATACCATGTTTGTTTGTATAGCTACGACTAGTGTCGGGTACAATAATTAGGGGTACCCCCAACGCTCCTAATCATGGCTGGTAAACACCCTCAGACCAACTGACGGGTGCGGTTCAAGTCAAGGCTTTGTCTACCCAAGGGACGCGATCTCACCCGAGCCCAGCCTCGAGCTGGAGCAGTAGTCTCAGACGAGTTCACGCCTTGCCCGAGGGCCTCCTCAGGCAGCGGGTGCCCCTTGGCCCTCCCGAAGCCTAGCTCGGTTAGGCTTCGGTGTGAAGCAACCTTGGCCAGACCGCCTCACCAACCGACCGCTTCGCAGGCGCATTCAATGCAGGGGATGTCTGACGCCATATCCTGACACACGCGCCTCAGTCGGCCAGGCCAAAGTGACCGCAGTCACTTCGCCCCCCCTCTTCTTTATTGTCTGATGTGACAGGAAAACAGCGCCGCTCGCTCCGCTCCGACTGCCGTGTCAACCACCCAGGAAAAGACTGACAACAAGTCACGATCAACCACCGAGTTCGGCCTTGGGCGCAACAGGAAGCTCTGCCTCGCCTGACCTCAGGCTCCGGCCTCGGGAGGAGGTTTTTGCCTCGCCCGACCTCAGGCTCTGGCCTCGGGAGGAGGTCTCCGCCTCGCCCGACCCCCGGACTCGGCCTTGACCCCGGTCTCAGGAGGAATCGCGTCCTCGCCCGACCCCGGCCTCGGCCTCAAGAGAAGTCTCCACCTCGCCCGACCTTGGGCTTGGACCAACCGCGCCAACAGGGGATATATCATTACTCTATTCCTAGCCTGCTCAGGCTACAAGGAATAAGACCGGCGTCCCATCTGGCTTACCCCGGCGACGGGTAATGATGGTGCCCCGCATGCACCATGACGCCGGTGGCTCTCAGCCCCTTACGGCAGCAAGGAGACGTCAGCAGGATCCTTGCCGCACTGCCAGCTGTGCTCCTACAGGACTCAGGCGCTCCTCCGACGGCCATGCCATCATGTGTACAGGGCCCAAGCTCTCCCCCGATAGCCACGTTGGCATGTACACAGGGCTTAGGCACTCCTCTGCTGGACACGTTAGCGCATAGCTACGCCCCCCGTTATACGTCTAGACCCTCTCCTTGCGTCTATAAAAGGGAGGTCCAGGGCCACCCTGAGGGGGGTTCACGCGAGGGAAGGAGCGAACGAACGGGCTCCCACTCTCTGCCTCACTCTCCCTCACACGTCACGCTTGTAACCCCTACTACGAGCGGCACCCCGGTGCTGGATAATACAAGGCTTGCCCCACATCTTGTGTTCCATCCCGCGCACACCCATCTGGGCAGGGGCACGCAGTGATTTCACTCGCCGGTCCAGGGACCCCCCGGGTCCGAAACGCCGACAGTTGGCGCGCTGCGTGTTGACGAACACCTTCCCGTTGAGTTCCAGATGGGGAGTCTTCAGCAACCTCTTCAGCCCGGGACGGTGCTCCGCTTTGGGAGTCTCGAGTTCATGTCCCTCGACGGCAGCTACGACATGGTACTCCTCCCCCCGCGGTGCGACGACAACGATGGTCTCTGACTCGCCCGGCGGCGGCGAGCCCGGCGACAGCATCTCCCCGCGGCAGGAGAGGAGCACTCCGGTCGTCCTCACCACCCTCCTCGCCGGAAAAGGCAGAGACGAGGCAACCATGGCCACGTAGGAGGCGGCACCTTGTCGGCTGTCGCACCAGAGCGAGTCGACGACGCCGGCACTCCCCCGGGGGACATGTCGGGCATTGCCCTCGCACCTGAGACGACGACGGGTGTCACTTCCCCGCGACGTGTCAGCCCCAAGCGGGCTGATGACGCCAGCACCCTCGCAATGGATCTGCTGGGCATTACCCTCGTACCTAAGATGACGGTGTGCTCCGCCCCCGACGCGACCTCACCACCGTCCATCGACCAAGAGGTACCGTCCGTTTTCCATCCCGTACCTTTCCGATTCAGCTTCGATCCACCAAGCGACCCCGCTACGTTGAGCGCCTTCGTAAAGGCGTATCCAAACCTTCCGGGGTACCACATGTGGTCGACCTGGGACCGACTGATAGCCGTCTCAACCTTTGGACCGGTGGGTTCCGAGGAAGAGGACGACCCCGACTCCGGTTGGGATTTCTCTGGCCTCAATGACCCCGGTGCCATGCGGGACTTCATGATCGCATGTGACCACTGCCTCTCCGGTTGTTCTGACGATGGCCATGACCTTGACAATGAAGGTTACAACCCAAGTCGCGAATGTTTGCACGTCGATCAGGGAGATCACAACGAAGGCAACCACCTCGGTATGCCGGAGGTTGACAATCCCCCTGGGCCCGCATCTCGCGTTGACATCCTGCAGGAGCTAGCTGTGGTCCCAGACCCTGCGGGGGGTCAAGACATACAGCTCGAGCAAATCCGTGAGATGTAGGCCCGGGTCGACGGGGAAGCAGGCCGGCTTGTGCAGCTCCGACAGAACATCGAACAGGAGTGGGCAGGCCAAACACTTGCCGGAGAAGCCTGTCATCGGGCCCAAGACATCCGGCGCTGCATCGTCGACAATGCCAGGGCAGCGCTGCCCCCGGCCGTCAGCGGGTCCGGCCAGGACCTAGCTGCAGCGGCGATGCTACTTCGAGCCATGCCGGAGCCATCCACCACCGAGGGACAGCATATCCAGGGCGAACGCAAGGATCTCTTGGAAGGCGCCACAGTTTGACGAGCCAAGAGCTCCGCCTCCCGGAGGCGAGCTAACCCCTCGGAGCATCACGCGGTGTCCTCCTGACGCATGCGGGAAGCCTCGGTCCATCCCGAGCGCACGCGGGACGAGGCGCTTGCCACCCAGGATCGCCTCAGCAACGAGCACCACCATCTCGACCATCGAGCCCGCCTCGACGAGAAGGTGCGCCGAGGCTACCATCCTAGGCGTGGGGGACGTTGCAACAGTGAGGAGGATCGCAGTCCTTCGCCCGAACCACCCGGTCCGCGAGTCTTCAGCCGGGCCATATGACGAGCGCCGTTCCCTGCCCGTTTCCGAGCCCCGACTACCATCACCAGTACTCGGGGGAGATGAGGCCAGAGCTGTGGCTCGCAGACTACTGACTGGCATGCCAGTTGGGAGGGGCGGATGATGACAACCTCATCATCTGTAATCTACCCCTTTTCCTCTCCGACACCGCCCGAGCCTGGCTGGAGCATCTGCCTCCTGCGCAGATCTCTGACTGGGATGATCTAGTCAAGGTTTTCGCGGGAAACTTCCAAGGCACGTACTTGCGCCCTGGGAACTCGTGGGATCTTTGAAGCTGCCGCCAGCAGCCAGGGGAGTCCCTCCGAGAGTACATCCGGTGGTTTTCGAAGCAGCGCACAGAGCTGCCCAACGTTACCGACTCGGATGTCATCGGGGCATTCCTCGCTGGCACCACTTGCCGAGACCTGGTGAGCAAACTGGGGCGCAAGACTCCCACCCATGCGAGCGAACTGATGGATGTCGCCACCAAGTTCGCCTCGGGTCAAGAGGTGGTCAAAGCCATCTTCCGAAAAGACAAGCAACCTTAGGGAGAGCCGAGGAAAGACGCCCCTGAGGCATCCGCCCCGTGGGGCACGAAGAAGAAGGCCAAAAACAAGCCGCAAGCGAAATGCGACGCTGCCGACGTGAATCTCGTTGCTGCGGCCGAGCACAGGAACCTTCGGAAACCTCCTGGAGGGGCCGGCGCGTTCAACAAGATGCTCAAGGAGCCGTGCCCCTATCACCAGGGGCCCGTCAAGCACACCCTCGAAGAATGTGTCATGCTCCAGCGCAACTTCCATAAGACCGGGCCCCCGGCGGAAGATGGCAAGGGCCATGACAACGACAAGGAGGGCGGTAAGGAAGAGGAGTTCCCGGAGGTCCACAACTGCTTCATGATCTACTGCGGGCAGGCGGCGAACGCCTCGGCTCGACACCGCAAGCAGGAGCGCCGGGAGGTCTGCTTGGTGAAGGTGGCAGCGCCAGTCTACCTAGACTGGTCCGACAAGCCTATCACCTTCGACCGAGGCGACCACCCCGACTTCGTGCCATGTCCACGAAGGTACCCGCTCGTCGTCGATCCGATCATCGGCAATGTTAGGCTCTCCAAAGTCCTCATGGACGGAGGCAGCAGCCTTAACATCATCTATGCCGAGACCCTAGAACTCTTGGGGGTTGATCGGTCCGAGGTCCGGGCTGGTGCGGCACCCTTCCACGGGATCGCGCCCGGGAAGCGAATCCTACCCCTCGGACGGATCGACTTACCCGTCTGCTTTGGGACTCCCTCCAACTTTTGAAAGGAAGCTCTCACCTTCGAGGTCATTGGGTTCCGAGGAACCTACCATGCGGTGTTGGGAAGGCCGTGCTACGCCAAGTTCATGGCCGTCCCCAACTACACCTACCTCAAGCTCAAGATGCCGGGCCCGAACGGGATCATCATCGTCGGATCCACGTACCGCCAAGCGTACAAATGCGACGTAGAGTGCGTGGAGTATGCCGAGGCCCTCGCCGAGTCTGAGGCCCTCATCACCGACCTGGAATGTCTCTCCAAGGAGGCGCCCGACGCGAAGCGGCACGCCGGCAACCTCGAACCAGTTGAAGCGGTCAAGTCCGTCACTCTCGACCCCAGCAACGACGCCAGTAGGAAAGTCCGGATCAGCTCCGAGCTCGACCCCAAATAGGAAGCAGTGCTCGTCGACTTTCTCCGCGCAAACGCCGAAGTCTTTGCGTGGAGTCCCTCGGACATGCCCGGCATATCGAGGGATGTCGCCGAGCACTCACTGGATATCAGAGCTGGAGCCCGACCCGTAAAGCAAACCTTGCGCCGTTTTGACGAAGAAAAGCGTAGGGCCATAGGCGAGGAGATCCACAAGCTACTCGCGGCAGGGTTTATCAAAGAGGTATTCCATCCCGAATGGTTAGCTAACCCTGTTATTGTAAGGAAGAAGGATAGGAAATGGAGGATGTGTGTAGACTACACTGGTCTAAACAGAGCACGTCCGAAAGTTCCCTACCCCCTACCTCGCATCGATCAAATCGTGGACTCCACTACTGGGTGCGAAACCCTGTCATTCCTCGATGCCTACTCAGGCTATCACCAAATCAAGATGAAAGAGTCCGACCAGCTCGCGACTTCTTTCATCACACCTTTTGGCATGTACTATTACACTACAATGCCATTTGGTTTGAGGAATGCAGGCGCCACCTACCAGAGGTGCATGAACCATGTGTTCGGAGAACACATCGGCAGAACGGTCGAGGCTTACGTCGATGACATCATTGTCAAGATGAAGAAAGCCTCCGACCTCCTCTCTGACCTTGAAACAACATTCAAGTGTCTGAGAGCAAAAGGCGTAAAACTCAATCCTGAGAAGTGTGTCTTTGGAGTCCCCCAAGGCATGCTCCTTGGATTCATCGTCTCCGAGCGGGGCATCGAGGCCAATCCGGAGAAAATCGCGGCCATCACCAACATGGGACTGATCAAGGATTTGAAAGGAGTACAGAGGGTCATGGGATGCCTTGCGGCTCTAAGCCGCTTCATCTCACGCCTTGGCGAGAAAGGCTTGCCTCTGTATCGCCTCCTAAGGAAGGCCGAGCGCTTCACTTGGACCCCCGAGGCCGAGGAAGCCCTCGGAAACCTTAAGGTGCTCCTTACAAACACACCCATTCTGGTGCCCCCCACTACGGGAGAAGCCCTCTTGATCTACGTAGCCGCAACCACTCAGGTGGTCAGCGCCGCGATCGTGGTCGAGAGACGAGAAGAAGGGCATGCACTGCTCATCCAGAGGCCAGTTTACTTCATCAGCGAAGTGCTTTCTGAGACCAAAGTCTGCTACCCACAAATCTAGAAGCTGCTCTACGCAGTGATTCTGACACGGCGAAAGTTGCGACACTACTTCAAGTCTCATCCGGTGACTGTGGTGTCATCCTTCCCCCTAGGGGAGATCATCCAGTGCCGTGAGGCCTCGGGTAGGATAGCAAAGTGGGCGATGGAACTCATGGGCGAGACGCTATCATTCGCTCCTCGGAAGGCCATAAAATCCCAGGTCTAGGCAGACTTCCTGGCTGAGTGGACTGACACCCAGTTGCCAACAACTCCCATCCAACCCGAGCTTTGGACCATGTACTTCGATGGGTCACTCATGAAAATAGGGGCAGGCGCTGGCTTGCTCTTTGTTTCACCCCTCGGAAAGCATCTCCGCTACGTCATTCGCCTCCATTTTCCGGCATCAAACAATGTGGCCGAGTACAAGGCTCTGGTTAACGGGCTACGCATCACCGTCGAGCTAGGGGTCCGGCGCCTCGACGCTCGTGGCGACTCACAGCTTGTCATCGACCAAGTCATGAAGAACTCCCACTACCGTGACCGGAGGATGGAAGCCTACTACGACGAAGTCCGGTGCCTGGAAGACAAGTTCTACGGGCTGGAGCTCAACCACACCGCCCGATGGTACGAGACTGCGGACAAGCTGGCAAAGATAGCCTCGGTGCGGATGACGGTTCCCCCAGACGTCTTCTCCAGAGACCTACATCAACCATCCGTCAAGATCGACAACACGCCCGAGCCCGAGGAAGCCTCGGCCCAGCCCAAGGTACCCTCGCCCGAGCCCGAGGAGGCCTCGGCCGAGCCCGTGGTACCCTCGGCCATCAAGGAGGAGGCCTTGCCCATCGAGGGGGAACAGAATGGGGTTACACCAAATCTGAACTGGTAGACCCCGTATCTAGAATATCTCCTCCGAGGAGAGCTTTCCCTCGACAAGACCAAAGCTCGGCGGCTGGCTCGGCGCGCCAAGTCATTCGTCTTGCTGGGTGATGAAAAATAGCTCTATCACCGCAGCCCCTCGGGCATCCTCCAACGATGCATATCTATTACCCAAGGACAAGAGATGTTGCAAGAAATACACTCGGGGGCTTGCGGCCACCATGCAGCGCCTCGAGCCCTCGTGGGGAGTGCCTTCCGACAAGGTTTCTACTGGCCAACTGCGGTGGCCGACGCCACTAGGATTGTTCACTCCTGCCAGGGGTGTCAATTCTACACGAAGCAGACACGCCTGCTCGCTCAGGCCCTACCGACGATACCCATCACCTGGTCATTTGCTGTGTGGGGTCTAGACCTCGTCGGTCCCTTGCAGAAGGCACCCGGGGGCTTCTCGCACCTGCTGGTCGCCATCGACAAATTCTCCAAGTGGATCGAGGTCCGACCCTTGACCAGCATCAGGTCCGAGCAGGCGGTGGCGTTCTTCACCAACATCATCCATCGATTCGAGGTCCCAAACTCCATCATCACCGACGATGGCACGCAGTTCACCGGAAAAAAGTTCTTGGACTTCTGTGATGACCACCACATCCGTGTGGACTGGGCCGCCGTAGCTCACCCCATGACGAATGGGCAGGTGGAGCGTGCCAACGGTATGATTTTGTAGGGACTCAAACCGAGGATCTACAACGACCTCAATAAGTTCGGCAAGCGGTGGATGAAAGAGCTACCTTGGTAGTCTGGAGTCTGAGGACGACGCCGAGCCGCGCCACGGGTTTCTCACCGTTTTTTCTAGTCTATGGGGCCGAGGCCATCCTCCCCACGGACTTAGAATACGGTTCCCCGAGGACCAGGGCATATGATGACCGAAGCAACCAGACCAGCTGAGAGGACTCGCTGGACCAGATGGAGGAGGCACGGGACGTCGCCTTACTACATTCGGCACGATACCAGCAGTCGCTGCGGCGCTACCACGCCCTAAGCGTTTGGCCCCGAGGCTTCTAAGTGGGAGACTTGGTGCTTCGTCTGCGACAGGACGCCCGAGGGCGCCACAAGCTCACTCCTCCCTAGGAAGGGCCTTCATCATCGCTAAGATTTTGAAGCCCGGAACATACAAGCTCGCCAACGACCAAGGCGAGGTCTACAGCAACGCTTGGAACATCCAACAGCTATGTCGCTTTTACCCTTAAGATGTTTTAAGTCGTTCATGTACCTCGTTTACATACATAAAGTCTAACCGTCAAGAAAGGGTCGGCTTTGCCTCAGCAAAGCCCGACCCTCCCTCGGGGGCTAGAAGGGGGAAACCCCCTCTACGTCAAAATTTTCCTCGGAAATTTTTTTTACCAAAATGACCTTTCGTGCCTTCGACTTCTGTATCGATAGCGGGATCCTAAAAACAATGAGAGTACACATAAGCGGCAAGGCCGACCGAGTTGAGGGACTCCTACGCCTCCAGGATACGGATACCCCACTCGTCACCTTCCGCGAAAAGTAACTCTCGCTCGGACAAGTGGTTCTGCTACCAACGAATAAGTCATGGCGCACGAAACAAGAGGAAAAGAAAGCGTAACTTTATGGTACGATGATGAAAGTGTTTAGGCCTCGGCGGCCGCAAAGAACACACGCATGCTACAAATAAACTGCTCCAGCAGGATCAGGCATCGGCAGGGGAAGCAGCTGCAACCTCGGTGCCGTTCCCGCCTTCGGCGAGGTCTGGCCCAGCCTCAGATGACGACGCGGGCGGAAGGATTTCCACCTCGAAGGAGGAGGCCAGCACCGCGCTCGGGCCCTCGGCGGCCGCGTCAAGCCTCTGGACCTCGGCTAAGGCGGCCTCGTCATTGTCGGGTAGACAGTACCCCTCGCTGACCCGCTCCAAGTCTACATCGTAGTGGGAAGCGAGCACGGCGAAGGCCTGCCTAACGCCGTGATGCAGCGCCCCGCGGAGTCTACTGCACACATGGCCGCCCAAGGCCCGCAGATGACTCTGGGGGAGCTACCCGAGGGGATGTCGTCGAGGTCAAAGGCTCGGCAAAAGCCCGAGATAGCCTTGGACATAGCCACACGGTCGGCCTCATTCTGCTCAACCGCTCGGGTGTGCGCCTTGGCGGACTCATTAAGAGCCCTCTTAAGCTCTGCAGATAGCCGATCAAAATTCTTCAGACACGAGTTGAAGAGTAAAGCGGAATTGAAGTTGCGAAGCAGGCGAGACATACCTTCAGCCCGGGCACGCTCCTGCGAGGCCACGACTTGGGCCGACTGGGCAGATCCGATGGCCACAGCTAGGTCCACTGCAAGGGCCCCGGCCCGAGCAGACACCTCGGCTAGCTGACCCTCAAGGGCCTCCGCCCGGCCCACGGCCTGGGCAGCCTGGTTCCGAGATTGGTCCCGCTCGTCGATGGCCTGGCCAAGCTCCAGCTGCCGCTGTTGTGCCTCCGTCCGTGCCAACGCCGCCTCTGCCCGCGTCGCCGCTGCCTCCGCCTTCAGATCATCACAAAGCAACTGAAGGTCCGCCAGCTCGGTGCTCTGTCGGGCAAGGCGCTCATTAGCCTGGGCAAGCGTGGCCCTCTGGGACCGCAGCGAACCCCAGACGCCGCTCTCGCGACGGATGAACAGCGACTTGGCGGTGCTTACATCCGCCAGTTCCTGAGCAAGGAAGACAAGATATTACAAAGAATGCCTTGGCCATGCAAGGTACGCGACTGAAATCCTTACTTGCAGGACCCTAGGAACGTCCCTGGAAAGGATCTCCATGGTCGACCGAAGCGACCCCATCGCTGCCTCGGCATACTCACGGAGCTCATCCCGAGGCTGCTCCTCCTGCTCCTCGTTGAGGACGAGGAGGGGTTTTGAGGCGCTGCGGCTCCAGAACCGGAATGCCTGCCCACACCACTCATTGGGGTTGCGCTGCGCGGGGATGAGGACGCCACCCCCCGAGAAGGGCCGCGGCGTTGAGCGCTCCTCCGCCAAGGCGTCGGGTTCCCCTAAAGACAACACATCGGGCACCCTTGCCACCGACACGTTGAGCTCCCCCTCGGCTAAGGTGGCAGGATTCCGGTCGCCGACCTCGGCAATAGCGTTGGCCCCCTCCTCAGGGCCAGGAACGGGGAGGTCGGGGACGATGGACGGCTCCGCGGGCGAATCAGCAACGACCGCGGCAGAAGTCGACGCCGGCGCCGGTGACACGTCAGGCGGGCTTGGAGCCATGGTCGCGTCAGCAGCCCCCTCCCAGCACGACGACCGCCCCGACGAAGGGGTCGGCCTAGGAGGCTTGCTCCATGGCAGCTCGTGCCGCCTGGGCCCCCCGCTCGAGAGCATCCAGTGCGGAGGCCACCCAACCAGCATGGCGCGCCGCGGCACCGGTGCAGACGCCGGAACCGTCTTAAGGGCCTTCGTGGGGGTCAGGCCAGTCAGACCCTGCCTCCGCTTGCTGAAAGGAAGAGAGAAAGCAAGTTCAAGACACGCGACGAAAGAAGCTAAAACAGAGGCATTCTCAGACACTTACCCGCTTCGGACCAAGGCCAATCGTGCCTGTGGGAAGGCCCCTCGGGCCTCGGTCCCGTGGGCGCTGCCAATGGTTGCCCCGCTACCGACTTCGGCGCCGCTCCCACCTCGGGCGCCCGAGGTGCCGAAGGAGCAGTCTGCCCAGGCGTTGCCGCAGCAGCCGAAGGGTCGACCTCCTGAGCAGCCGGCACGGGCACTTGCCCCTAAAGGGCAAAGGGGTCGGCCTGACTCCCCGGAGTCAACGCAGCCACCTCGGCCGAGGGGTCAGGTGCCCCCTCGACCTGCCTCCGCTCCTCGGACTGGGACCCCGATGTCCCGGCCTCGGGCACTGATGGTACCAGCCCACTTGGAGGCTGGCACAGCAACCCCTGGCCCAGCCCTGGGTCCGGGCTGAGGCCAAAATGGGCCACCATGTTGTCATTCTCGTCATCATCATCGTCATCATCGTCGTCGGGTGTCTCCGGCGATGGCTCCCTCGGGAGCCCGTCCCTCTCTTGTCTCCGACTACGCTTCTCCAAGGCGTCTCGAGCTCGCATCCGCTCGCGAGCCCGAGCCTTCTCCTCGTCCTTCTTCTTCTTCTCCTCCGCGGCGACCCTCCGTGCAGCTCGGTCCACCGCGTCCTCTGGGACCCACGGTGGGGCGGGTTTGTAAAAACATAACCCTTGGAAGAGCAAAGACCCCAATAGTGGGAATCGGAGGCAACTCGGCGTAGTACGGGAGAAGGATCAGATACTTACCAAGGAAACATACCCATGGTCGGGACGCATCACAGGCTGGGTAAGGGCGCCGGCCTCCAGCCTCCCTACCGTACCCGCTACCCACCTGTGGAGGTCGTCGTCAGGGAGGGAGGCCGAGGACATCTGTGAGCCCTCCAGATCGACCCCCGGTCTCATCTCCGAGAGCTGCAACCGCCGCTCTACCAAAGGGAGCACCCTCCGGCGATGGATGGCAGCAACAACCCCCACAGCGGTAAGGCCCCCATCTCGTAACTTCTGCAAGGCTTGCAGAATAGGCTAGAGCTTCTCCAGTTTCTCGCGCGTGGCACCCCAGGGCCAGTTGCTGCCGGCGGCAGTCACCACTCGTTGAGAAAACGACGGAAGCCTCCAGTCGTCGTTCCGGAGATAAAACCATCGGCGCTGCCACCCCTTGTTCGAAGACACAAGGATGGTAGGGATGTACTGCTACGCGTGCCCCTGCCTCAGCTAGAGGGTGTAGCCACCGGCCCGCACCGCCATACGGACCTTCTTCGCGTCCGTCGCCAGGGCGAAGAGCTCCACGGAGAAGAGGTGGGTCCACAGATCCTAGTGAACCTCGATCCCTAGAAAACCCTCACAAACCGCCGCGAAGATGGCCGCTTGCGTAATGGAGTTGGGGTTGAGGTTGTGCAGCTCCACCCCGTAGTGGTGTAGGAGCGCCCGCATAAATCGGCTCGCTGGCACTCCAAACCCCCGCTCATGGAAGGCGATGAAGCTAACCATGTACCCCGGCGGCGGGGAAGGGACGACCTCGCTCGGGGCCATCCACTCCGGTTGCGCCCCACTAGAGAGGGGACGGAGTAGACCATCAGCGACGAGGGCCTCTAGATCCTTCGCGATGACGGTGGAGGAGGGCCACGGGTCGCGCGGCGGGACAACGGTCACCCTGTCAGCCATCAGCGAACGGAGGTGGTGGAGGCAGAGGAGATGAGGTGCACGGTTTCCTTTTCCCTGGCTACTCTCTTAGGTTGCGAAAACCAGAGCAAAAGGCAGGTGCAAATGGCAGAGTGACGAACCACTGTCGGCCCCCCTTCTGAGTATATAAAGGCTCGGGCGAGAACCGTTCAAAACTTCGCCCGAACTCACCGCAAAATTCAAAACTCGAAGATAAAGCGATCTTCCCATTCCTCGAACGGCTCGCACGCGCAACGGGCGCCACGCGAATCGCTCGTCCTGTCGCATTAACTCCCTGGCAGAGCAGGCGAACCCCCTGGCAGGCGTGGCGGGCGTTGCTTCGCCTTCGCCATAATGACCGCGTCAAAAAAGGTGCGCCACCTTATTTAAATTCATATCCTTCCCCTCCTCCTCTCTCCCTCTCTTGCTACAGGGGCTGGGAAAGGGGATGTTGTGGAAAGGATCCTTCTCGGCGAAGGAAGCGAGCCCCGAGCCCTCCTACTGATCAGGGGTTCGAAGGCTAGCCCCTCGGAAGGGTTTCGACAGCCGCCCCAGAGCACTCAGACTTCAAGCCCATTACTGATCAGGGGTTCGAAGGCTGGCCCCTTGGAAGGGTTCGAGAGCCGCCCCAGAGCACTCGAGCTCCGTGCCCATTACTGATCAGGGGTTCGTAGGCTGGCCCCTCGGAAGGGTTTGACAGTCGCCCTAGAGCACGCAGAGTGAGGGATGACTCTGGGTACGTCTGATACATGGTCGAGGCTCGGGCTACGCTCCCGAGGTACCCTAGGACATTTCCGAGACCGGCGGGAATGATTTGTAACGGAATCCCACCGGAGGGAGGCATCGAGCCCTCAGACCCTGTCGAAGGGGTCTGGGTCCGGCGAATCACCCGCAGGTACTTTTGGAGCGTGCCTCTGGGCCACCAGCCGACCCCTAACGAACGGGGCACGGGCGTCCACTCGGATCACCCGTTAGTAGCTCACTGGAAACACCATGTTCGGCGCCCTCCGAGGGCAACATGGCGCTTTCCCCCCGCCCCCTCCTCCTTGCGGAAAGGCGACGCAGGGTGTATGATAAAAGTCAGGAAAGTCCTTGATCGTCCTCTCGCTCCGTGCAGAGGCTCGGGGGCTGCTCTCGCACCCAGCTACGGCCAAAACTGTTGACAACGTCAACAAACCAGCTTGATAACTTTGAACCTGACCACGCACCTGGGCTACGGCTAGGTCGCATGAGGGAACGATCAGACCGGCCAAAGCACCACGAAAAGCATTCAGACCTCAGAGGAGTCAAACCACTCCTCCGAGGCCTCGGGGGCTACACCCGGCGAGTGCGCTCGCGCGCACCCACCAGAACAAGGCAAAAACCGAGAAAGGCCGGTCCCCTCACCGAAAATGCGGCAAAAGCCTCCAAGCGAGTACCAACACTCCCTTCGAGGCTCGGGGGCTACTGTTGGGTACCATAATTAGGGGTACCCCCAACGCTCCTTATCGGTGTTTCAACCCTCTGGGGTCCCTGGACCGACGAGTAAATTGTCGATGCGTGTCCCAGCCCAGATGGGTCGGCGCGAGACGGAGACACGAGGGGGGAAAACAGTAAGGGGAAACCCATGGCCTCGTGTTGTCCTGCGCCCAGGGTGGATGCGCTTGCAGTAGGGGATTACAAGCGTTTGCGAGGGAGAGAGAGGGACAGGGGGCGTTAGGCTGCCCGTTCTCCCGCGCGGCCACCTCTCTCGTATGAGAGCCCTGGACCTTCCTTTTATAGGCGTAAGGAGAGGGTCCAGGTGTACAATAGGGGGTGTAGCAGTGTGCTAACGTGTCTAGCAGAGAGGAGCTAGAGCCCTATGTACGTGCCGACGTGGCTGTCGGAGAGGTGTTGGAGCCCTGTTCATGTGGCGTCGTGACCGTCGGAGGAGTGCTTGAGCCCTGTTGAAGCACAGCTGTCAGGGCTGTTGGATCCTTGCTGACGTATCCTTGCTTCCGTAGGGGGTTGAGAACCACCGTTGTCATGGCGCACGCGGGGTGCCATCATTACTTGTTTTACCGGGGCGAGCCAGATGGGACGCCGGTCTTGTTCCCCGTAGCCTGGGCTAGCTAGGGGTAGGGTAATGATGGCCTCCCCTTGTGGCGTGGTCGGCCCGAGCAAGGTGGTGACTCTTCCGAGGTCGAGGTCGAGTCCGAGCCCTAGGGTCGGGCGAGGTGGAGACCGTCTTCCGGAGCCGAGGTCGAGTCCGAGCCCTGGGGTCGGGCGAGGCGGAGACTGTCTTCCGGAGTCGAGGTCGAGTCCGAGCCCGGGGGTCGGGTGAGGCGGAGATCGTCGTCTGAGGCGAGGTCGAGTTAGAGCCCGGGGGTCGGGCGAGGCGGAGATCGTCGTCTGAGGCGAGGTCGAGTCCGAGCCCTGGGGTCGGACGAGGCGGAGATCGTCGTCCGAGGCGAGGTCGAGTCCGAGCCTTGGGATCGGGCGAGGCGGAGATTCCTATGGCGCCCGAGGCTGGACTTGGTTGCTGTCAGCCTCACCCTGGCGGGTGGCGCAGCAGTCGGAGCAGCGCAGGCGGTGCTGTTTTCCTCTCAGGTCGGTCAGTGGAGGGGCGAAGTGACTGCGGTCACTTCGGCTTTGTCGACTGGAAAGCGTGCGTCAGGATAAGGTGTCAGGCGATCCTTGCATTGAATGCTCCTGCGATCCGGTCGGCTGGCGAGGCGATCTGGCCAAGGTTGCTTCTCCGTGAAGCCTGCCCAAGCTGGGCCTCGGGCGAATCAAAGGTGCACACATTGCTTGGGGAGACCCTTGGGCGAGGCATGAATCTGCCTTGGTCTTCCGTTCCTGCCCGAGGCTGGGCTCAGGCGAGGCGAGATCGTGTCCCTTGAGTGGACGGAGCCTTAACCGGAATTGCGCTCATCAGGCCTTTGCAGCTTTGTGCTGATGGGGGTTACCAGCTGAGATTAGGAGCCTTTGGGCGTACCCCTAATTATGGTCCCCGACAGTAGCCCCCGAGCCTCAAAGGGAGTGTGGGTACTCGCTTGGAGGCTTCATCGCACTTTTTTGCAAGGGGACCGACCTTTCTCGGCTGCATTTTGTTCCGGTGGGTGCGCGCGAGCGCACCCGCCGGGTGTAGCCCTCGAGGCCTCGGAGGAGTGGTTTGACTCCTTCGAGGTCTTAGTGCATTTCGTGATGGCTCGGTCGGTCTGGTCGTTCCCTCATGCGAACTGGTTGTTGCCCGGGTGCATAGTCAGGTTCCGAGTTCTCAGGCTGGTATGTTGACGCTGTCAACGGTTTGGCAGGAGCCGGGTTTGCGAGAGCAGCCCCCGAGCCTCTGCACAGGGCGAGAGGACGGTCAAGGGCAGACTCGGCTTTTTTCATATGCCCCTGCATCGCCTTTCCACAAGAAGGAGGGGGGAAAGCGCCATGTTGCCCTCGGTGGGCGTCGAACATGGTGTCTCCAATGAGTTGCTAACGGGTGATCCGAGTGGACGTCCGTGCCCCGTTCGATAAGGGTCGGCTAGTGGCCCAGAGGCGCGCTCCAAAAGTACCTGCAGGTGATTTGCCGGACCCGGTCCCATTCGATAGGGTCCGAGGGCTCGATGCCTCCCTCTGATGGGATTCCGTTACAGAATCGTTCCTGCTGGTCTCGGAAATGTCCTAGGGTACCTCGGGAGCGTAGCCCGAGCCATGGTTATGTATCGAACGTACCCAGAGTCATCCCTCACTCTGTATGCTCTGGGCGACTGTCAAACCCATCGGGGGGCCAGCCTACGAACCCCTGATTAGTAGTGTGCGCGGAGCCCGAGTGGCCTGAGGCGACTGTCGAACCCTTTCGACGGGCCAGCCTTCGAACCTCTGACCAGTAGTGGGCACAGAGCCCGGGTGCTCTGAGGCGGCTGTCGAACCCTTCCGAGGGGCCAGCCTTCAAACCTCTGATCAGTAGGGGGGCTCGGGGCCCGCTTCCTTCGCGGAGAAGGATCCCTTTCGGAGTATCCCCTTTCCCGACCCCTGTAGCAAAAGAGAGAGAAAGGGGAAGAGGAAAAGGATACGAAATTGAACGACGAGGCACACCTTTTTTGACGCAGTCATTATGGCGGAGGTGAAACGTCGCCCGCTTCGCGTGCCAAAGGTGTCGCATGTCCTGCCGCAGAGTTAATGCGACGGGACGAGTGATTCGTGGGGCAGCTGTTGTGCATGCGCGAGCCGTTCGAGGAACGGGCGTTTCGCCTTCGAGTTTTGGATTTCGCGGCGGGTTCGGGCGGAGCGTTGGACGGGTCTTGCCTGGGTCTTTATATATTCGGAGGAGGGTCTGGTGGTGGTTCTTTACTCTGCTGCTTGCCTCTGCTTAGGTTTCCGCAACCTAAGGGAATAGCCAGAGAAAGAAAACCTCGCACTTTGTCCGCCCCGCCGCCACCTCCTTCGCTTGGCGATGGCCGACCGGGTAACCATCGTTCCGCCGTGCGACCCATGGCCTTCTTCCACTATCACGGTGGACGACCTGGAGGCCCTTGTTGCCGATGGCTTGCTCCGCCCCCTCTCTGATGTCCTGCGGCCGGAGTGGATGGTCCCTTCGAGCGGGGCTGACCCGAACCCGCCGCCGGGGTATGTGCTGAGTTTCGTCTCCTTCCATGAGCGGGGGTTTGGTGTGCCAGCAAGCCGTTTTATGCGGGCGCTCCTGCATCACTATGGGGTGGAGCCGCACAACCTTAGCCCCAACTCCATCGCGCAAGCGGCCATCTTCGTGGCGCTTTGCGAAGGATTTTTGGGGGTTGCCCCCCACTGGGATCTGTGGACTCATCTCTTCTCCGCGGAGCCTTTTGCCTCGGTGACGGGGGAGAAGAGGGTCCGCATGGCGTTGCGGGCTGGTGGCTGCATCCTCTAGTTGAGGCAGGCGCGTGCGCAGCAGTACATCCTCGCCATCCTTGTGTCTTCGAACAAGGGGTGGCAGCGCAGGTGGTTTTACCTCCGGAATGACGATGGGAGGCTCCTGTTGTTTTCTCAACGAGTGGTGACCGCCGCCGGCAGCCATTGGCGCTATGGGGCCCCGCACGAGAGGCAGAAGAATCTTCAACCCCTTCTGGAGGCCTTGGAGAAGCTGCGAAAGGGAGGGCTCACCGCCGCTGGGGTGGTGGCCGCCATCCATCACCGGAGGGTGCTCCCCTTAACGGAGCGACGACTGCTACTTTCAGAGATGACGCCGGGGGTCGGCTTGGAGGGTTCGTAGATGTCCTTGGTCCCCCTCTCTGCCGATGACCTCCACAGGCGGGTGGCCGGTACGGTAGGGAAGCTAGACGACGGCGCCCTCACCCAGCTCCCGATGCGTCCCGAGTGCGAGTGCATGTCCCTGGTGAGTGTCCGCTCCTCCTTCTTTCTTGTGTCGGATTGCCCCTTGTCCTCTCAGCCAAGACCTTTCGTTCGTCTCCAGGAGCTGGGGTCTCACAAGCCTTCCCTGCCACCGGTCCCGGAGGACGCGGTGGACCGAGCCGCGTGGAGGGTTGCTGCGGAGAGGAAGAAGGAGAAGAAGGACACGAAGAAGGCTCGGGCCCGCGAGCAGATGCGGGCTCAGGACGCCTTGGAGAAGCGTCGTCGGTGGCAGGAGAGGGACGGGCTCCCAAGGGAGCCCTCGCCGGAGACGCCTGATGATGACAACGACGACGATGATCATGAAGATGATCATGAAGACGACGACATGGCCGCCCGCCTTGGCCTCAGCCCGGATCTGAGGCTGGGCCAGGGGTCATCGAGCCAGCCCCGGAGTGGGCCGGTGCTGTCGGTATCCGGGGCGGGGGCATCAGGGTCCCGACCCGAAGAACAGGGGTAGGCCGAGGGGGTTTTCGACCCCTTGGCCCAGGTAGCTGAGGTGACCCTGGGGAGTCAGGTCGTCCCGCTTGTGCCCCTAGAGCTGTTGTCCGTGCCGGTAGCAGAGGAGGCCGATCCTCGGGTCGTCGTGTTCACGCCTAGGCGGACCGTCCCTTCGGCGCCCCAGGCGCCCGAGGCAGGGATGGTGCCGAAGCCGGCAGTGGGGCAAACCTCGGCGGTGCCCGCGGGAGCCGAGGCTTGAGGGGCCTCCCCGCAGGCACGATTGGTCGTGGCCCGGAGTGGGTAAGTATCTGAGGATACTTCTGTCCCGGCGCCTTCTTCGTGTGTCCTGATCCTGCTTTTTCCCTTTCTTCCCAGCAAACGGAGGCACGGTTCGACCGGTCTGGCTCCCTGAAAAGCCCTTAAGACGGCACCAGCTTCTGCAGCTGGTGCCGCACCAGGCCTCGGCGGCCGGCTGGCCTCTGCACAAGGTGCCCCCGAGCAGGGGGTTCAGGCGGCACAAGTCGTCGTGGGGCGAGCTCCCGAGGCTGACCCCTCCGTCAAGGCGGCCGTCGAACTGAGGGAGACCACTGGTGCGGTCGCGGCCTTGAGCCCACCAGTCGTGTTGCCGGTGCTGGCACTGACTTCTACCGAGGCTGCAGCTGCTTTGGCTGTGGAGCCACCCGCCACCACCGATGCTGAGATGGTCGAGGCGCCACTACTCGAGGCCGGCGATCGAAAACCTGTCCCCTTAGCCGAGGAGGTTCCCTATGCACCGACTGCAGGGGGTGCCGATGCCTTGGAGAAGGGGGGCGTAGAACCGCGGCCCGTCCTGGGGAGCGGCGACCTCGTCCTCGCACGACGCGGTCCCAGCGAGCGGCGTCAGCCGCTCCGGTTCTGGGGCCGTGGTGCTTCGAAACCCCTCTTCGTCCTTTCACGTGATCAAGGCATTCTTCGTGACGCCCTGCTTCCCTTCCTCAGGATCTAACGGATCTGAGCGCCGCCAAGTCATCGTTCATTCACCGCGAGGTCGACGTCTGGGGTTCGCTGCGGTTTCTAAGGACCGCGCTTGCCGAGGCTACCGAGCGCCTCTCCCAACGAAGCGCCGAGGCGGCGGACCTTCGTTTGCTCCGTGACGAGCTGGGGGCAGAGGCAGCGGCGGCACACGCAGAGGCGCGGCGGTGGCAGCTAGAGCTTGGCCAGGCCATCGATGAGCGGGATCAATCTCGGGGCCAGGCCGCCGAGGTAGAAAGCCGGGCTAAGGCCCTTGGGGGCCAGCTAGTCGAGGCGTCCGCTCGGGCCGGAGCCCTTGCGGCGGACCTGGCCGTGGCCATCAGGTCTGCTCAGTCCGCCCAAGCCACAGCCTCGGAGCAGCGTATCCGGGCGGAAGGTATGTCTTGGCTGTTTTGAGGTTTTGATTCAGCTTCACTCTTCAGCTTGCGTTTGAAGATTTCTGCTTTTGCTGTTTGCAGAGCTCGAGTTTGCCCTCAGCGAGTCCGCCAAGGCACTTGTCCAGGCGGTTGAGCAGAAGGAGGCCGACCGCGTGGCCATGTCCAAGGCTATCTCGGCCCTTGGCCAGATCTTTGGCCTTGACGACGTCCCCTCGGGAAGCTCCCCTCAGAGTCGCCTGTAGGCCTTGGGCGACCACGCGTGCGACCGACTCCATGAGGCGCTGCATCATGGCGTTAGGCGGGCCTTCGCCGTGCTCGCTTCCCACTATGATGTGGATCTGGAGCGGGTCAGCGAGGGGTATTGTCTTCCCGATGAAGACGAAGCTGCCCTGGCCGAAGTTCAGAGGCTTGACGCGGCCACCACGGGCCCGAGCGCGGTGCTGGCGTCCACCTTCGAGGTGGAGATCCTTCCGCCTATGCCGCCGTCCGAGGCCGGGGCGGGTCTTGCCGAGGGTGGAGACAGCGCTGAGGTCGGAGATGAAGCCGAGGGTGCCGCTCCTCCCCCGGGCGATGCTTGATTCTGCCGGAGCAGTTTGTTTGGAACATGTGTGTGCCTTTCGCGGCCGCCGAGGCCTGAACACTTTGTCATCGTGATATAAAGCCGCTTCTTTTTCCTCCTGTTTCGCGTACCCGGACTTGTTCGTCAGTAGCAGGATCGCTTACCCAAGTAAGAGTTATTTTTCGCGGTAGGTGATGAGTGAGGTATCCGTATCCCGGAGGCGTAGGAGTCCCTCGGCTCGGTCGGCCTTGCCGCTTACATGCACTCTTATTCACTTCTCGGGGTTCTGTTACTGACATACCCGGGAGACACGAAAGTCGTTTTGGCGGAAGATTTTTTTTCGGGGAAAATTTTGACGCAGAGGGGGTTCCCCCTTCTAGCCTCCGAGGGAGGGTCGGGCTTTGCCGAGGCAAGGCTGACCCTTCCTTGAAGGTTAGACTTTGCTTGTGTATGTAAACGAGGTTCATGAACGACTTGAAAACATCTTAAGGGTAGAAGCGACGTAGCTATCGGATGTTCCAAGCGTTGCTGTAGACCTCGCCTTGACTGTTGGCCAGCTTGTATGTTCTGGGCTTCAGAATCTTGGCGATGATGAATGGCCCTTCCTAGGGAGGCATGAGCTTGTGGCGCCCTCGGGCGTCTTGTCGTAGCCAAAGCACCAAGTCGCCCACCTGGAGGTCTCGGGACCGAACCCCTCGGGCGTGGTAGCGTCGTAGGGACTGCTGATACCGCGCCGAGTGTAGTAAGGCCATGTCCCGAGCCTCTTCCAGCTGGTCTAGTGAGTCTTCTCGGTTTGTCCGGTTGCTTCGGGCGTCGTATGCCCTCGTCCTCGGGGAGCCGTGTTCTAAGTCTGTGGGCAAGATAGCCTCGGCCCCATAGAATAGAAAAAACGGCGTGAAGCCTGTGGCTCGGCTTGGCGTCGTCCTCAGACTCCAGACCACCGAGGGGAGTTCCTTCACCCACCGCTTGCCGAACTTGTTGAGGTCGTTGTAGATCCTCGACTTGAGCCCCTGTATAATCATGCCATTGGCACGCTCTACCTGCCCACTCGTCATGGGGTGAGCTACGGCGGCCCAGTCCACCTGGATGTGGTGGTCCTCACAGAAGTCCAGGAACATTCTTCCGGTGAATTGGGTGCCGTTGTCGGTGATGATGGAGTTCGGGACCCCGAAGCGATGGATGATGTTGGTGAAGAACGCCACTGCCTGTTCGTACCTAATGCTGTTTAGGGGTCGGACCTCAATCCACTTGGAGAATTTGTCGATGGCGACCAGCAGGTGCGTGAAGCCCCCAGGTGCCTTCTGCAAGGGACCGATGAGGTCCAGACCCCACACAGCAAACGTCCAGGTGATGGGTATTGTTTGTAGAGCCTAAGCGGGCAAGTGGGTCTGCTTTGCGTAGAATTGACACCCTTGGCAGGTGCGTACAATCCTAGTGGCGTCGGCCACCGCGTTCGGCCAGTAGAAACCCTGTCGGAAGGCATTTCCCACGAGGGCCCAAGGTGCTGTGTGGTGACCGCAAGCCCCTGAGTGTATTTCTTGCAATAACTCTTGACCTTCGGTGATGGATATGCATCGTTGGAGGATGCCTGAGGGGCTGCGGTGCTAGAGCTCCTTTTTGTCACCTAGCAAGACGAACGACTTGGCGTGCCGCGCCAGTCGTCGAGCTTTGGCTCTGTCGAGGGGTAGCTCTCCTCGGTGGAGATATTGCAGGTATGGAGTCTACCAGTCTCGATTAGGCGTGACTCCATTCCGCTCTTCCTCGACGCGCAGTGCCTCACCCTCGGGGGCCGAGGGTGCCTCAGGTGGGATCGAGGCTGCCTCGAGCTGAGTCGAGGGCGCCTCGGCTGGGCCGAGGGCGCCTCGGGCAGAGCTGAGGCCTTCTCGGGCTCGGGCGTGTTGTCGGTCTTGACGGAGGGTTGATGTAGGTCTCGGGAGAGGACGTCCGGAGGAACCGTTGTCCGCCCCAAGGCTATCTTAGCTAGCTCGTCCGCAGTCTCGTTGTATCGTCGAGCGACGTGGTTGATCTCGAGCCCGTAGAACTTGTCCTCCAGGCGTCGAACCTCATCGCAGTAGGCTTCCATCTTCGGGTCGCGGCAGTGGGAGTTCTTCATGACTTGGTCGATGACAAGCTGCGAGTCGCCGCGAGCGTTGAGGCGTCGGACCCCTAGCTCGATGGCGATGCGCACCTCGTTAACCAGAGCCTCATACTCGGCCACATTGTTGGACGCCGGGAAATGGAGGCGCAGCACGTAGCGGAGGTGCTTCCCGAGGGGTGAGATGAAGAGCAGGCCCGCGCCCGCTCCTGTTTTCATCAGCGACCCGTCGAAAAACATAGTCCAGAGTTCCGGTTGGATCGGAGCTATGGGAAGCTGGGTGTCGACCCATTCAGCCACAAAGTCCGCCAAGACTTGGGACTTGATGGCCTTCCGAGGGGCGAACGAGATTGTCTCGCCCATGATCTCCACCGCCCACTTTGCAACCCTACCCGAGGCCTCTCGGCATTGGATGATCTCCCCCAGGGGGAAGGATGACACCACAGTCACCGGATGAGACTCGAAGTAGTGTCGCAACTTTCGCCGTGTCAGAATCACCACGTACAGCAGCTTCTGAATTTGCGGGTAGCGGATCTTGGTCTCGAACAGTACCTCACTGATGAAGTAAACCGGCCTCTGGACGGGCAGTGCGTGCCCTTCTTCTCATCTCTCGACCACGATCGCGGCGCTGACCACCTGAGTGGTGGCGGCGACGTAGATCAAGAGGGCTTCTCCGGTAGCGGGGGGCACCAGGATGGGCGCGCTTGTAAGGAGCGCCTTCAAGTTCCCGAGGGCTTCCTTGGCCTCGGGGGTCCAAGTAAAGCGCTCGGTCTTCCTTAAGAGGCGATACAGGGGCAGGCCTCTTTCGCTGAGGCGTGAGATGAAGCGGCTCAGAGCCGCAAGGCATCCCATGACCCTCTGTACTCCTTTCAAGTCCTTGATAGGCCCCATGTTGGTGATGGCCGCGATTTTCTCTGGGTTGGCCTCGATGGCCCACTCGGAGACGATGAACCCCAGGAGCATGCCTCGGGGGACTCCGAAGACACACTTCTCGGGATTGAGTTTTACGCCTTTCGCTTTGAGACACTTGAATGTCGTTTCAAGGTCAGAGAGGAGGTCGGAGTCTTTCCTCATCTTGACTACGATGTAATCGACGTAGGCCTCGACCGTTTGACCAATGTGTTCTCCGAACACATGGTTCATGCACCTTTGGTATGTCGCACCCACATTCCTCAAACCGAATGGCATAGTAACGTAACAGTATATGCCAAAAGGTGTGATGAAAGAAGTCGTGAGCTGGTCGGACTCTTTCATCCTGATTTGGTGATACCCTGAGTAGGCATCAAGGAACGACAGGGTTTCGCACCCAGCGGTGGAATCCACGATTTGATCGATACGAGGCAGAGGGTAGGGAACCTTCGGACATGCTTTGTTTAGACCAGTGTAGTCTACACACATCCGCCATTTCCCACCTTTCTTTTTCACAAGCACAGGGTTGTCTAGCCATTCGGGATGGAATACCTCTTTGATGAACCCTGTAGCCATCAGCTTGTGGATCTCCTCGCCTATGGCTCTGCGCTTTTCTTTGTCGAATCGGCATAGAGGCTGCTTCACGGGTCAGGCTCCAGCTCGGATATCCAGTGAGTGCTCCGCTCGGTATGCCAGGCATGTCCGAGGGACTCCACGCAAAACCCTCGACGTTCGCGCGGAGAAAGTCGACGAGCACTGCTTCCTATTTGGGGTCGAGCTTGGAGCCGATCCGGATCTGCTTGGAGGCGTCGTTGCTGGGGTCGAGAGGGACGGACTTAACTGCCTCTACTGGTTCGAAGTTGCCGGCGTGGCGCTTCGCATCTGGCACCTCCTTGGAGAGGTTTTCCATGTCGGCGATGAGGGCCTCGGATTCAGCGAGGGCCTCGGCGTACTCCACGCACTCCACGTCGCATTCGTACGCGTGTCGGTACGTGGGGCCGACGGTGATGACCCCGTTGGGGCCTGGCATCTTAAGCTTGAGGTAGGTGTAGTTGGGGACGGCCATGAACTTGGCGTAACATGGTCTCCCCAGCACTGCGTGGTAGGTTCCTCGGAACCCGACCACCTCGAACGTGAGGGTTTCCTTTCGGAAGTTGGAGGGAGTCCCAAAGCAGACGGGCAGATCGAGTTGTCTAAGGGGCTGGACGCGCTTCCCGGGAATGATCCCATGAAAGGGCGTCACGCCGGCCCGGATCGAGGACAGATCGATCTGCAAGAGCCCGAGGGTGTCGGCGTAGATGATGTTGAGGCTGCTGCCTCCGTCCATGAGGACCTTGGTAAGCCTGACGTTGCCAATGACGGGATCAACAACGAGCGGGTACTTCTCTGGGCTCGGCACGCGGTCGGGGTGGTCGTCTTGGTCGAAGGTGATGGGCTTGTCGGACCAGTCTAGATAGACTGGCGCCGCCACCTTAACCGAGCAGACTTCCCGGCGCTCTTGCTTGCGGTGCCGAGCCGAGGCATTCGCCACCCGCCCACCGTAGATCATGAAGCAGTCATGGACCTCGGGGAACTCCTCTGCCTTGTGAGCTTCCCTCTTGTCGTTGTTGGGGGCCTTGCCACCTTCCGCCGGTGGCCCGGCCTTGTGGAAGTAGCGCCGAAGAATGACGCACTCCTCAAGGGTGTGCTTGACGGGACCCTGATGATATGGGCATGACTCCTTGAGCATCTTGTCGAACAAGTTGGCGCCACTGGGAGGTTTCCAAGGGTTCTTGTGCTCAGTGGTGGCGACAAGGTCTGCGTCGGTGGCGTCACGTTTCGCTTGCGACTTCTTCTTGCCCTTCTTCCTCGTGCCGCGCTGAGCAGACGCTTTGGGGGCGTCATCAGGCTGGCGCCCCTGAGGCTGCTTGTCCTTTCGGAAGATGGCCTCGACCGCCTCCTGGCCAGAGGCGAACTTGGTGGCGATGTCCATCAGCTCGCTCGCCCTGGTGGGAGTCTTGCGACCCAGCTTGCTCACCAGGTCGCGGCAAGTGGTGCCGGCGAGGAACGCGCCGATAACATCGGAGCCGGTGATGTTGGGCAGCTCGGTGCACTGCTTCGAAAATCGCCGGATGTAGTCCCGCAGGGATTCTCCCGGCTGCTGGCGGCAGCTTTGGAGATCCCAGGAGTTCCTAGGGCACACGTATGTGCCCTGGAAGTTGCTGGCGAAGGCTTTGACCAGGTCGTCCCAGTTGGAGATCTGCGCAGGAGGCAGATGCTCCAGCCAGGCTTGGGCGGCGTCGGAGAGGAACAGGGGGAGGTTGCGGATGATGAGGTTGTCATCGTCCGTTCCACCAAGCTGGTAGGCCAGCCGGTAGTTCGTGAGCCACAGTTCAGGCCTCGTTTCCCCCGAGTACTTGGTGATGGTAGTCGGGGCCCGGAACCGGGTCGGGAACGGCGCCCGTCGTATGGCCCAGCTGAAAGCTTGCGGACCGGGTGGTTCGGGCGAAGGGCTCTGATCCTCCCCGCTGTCGTAGCGTCCCCCATGCCTGGGGTGGTAGCCTCGGTGCACCCTCTCGTCGAGGTGGGCTCGACGGTCGCGGCGATGGTGCTCGTTGCCGAGGCGGCCCGGTGCCGCAGGCGCTGTGTCCCGCGTGCGCCCGGTGTGGACCGAGGCCTCCTGCATGAATCGGGAAGTCGCGACGCGATGCTCCGGGGGGTATCCCTGCCTTTGGGAGGCAGAGCTTTCGGCACGTCAGACCGCGGCATCCTCCAGGAGATTCCTGAGTTCTCCCTGGATATGCCGCCCTCGGTGGTGGATGGTTCTGGCATCGCTCGGAGCAGTATTGCTGCTGCAGCCAGGTTCTGGCCGACCCCACTGGAAGCCGGGGGCAGCCTTGCCCTGGCATCGTCGGTGATACGGCACTGGACAACCTAGGCTAGATGACACACTTCTCCGGCCGGTGCTCGGCCTGCCCGCTCCTGCCCGATGTTCTGCCAGAGCTACACAAGTTGTCCTGCTTCCTCGTCGAGCCTGGCCTGCATCTCGCGGATTTGGTCGAGCTGTGTATCATGACCCCCCGCAGGGACTGGGACCACAGCTAGCTCCCGAAGGATGTCAACGCGAGGCGCAGGCCTAGAGGGATCGTCGTCCTCCAGCATACCAAGGTGGTTGCCTTCATCGAGACCCTCTAGATCGACGTGGAAACATTCGTGACTTGGGCCACAGTCCTCGTCGCCGAGGCTGTGGCTATCATCGGAGCAATCGGAGAGGCAGTAGTCACATGCGGTCATGAAGTCTCGCATGGCACTAGAGTTACCGAGCCCGGAGAAATCCCAACCAGAGTCGGGCTCGTCGTCTTCCTCGGAACCCGGGGCCCGTAGGTCGAGACGACCGTCAATCTATCCCAGGTTGACCACATATGGTACCCCGGGAGGTTTGGATATGCCTTTATGAAAGCGTCCACCGAAGCGGGGTCGCTTGGCGGGTCGAAGCTGAATCTAAAAGGCACTGGATGGGAAACGGACGGTACCTCTTGATCGACGGACGGTGACGAAGTCATGTCGGGGACGGACTGCACCGTTATCTCAGGTACAAGGCTGACGCCCAGCAAGTCCTTCGCGAGCTGCTGGCATCACCCATCGTATGCTTGGGGTTGGCGTGTTGCGGGGAAACGACGCTCGTCTTCGTCTCAAACGCGAGGTCGATGCCCGACGTGTCCCCCGCTGGGGCGCCGGTGTCGTCGACTCGCTCGACAGCCGACGAGGTGCCACCTCCTGCTTGGCCATGCCTGCCCCGTCTCCTCCTCTGTCGGCGGGGAAGGTGACGGGACAGACCCGGATGTCGCTCTTCCGCCACGTGGGGAAGACATCGTCGATTCCGCCGCCGGCGGGCAGGCTGACGGCCGCCATTGTCGTTGTCGCGCGGCGGAGGAAGGAGTATCATGTCGTAGCTGCCGTCGAGGGACATGAACTCGAGACTCCCAAAACTGAACTTCGTCCCGGGTTGGAGAGGTTGCTGGAGACTCCCCATTTGGAGCTTGACGGGAAGCTGTTCGTCAACACGCAGCAGGCCCCTACCTGGCGCGCCAACTGTCGGCGTTTCGACCCTGGGGGGTCCCTGGACCGACGAGTAAATTGTCGCTGCGTGTCCCAACCCAGATGGGTCGGAGCGAGACGGAGACACAAGGGGGGGACAGTAAGGGGAACCCCGCGGCCTCGTGTTGTCCTGTGCCCAGGGCGGATGCGCTTGCAGTAGGGGGTTACAAGCATTCGCGAGGGAGAGAGACAGGGGGCGTTAGGCTGCCCGTTCTCCCGCGCGGCCACCTCTCTCGTATGAGAGCCCTGGACCTTCCTTTTATAGGCGTAAGGAGAGGGTCCAGGTGTACAACGGGGGGTGTAGCAGTGTGCTAACGTGTCTAGCAGAGAGGAGCTAGAGCCCTATGTACGTGCCGACGTGGCTGTCGGAGAGGTGTTGGAGCCCTGTTCATGTGGTGTCGTGGCCGTCGGAGGAGTGCTTGAGCCCTGTAGAAGCACAGCTGTCGGGGCTGTTGGATCCTTGCTGACGTATCCTTGCTTCCGTAGGGGGCTGAGAACCATCGTTGTCATGGCGCACGCGGGGTGCCATCATTACTTGTTTTACCGGGGCGAGCCAGATGGGACACCGGTCTTGTTCCCCGTAGCCTGGGCTAGCTAGGGGTAGGGTAATGATGGCCTCCCCTTGTGGCGTGGTCGGCCCGAGCGAGGTGGTGACTCTTTTGAGGTCGAGGTCGAGTCCGAGCCCTAGGGTCGGGCGAGGTGGAGACCATCTTCCGGAGCCGAGGTCGAGTCCGAGCCCTAGGGTCGGGCGAGGCGGAGACCGTCTTCCGGAGTCGAGGTCGAGTTCGAGCCCGAGGGTCGGGCGAGGCGGAGATCGTCGTCCGAGGCGAGGTCGAGTCCGAGCCCGGGGGTCGGGTAAGGCAGAGATCGTCGTCCGAGGCGAGGTCGAGTCCGAGCCCTGGGGTCGGACGAGGCGGAGATCGTCGTCCGAGGCGAGGTCGAGTCCGAGCCCTGGGGTCGGGCGAGGCGGAGATTCCTATGGCGCCCGAGGCTGGACTTGGTTGCTGTCAGCCTCACCCTGGCGGGTGGCGCAGCAGTCGGAGCAGCGCAGGCGGCGCTGTTTTCCTGTTAGGTCGGTCAGTGGAGGGGCGAAGTGACTGCGGTCACTTCGGCTTTGTCGACTGGAAAGCGTGCGTCAGGATAAGGTGTCAGGCGATCCTTGCATTGAATGCTCCTGCGATCCGGTCGGCTGGCGAGGCGATCTGGCCAAGGTTGCTTCTCCATGAAGCCTGCCCGAGGAGACCCTCGGGCGAGTCGAAGGTGCACCCGTTGCTTGGGGAGACCCTCGGGCAAGGCGTGAATCTGCCTTGGTCTTCCGTTCCTGCCCGAGGCTGGGCTTGGGCGAGGCGAGATCGTGTCCCTTGAGTGGACGGAGCCTTAACCGGAATTGCGCCCATCAGGCCTTTGCAGCTTTGTGCTGATGGGGGTTACCAGCTGAGATTAGGAGCCTTGGGGGTACCCCTAATTATGGTCCCCGACACTCCTAATCATGGCTGGTAAACACCCTCAGACCAACTGACGGGTGCGGTTCAAGTCAAGGCTTCATCTACCCAAGGGACGCGATCTTACCCGAGCCCAGCCTCGGGCTGGAGCAGTAGTCCCAGACGAGTTCACGCCTCGCCCGAGGGCCTCCTCAGGCAGCGGGTGCCCCCTCGGCCCTCCCGAAGCCCGGCTCGGGCAGGCTTCGGTGTGAAGCAACCTTGGCCAGACCGCCTCACCAACCGACTGCTTCGCAGGCGCATTCAATGCAGGGGATGCCTGACACCGTATCCTGACACACGCGCCTCAGTCGGCCAGGCCGAAGTGACCGCAGTCACTTCGCCCCCCTCTTCTTTACTGTCTGATGTGACAGGAAAACAGCGCCGCTCGCTCCGCTCCGACTGTCATGTCAACCACCCAGGCAAAGACTGACAACAAGTCACGATCAACCACCGAGTTCGGCCTCGGGCGCAACAGGAAGCTCCGCCTCGCCCGACCTCAGGCTCCAGCCTCGGGAGGAGGTTTCCGCCTCGCCCGACCTCAGGCTCCATGCCATCACGTGTACAGGGCCCAAGCTCTCCCTCGACAGCCACGTTGGCATGTACACAGGGCTTAGGCACTCCTCTGCCGGACACGTTAGCGCATAGCTACGCCCCCCGTTGTACGTCTGGACCCTCTCCTTGCGTCTATAAAAGGGAGGTCCAGGGCCACCCTGAGGGGGGTTCGCGCGAGGGAAGGAGCGGACGAACGGGCTCCCACTCTCCGCCTCACTCTCCCTCACGCGACGCACTTGTAACCCCTACTACGAGCGGCACCCCGGTGCAGGATAATACAAGGCTTGCCCCACATCTTGTGTTCCATCCCGTGCCAACCCATCTGGGTAGGGGCACGCAGCGATTTCACTCATCGGTCCAGGGACCCCCCGCGTCCAAAACGCCGACAACTAGTAGTGAGGTCATGAGGATCTGAAGAATCACCCTGGTAACTAGAACCTCAAGTGGCAGGCAAGTTGTGTCCTTGATTCACTTTTGTTACCCAATAATGTTCGTTATTATCACTATTCAATGCATAGGTTTAATTTTGATGGGACCCAATAGGTTTCCCTAGTCTGTTTATCCTTTTTACCTTGTTTACCCCTGAATCACATGGGTAGTTTTTGCTATTGCTTTATATGGTTTTGGGATTAATACTACTTTATATTCATGTTCCAATTATTATGTTATTTTATTTCTGTTCATGTCAAGATCATTATATTATTGTTAATTGGAACATGGAGCTTAACTTGAGAAACACGTGCCACCACAAGGGAGGAAGGGACCCCTTGGCTAACTAATTAGGAAAGCTAGTGGAAGACTACCTTACCCGAAAGGGGCAAGGGCAGTAGGGGAGTTGCATGCAAGGAGGTTCTCGGGTTGATTTTGCTACGATGGCGATCAGACGAGGGATTCTTGCAAGTGCTCTTCCCATAAACTGTAGCGGGTTTTCGGAAGCTAGTGGAACTTTGTAAAGGCCTCGTAGTGGATCCCTAGCCATTCACCTTGGTAGTGTATAAGGGTCTAGCTAACCCTGGTGACATGGGAAACACGACTTGTGGGTAAAGGGTACAACCTCTGCAAAGTGTAAAACTGGTATACTAGCCGAGCTCACAGTCAAGAGCAGCTCAGGACTCTCACATGATTAAATATGGAACCTAAACTCAATTTATCATTTGCATATGCATGGGTTTATTATTAATTTTGTTCTATTATTATTTATTATGGTTTGGTATTTACTTGCATTTAGTAATTGCTAATAAAATTTTGACCAAATTATTAAAAGCAATGCTCAACTTTAACCCCTATTGTTGATCAGCCTTACACATCATATGAACTCCCACCTTTGGTGAGTTCATGCCACATTATTCCCCATAACTTGTTGAGCGATGAACATGTGTGAGCTCACCCTTGCTGTCTCACACCACCTCACAGGAGAAGAACAGGTGGTTCAAGAGGAGCCACAGCGAGGAATTCGATTCGATCTAGGTGGTGTCTCCTAGTTAACTTTCTGGCACCAAGGATGGATTTTATATCCTGTTATATTTATCTTTTATTTTGTAAGACTTCCGCTATGTAATAAATACTCCGATGTTATTGTGAAATTTATCTCTATACACTCTGTTATTGTATATGTTTTCTTCTTGGCGCATGTATGAGATGCACCTGGCTTTGTCCCTTAAATCCGGGTGTGACATTAGGCGAAGAAAATGGAATTTGGGCACTCGGCTCGGAATCAATCGCTATAAAGGGGAATTTGTGTAAAAATGAAGCCTAGGATATCGGATTGGCGTAAAATTTGGCGACTATGTTACTAGAGGTATTGGGAAGGTTCCTGAAAAATTTGGGATCAATTGGAGCATTTTTGGCTGGTTTGGGCATTTCACCGAGCACGTGGCTTGCGGTGGATTAGGTTTTAGGGGAAATGGCCATTTGAGGTGGAGAAACCCTCCCTAAGGAGCTCAAGACCTGCAGGGGGATTCAATGGGACACAAGGACACACATCCAACACTTTGATTCATAGGAATTGCACAGATTTGATATAATGAATCAAGGGGTGGAAGATTATGGCTAACTGACCAGAGAAAGAGGGGAGAGAGGGAGGAAAGAGCAGGCGCAGCTCACCGAGAGGGAGGAAGAGGGAGGGCCCAGCTAGGTCTCCGGAGGACCACCGCCGACGAGAGAGATCGCTGGAGAGGGAGGAGGATCGCCAGAGAGTGAGAAAAGCCAGAGAACAGAGAGGAGAGGTGTGGCTTCTGGCTCGGGCACGGGCTGGGGGCCTTTTTTTAAAACGCGTTATGGGCGCACTAGACAGTCTACAGTGCCTGTTCGGTGCACACCGAACAGCGCACAGTAGCTGTCTGGTGAACCATAGGACAGCGCACAGGAGAAAGGGATCTACGCGCGCGGCGGCCGGTGCACCGGACAGTGCACAGTGCAATGTCCGGTGCACACTGGACTGTCCTGTGAGCCCAGACAGAGGGAATTTTGAATTTTTTTCAAATTTTCTATCTAGTTTTTAACCAAACCAAATCTCAACTTATAATCACACAAAAGAACACCTGTTGGGACATGTATTGGCACCCTCATATATTTTCTCATAATTTTCAAAATATTTTGCCATAAGCTAGATAATTTTTAGAGAAAATAGGCAAATGGTGAGATTTGCATTTTGGCTTTGCACTAGGGGTTTTCATGAAAGATTTGAGTTTTGAATACTCCCCCTAAGTGTAGTGCCTCATGCATATCTCAAGAACCAACAATTGCATAGTAAGTAGGAATTTAAGTACTAAAAGCTTTAAACTAAGACTTGTCAAGTTTGAGCCCAAGTTAAGCTTTTTCACTCGCTTTGTTGGCGGTTATCTTAACTAGGTTAGACAAGTTGTAGATGCAATACAAGAAATTTAAATATGCAATGCAAGCTTGACAACACCATTTGAGATCTTAAATAAAATTTCTGAGATCAAGTATGTTTAATTCATTCCTCAACATGCAAAAGCGGGTTTTATCAAGTGGCTTAGTGAAAATATCCGCTAATTGATCTTTCGACCTCACTCCTTCTAAAATAATGTCTCCTTTAGCAACATGATCTCTAAGGAAGTGATGACGGATATCAATGTGCTTGGTGCGAGAGTGTTGTACAGGATTATTAGCAATTTTAATAGCACTCTCATTGTCACACAACAAAGGTACCTTTTCTAGAACTACACCATAGTCTAGAAGAGTTTGTTTCATATATAAAATTTGTGTACAACAAGCACCCACGGCAATGTATTCTGCTTCGGCGGTTGACAAGGCAACACTATTTTACTTTTTGGATGTCCATGATACTAGTGATGTTCCAAGCAAATGGCACCCCCCAGAAGTACTTTTCTATCAATTTTGCAACCGGCATAATCCGAATTGGAATAGCCAATTAAGTCAAAAGTAGCTCCTTTGGGATACCAAAGACCAACGCTTGGGGTGTGCTTGAGATACCTAAGAATTCTTTTAACAGCGTGAAGATGAGCTTTCTTAGGATTTGATTGAAATCTTGCACACATGCAGACACTAAACATGATATCGAGCCTAGATGTGGTAAGATACAATAAACTACCAATCATAGAACGGTAGAGAGTTTGATCAACCGGGTTACCTCCCTCATTTAGGTTGAGATGTCCATTTGTTGGCATAGGTGTCTTGATTGGTTTGCACTTCTCCATGTTGAACCTTTTTAACAAGTCTTTGGTATACTTCTCTTGTGAGAGGAAGTTATCATCTTTCATTTGCTTGACTTGAAAGCCGAGGAAGTACATCAGCTCACCAATCATAGACATCTTGAACTCCTTCGACATCAACTCACCAAATTCCTTGCAATGATAATCATTTGTCGAGCCAAAGATTATGTCATCAACATATACTTAGCAAATGAAAATATCACTGTTATGCTTCTTTGTGAATAAGGATGTGTCGACGGTCCCGATCTTGAAGCCCTTTTCGATGAGGAAGTCGCGAAGACGCTCATACCAAGCCCTTGGAGCTTGCTTTAACCCATATAGCGCCTTGGACAACCTGTAAGCATGGTTAGGATATCTAGGGTCTTCAAACCCGGGTGGTTGCTCAAATATACAAGTTCATTTATGAAGCCATTTAAAAATGCACTTTTTACATCCATTTGATAAAGCTTTATATCATAGCATGATGCATACGCGAGTAGGATACGGATGGCTTCAAGTTGAGCAACCAGTGTAAAGGTCTCTCCAAAATCTAAGCCTTCAACTTGAGAGAAGCCCTTTGCAACAAGTCTTGCCTTGTTCCTCACAATCACACCTTGATCATCTTGTTTGTTTCTGAACACCCACTTTGTTCCAATGATCCTTGCATCTTGTGGAGGCTTCTCTAGGGTCCAAACTTGGTTACTGGTGAAGTTGTTTAGTTCTTCATGCATGGCGTTCACCCAATCCGGATCCTGTAGCGCCTCATCTATACATGTAGGCTCAACACAAGAAACAAAGGAGTGATGTTCAATAAAAGAAGCATGTTTATGTGATCGAGTAATAACCCCTTGTGAAGGACTCCCAATGATTTGGTCTTTTGGGTGTGCTTGAAGTAGTGATGAGTTTCTCCTATCAACCACTTGGGAAGAAGATCTTGGAGCATCAACATCTTCGGCTTGTACCCTTGCTTGTTCATGAGAGACAAATGTATCTTCATTTGCATGCCTCTCATCTTTTTCATCATCTTGTGGTACACTTGATGAAGAAGGCCTATCAATGTTTTGCACCTCTTCTTCATCTTCTTTTGGTTTGATAGCTCCAATTGGCATGTTCTTCATGGCTTCCCTAAGTGGCTCATCACCTACATAATCAAGATTTTCAAGTGCTCCTTGGGAGCCATTAGTCTCATCAAATTCCACATCATATGTTTCTTCTACCACGCTAGTGGCATGATTGAATACTCGATATGCTTTGGACTTTGATGAATAACCCAATAGAAAACCAATATCAAAACGTCTTTGAAACTTCCCTAGGTGATGGCATTTCTTGTAAATGTAGCATTTGCATCCAAACACCCGAAAGAAGGAGATGTCTGGCTTTTTCCCATTTAACAGTTCATAGGGAGTCTTCGCAAGTAGCCGGTGAGGAAATAGCCTGTTTGATGCATAACATGCAGTGTTGACAGCTTTGGCTCAAAACCTCTCTGGTGCGTTATACTCATCAATCATTGTTCTTGCAAGTGTGATCAAGGTCCTGTTTTTCCTTTCAACAACTCCATTTTGTTGAGGTGTATATGTTGCTGACACTTCATGCTTGATCCTAATCTCATCGCAGTATTCATGTATGTTGGTGTTGTCAAATTCTTTACCATTATCACTTCTAATCTTCTTGATCTTGCAATCAAATTCATTTTGAGCTTTCTTGGCAAACTTCTCGAATATAGATGCAAATTCAGATTTATCATGGAGAAAGAACACCCAAGTGTATCTTGAGAAATCATCAACTATCACTAGACAGTAGATGTTGCCACCAGCACTTACATAATTTGTAGGTCCAAATAAATCCATATGAAGTAGTTCCAGTGGCCTTGATGTTGACATGAAAGCTTTTGTAGGATGTGTGTTAGCAACTTGCTTCCCAGCTTGACATGCACTACAAGGTTTGTCCTTTTCAAATACAACATCCTTTAATCCTCTAACCATGTCCTTCTTTAATACTTTCTTGAGTGTGCTCATTCCAACATGTGCAAGCCTCCTATGTCATAGCCATCCAAGTGATGCTTTGGTAAAGAGGCAAGTTCTTAAGTCTGCATCTTCAGAGGTGAAATCCACTAAGTAGAGATTGTTGTATCTAAATCCTTTGAACATCATTGATTCATCATCCATTTTTGATACAATAACCTCTGTTGGAGTGAATAAGCATTGAAGTCCAAGATCACAGAGTTGACCCACTGATAATAAGTTGAAGCTCAAATGTGCAACCAAGAGAACATTTGAAATTGATAGACCATTTGAAATTGCCACCTTGCCAAGTCCTTGAACTTTCCCTTTTGAATTATCCCCAAATGTGATTTTGTCTTGTCCATCAACATTCTCATCAAGTGAGGTGAACATCCGTGGGTTGCCTGTCATTTGTTGTGTGCATCCACTGTCAATTACCTAATGGCTCCCACCGGTCTTGTAGTTCACCTACATCCACAGACAAATCAAGCTTGAGTTTTGAGGGCCCTATATTGCATAGGACCAGTGACTTTCTCAATCAAGGACTTTGCAACCCAAATTTGTGTAGGTCTACTCTTGCTTGGTGGACCTAGGAATGTAACTTTGACCTTTCCATTTGCTACTTTTCTTAGAACATAATGAGCATTGAAGGCAAATGGTCTTGAGTGCTTAGGCAAGGGAGTTGGTGGTTTAGCTTTGCAGTTGTGGGCAAAATGACCTTCTTTTCCACACTCAAATAATTTGATAGGCTTATGAGTTTGCTTTGGCTTGTATTTAGTTGTAGCTTTCTGTTGCACAAAAGAATTGTATCCAATACCACTCTTGTTGTTTTTCATGACAGTGTTCATGAGCAATTCATTTTGGAGGTATTGGCCCTTGATGAACTTTTGCACACTTGTTGCAAGATGTTCATTTTCACTCTTAAGTTTCTTGACCTCATTTTTAAGCCTTTCATTGTCCACTGCCAACTCTTTGTTGAAATCATTGTTCTCAATGGCAACCTTTCCTCTAGTAGTTGCATCAGTCAAGTATCTCTTCAATTTTTGATTGTCTAAAGTCAAGACTTCAACTTTTTCGGTTAGGTCATCATGTAGACTAGTTTGATCACCTTGACTCAAATCATCACATGAGGTTGCTACATCAATCTTAACAACAGGGTTAATAGCCTCATGTGTTTTCCAAGATAAAAATTCATTTCCATCAAGAAGATTATCATGATCAAATTTAATCTTAGTATAGTCTTCCTTAATTTTTACTAGTCTATCTTTCAACTCCCTATTAGCTTCATTTAACTTGTCACATTTATCCTTAGCATCTTTTAGGGAGGATGTAAGCTCATTTACAGTGGATGACATAGTTTTATTTTCTTCTTTCATTTCATCACTAGCTTTCATAACTATGTCATATTTGGCATTCAAAAATTCATTTTCATCTTTCAACTTATCACATTTAGCTTTTGGCTTCCTAATGATTTGAGTGTATTTTTTAAGCAAGTCAGCTAGTTCATCATAGGAAGGTGAAGCAAATTCATCATCACTATCACTATCACTGTCATCAATAATATCATTATCATTTTGTACCTTCAGTTCATCTCTAGCCATGAGGCATAGGTGAGAAGTCGATGATGGCGATGGTGGTGATGAAGAGAAGTCCCCAGCGATGGCGGCGACTTTTTCATCATTTTCTTCTTCACTTGAAGAAGATCCACTTGATGACTCAATGTCAGTGAGCCAGTCACCAACAATGTATGCCTTTCCATTTTTGTTTTTGTGGAACCTCTTGTGCTTCCCATCCTTACTCTTGAAGAATCTCTTTTCCTTTTTCTCATCATCACTGTCATCTTCTTTCTTGCCCTTGAACTTATTCTTCTTGGGCTTGTTACATTGATGAGTAAGATGACCAAGCTCTCCACAGTTGTAGCAGTCCATTTCAGAAATGGGCTTTCTTTTGCTGGAAAAGAATTTCTTCTTTCTTGAATCAAATTCGATGCCTTCTCTGTTGAGCTTCTTTAACATCTTGGTGGTCTTCCTCACCATCAAGGCAATGTTAGCATCAAGGTCATCACCACTTGAGGATTCTTCCTCAATTTGTACTTTAGCTTTTCCTTTTTTTTCTTGATTTGCTTTGAGAGCCAAATCCTTTCTCTTGGAAGATGACTCATCCTTGTCATTGATGTGCATGTACATCTCATGAGCATTGATCTTTCCCAAAATCTGTGTAGGTGTGGCAACTGAAAGATCCATCTGATACAGCACAGTGACAATGTGTCCATATTTGTCAATTGGGAGGACACTGAGAATCTTCCTCACAACATCCAGTTGTGAAATTTGTGTGAGCCCCAAGCCATTTACTTCCTCTACAAGAATATTGAGACCTGAGTACATAGCATTGGCATTTTCATTAGCAAGCATCTCAAAAGAATTTAATTTTCTCATAGCAATGTGATATCTCTCCTCACGTTCACTTCTAGTTCCTTCATGTAGAGCACATATGTCCATCCACAAATCATGAGCATTTTTATGGTTTCTAACTCTATTAAACACATCTTTGCAAAGGCCTCTAAAAAGAGTGTTTTTGGCCTTTGCATTCCATTTCTCATAGTTAAACTCTTCACCTATAAGATTTGTGGGATCTCTAGGTTCGGGGAAACCTTGTGTGGTGGCTTTGTAGACACCAATGTCTATAGCCTCTAAGTAAGCTTCCATACAAATTTTCCAATATGAAAAATCATCACCATCAAAAACGGGAGGAGGTCCATCCCCACTGGACATCGTTACTCTAGTGGTTAAGCTAATCTAAGAGCAACAAGGCTCTGATACCAATTGAAAGGATCACGATGCCCAAGAGGGGGTGAATTGGGATTTTCTAAAAATCAACACTAGTTAAAACCTAAGCAAGAGCCCAACTTCACCCCAACAACTAGCACTAAGAGAATAATACTAGAAATACAATAATGCTAAGACAATACTTCAAATACTTGCTAAACAAATACACAGTGTAAAATACTTGAATTAAGTACGGAATGTAAAGCAAGGTTTAGAAGACTCCTCCAATTTTTCTCGAGGTATCGAAGAGTCGGCACTCTCCACTAGTCCTCGTTGGAGCACCCGCGTAAGGGTATCGCTCCCCTTTGGTCCTCGCAAGAACCAAGTGCTCACTATGAGATAATCCTTTGCCACTCCGGCGCGGTGGATCCCTCACGACCGCTTACAAACTTGAGTCGGGTCACCAACAAGATCTTACGGTGATCACCGAGCTCCCAATGCCACCAAGCCGTCTAGGTGATGCCGATCACCAAGAGTAACAAGTCGTAGACTTTCGCTTGACCAAGAGAAGCCTAATGCAAGTGGTGTGTGCTCTAGGTGGCTCTTACTAGCGCTAATGAGGTCCAAATGCGAGATTAAGATTCTCAAATCACCTCACTAGGCTTTGTGGTGCTTGCAATGTTCTACCAATGTGTAGCAGTAAATGTGGGTAGCAAGACAATGAATATGGTGGGTGGAGGGGGTATAAATAGCCCTCACCCACCAACTAGTCGTTACCAAAAATCTACTGCACATGGGTGCACCGGACAGTCCGGTGCGCCAATGGTCGACTTCAACGGCTAGTTCTGACAGCTAGCCGTTGGGCGGATGGCACACCGGACAGTCTGGTGCGCTGTCCGATGTGCCACTATAATTCAGCTTGCGAACACTGCGCTCTCGGGTTTCTGCGCGGGGGAAAACCCTTCCTTGGGCCAACCTAGCCCCACCTGACAGAGGGCACACCGGACAGTCCAGTGCACACCGGACAGTCCGGTGCCCCATAGACAGGAACCCTAATTTCTATTTTCTGCTGTTTTTTAAATTGGTTTTTATTCTAACTCGTGAGTATGTTCTAGAGTGACACCTTGCACTATATGTGAGTGTGAATATGCACCAACACTACACTAGAATTCTCTTGGTCAAACTACTCATCGACAACCCCTCTTTATAGTACGGCTAAAACATTATAAAAGACCTAACTATATCACGAGTGTCCGCAACTCCTTGACACTCGGAATACGAAGACCTTCACTTTTTGTTTCGTTGCTTTAGCCGTCGCTTCGAGTTCTTATCTCCGGGATTGTTTTCACCGTTGTAGTACATCTACCTGTAATGTGACCTAACTTACCATTTGTCTCTGCAAAACATACGTTAGTCACATATAACATTACGTTGTCATTAATCACTAAAACCAACCAGGGGCCTAGATGCTTTCACTCATGACTGGCCACGGCGGCGTTGCCCAAGCACACGGTGAAGGGCTCCCCTGCGTCGAGTGTGGTGGCATCCTAGTGTCCCAAACCTTCACCCAAGCTTCCCTACACCAAGCAGACAACACAACGAACATAAATAGCACACATACCGGTGACTAGAGCCGACGACACGTGCTGGCCACGACGAGCGGCTGGTCCGTGGCCCTGTTGAACGTCGTCAAGCAATTCCCGACCTCCCGGTGATCCCCCGTTCCTCCAACCGCCACCACTGGTTCCACGACTGCCCGATGATGCTCCATAGCCACATGTTGGTGCAAGAGCAACGACGCTCCACATTTTTTCCCGCGGTGGCGCCCTCCCTCTTCTTCATGGCTTCTCTCCATATCTTTGCTCACAATAGCAGTTAGGGCTCTCGGTGCTGACAGGGCAACCCGACGGGGTGCAAGGAGTCATAGGCACACATATATATTGGTTGTCGCGCGTGAACTTTAGGGTGGGAGGACAGAAGCCGGCTGGGAAAACTCGAAAGGATACGGCGCGATCTCAGAATTTTGGTTGAAGATGATATTGTTTGAGCGGGCCCCAAGTGTCAGTGACTTTGCGTGATGAGAGAAAGAGGGGAGCGGCTGATGGCGCGAACCCCATAGGTCAGTGGCGCGACACATGGCTGAGGTGTAGGCCCCGATGGCCAGAGAGATAGGGCGCGCGTGGGGTGAGCTAGCACGGGATGGCTGGATAACTGGGTTGGCGTGGTTTTGAAATAGAGTTGGGCCGGCGGTGGGGACTTGGCCCAGGGGCGGGTGAGTCCTGTCCCCCTCTTTTTCTTTTTTATTTTCATTTTCTTTTCCTATTTCTAACTTCCAATTTCATATTTATAAATCAAGCTTGTGTTGCAAATTCAAATTTGGTTTAGATGCAACAACTAAAAGTATCCAACATGAGATGCAAAGTATAATTATTTATTTATTATCCTATATAAGCAAAGTCTTTTAAATATGCAATCCTCACATAAAATAGTTATTTGAGATATACTAATTCCTATTGTGAAATTTTCATTAAGAGATCCTTCAACTTAAATATATAGTTTAAATAAAGGGATAAATTGTATAGGGATCTTTTATTTAAGCTTTTATTAGAAACCTATTTATTCTAGAAGTAACTACAGAGAAAATTCTTGTCAAAACATATTTTAATTCAAGACCTTTGAAGATTTTTTTTCTAAATTCTAAAATTATGATTTTGAGGTGTTACAAGTCTATCATTTTGTGTTTGGTTTGAGGTTAAAGTAGTATGAGGCGAGGGCAACACTGTCCGCTCGATTTTTGAGACCACGCTGGCCCTAAAAATTGCTCCGGTGTTCACCTCGCTCCCCAATAATTCTTATCCAAACATCATATAAAATATGGCCGCTACCTTCCACCCCTCATTGTACGTTCAACCAAACACGCCTTTATACTCCATTGAGGTGGCAGGGATGGCTTGCAGGTTAGTTTTTTATCACTGTTTTTATTAAAAAAAGAAAAATAGAAAACAAAGAAGACAGTTAAATGTTTCCACATATATGTGGAACTTTTGGTTTTTCTAATAGAGACAAATCTGCCGTGTTGATGTTCGATCTTAATGGTAATATCTGCCTGACTAAATTTACTCCAGCAGAGCATGCTATAATTTAATTAATGGTAATATCTGCCTGACTAAATTTACTCCAGCAGAGCATGCTATAATTTAATCCAATGTCTCCTTGCTGGATAGAACTGCAATATAAAGATTCACTAGATCCAGTGAAGTACTGAACTTAAGGTACAACCTACTGAGATGAATCTGAACCTAATTAATGCAACCGATGTGCCAATATACATTAAAACAGCATGAAATTAAACCACAGTGCTGTTCAAATGTACAAGCGTCACCAAAATATTTGTTATGGGCTATGGAGCACTGAAATGAAACCTACCAAAGAGGGAACACTTTACTAGAGCACAGAAAGAAAAATCTGTACATATTGAGGCAACTTGTAGTGGCATTGCAGGAGTCAAGATTCATTGAGAAGCTCGTCGAGGACGACACTCAAATGGAAGGCCCCGCAGACAACTGCACTCGGTTATGGTATGGAATTTCGACTTGGAACCTCCGCAGCTGAATTATCCTACTGGCTGGCTGCTGGAGAAGAACCTAGACATCATCGTGCCTATAACCTGACCGCGATGTTGCTGCTCTTTTCGTTTGTGCCTCCTAGTGTGGAATGATGACGATGACTATGCCTTCCTGAACTTGGTACCGTCCAGGATCACGCGAAGCTGCTCTGCCAAGACGTGGTTCGAATAATGTGATACTTATAGGGAATAGTCCCATGTTGTGAGGTGCGGAGGAGCAAATTTCCTTTAGGCCATGTTCGTTTGATCTCAAAACCATAGAGATTAAGGAGGATTAGAAGGGATTAAGGAGGATTGGAAGGGATTAGAGAGGATTTTGACTTGTAGAGGATTTGATCCCCTCAATCCCTATGGATCAGCACAAAACGAACAGGACCTTATATGGTTGAGGGTGTAACCCTTGACGGGCTACCTTTTTGGGGGAGTATTGACCCAACAGACTTAATACATGTTGCTATGCGTGCGGGAGCATGTGTCGCACCTCGACGGTGTAGGTAGGCGTGCCGTGTGTGCGGGCGGTCCGACGGACACGCCATATGTCGCGGTCCTGTTCCAACATTGATATCAAAGGCAAGTTGGCCTAGTGCATTATTAGACAAATCTCGACACACAATGTGTGAGGGGGAGATTGTTGGGAATAATCTCATATTGTGTGTTGTGGAGGAACAAGCATGATTTATATAGTTGAGGGTTTAACCCTCTAATGGGTTAGCTTTTTGGGAGGAGGCGCCTCGACGGCCTGGGTAGGCACGCCGTGTGTGCGAACGACCTGACGGACACGTCATGTGTTGGCGCTCCGGTCCAAACAATTGGTATCGGCGCCGGGTTGACCTAGTGCATTCTCGGACAAATCTCCTCAGAATATGTTAGAGGAAGATTGTTGGGAATAGTCCCACATTGTTAATTGTGGGTGGACAAGAATGGTTTATATGGTTGGGTGTGCATCTCCTGATAGGCTAGCTTTTGGGTAGAGTATTGGACCAACAGACCTAAAGTCCGCTGCCATATTTTTGGGTGTGTGTGTCGTGGCCCGACATCCTAGGTGGGTGTGTCGTGTGTGCGACCGACCGGACGGATATGCCATGTGTCGACAGTCCAGTTCCAACAATTGGTATTAGAGCCAGGTTGGACAAGCGCATTCTCAGACAAATCTCTCGGCTCACAGTGTGTGTGGAGGGATTGTTGGGAATAGTTGAAAGCAAAGAAGGCTGCCTATCAAAAGGAAAATTTCTTTCTCCCCCTTGCGCTGCATTCTCAGTGCTTGTACATTTCTTTTTCTCTTATTCCTGTTAGTTGCACACACATTCATTCATAAATAAGTACATGCAAGTGCTCTCGTGACTATAGGTGTACATTTGGGTCGGGTTTGATGGGCCGGCCCGAAGCATGGAAAAAAGCACGGCCCAAGCACGGCACAACCCGAAATATTTTCGTGTCGGACCGGCACGGCCCGATATACGAGCCGGGTTTGGGCCGAGGTCGCGGCCCATGGGCGGGCACAAGCACGACCCTTTTAAGACAGGCATGAAATAGCTCATATAAGGACACGAAAAGGCCCATATATTTATTAAAATCACACTTCATTCCACACTTTTATATACTTGATAAAGAACACAAAGCTAGAAATAATATTAGTTAGGTGTTTTTTGTAGCTTTGAATTAGAGTATGTGATGTAATTTTATTTTTGTTATGAACATTAGATAATGAAATAAACTTACGAACTATATATAGAGCTGATTATACTCTTTTTCTTTCTAACAAAATGATTTATAAACGAGGTAGTCATTGCATAGCTCTGGTAACTTAATACAAATATTAAGTTTGCTTTTGGTCAAATTTATTTGTTTTATATTTTATTTGTTTTAATAAATTTGTTTTGAATTTCGGGCTTTGATGTGAATTTCGGGCCCTGATGTGAATTTCGGGCTAAATATTGAATTTCGGTCTAAAAATTGAATTTCGGACCCTAATGTGAATTTCGGGCCGCCCGAAATGAGGTCGGCACGTTTAAGCAATTACGGGCCAGGTAGTGGGCCGGCCCGGCCCGGCCTAAAATTCGAACGGACCGGGCTGACCCGAAATTCAAGCAATACGAGCCTTTTCGGGTTTGGGTTGGACGGCCCGAATGTACACCTATACTTGTGACCTATTGAGATGATAGTGTATGTTGCATTGTGCTTGTGCAATGCTGGTGCCATGGTGTCAGGAAACGGTCGATCAACCAATGTCCATATTGGATGAGGCAACCAAGATGCAGCAGCGTATTGTGATAGCAGGGTACTGATTACCAACTTGCTTGTCTCTTGGCCCACTTACGAATTTCTCACCAAATGGTATTGCAACGAGGGCAAAGTAGCAACTCTTGTATTCATCACAATGATAGCCTTCTAATAATATTAGCATATAGCTCATGCTAACATTACGATTTTCTAGAGTGAAGGGTTGATGACGGTGGCGGTGCCACGAGAGGGGTTGATGGGGGCAGCGCAAGTGAGGGAGAGGATGGCCAGAACACGGGAGGGGAACGCTAGGGGTGATGGGGTCATGGAAAAGGAGAGGGGATGAGACACTTTATTGTCTATTGGATTTGAGTGAGAGAGAATTACCAAGCAATTTGAATCGTTGGTTTCGATTGTGTGTTAAGTCTATGTGCAGTTTGTTTGTTAAATTTAGTGAAGGTTATGTGTATGAGGTTATTTAGTTGAGTGAATTTTGTAAAATTTAAATTGATAGATTATATAGTGGTATAGATATAGATAAAAAAAGTGAAGGGTAAACACATATCTGTAGTATCCATTGCATGAGTATACGCCTACGTGAGAAGATGCTCTGCTGTAACATAAGCAAGGCAATAAGGGGCCCTGTTGTAACACAAGCAAGGCAGCGATCCATACCAATAATGCATCGACGTGAGCGAAAACAAATTTTGGACTAGTTTAGAAACCTCATTTTTATAAAAAAAATAATAATTTATTTTTTTTTAAAAAAATAAAAATCTCTCAAAAAAATAGTCTCAAACTAGCTCTTAGTTTTAGTTTTACTCTGCTCCTGTCAGAGCAAAGGCCCTCTTTCCTTTAAAAATTGACAAAGACAACTGTCTATTATCACCACCATATATTTCTCTCCAAATAAATTAATTACTAAATTACCTTGAATCAGATTGTTTTGTGTTTGATCGAATTTATAGAAAAAAGTACCAACGTTTTCGCTTTGCTCTGCTCCTGTCAGAACAAAGGCCCTCCTCAGTGTTCCGTTCCGTTCTGCCAGGACAAAATTGACAAGCCAACTGTCTATCCATCACTACCACATGCAAGTGAAAACCACTACGCTAACAGCTACATATATATACTTTCCATACTTTTTTATTCGTCGTGGTTTAGTTAAAAAAAACTAAGGGCTGACAAATATTCGAGAATCCGAGGTAGTACTTATCATTTTGCTTTGCTCTCACTATTGAGGTCCTTTTTTTCTCGAAAAAGAAAGATATCTGTATCATCATTATATTAAAAAGGAAGAATGGGCGCAAGAACCCAACAGCACTTACACCACACACACAAGCAACACAACACTACGCTGGCCACTTACACAATTAGTTAATGTTCACCGTGACCACAAACATATTATCAGCTGCACAAGCGCGAGGAAGCAAAGGTTCACACATGCACCAGCAAGTCAGATGCTGTGATTCTTTCCCTTCGCAATGGCGGATGCAGCAGTACAGAGCTGATGCTGCAGGCACACTGCCTGAACCAATCGATCTTCTTCACTACGCTTATATATTTTTCACAATCATAATCCTTTGCTTAATGCCACTGGCCACTTATATATATCTTTTTTTCTGAAATCATAAACGAACCACCGTGGACGAATATATAACAATCAATTCAGAGCAGCCTGAACCATGATCCCAGGAACGGGAAGACTGCCACCAACAAGCGCATCACGAGTGGTGCCTGCTTGTACATGGTACTGCCCAACCCCATCGTTCCTGGCGTCCGCCGTCGTCTCATTCTCGTTCTTGTTGAAGGAGTGGTATAATCTGCATCTTCCTCCCCAGTCGCTGAAGGCTGCGATTTTGTGCTTCGATCAGTGGTGCCAGCTGAGAATGAGCTCCTCCTCTTTGCCTCCTGAGCAGCAGTGTCGTTGTCCAGAAGCTCATCCCATCCTCCATATCCACTGCTGCTGCTCTTGGTGTTATCGTCAGCTCCAATACCAGTTGAGGCAGCATCAGCAAAATTGTTAGAAACACTTGACTGGTAGTTGCTCGTCCTCCTCCCCTCATAATAGTTGCTGCTGCTGCGGCTGCGGTATCCATTGCCTCGACCACCTGCCGCAAAGCCAGCGGCGTCCTCGGGGTAATCTTCCTCTCGGAATGGTCTACTCCTGTCGTCGCGGTTGCCTTTCCTCCTTCCCCATACAGCGTCAAGCAGAAAAGATATGGCCGACTGACTGAGTGGGATCACCATGGCCATTAGAAAGGCCTTTGGCCCTGTCGCAGCAAGCATGGACGCAAGCATCAACGGTAGCAGGATTCCGTAAGTCTTATATACCTAGCCACAAGTATAGAAAGCAGCAGGCCCATTGATCAGTGACTACAACAATGAAGCACAATTATCCGTCCGTTGATTGATTAAATTATTGCAGTACTGATCTCATATGCATGCTAAGTTACTGATAAAATGAAAAGCAGCAGGAATGGAAGCTGACAAGTCTGGGTGAATTTATTGTAGTGATCAGTTAAGATCCCAAAATTAGAGAACTACTATAAGTAGATTTTTTGGTCTAATTAGATATATACTAGGAAAAATAAATATATTGTTGCTTGATTTTATACCAGAAAAAAAAATGAAGGATAGTTTGGTTTAATTTCAATCATTTGTAATTGTAACTCACAATGACTGGCAAAGGATCTATGGTCCCAATCCCATTATACGTTCAATGTTCAGTTAGGTAACATTAGAGCGACTCCAAAAGACTCTTTGTACAATTTTCCCCAATCTATAGGAATAGAGATTTTGATTAAATAAACTCTATAAGTATCTTTAATTGAATGTCCAAATATATACATCCACCGTTTCAGATTTATCGGTAGCGAAAGACAGTAATAACGACTCTTATGACCTATAGAAAAGCTGCTGAAAAGTACAGAGACATAGAAAGCAACTTTTATTCTAAAGCAAATTTCAGAAAAACTCTTTGGAGACTCAGTATCTATCAAGGTTCAGGCACGCAGGAAAATCGAAATTATTGATAGTATAACGAGATAGCGTACCAATAAGGAAAGGAAAAAAAATACAGAAACATAAATTATATACAGTACAGTATATACAGTACGTATGTAGGATACCTTGGAGAACCAGGGCTCATCGAACAGTTCCGCGGCCCCTCCAAATCCGGGGAACGCAGCCTCATCCTCGTAATCGTAACCGTCCTCCTCCTCTAGAGAAGCGGAGCCGTAGTCTTCTCGGCTGCCGCCGGGATCGGACCACCACCACCTCCTCGTCGCCCTGCTGCTCGTGGTGGCGGTGGCGCTGTCTCTTCCATGCGCGTTGCCGTTTGAGAACCACAAGCTGAAGGAGCGGCGGCGGAGGGAGGAGGAGGAGGAGGAGAGAGAAAAGGGCGGTTTGCCCGGTGGTGCTGGAACTGGCGGCGCAGGGGCAGCAGCAGCTACTATCATCGCATTGCCTGCCGGCTGCCCGCTGCTCGGTGACAGACACCCTGTGTACAGCGAGGGGACAGCCGGACAGGGAGGGGAGGGAGAACCGGAGAAGATAACCTTTCTTCCCTTTTTCTTAATTTCTTTTCTATTCAAAATCTATAGAAAAATGAGTTTGGGCTAAGTGGGGCCAGAGTCCAGTATAGCACGAGCTTCCCACGTGCAGCCGCACCAGTTTGTTTTTCCGTTTTCCTCCTGCGCCATCCTCGGCCGCAGCTCGCGCCAACGCCGCCTCGCACTCGTGCCGCCCACGCCCACGCGACCGCGAGGCCCCGCGTAATTCGAATTCGAATGGGTTGTTAGAGTGGGGCGAGCGAGGCGGACTCCGCCTAATGCCAGTCGGACGGACTCCGTCTCCGATCCGTGTCCGGAAGGATGGCCACTATATATTTCACGGCGGCGGGGCAGCGACGCCATCAATCCATTCCACGTTCCATTCTGCCGCACAACAACGCACCAGCAGAAGCAGATGTGTCTCCCCGACGCCAAGCGCTCTCTCGAGATCGTAGTATACGACCGTGCCTTTGCCGAGTCCCAGCAGCGCGCCAACAAGCGGGCGCGTCAGGACGAGGCCGCCACCAAGTCGTCGTCATCATCGTTGCCGGAGGAGGCGACGGCGTCAGCAGGTGCGATAGTTCCGTACGTGGGGGCCCTTCATGACGTCGCACCCATCAATAGCGTCGTCGTCCCGCCCTTGCTACAGCCGCCACCGCCGGCTGCCGGCAGCCGAGAAGCGCCGCCATGCCTGCGCAGGCATTTCCTCGAGGCGCTGGGGCTCCGTGCCGACCTGCCGGTGCACTTCATACACGACAAGCGCGTGTCGAAGACCGATCTGGACGGGCACCAGAGCCGGTTCCGCATCCCGCAGGACGGTGTCGAGCGCCACCTTCGCCCGATCCTGAGCCCCCAAGAGCTCGAGGCCGCCAACCTCCTGGAGGGGCCGAGGAGGCGGCCGAGGGGGCAGCAGCCTGAGCCACAGGATGGCAACAACAGGAGGACGACAGCCAAGAAGAAGGGGAAGGCACACGGCGGGCTGCCCGTGATGCTCGTGGACCTCGAAGCCGGCGCCAAGGAGCTGCGGTTATCGCGGTGGGATAGCAGCCAGGGCACGATCGTCAAGGGAGAGGGGTACCTCCAATTCATTTGCCAGTGCATATTTAAGGAGGGCGACGACGTCGAGATTTGGGCCTTTGTGCAGCGGCGGTTCCGCCTCTTCGGCGTGGACGTGTGGGACGACAGCCTACTCCACATACTCGTCGTCAAGAAACAAGACAAAGCTCGGTGCTGTGTCTGCCATGCCCATGCGCAGCCCGAGAGTTAGTTAGTTCTTTTTTTTTCATAGACTAGTTAGCTAAACTATGCACGATGCCCATCAAATGATTTGATGAATGAGGGGTTCGTTAGTGTCTCCTGGAATGTAAATGTGTTTGATAACGGCCTTATAAAGTATGTCCAGAAACTCTGTATAATTTACTTGTTAAACCAATGGTTTCAGCAAGTTCATGTAATAAGCAGCAACTTCTATACGAAATTATTTTTCTGCTTGGCAGCGGCGGTTCCATTATTTTTTATTTGTTATAGTTTAATTTTAAAATGAATTAGCGGACCACAAATACTACTTTATTTCATCATTTTCTCAATGTTATGGAATATAAATGGCATGTGCATGTGATCTGTCTATATACGTACGAGTGGTTAAGGAGAGGGATTTGGAATCCGTTGGGCTTTGCCTACTCTAGTTTGGCTCTCGATAATTTTTCTCAGCACTGTCAACAAAAACTACTGTGCAATTAAACTTCTCGTGCTATCAAAATTTTATTTAAACCTCTGTATAATCAAGTTTTTCAAAAGTCATGAAAAAATTCTTATTTTTTCTCTACCAATATATTGAATTATAAATAAAAATAAATCTATAAAAGATAGCTTTTTTTCAATATCTGTTAATGTATGATGAATTAGAACTTAAAAATTAATATATTGTTAGAATAATCAAGTATATCTATATTTTTAAAGAAATTTTCATGACTTTCTTAGTTTGATTGCACGAGAAAACTTGATTGCGTAGCGATTTTTGGTCAGTTGATATATAACAACTCTACTAGCACTACCGGAATCAGGCGCTTTGCCGAGTGCCTGAAGCACTCGGCAAAGCCTAAAAAACACTCGGCAAAGTGTTTGCCGAGTGTGACACTCGGCAAAGAGAGCTCGGCGAATAGTACATCGGCAACGGCTTCTTTGTCGAGTACCTTCTATCGAGCACTCGGCAAAGTCTTTGTCGAGTGTCACTCGGTACTCGATAAAAGAAAAGCCGCCGTCACGACGACTTGTAACGGAGACGGCTCCTTTGTCGAGTGTTCTAGGTGACACTCGGCAAAGAGATTACCTTTGCCGAGTGTCCACCGGCCTATACTCGGCAAAGGGACCACCAGCGGGGCCCTTTGTCAGTTTCTTTGCCGAGTGCGCTAGGAGGCACTCGGTAAAGCTTGCTTCTTTGCTGAGTGTCAGGGTCACAACACTCGGCAAAGAAGCTTTACCGGTCCCCAGGTGTTCCTTCCCTGTCGAGTGCTATGACACTAACACTCGGCAAAGTGACCAGTACACACCTTTTTAATTTGTTTTTTTCTATTCCATCCAAACAAACAAAAGATATCACATATACATCACATATATCACATAGTCATCACAGATATCCCATATACATCAAATATCTCACAAACACCATAAATCAAACAAGTTCTCACATCATTACCAACATGTTCGAACACAAACATATGTATCCAACAATGAAGAACATAAGTCTCAAGTATCTCACAAAGCATTACCAACATCTAACAAGTTCAGAACGGGTTATCTCACAAAGTATGAACAACACTAAGAAAGAGATTGCACAGAAAAGAGATTGCCCCTAACAAGTTCATTGAGGTGGGCGGCTGGACTGGTGCGGCGATGGACTAGGTGATCCATGAGGGTTATTGGATGCCACCCCAGATTGGCCCTGCACAGAGAAGAGTTTGCATGTGTTATACTAGATGCATTACCAACATCTAACTAGAATTTTGATACTCATAGGAGTATGGAACTGAGCAGGGTCAACTGTAGGAAACAATGGAGGTGGTGGAGTGAAACCCTATGTGGCGCCAAGGCTCTGCATGTACTGGAACATCTCCGCCATCCTCGCCTCCATCTCCTGACGTTCACTCCTCTCTGTTTCTAGCTGGGTCTGTAATATTCCAAGCCAATGTTATAGTAACTCAAATAGAAGGTATATAACTCAAGGAATGATGAGTTACAGAAGCACTAACCTCGAGTTGTTGTATGCTATGATGTGAGCTGTCCTGCCGAGGTCATATGGCTGGGCTCAAGCTCGTGCTCCTTGCTCACACCTGAGACAGAGTGGGAGTGAACGACGAGTCGATTGCCCCGTCGACAATCCAGTACCGCCCATGTCTCTTGCCTCCTCTGACCCTCATAAGTACATCGGAGTCGATCTTCTCGGTCCTCGGATTGTATTCTAGCCCATGGACCTCTTGTGCCATGGCGGTGTAGTCATGAAGGCGGTTGTAGACGACGGGGTTGTTATACGCCTTGGGCCCGTCATCCGGGTTGTAGGTGACGTCAGACGTCGCCTTGTCCTTGTGGGCCATAGCATAGGCCGAGAAGATGGAGCAAGGCTGGCCACCATGTGACACCGACTGCAAGAAAGCCAACGAGATAGTTAGGAATAGCCTAAATAAAAATGAGGGTGTACTCATGCTTCTGCATATTGGCCTAGGCTACGACTGCCTTGGTGGTGGGAGAGACCTTGCATCATCAGACGTCGTTCCCGGCTAGCGTTGTGCACCTTGTCCCACTCAGGCGAGCACCACCTATCCAACATCTGCTACCAGCACAGAGGATGTGCGACGCACTAATATGGAATCATCTACAAAGTAAACACGTACACTGCATATCAGAAGATAAAATTAAGGAAAAAATAAAGTGTTGTATATTAAAGTGTTGTATATTAAAGTGTTGTATTTACCTGCAAGTACTCGTCCCTGGTCAACGACATGGTTCGGGCTTGCTGCTTGGTAGAAAATTTTGGTAGCACCTTTCCTGCACGGGGAGGTTTCTAAAACCTGCAAATAAAAGTATCAGCACGATGGCTGACATCCACGCATATTTCAATGGCACGATGGTCGAAGGTCGCATCTATATATATTCAATCCATGACAAACTACATAATTCACATGTACGTTGGACATTTACATAATTACATTTATAGTATATATACTACATTAATTTACATAACTACGTATAAACACAGGACAAAAAAATGGGAGGAGAGACTCACGGACTTGTTGTAATACTCACTTTGTAAGAAAAATCTAAAAGAAGAAATTATATTCCTTTATATACATGTGTGTCATCTCTATTTATCATTTCATGTGAACACCATATTCAGAAACAAATAATTAATAAAAGATATGCCACTAAATTATGCATCATGCTGCACTTTATTTTGTGTGCATTTTATGATAATATAAAAATAATATAAAAAGAAATATATTAATATCCAAATTTGGGAATTTAACTCTAAATTGCCAATTAGAGTTTAGAGAAGAGAAGGAAAATGCTATACAAAAGTAAAGAAATGGATATAAAAAATAATGGGACCTTCCATGTTATTGGATTCTATTTGTACATTTAAAATGGGTATAAGCTCATAATTAGAATTGAATTCCAATTTGAACTTAAGAAGTTGAAAGGGAAAGAAATCAGAAAATAAAAAGAAAAGAAAAAGAAGAACACTTTCACTGGGCCAAAACCCTAGAGAACTGGCCCACTTCCCCCATGCGCGTGCAGCAACCCACTAGGAAATTAGGGCGCCGACACCTAGGGTCCTCCTGTCAGTCTCCTCCACGCGCGCGCACAATTTCCTTCTCGCCGACCGGTGGGCCCAACCGCGAAGGATCGTCAACAACCTCCTGGTTGGAGCGCGTCATGGGCGGACCTACTCGAGCTCCGCAAAACCACCGCTGACCGAACCAACCGGAGTATAAAATCTCGTCAGACCTTGCCTCCTTCTCAACCCTCGTGCGCCGCCACAAGTAGAACCTCGACGTGGCGAGAAAAACCTCGTCAGAGTGCAGTGCGGTGAGGGAGCGTCGCAACTTGGACATCCTCGGCTGACCGTCGATCCGACTCGTGTGTGGAACCGGGTGAAGGCGCGAGTATCCGGGACGGTGTGGGCTTGAAGCCAACAGCGCAAAGGAACCCGCACCTCGGTGATTGCTCGCCGGAGTCTGCAAGATTCGTCGTGCGACCATCCTCCGTAGTTGGTTACTTCCGCGGCCATTCCTTGCCTGTACGTGTTTCCATCGAGTTCGTACGTGCCTTCTCTGTGTAAATTCGGGGCTTGCGTTTGGGAATCACCGGCGGGTGCCTCGATTGCTCGCTGCCGGGCTCGCGCTGTCGCCAATTGGAAGTATGGGCGAGGGATTGAGGATAACTTTAGTGCACTGTTGGATTTGATGAACGTTAGGGGGTAGTGGACCGGATCCGTAGATGGTGAATCGAAGGGGTAGGATTAGTCGCTGGGATAACACGGGGAATCTTATCCTGGCGCTCGGTTGCCAATCTAACGGCTGTGATCAGCCCATACCGATTTGACCGCGTCCACCCATGACCGTCGATTGGCGATCCGATGGTGGGGATCAGATTTGGACTTCATTAAACCTTGGCCATTGATCTTGAATCATGCGGATCCTACTCTGTACCAGTTCGGGGGAAGCACAGATGTAATCTGGGTCGCTGGTTTTTAATCGGACGGCTGTGGGCTCCTAATACCCTTTCACCCTGGCACATTTTCTTATGAGCCCCTGCAGTTTGTTGATATCAACACGCAGTCCACCCTATACAGTACACTGTCTTAGGGATTCTTACACGCCAGCCCCTGCACTTCTCTGTATTTGAGGCCCAACCCGGAGAGTATTGAAAATCAGAATTAATAGCAGAAATTAATTTGTAATGTATAAATAAATGTTAAAACTTGTTTAATTTGTAGAAAATCCATATAAACTCCAAATTGGTCCATTCCAGTTCCTAAATTTTTGTAATATTATTGTCTATCCATTAGTGCCACTATTTTGGCATGAAAGACACATTAAAAATTATCTAGTACTTAATCTTGTATTAAATACATAAAACCCTTAGAAATTTATAACTTAAAATCTTTAACTCCAAATTTAATGATTCCAGTTCGTATGATCCTATTTTAATGTCTAGATTATTATTGTGTATTTCATTTACATGTTTGGTGTAATGTTAATTTTTGTTGTACTATGTATGTATTGTATTGATGCGAGTAGACGAGCAAGCTACTGAGGATCCTGAGGTTCAGTTGGTGGAGACTGCTGAGCAGGAGCTCGTTGAAGGCAAGTTGTGCCCTTGATCACTTCCTTTTACCCATTCATGTCCTTATTAATCATAATGATCTGCATAGGTTAATTTTGATGGGACCCAATAGGTTACCCTAGATTTTGACTATCTTTATACCTTGTTTCACCACTGGTTCTACTATTGAATTTTTGGGTAGCACATGCTATTGCTTTATGTGGTTTGGGTATAGAGATATTCATTACTCATGTTTACACTTTTTATTATCTGTTTATTATTTACTGTTCATGATAAGATCATTACGTTAATGGGAACATGGAGAACCACCCAGGAAAACAGTGCTACCACAAGGGTTTAATGAGACGCCCTTGGCTGATTAACTAGGAAAGCTAGTGGATGACTACCTTACCTGAAAGGGGCAAGGGCAGTAGGGGAGTAGTCAGTGTAGGGAGGTCCTTGGGTTGATTTTGATGCGATGGCAGTCAGGTGAGGGATTCCTGCACTGGAGCTTCCTATAAACTATAGCGAGTTTTCTGAAGCTAGTGGAACTTTGTAAAGGCCTCATAGTGGTACCCTGCCTCGCTTCCTTGGTAGAGGTGTATGGGGTCTGATCAACTCCATGGCAAATGGGTAACATGACTTGTGGGTAAAGATGCGCAACCTCTGCAGAGTGTAAAACTGGTATACTAGCCGTGCTCACGGTCATGAGTGGCTCGGACGCTCACATGATTAATTTATGGAACTTAAACTCATTTTGTCATTTCATCGCATTGGGATTATTTTATTATTAATTTTACTTATTATTACTATGGTTTGGTATTTACTTACACTTAGTAACTGCTAATAAAATGTTGACCAACTTATAAAAGCAATGCTCAGCTTCAACCTTTATTACATTGATTTGCCTTACACTTTACATGAACTCCTACCTTTGGTGAGTTCATGCACATTATAACCCACAACTTGTTGAGCTATGATCGTATGTGAGCTCACTCTTGCTGTCTCATACCCCCCACAGGAGAACAGGTGGTCGAAGAGGAGCCGCTTAACACCGAGGCTTTCAACTTGATCTAGGTGGCATCTCCTAGTCAGCTTTGTGGCGCCAGAGAATAATATATAGTTCACTTTATTTTATCATTTACTTTTGTAAGACTTCTGCTATGTAATAAGTACATTTATGATATTTATGACATTCATCTCTATGCACTCTGTTATTATATGTGTTGTCTTCTTTGGCGCATATATGAGATACACCCGACTTTGTTCCTTAAAGCCCGGGTGTGACAGAAGTTGTATCAGAGGAAATGTTGACTGTCGGACGAAACCTAGATAGAAATGGACAAAACCTTTACCTACTTACCTTACTCTGATTCTTTCTATACTTATCTTGATCCTGTCTCACCTGCTACTGTTCTACTCTTATCATTCTTACCTTTTCTACTCTAAGACAAGATGGGTTTCACACCTTGGAATCCTACATTTATGACCTTCTTAAGAGATGGGGAACCTAAGACAAAATCAAAACTATCTTCTATATTTAAAAATGTTGGTTGATTGTCCTGATGATAAATGTCTGATTTGCTTCTTTGATTGATTGAAATATTATATATGGACATCCTAGCATGTACCACCATAAGGTATTGAGTTAGCTTTAGTAAGTAAAACACCAAATTGCTTAGCTAATAAATCCCCCGAAGTAACTTGGTTTGTAATTACCTGCCTTGTCTACTATTCTCTCTTACCATATGTTTCTAACTCAGATGGTCAATACCAAGAAGTGTGGTGGAATTGATCTACCTCCCAATCGACACACCCGGAGGATATTTAGACAACCCCGACCACAACCAGTAGAGATGGATCCTCCACCACCGCCTCCACCAGGCGGAGTTGACCCAATGGTTGCAGCTCAGATGAGGATGATACAATAGATGGCAGATACCATGGCAGATATGCACGTGCAGATGCAGCAAGAACGCCAGGAGATGCGCTAGAAGAGAGAGGAGATACGCTGGGAGCTGCGCCAAGAACGAGAAGAGATACGCCAGGAGAGAAGGGCGCAACAGCAACAATAGTAACAGCAACAAGCACCACTGCCTCCACCACCACCCCCAGTTCCACCCCGGGACAAGCACCAGGAATTTATGAGTCATAAGCCGTCGACCTTTGCTAGCTTGCCAGATCCACTAGATGCTGATGATTGGCTGAAATCAATTGAGAAGATGCTCAACATCGCCCAATGTTCTGACCGGGAGAAAGTTCTTTATGCCTCTGGTCGTCTGACAGGTCCTGCTGCTGACTGGTGGGATTTGTATGTTGCTACCCTTGATGCTGCTGACACTATTACTTGCGCGGAGTTCAGTACACAGTTCAGAAACTACCACATTCTTGCTGGATTGATGAAGATCAAGAAGAAGGAGTTTCTGTCATTGAAGCAAGGCAACATGTCTGTCAGCGAGTACCGAGATAAGTTCATTCAGCTGTCAAGATATGCTCCGGATGAGGTGCTTGATGATGAGAGAAAGCAGGAGAACTTCATAGAAGGACTCAATGGGCCCCTACAGTATGCACTGGTTGCTCACACATTTCCATCATTTCAGAGATTGCTGGATAAGGCTCTTGCTATTGAACACAAGCGTGTTCAACTGGGAGACTTGAAGAGGAAGGCTATTTCACAGGGGCAGGGTAGCAGCAGCGTTCGTCCTCGCTACGTTCCACCACAGGGTACACCCACTCGTCCAGGAGGACCACGTCCAGCTCAGTATGCTCCACAGGGGTCTCCACGGACACCTCACACTCGTCAGGCTGCTCCCACTGGCACCCCGACGAGGCCTACAGGATAGAAGACTAGCTCTACATGCTTCAAGTGCAGTCAGATTGGGCACTATTCTAATGCTTGTCCAGTGGGGAATTCTGGTACACCAACTAAGAACAAGCAACAGACTCCTGGCAAGGGATATTCTATAGCCAGGGTTAATCAAGTCTGCGCAGATGCTACTCCTGATGGTGCTGACATCGCACTGGGTATGTTTTATATTAATGCAATTCCTGCAACAATATTATTTGATTCTGGTGCTACACATTCATTTATGTCTACTCGTTATACCAACACAAATGAGATACCACTGCTAAATATGAGAAAACCAATGATAGTAATTACCCCTAAAGGGACTGTTGAGGAAAATCACATGACACATAGGTTGACATTAACAATTATGGGAAGAGAATTTGGAGCTACTGCTATAATATTAGAGGCAAGCAGTACAGATCTGATCCTTGGTATGTCATGGTTAAGAAAGGCAAAGGCCATTATACAATGCGGTAGGGGTACTATAGAACTCACCAGCCCTAAAGGAGAAAGATTTCAAGTTCAAATTGCAGTAACCACCTCTTCCAAACGGGCGATGTTCTTTATAGCTGAGGAGTTTGTTGGTGACAACATCCGTGTGGTTAGGGATTTTCTGGATGTCTTTCCAGAAGAGTTGCCAGGGATGCCACCAGATAGGGAAGTTGAGTTTGTCATTGATCTCTTACCTGGGACTGCTCCTGTTTCTAAACGACCATATAGGATGTCCATAGAAGAATTAAAAGAACTTAAGAAGTAGTTAACGGAGTTACAAGAGGCTGGATACATTCGTCCGAGTTCCTCACCTTGGGGAGCATCGGTACTGTTAGTATAGAATAAGGATGGATCACAAAGGATGTGTGTGGACTATAGATCACTTAATGATGTTACTGTGAAGAACAAGTATCTGTTACCCCGCATTGAGGATTTATTTGATCAGATGAGAGGTGCTAGCGTATTCTTGAAAATTGATCTCCGATCGGGTTACCATCAAATGAAGATTAGACCATCGGATATCCCCAAGACGACTTTCTCGACCCGATATGGATTATATGAGTTCACTGTTATGTCATTTGGATTAACTAATGCACTAGCTTATTTTATGAATTTGATGAATAAGGTGTTTATGGAGTATTTGGACAGATTCGTCGTAGTATTCATCGACGATATCCTTATTTATTCCAAGAGTGATAGTGATCATGAGGAACATCTGAGATTGGTGCTACAGAAGCTACAAGATAATCAACTCTATGCCAAGTTCAGTAAATGCGAGTTCTAGATTGACAAGGTGTCATTCCTTGGGCATATCATTTCTAATGGAGGAATATCTGTGGATCCTGCTAAAGTCAAGGAGATTAAGCGTGGAGCGTACCCACTACAGTTACAGAGATCCGGAGTTTCTTGGGACTTGCAGGATATTATCAGAGATTTTTTGAAGGTTTTTCTAAGATTGCTAAGCCTATGACCTCGCTTCTGGAGAAGGGACGAGAGTTTAAGTGGGATGAGAAATGTCAAGATAGCTTTGATCAACTAAAGAAGAGATTGATGTCACCACCAGTGTTGGTTATGCTAGATCTACAGAAGGGATTTGACATTTATTGTGATGCATGTGGCCAAGGCTTGGGATGTGTGCTTATGCAAGAGGGACACGTAATTGCCTATGCGTCTCGTCAGTTGCGGAAACATGAGTTAAACTACCCCACTCATGATCTAGAACTGGCAGCCGTTGTGCATGCGCTTAAGATTTGGAGACACTACTGAAAGTTCCCTATGCCCGGGAACAGGATCTGGATGTCACCTAGGGGGGGGTGAATAGACGAATAATAACTATCACTTTAAAACTAGAAATTCTTGCTCTACTCGAAGGCTGGATCGCAGTGGAATGAAAGACCATTCGAGTAGGTTGCAGCGGAATTGAAGTTCCTGTCTTAAAATACCCTGCACTTCGAAGATAGCTTGTACCACATATAAATATTGAAGTGCAAGTATAACCAGCAAATAAGACAGAGAAACAATACACAACACAGAGTAGAGCACACAAGCACAGGGATTTATCCCGAGGTTCGACCAAGCCTGAAATGCTTGCCTAGTCCTCATTGGAGTTAGCCACACCTTGGCTTGGAGTCTATCTCAACTCCTTCCTCCATTTGCTCAGATCTGTTAGTGCGACAGATAGAGCCTTCCACTATGTTGATATCAGTTACAGCGATGCCGTGGCTGCTTACAATCTTCTCGACAGCACTCCAGCAGAGTAACAATACACTCAAGATTTTGCTCTAGCTCTCAGCAGCACTTCCCCTCTCTCTAAAGGCTTATAACTTTGCCTTTACACAAACTAGAGAGATACACAAGAGAGGGAGAGAAATAATTGATCCCAATGATGTATGGACTTATTGGCTGCTCTTTTGTGTACATGTTGGAGGCGCCTAGGGGTCTCTTTTATAGTCCCAAAGGGCCTAGGAGCTGTTGGAGCTTCATTTGGTAGGCAATTCTTGCCTTCTGTCGGGTGGCGCACCGGACAGTCTGGTGCACCACCGGACATGAACAGTTCTTGTCCGGTGCCCGATCTCCTTCCTTTTCTTGTGAAGTCGACCGTTGCCCCTCGGACCTCTTGGCACACCAGACATTGTCCGGTGCGCCAACTGACCGTTGGCTCAGGCCACGCGTCGCCCGCTGATTGCGCTGCCGACCGTTGGCACGGGCGCTGTTGGCTCACCGGACAGTCCGGTGCACACTGGACAGTTCAGTGAATTTTAGCCGCAGTGCCCAATCGATTCTCGAGAGCGACGAGTTCGCCAGCCGAGCAGCTGGGGCACCGGACACTGTCCGGTGCACACCGGATAGTCCGGTGCACCCGCAGCAAGTACTATGCTGGCTTTTCAGCTGGACTTCCTTTGCTCTTTTGGATTTGACTCAAATTGGTCCTTGACACTTAGAGAAATATGTTAGTTCCAAAAACAATTCACTAGGGCTAGAGACATACCTTGATTCTTAGACTTGCATGTCTTAACCACTTAGCACATATTACAATGACATGTGTTGGACATCTAAGCTATCAAGTCAACTTGACTTGATCTAGATTGACATATCTGAGCTCCAACCCCCTGCAAAGGTCACATAGAATATATCCAAACATAGGAACAACCCAAACTAAAGATCAAGGTGAACTTAGCTATTTTGGGCTGCTTCCAGTTCTGGCTTTGACACTGCTCTTCCTTCTAGCGACCTTGTTCACTTCTTGAGCTTGATCTTGAGCCTTATAACTTATGCCACATAATTGTAGATGTTATCTCATTGGTTGTAAGTCATGTCCTTATGTAGTGGTCCTTGATGTGCCATAACTCTTCTTAACTCGATCAACCTTGACTTTGCAAGTCTTCTTCTTCACCCTTGGCTTTGGGTTCCTCAGCCACTTTGACCTTCTCCCGTGCACTCGGTACCTCGAAGCTCTTCTTGCCTCCATCCTTGGCTTGATCAGTTGTCTCCGAGCTACACACACGAGTCTCACTTATGCAATGTCCATCTTACTTGTGATGTCCATTATATATAGATATATAATCCAGTCTTTGGACCATCACACTTGTTCACTTATGTTGAACCCTGTTAGCTTTGCATTAAGCACCTGTTCAACACTTAGCACACTTGTTAGTCTTTTAATTGGGTTGTCATCCAAACCACCAAAACCCACAAGAGAGCTTTCAATCTCCCCCTTTTTGGTGATTGATGGCAACACAATTAAAGCTTACACAATAATAAGATTTAAATCACAAATTTTGAATTCTAAGTTTATAGAATGCTCCCCCTAAATATGTGCTTACATTAAAATCTTAACTTTGGCCTTAAATGCCAAAATGCACATACTTAGGCTAATTCGAAGCATTGCTACACCTTAGCACCTGTGGGATGCATTGTGTCAAGAATCAAACTGTGATGCGTATAACACACAAATGCACATAATCAGAGTTAAACACCAATTAAATGGATATACCATAGGAATATCAACCTACCACTATTTATCATTAAGATACCTATTTAAAGCGCCAGAACCACATGAATATCTATCATAGGATAAACACAGTAGATACCAATTGATTCATATCAACAGAAGCACTAATTTTGCATTATCACCATATAATACAACAAGAACCATATGATAAGTATTATCAACAAACTAACACATTTTTCTTTAAGATCAAAGGACCTCAAGGAAACTCCTTTGAGTCCTTTAGCACACAAAAAATTAATCTTCACCCTTAAGATAAGCTTTCCTCTCAGGTCGAGGTAAGCTTTAATGCACAAATTCTCCCCCTTTGACATCAAACACCAAAACCATATTCAAGCAAGAACATAGGATGATGTCAATGGACAACAGGGTATTAAGCAGAGAAAATGCAACACACTAACATTACTCCCCCTTACACATTAAACATATGCAACACAAGCATTGGAGGAAAATTAAGGTACAAATACGCAAAAAGGTCAATACCTCCTTTTGTACCTTTACCATGTTATGGTGTACTTTCCATCTAAGTAGGCAGAGTTCCTTTTGTCATCAATTTAAGATTTCCATCTTGAAAGTTTTATCTCTACGGAGCTCCTTTACACTTGTGCCTGATCCTTTATCCTAATGTTTTTCTTGTTGCTAAGACAGCAAACTTAGAACAAGTTATAGTATTGTGGCACAAGATGAAGCTTCTATTCTAGTGATTACCAAAAGATACCAATTGAAGCACACTACAAAGGCTACCAATTGAAAAATCATCACTGTCATAGCTCCATGATATTTAAAGATAAGCATCTAGGATCACCAACTATTATAGAGCATGAGCAACCTTTAAATACACAATTACTCATAACTTTAGATACCAATTACTTGACTTGTGGAGGTACCCAAGTCCTGATTGCTCCATTTCTTGCTCATCTTCCCTTTTCCACCTTGAGACTATACAAGATCACTCAAGAAACAATTAATCTCAAAAGACACAAGTTATGTGTGCTCCCCCTAAAGTTGTGCATCAAGTATTTGAATGACTTGCACCTTGCACATTCTAGCATCCTCAGAACTAGAGGGGATCACAACATACCTTGGTCTAGGCATAATATATCAATTGCATCACACAAAGATACCAATTGGATAGATGACATAATACAACTTATGACTAGTGGAAACAATGCATGCCTCAAGATATATAACATTTTAAAAGCAACCTAGGCACGCTTCACACATGATGATCATTGCAACACATATACTAATTGAAAAATGACAAGATCATGCATATAAAGCACAATGTCTAAGCACACCATAATTAAGAAGTATTTTCTTAGGTACACCAAAGGAAACAACATTTTAAAGCATAAAGCACCTAAGCCAAGATACTACCAATTGAAAAGCAAGAGCATAGCTATGATCACAATCAACGGAACTTCAAGATATTCAATGAAATTGCATAGTTCCATTCTCCATACCTTTGCCTTTTACCTGAATGCCATGAGATTCATTCTTTTAGGTAGTGTTGAGTGAGAGCACCTGTTGTCACCAATTGAGGGCTCCTGTTGCTCATGCACCTCATAGCTCGAGAGAGTGCATTAGAGACACAGCATGGATTTCTTGTTTTGGTATACACAGAGTACCAAGACAAAGTAATCATGTGAACATGGACTAAACAAAACTATCATGGCGAAAATCATTGTCAGCGCGGATGTATTCATCCATCTTCTGAAGCAGTTTCTCCAGGGTTTGAGGGGGTTTCCTGGCGAAGTATTGGGCTGAAGGTCCTGGCCGAAGCCCCTTAATCATGGCCTTAATGACAATTTCATTGGGCACTGTTGGCGCTTGTGCCCTCAGACTCAAGAACCTTCGGACATACGCCTAGAGATATTCCTCTTGATCTTGCATGCACTGGAACAAGGCTTGAGCGGTAACCGGCTTCGTCTGAAACCCTTGAAAACTGGTGACCAGCATGTCCTTCAGCTTCTGCCATGGTGTGATTGTTCTTGGCCGAAGAGAGGAGTACCAAGTTTGTGCAACATTTTTGACTGCCATGACGAAGGATTTCGCCATGACTGTAGTGTTGCCACCATACGAAGATATAGTTGCTTCGTAGCTCATCAGAAACTACTTCGGATCTGAGTGTCCGTCATACATGGGGAGCTGGGGTGGCTTGTAAGACGGGGGCTAGGGCGTAGCCTGCAGTTCTGCTGACAGAGGAGAAGCATCATCAAAAGCAAAATTTCCATAATGGAAATCCTCATACCAGTCATCCTCGTTGAAGAAGCCCTCTTGGTGTAGCTCTCTGTGGTGGGGCCTTCGGTTCTGCTCATCTTGAGCAAGATGACGCACTTCTTCGGTAGCTTCATCAATCTACCTTTGTAGGTCAGCTAACCGAGCCATCTTCTCCTTCTTCTGTACCTGCTGATGAAGCATCTCCATATTCCTGATTTCTTGGTCCAACTCATCCTCTTGTGGTGTTGGACTAGTGGCCTTCCTCTTCTGGCTTCGGGCCTCCCTAAGAGAAAGGGTCTCCTGGTTCGGGTCCAGCGGCTGCAGAGCGGCAGCCCCTGTTGCCGAAGCTTTCTTTGGCGGCATGACGAAGGTCGATGCTTGCCGAAGGTGGTTGAAAAAGGGTTCACCGGAGGTGGGCGCCAATGTTGGGGACTTGTTCTCAAGTGCTATGAGTTAAGAACAAGGCAAACAGAAAACGTTAAACATTAAAGCCCTTCGTCCTTCGAAGCATTATTTCCCTTAGGATATAATGACTTTCGGACGAAGGTAATGAAGAACATACCTTCATCAACATAACATATAGAGATGATGAAAGAATCACATAAAACATAAAAGATAATATAAATAGTCATATATATTATTATTATCTCATTTCTATTTTATTACTATGGAAAAATAGAAATAATATCAAATTACAAGTGTACCTTTGACTTGAAAGAAGGTAAAAGTACCAGCGTGACGCAAGGATCAATGCCTAGTCCGCCTGAACAGTACGGGGTTACTGTTCATCTATTTATAGGCATGAGACACAGCCCATGTAAAATTACACTCATGCCCTTTACATTTGCTAATAACTCTATAGTAATCCATCGAGGTCTAAATAGCCTTTTCATCTTTAAGTCGGTTTTCCTTTTCTGCTATCATACCGAAGCTCTCCTGCGCACAGCTTCGGCTTCGCGCTATCCTTCATACTCCTTCTTGTGCTTCTTCCCGCTGTGGTTTCAACTCAAGTCCGAAGGTACTTGTTCATGCATTATACTTCCAGAAACATTGTTAAATCATGTTTTTGAGGACCTTCAGAAGTCGAAGGCCCCCAATAGTAGATATATCAAATGAAAAGCTACCCATTGAATGATTCAAGAGATATAACCTATAAAGCACATAGTCACAGTTGAGCAAGCATGATTATGATCTTGGAAATCATGGATCATTAATTGAGAGATATTCAACACAGGGAATCTCAAAAGCATAACTACTCTAAGGATAGGTATAGCATGACAATCCAATTTAAAAGCAATACTGATTAGAAATAATGCACTTAAGATACATGGGTACCGTCCTTTGGAGAGCAAGTTGCAGATTCTCATCAAAGTCCTTTGCTTGATTCATCAATAATGATTAAGGACCTCTACAACTTATTGAACTCGAGATGAACATGGGATTAGTATTGCACAATAATTCAACCTTGGGTCAAAAAATAGACAATAAAATTGACAGCTTAAGCATAGAGTTTGAATTAACCATCTTAAGCTCTCCCACGGTCTCCAGTCCATATCGAGGCACCTGCATGGTCTAGTTGGGACAGTTTGGTACCCATCTCGAGATGGGTCCATAACGTTCATCTAAAAGAGCCTTTGGTACCCAAACAGCAGTTGTGCTAGTTCTAGGTGATCTCATTACTGATCTAGCACAAGTGTATGATTTGGGTCTCCTAAGCGAATAAGGTTGAGATAAATTTACTTGTTTAGGAATCTTACCCTTCTTACATACCTTAGGTAGATGACCATGCTCACCACACATGTAGCAGAAGCGTCGCTCAACCTGACATGACACTTGTTGTTTGTCTTTTTTCTTAGTGAGGGACATCTTGGAGGTTGCACGTCTTTGATTCTTCATGAGCGAACATGAAGTGATCATATGGTCCTTATCATTGCATCCAAAACATCTCCTCATTCCTTCATCCTTATCTTTATACGGACAAGACGCAATGAAGTGGCCTAATTCCTTGCACTTGAAGCACCTCCTTTTCCCTCTTCCCTTTTTGCTCTTGGATGACATAGAGAGATGATCAATGCAAACAACATGACTAATTGAATCTTTACCTTTTTCTTTGTTCATGTTGATTGCTTCACTTATTGCCTTAGGAACTTCTTTCTCGTGGAGTTTGACCATTGCTGCGGTTTCTCCTTCCTCAAGCTTCTTCACTACGCGTTCGTTGATACCTTGAGGAAGTCGAGCATGGTGTCTTCTCCTCAATTGTCTTCGTTTCTTGTTCCCAAGCAATTTTCTTTTTGACCCTACAACTTGTTGCTCAATCAAAGATTGGCCTTTCTTGGGGCAATAGAGGTCAGCACATGATAATATTTTAACTAATTGATCAATTATGCAAGAATGTAGTTCACATGAGTTTAAACTAGTAATTACTACCTCATGAGCAATATCGAGCATGATATGGTCATCAACTAATTCATTATGAGAATAAGACAACATATCATACTTTTCACTTAGAGCAAGTTTTTCTAAATTTATCATTTCTACTTGACTCTTAAGCATAGAATTCTCAGTTTTAAGTTGAGCAACATCAGATAATACATCATGATTATTTCTTTGCTCAAATAAAACAGATTCATACCGTTGGACCAAATTATCATGAGAGCACTTTAGCTCCTCATGTTCTTTGGTCATCTTCTCCAGGCTGCTGTTGGTTTTAATGAGAGTCTCCTCTAGCTTGAGAAGTGTCTCGCCTTGTTCCTTGTTCCTTCTCAATAGCTTAACCAATAGCACTTTGTCTTCTTTGTTGAGATGGGTGTAGAATCGGTGAATCTCCTCTTCTTCCACATCGCCGATCTCATTTTCCCTGTCATTATTATTAGTGGAAGCAATACAGGAAAATGTACCTTGTGGTGATGAAGACTCATCCTCGCTATCATCCTCATATTCCTCCTCATCATCGCTTTCGTCTCCACTATCATTGTTAGCAATAAGACATTTATAACTAGTGGAAGACAAACCTGTCGGTGAGGTGGATTCATCGTTTGGTTGCCATGGTTTTTCTTCTCCCTTTGAAAGGTTAGTACCACAAGCAACATAGGGAGTAGAAGTAGTACAATTGGACTCAGAATATTTTATTTTAATTCTAGTCCATAGATCATGAGCATCAACAAATAAATCACTATCACTACTCATAATGGCAAAATAAGCACCTCTAGAAAAAGAGTCAACTAAGATGTTGCAAGCATGGTGATTGAGAGATAGACATCTTAGTTCAGCATTACAAGGTTTTTTACTAATATCAGAGGGAAAAATACTTCTACTAAAGATCTATCTCAAATCAGGATCAATATGCATGAAAGCATTATAAATAGAGGCAGACCAAGATTTATAATTAGAACCATCGCCTAGAAGAAGTTCTAGAGTTACCTCTTGTGATGACATCGTCATCTTCGGACGGCTAAGCCCACACTAGAGAGGCCTAGCTCTGATACCAATTGAAAGTTCCCTATGCCCGGGAACAGGATCTGGATGTCACCTAGAGGGGGGGTGAATAGGCGCATAATAATTATCACTTTAAAACTGGAAATTTCTGCTCTGCTCGAAGGCTGGATCGCAGTGGAATGAAAGACCCTTCGAGTAGGTTGCAGCGGAATTGAAGTTCCTGTCTTAAAATACCCTACACTTCGAAGATAGCTTGTACCACATATAAATATTGAAGTGCAAGTATAACCAGCAAATAAGACAGAGAAACAACACACAACACAGAGCAGAGCACACAGACACATGGATTTATCCCGAGGTTCTGCCAAGCCTGAAATGCTTGCCTAGTCATCGTTGGAGTTAGCCACACCTTGGCTTGGAGTCTATCTCAACTCCTTCCTCTGTTTGCTTAGATCTGTCAGTGTGATAGATAGAGCCTTCCACTATGTTGATATCAGTTACAATGATGTCGTGGCTGCTTACAATCTTCTCGACAGCACTCCGGTAGAGTAACAATACGCTCAAGATTTTGCTCTAGCTCTCAGCAGCACTTCCCCTCTCTCTAAAGGCTTATAACTTCGCCTTTACATAAACTAGAGAGATACACAAGAGAGGGAGAGAAAGAATTGATCCCAATGATGTATGGACTTGTTGGTTGCTCTTTTGTGTACATGTTGGAGGTGCCAAGGGGTCTCTTTTATAGTCCCAAAGGGCCTAGGAGCCGTTGGAGCTTCATTTGCTAGGCAATTCTTGCCTTCTGTCGGGTGGCGCACCGGACATGAACATTGCTTGTCCAGTGCCCAATCTCCTTCCTTTTCTTGTGAAGCCGAACGTTGCCCCTCGGATCTCTTGGCACACCGGACAATGTCCGGTGCACACCGGACAATCTGGTGCGCCAACTAACTGTTGGCTCAGGCCACGCGTCGCCTGCTGATTGCGCTGTCGACCGTTGGCGCGGGCGCTGTTGGCTCACCGGATAGTACGGTGCACACTGGACAGTCTTGTGAATTTTAGCCGCAGCGCCCAATCGATTCTCGAGAGCGGCGAGTTCGCCAGCCGAGCAGTTGGGGCACCAGACACTGTCCGGTGCACCCGCAGCAAGTACTCTGCTGGCTTTTCAGCTGGACTTCCTTTGCTCTTTTGGATTTGACTCAAATTGGTCCTTAACACTTAGAGAAATATGTTAGCTCCAAAAACATTTCACTAGGGCCAGAGACATACCTTGATTCTTAGACTTGCATGTCTTAACCACTTAGCACATATTACAATGACATGTGTTGGACATCTAAGCTATCAAGTCAACTTGACTTGATCTAGATTGACATATCTGAGCTCCAACCCCCTGCAAAGGTCACATAGAATATATTCAAACATAGGAACAACCCAAACTAAATATCAAGGTGAACTTAGCTCTTTTGGGCTGCTTCCAGTTCTGGCCTTGACATTGCTCCTCCTTCTAGTGACCTTGTTCACTTCTTGAGCTTGATCTTGAGCCTTATGACTTATGCCACATAATTGTAGATGTTATCTCATTGGTTGTAAGTCATGTCCTTATGTAGTAGTCCTTGATGTTCCATAACTCTTCTTAACTTGATCAACCTTGACTTTGCAAGTCTTCTTCTTCACCCTTGGCTTTGGGTTCCTCAGCCACTTTGACCTTCTCCCGTGCACTCGGTACCTCGAAGCTCTTCTTGCCTCCATCCTTGGCTTGATCAGTTGTCTCCGAGCTACGCACACGAGTCTCACTTATGCAATGTCCATCTTAATTGTGATGTCCATTATATATAGATAATCCAGTCTTTGGACCATCACACTTGTTCGCTTGTGTTGAACCCTGTTAGCTTTGCATTAAGCACCTGTTCAACACTTAGGACACTTGTTAGTCTTTTAATTGGGTTGTCATCCAAACCACCAAAACCCACAAGAGAGCTTCCAACTACATTATGGGAACTAAGTGCCAAGTGTACACGGATCATAAGAGTTTGAAGTATATATTCACTCAGAAGGATCTCAACCTTCGGCAACGTCGTTGGTTGGAGCTTATTAAGGATTACGATTTGGAGATTCACTATTACCCGGGCAAGGCGAATTTGGTTGCAGATGCCTTGAGTCGAAAGGAGCACGTTCATTCTGCTATTGTTGCCCAGCTACCCGATGAGATTGTTGAGGATTTCAGGAGACTCAACCTAGGAATTATTACACACACTGAAGGAGTTACCATTGAATTGGAACCTACCTTGGAGCAAGAAATTCGTAAAGGTCAAATGGGTGATGCAAAAATTCAAGAGATTAAGGTTCTGATTATTGAAGGTAGAGGTCTGGAATTCACGGAGGATGAGCAAGGCACTGTATGGTTCAAGGATCGGATATGTGTTCCGGAGATTGATAGCCTTCGTGAGACTATATTGAAAGAAGCCCATGATTCTGATTACTCTATCCACCCTGGTAGCACTAAGATGTATCGGGATTTGAAGCAGAAGTATTGGTGGTATGGGCCAAAAAGAGATGTTGCTGCACATGTGGCTAAGTGTGATGATGTGCAAGGTGCAATGGAGTCACCATGGAGAAGATGAAGCTACTTGGGAGAGAGAAGAAGAGCTTCGCATAGATTTTCCCCATCTTTTCCCTAGTCCTTCCTAAATCTCGAGGACGAGATTCTTTGTAAGGGGGTAGGATTTGTAATACTCACTTTGTAAGAAAAATCTAAAAGGAGAAATTATATTCCTTTATATACATGTGTGTCATCTCTATTTATCATTTCATGTGAACACCATATTCAAAAACAAATAATTAATAAAAGATATGCCACTAAATTATGCATCATGCTGGACTTTATTTTGTGTGCATTTTATGATAATATAAAAATAATATAAAAAGAAATATATTAATATCCAAATTTGGGAATTTAACTCTAAATTGCCAATTAGAGGTTAGAGAAGAGAAGGAAAATGCTATACAAAAGTAAAGAAATGGATATAAAAAAATAATGGGACCTTCCATGTTATTGGATTCTATTTGTACATTTAAAATGGCTATAAGCTCATAATTAGAATTGAATTCCAATTTGAATTTTGGAAGTTGAAAGGGAAAGAAAATAGAAAATAAAAAGAAAAGAAAAAGAAGAACACTTTCACTGGCCAAAACCCTAGACTTCCCCCATGCGCATGCAGCAGCCCACTAGGAAATTAGGGCGCCGACACCTGGGTCCTCCTGTCAATCTCCTCCACGCGCGCGTGCGATTTCCTTCTCAGCGACCGGTGGGCCCAACCGCGCAGGATCGTCAACAACCTCCCGGTTGGAGCGCGGCATGGGCGGACCTGCTCAAGCTCCACAAAACCGCCGCTGACCGAACCAACCGGAGTATAAAATCTCATCATACCTCGCCTCCTTCTCAACCCTCCTGCGCCGCCACAAGTAGAACCTCGACGTGGCGAGAAAAACCTCGTCGGAGTGCAGTGTGGTGAGGGAGTGCCGCAACTTGGACATCCTTGGCTGACCGTCAATCCGACTCGTGTGCGGAACCGAGTGAAGGCGTGAGTATCCGGGACGGTGTGGGCATGAAGCCAGCGGCGCAAAGAAACCCGCACCTCGGCGATTGCTCGTCGGAGTCTGCAAGATCCGCCGTGCGGCCATCCTCCGTAGTTGGTTACTCCCGCGGCCATTCGTCGCCGGTACGTGTTTCCATCGAGTCCGTACGTGCCTTCTCTGTGTAAATTTGGGGCTTGCTTTTGGGAGTCGCCGGTGGGTGCCTCAATTGCTCGCCACCAGGCTCGCGCCGCTGCCAATCGGAAGTATGGGCGCGAGATTGGGGATAACTTGCGTGCGCCGTTGGATTTGATGAACGGTGTAGATTAATCTCCGTGCACGCTAGGGGGTAGTGGACTGGATGCGTAGATGGTGAATCAGAGGGGTAGGATTAGTCGCTGGGATAACATGGGGAATCTTATCCTGGCGCTCTGTTGCCGATCTAACAGCTGTGATAAGCCCATACCGATTCGACCTCGTCCACCCATGACCGTCGATTGGCGATCCGATGGTGGGGATCGGATCTGGACTTCATTAAACCTTGGCCGTTGATCTTGAATCGTGTGGATCCTGCTCTGTACCAGTTCGGGGGAAGCGCAGATGTAATCTGGGCCACCGGTTTCTAATCGGACGGCTGTGGGCTCCTAATACCCTTTCGCCCTGGCACATTTTCTTATGAGCCCCTGCAGTTTGTTGATATCAACCTGCAGTCCACCCTGTACAGTACACTGTGTCTTAGGGATTCTTACGCGCCAGCCCCTGCACTTCTCTGTATTTGAGGCCCAACCCGGAGAGTATTGAAAATCAGAAATTAATAGCAGAAATTAATTTGTAATGTATAAATAAATGTTAAAACTTGTTTAGTTTGTAGAAAATCCATATGAACTCCAAATTGGTCCATTCTAGTTCCTAAATTTTTGTAATATTATTGTCTATCCATTAGTGCCACTGTTTTGGCATGAAAGACACATTAAAATTTATCTAGTACCTAATCTTGTATTAAATACATAAAACCCTTGGAAATTCATAACTTAAAATCTGTAACTCCAAATTTAATGATTCCAGTTCCTATGATCCTGTTTTAATGTCTAGATTATTATTATGTATTTTATTTACATGTTTGGTGTGAAGTTAATTTTTGCTATACTATGTATGTATTGTATTGATGCGAGTAGACAAGCAAGCTACTGAGGATCCTGAGGTTCAGCTGGTGGAGACCGTTGAGCAGGAGCTCGTTGAAGGCAAGTTGTGCCCTTGATCACTTACTTTTACCCATTCATGTTCTTATTAATCATAATGATCTGCATAGGTTAATTTTGATGGGACCCACTAGGTTACCCTAGATTTTGACTATCTTTATACCTTGTTTCACCACTGGTTCTACTATTGAATTTTTGGGTAGCACATGCTATTGCTTTATGTGGTTTGGGTATAGAGATATTCATTACTCATGTTTACACTTTTTGTTATCTGTTTATTATTTACTGTTCATGATAAGATCATTATGTTAATGGGAACATGGAGAACCACCCGGAAAAACAGTGCTACCACAAGGGTTTAATGGGACGCCCTTGGCTGATTAACTAGGAAAGCTAGTGGATGACTACCTTACCCGAAAGGGGCAAGACCAGTAGAGGAGTGGTCAGTGTAGGGAGGTCCTTGGGTTGATTTTGCTGCGATGGCGATCAGACGAGGGATTCCTGCACTGGAGGTCCTATAACTGTAGCGGGTTTTCTAAAGCTAGTGGAACTTTATAAAGGCCTCGTAGTGGTATCCTGCCTCACTTCCTTGGTAGAGGTGTATGGGGTCTGATCAACTTCGTGGCAAATGGGTAACACGACTTGTGGATAAAGATGCGCAACCTCTGCAGAGTGTAAAACTGGTATACTAGCCATGCTCACGGTCATGAGCGGCTCGGACACTCACATGATTAATTTATGGAACTTAAACTCATTTTGTCATTTCATCGCATTGGGATTATTTTATTATTACTTTTACTTATTATTACTATGGTTTGGTATTTACTTGCACTTAGTAACTGCTAATAAAATGTTGACCAACTTATAAAAGCAATGCTCAGCTTCAGCCTTTATTACATTGATTTGCCTTACACTTCACATGAACTCCCACCTTTGGTGAGTTTATGCACATTATTCCCGACAACTTGTTAAGCTATGATCGTATGTGAGCTCACTCTTGCTGTCTCACACCCCCCACAGGAGAACAGGTGGTCGAAGAGGAGCCACCTAATACCGAGGCTTTCGACTTGATCTAGGTGGCGTCTCCCAGTCAGCTTTGTAGCGCCAGGGAATAATATATAGTTCGCTTTATTTTATCATTTACTTTTGTAAGACTTCCGCTATGTAATAAGTACATTTATGATATTTATGACATTCATCTCTATGCACTCTGTTATTATATGTGTTGTCTTCTCTGGCGCATATATGAGATGCACCCGACTTTGTTCCTTAAAGCCCGGGTGTGACACGTGTCGACGGCGTCGGCAGGGGGCGGGCGCGTGGGCTCGGCCGTGGCGGCGGTGCGGCGGGGAGGTGGCCAGCAGCGACGCGACGGGGAGGTGGCTGGCAGCGGCGCGCGGGGAGGTGGCCGGCAGCGCGATGGCGGTGAGAGAAGAGAAGTGGGTAAGGAATGACTACCCGAGTGGGCGCTCAGTGCTGCTAATGTCAAGTTCTTTGCCGAGTGCTAGCAATCTTGCACTCGGCAAAGTTTTTTTAATTTAAAAATATACTTTGCCGAGTGCCAGATCGCGGGCACTCGGCAAAGCTATCTTAGCCGAGTGTCCCCATACAAGCACTCGACAAAGAATGATTTAGTATTTTAAAAAATTCTTTGCCGAGTGTCCCATGTCTAACACTCTGCAAAGCTTTCTTTGCCGAGTGCTATTCTTGGACACTCGGCAAAATATATTGTTATTTTTTCTCTTTTCCTAATCAAACTTTTTGTGGTATGTTTCTACACTATATAGACCTACATGTTACATTTTTGAACAATTATAAAAGTGTTTGCTATAACTATTAGATTTTGTTCTTTTAATTGAATTTCCTCAGATAATTCAGATTTGAACTGCAAGTCACTCAAAACATGGAAAACCGTGCATGCAAAAATGATATCCATGTTAGGTAACACAAGTTACGACCGATTTCAGGAGCAGACCGGAATCTTGGAGCACCATGCTCACTAAACATGATCATGAACTTGCTATCAAGTTGTTTAAAATTGTATAAAACACAAACAAAGTCAGAAAATCATAAAACTTGTCCACATGTCATGATATCATATGTAGAGGCCATGATAAAAATTTGAGAATGTTTCGAGAAAGTTGTGAGGCACTATGTGTATAAACATAGCTGGTCTATATTGAAACTCTATGATTTCATGTGTAGGTCATTTATGTTTCTACATATAGTACGTCACAACTTTCTCGAAACATTGGCAACTTCACGGTCTATTCCTGAAATCGATCGTAACTTGTGCTAAATAACATGGATATCGTTTTTGCATGCACGGTTTTCCATGTTTCGAGTGACTTACAGTTCAAATCTAAATTATCCGAGGAAATTCAATTAAACGAACTAAATCTAATATTTATAGAAAACACTTTTATAATTGTGTCAAAATGGTACAAGTAGGTCTATATAGTGTAGCAACACACCACAAAAAGTTTGGTAAGGAAAATAAAAAAATAAAAATACTTTGCCAAGTTTCCAGGAATGGCACTCTGGAATCCGGTCACTCGGCAAAGAGGCTTCTTTGCCGAGTGTCAAAGCCCGACGCTCGACAAAGATAACGGCCGTCAGCTTTAGACGACCACTGACAGCCCTTTGCCGAGGGCCGTCATTTGCCGAGTGTTTGGCACTCGGCAAAGGTTTCTTTGCCGACTATATTTCTGTGCCGAGAGCCCTGCTCTCGGTAAACACGGTCATTACTAAGAGTAGGACTTTGCCGAGTGCGGCACTCGGCAAAGGGCAAAGACTTCTTTGCCGAGTGCCCGAATAAAGCACTCGGCAAAAGGCCGAGCACTCGGCAAAGAGCCGGATTAAGGTAGTGTAGTCCAACATTTTTTGTATTACCATTTTTTAATGCTTTCTGTTCTCTAGTGATATATATAGCAACTCTAGTAGATGTTTTTGTTCTCTAAAAAATATATCGATGTATTGTGATTGTTGAAGCACAAAATTTACCATAAATAACTATAGCTCCCCCAACATATTATCATTTTGTCTTTATTACTGGTTCTCGGTCAACCGTTACTAAAGGTTTGACTTTAATACCGATTCTCGGATAGAACCGGTACTAAAGGTCCAACATTAGTACTGATTCTTGCCAATAACCAGTGGCAGAGGAGCCATTATGGCTTAGTGTGGCATGAGCCATACCTTACTTTTAAAAACTCTCAGATCTTTTACTATACCAACAAAACAAGACGTGGTGTGGTGGATGTGTTGCCTCTATCCTAGTAGGAGGTCTTGAGTTTGACTCACAATTCTTGTAGATTTAATTTTTTGAGCCATACCACATTTTTCTTTGCCCTCCGCTACTGCCAATAACTAGTACTAAAGCCAAATATTTAGATTAGTTCTAGCAAAAAAACTGATACTAAAGAGTGTACCTTTAAATTTAGTACTGTCGGGTACCATAATTAGGGGTACCCCCAACGCTCCTAATCATGGCTGGTAAACACCCTCAGACCAACTGACGGGTGTGGTTTAAGCCAAGACTTCGTCTACCCGAAGGACGCGATCTCACCCGAGCCCAGCCTCGGGTTGGAACAGTGGTCCCAGACGAGTTCACGCCTCGCCCGAGGCCCTCCTCAGGCAGCGAGCGCCCCCTCGGATCTCCCGAGGCCCGGCTCAGGAAGGCTTCGTTGTGAAGCAACCTTGGCCATACCACCACACCAACCGACCGCTTCGCAGGCGCATTAAATGCAGGGGATGCCTGACGCCGTATCTTGACACACGCGCCTCAGTCGACCAGGTCGAAGTGACCGCAGTCACTTCGCCCCTCTCCTTTACTGTCCGATATGACAGGAAAACAGCGCCACTCACTCCGCTCCGACTGCCGTGTCAGCCACCCCGGCAACGACTGACAACAAGTCACGATCAACCATCGAGTTCAGCCTCGGGCGCAACAGGAAGCTCCGCCTCGCTCGACCTCATGCTCCGGCCTCGGGAGGAGGTCTCCGCCTCGCCCGACCTCAGGCTCCAGCCTCGGGAGGAGGTCTCCGCCTCGCCCGATCCCCGGACTCGGCCTCGACCACGGTCTCGGGAGGAATCGCGTCCTCGCCCGACCCCGGCCTCGGCCTCAAGGGAAGTCTCCGCCTCGATCGACCCTGGGCTCGGACCGACCGCGTTAATAGGGGATGCATCATTTCCCTATTCCTATCCTGCTCAGGCTACAAGGAACAAGACCGGCGTCCCATCTGGCTTACCCCGGTGACGGGTAATAATGGTGCCTCGCGTGCGCCATGACGCCGCTGGCTCTCAGCCCCTTACGACAGCAAGGAGACGTCAGCAGGATCCTCGCCGCGCTGCCAGCTGTGCTCCTACAGGACTCAGGCGCTCCTCCGACGACCACGCCATCACATGTACAGGGCCCAAGCTCTCCCCCAATGGCCACGTTGGCATGTACACAGGGCTTAGGCACTCCACCGCTGGACACGATAGCGCATAGCTACGCCCCCCGTTGTACGTCTGGATCCTCTCCTTGCCTCTATAAAAGGGAGGTCTAGGGCCACCCTGAGGGGGGTTCGCGCGAGGGAAGCGGCGGACGAACTCTGTGCCCCTCTCTCTCCCTCACGTGACGCGCTTGTAACCCCTACTGTGAGCGGCACCCCTGGTGCAGGATAATACAAGGCTTGTCCCACATCTTGTGTTCCATCCCACGCCAACCCATCTGGGCAGGAACACGCAGCGACAATTCACTCGTTGGTCCAGGGACCCCCCAGGGTCGAAACACTGACAGTTGGTGCGCCGGGTAGGGGCCTGCTGCGTGTTAGTGAACACCTTCTCGTTGAGTTCCAGATGGGGAGTCTTCAGGAACCTCTCCAGCCCGGGACGGTGCTCCGCTTCGGGAGTCTCGAGTTCATGTCCCTCGACGGCAGCTACGACATGGTACTCCTCCCCCCGCGGCGTGATGACAACGACGGTCTCCGACTCGCCCGACGGCGGCGAGCTCTACGACAGCATCTCCCCGCGGCAAAAGAGGAGCACTCCGGTCGTCCCCGCCACCCTCCTCGCCGGAGGAGGCGGAGACGAGGCAACCATGGCCACGCAAGAGGCGGCACCTTGTCGGCTGTCGCACCAGAGCGAGCCGACGACGCTGGCACTCCCCCAGGGGACATGTCAGACATTGCCCTCGCACCTGAGGTGACGGCGGGTGTGACTTCCCCGCGACGTGTCAGCCCCAAGCGGACTGATGACGCCAGCACCCTCGCAAAGGACCTGCTGGGTGTTACCCTCATACCTGAGATGACGGTGTGCTCCGCCCCCGACACGACTTCACCACCATCCATCGACCAAGAGGTACCATCCGTTTTCCATCCCGTACCTTTTCGGTTCAGCTTCGATCCACCTAGCGACCCCGCTATGGTGAGCGCCTTCGTAAAGGCGTATCCAAACCTTCCGGGGTACCACATGTGGTCGACCTGGGACCGACTGACTGCCGTCTCAACCTTTGGACCGGCGGGTTCTGAGGAAGAGGATGACCCCGACTCCGGTTGGGATTTCTCTGCCCTCAATGACCCCGGTGCCATGCGGGGCTTCATGTCCGCATGTGACCACTGCCTCTCCAGTTGTTCTGACGATGGCCATGACCTTGACAACGAGGGTTACGGCCCAAGTCGCGAATGTTTCCACGTCGATCTGGGAGATCACAACGAAGGCAACCACCTCGGTATGCCAGAGGTTGACGATCCCCCTAGGCCCGCATCTCGCGTTGACATCCCGCGGGAGCTAGCTGTGGTCCCAGTCCCTGCGGGGGGTCAGGACATACAGCTCGAGCAAATCCATGAGATGCAGGCCCAGGTCGACGGGGAAGCAGGCCGACTTGTACAGCTCCGACAGAACATCGAACAGGAGTGGGCAGGCCGATCACTCGCCGGAGAAGCCTGTCATCGGGCCCAAGACATCCGGTGCCGCATCGTCGACAATGCCAGGGCAGCGCTGCCTCCGGCCGTCAGCAGGTCCGGCCAGGACCTAGCTGCAGCGGCGATGCTGCTTTGGGCCATGCCGGAGCTATCCACCACCGAGGGACGGCGTATCTAGGGCGAACTCAAGAATCTCCTAGAAGGCACTGCGGTTCGACGAGCCGAGAGCTCCGCCTCCCGCAGGCGAGCTGACCCCTCAGAGCATCACACTGTGTCCTCCCGGCGCATTCGGGGAGCCTCGGTCCATCCCGAGCGTACACGGGACGAGGCGCCCGCCGCCCGGGAACGCCTCGGCAACGAGCACCACCATCTCGACCATCGAGCCTGCCTCAATGAGAAGGTGCACCGAGGCTACCATCCTAGGCGCGGGGGACGCTGCAACAGTGAGGAGGATCGCAGTCCTTCGCCCGAACCACCCGGTCCGCGAGTCTTTAGCCAGGCCATACGACGAGCACCGTTCCCTACCCGTTTCCGAGCCTCGACTACTATCACCAAGTACTCGGGGGAGACGAGGCCGGAGCTGTGGCTCGCGGACTACCGACTGGCATGCCAGTTGGGAGGGGCGGATGATGACAACCTCATCATCCATAATCTACCCCTTTTCCTCTCCGACGCCGCCCGAGCCTGGCTAGAGCATCTGCCTCCTGTGTAGATCTCCGACTGGGACAATCTGGTCAAAGCTTTCGTGGGGAACTTCCAAGGCACGTACGTGTGCCCTAGGAACTCGTGGGACCTTCGAAGCTACTGCCAGCAGCCACGCTCGGGACGCATAAAGGGCTGGGTAAGGGTGCCGGCGTCAAGCCTCCCCACCGTGCTCGCTACCCGCCTGCGAAGGTCGTCGGCAGAGAGGGGGACCGAGGACATCTGCGAACCCTCCAAGTCGACTCCCGGCATCATCTCCGAAAGCGGCAACCGCCGCTCTGCCAAGGGAAGCACCCTCCGGCGATGAATGGCGGCAACCACCCCCGCGGCGGTGAGCCCCCCATCTCGTAACTCCTGAAAGGCCTCTAGAAGGGGCTGGAGTTTCTCCTGTTTCTCGCGCGTGGCCCCATAGCACCAGTTGCTGCCGGGAGCAGTCACCACTCGTTGAGAAAACGACGGGAGCCTTCCATCGTCATTCTGGTGGTAAAACCACCGTCGCTGCCACCCCTTGTTCGAAGACACAAGGATGGCGGGGATGTACTGCTGCGCGCGCGCTTGCCTCAACTGGAGGGTGCAGCCGCCGGCTCGCACCGCCATACGAACCTTCTTCTCCCCCGTCATCAAGGCAAAAAGCTCTGCGGAGAAGAGACGGGTCCACAGATCCCAGTGGGGGTCAATCCCCAAAAAGCCTTCGCAAATCGCTGCGAAGATGGATGCTTGCGCGATGGAGTTGGGGTTGAGGTTGTGCAGCTCCACCCTGTAGTAATGCAGGAGCGCCCGCATGAAATGGCTTGCTGGCACTCCGAACCCTCGCTCATGGAAGGAGACGAAGCTCAGCACATACCCCGACGGCAGGGTCGGGTCAGCCCCGCTCGGAGGGACCATCCACTCCGGCTGCGGGTCACCGGAGAGGGGACAGAGCAAACCGTCGGCGAGAAGGGCCTCCAGATCGTCCACCGTGATGATGGAAAAAGGCCACGGGTCGCGCGGTGGAACGACGGTCACCCGGTCGGCCATCGCCAAACGAAGGGGGTGGCGGCGGAGCGGACAAGGTACGCGATTTTCTTTCTCTGGCTATTCCCTTAGGTTGCAAAAACCAAAGCAGGAGGCGAGCAGCAGAGTAAAGAACCGCAACCGGTCTCTCTTCCGGGTATATAAAGGCCCGGGCAAGACCCGTTCAACACTTCGCTCGAACCCGTCGCGAAGTTCAAACTCAAAGACAAAACGCCCGTTCCTCGAACGGCTCACACGCGCAACGGGCGCAACGCGAATCGCCCATCCCGTCGCATTAACTCCCCGACGGAGCAGGCAATACCTCTGGCAGGCGAGGCGGGCGTCGCTTCACCTTTGCCATAATGACCGCGTCAAAAAAGGTGTGCCACCTTATTTAAATTCATATCCTTCTCCCCTCCTCTCTCTCTCTTGCCACAGGGACCGGAAAAGGGGACATTGTGGAAAGGATCCTTCTCGACGGAGGAAGCGGGCCCCAAGCCCTCCTACTGATTAGGGGTTCGAAGGCTAGCCCCTCGGAAAGGTTTCGACAGCCGCCCCAGAGCACTCGGACTTCAAGCCCATTACTAATCAGGGGTTCGAAGGCTGGCCCCTCGGAAGGGTTCGACAGCCGCCCCAGACCGCTCGGGCTCTGTGCCCACTACTGATCAGGGGTTCGTAGGCTGGCCCCTCGGAAGGGTTCGACAGTCGCCCCAGAGCACGCAGAGTGAGGGATGACTCTGGGTACGTTCGATACATAACCTAGGCTCGGGCTACGCTCCCGAGGTACCCTAGGACATTTCCGAAACCGGCGGGAACGATTTGTAACAGAATCCCACCGGAGGGAGGCATCGAGCCCTCGGACCCTGTCGAAGGGGTCTGGGTCCGGTGAATCACCCATGGGTACTTTTGGAGCGCGCCTCTGGGCCACAGCCGACCCCTAACGAACGGGGCACGGGCGTCCACTCGGATCACCCGTTAGCAGCTCGCTGGAAACACCATGTTCGGCGCCCTCCGAGGGCAACATGGCACTTTCCCCCCTCCTCCTTGCGGAAAGGCGACACAGGGGCGTATAATAAAAGTCGGGAAAGTCCTTGATCGTCCTCTCGCTCCATGCAGGGGCTCGGGGCTGCTCTCGCACCCGGCTACGGCCAGAACTGTTGACAGCGCAACAAACCAGCTTGATAACTTGGAACCCGACCACGCACCCGGGCTACTGCCGAGCCGCATGAGGGAACGATCAGACCGGCCGAAGCACCACGAAAAGCATTCAGACCTCAGAGGAGTCAAACCACTCCTCTGAGGCCTCGGGGGCTACACCCGGCGGGTGCGCTCGCGCGCACCCACCAGAACAAGGCAAAAACCAAGAAAGGCCGGTCCCCTCACTGAAAACGCGGCAGAAGCCTCCAAGCGAGTACCATCACTCCCTTCGAGGCTCAGGGGCTACTGTCGGGTACCATAATTAGGGGTACCCCCAACGCTCCTAATCATGGCTGGTAAACACCCTCAGACCAACTGACGGGTGCGGTTCAAGACAAGACTTCGTCTACCCGAAGGACACGATCTCACCCGAGCCCAGCCTCGGGTTGGAACAGTGGTCCCAGACGAGTTCACGCCTCGCCCGAGGCCCTCCTCAGGCAGCAGGCGCCCCCTCGAATCTCCCGAGGCCCGGCTCGGGAAGGCTTCGTTGTGAAGCAACCTTGGCCATACCGCCACACCAACCGACCGCTTCGCAGGCGCATTAAGTGCAGGGGATGCCTGACGCCGTATCCTGACACACACGCCTCAGTTGGCCAGGCCAAAGTGACCGCAGTCACTTCGCCCCTCTCCTTTACTATCCGATATGACAGGAAAACAGCGCCGCTCACTCCGCTCCGACTGCCGTGTCAGCCACCCCAGCAACAACTGACAACAAGTCACGATCAACCACCAAGTTCAGCCTCAGGCGCAACAGGAAGCTCCGCCTCGCCCGACCTCATGCTCCAGCCTCGGAAGGAGGTCTCCGCCTCGCCCGACCTCAGGCTCCGGCCTCGGGAGGAGTTCTCCGCCTTGCCCGATCCCTGGACTCGGCCTTGGCCTCGACCCCGGTCTCAGGAGGAATCGCGTCCTCGCCCGACCCCGGCCTCGGCCTCAAGGGAATTCTCCGCCTCGACCGACCCTGGGCTCGGACCGACCGCGCTAATAGGGGATGCATCATTTCCCTATTCCTAGCCTGCTCAGGCTACAAGGAACAAGACCGATTTCCCTATCTGGCTTACCCCAGCGACGGGTAATAATGGTGCCCCGAGTGCGCCATGACGCTGGTGGCTCTCAGCCCCTTACGACAGCAAGGAGACGTCAGCAGGATCCTCGCCGCGCTGCCAGCTGTGCTCCTACAGGACTCAGGCGCTCCTCCGACGGCCACGCCATCACATGTACAGGGCCCAAGCTCTCCCCCAACGGCAAGGTTGGCATGTACACAGGGCTTAGGCACTCCACCGCCGGACACGATAGCGCATAGCTATGCCCCCCCGTTGTACGTCTGGATCCTCTCCTTGCCTCTATAAAAGGGAGGTCCAGGGCCACCCTGAGGGGGGTTCACGCGAGGGAAGCGGCGGACGAACTCTGTGCCCCTCTCTCTCTCTCTCCCTCACGCGACGCGCTTGTAACCCCTACTGCGCGTGGCACCCCTGGTGCAGGATAATACAAGGCTTGTCCCACATCTTGTGTTCCATCCCGCGCCAACCCATCTGGGCAGGGACACGCAGCGACAATTCACTCGTTGGTCCAGGGACCCCCCAGGGTCGAAACGCCGACAAGTACGTAATGGTTCTGACTAAGAACCAGTACTAAAGTTGTGGGTGTCTTTAGTCCTAGATTCAAACTACCGGTTGTAGATCTAATATTGTAGCAACTTCTATACCAAATTATTTTTCTCCTAGTCAGACTAGATGGAATGTATGTATGGTTTTACAAAGCTGGTGTATGTTAAAGAGGCAACAAATTAAAGGAGAATAAAGCAAATACACACGTGAGACGTGACTGGATGCTAGAATCATCCGTATGATCGTTGGTTTAATAATCTATCATCTTCGATGGACCATTGTAATTTAGGTGTAAACAAAAGTACACATACCGTATATATCTAAATACGTATAAAAATATATGCGCTTGAAAATAAATAGTTGGGGGACCTTATTGTCGAAGATCCTCAAAACTTCTTTATTATCAAATTGAAAGTTAATTAGTCCCTTTTTTCATAGACTTAGTTAGCCAAACTATGCATGATTACCATCAAATGATTTGATGAATATGTGGGGTTCGTTAGTGTTTTGTGGAATGTAAATGTGTTTGTTATGATGGCCTTATAAAGTATGTCCAGAAACTTTGTATAATTTACTTGTTAAACCAATGGTTTTAGCAAGTTCATGTAATAAGCAGCAACTTCTGTACGAAATTATTTTTCTGCTTGTCGGACTAGATGGAATGTATGCATGGTTTTACCGTGCCCACCAAATGATTTGATGAATATGGGGTGTTCGTTATTGTTTTCTGAAATGTAAATGAGATTTTGATAACGACCTTAGAGAGTATGTAAAGAAACTTTGTATAATTTACTTGTTAAACCAATGGTTTTAGCAAGTTTCTACACAAAATTATTGTTCTGCTTGTTAGACTAGATGGAATGTATGTATGGTTCTACAAAGCTGGTTTCAACGAAGTTGGTGTTTGTTAAGGAGTCAATAAAGGAGATTAAAGCAAATACACATGTGACTGGATGATAGAATCATCCCTTTGATCAGTGGTTTAATAATCTATCATCTTCGATGGACCGTTGTAATTTGGAACAAAAGTAGACATAGTGTATATAACTAAATTCTTACAAAATGATATACATATAAAAGTGAAATGTCTTATAATTTAAAATAAAGGGAGCAAATTAGAATACAAGTCATCATATCTTGTGTCAACGTTGGAGAGCGATTTGCTTCATGGTTGAAATGTTGAGGCAAGAAGCCATAAACCACTCATAACAAAGTTAAGGAGTACTAGTTTATTCCATCATTTTCTCAATGTTATGGAATACAAATGGTACGTGCATGTAATCTATCTATCATTGTCGTCAATTTTACAAAAAAAGCCTTTATATTTCTGTGTAATCAACATGCGGTCCAAGAAAAGCCCACAAAACAGCGATTTTTTTTGTAATTATGATATACCATAATAGATGGCTTCTCTACAATAGTACTAACATATTGGGCTTCTATATAATAATACTTACAAGGTTGGAACTTCTTTAAAATTGTATTTTACTTTAATTTCATCATTTTTCTATTTTGTTTGCTTATCTTCGGACATTTTTCCTGGTTCGGTGCGAAGATCAGGACTTCCGCTCCACAGACAACATCGCCCGGAGCGGGCAAGCACTGCCTTGGGGACAAGCAACTTCTCCATGACTGCTAGCGCTAACGCTGTGGCCGTCACTATGCTCCTACTTGTATGCGGCCAAGTTCCATCCACCACCACCCTACTTCCACACTCGCTAGGGCCTGCCATAGACGTGCACGGTGCTCATTTTAGATTGTAGAAAATAAAAATAAGAAAATAAAATACAAAATGACAATAAAATTGGTGAAATATGAAGCGTCTCAATCCTCTGGGACTCAAATGTGATACAATTACTAGTCACAGGAGGCTAGTAAACACATTTATACATCAGATAGTTCCAGATCTGCTTCAACGAGACAAACCTATAAAGGTGGCAATCAACTTTAAGAGTTGGTCCATAACTTAGGACATATTATCAGAGTGGGGCTGAAGCATCCTGATATACGCAGCGAAGCAAATCAGCAGTCCAATAGCCACAGGCATGGTTGGGAACATGCGCAATCTTACCTGATCAACAATCTCCTCTAAAAAACAACAAATAAGCAAGAGTGAGTACTTACATACCCAGAAGCCCACCTTCACCCACGGAATGTGAAAATCAGATATAATGCATGGAGTATATGGAGCTCAGGATATTTTGCAGAAAGAGCAATATTTAATGCAGGGTTATTTTGTAAAACATTTTATATTTTTCAAAGCACATCCTCTCCCAAAGGAGCAGGAAGTTTTTCAATATAGAACAAAATCCCCTGGACTAAACCATCCAGGTAACTCAGCAGTTTCCCACTGGTTTTCATTTTCAAAAACAGCTACTGGACTTCCTGTCCACCATAGTTCGCGGCTCAACCGCCGGACCTTTTAAAACCACTTTTCAAAAGCATTTTTGGAAAACAAAACACTAATTGTCAAATCCATGTCATAACTCATCCATATCTGTGGACACGGACTATTTGAATAAGTTTTTAAACTCTGCGCAGAGGTGTACACTTTACCCACTAGTCCGTCTCTGCGATCTCATGGCCAATGAGACCCGAATCCGAAACTCTCTCCTTCCTTGTGCGTCCTTACCTTAGCAATTATACCGGAAGGAACAATGCCACCACCATGCCCAAACCGGACAAAACATTCCCCTTCCTTATCCTCCCGGTGCTCCCCAGCCGTCATAATCCTGGGGTTCGGACCGTGCATGTTCAAATCAAGCGACTGCCCATATAGTCTCGAGTGGTTGTACTTGATAAGAGTATAGGTAAGGAGCGATGACAAACTGGTCCTTAGGCGAGAGGGACAATCCTTCATGCTCACACCTAACCCGGCTGAGCCATCACCTTAGGCCCTCCCAAACCAGGGAGTCCCTGATCATCCCACTCAAGGGTGATAAGGGTGACAACCCTTCATCATACCGATTTTGAAAAACATCTTCTTTTGAAAGCTCACACCTTTTCTCAAATCATTTGTAACAAAGATGTCAAGGAGTATAAAGATTAATTGCAGCAAAGTTCTAAGGCTGGGTGGCCATAATAACTTGTCTCTTAGCAGCAAAATCATATCATGCATAAAATAACAAACTGAGGGTTGTGGTTGAAAAGCATAGGTAATTTATGCATCAAAGGGATTCAGTGAGCTTGCCGTTGCTTTAACCGGTGAAAGGGTGAGAGCTCGCGGAACTAGCCTCTGGCTCCACCTTCTGGCATAGACTTGCAAAACTGGCCTTCATGAGACGGCACGAACGCTCTGATAACTATGCAACATGAATAAGCAAACATACAAACCAGCAAGTATATCAACAAATATTTAGTATAGTGGTCAGAATGTCGATATATGGATGGGTAGAGTCTTGAGCAGAATATGTGTCATGTGGTGTTGTGATATTACTGGTGGTGGAGTGGAGGTGCTTACCAGGAGGGTGGATTGGAGGCGAAGCGACACTATGAGTGTAGCCGGTAGAGTGGGGTAACTGAGCGGGTGGGAGTTTGCCTTGGCTGAGGGTGTTGAGTGTGTGGAGAGGGAGCGAGTAGCTGGGTGTATTTATAGCTGGGTACCTATGGTTTAGTATGGTAGAGTTCACTGTTGGTGAGCATAGTGGCGAATGAATCATCTGACTAAGTCCGAATAGGGAAATTATATGCAGAATATGGGACAAGAGTATTTTTGGAGTTTTCTAGAATATGAACCATGCTTAAGGGATGACATGGTTGGATAGAGAATAATTTGATAAGAATTTAGAAACAAGAATTATTGGAATCTGAGTTTGGAAGCCTAGTTCGAAAGAATCTCAAAGTTAAGCGTGCTCAACTTGGAGAAATCTAGGATGAGTGACCAGATGGAAAGTTCTTACTGGAAGGAAAATCATAGTCACCGGAGTTCGTATGACTAGAATATTGGTTTGGCAGGTCTTAGGTGAGCTGGACAGTATGATGGATGAGCAGTTGAATATTTGGGTGATCGGATGATCAATGAATAGTAACGATTTATAGCAACGATAAATAGTATTGATGAATAGTAATGATGAATGGTGATGATGAATAGTAATGATGAATAGTCGTATGAACGAATGATGAATGATGAATAGGGACTATGAACGAAGGACGAACGATGAATAGGGACTATGAACGTACGATGAATGATGAATAGGGACTATGAACAATGAATAGGGACTATGCACAAACGATGAACGATGAATAGGGACTATGCACAAACAATGAACGATGAATAGGGACTATGAACGAACGATGAACGATGAATAGGGACTATGGACAAACGAACGATCAAGTGATCGGACGAACGAACAATCGGAATTTCGGCAGCATAACGGATGAACGAATGAACGAACCATGAACGATCAGATGAACAATCGAACGATCGGACGAACGAACGAACAAACTATGAACAGGTGAACGATCGATCGAATGAACAATCGAACTATCCTTGTGCTTGTGTTGTGCTTGTGTGGGAGTGGGAGTGGGGGGGGAGAGAGTTGCCATGAAATGGCTTGGTGTGGCTTGAGGGGAGGCCCTTGCCCCTCTATTTATAGGCAAGGTGGGGGCTTAAGGGGAGGAGGCGAGGATTAGTGGGACGATGCGAGGATTAGTGTGAGATAAGCATGTATTAGTCATGTATAAGTGAAATTAGCTTGTAGAGCTCACTGTATGACACCAGAGGCGTATGTATACGTATGAACATGAGGAAAATTATGAAGAAAATATATGTAGGGACTTTAAAAATGATTCTAAAGGTATATCTCAGGAGGAAAATATTTGGAGAATTATCGGTGGAATATTTGGGCAGTATTTCTGGAAAGAACTTGAGGGGGGATCACTGGGAAATATTTGTAAGATATTTTGAGGAGGATATAGACCACTATATTTTATTTGTTGAGATCAACTTGCAAACAAACATTTTGAAATTAAATTTAAATTCATTTTTAATTTAGAGCGAGGTTGAGAAAATTTCAAGATTTGAATATTCGGGGTGCTACAAAATAATGGTGCAATATCGTTTTGGAGAAGTTCCTCACTTATGAATATCGATATAGAGAAGTCCAATCTAAGTATTGTTGTGGAGAAGCCATCTCTTATGAGTATCATAATAGAAAAAACTCGGCAAATGCTGCCTAGGTAAGGCAGAGGCCGATGAGGAGTTCTCTTTTCCTATCAATCTAATCTAGCAGTTTCCTCTCCCTTGAAACCCCATTGCCACTCCCTCCCTCTGCTTGTTTGCTTACACACGCCAACAACTATCGTCGCTTCTCTAATTCGGTTTCCCCACCCATCGTATACATCACCTTAGATGAAACCTCACCATAGCTAGTCGACGCACCAAAAGGTCTGACCGCACCAACCGCGCCCGACCTGGTTGGACCACACCGAGCCACATCAGCCCGCATGGACCCAACAAAAGTTGAATGCCTTTTTACAGCGCCAGGTTTTCTGCTGCACCCCGTGATTTTGAAATCCATTTCATAGTGCTCTCAACTGCCGCCCGGAATCGCCGTGTGGGAGGATGAGATTTCATCACAGTTCTGCTAGGGTTTCATATTTGGACTACACGTAGAGGAATCTGGTGATGACGTTTCTCTAGCCAGAAGATCACCAACTGCGGCATAGCTAGTTTTGCGATTCGCTACAGGTAGTGTTTTGCTTTTTATCGGCACCCAAATTACTGTTGTTTTTTCCTACAATTTCTCCAACACATTTATGGTCAAGTTAGCACTAGATTATGCATACATTTTTTCAAGTGAATCATAGTCTACAGCACATTTTTTTTCTTCAAAATTATCGATGAGGAGTGATGTTACATGATGATTTTTTGTTTATCTGTTAACATCAGTAACATCCTAATAGATTTTTACAGCAAAAATAGTTTTTATAGTGATCTTATCATATAGTCAGTACACTACTGCTTTTTAATACAGGAATATATATGTACTCTCAGTAACTATCACATCAGTAATATGTATAACATTCAGTAATAATGTTGAACACTCAGTAATATATGTTGCAGATAGTTGTTATCTAAATTTTGTTCATGTGTATAATCAGTAACACCGACAAGCATTTAGTAACAACGTATAGCAGTTAGTAATATATATTCTAATCGGTAATACTCTCTTAAATAGTTACTAGCATCAGTAATATTATGGGCAATCAATAACTATTTGTGAAGTTACCAGCATCAGTAATTTGACCAATATTCAGTAACAATGTCGAGCAGTCAGTAATATATGTATAGATATTTGTTTTGTATATGATTTTTTATGTTTCACGGTCCTAGACAATGTCTGTACCTACTGAGCACACACATTCAGATAGTCAACGAAATGGATAAAAAATCCCGCAAAAGACGCCCTAGGTGCGACCCAACCGGGGTATTAAAAAAACTCCTAGTTTATGTTTCAACGGAGATGACTCAGATGTAGAGTCTGGACCACCCAATGTTTAGATGTCTGCTAGGGAGAAATCGTCTAAACGCTAAAAGATCAGCGAAGCTAGCAAAGATCAAACTCCGATGAGCCGACGTTGCTGTGAAGGGTGAGAAGGAGACACACGAGTTCTATGCTTCAATGAGATGCGCTCTAGCCGCCTTGAAAAACGCAGTATTTATGATGCCAGATAGGATAAAAGAAAGGGTAAAGGAGCTAGGCTTCAGCTAATTATTGCAAATGAACATTGAAGCAATTGAGGATAGGATCATTGCAACCCTTTTGTTGTCTAGTGTGTATAACTCCCCTCTGATGTTGGTGGACGGTCCTTGCTAATAACTGTAGAGGTTGTTCAAGCTGAGGCTATTCAACTTGTTACTCGATTGCCGAGGGGAGACGAGAAGTTCCTGAAGCTAAACTACCATTCCATGAGTACTGCCAGATCCATTTTTTGTGGTCAACACATGTTTAGTAATTTTTCTATTAATTTTTCTGTATAGAAAACTGTGACGGAACCTTCCAAGTTATTAGGCCCACCTACAGTTGTCCTTGTCCAACGAACCTCAGACAACCCTGCAGGTGCCCCTAAATCACTTGACAAGTTCGGTATCTGTATTCCTTACCTTTCCCAAGAGCGTTTTACCCGTCACGTAGGCATTACAATACATCAGAGGTACAAAAATGCGGAAGCAGTTACAATAATTTACTTTATTGAAAAGTAAGAAAGAGTAGTATTTATTACAGACCAGAGTTAAAAATATAGGAGTGCTGAAGTATTATTATTACATCACTGGGAGGTAAAACCCCTCTCGAACAACATCAAACAAAAGTTTTAACGGAGGATCCTTTCCTCCCGAAGCTTCACTCCTGGTTTTCTTCTTTGGGCACCACCTTCAACAAAAGCAGCAAAAGTTTGTCGCTTCCTCACCTAAAACAACATGGGACAAAGCCCTGAGTATGAAGTGTACTTTCACAAGTCTTACCCGTCCAAAATAAAGACTCTCAATGATATGCTGGCCTTTTGGGGATCAAGGTATGGCTTATCAATAATCAAAGACTCTGTTTGCAGAAATGCTTACTAATAGTGTATCCTTAAAAATCCAGTTTTATTTGTCAGGTTGAGTGAAGTTACCTGCAGCTAGAGTTCTTTCTACCCTAGTTCAATCACTTGACCTATACTAGCCAATTTCTTATCAACCCTTCATCTTCACTGGATTGCTATGTGTAGGGTAGTGACCAAGTCTTCATATCCGCGAAGTTACGGCGATCCGAATCGATTATACTCAGCTGAGGATCTCCGATCACACGACATATGTAGCACTTAACCCTTGCATATGTCAACTCGCCACCGGGGTTCTTAAGACCAGATCAGGTTCACACCAACCAAGAGCACGGATACACCACCGTCCAGCCTCTTGCCACGGAGGGTACACGCTACTCTCACCATCTCTCCACTCCCACTGCATGTTATCTTATTCTAGTATTAGTCTGCCCGAGGCAAAGCTTACCCATGACGAGGCATGTGACCAGCTAAAGGGTCCTCGATCATCAAGCCTACATCGAGAAGGTCCTTAATCGACTCAGACGGAGACACTACACCAAGACTCTCCTCTCGTGCAAGTCGCCCGCTCGGTCTCAGTTTTATCATTTCAACCCAAAGTTTGGTACCTGGCAGAGGTACATCTTTTCCGATGTTGAACCCATCATGGCCATGATGGATCCACCATCAAGTTTTTGTTTTTTGAAAACATCCCACCCACTTTGAAGCATCATCTTTTGTGAGAACAAAAACATTTTGTTTTTCTAGAGCAAGGCTAAGCATAAGAAAAACCTTTTTGTAAATCAGGGATTCAGGAGAAGTAATCAAATCCAAGGAAGGAAATGCAGCAACGGGTTTAGCACACAACTCCTATCACCTAATGCATCAAGTAATTGAGAAAGATTTTAAAATAACAAGGAGGTGGCAAATGCACCGAGGCTTGCCTTGTGTTACTGGTGAGTCAGGTTCTATGATGAGGACATCACTTCTATACATACAATGAATGGACCGATAACACGATCGCGTGCACGATAGCTAAATCTCCAGGTACATTCTACCCTAGTCAATTGTGTTTCAGAGCTTACGCTTGGGGCCAATGGATGTTTTGAGGATTAGGAACCTTGGAGAGGACCAGCAAGGACTTGGGAAAGGCCTAGGTGTTGAGGAGGAGCAGCAAGGGCGTCCACAACAGGAAGGAGATCAAGTTCGAGTCAGCTGTGACTCCATCTCGGGTTCCAGGACCAGTCTGCACTAAAATGGACGCCCAAGATGCATTCGGATTCCGATTGCAACGGACTGGATATGGTTGGAAAGATAACGAGATTATCTAACCAACCCAACTGGTTTCACCCTAAAATTCATCCGGAATCAACGGGAATCGTCGAAACAAGTCAGCATTCAGATTCTGTTTGGTGCTGCGACACCGTCTGTTGGGCCGTTGGGCCGTGTATCGCGTCGGAGCCCATTAGGGGCGAGTCTAGGGGTCACGCACGCCCTAATACTCTATTTATTCAGTAGCCGCCACCACATTTAGGTTTGGGTTTTGCTTAGATCAATTCTGTCATCGAACAGTATCGCCGTCATCGGTTTGTGAGACCCCATCCCGTAATCAATACAATTTTGGTTGCGTTTCTTTCCTGTTCTTGCTTGTGTTCTTGATTGCGCTTGCAGGGATAAGCCTTCGTGGCGAGGTCATTCGTGTGTCACGGGTGATAACCAACGGAGCCGTGGTGTAGTGATTGCGAGGAACCGTTCGCTCGGAGCCTTGGATCATCAACGTCGAGATCTCCACTCAATCAAGTTATCGTATCGCACGGAAGATCGGGCCGCGTCCACTATCAATTGGTATCAGATTTCCAGGTTGCCCGTGAGGTATAATCCTACCTTTAGATTAGTTTTGTTTCGTCTCATAGTCCACAAAAAGCCAAAAAAATTACGATCAGTTTATTCCGACCTAAAACCATCGCCTTAGCCTTTGTACAATTCAGTTTTAGAGTCCGCATTTCTGAGTTCGTGTTCTAGTTGAGTTTGGTTGCTGGATTAGATTTGTTTTGGTTCAGTTTGATTGTGTCCATCCGCTTCCATCCTACAAAATCAACCCTATCTACAAAACATATCATATCTCTACAATCGACCCTATCCACAAAACAGATCCTATCTCTACAACCGACCCTATCCATAAAACAGACCCTATCTCTAAAACCAATCCTATCTCCAAACAGATCCTGTATCTAAACCGACCATATCCACAAAACAAATCCTATCTCTAAAACCGACCCTATCCACAAAATAGATCCTATCTCAACAACCGATCCTATCTACAAAATAGATCCTATCTCTAAAACCGACTCTATCCACAAAACCGAACCCCCCCACTCTTCCAACACCTCGCCAGAAACTCTGATTCAGAGTCCAAACTTAAAACGGCCATAACTTTCGCCTCGGAACTCGAATCAGGCCCATTTTTTCAAATCGCACAAAATTAAATTTTGCATCCGATTCTTTCCGGCTTTGCCGGATTTGCTGTTTTTAAAATTCCCAAATTCGGCAGGGAAATAGGACTTTTCATTTTCCAAACATTTATTCCGATTTTAGGGCAAACTTGCAGAAATTCCAGAGGACGCGTCATTGCACAAAAAAAATCTGAAACTTGGTGTGTTATCTTCTTATGTGCTGCTGCAAAATAGAAAAATATAAAAAAAATATTTGAAAAAAAGAAAATCGCAAAAAAAGAAGGGTAGCACATAACCAGAAACGCTAGTGTTCTGTGCACCTCTGTGATTATTTTGCCCCAAGTCTGTTTTCTTGCTGCACCCATATACTTGTACCTCCTTTCTTGTGCCTTGATCCAACTGTTCTATTACATTTTCTAGGCCAGCAACTAGGACGAGTACTTGGAACACTTATTCAGCATTGCTATCTGTTACTGACTTGTGTGCCACATATATATATTTAGTCAGCCTTCCCATAGCTCCAGTTTTCTCTCGAGCAGAATAGGTACTCCTTTGCAATCACACCCACGCTCGTTGGACAGTCACACCGGTCACCGTTTGCCACCTGCAGTGCTGGTAAGAACGTTGTAAGAGTGGGGTAAGATGCTTCATAATTTGTATTCCACCACCTCCACCACCACCCTGAGAGATAGTTGTAGGGTTCACATTATTTGTTGCCTTTTTGTCTCTGTTTTGTGCTAACAATGACAGGACCAAAGAATCAAATGGACAAGGACAAGGGGCCTAAACTTAATGACGATGAGTGTGTCTCTCAGATGGAATTGAAGGAGATGATGCGCGCGATGACTGAAGCTTTTAAAAAATACCAGGACTCTACCTCGACATCCTATGAGCAGCTTGATCGACAAGTTGATGAACTTGTTACACGCATGGACACACTAGAGGCTCGTCCCCCACCACCAACTCCAGCCCCATCTCACTCTCCTGTGGACGACGGCGATGACGACGATGTTTATGCACCGCTGCCACAACGCTTCGCACGTAATCGACAAGGTATGGGAGGTAATGGTAGACGTCGTCATCATAATCCTCAACCAGACTATGATCCATTTGCTAAGATTAAGTTCTCTATTCCACCGTTCATGTGTTCTTATGATGCTGAAGCTTACTTAGACTGAGAGATGACGATAGAACAAAAATTTAATTCCCATCTTGTTCCTGAGCAGCATAGGGGTAGACAAGCCACTAGTGAATTTAGAGATTTTGCTATCATTTGGTGGAATGAACTAGTTAACACACGTGCTGCACCACAAACATGGAATGCGTTAAAAGAGGAGATGCGAGCTCGCTTTGTTCCCCCTTCTTATAGACGTGATCTTCGAAAAAATTGCAACGCTTAGATCAGGGAGACATGTCGGTACAGGAATACTACCAATAGCTTCAAAAAGGTATGCTACGATGTGGGGTAGTTGAGGATCTGGAGGATCAAATGGTTAGGTTTTATGGAGGATTGAGGCGGGAGATTCAGGATATTGTTGATTATAAAGAATATCATTCTATACAACGCTTGTTCCATCTTTCTATGTTGGCAGAAAAAGAATTGCAGGGTCGTCAACAGCGGAGGAGCAGCACTTTCGCTCCACACCAGCCACCGGCGCCAACCAAGGTGTCATCCTCTTTGGGCGTACGGACGTCCACATCTTCCTCCACCAGTGGCGTGCCTTCGGGTGTTGTAGCAAAACCTGCTACGACCACCTCTTCCACAGGCCGCTCCTCCAATATCAAGTGCCACCGCTGCCAGGGACTTGGCCATATTCAGCAAGATTGCCCCAGCAAACGGGCATACATTGCTACTGTTGATGGTGGGTATGTTAGTGCTTCTGATGTTGAAGATGAAGATACTGTTGGAGCTAACATTGCAGAGACTTATGATGGTGATGAAGAGGTTCTTGGTACAACAGCGACCGAGACCTATAAGGCCTTGATTGTGCAACGAGCTTTGAGTACCACAGCTAGTGACGATGACAACAGACAATGCCACAACCTCTTCAACATGTTCCTCATCGTCAAGGACAGCCGTGTACATACCATCATTGACGGTGGTAGCTGCAACAACTTGGTGAACGTTGAGGTGGTCAAGAAGCTTGGCTTGACCACACGAGAGCATCCCCACCCTTATCACATTCAATGGTTTAACAACAGCGATAAGTTTAAGGTAACAAAAATAGCAAGGGTGCATTTTTCTATTGGCTCTTACCATGACTTTGCTGATTTCGATGTGGTGAGTATGGATGCTTGCTCTCTTTTACTGGGACGTCCTTGGGAGTTTGATACTGATGCTATTCACCATGGTAGATCTAATAAATATACTTTCATGCATAAGGGAAAGAAAATTGTATTGCTTCCTATGACTCCCACTGAAATTGTCCACTTTGAACATGAGAAAAAGACTAATGCTAAGCAAAAAGGTGTTTTGAACTCTGAAAATCAGCAACCTATTAAGTTAAAAACTCCTACTTTGCTAGCCACTAGATCTGATCTTGATGAGTTACATGCCTCTGTTGGACTTTGCTATGCCTTAGTGTGCAAAAATGCTTTCTATTCCATTGATGATAAGTCTATTACTTTGCCACCGGCTATTGCTAACCCTTTGCAACAGTATATGGATGTGTTTCCCTCTGAGATACCCCCTAGATTACCACCTGAGTTGCCTCCAGATTTTCGGGTTAGTCCCACCTTTAACATTTTAGATTTGAAGCCATATATGGGTGACAAAGATGAGATCGAGTCGAGGACGACTCCAATTCAAGAGGAGGAGGATGATGAGGACATCACTTCTATACATACAATGAATGGACCGATAACACGATCGCGTGCACGACAGCTAAATCTCCAGGTACATTCTACCCTAGTCAATTGTGTTTCAAAGCTTACGCTTGGGGCCATGGATGTTTTGAGGATTAGGAACCTTGGATAGGACCAGCAAGGACTTGGGAAAGGCCTAGGTGTTGAGGAGGAGCAGCAAGGGCGTCCACAACAGGAAGGAGATCAAGTTCGAGTCAGCTGTGACTCCATCTCGGGTTCTAGGACCAGTCTGCACTAAAATGGACGCCCAAGATGCATCCGGACTCCGATGTGACGGACTGGATATGGTTGGAAAGATAATGAGATTATCTAACCAACCCAACTGGTTCCACCTTAAAATTCATCCGGAGTCAACGGGAATCGTCGAAACAAGTCAGCGTTCAGATTCTGTTTTGGTGCTGCGACACCGTCTGTTGGGCCGTTGGGCCGTGTATCGCGTCGGAGCCCATTAGGGGCGAGTCCAGGGGTCACACATGCCCTAATACTCTATTTATTCAGTAGCCGCCGCCACATTTAGGTTTGGGTTTTGCTTAGATCAATTCTGTCATCGAACAGTATCGCCGTCATCGGTTTGTGATTCCCCATCCCGTAATCAATACAATTTTGGTTGCGTTTCTTTCCTGTTCTTGCTTGTGTTCTTGATTGCGCTTGCAGGGATAAGCCTTCATGGCGAGGTCATTCGTGTGTCACGGGTGATAACCAACGGAGCTGTGGTGTAGTGATTGCGAGGAACCGTTCGCTCGGAGCCTTGGATCATCAACGTCAAGATCTCCACTCAATCAAGTTATCGTATCTCACGGAAGATCGGGCCGCGTCTACTATCATTCTGCTCCACAAATATCAAAGTAAAAGCAGTTTTCGGCCTGAGGTTCTTCAGGTGGTGGTGGTGTAGTCTTGGCTTCTTCAATCTCTATCTCTTCTTCGTTTTCTATACATAGCCAAATATAATCATGAATGCTCATGTAATGCTTATGGAAATGCAAAGATAATAAAAGTTTATTATCTAAAGTCTTGAATACAACTTTCCTTCATGGATCTCCAAGAAACTAGGGTTTTCAGAGTCTATAGTGAAGTTCATAGGGCAGGGGGGCTAGGGTTTTAGGTTCTAAGTATTAAACATAGTCCAATTCATACCAAACTTTACCTAAGGTTTCTAAATAATATTTAAAGTTTACCTAAAAAGTTTGGTGAATTTTGGAATTACAAATTATTCCCTAAAATTCCAGAAGTATGGATTTTGGCTATTTTAAATGTCCCAAAATTCCCTATTGGAACTAAAAAGCATGAAACTATTTTTATTAAATTCTATGGAAAATTAGGAGCCTAATAAAATTGGTTTGGTATTTTTAGCATTTTTCTAAAATTTTGTAGGAATTTTCTAAGTCCAGAAGAAAAAAGAAAAGGAAAAAGGCGCTATAGGATTGGGCTTAAACTGGCCTGAGTCGGCCCACAAGCTGGCGAAAGCGCGCCCGCGCACGCCCACGTGTAGACATTGCAACGAGGACCCTGTCTTTTTAAATAACTCAAAAGAGTCTAGGACACTATTTGCTGCAGTCGCTGACGTTTGCAAATAAACCCCTGCGTTTCTATCCTTCACATCCCGAGGTCCACGACGGTGGACGGCGACGCGCAGAGCTTCCGGCGAGCTTGTGCCGGCCGAGATACGCAAGGACCGGACCCCAGGCTCGGCTAGCACCTAATTCTACCTCTAACAACCATTTCGCCTCACTTAATTGCAAGATTCTAACTCCTAATCACTCTGTCCACGGTGACCACGCAATCCGGGGACAAATCAAAGTGTTCCCATCGATCTACTCTGGTTTAGAGCAATTGGTCGGGCCGATGAGCTTTAAGAACACATAGGAATGTTAGAACAAGAGTGAGGGGAACACGATCGGACCTGTGGGGAGCTGGCCACAGTGAGCTCACTTCTGCGGTGTTCTTGACCGATTTGGGGGAATCCCAAATTGGGGTTCTCTGGTGGCTAATTGGAGGCACGAGTGGGTGTGTTGAGTGCTTGACTACATGGCGAAGCCGAGGGCGTGCTCAATTTATAGGATTCGGGGTCGGTGGCTCTCAATTTGGTCACGGCGTGCAGGCGGCCGGAGATAGGGAAGAACCCGGGTGGCTGTGACCGTGGCGTTCACCCGTGCAACGGCTCAAGGATTATACTCCTAAGGGTGCCACGATTACTACCGCACAGTAACAAGCTACGACGTGGCGCAACCGAGATCACTGGAGCTTCCACGGTGACGCTGGCGGTCCGGCCACGTCACAACGGCTACAGGCACGGTGATAAACTTCAATCCGCGATCAAATCCATTCCCCTGCGAGATCTTTTACCTTCCTGTGGATATCCTCTGCGTGCCAAGCACAAATCACGGAGACCAGCACAAATTCGGATGCGCGGATCGCCAGTGGCGAGGTCTCTGAGCTGGCGGCCCAATCCGGCAACTATACCATCGCGAAATTCATTCAGTCGGCCTGACAGACTAAGTTGGGGACAAATTTTCTCCTGATTTCACATGGCAACTAGACCAACATTCTGCAGCAAAGTTGTAGCCTAATGATCCAGCTACAAACTTATAATAGCAACCATAGCCAAACTCTGACTGGATTATAGTCGAATTAAAGTCCAAAGGTTGCCCAATCACACTGTCAGCCTGAATTCAGACCTAAGACAGTCTGACAGCTCGACTTTGGGCACATTTTTCTCCAGATTTTTCATGTGACCATGGTTTAATCCCTATAGCAAAGTTGTTCTCCTTTTATAGGTCTACAAACTTGATGTGTTGACCTAGGGCAAAATCTTCATAATTTGGAAGATATAGGGCCCCAAAGTTGAGCCAATTCCATTGAATTTCAGACTGAACTCATTAGAGCTCAAATGTGGCTTTTTGCAAATAGGCCCAAAACTTAGGGTTTAAGTTGCAAATCCACATACATGTGAATCATATGAGTTAAGATACCCTAATTTCATGGTTTTTGCACTTAGGTCCAAAAATGGGCACATTTTGCATACACCCCCCTTAGGGTTTCAGCCCTGGGTTTCTCAGGGGTCCATTTAGGGTTTTTAGTACTTCTAGGGTTTGGATACCATTTAAGTCTATTCATGGTGACATTTTATGACTATTTCAATTGAGTTTTGAAGTTTTCTCTTATTAGGCCTTGTTTGCTCTATTAAGCCCAATCTAGGGTTAAGCAATGTACCGTAGGGTTTCACTTAAAACATGTCCCATCAATACAACTTTGTTTGAAATTTTTGCCTAGTGAATGCACTCTAGGTGTGATAAACACATGATATGCCAATGCTTATGATGTCATGCTCAAGTTTTAGTGACAGTAACACTAGGGGTGTTACATCCTTCCCCCCATAAAATAATCTTGTCCTGAGATTAAAAGTCCTAGGGCAAGTAATGGAAAAGGAAACGTGTCATACTTTTATTTCCTTAGTTTTGATACAAGGCAGGGGTGGTATGGGGTTTATTCCTTTATTACAATAAGTGTACATATCTTACAATTTACATGGAGTTAAAAAGCCTGGGAAATTTTTGTCTAAAAAGTCTTGAGTTTCCCAAGTAGCTTCATCTTCCGTGTGTTGGTTCCATTGTATCTTGTAAATCTTGAGAGCTCGACTTCGGGTAATTCTGTCTTTTTGATCCAAGACTCGAATAGGATGTTCAGAATATGTCAAGTCTGGTTCTAGGGCAACATCCGTTACTTCAATGGTTCGATCTGGAACCCGAAGACACTTCTTCAATTGAGACACGTGGAACACATTGTGTATAGCAGACAAGGTTTCGGGTAACTGGATTCGGTATGCCACTGATCCATACCTTTCAAGGATAGGAAAAGGACCAATGTATCGAGGTGCGAGCTTCCCCTTTACCCCAAAACGGGATACACCCTTCATTGGTGAAACTTTCAGGTAGACATAATCTTCAACTTGAAAGTGCAAGGGTTGATGTCGCTTGTCTGCATAACTCTTCTGTCGAGCTTGGGCTTTCTTCAAATTATGTATAATCCTTTGAACCTTTTCTTTGGTTTCCTTTACCATATCAGGCCTAAAGAAACATCTTTCACCTGGTTCAGACCAGTTTAACGGAGTACAACACCGTCGCCCATAAAAGGCTTCAAAGGGTGCCATTTTAATGCTCTCTTGATAGCTAATATTATATGAGAACTCCGCTAATGGTAAACTATCATCTCATTTCTGTGGAAACTCCAAAACACATGCTCACAACATGTCTTCAAGTATTTTATTTACCCTTTCAGTCTGACCACTAGTTTGGGATGATAGGCTGAACTGTGGAGTAATTTAGTACCCAAGGATTGGTGAAGTTCTTCCCAAAATTTGGATACGAATTGAGGTCCACGATCCGACACTATAATCTTTGGAACACTGTGCAGACTGAGGATGCAAGCAATGTACAATTCCGCATATGCGATTACGGGATACTTTACTTTGACCGGAAGGAAGTGGGCAATCTTTGTAAGTCGATCAATGATAACCTAGATGGAATCATACCCTTTTGTTGTCCTAGGCAATCCCACAATAAAGTCCATGCTTATATCCTCCCATTTCCATGTAGGGATAGGTAAAGATTGTAATGGACCAACAACTTTCATGTGTATGGCCTTGACACGTCTACAAGTGTCACATCTTGCCACATAGCGTGCAATTTCAATCTTCATCTTCATCCACCAATAATGCTGTTTTAGATCATGATACATCTTAGTGCTTCCAGGATGAATAGAATAGCGACTAAGATGGGCTTCATCTAAAATTTGCTGGCGGATCTCTTCATTTTTAGGCACAACTATGCGATTGTTAAGCCATACAACACCTTGATCATCTTTTCTGAAGCAGTTAGCTTTTCCGGCCTCCATTTTCTCATAAATGTGTTTCATACCCACATCATTACTTTGTGCGTCAATTATTCTTTGCAGGAGGACTAACTCAAGCTTTAAGTGATTTGAAGTCCCCTGTTGAATCATTCCTAGGTTTAACTTTTCCATTTCTTGGCATAACGTAATGTCAGAAGTCTTCATCGTCAGACAATGGTAGGAAGCCTTGCGACTTAACGCATCTGCCACTACATTAGCCTTGCCTGGGTGATAGTGAATTTCCAATTCATAGTCCTTAATAAGCTCAAGCCATCGCCTCTGTCTCATATTCAACTCTGACTGGGTGAAGATGTACTTCAAACTTTTATGATTTGTATAAATGTGACAGATGTTCCCCAGCAGATAATGACGCCAAATTTTTAGAGCATGAACCACAGCAGCTAACTCCAGATCATGAGTTGGGTAATGCTCTTCATGCTGGTGCAACTGCCTTGAAGCGTAGGCTATCACTCGGCCCTCTTGCATTAGAACACAGCCTAGACCACTGCCTGATGCATCACAATACACATCAAAGGGCTTTTCAATGTTCGGTTGAGCCAATACCGGAGCAGTGGTCAATAATACTTTCAGCTACTCAAAGGCTTCATTACATTTTGAAGACCAATTGAATTTAGTATCATTCTTCAATAAACTTGTGATTGGTTTCACAAGCTTGGAAAAAATCTGGAATGAATCAGCGGTAATAACCAGCCAGTCCAAGGAAACTTCGGACTTGATGTACAGTGGTTGGGGGTTTCCACTCCAAAATATCCTTGACTTTGCTGGGATCTACCGCAATCCCATTGGCAGATAATACATGTCCCAGAAATTGGATCTCCTCTAGCCAGAATGCGCACTTACTGAACTTAACATATAATTGGTGCTCTCTTAAGCGCGTTAATACGATCCGCAAATGCCGAGCATGCTTGTCTTCATTCTTAGAATATATCAAGATATCATTAATGAATACCACTACAAATTTATCCAACTCGGGCATGAATACCGAGTTCATAAGATATGTGAAGTGGGCAAGAGCATTTTTTAGTCCAAAAGACATAACCAGATATTCAAACAATCCATACCGAGTAGTGAATGCGGTCTTGGGTATATCTTTGGGTCGGATACGGATCTGATGATAACCTGATCTAAGGTCAATCTTGGAAAATACCCGAGCTCCGGTAAGTTGATCAAACAGAATGTCAATCCGGGGAAGAGGCTACTTATTTTTGATTGTGACCTCATTAAGGGGTCTATAATCCACGCAGATGTGAAGTGTTTGGTCCTTCTTTTTGACAAAGATGGCTGGACAACCCCATGGCGATGAGCTTGGCTGGATGAATCCTTTCTCTAGTAGATCTTGTAATTGGGTCTTGAGTTCTGCCAACTCATTCGGAGGCATCGGTACGACCTTCTAGAAATAGGAGCCATACCGGGCTTTAACTCAATCACAAATTCTACATCTCTTTCTGGAGGCAATTCGGGCAAATCTTCTAGAAAGACGTCTGGGAACTCACATACTACCGGAATATCTTGGATCTCCGGTATGATAGCTTCATATACTCTGTCAATTGGTTTAGCTAGAATAGCTACGGGGATGGTCAAGAGAACCTCTTCATGGCCAAAACTCAACCTGATAGTTCTCAAATCAGTGTTGAGAATAGCTTTATGTTGGGCCAACCAATTCATGCCCAGAATTACATATATATCTTGGCCTTTGAGAACAATCATGTTTGTAGGAAAGTTGTAACACCCCGGGCTTTAAGGGACAAAGCCGGGTGCATCTCATACATGCGCCAAAGAAGACAACATATATAATAACAGAGTGTATAGAGATAAATGTCACAATATAATTAGAGTTCTTATTACATAGCGGATGTCTTACAAAATAAAAGATAAATATAACAGGATCTAGAATCCATCCTTGGTGCCAGAAAGTCGACTGGGAGACGCCACCTAGATCGAATCGAACTCCTCGTTGTGGCTCCTCTTGAACCACCTGTTCTTCTCCTGTGGGGGGGTGTGAGACAGCAAGGGTGAGCTCACACATGTTCATCGCTCAACAAGTTGTGGGGAATAATGTGCATGAACTCACCAAAGGTGGGAGTTCATGTGATGTGTAAAGCTGATCAACAATAGGGGTTAAAGCTGAGCATTGCTTTTAATAAGTTGGTCAAATTTTATTAGCAATTACTAGATGTAAGTAAGTACCAAACCATAATAAATAATAGAACAAAATTAATAAATAATCCCATGCAAATGCAAATGACAAATTGAATTTAAGCTCCATAAATTAATCATGTGAGGGTCCGAGCCGCTCATGACCGTGAGCACGGCTAGTATACCTGTTTTACACTCTGCAGAGGTTGCGCATCTTTACCCACAAGTCGTGTTACCCATCTGCCAAGGGGGTCATGAATCCCATTCACCCCTACCAAGGAAGCGAGGTAGGGTAACACTACGAGGTCTTTACAAAGTTCCACTAGCTTCAGAAAACCCGCTATAGTTTATAGGAAGCTCCAGTGCAGGAATCCCTCGCCTGACCGCTATTGCAGCAAAATCAACCCAAGGACCTCCCTACACTGACCACTCCCCTACTGCCCATGCCCCTTTTGGGTAAGGTAGTCATCCACTAGCTTTCCTAATTAATCAACCAAGGGTGTCCCATTAAACCCTTGTGGTAGAACTGTTTTCCCGAGTGGTTGCTCCATGTTCCAATTAACATAATAATCTTATCATGAACATAAATAACATAACAGAATAATTAGAACATGGATATAATGAAATATTAACCCAAAACCACACAATGCAATAGCATAACTACCCGAGTGAATCAGGGGTAAACAAGGTAAACATGATAAACAGACTAGGGTGACCTATTGGGTCCTATCAAAATTAAACCTATGCATTAAATAGTGATAATAAAGAACATTATTGGGTAACAAAAGTGGAACAAATGCACAACTTGCCTGGCACTTGAGATTCCAATTACTAGGGTGATTCTTTGGATCCTCGAAACTTCGTGCTAGTCATAGCAATACAAACAAACATGACATAGATAAAATCAACATCACACCAAACATGAGAACAAATTGAATAATAATGATCTACGCGAAGCTACGAGATCGCGGGAACGAGAACCACTAAAATCGGAGTTACGGTTAAGGAGTTATGATTTTATAAAGGATTTATGTGATTAAAATGATAAACTATATTATAAATTGGTTAATATAAATCATATAATAGGTTATTCTATAATAATTATCTCAACTTTAATCTAAGTTATAAATTTAACATAAATTATATTTTGGTAGATAATGATGAGCACATTAACAAGACTAACCAACATGAGTTAAGTAAAGATCTAATCATAAAATGTTGAGACATGGTATAATAAATGTTGTTATTGCATAGTAAATACTTATACGAAACTAACACAACTGAAACGAGTCAATTCAGAATTAGAACGAAGGAGTTACGAATCTCTGAAGGCTTTATCTATTTGATACAAGATTAATTGAGTGATCAATTCTAATATCTGTTTTATGTTAAAACAGAGACACTATTTAATAAACAATAATATTGCAAAATTATAGGAATTGGAATAGATCAATTTGGAGTTCATATGAATTTTCCATAAGTTAACAAAGTTTCTGAATTTATTTTTTCACTAAAATTCAATTCCTATCATTATTTATATGATTTCCCTACCCTCTGGACTGGGCGCGCTAAAACAGATAAGCGCAGGGACTAATTTGAATAATTCACCAGACTTAGTTCAACCGTGATACTAGATGGCGGGTTGATTACTTAAAATTATAGGGTCTCTTTTGTAAGTTTGCAAGGTCGAAGGGGTATGTTTTGATTTTGGCCGCATGACCTGAGATCGAGGGTTAGGATTAAATTTCCCCCCAGCCCATACCGGTACGGAGCGAGGACTGTACGATGCAGACCCATGGCCCAGATTTTATTGTAGTCATATCTCATCTCACCCGCTTGATTCCTATCCAACAACTCCGGTTTACTCCACGCAAAGGGGGTATACTATGCTTAATCCCAGACACACATTGGCCGATCAACGACTAGTGTCGATTCTTCTTCCCCTATCCTCAGCCGAACAGCATGGCGGCGCCACCGCCGTCCCTAGTGAGCACCCGCCGGAGTCTGGTGGTTTGGACCAAATGCGATCCCTCCTAGACACTATACGTCGAGCATCACCCGACGAAAACGACCATTCCATCAATTTCATCGACCGGTCAGCATGCCCCGTCCACGCCATGGTGTGATGGTACGGCATCGAAGTAACCACGGCGACGAATTCGTAGCCCTCCATTGCCTCAACTCAGAAGTACACAGGCGCGATACGACCCTAGACATGAAGCAAACGCGGCGGGGAAAATCTTACCACTCAATATACAATAGGTTGCCCCAACAGTGCCGTGACGAATCCGCGATGCCGGTCTTTGCGTCGGCGGCAGATGGTTAGCGCCTCCAGGCCCTAGCTTGAGTTGATGGCGACGCCACCGTCCGTGCCCCCCCACAGAGGTCACTCCCGACTCCATTAGGGGAAGCCGCACTCGATCCGGAGAATCCCCTGGTGCGGCGGTGTCTTCTCTATCCGCATTTCCTCTTCATGGCGCCTACGGCTCCAAGCTATATGGTCTTGACTGGATGGGAGATCGCGGCCCTATGCATTTTAGCACTGCCACAGAGGGGGCCACGGATGGTTCGGAGTTTGCTCAGATAAGCTCGCGTGAGATGCGTCGAGTTTGTTGCGGTCAACCAGAGCCGAACGACGCGGGGAAGGGGATGACCCTGTCAGCCAGGACCCACTGTCAGAGCCACGGCTACACCGAGAGCAAGGGGGAGGGAGGATGGATTGTGGGCCCCGGACATCAGTCACAACACCAAATCACGCGCGCGCGTAGTTGCGAGATGGAGCTACCGACGTGCGGGCCCCACAGGGCAGTGCCCAGGTGTGAAGTGGGCGCGCAAATTGAATGCCCTGGTGGGCCGAATTAGTGCTGTTTGGCCCAATTAGGGTTTTCTTCTTTTTTTTCTTTTCTTATTTATTTTCCTATTTTCCTTTTCAAATTTCCAATTCATTTCAGATTCAAATTTCCAAATTCCAAATGTCAATCATGTCCCTGATGGAAATAAAACATCTACTATTAATATTATTTTTTTCTTGTCACTCATTTAGGGGAGGAATAAGTGGGTCCATAAACATTTTCTTTTCTCATTTTCTATTTTCATTTGATTTACAAATTTCAAGTTCGAATCCAAAATAAAGTTTAAGAATTCAAATTTTTAATACATACTAAAAACAATTATGATGCAATAGATATATATTTATTTTAATTAATTTATTTGTTTGGTAGATGTTTGAATTATGTAACACACTCTTATTGCTTTCTTTGTTTTGAAAAATGGTATTTTGAATGTGAGATAAGAAATAAAAGTTACTTCGAACTTAAATATTCATTGCTCAAGTATAAGTTGAGATGTCAGAATTTACTATTTTATTTCTTCATATATTTATTTTATTATCATTAATAATTTTTTTCTTATACAGATTTTGGGCCTTACAAAAGTCCCGTTTAGCCAAGGTTACGGGCACTTGGAAAGCCACTTCTTTAGTGAATATTTGTCTCCCGGGTGAATGAATAATAAACCCTTCCCTTGATTCATGGTATGGAATGCAATGTTGTTCCACAAATTTCTTGCTTATGAATGTATGTGAAGCCCCAGAATCAAAAAGAATAACTGCAGGGTGATTGGCCACGAGAAACGTACCCATCATAACTGGTTCGCCTTCCGGTGTCGTGGCCACTTGCGTATAATAAATCCGCCCAGTTTTCTTCATATTTTTGCCCGCGGTATTGTTCGCCGCATTTCCCTTGCCTTGAGTGGAACTCCCAGAACTCTGCTGATTATTTGATCTGTTCTGCTTCGGGTATGGACAGTCCTTGATAAAATGTCCAGACTTTCCACAATTAAAGCAGCCTGTTGAAGAGCTTGGGAGGGCGGGGAAACAAGTACCAGGGGCACTCGGCTGACTTGTTGAGGTGGGGGTAGTGGCAGGACGGATGAAAACTGGTTGCTTGAAAGGGTAGGAGGGTGGACGTGGTGAAGAGCAATTTGGATTAAAAGGTCGGATCACCAACCTTTGTCTTTTCTCAGGCCCCTGATTGGGTCTGTCGCCTCCATAGCCCTTTGATTTTCCTAGGCCTGCATATTTGGCTTCGACTGACAGTGTCGTGCTGACAGCCCGACTGTAAGTGAGGTCGAGGCAGGTGGCCATTTTCCGCTGCAGCCGGTCACTGAGGCCCCTCATAAAACAATTTTCTTTTTTAGGTCAGTGTTGACCTGATCGATGGCATACTGGGACAGGTGGTTGAATTTGTTGAGATACTGCGTGACAGTATCTCCACCCTGTTTGAGCTTCATAAATTCTTCCTGTTTCATGTGGAGCACTCCTTCAGGAATATAGTGCTCCCGAAAAGCCAGTTTGAATTCGTCCCAAGTAATTTGATGACCAGCAGGTTGGATAGCCACATAATTTCCCCACCAGGTACTGGCAGGGCCTCGCAACTGCTGTGCTGCAAATAAGGGCTTTTGAGTCTCTGTGCATCGGAGAAGCCCGAACTTTTGTTCGATAACCCGAATCCATTCATCCACTTTAAGAGGATCTTCAGCCTTGACAAATAATGGGGGACGTGTCTCTGAGAAGTCCTAATATGAAGTTTCGTGGGGTCCTTGCGGATACGCTCGCTCGCTTTGCTGTTGCATTTGTTGTCCCGCCATTTCCCGAAGAAAGCGGGTGTTGTCGGCCGTGGCATTAACTAAGGCAGCGATGGCCTCAGCTAATGTTGGAGGTACCGGGGGCAGGTTAGGAGTTGCTTCCCTCCCACAAGAGGTTCCTGCACTCTCCTGTGCATGAGTCTTGGATGGCATCTGAGGCAAAGAACATATGGAAAAAATATAACATGCCAAAGCAAACCATCCATTTTACATTACTAACAAGGGTAATGATACAGACTCGAATTTACAACAGGATTACATTACCTAATTTTACATCATATCTAAATTATAGTATTCTAGTTTCTTATCACTTTTGGTAGCTTCACTATCAGGCGTAGGAGACCATTCATCAACCAGCTTCATAGAGAGAGGAGGCCTAAAAAGGTCCAGTTCACCACCAAGTGCTTCTCCCGCTGCTCCAGAAGGTCCGGCTCCCATCCCGACAGGATCCGCAGGTATGTTAGGGTGTAGTTGTGAATACAACACATGAACCTCCTCATGTAGTGTATTACAATACACTTGCAAGTGGTCCACGGCGGTGCTAAGCTCCTCCACGCAGGCTCAAGCTTTGGCTTCCTTGGCCCAAGCAAGTGAACGGGAGTTAACAGCCCAATCGAACGCTAAATCTCGTTCAGCAAGTTGGTCTTGCAGGTGGCGGATGTCAGTTCCCAACTTATTTATTCGCTGACCATCCTCAACCCACACATTATTCCTGTAACAGAGTTCCATTCGAAGTTGTTCTACTTGAGCTTCCAGATCTCCGATTGGATCATTACTACCACTAATACTGTCCTCATGCCTTGGAGCTAGTTGATGGCGAGGTATGCCAATTGGCCCGGTAGACTTGTGTGCAGTTTTTCTTGTGCGCGGCGACATCTCTCTAAGGGGGAAATCTTATTAAAATGGTTTGTAGTATGGTGCATGCATAATTATAGAATCAACCTTAGTTGATTCACAACCTTCTATACATTGCACTCTAATATCTGGTCTTTAAGTAGAGAAGGTAGTTAGATAAGAAGGAAAGAAATTTTCTAGATAAGTCTTTGAAAATTCTTTTTGAAAATGTCTCATAACATCTGCAGAGATGGGATTCGCTCCGATACCAGTTGTGACGGAACCTTCCAAGTTATTAGGCCCACCTACAGTTATCCTTGTCCAACGGACCTCAGACAACCCTGCAGGTGCCCCTAAATCATTTGACAAGTTCAGTATCTGTATTCCTTACCTTTCCCAAGAGCGTTTCACCCGTCACGCAGACATTACAATACATCAGAGGTACAAAAATGCGGAAGCAGTTACAATAATTTACTTCATTGAAAAGTAAGAAAGAGTAGTATTTATTACAGACCAGAGTTAAAAATATAGGAGTGCTGAAGTATTATTATTACATCACTGGGAGGAAAAAACCCCTCCCGAACAACATCAAACAAAAGTTTTAACGGAGGATCCTTTCCTCCCGAAGCTTCACTCCTGGTTTTCTTCTTTGGGCATCACCTTGAACAAAAGCAGCAAAAGTTTGCCGCTTCCTCACCTAAAACAACATGGGACAAAGCCCTGAGTATGAAGTGTACTTTCGCAAATCTTACTCGTCCAAAATAAAGACTCTCAAGGATATGCTGGCCTTTTGGGGATCAAGGTATGGCTTATCAATAATCAAAGACTCTGTTTGCAGAAATGCTTACTAATAGTGGATCCTTAAAAATCTAGTTTTATTTGTTAGGTTGAGTGAAGTTACCTGTAGCTAGAGTTCTTTCTACCCTAGTTCAATCACTTGACCTATACTAGCCAATTTCTTATCAACCCTTCATCTTCATTGGATTGCTACGTGTAGGGCAGTGACCAAGTCTTTATATCCGCGAAGTTACGGCGATCCGAATCGATTTATACTCAGCTGAGGATCTCCGATCACACAACATATGTAGCACTTAACCCTTGCATTTGTCAACTCACCACCGGGGTTCTTAAGACTAGATCAGGTTCACACCAACCGAGAGCACAGATACACCACCGTCCAGCCTCTTGCCACGGAGGGTACACGCTACTCTCGCCATCTCTCCACTCCCATTGCGTGTTATCTTATTCTGGTATTAGTCTGCCCGAGGCAAAGCTTACCCATGAAGAGGCATGTGACCAGTTAAAGGGTCCTCGATCATCAAGCCTACATCGAGAAGGTCCTTAATCGACTCAGACAGAGACACTACACCAAGACTCTCCTCTCATGCAAGTCGCCTGCCTGGTCTCAGCTTTATCATTTCAACCCAAAGTTTGGTACCTGGCAGAGGTACATCTTTTCCGATGTTGAACCCATCATGGCCATGATGGATCCATGTCACACCCGGGTTTCGGGGCACCAAGACCCGGGCGCGAACATAATCACTAGGTGTGCTGGGACCAAGTCTCACACATATGATGAATCATGGCACAGGATCGAATGTCACATCTTTACTATATAATAGGAGTTCTATACAAAAATAAATAATTACATTATAAGGAGACAACGGTCCAGCAACCCAAAGTTGACTGGGAGACGACGGCCTAGACCTCTCACGAACTCGTCGCAACATCCTCCATGCGCCTCATCCTGTGGTACCTATTCTTGACCTATGGGGGGGGGTGTGAGACAGCAAGAGTGAGCTCACATACGTTCATAGCTCAACAAGTTGTGGGGAATAATGTGCATGAACTCGCCAAAGGTGGGAGCTCACGTGAAGTGTAAGGCTTACCAAAGGAGATGGTTGAAGCTGAGCATTGCTTTTAAAGTTGGTCAAAATTTTATTAGCAATTACTAAGTATAAGTAAATACCAACCCAATTAAGTAGTAGAACAAAAGTAACAACATCACCTGCGATGCAATGCATATGACAAATTGAATTTAGTTCCATAAATTAATCATGTGAGTGTCCGAGCTGCTCATGACCGTGAGGACGACTAGTATACTAGTTTTACACTCTGCAGAGGTTGCACATCTTTACCCACAAGTCATGTTACCCATCTGCCAAGAGACGGCCAATCCCATACACCTCTACCGAGGAGGCGAGGCAGGGTAACACTACGAGGCCTTTACAAAGTTCTACTAGCTTCAGAAAACCTGCTACAGTTTATAGGAAGCTCCAATGCAGGAATCCCTCGTCTGACCGCCATCACAGCAAAATCAACCCGAGGACCTCCCTACACTGACCACTCCCCTACTGCCCTTGCCCCTTTCTGGTAAGGTAGTCCTCCACTAGCTTTCCTAGTTAGTCAGCCAAGGGCGTCCCATTAAACCCTTGTGGTAGCACTGTTTTCCCGGGTGGTTCTCCATGTTCCAATTAACATAATGATCTTAACATGAACAATAAATAACAACTGATAACAAAAGTATAATCATGAATAGTGTAATCCTCATACCCAAAACCACATAAAGCAATAGCATGTACTACCCAAAAATTTAGTAGTAAAACCAGTGGTGAAACAAGGTATAAACATAGTCAAAATCTAGGGTAACCTATTGGATCCCATCAAAATTAACCTATGCAGATCATTATGATTAATCAGAACATGACTGGGTAAAAAGAAGTGATCAAGGGCACAACTTGCCTGGGACTTGAGATTCTAGGTACCAACTTGCTTTTCAGATGACTCGTGTCCTCACTGCTAAATGTAGCAATACAGACAAACATGGTATAGGCAAAATTAACATCACACCAAACATAAGAACAAACTATATAAGAATATTCTACGCGCCGTTACAAGATCTTGGATTCGAGAACCACTAAATTCGGAGCTACGATTAAGAAGTTATGGTTTTCCAAAGATCCACGTGGTTAAATATAGAATAGACTAGGTGCAACATTTTAACCTATATTTCATGACAAAACAAAGTTACGAGATGATAATAAATATTATTGTGAGACTAATGCAACTAAAATGGATCAAAATAGAGTTACGGTTATTAAGTTATGAATTTCCAAAATTATTTAGTGCTTAGAATAGATTAATCCAAATGAATAATTTTAGTTCAAGTTTCATGGCTAAACAGTGTTACTGGTTGATAGATAATATTAATACAAAATTATTGCCATAGGAATGACTCAATTCGGAGCAAAAATGGATTTTTTTAGGAATTACACAAGTTCTAGAATTATTTTTGTACTAGAAAAGTATTTTCTATATTGTTTTTCCTATTTTCTTAAGTCACTGGACTAAGCACACTAATTCAGAGAAGCCCGGGGTTAAACTTACAAAAGTCTACCAGACTCAGACTACTCCCGCAGGGACTGAGGGTTGATTATCGGGTTCTACGGGGTCTCTTCAGTAAAATTGCCACAACGAAAGGGTATCAGTGATCGTGAGTCGCCCGATTAGAATCTGAGGGTCCAGATCAAGCCTATAACTTAACAGGACCGATACGCAATCGTGGTCGCAGGATCAATCATCCACGGCCCGGATTCGAGATAGGCGAAGGGGTATGTTCCTCCTAATCCCGATCGTCGTTTGTGAATCCAACGGCCCGTGATCGCCAGAAACGAAACGTTATCGCCCATCTAATCAACACCGTCGATCACCCGACCGACGGTCCCCCGAGCGTCTTCACCCCATCGGCTGACTCACCGGCGACGCAGAGCGCACCACGGCGAGGCATCACTGGCACGTTCCCAATCCAGTGCCCCCAACGTTTTATGGTGCACGCACCCTGGCCAAAACAAAGAGGAGAAAAGGGCGAACACGATCAAGGGCATCATACCATGGATTGTGTACCCGTAAGCCTCAACACCGGCGTATGGCGGATTCGCGGCGGAGTACGGTCTACGGCGAGAAATTGGTGGAGCACCGATCGACCGTTTGCCGAATTGGTGGTTGGGTAGCTTCCTTGCATCCCGCCGATTCTTCAGAGACACACGCCGAGGTCCCACCGATGCCCACCAGCAAGAACGGTGGCGGCGACATTACTACGACAGGGGGGTAGCGTCGGGTCACCTTGTCGATTGTTGAAGCGCTGCTTGGTGGTTTTCAGGGCTCGGGATGAGGAGTAGGGCTGCCGATTTATATAGGCGCAGGGCACCCAAGGACGGGGGAGGTTTGGCCGGGGAGCTCGCCGCAGATTTCGCCGCGTCTGTTACAGTGAGCAGCCGAGTTAGAGGCTGTTGCGAGATACGCGGGGGAAGAGAGACCTGGATGTCGGGACCCGCGGTCAGTGGGTTGGTGCATCGAGCCCATGCGACAGAGGAGCGCTAAGTTTTTTGTGAGGCGCGTGCGGCCCTAGCGCAATTCGCGCGGCAGGTTCGGGTGCCCGGAGGTTGAAGGAAGTGCTGACGCGACGGGCCCACACGGGAGTGAGACGGAGCAGGCGTGCGCGAGCAAATAGACTGGCGACGCGGTCCCATGCAGCGCGGACGCGGAGGTATCAAATAAGCTGGCTAGCGGGCCCAAGCCGTCAGCGATCGAGAAAGGGGGAAGGGGCGCGGTCGTGTTGGGCTGGCGCGGTCGTGCGCGCGGTAGTGGGCTGAGGGAACTGGGCCGACCTGCTATGGTTCTAGCCTAGGTAGGTTTTTTTTTCTAGTTTCTCTATTTTCTTTCTTTTTATTTCAAAATTTCAAACTGAATTTTAAATTCAAATTTGTTGATGAGTTTCACATACAAATTAAGTGCACAAATAAGATTTCCAACCTGAAGGAATATAATTTTTTTTGTATATATATATATATACTATAGTGTACATTCTTTTACTTCTTTTCTCCTTCCCTTTTTAAATTCTAATTTCACATTTTTAAACTTGCCTCACTAATTTGGATACAAATGCAAGCATATAAGAACCTCCACATGAGATGCATATTCCTGTATTTAATTGTTTGTTATTTGACTAATTTAATTCCGTTAATTAAATCTGCACACAGAAAAGGAAATCAAATAATTCCCAAAACACTTTTATGTAAATACATGTACTTATTTATTTTATTTTATTTTACCTTATACAAATTTTAGGGCTTTACAATCCACCATCAAGTTTTTGTTTTTTGAAAACATCCCACCCACTTTGAAGCATCATCTTTTGTGAGAACAAAAACATTTTGTTTTTCTAGAGCAAGGCTAAGTATAAGAAAAAGCTTTTTGTAAATCTAGGATTTAGGAGAAGTAATCAAATCCAAGGAAGGAAATGCAACAACAGGTTTAGCACACAACTCCTATCACCTAATGCATCAAGTAAGTGAGAAAGATTTTAAAATAACAAGGAGGTGGCAAATGCACCGGGGCTTGCCTTGTGTTACTGGTGAGTAAGGTTCTACTCCATAAATATCAAAGTAAAAGCAGTTTCCTGCCTGAGGTTCTTCAAGTGGTGGTGGTGTAGTCCTGGCTTCTTTAATCTCCATCTCTTCTTCGTTTTCTATACATAGCCATATATAATCATGAATGCTCATGTAATGCTTATGGAAATGCAAAGATAATAAAAGTTTATTATCTAAAGTATTGAATACAACTTTCCTTCACGGATCTCCGAGAAACTAGGGTTTTCGGAGTCTATAGTGAAGTTCATAGGGCAGGGGGCTAGGGTTTTGGGTTCTAAGTATCAAACATAGTCCAAATCATACCAAACTTTACCCAATGTTTCTAAATATTATTTAAAGTTTACCTAAAAAGTTTGATGAATTTTGCAATTACAAATTATTCCCTAAAATTCCAGAAGTATGAATTTTGGCTATTTTAAATGTCCCAAAATTCCCTATTGGAACTAAAAATTGTGAAACTATTTTTATTAAATTCTATGGAATACTAGGAGCCTAATAAAATTGGTTTGGTATTTTTAGCATTTTTATACAATTTTCTAGGAATTTTCTAAGTCCAGAAGAAAAAGAAAAGGAAAAAGGCGCTACAGGATTGGGCTTAAACTGGCCTGAGTCGGCCCACAAGCTGGCGAAAGCGCGCCCGCGTGCAGACATTGCAACGAGGACCCTGTCTTTTTGAATAACTCAAAAGAGTCCAGGACACTATTTGCTGCAGTCGCTGACGTTTGCAAATAAACCCCTGCGTTTCTATCCATTCACACCCCGAGGTCCACGACGGTGGACGGCGACTCGCAGAGCTTCCGACAAGCTTGTGCCGGCCGAGATACGCAAGGACCGGACCCAGGCTCGGCTGGCACCTAATTCTACCTCTCACAACCATTTCCCCTCACTTAATTGCAAGATTCTAACTCCTAATCAATCTGTCCACAGTGACCGCGCAATCCGGGGACAAATCAAAGTGTTCCCGTCGATCTACTCTGGTTTAGAGCAATTGGTCGGGCCGATGAGCTTTAAGAACACATAGGAATGTTGGAACAAGAGTGAGGGGAACACGATCGGACCTGTGGAGAGCTGGCCACGGTGAGCTCACTTCTGCGGTGTTCTTGACCGATTTGGGGGAAATCCCAAATTGGAGTTCTCTGGTGGCTAATCAGAGGCACGGGTGGGTGCGTTGAGTGCTTGACTACATGGCGGAGCCGAGGGTGTGCTCAATTTATAGGATTCGGGGTCGGTGGCTCTCAATTTGGTCACGACATGCTGGCGGCCAGAGATAGGGAAGAACACGGGTGGCTGTGACCATGGCGTTCACCCATGCAACGGCTCAAGGATTATACTCCTAAGGGTGCCACGATTACTACCGCACAGTAACAAGCTATGGCGTGGCGCAACGGAGATCACCGGAGCTTCCACGGCGACGCTGGCGGTCCAGCCACATCGCAACGGCTACAGGCACGGTGATAAACTTCAATCCACGATCAAATCCATTCCCCTGCGAGATCTTTTACCTTCCCGTGGATATCCTCTGCGTGCCAAGCACGAATCACGACGACCAGCACAAATCCGGACGCGTGGATCACCGGCGGCGAGGTCTCTGAGCTGGCGGCCCAATCTGGCCACTGTACCATCGCGAAGTTCATTCAGTCGACCTGACAGACTAAGTTAGGGACGAATTTTCTCCTGATTTCACATGGCAACATGACCAACATTCTGCAGCAAAGTTGTAGCCTAATGATCCAGCTACAAACTTACAATAGCAATCATAGCCAAACTCTAACTGGATTATAGTCGAATTAAAGTCCAAAGGTTGCCCAATCACACTGTCAGCCTGAATTCAGACATAAGACAGTCTGACAGCTCGACTTTGGGCACATTTTTCTCTAGATTTTTCATGTGACCATGGTTTAATCCCTATAGCAAAGTTGTTCTCCTTTTATAGGTCTACAAACTTGATGTGTTGACCAAGGGCAAAATCTTCATAATTTGGAAGATATAGGGCCCCAAAGTCGAGCCAATTCCACTGAATTTCAGACTACTCATTAGAGCTCAAATGTGGCTTTTTGCAAATAGGCCCAAAACTTAGGGTTTAAGTTGCAAATCCACAAACATGTGAATCATATGAGTTAAGATACCCTAATTTCATGGTTTTTGCACTTAGGTCCAAAAATGGGCACACTTTGCATACAACCCCCTTAGGGTTTCAGCCCAGGGTTTCTCAGGGGTCCATTTAGGGTTTTAGTACTTCTAGGGTTTGGATACCATTTAAGTCTATTCATGGTGACATTTTATGATTATTTCATTTGAGTTTTGAAGTTTTCTTTTATTAGGCCTTGTTTGCTCTATTAAGCCTAATCTAGGGTTAAGCACTGTACCCTAGGGTTTCACTTAAAACATGTTCCATCAATACAACTTTGTTTGAAATTTTTGCCTAGTGAATGCACTCTAGGTGTGATAAACACATGATATGCCAATGCTTATGATGTCATGCTCAAGTTTTAGTGGTAGTAACACCAGGGGTGTTACAAAAACTACGCGAGAAAAGTGGAATGTCTAAAATGTTCACAGATGATCGTGCAAAGGGAATATCTTCTTATGACAAGCTCCATTCCAATGAGGTCCCCCGTTGGGTTGTTGAAAAAATGACCAATGACCATAGAAGTTTGAATATCTCGATGAGTGATTTTGTCCCTTTCGAAGTCTTGGATGTAGCGCAGCGATATGATTGGTGTCAAACTATTTGTGGTGATATCAAGATAAAGCAGACAAATTCAGGAGCGATCGTTGCAAGAAAGCAACCACACCACCATTCAGAGGTATGTACTATTTCTGATTGTAAGTTTCCTATTTTTATTTAGTACTATATATGTTTGTTTGATACCTAGATGTTTTTAAGATTATGCACATTGTTTATAGAGTTTCCTATTTAGCAAGAACTTTTCAAAATACCATTTTAGGTGTATTACTTTGACAACCTACAAAGCAGGGCCGTGCTACCTGGGGGAAAACCTCCATGGAGTGTTTTCACCAGGAGTACAATAAAATGTATTGTAGATCTTGACAAAAGTTCTAATAGAGACGAAACAAATTATGGCAACCTTCTAGTAAGTTGAGAGCACCTATAGTGGGTTGAATTGGTGATCCTGCAAAAATAGGTTCAAAACACACAAACTTGGTCTAATAATTGAGTTAGAGTAAACTAAAACCAAGTTTGAATGGAGAAGATGATAGAGAAGTTCCCTTCACTTGATTGCTCTTCCAAGATATGAAAGGTTCTTAGAGCAATATTGCAAATGAGAAAAGAGAACTAAGGAAGAAAGAAAAATCATAATAAAGTAAATGAGACAAGAGACATGTAACACCCCGGGCTTTAAGGGACAAAGCCAGGTGCATCTCATACATGCGCCAAAGAAGACAACATATATAATCACAGAGTGTATAGAGATAAATGTCACAATAATCACAGTACTTATTACATAGCGGAAGTCTTACAACATAGAAGATAAATATAGCAGGATCTAAAATCCATCATTGGCGCTAGAAAGGTCAACTAGGAGACGCCACCTAGATCGATTCGAACTCATCAATGCGTGGCTCCTCTTGGACCACCTGTTCTTCTCCTGTGGGGGGGGTGTGAGACAGCAAGGGTGAGCTCACACATGTTCATCGCTCAACAAGTTATGGGGAAATAATGTGGCATGACCTCACCAAAAGTGGGAGCTCATGGAGTGTAAGGCTAATCAACAAAATAAAGGTTGAAGCTGAGCATTGCTTTTATAAGTTGGTCAAAATTTTATTAGAAGTTACTAAGTGTAAGTAAATACCAAACCATAATAAATAATAAGTAAAAGTAATAACAAAATAATCCCAATGCAATGAAATGACAAATTGAATTTAGGTTCCATAAATTAATCATGTGAGGGTCCGAGGCGCTCATGACCGTGAGCATGGCTAGTATACCAGTTTTACCCTCTGCAGAGGTTGCGCATCTTTACCCACAAGCCGTGTTTACCCATCTGCCAAGGGGTCATGAATCCCATACACCTCTACTAAGGAAGCGAGGTAGGGTAACACTACGAGGCCTTTACAAAGTTCCACTAGCTTCAGAAAACCCACTATAGTTTATAGGAAGCTCCAGTGCAGGAATCCCTCGCCTGACCGCCATCGTAGCAAAATCAACCCAAGGACCTCCCTACACTGACCACTTCCCTACTGCCCTTGCCCCTTTCGGGTAAGGTAGTCATCCACTAGCTTTCCTAATTAATCAGGCAAGAGCATCCCATTAAACCCTTGTGGTAGCACTGTTTTCCCGGGTGGTCGCTCCATATTCCAATTAACATAATGATCTTATCATGAACATAATAATATAACAGAATAATTGGAACATGGATATAATAAAATATTAGTCCCAAAACCATATAGAGCAATAGCATAACTACCCAAGTGATTCAAGGATAAACAAGGTAAAAAGGATAATCAGTCTAGGGTGACCTATTGGGTCTCATCAAAATTAAACCTATGCATTAAATAGTGATAATAAATAATATTATATAGTTACAAAAGTGGATCAAGGGCACAACTTGCCTGGCACTTGAGATTCGAGTTACCAGGGTGATATTCAGGTGACTCGAAACCTCGCTGCTAGTCGTAGCAATACAAACAAACATAGTATACACAAAATTAACATCACACCAGACATAAGTACAAACTGAAATATAGTAATCTACACGTTGCTACAAGATTGTGGGATCGAGAACTACTAACATCGGAGTTACGATTAAGGAGTTATAATTTTATAAAAGATCTGTGGGATTAAAATATTAAATTATAAATTGGATAATATAAATCATATGAGAGGTTATTCTATAAATCATTATCTCCATTATTCTAAGTTATAAATTTACCATAAATTATATTTTGGTAGATAATGGTGAGCACATTAACAAGACTAACCAACATAAATTTAATAAACATCTAATTATAAAAGAATGAAACATGGTATAATAAATTTTGTTATTGCATATTAAATATTTATACGAGACTAACGCAACTTGACCGGATCAAATCGGAGTTAAAACGGAGGAGTTATGAATTTCCTAAGGTTTTATGTATTTGATATGGGTTTAATTAAAAAATAAATTTTAAAGTGGTTTTCATGTCAAACCAGGGACTCTAGGTGATGAACAATATTATTACAAAATTATAGGAATTGGAATGGACTGAAAAGGAGCTAAAATAAATTTTATATGGATTTTACAAGTTCCTAGAGTTATTTTTGTGTTAAAATCAATTTCTAATATTATTTATATGGTTTTCTTTATTATCTGGACTGCGAATTAATTTTCAGAGAGTACAGGGGTGAAAATATAAAATTTCTATAGACTCAGACCTCCTCTATAGTGGACTGCGGGTTTTATTCTGTAAAAACATAAGGGCTCTTATGAGAATTTGTCCCGCGAAGGGGGTATCGTAAGATTCTGGCCGCTGGATCTAAAGTACACGACGCAAATTATACCAGACTCTTAAATGAACTGGTATCCTATCCTGGCCATCAGATTGCAGATTGACGGTTGGGGTCTTAAAGAAGCGCGATCTAATCCTATCCACAATCTCTCGATCCAACAGACACCGATCACCCGGACGAAACATACACCTAGTTAATCTAATCATGCCCGCAGAAATCCGATCCGACGGTCAGAGTTAAATCTTGAACCGGTACGTGCTGTTGGCCATACGATCAAGTATTGACGGCCTCCAGACACCCTATTGAAGCGGTATTCAAGATCGACTCCTGGCCATTAGTCTTGAGATCAATGGTCCAGGTGTATCTCCCCCACTTACCCTCACACTAGGACACGCGCACGGCGGCAAACGGGCTCTACCGCGGCGGCGCCATGGATAGACCCCCCTTCTACATGCACGGGCGCCCACTTCTAGTTCGGACAGATGCTACACGTTGTTCAGTGCAAGGCGGATGGAGCGGCTAACTACTTACCAGAACCCAGATCATGCGCGACGTGGCCCAGAGAGAAGAACGACCCTGAGGCGGCGACTTAACCACGCCGAGAAATCACGTGCTCCCAAGGTGCGGATGACTCGGTGAGAAGCCGCGAGCACCATCTGAGCACCGCAATGGAGCAACGCAGGTGGTCTTCCAAGGGTTCCAACCGGGGTAGGCGTACACTAGTGCAGGCGCACAAATTCCTTCCCCCAAAGCTCGACGGCGGACGTGCCTGGGTCGAGGATGTGGCGAGGCCGAGCGAGCGGAGCGGCGATAGGACTCGGGCGCGCTGCCGGAGAGTACGAATCGTGAGGGCACCAGCACCCGCGACTTTGGCGAAAACCAGAGGCCCGTCCACAGTTCACAGGGTCAGAGGAAGGAGGACGAAGGGTGGGCGCCGTTCGCCGGAGAGCGAGATCCACAGCCATGGTGTTGGGGAGGACATGGATTTATACTCTAGACTAAGTCCGAGCAGGAGGGCATGCTCCCCAGATTACGGTGGTAGTGGTTGCAACAGCTTGATCCGAACCTCACGAAGAATAAGACCTGTCAGCCCCTGGGGCCCACATGCCAGCGGCGGATGGACGATGCGGTCAGACGCGTGGGAGTCGCTGGCACCCATGGCCGACATGCCAGAGAGGGTGGTGTCAAACACGCGGATCGCCCACAGGCGAGGTAGTGGGAATATGGGCTGAACGGGGTGAAATGGGGTGGTGGGCCGCGACAGAATGGCGCGCGCATAGGAGGGACTGGGATGGGCCGAGCAGAGAGAGATTCAGTCTAAGTAAAAGTTTTTATTTATTTATTTATTTGTTTTTGTTTTCTATTTTCAGTTCTAAATTCAACTCAGATTTTAGGTTTAAAATTCAAAATAAATGTAAAGTCAAAAACTCAAATATGAATGTGACAATATGTTATTAATTAATCAATTAATTTCCCTATTTAGACAAGTGCTTTCAAATATAAAACTCATACACACTTAAATAGAGAATAGGTAATATGTACTATTCTTTAGTGAATATTTATAAATATGTTTCAATAAAGAGGTAACAAATTTATATGGAGATTATTTTACATCTTTATTAGGAACATGATTGCATTATGTGGTGTTGTCCCAAATGTAAGAAAATTTTTATTGGAGGATTTTCTAGCACCAGAAACCTTGGAGAGTTTATTTATTATTATTTTTTTACTAATTTTCAAAATGAGACTTTAGGTGCTACAAATCCTACCCCCTTAACAGAAATCTCGTCCTCGAGATTTGTAAGAAAAGGGATGTATACTCATATTGTCTCAACACATATGCACAAACAGACCTTATTATTCATCCTAAAATAATATCTTATCATTTACTAACTAAAGAACATTTAGATCTTACAAATAGTAGTAATTTATATATATGTTTATGTAGCTTGGTGGAGCTGGTGGTGGTGGTGGAGGTTGTTGTTGTCGTTGTCTTTCTAACTGTGCTTGTCTTATTCCTCGACGTATCTCCAGCCAGTCCTGACGTATTTCCTCGCGTTCTTGTCTTATCTGATTTCGCAATTCGGTAACCATGTTTGCCATTTGTTGTATTACCATCATTTGGGTGGCAACCACTTGATCAATTCCAACCGGTGGAGGATTTAGAGGATTCATTTCTGTTTGTTGTTGCTTGATAATCTTCCCTTCCTGGTATTGACCATGAAAGTTAGAAGCATATGGCAAAATATTTTTGCAAGGGAAATTATTTGGTCAGCACACTGAATAGGCTAGTAACCGGTTATGATCTGAAGATTCTTTAGCAGGGCGTAATCCGTTGTTTTATATCAAGCTTGGGGTAATTAGTTGTATAAGGTGAGTATCCAAAGTTAAAATAGAATTTGTCAAGATGAGATAAACTATATGGTGTAGGTCGAAAACTTGTTTGACATCTAGTGGGGACAGATAGATTATGCCATTTATCATGACTCTATTGGGTAGGTTAGCTCTTTTGCCCACGGTTGAGTTCCTCTAATGTGCAAAGTTAAGTTAACACCTGGCTCGAAGGGTCCAAGTACCACTAATCTATTTAAGCAGACTACATTGGATTAAATCACACTAGATTCCATAATCCTATTTAAGAATACCATTTAGTTGAGCATAACCAGCTGACTTTATCCTTATGAAATTCTAGTATATATTTTTTTATCTCAGTGGAACTTCCAATTAGTATATATTTTATACTCCATTTTTTGTTGCTATTAGCAGGTGTGGCATAGAAAACAATGGTACATCAGATTTTTGCTATTAGAGAAGTATTGACATAGAATGAGTGTACTATGGCATAATCGAGCTTCCTTTGGGGGTCTAGCTTGATTCCTATTCTTCTTTAATGAGATTGATCTCTTCCTTCTTGAGCTTTGGTGTCACCTTTCGGGTTTGGGACAAGAGGTCAAGATAGATCTGTAGGTAACAGATGGGTAGAGGGTTTAGTAGGCAGCTATATGCTAGATGTGATTAGTTATGTAACTTGCTTTCGTAGGTCAAGTTGTTGGGTAGGATCAGGTTGATCCAAGATCAAACTTGTTTATAGGAGCAGGGTCTAATGTATTTCCTCAGCATTAGCTAATCACGTTTGAGTGACTCACATTAGGTTTGATTATAATAGCTCAGATAGGATTGGGTATGACCAGAATAGACTAGTTTAGGTTAGATAGATCTACTAGAGTAGAATAAATATTATTGGGGTAGGTTATAATCTTTTGGGATATGATAGATTATATGGTGTAGGTAGATTATAATCTTTGCTAGGTTAAAACAGAGGGGTTATGCAACTATCGAATGGTTAAGGTAGTTGCATAAGGCCAGGTTGTTGTATATGGTCTAGTCTAAATTGGAATCTCAGTCAAACTTGGATTAAAACATATTTATAAGAGTAGGATCCAATCTTATTTTACCAGTATTATGTAACATGTTTGTCCATTAGGTTAGATCTGATCAAATTAGATGAGATCGAAATTAAATTGGTGTAATAAGATAAGATCTACTTAATTTATTTTGGAATAGAACATGTTTGTTACTCTATTATGAGATAAGCAAAGTGGTGGGGATAAGTATGCTTATTAGGACAAGATAAATCTCTAAGAACAAGATAGAATCTCTTGAGATTAGTTAGATTTATTAGGATAAGATAAAATCTTTTCGGGATGAGATGAGTCTTATTAAGGTAAGAGAGTATCTTTTAACATAAGATGGATCATTTAAGATAAGAGAGAGTCTTTTAAGATAAGAGGGATCTCTATGAAATAGATACATTTTAATGGAAGATAATCTAAATTGTTTAGTTATGTAAGGAAAATGGACCCCGGGCCTTTTGGCTAATTGAGTTTTGGTGTTTGATGAACAACACAATCCGTGAACTAATAAGTTTTCTAGTGTTTGTGTTTATAGTTCACAGGATGCGAAGAGAATTGGACCAAGGCAATGAGGATGCAACACCTCAAAAGAAGACATAAAAAGATGCATAGGAGTCCAAGACTCAAGAACAAAGAAGCCCGAAGAAATCAGCGAAGAAATCCAAGACGAGGGCTGTCAGCCAGCGCCTGGTGGCGCACCGGACATCGGTGTCCGGTGTGCACCGGACTGTCCGGTGAGGCACCGAACAGTCTGCGCAGAGAGGCCGCAGACAGGCGCTCTCTGGCTGTAGCACCGGACTGTCCGGTGTGCCAACGGGCAGACGGCAACGGTCGAATCCAACGGTCGGATCCAACGGTCGACTGCTACAGGCGCCAACGGTTGGCTGACGCACCGTGCACCGGACATCTACTGTGCACTGTCCGGTGTGCACCGGACTGTCCGGTGCACCCGACGACAGAAAGCTGCTGCTTTCTGTCCAACGGCTAGTTGGGGGTGTGGAGGCTATAAATACCACCCCAACCGGCCATTCTCATGTGTGAGAGCCCAAGCAACATACCAAGACACATAGTGCATATTTCCAAGTGCTCAAACACCCAAGTGCTTAATAGAATCACTCGGTGATTAGCGTAGGTGCTTTGCGAAGTGCTTAGGTTAGTTAGACCGCTTTAGCGCTTGCTCTAGGTGAATCCTAGTTAGTTGAGTGAGTTTTGTAAAACCACACAACCCCTCGGCTCTTGCGTGAGTCGTTGTAATTGTACCGAGTGGGGCGAGAGTCTTGCGAGACCGTGACAACCGCGTTTGTGTCACGGCCGCCACCGTGTACCGGAGGGAACGAGGCCCGCGGCGTTTCGGCCGGAAGCTCGATAGTGGAGACGGCAGGGAGCGTCCGAGAGGAGCCGGAAGCGGAGCACCACTTGCGCGTGGAGAAGGCCCGCAGCTCTCTACGGAGTTACTCGACCGTGGTGCTTGGCCCTCGCGTGGGCTTCCCTTTGCGTAGGGGCACCAATGAGGATTAGTCGGGACCTTGCGCGGTTCCGGATACCTCGGTAAAAATACCGGCGTCATCCACGAGAGTTTGCTTCTCTACTTAGCTCTTTACATTCCGCATTTATATTAAGCATTTAAGTTTCAATCTTGTAGTCATACTTATTTAGTGTAGATTGAAACTTAGCCTTTTACGGTAGAGATAGCAACACTTAGACAAAACCTAGTTTGCACATTCTAGTTTTGATTATTTGCATAGGTTTTGCTCTAGGGATTTAATTGTGGCCTAGTTTAGTAAAAGTTTTAGAAGTCCTAATTCACCCCCCCCTCTTAGGCGTCACCAGTTTCCTACAAGTGGTATCAGAGCCCGGTTTGGCTCATTTGAAACGCTTTAGCTTCACCGCTAAAAGAGCCGACACTTTTTAGAGGAAGGGATGGATACCCATAGGCCACCACACTTCGACGGCACTAACTTCCCATATTATAGTGCTAGAATGGCTTGTTACCTAGAGGCCGTTGATCTAGGTGTTTGGAGAGTCACTCGTGACGGGATGAAACCCCTCAAGAATCCCGAGAAACCCACCACGAGTGAGGAAAAAGAAATTCATTTAAATGCTAGAGCCAAAAATTGCTTGTATGAATCTCTTAGCATGGATATTTTTAATCAAGTATTTACCTTGAAAACTGCTAATGAGATTTGGCTAAAATTGCATGAGCTCCATGACGGCACATCCAATGTCCGTGAGCAAAAACATTGCCTAGTCTTAAATGAGTATAATTCTTTTGCCATGAAAGATGATGAGCTTGTTAGAGACATGTATTCTCGTTTGAATCTAATTATCAATGAGCTCAATTCTATTGGCATTAATAAGCTAGGTGATGCGGACATTGTGAGGAAGATTATCTCCCTGCTACCACAACAAAGATATGGGAGCATCATCACCATCCTTCACAACATGGAGGATTTGAGCAACATGACCCCGACCATTGTGATTGGGAAAATCGCGGCCTTTGAGATGTCGCGAAAAATGAGTCGGGGAGAGGAGCCAACTTCCTCAAGGCCATATGCTTTTGCATGTGATGAAAGGAAGGGCAAAAAGAAGGCTCCCACTCCAAGTTCCTCAAGTGAAGAAGAGGAAGAAGAAGAAAGTGATGATGATGAAGATAATCAACCATGCACATCATCCTCCAAGGATGAAGAAATAATCCGACGCGTCGGAAAGGTAATGAGGATGATCCGCAAGATTAATCTAATGGGTGTGCCCCTGCAGGTCGAGGATCTTCTCTTTAACATTGACAGGAAAAAGCAAAGGAAGAGAGGATGCTTCGCATGTGGGGAGAAGGGCCACTTCAGGGACAACTGTCCAAATATGGCCAAACCCAAAAAGGAGAGGAGCAAAGGCAAGGCGCTCACAAGTGTTAGAACTTGGGATGATTCTTCAAGTGAAGATGAACCTCCAAGGACGCGTAGCCACCGGTCCTCGTCACGATCATCACAGTCATCACACAAATGCCTTATGGCAAGAGGTAACAAAAGCATTCCATCCTCTAGTGATGAAAGTAGTAGTGATGATGAAGGCGAGGGAAAGGCCTCTCTAGAAGAGCTTGCGGAAGCCGTAAAATTTTTCCAGGATGTTTGCACTAAGCAAAAAGCTCAACTTAAAACATTGAAAAATAAGTTGGTTAGCTCTCAAAATGATTACAAAGGTTTGCTAGAAAAATTTGAAACTTTTGCAAACTTAAATAGTGAGCTATCAACTAAAATTGAGCTATTAGAATCCAGTGCTCCATCCACTGCTACCGATGATAGCCTTATTAAAAAGAATGAAAAACTTAAGGCTAAGTTAGCTAGCTCCCAAGAAGCTATTGAAAATTTGCTAGAGAAAATGGAAATTCTTAGCATACACAATAATGAGCTAACTACTAAGCTAGAAAACATTGGTAGCACCCCAGCAGCATCTTTAATTGAAATACCTGAAATAATTAAGAGAGATGCTTCTACTTCCTGCTTTGATTTAATTGATGATTCTAACCCCTGCAACCAAGTCGTTGTTGAGAATATTGTTGTAGAGACATGTACGGATGAGGTTGCAAAGGAAAATGAACAATTAAAGCAAGAAGTGGCTCACCTTGGCAAGGCTTTGTATGACAAGAAAGGCAAAGCCAAACAAATCTGACCTCCACAGGATAACACCACTGCGGGAGTGAACAAGCCTGTAGAGGGAGAAACTGTGATTTGTAGGCTATGCCACAAGGAAGGCCACAAGTCTTTCCAATGCAAGGCGATGACCGGGGATAAACAAAGGCAAAAGCTCAAGCAAAAGCCATCAAGCAAAATCTCCAACACCTACATCAAAAAGGTGAACAAAAAGGATGCTACACCATATTTGATCAAGAAGAAAAAGAACGGAAAGGTGATAGCAATCAAGGCCAACAAGCAAGCCAACAAAGGAAAGGGGGCCAAACGCATCTGGGTGCCAAAGGAGATAATTTCAACCATGAAAAGCACCAAGAAGGTTTGGATCCCGAAAGGGAAGTGAGTGGACCGAAGGTCCTCGGGAAATTTGGAGACTTGGCAAAGTTGGGATGTATATCATGGGATACATCATATTGGATCAAGTTTATTGCCAAGTGGGTTAGTGAAAATTTTGGACCCAAATTTCCCACCCATGACTAAGGTAACTAGTTTTATTGTATTTCTCGTTTTTAGATATGCGTATCTATTTATTTTTTTGTCTAGTTTACCTTTCTTGCCTAGTATTACATTTGTTATGTACTCTTGTTTAAAATCATGCATACTAGGTAAATCATATGGTAGGATTGCTTGTTTTTAATTCATATGCTTAAGCAAACCTACATGGTTTAAAATGTTTATTTAAGCACGGCACATAGCTTTAATATCACTCCATAAGTAAATGATGCATCAATTGAAAATTTTGATCACTACAAGTTGTATCATTTAACTTATATGTGCCAAAGTTTGGATTATGGATAATTTGCCCCTCTTGATATCAAATCAAAGTGCATGTCTCCTACAAGTGGTATCAAACTTGTATGCACACCTTTAGGGGGAGGTTACTCTATAATCTAATACTTTGAGACTAACACCTTTTCAAGTCTATTTCATGTAATAGTCTCATTGTAAGGAAAATGAAGTCCCCGGAGAAAGACAACAATCTTCCACTGCAAAATCTCCAAGAACTCTTATGTCTCTCAAGCTCACCATTGACTTTCAATTGGTATCTTTTGAGACTACATTCAGTATCATTTACATGTCTTCTCCAACATTTGATTAGACTATATTTCATATCATATGCTTCCATGTTGCAAAAATGCATAAGTAGTTAACTCATATTCTGTTACCTATGCATAAGGGAAGTTAGTCTTTTCAAATCATGTCTTGCACCTCTAATTTTCACATGCTTTTTCCTAAGTAGAGGATCTCTGTCAGGGGGAGTATTTCTTCATCTCTAAAGGGGGAGAAAAACTCTTTCTAAAGGAGAATACTCATTTAGGGGGAGTAATCTTTTGAGGACTCCTTCAAGTGGTATCATTCACTTAGTTTAATTTAATATCCTTCCAGTGATATCATTTGATACAATTCTTGATGAGGGCAAGCTTTTATTTACTTCCTACATGCTTTTAATGTCTTCCTTTTCGGTGGTTGATGCCAAAGGGGGAGAAGTTTAGGGACCAAAGCAATGAAAACTATATCAAACACCAAACACCACCAATTTAAAATTTTATATCTACAAATGGCTTTTCAAGTGGTTTTGGTTATTTGGTCCAAAAATAGGAAGTAAGTGAATTATGGAGTTAGGGGGAGGCTTAAGTCCATAATATCACATTGTGGGGACAATCATGCATCTTAGCAAGTAGATTGCATATTTTCATTCAAATACTTGTATTATTTGCTTGCTTTGGTTGTGTTGTCATCAATCACCAAAAAGGGGGAGATTGTAAGGAAAATGGACCCTGGGCCTTTTGGCTAATTGAGTTTTGGTGTTTGATGAACAACACAATCCGTGAACTAATAAGTTTTCTAGTGTTTGTGTTTATAGTTCACAGGATGCGAAGAGAATTGGACCAAGGCAATGAGGATGCAACACCTCAAAAGAAGACATAAAAAGATGCATAGGAGTCCAAGACTCAAGAACAAAGAAGCCCGAAGAAATCAGCGAAGAAATCCAAGACGAGGGCTGTCAGCCAGCGCCTGGTGGCGCACCGGACATCGGTGTCCGGTGTGCACCGGACTGTCCGGTGAGGCACCGAACAGTCTGCGCAGAGAGGCCGCAGACAGGCGCTCTCTGGCTGTAGCACTGGACTGTCCGGTGTGCACCGGACTGTCCGGTGTGCCAACGGGCAGACGGCAACGGTCGAATCCAACGGTCGGATCCAACGGTCGACTGCTACAGGCGCCAACGATCGGCTGACGCACCGTGCACCAGACATCTACTGTGCACTGTCCGGTGTGCACCGGACTGTCCGGTGCACCCGACGACAGAAAGCTGCTGCTTTCTGTCCAACGGCTAGTTGGGGGTGTGGAGGCTATAAATACCACCCCAACCGGCCATTCTCATGTGTGAGAGCCCAAGCAACATACCAAGACACATAGTGCATATTTCCAAGTGCTCAAACACCCAAGTGCTTAATAGAAGCACTCGGTGATTAGCGTAGGTGCTTTGCGAAGTGCTTAGGTTAGTTAGACCGCTTTAGCGCTTGCTCTAGGTGAATCCTAGTTAGTTGAGTGAGTTTTGTAAAACCACACAACCCCTCGGCTCTTGCGTGAGTCGTTGTAATTGTACCGAGTGGGGCGAGAGTCTTGCGAGACCGTGACAACCGCGTTTGTGTCACGGCCGCCACCGTGTACCGGAGGGAACGAGGCCCGCGGCGTTTCGGCCGGAAGCTCGATAGTGGAGACGGCGGGGAGCGTCCGAGAGGAGCCGGAAGCGGAGCACCACTTGCGCGTGGAGAAGGCCCGCGGCTCTCTACGGAGTTACTCGACCGTGGTGCTTGGCCCTCGCGTGGGCTTCCCTTTGCGTAGGGGCACCAACGAGGATTAGTCGGGACCTTGCGCGGTTCCGGATACCTCGGTAAAAATACCGGCGTCATCCACGAGAGTTTGCTTCTCTACTTAGCTCTTTACATTCCGCATTTATATTAAGCATTTAAGTTTCAATCTTGTAGTCATACTTATTTAGTGTAGATTGAAACTTAGCCTTTTGCGGTAGAGATAGCAACACTTAGACAAAACCTAGTTTGCACATTCTAGTTTTGATTATTTGCATAGGTTTTGCTCTAGGGATTTAATTGTGGCCTAGTTTAGTAAAAGTTTTAGAAGTCCTAATTCACCCCCCCTCTTAGGCGTCACCAGTTTCCTACAAGTTATCTTATGAATTCTATTTATGCCTATACGTATATGCAGATGTAATTGTGGACATTACTCCACAACTAGTCACACCCAATCAAAGATCCAAATCAGACATGTATCATAAGAACAAACACTCAAGCGTATAGATACCTATAAAAATAGTTTTATTTTTGTTCCTAGGAGTAGGTCTCCTATTCCTAAAATCACTTTAGGCACAGGATTTCAAAGCGTGAAATCCACATTTGTCTTTAGAAAGAAAAGGTAAGAATAATCAGAGTAAAGCGAAAATAGATGAGAACATATTAAGATGAGTTTAGAAAAGAATCAGAGTAGCGAAGGTGAGGTTAATCAGAGTAGAACAGTAGAAGGTGAGACAAGATCAAGAAGAGTATAGAAAGAATCAAAGTAAGGTAAGTAGGTAAGGGTTTGCCCATTTCTATCTAGGTTTCGTCCTACAGTCAACATTCCTTTGATACCACTTCTATAACACCCTGGGCTTTAAGGGACAAAGCCGGATGCATCTCATACATGCGCCAAAGAAGACAACATATATAATCACAGAGTGTATAGAGATAAATGTCACAATAATCAGAGTACTTATTACATAGCGGAAGTCTTACAAAATAGAAGATAAATATAGCAGGATCTAAAATCCATCCTTAGCGCCAGAAAGGTCAACTGGGAGACGCCATCTAGATCGATTCGAACTCATCAATGCGTGGCTCCTCTTGGACCACCTGTTCTTCTCCTGTGGGGGGTGTGAGACAGCAAGGGTGAGCTCACACATGTTCATCGCTCAACAAATTGTGGGGAAATAATGTGGCATGACCTCACCAAAAGTGGGAGCTCATGGAGTGTAAGGCTAATCAACAAAATAAAGGTTGAAGCTGAGCATTGCTTTTATAAGTTGGTCAAAATTTTATTAGAAGTTACTAAGTGTAAGTAAATACCAAACCATAATAAATAATAAGTAAAAGTAATAACAAAATAATCCCAATGCAATGAAATGACAAATTGAATTTAGGTTCCATAAATTAATCATGTGAGGGTCTGAGGCGCTCATGACCGTGAGCACGGCTAGTATACCAGTTTTACACTCTGCAGAGGTTGCGCATCTTTACCCACAAGCCGTGTTACCCATCTGCCAAGGGGTCATGAATCCCATACACCTCTACCAAGGAAGCGAGGCAGGGTAACACTATGAGGCCTTTACAAAGTTCCACTAGCTTCAGAAAACCCGCTACAGTTTATAGGAAGCTCCAGTGCAGGAATCCCTCGCCTGACCGCCATCGCAGCAAAATCAACCCAAGGACCTCCCTACACTGACCACTTCCCTACTGCCCTTGCTCCTTTCGGGTAAGGTAGTCATCCACTAGCTTTCCTAATTAATCAGCCAAGGGCGTCCCATTAAACCCGTGTGGTAGCACTGTTTTCCCGGGTGGTCGCTCCATATTCCAATTAACATAATGATCTTATCATGAACATAAATAATATAACAGAATAATTGGAACATGGATATAATAAAATATTAATCCCAAAACCATATAGAGCAATAACATAACTACCCAAGTGATTTAGGGATAAACAAGGTAAAAAGGATAATCAGTCTAGGGTGACCTATTGGGTCCCATCAAAATTAAACCTATGCAATAAATAGTGATAATAAATAATATTATTGGGTAACAAAAGTGGATCAAGGGCACAACTTGCCTGGCACTTGAGATTCCAGTTACCAGGGTGATCTTCAGGTGACTCGAAACCTCGCTGCTAGTTGTAGCAATACAAACAAACATAGTATACACAAAATTAACATCACATCAGACATAAGTACAAACTGAAATATAGTAATCTACACGTTGCTACGAGATCGTGGGATCGAGAACTATTAACATCGGAGTTACGATTAAGGAGTTACAATTTTATAAAAGATCTGTGGGATTAAAATATTAAATTATAAACTGGTTAATATAAATCATACGAGAGGTTATTCTATAAATCATTATCTCCACTTATTCTTAGTTATAAATTTACCATAAATTATATTTTGGTAGATAATGATGAGCACATTAACAAGACTAACCAACATAAATTAAATAAACATCTAATTATAAAAGAATGAAACATGGTATAATAAATTTTGTTATTGCATATTAAATATTTATACGAGACTAACGCAACTTGAACGGATCAAATCAGAGTTAAAACGGAGGAGTTATGAATTTCCTAAGGTTTTATGTATTTGATATGAGTTTAATTAAGAAATAAATTTTAAAGTGGCTTTCATGTCAAATCAGGGACTCTAGGTGATGAACAATATTATTACAAATTTATAGGAATTGGAATGGACTGAAAAGGAGCTAAAATAAATTTTATATGGATTTTACAAGTTCCTAGAGTTATTTTTGTGTTAAAATCAATTTCTGATATTATTTATATGGTTTTCTTTATTATCTGGACTGCCAATTAATTTTCAAAGAGTACATGGGTGAAAATATAAAATTTCTATAGACTCAGACCTCCTATGTTGTGGACTGTGGGTTTTATTCTGTAAAAACATAAGGGCTCTTATGAGAATTTGTCCCGCGAAGGGGGTATCGTAAGATTCTGGCCGCTGGATCTAAAGTACATGGCGCAGATTAGACCAGACTCTTAAATGAACTGGTATCCTATCCTAGCCATCAGATCGTTGATCGACGGTTGGGGTCTTAAAGAAGCGCGATCTAATCCTATCCACAATCTCTCGATCCAACGGACACCGATCACCCGGACGAAACATACACTTAGTTAATCTAATCATGCCCGCAGAAATCCGATCCGACGGTCAGAGTTAAATCCCGAACCGGTACGTGCTGTTGGCCATACGATCAAGTATTGACAGCCACCAGACACCCTTTTGAAGCGGTATTCAAGATCGACTCCTGGCCATTAGTCTTGAGATCAATGGTCCAGGTGTATCTCCCCCACTTACCCTCACATTGGGACACGCGCACGGCGGCGCACAGGCTCTACCGCGGCGACGCCATGGACAGACCCCCCTTCTACATGCACCGGTGCCCACTTCTAGTTCAAACAGATGCTACACGTTGTTCAGTGCAAGACGGATGGAGCGACTAACTACTTACCAGAAACCAGATCATGCGCGACGCGACCGAGAGAGAAGAACGACCCCGAGGCGGTGACTTAACCACGCCGAGAAATCACGTGCTCCCAAGCTGCGGATGACTCAGTGAGAAGCCGCGAGCACCATCCGAGCACCGCAATGGAGCAACGCAGGTGGTATTCCAAGGGTTGGGAACTGGGGTAGGCGTACACCAGCGCAGGCGCACAAATTCCCTCCCCCAAAGCTCGACGACGGACGCGCCTAGGTCAAGGATGCGGCGAGGCCGAGCGAGGGGAGCGGCGATAAGACTCGAGCGCGTTGCCGGAGAGTACGAATCACGAGGGCACCGGCACCCGCGACCTTGGCGAAAACCAGAGGCCCGTCCATAGTTCACAGGGTCAGAGGAAGGAGGACGAAGGGTGGGCGCCGTTCGTCGGAGAGCGAGATCCACAGCCATGGTGTTAGGGAGGACACAGATTTATACTCTAGACTAAGTCCAAGCAGGAGGGCGTGCTCCCCAGATTACGGTGGTGGTGGTTGCAACAGCTTCATCCGAACCTCACGGAGAAGAAGACCTGTCAGCCCCTGGGCCCACATGCCAGCGGCGGATGGACGATGCGGTCAGACGCGTGGGAGTCGCTGGCACCCATGGCCCACATGCTCTGGTGTCAAACGCGCGGGTCGCCCATAGGCGAGGTAGTGGGAATATGGGCTGAGCGGGGTGAAATGGGGTGGTGGGCCGCGGCAGAATGGCGCGCGCGCAGGAGGGAGTGGGATGGGCCGAGCAGAGAGAGATTCAGTCCAAGTAAAAGTTTTTATTTATTTATTTATTTATTTGTTTTTGTTTTCTATTTTCAATTCTAAATTAAACTCAGATTTTAGGTTTAAAATTCAAAATAAATGTAAAGTCAAAAACTCAAATATGAATGTGACAATATGTTATTAATTAATCAATTAATTTTCCTATTTAGACAAGTGCTTTCAAATATAAAACTCATACACACTTAAATAGAGAATAGGTAATATAATCTCTAGTTTGTACTATTCTTTAGTGAATATTTATAAATATGTTTCAATAAAGAGGTAACAAATTTATATGGAGATTATTTTACATCTTTATTAGGAACATGATTGCATTATGTGGTGTTGTCCCAAATGTAAGAAAATTTTTATTGGAGGATTTTCTAGCACCAGAAACCTTGGAGAGTTTATTTATTATTATTTTTTTACTAATTTTCAAAATGAGACTTTAGGTGCTACAAGACACAATGATTTTTATCCGGTGGTTCAGCCAAAGCCTACCTCCACGTTGTCGTGTCCTCCTTTGGACAACGGTTGCAATCAACCCCTCTCAAGTGATCCAAAGATCAAACTTGAGTGACACGATTCTTCCTTATATCACGTATTCTTGTTTGTGAGGAATCTCCACAAATTAGAGTCTCTCATAGCCTTACAAAAAGGTCACAATCATAACTAGAGTAAGGGAGGGAGATAGAGTACACATAAGAGCACAATGCAGCAACACACGCTACAAAACACAAAGAAATGAGCGCATGAACACAAGATCACAGAAACAACACAGACTCGTGCTCAGATCTCAATAAAATCACTAGCAAGCGTGGTCGCATCACGTCGAAGTGTTGTATAGCTCTTGGAGTGCTTGGATACTGGTCGGAGGCGCCTAGGGTTCCCTTTTATAGCCCCAAGGGGCTTAGGAGCCGTTGACTTCTTCATATGGAAGTCCAAAACATTTCCTGTCCGGGGCGCACCAGACCAGTCATGTGCACACCAGACAAGGTCCTGTAGCCCCTAGTCCGGCATCTTGATTGGCCACCTTCCTTAGCTGATGGGCACCGGACCGTTCGGGGACGTCAGCTAGCTGTTGATCGCCCATTGCAGATAGCCGTTGGAGAGGCGGTCTGGTGCACTAGACCGACGATGTTCACAATATGGTGATTTTTAAAGAAAAAACCCGAGAGCGCACTGTTCATCTGGTGGCACCGAATCGGTCCGGTCCTCCCCAAACCAGACCCAGTTAGGCTCTTTTGAACCTAACTTCTCCAAACTTTTTTAGCTTTTCTTAAGGGGTTTCCTACCTAGACAAACATAATTAGCTCATAAAACAATTAACTAAGTGTAGGAATTATACCTTTTTCACATAGTTTCACTAGGATTTGTAATAAGCCCAAAACTAAGTCCAAAAGTCACTTTTCTTGCATAAAAGCATTAGTAGCCAAACCAGGGTGCATGAAACATAGTATAAGGTATGTGCAACTTATTCAAATACTTAAGCCTCATGTTTTTGTAGTTGTGCCCAAAGTTGCACTTTTGGCCTTTATTTCTACTCATTTGGACATTTGCTCTTTGCTAGAACATGTGTTCATGCTCATATCAAGTAGTTAGTCCAATGTGGTGTGTTGAGCACTTAATCACCAAAATAGGTAGAAATGACCCTATGGCACATTTCTCTTTCAGTCTCTACCTTTTTAGTGATTTATGCCAACACACCTAAAGCAACTCAAATTTGACTAAATAAAATCAATATGAGTTAAAAGAGGCAAATTGACGCTCAAACTCAAACTAAAATAAATACACGTAGGATTTGGTATATTTGGATTTTTAGCCACCACTTGTTTTGAATTTTGCAATCAAACTCATTTTCTAACTTATAAACTTTGTGGAGGCCGTAACTATGTTTCATTTCTGATAAAAATAAATTTCCCCTATCGAAAAAATTCAATTCCAAGGATTCAATGGGGGCATAAGTTAAATTGTTTTATGTTTGTCCGAATTTATAGAAAAAATACCAACATTTTTGCTTGGCTCTGCTCTTGTCACAACAAAGGCCCTCCTCACTGTTCCATTCCGTTCCATTCCATTCCGTTCTGTCACGACAAAATTGGCAAGGCAACTGTCTATCCAACACTATGCTGGCCACTTACACTATTAATGTTCATCGTGACCACAAACATATTATCAGCTGCACTAGCAAGTACAGAGCTAATGTTGTAGGCACACTGCCTTCCTTCCAATCCATGACTGAATCGAACTTCTTTGTCTGCCTAAAGACCGGGTGAAGGAAAAATTTCACAATCATAATCCTTTGCTTAATTCCACCGGGAGAAGAGGGGTCATAGTCTTCTTCATTATGAATGGAGTTGTCGATGTGGGCGTCGCGATGCCACTAGACGTCGCGCCGTGGAGCTTCAGATCACAGCCACTTGACGGTCGCTTGCAATGATCTCGAAGGAATCGATGCGTGGGCACCAGATCTCGAAGGAGTACACCGCTTGTCTGCTTATGAGACTAGATGGAATGTATGCATGGTTTTATGAAGCTGGTGTATGTTATGGAGTCAACAAAGGAGATTCAAGCAAATACACACGTGACTGGATGCTAAAATCATCCCTTTGATCAGTGGTCTAATAATCTATCATCTTCGATGGACCGTTGTAATTTGGATGTAAACAAAAGTAGACATAGTGTATATATGTAAATACCTATAAAAATCTATGCGTCTAAAAGTAAAATGCCTTATAATCTATTCCCTCTGTCCTAAATTAAAATTCGTTTTAGTTAATTATTATGTTCATACAGTACTTACATATGCATTTTATATATGTGTGCCTAGGTTCCTATTCGTCCATTTGAATATAGACATAAAAACAAGAGTGACTACTATTTTAGAATGCAGGGAGTAATATGAAGGGATTAAATTAGAATAAAATTCATCGACGTTGGAGATCGATTTGCTTCATGGTTGAAATGTTGAGGCGAGAAGCCATAAGCCACTCATAACTAAGTTATGGAGTACGTAGTTTATTTCCATCATTTTCTCAATGCTATGAAATTGCAAACACAAGGTTGACTTGTGAAAGTTCCCTATGCCCGGGAACAGGATCTGGATGTCGCCTAGAGGGGGGTGAATAGGCGAATAATAATTATCACTTAAAAATTGGAAATTCTTACTCTACTCGAGGCTGGATCGTAGTGGAGAGAAAGACCCTTCGAGTAGGTTGCAGCAAAATTGAAGTTCCTGTCTTACAAGTACCCTGCACTTCGAAAACAGCTTGTACAACGTATAAATGTTGAAGTGCAAGTATAAACAGCAAGTAAGACAGAGAAATAGCACACAACACAGAGCAGAGCACACAGACACATGGATTTATCCCGAGGTTCGGTCAAGCCTGAAATGCTTGCCTAGTCCTCGTTGGAGTTAGCCACACCTAGGCTTGGAGTCTATTTCAACTCCTTCCTCCGTTTGCTCAGATCTCTCAGAACGACAGATAGAGCCTTCCACTATGTTGATATTGGTTACACCAATGCTGTGGCTGCTTACAACCTTATTGACAGCACTCCGACAGAGTAACAACACGTTCAAGATCTTTCTCTAGCTCTCAGCAGCACTTCTCCACTCTTTAAAGGCTTATAGCTTTGCCTCCACATAAACTAGAGAGATATACAAGAGAGGGAGAGAGAATTGATCCAAATGATGTATGCACTAGTTGGCTGCTCTTCACCATATGTTTGAGGTGCCTAGGAGTCCCTTTTATAGTCCCAAGGGGCCTAGGAGCCATAGGAATTCCATTTGGAAAGCTATCCTTGCCTTCTGTCGGGTAGCGCACCAGACAGTCCGGTGCGCCACCGGACAGTCACTGTAGCTTGTCCGGTGCACGATCTCCTTCCATATCGGGCTCAGCTGACTGTTGGAGCAACGGTCCTCTTGGCTCACCGGACACAGTCTGGTGCACACCGGACAGTCCGGTGCGCCAACTAACCGTTGGCTCAGGCCACGCGTCGCCCGCTGATTGCGTTGCCGACCATTGGCGCGGGCGCCGTTGGCTCACCAGACAGTCTTGTGCATCACCGGACAGTCCGGTGAATTTTAGCCACGTTGCCTTTCTCTTTTCCTGAGAGCACCTAGTTGACGCCGAGCCAGCCTGGGGCACCGGACACTGTCCGGTGCACCACCAGACACTATCCGGTGTGCCACTGGACAGTTCGGTGCACAAGGCCAGAACTGTTGTTGGTTGTACACAGCCAACTCTTCTTCAATTCAATTCTTCTCTGCTTGGCTCTGTTTCTAGCACTTAGATAAACATGTTAGTACTCATAAACAATTCACTAAGTCTAGAAATACACCTTGTTATTGTTTTGCACTTCTTTAGCATTTGGCATGATGGAGATTGATGTTGGACTCTTAAAACATCAAGTCAACTTGACTTGATCTAGATTGACATATCTGAGTTTCAACACCACTGCTCCTTTTATAGTGGCCTTGTTCACTCCTTTGAGCTTGATCTTGAGCCTTATGACTTACACCACATAATCGTAGATGTTTCCTCATTGGTTGTAAGTCATGCACTTACGTAGTGATCCTTGATGCACCATAACTCTTCTCGACTCGATCAACCTTGACTTTGCAAGTCTTCTTCTTCACCCCTAGCTTTGGGTTCCTGGTCTCCTTGACCTTCTCCCGTGCACTCGGTACCTCGAAGCTCTTCTTACCTCCATCCTTGGCTTGATCAGTTGTCACTAAATTATGCACACCGAGTCTCACTTAAGCAATGTCCATCTTACTTGATGTCCATTATCTATAGATAATCTAGTCTTTGGACCATCACATTTGTTCACTCATGTTGAACCCTGTTAGCTTTGCATTAAGCACCTGTTCAACACTTAGCACACTTGTTAGTCCTTTAATTAAGTTGTCATCCAAACACCAAAACCCACAAGAGAGCTTTCAACTTGTCCCATGTGGTTAGGGTTGATGATGAGTGATTGTCAACGGGTAGCACTGTGGGGTAGTCAGTGGACTGACCAGAGTGTGAGATTATGCTTGTGCAACCATGTCGGTCGACTTGTGGTGTGCAAGTGTGGAGCACAGGAATGGTGGTCGGTGGCTGAGGTGAAGATCATGCGGGCCCGTGCTGATGACAACACAATTAAAGCTTACATAAGGATAAGATTTAAAGCACATATTTTGAATTCTAAGTTTTTAGAATGCTCCCCCTAAATATGAGCTTACATTAAAATCTCAACTTTGGCCTTATATGCCAAATTGCACATACTTAGGCTAATTCGAAGCATAACTACACTTTAGCACGTGTGGGATGCATTGTCTCAAGAATTAAACTGTGATGCATATTGTGACACCCCAGTGTCACCTAGGGTTTCTCTCAGTACTAACCCATGAATCAACATTTCATGTGAGCCAAATTGAGCATGAAGCATAAAATTAACTTAAGAACAAAAGATCTACTAAGTGTATATCTAAAGAATCATGTTCCAAACAAATAAGATTTTCAAAGGGAAAAATGTTGAAACCCTAACACCAACCCTACTCAAGCTATCTAAGTAGAGATAAAGAAAAGGGGTAAAAGACCATGAAAAAATATAAAATCATGGCTTAGGCCAATTATAAACATTGAAATATACTAAATAAACTACAATAAAGATTATGGAAGCTTGGCCAAAATAGTTTAATAAAAACTCCAAACAAGCTTCTCAAGTGAGGGTTCAATAGGGATTTCTGAAATTCAGATTTCTGAATTTCGGCCCTTGAGCCAAAGACCGAGCGTGATCACCTTGATCCCTAGCTCAAATCCTAATGACCCCATTGACAAAAATGTGCCTAACTAACCTCTCTACCTCATACCAGAAGATGGCATCGGGACGCGTGCCTTGGACACGTCAAACCCAGGATCTTCTCTCTGTGCGCGACAGTGAGACAAACCCGATTTCTCCCCTCTCTATCTCTTGATCCAGTCAGCAAAACCTGCTAGCCTCCACACACAAACGACAAAGGAATGTTAGGGGAAGAGATCTCTCAATGGGATCATGGCCATAATCTCAAAGATTTGGAGCCAATCCGCGCTTGAACTCGACCTCTCTCTGCGCAGCCTCGTGCTCGACGCTGTGCCAGGCGCCAGAGCGCGCACTGGCGTTCGCCCGCGCACACCCCGAGCACTTGTCAGAGCCTCGCCCTCGGCCATGCCCACCCACACCTATAATGCCTCCCTGGGCGCGCCTCACCTCACCCCGTGCTTACCTTCGCCGGCCAGACGCCCCTCCTTAGCTCCGACGAGCTCTCTTCCGCCCGCCATTGCCACCCGAGCCCCGGCCACCGTGGCCAGCCCACTCCGGTCACTTCCAAGCCGCGCCAGCCGCTCGGTTAACTTCGCCAATAGCTTGTGAAGCTTCCCAAGCTCTCGGACCCAGCAGAACTTCAACGGAGAACTAAGATCGTCCTCGCCGGACTTTAGCCGCCCGCCTGCGCACGTAGACCGAGCAATCCGGTGAGTCGTTCTTCAATTCCTCGCACACACACCTTCCTTGATCCCTGGTGAAGCTCTTTGACCCATTTGATTGATCAATTGTGCCCTGGATAGGCCGAACTCCTCGCCACTGACGAGCTCCCCCGCCTGCGCACGTGGACCGGCCGACTCCGACCATCCCCGACGGCGACCCGCACATCGCCGTGACCCTCAGGGCCTCCCCTACACCCTCGACCACCTCACCAGAGCAGTCTCGCCGCCGATAAGCCCCTCCACCCTTTCCTCCGCCGTGGGAACTGTTAAATTGGGGGAAGGACCTCGGGTTAGGTTTAGTGGAACCCCAAGGGGTTTTCAGAACTGTCAGTGACACATTTCAATAGTAATCCGGGGACTAGTCTGTAAGGAAATTTGAAAACACACGCCAGGGATCCCGATGCAAAGTCGTTTCCCATTTAATCTTTTCTGTTTAATCTTTTTAATAAACAGAGAACTTAGGAAATTCATAACTAGAGAAATACTTAACCAAAAATTGTCAAACCAATTTTGCTGGATTCTAAATATTATGGGCTACCAATTAAAAATACTAAACCCCATGCTTTCTGTTTTAAATTTTAGAGTTTGGAATTAAATACAGAAACTGACCAAACCTTATTAAATTAAAGAAAATTAGTTATGCTTCTGTGCTGAAACTAAGAAAATTTGTAGATGTTCAAACCCCTTTTAAACACTGTTTAAAAATAGTGAGAACCCCAGTATTGAAAATTTAAGTAGGGATATCTATTAAAAGCCATTTTGCCCAAAACTTAGGAAAATCAGAAAGGCATTAAAAAATAATGAACAATGAGTGCAATTATTTTTTCTAGCCTACTTAAGTAACATAGAACCTAGGAAAACTGAAGGGACCTCTAGTCCAGAACAGATTCAAAGTGAAATATTTTATTAGACATTAATAAACCAGAAAAACAATTATTAGAATTATAAGGACAATTTCAAAATTAATTATAAAAATCCAGTGAACTTGTAACCACTAGAACTCCACTACAAAAATAATAGACACCCCAGCCCATCATTTTAGGTAGAGTAAACAAATAGAACTTGATAATGGGTCATATTTCAATTAAAACATGAGCAACCCAAAAATAGTGCACTAATGGGCAAATAAAATTTTGCTAGATCAATAATGAGATAGGCCACCAGAGAAAAATGCAAAACCCAATTGGAAGCTGCAAAATACTACCCATTGCCATACTTCATGAAAAATGCCATTTAATCCAAATAATTCCTACCACCCTTCCCTTAAGCAAAAAGATGCCAAACTTCAGAATGGTTGCCCTTGCACAAAGCAGAAGCTAGGAAAAATCATAAATCTGTTGTTTGATATTTTTCAAATATAGTGGTAGTAGAAAGCACCCCTTTGACTAGAAACTTTAGCAAATCATAGTAAAATGACTAAAGGATATTAGTGGCTAAAAGTTTGTACAAAGTCATGTCATAACATCTAAATGCCAGCAAAAATAAGTCTTAGAGAATAACCAACTGTTAAATGGTAGTTGTAGTTCAAAACACCCCTTCTGCCCTAATGTTTGGTAATTTTATCCAGAAAGAACTATTCACTCTTTAAGCCCCAAATTTTAGGACAGAGAATCATACATCAGTAAGAATCCACTGTAATTTTTACAGAATTTTTGGAAATTTATTAAGACAACTTGTAATTCAAACCCACTTTAAAAACATAAAAGAAATAAAGGGAAAGAAATAAAAGATAAACCTCGCCCCAATAAGTTCAACTAGAAATCTTGACAAATTCTCACTAAGACTTTAAAAAGAATTCAGTGGAACACTAAAATGGACTTACCACTTAGTTTAACTGAGTGTGATCTAAAATACTAAGTATACCACCCAAAAATCTTTAGTAGCAAGATTAAACTCTATCTGATTTAAGTGGATCATTCACCATCAAAGTTTAATTGCTAAAACACATATCATACATGCATGTATCTTACTCATTGCATTCATTAGTTTGTAATCTCGCTGACAGAGAGTACGTGCTCATCCTCGAGCAAGGAACTGTCCAAGAGGAAGACCAGGAGCAAGCTCCCGAGGCTACCATCGAGGACCTCCCCGCAGCCCCAGCTACTGAAGGCAAGCTCCAGTTTTATGTATAACCGTATTTATATATGCTACTTTACTACACTTAATGCTTGTAGGATTGTATTGTGCACTTAAGTGTAGGAGTTGCTTGGAACCTCTAGTTGCATAAACTTAGGATTCCTTTTTGAGATGGATACTATTATGCTAGGTCGAGTAGCTGCTTTGCTAAACAGGATCTCGGTAGAAGTCGAGTGATTTTTCTAGCACTCACGCGAGGTCAGGAATTGATTGTGTTCATCTTGATAACGGGATCTATGTAGTCTATGGACTTGGATCCGGGGAGGATGCCTTGTCCATGAGACGGGAAAAAGGAATTAAGGATTAATGTGTGGATACCTAAGTCAAGCTTTTGAACGTACTAAGCACATGTCGAGAAATATGGTAACCAGTAAACCTAGTACCTGAGTGAAGCCGGGCGCGGACTTTATCCCATGCTAGCTATGGTGGGTACAAGTGCGGTCACTGCATGGCGGCAGCCAGGGTCAGTGGAGCATTGTATGCCAAGGCAGTGAGGCCTGGACGCGAACGAGGAATCGATGGGGCTTTTGACATGTGTGGGGTCGGAGTACCCTGACATGTCATGTGTTTAGGTTTACCTTGCAAGGATAAAAACTCGATTCGAATTGTCTGCTTCTCGTAGCTAATGAGACTGCTTGACCCCTTGTACTACATTGAGTAAGAAGTGAAATGAGGTTACATGAGATAAATTGTTGATTATACTAAATGCTTGTTACCATGTATGCTTAGAAGGAGCAAACTTAGCTAAGATAATGGTGCTAGAAATTGAAAAGCTAAAAATTGATTTTAGAAACAGCTAGTGCTTTTGGCAAACCAAACCCCTCAGCCAAACAACTGCATGGTCTAGAGGTAGAGGAGTAGTTTCCTCACACCGGGTAAGTCTAGCTGAGTATTAGTAAACTCAGCCTTGCTCGTGGCATAATTTTTTGCAGGTGCGCTTCAGGATATGGTTGATGGTGTGACTTGGCCTACCACCCTGCCACCGGGTTGGACGGTCGAGTGGGATGCCGCTCCGGTAGGAGAGGAGCACGAGGAGTAGTGAGCTAGGCCTCGCCCATTTCCTCGCTATCGACGACATCGATTATTCGCTGCATCTTATTTTATGAACTCTTACCAGCAACTTGAAAAACTCTGATTTATGTAATAATTCAGTACTTAAATTTGAGGTTTCCTATTTTATTGTATTTCTTCTGTGACTCACCTTCGAGTGAGATTATGGTATTTGATCCTGGTTGAGTGGCTTTATCAGACTAGATCTGAGGAACTGACCGGTTATTCCGATTTAAGTGTGTTACGGCCCCTGAGGCGTGACTTAGGCACTTAAGCTGGAATAATTCGGGCGATTCTGCCACAGCTGGTATCAGAGCAAATACCACCACAGAAAAGGACAATAAACCATGAATACCAATTTTCAAATCTAAAACTTGCTTAGAAACTGATAAGAATCGTCAGTACTAGACCGCTAGACCTAGGACGAAAGGCCTTAGGAATAGAGGCGAAAATAGGTGGCTAAGTAAGTAGGCCCTATGGGCCAATCCTTAGCTTTTGAGGGGTGCCCTAGGAGCCCCCTTTTATTTTCATTCAGAGAGGAGACGTTGATTTCAGCATGCATGCATTATAAAAACTAAAAGGAATTAAAAACTGAGCTAACCCGCTTCCTTTTAAAACCATCCAGGCTCTTTTATTTTTCTTCCTTCCACCATAATCTTTACCTTTGATACCCTTTCGTAGATGAATTCACCCACCCCTGCCAGTAGAGGAGACACTCGTTTCAGCTTTGACTTCCTTTCTCACGATGGCTTTCCTTCCATCTTGTGGGAAGTGCTTAACTTTGCCGGTTATCCTACGCCCCCTTGGTACACGGTGTAGTTGTATGAGGAGCATCGGGTACCTCGTTGCCGAGTCTGGATGACTTTGGAGGCTCATCCCCTTCAGCCGGGTTAGCGTTCTCTTGACTCCGAGACGGTTCGATTCAGGACGGACGACACCACTGAAGCGGCAGCCATGAAGACTCTGACAACTTTCTGTGGCTACCATCCCCTGGAGATGGTAATGCACCCCTTGGGACTCTTCCCTGCTGAGAAAAAGGATGACCCCATGTGGTGTAACCGTGTGAGCCATGTAAAAGATGTGTGGGCAATGTATCCTGACTTGGTTGGGAGGGTCACTATTCAGTGCATGAGTGCGCTGTACCGCCTTCAGGCCCTCCAGAGCGACGCTATGGCACACCTTGCTAACATCGCTCAAACCACCAAGCTCACCCTCGATAGCCGAGAAGACTTTGTGGTCGACTTGTCCTCCGAGTTAGTAGAGAAGGATTTGCAGGTGGAAAGGCTGAGCCAGCGCATCACCACCTTGGAGCAGTAGGTGGAGATCCGAGACAACACCATTGATGTCTTGGAGAACTAGCTCCACGATGTGCAGCAAGAACTCAAAGAAGCTAATGACCACCTAGACATGCACCACTTGGAGATGGAGGCCAATGAGGCCGGAAGCAAGGGAGAAGAGGCTCCCAAGGAGTTAGGACCAGTCCCTGGTGATAATGGGACTACCTCCGCGATGCCCCCTTCACCCGCATCCAATATCGCTTCCACCACTCAGGGTTGATCAGTCACTTTGACGCTTTAGGTGGATAGAAACCTACGCGAGCTTAGTTAATATCAGATTTTTGGACTAGGCTTACGGGTATTTCCCCTAATTGATGTAACCCTTGTGAACTTTTGAAATTTGTGGGATGTTTGTAACCATGTTATCTTCATTTTGAACTTAATATTATGATTATGGAATTTTCTTTCCATATGAGGTAATAGCTTGTCGTTCAAAATTGTGAGTTGGGATAACACTGGCGACAATCTCTGTTTTCAGATGGCAGCTAGGCAGCGTCGCGGGCATAACGAGCAAGTTCCCCCGCCACCTCCTCCAGCTCCCACAGTGCAGGAGCTGATGGCTCAGCAGAACGAGATTCTGCGATAGCTCTTGCAGCGCCAGCCTACTCTCAGCAGCATGGTGGATGCCAGCATCAGCGACCTCCGGCAGCGGCAACCTACCATGAGTTCTTGAGTACGCAGCCACCCTTGTTCACCAAGGCAGAGGATCCGTTGGACGTCGACGTGTGGCTCCGCGTCGTTGAGTCCAAGTTTCCCCTCCTCACGGCAGACTGCCCTGATGAAACCAAGGCTCGTTTCGCCACGCAGCAGCTTCACGGCCCTGCTCGGACTTGGTGGGACCACTTCTGTGCTAGGCTCCCCGCTGATCATGAAGTGTCTTGGGAGGAATTCAAGACTGCTTTTAGAGGGCACCACATACCAGCCGGAATTCTTGATCGCAAGCTGAATGAGTTTCTGGCACTTAATCAAGGAACCCACACGGTATTGCAGTACGCTTACTGAAAGTTCCCTTTGACCCGGGAACAGGATCTGGATGTCGCCTAGAGGGGGGGGTGAATAGGCGAATAAAACTTATTACTTTAAAAAGTTAACTTCTTACTCTACTCGAAGACTTAGTACGCAGTGGAATGAGAAGACTCTTCGAGTAGGTCGCAGCGGAATGAAAGATCCTGTCTCAAAATGTCCTGCACTTCAAATCAAGCTTATACCACAGATAAGTATTGAAGTACAGATATAAAGGCGAGTAAGACAGAGAGTCAGGATACAATACAGAATAAAGCACACAGACGCAAGGATTTATCCCGAGGTTCGGCCAAGCCTGAAATGCTTGCCTAGTCCTCGTTGGAGTTAGCCACACCTGGGCTTGGAGTCTATTTCAACTCCTTCCTCCGTTTGCTCAGATCTGTCAGTATGACAGATAGAGCCTTTCACTATTGAGTGGAGTTACAACAGAACCGCGGCTGCTTACAAACTTCTTGGCAGCACCCCGGCAGAGTAACGATACGCTCAAGACCTTGCTCTAGCTCTTAGCAGCACTACTCCTCTCTCTAAAGGCTTATAGCTGTGCCTTCTACACAAACTATAGAGTTACACACAAGAGGGAGAGTGAGAATTGATTCGAGTGAAGTATACACTTGTTGGCTGCACTTGTTTCTTGCTGGAGGCGCCTAGGGGTCCCTTTTATAGGCACAAGGGGCCTAGGAGCCGTTGGAATCCCATTTGGAAGGCAATACTTTCTTTCTGTCGGGTGGCGCACCGGACACTGTCCGGTGCCCGATTTCTTTCCTTTTACGGCGAAGCCGACCGTTGGCAGTCTTGGATCTGTTGGCGCACCGGACATGTCCGGTGCACACCGGACAGTCCGGTGCCTCCATCTAGCCGTTGGCTCGGCCACGTGTCCCGCGCAGATTGCGCGGCCGACCGTTGGCCCGGCCGACCGTTGGCTCACCGGACAGTCCGGTGCACACCGGACAGTCCGGTGAATTTTAGCCGTACGCCGTAGGCGAATTCCCGAGAGCGGCCTCTTCACGCCGAGTCAGCCTGGCGCACCGGACACTGTCCGGTGCACCACCGGACAGTCCGGTGTGCCAGACTGAGCTGAGTCTTGGCTGCACTCAGCCAAGTCTTTTTCTCCTCTTTTCTTTTCTTCTTCTTTCTGTTTCTAACACTTAGACAAGTATATTAGTACACAGAACCAATGTACTAAGGCCTAGAAACATACCTTTACTCTTGATCATTAAATCTATAGTATTTCACATGCTTGAGCTTTGATGTTGGACTCATAAATCATCAAGTCGGCTTGACTTGATCTAGATTGACATAACTTGGCTCCAACATCCTATAAAGGTCACATAGAACATTTCCAAACATAGGAACAAACCAAACTAAAGATCAAGGTGAACTTAGCTCTTTTGCGCTGCTTCCAGTTCTGGTTTTGACACTTGTTCTCCTTCTAGTGACCTTGATCTCCTTCTTAGAGCTTGATCTTGAGCCTTATGACTTACACCACATAACTGTAGCTGTTACCTCATTGGCTGTAAGTCACGTCCTTATGTAGTGATCCTTGATGTGTCATAGCTGTTCTCAACTCGATCACCCTTGACTTTGCAAGCTTTCTTCTTCACCCTTGGCTTTGGGTTCCTCAGTCTCCTTGACCTTCTCCCGTGCACTTGGTACCTCGAAGCTCTTCTTGCCTCCGTCCTTGGCTTGATCAGTTGTCTCCGAGCTACGCACCCGAGTCTCACTTATGCAATGTTCATCTTACTTGTGATGTCCATCATGTATCCATAATCCAGTTCTTGGACCATCACATTTGTTCACTTGTGTTGAACCTTGTAGACTTTACCTTAAGCACCTGTTCAACACTTAGTACACTTGTTAGTCCTTTAATTGAGTTGTCATCCAAACACCAAAACTCACAAGAGAGCTTTCAATCTCCCCCTTTTTGGTGATTGATGGCAACACAATTAAAGCTTACATAAGAGTAAGATTTGAAGCACAAATTTTCAATTCTAAGTTTAGAGAATGCTCCCCCTAAATATGTGCTTACTTCAAAAACATAATTTTGGCCTCAGACGCCAATTTGCACATACTTAGGCAATTCGAAGCATTTCTATACCTTAGCAATTTTGGAATGCATTGTGTCGAAAATCAAACCATGATGCTATAACACACAAATGCACATAATCAGAGTTAAACACCATTCAATTTAGTGGATCAACCTACCACTATTCATCATTAAGATACCAATTCAAACTAATACCAATTTAAACTAAGACACTAATTTAAGACAATCTTAAAGCACCATTTTAAGACAATCTTAAAGCACCATTAACCACATGGCTATCTATTACACTATAGAAGCCAGATAATTCATCGCAGCGGAAACACTAGTCCATATGAGCAACACATATAATACTGCAAGTGAAACATATGAATATTACACTTAGCAAAGCTCAAACTAACACATCACCCATTAGGATAAGCTTTCCTCTCAGGTTGAGATAAGCTTTAATGCACAACTTCTCCCACTTTGACATCAAACACCAAAAACCGTGCTTGAGCAAGAACATAGGATGATGTCAAGGGACAGCAGGGTGTCAAGGGGAAAAACGACTATCAAAAACTCCCCCTTACTTATTGAACATATGCACTATCAACATTTAGGTAAGATACATATATGCAAAAAGATTAATACTCCCTTTTGTACCTTTACCATGTTGTAGTGTACTTCCCATCTTGAAAGTAGTTAATCTCTCGAGAGCTTCTCCACACTTGTGCCTGATTCTTTCTCCTAACTTTTTCTTGTTGCTAAGACACCAAACTTAGAACAAGTTATAGTATTGGGCACAAGAAGAAACTTCTATTCTCATGATTATCAAAAGATGTCAATTGAAGCGAACTATTACGGCTACCAATTGAAAGATACCAATTTAAAGATACCAATTGCAAAGTTCATTTATTATCATGGCTCCATGATATTTAAGAATAAGCATCTATTATCACCAGATATTATAGAGCATGAGCAATCCAAAAATATGCACTTACTCACAACTTGAGATACCAATTTCTTGACTTACAGAGGTACCCAAGTCCTGATTGCTCCATTTCTTGCTTATCTTCTCTTTTCCACCTAGAGTCTATACAAGATTGCTCAAGAAACAGTTAGTCTCGAAAGACACAAGTTATGTGTGCTCCCCCTCAAGTTGTGCATCAAGTATTTGAATGACTTGCACTTGCACATTCTAGCTTTCTTATAACTAGAGGGGATCACAACATACTTTGGTCAAGGCATACTCTATCATTTTCATCACACAAGGATGCCAATTTGAATATCAATTGAAAAACCACTTAACACCAATTGAAGGCTAATTGAAAGGTTGACTAAATTCAACAATGCATGCCTCAGTGGCACCTAAGCCAATTCAATACTCAAGGAAGTATAACATTTACATGCAACTTAGACATGCTTCATATTTAACTATCATTGCATATACCAATTGAAGATCAACACAATCATGTATATAAAGCGAATTATCTAAGCATGTCATAATTAAGGAGGTTTCTTAGATGCACAAAAGAAACAACAATTTAAAGGCATAAATTACCTAAGCCAAGATATTACCAATTGAAAGACAAGAACATAGCTATGATCACAATGAATGGAATTTCAAGAATATTTAATGAAATTGTATAGCTTCATTTTCCATACCTTTGCCTTTATGAGAGCACTTGTTATCACCAATTCAGGACTCCTTTTGCTCACACACCTCATAGCTCAAAAGGGCACGACATGGATTTGAAATTCACACAATACTAAACTAGGGTAATCATGTGAACATGCACTAAACAATATGTCATATTTGCACATAGCATGACTTACAAAAAGTTACAGGTTTATCCATATACACCAAGAGAGTTAATCGTTGTGGATATAACAAATGAAAGAGCTACCAATGAATGATTAAAGATATATCCTATAGAACACCAGTCATGATTAAGCAACCATCATTATGATCCATTTAACACAGTCAATCATAAAGCATAACTACTCTAAGGACAGGTAGCACATCAAGCCAACTTAAGAGCAATACTAAATTGCAATGATGTACTTAAGATACACGGGTACCGTCCTTTGGAGAGCCAGTTGTAGATTCTCATCAAAGTCCTTTACTTGATTCACCAATAATGATTCAGGACCTACACAACTTATTTCACTTGAGATGAACATGGAATTAGTGTTTCACAATAATTCAACCTTGGGTCAATAAACACCAAAACAATTAACAGCTTAAGCATAGAGTTTTAGATAACCGTCTTAAGCTCTCCCATGGTCTCCAGTCCATCTCAAGGCACCTGCATGGTCTAGTTAGCACAGTTTGGTACCCATCTCGGGATGGGTCCATAATGATCATCTAAATGTGCCTTTGGTACCCAAATTGCCTTTGTGCTAGTTCTAGGTGGTCTAGCACAAGTGTATGATTTGGGTCTCCTATCCGAATAAGATTGACACAAATTCACTTGCTTAGGAATCTTATCTTTGTAACATACCTTGAATAGATGACCCTGCTCACCACACTTGTAGCAGAAGCGTCGCTCAACTTGACATGACGCTTGCTGTGTGTCACTTTCCTTGGTGAGGGTCATCTTGGAGGATGCACATCCTTGATTCTTCATGACCGGACATGAAGTGATCGTGTGGTCCTTATTGTTGCATCCAAAACAGCTCCTTGTCCCTTCATTCTTGTCTTTGTACGGACAAGACGCGATGAGGTGGCCTAACTTCTTGCACTTGAAACACCTCCTTTTTCCTTTTCCCTTTTTGTACTTGAATGACATGGAGAGATGATCAGTGCAAACAACATGATTAATTGAATCTTTACCTTTTTCTAAGCTCATGTTGATTTCTTCATCTTTAGGAACACTTTTCTTATTGAGCTTGACATTTGCTGCAGTTTTTCCTTTCTCAAGCTTCTTCACCACGCGCCCGTGGATATCTTGAGAGAGTTGAGCAAAGTGTCTTCTCCTCAGTTGTTTTGCTTTCTTGTTCCTTTCTTTTGATCCTGCAGCTTGATGCTCATTCAAAAATTTGCTTTCTTTTGACCAACATGGGTTAGCACATGGTGATATATTATCTAAATGTGCACATGTGCAAGAATGAGGTTCACATGAATTTAAGTTTGAAATTACAACCTCATGAGCAACATTAAGCATGATATGGTCATCAACTAATTCATTATGAGAATAAGATAGCATATCATATTTTTCACTTAGAGCAAGTTTTTCTAAATTCATCATTTCTACTTGACTCTTAAGCATAGAATTTTCAGTTTTAAGTTGAGCAACATCAGATAATACATCATGATTATTTCTTTGCTCAAATAAAATAGATTCATACCGTTGGACTAAATTATCATGAGAGCACTTTAGCTCCTCATGTTCTTTGGTCATCTTCTCCAGGCTGTCGTTGGTTTTGATGAGAGTCTCCTCTAGCCTGAGAAGCGTCTCGCCTTGTTCCTTGTTCCTTCTCAACAGCTTAACCAAGAGTGCCTTGTCCTCTTTGTTGAGATGGATGTAGAAACGGCGAATCTCCTCTTCTTCCACATCATCGGTATCATTTTCCCTGTCATTAATGTCAGTGGAAGCCAAACAGGAAAATGTACCTTGAGGTGATGAAGATTCATCCTCGCTATCATCCTCATATTCCTCCTCATCATGGCTTTTGTCTCCACCGTCATTGTTAGCAATAAAACATTTATCACTAGTGGAGAACAAGCCTGTCGACGAGGTGGATTCATCGTTTGGGTGCCATCGTTCTTGTTCTTCTCCCTTTGAATGGTTAGTATCACAAGTAATATAGGGAGTAGGAGCATCACAGTTTGCTACAAAATATTTTTCTTTAATCCTATTCCATAAATCATGAGCATCAACAAATAGATCACTATCACTACTCATGATGGCAAAATAAGCACTTCTAGAAAGAGAGTCAACTAAGATGTTGCAAGCATGGTGATTGAGAGATAAACATCTTAGTTCTTCATTAGAAGGATTTTTACTAAAATCAGATGGAAAAATACTTCTGCTAAAGATCTGTCTCAAATCAGAATCAACACTCATGAAAGTATTATAAATAGAGACAGACCAAGATTTGTAATTAGAGCCATCGCCTAAAAGAAGTTCTACAGTTACCTCTTGTGACGACATCGTTATCTCCGGACGGCTAAGCCCACACTGGAGAAACCTGCCTCTGATACCAATTGAAAGTTCCCTTTGACCCGGGAACAGGATCTGGATGTCGTCTAGAGGGGGGGTGAATAGGCGAATAAAACTTATTACTTTAAAAAGTTAACTTCTTACTCTACTCGAAGACTTAGTACGTAGTGGAATGAGAAGACTCTTCGAGTAGGTCGCAGCGGAATGAAAGATCCTGTCTCAAAATATCCTGCACTTCAAATCAAGCTTATACCACAGATAAGTATTGAAGTACAGATATAAAGGCGAGTAAGACAGAGAGTCAGGATACAATACAGAATAAAGCACACAGACGCAAGGATTTATCCCGAGGTTCGGCCAAGCCTGAAATGCTTGCCTAGTCCTCGTTGGAGTTAGCCACACCTGGGCTTGGAGTCTATTTCAACTCCTTCCTCCGTTTGCTCAGATCTGTCAGTATGACAGATAGAGCCTTTCACTATTGAGTGGAGTTACAACAGAACCGCGGCTGCTTACAAACTTCTTGGCAGCACCCCGGCAGAGTAACGATACGCTCAAGACCTTGCTCTAGCTCTTAGCAGCACTACTCCTCTCTCTAAAGGCTTATAGCTGTGCCTTCTACACAAACTATAGAGTTACACACAAGAGGGAGAGTGAGAATTGATTCGAGTGAAGTATACACTTGTTGGCTGCACTTGTTTCTTGCTGGAGGCGCCTAGGGGTCCCTTTTATAGGCACAAGGGGCCTAGGAGCCGTTGGAATCCCATTTGGAAGGCAATACTTTCTTTCTGTCGGGTGGCGCACCGGACAGTCCGGTGCACACCGGACACTGTCCGGTGCCCGATTTCTTTCCTTTTACGGCGAAGCCGACCGTTGGCAGTCTTGGATCTGTTGGCGCACCGGACATGTCCGGTGCACACCGGACAGTCCGGTGCCTCCATCTAGCCGTTGGCTCGGCCACGTGTCCCGCGCAGATTGCGCGGCCGACCGTTGGCCCGGCCGACCGTTGGCTCACCGGACAGTCCGGTGCACACCGGACAGTCCGGTGAATTTTAGCCGTACGCCGTAGGCGAATTCCCGAGAGCGGCCTCTTCACGCCGAGTCAGCCTGGCGCACCGGACACTGTCCGGTGCACCACCGGACAGTCCGGTGTGCCAGACTGAGCTGAGTCTTGGCTGCACTCAGCCAAGTCTTTTTCTCCTCTTTTCTTTTCTTCTTCTTTCTGTTTCTAACACTTAGACAAGTATATTAGTACACAGAACCAATGTACTAAGGCCTAGAAACATACCTTTACTCTTGATCATTAAATCTATAGTATTTCACATGCTTGAGCTTTGATGTTGGACTCATAAATCATCAAGTCGGCTTGACTTGATCTAGATTGACATAACTTGGCTCCAACATCCTGTAAAGGTCACATAGAACATTTCCAAACATAGGAACAAACCAAACTAAAGATCAAGTTGAACTTAGCTCTTTTGCGCTGCTTCCAGTTCTGGTTTTGACACTTGTTCTCCTTCTAGTGACCTTGATCTCCTTCTTAGAGCTTGATCTTGAGCCTTATGACTTACACCACATAACTGTAGCTGTTACCTCATTGGCTGTAAGTCACGTCCTTATGTAGTGATCCTTGATGTGTCATAGCTGTTCTCAACTCGATCACCCTTGACTTTGCAAGCTTTCTTCTTCACCCTTGGCTTTGGGTTCCTCAGTCTCCTTGACCTTCTCCCGTGCACTTGGTACCTCGAAGCTCTTCTTGCCTCCGTCCTTGGCTTGATCAGTTGTCTCCGAGCTACGCACCCGAGTCTCACTTATGCAATGTTCATCTTACTTGTGATGTCCATCATGTATCCATAATCCAGTTCTTGGACCATCACATTTGTTCACTTGTGTTGAACCTTGTAGACTTTACCTTAAGCACCTGTTCAACACTTAGTACACTTGTTAGTCCTTTAATTGAGTTGTCATCCAAACACCAAAACTCACAAGAGAGCTTTCACTTACGCCTTCAACGACCTATGCCAGTATGAAGGTTACCATGCTGATTCTGATGAGAAGAAGAGAGACCGCTTCCGCAGGGGTCTCAACACCAAGCTGCGGGAACGTCTTAACACTGTCCGGGCTGATAGCTTCAATGAGTTGGTCAACCTGTCCATCTCCTAGGAGGACTGTATTGTCGCTCATCGGGCAGAGAAGAAGAGAAAGGCACCAATGGCAGCACCATCCGCTCAGGCCCAGAGGTTTAGGATTGTTTCTCAGAATCAGAGCCGGGGATTTCAGCAGCAGGCAGGCAGATGGGTGATTAGGCCACCCCAGCAGCAGCAGCCGGCACCCACTCGTTTTCCAGCTCCTGCTCCAAGGAACAATCAGCCTCCGCAGCAGCAGCAGTTCTGCCAAGGCAATGGGAACAAATGCTTCACTTGTGGCAACGTGGGCCACTATGCCAAGAATTGCCCAAGAAATCAGCAAAGGCAGATGCCAGCACCAAATCAAGACAAGGGAAGAAAGCAGAAGATACAAGTCAGGCAAGGGAAGCTCAACTTCACTACTCTAGAGGAAGTACTTGAGGCAGCCCCCATCATGACCGGTATCTTTTCAGTTTATAATCAACCTGCTTTAATTCTGTTTGATTCTGGTGCATCTCATAGTTTCATTAGCCAAAAGTTCAGTGCTAAATGTCAACTGCCTTTCTATCACTCAAAAGGGTCGTTTATGATAGCCACACCTGGGGGTAAAATTGCAACTAATCAATTAAACCAAAGTGTGCCTATTCAACTAGGAAGCCACATTGTCAAAACCACCCTTCTTGTTTTGGGTTTGGAAAATGTGGACATTATTCTGGGAGCTAATTGGATGGCCCTGCATCAAGTAGTGCTTGATGTAGCCAGCCGCATCGTGTAAATCAATTCCCCGTTCTGTGGGAGCTTCACCTTAATTCTGCCCAGTCAAGATTCTACTCAGTCATGTGCTTATTCTTTGACGAAGTTAGCTCTGAAGAAGATTCCAGTGGTCTGTGAGTATGCAGATGTCTTTCCTGATGAATTGCCAGGAATGCCACCAGACCAGGATATTGAATTCGCCATCAAGTTACAACCGGGAACGACACCAATTTCCAAGAGGCCTTACCGGATGCCACCCGCTGAGTTGGCAGAATTGAAGAAGCAATTGCAGGAGTTGCTGGACAAAGGTTTTATTCGCCCAAGTACTTCGCCTTGGGGATGTCCAGCCCTGTTTGTAAAGAAGAAAGATGAAAGCTTGAGGCTATGTATAGATTACCGCCCTCTTAATGCGGTGACTATCAAGAACAAGTATCCTTTGCCTCGTATTGATGTTCTTTTTGACCAGTTGGTCGGTGCCAAAGTGTTTTCCAAGATAGACCTTCGCTCCGGCTACCATCAAATCAAGATACGAGCAAGCGATATTCCGAAGACGGCTTTCTCAACCAGATATGGGCTATATGAATTCTTGGTGATGTCTTTCGGGCTGACGAATGCACCAGCATATTTCACGTATCTGATGAATTCTGTTTTCATGCCCGAATTGGACAAATTTGTAGTGGTTTTCATCGATGATATCTTGGTGTACTCAAAGAACAAAGAAGAACATGTCGGGCATTTGCATGTAGTGCTTCAACGTCTGCGAGAGCACCACCTTTATGCCAAGTTGTCAAAATGTGACTTTTGGCTAAAGGAGATCAAATTCTTGGGTCACACTATCTCTCAGGTAGGAATAGTTGTTGATCCTCATAAGGTGCAAGAGGTGATGAACTAGAAGCCACCAACGACTGTCCATCAGATTCGGAGTTTTCTGGGATTAGCTGGTTATTACCAAAGATTCATTTCGGATTTCTCTCGAATTGCGAAGCCCATAACTGAGCTGTTGAAGAAAGAAGCCAAGTTTGTTTGGGGTCAGAAGTGTGAAGATGCCTTCCATGCATTGAGGCAACAACTGACCACAGCACCAGTGTTAGCGCAACCCGACAGCAGCAAGCCTTTTGATGTGTATTGTGATGCCTCTGGCACTGGACTAGGTTGCGTCTTGATGCAATACAACCAAGTCATTGCTTACGCCTCAAGAGCACTCAGGCCTCACGAGCAGAATTACCCCACTCACGACCTAGAGTTGGCAGCAGTGGTTCATGCATTAAAAATGTGGAGGCACTATTTGATGGGAACCCACTGCAACATCTTCACTAATCATAAGAGCCTTAAGTATATCTTTACTCATGCTGATCTCAACATGAGACAGAGAAGATGGCTAGAGCTGATCAAGGACTATGACCTAGAGGTACATTATCACCTAGGAAAGGCCAATGTGGTAGCAGATGCCTTGAGTCAGAAGTTGCAATGCAACTGTGTTGTGATGGATTCTCGTATTAACACCTTGTGTGATGAGTTGAGCAAGATGCAAATTGAAGTGATTCCTTCTGGTGCTTTGTCTCACATTTCTGTTGAGCCAGCTTTGCAAGACCAGATCATCATGGCCCAGCTCAGTGACAAGGGAGTGCAAATTATCAAGGAGAACCTCCATCAGAAGACCGAGAAGTATAAATGTTTCCGCCAAGATGAAAAGGGTATATTGTGGTTTGAAAGCAGATTGGTGGTTCCTAAAAACAACGATCTCAAGACAAAATCTTGGACGAGGCCCATCTCTCCAAATTCTCTATGCATCCAGGAAGCACCAAAATGTACCATGATCTGAAGCCCTTGTATTGGTGGACCAGAATGAAGAGGGAGATAGCCCAATATGTATCGGAATGTGACACCTGTTAGAGGATAAAGGCCAGCCACTTGAAATCAGCTGGAGCTTTGCAACCCCTGTCTATACCTTCGTGGAAATGGGATGACATTAGCATGGATTTCATCGTAGGTCTGCCCAACACCTCTTGTCATCATGATTCAATTTGGGTTATTGTGGACCGACTGACGAAATGGCACATTTTCTCCTTGTGCACACCACTGATAAGGCTCAAAAGTATGCAGAGTTGTACATTGACCGGATTGTGTGTTCGCACGGATTGCCTCAGACCATTGTTTCTGACCGAGGAGCCCAATTTGTTGCCATATTTTGGGAACAACTGCAGGAGTCTTTGGGAACCAAGCTAATTAGAAGTTCAGCTTACCACCCACAGATTGAAAGGGTAAATCAAATTCTTGAAGATATACTGAGAACTTGTGCAATCAATTGTGGCAAGAACTGGGATAAGCACCTCTCCTTGGTAGAGTTTGCTTATAACAACAGTTATCAATCCAGCCTAAGGATGGCACCCTTCGAAGCTCTCTATGGAAGAAGGTGTAGAACACCCCTCAATTGGTCTCAGCCTGGAGAAAGAGAAGTTTTCAGACCTGACTTAGTGACCGAAGCCGAAAGGAAGGTCAAACTAATCAGGAAGAATCTAGAAGCTGCTCAGGCCAGGCAGAAGAGTTACCATGATAAGAGAAGGAAACCTCTCCAGTTCGAGGTGGGAGATTTCGTGTATTTGAAAGTATCACCCACCAAGGGAGTGCAGAGGTTTGGAATCTAAGGCAAGTTAGCCCCTCGTTACATTGGACCTTATGAGGTCATAGAAGCATGTGGACCCGTGGCATATAAATTGAAGTTACCTCCAAAAATGCCTGTCGTCCACAATGTGTTCCATGTATCTCAGTTGAAGAAGTGTGTTCGATTGCCGACCGAGATCATAGCAGAACTAGAATTGGAGATAGAGCCAGATCTATCGTACCAAGAGTACCCTTCCAAGATTCTGGATTGTAAGGAAAGATCAACTAGGGCTAAATCGATCAAGATGTATAAGGTCCAATGGAGTAATCACTCAGAGGAAGAGGTTACTTGGGAGACTGAGGAATTCTTGCAATCCAACTTCCCCGATTGCCTACCTAAGGAAATTGGTACGTAATCATGCCCAACCCCTCCTCCTGCCCTTCGAAATCTAAATTCCAGAATTATGATCTTAAATTAGAATGAAGTAATTATGAAACAAAATTTAAAAGGACTTCCTTCTCAAGTTGCAAAGAGAATGACATTCGAAGAGCAGTTTGCCCTAATAAATTAAGCACCCACTTCCTGTGAGTCTCACCCTTCGCTTCACCCCGGGAGGACTCTGACCCGAATCTTGAGGCGAGATTCCATTAAGGAGGGGAGGTTGTGACACCCCAGTGTCACTTAGGGTTTCTCTCAGTACTAACCCAAGAATCAACATTTCATGTGAGCCAAATTGAGCATGAAGCATCAAATTAACTTAAGAACAAAAGATCTACTAAGTGTATATCTAAAGAATCATGTTCCAAACAAATAAGATTTTCAATGGAAAAAATGTTGAAACCTAACACCAACCCTACTCAAGCTATCTAAGTAGAGATAAAGAAAAGGGGTAAAAGACCATGAAAAAAAATAAAATCATGGCTTAGGCCAATTATAAACATTGAAATATACTAAATAAACTACAATAAAGATTATGGAAGCTTGGCCAAAATAGTTTAATAAAAACTCCAAACAAGCTTCTCAAGTGAGGGTTCAATAGGGGTTTCTGAAATTCAGATTTCTGAATTTCAGCCCTTGAGCCAAAGACCGAGTGTGTTCACCTTAATCCCTAGCTCAAATCCTAATGACCCCATTGACAAAAATGTGCCTAACTAACCTCTCTACCTCATACCAGAAGATGGCATCGGGACACGTGCCTTGGACACGTCAAACCCAGGATCTTCTCTCTATGCGCGACAATGAGACAAACCCGATTTCTCCCCTCTCTATCTCTTGATCCAGTTAGCAAAACCTGCTAGCCTCCACACACAAACGACAAAAGAATGTTAGGGGAAGAGATCTCTCAATGGGATCATGGCCATAATCTCAAAGATTTAGAGCTAATCTGTGCTTGAACTCGACCTCTCTCTGCGCTGCCTCGTGCTCGACGTCGTGCCAGGCGCCAGAGCGCGCACTGGCGTTCGCCCGCGTGCGCCCCGAGCACTTGTCAGAGCCTCGCCCTCGGCCATGCTCGCCCGCGCCTATAAATCCTTCTCGGGTGCACCTCACCTCACCCCGTGCTCACCTTCGCCGGCCAGACGCCCCTGCTTAGCTCCGGCGAGCTCTCTTCCGCCCGCCATTGCCACCCGAGCCCCGACCATCGTGGCCAGCCCACTCCGATCACTTCCAAGCTGCACCAGCCACTCGGTTAGCTTCGCCAATAGCTTGTGAAGCTTCCCAAGCTCTCGGACCCGACAGAACTTCACCGGAGAACCAGGATCGTCCTCGCCGGACTTCGACTGCCCGCCTGCGCGCGTAGACCGAGCAATCCAGTGAGTCGTTCTTCAATTCCTCACACACACCTTCCTTGATCCCTGGTGAAGCTCTCTGACCCATTTGGTTGATCAATTGTGCCCTGGATAGGCCAGACTCCTCGCCGCCGACGTGCTCCCCTGCCTGCGCACGTGGACCGGCTGACTCCGACCATCCCCGACGGTGACCCGCACATCGCCGTGACTCTCAGGACCTCCCCTACACCCTCGACCACCTCACCGGAGCAGCCTCTCCGCCGGTATGGCCCTCCACCCTTTCCTCCGCCGCGGGAACTGTTAAATTGGGGGAAGGACCTCGGGTTAGGTTTAGTGGAACCCTAGGGGGTTTTCTGAACTGTCAGTGACACATTTGAATAGTAATCCAAGGACTAGTCTATAAGGAAATTTGAAAACACACGCCAGGGACCCTGATGCAAAGTCGTTCCCATTTAATCTTTTCTGTTTAATCTTTTTAATAAACAGAGAACTTAGGAAATTCATAACTTGAGAAATAATTAACCAAAAATTGTCAAACCAATTTTGCTAGATTCTAAATATTATGGGCTACCAATTAAAAATACTGAACCCCATGCTTTCTGTTTTAAATTTTAGAGTTTGGAATTAAATACAGAAACTGACCAAACCTTATTAAATTAAAGAAAATTAGTTATGCTTCTGTGCTGAACCTAAGAAAATTTGTATATGTTCAAACCTCATTTAAACACTGTTTAAAAATAGTGAGAACCCCAGTATTGAAAATTTATGTAGGGATATCTATTAAAAGCCATTTTTTCCCAAAACTTAGGAAAATCAGAAAGGCATTAGAAAACAATGAACAGTGAGTGCAATTATTTTTCCTAGCCTACTTAAGTAACAGAGAACCTAGGAAAAATGAAGGGACCTCTAGTCCAGAAAAGAATCAAAGCGAAATGTTTTATTAGACATTAATCAAACCAGACAAACAATTATTAGAATTATAAGGACAATTTCAAAATTAGTTATAAAAATCCAGTGAACTTGTAACCACTAGAACTCCACTACAAAAATGATAGACACCCGAGCCCATCATTTTAGGTAGGGTAAACAAATAGAACTTGATAATGGGTCATATTTCAATTAAAACATGAGCAACCCAAAAATAGTGCACTAATGGGCAAATAAAATTTTGCTAGATCAATAATGAGATAGTTCACTAGAGAAAAATGCAAAACCCAATTGGGAGCTGCAAAATAATACCCATTGCCATGCTTCATGAAAAAGTTTATTTAATCCAAATAATTCCTACCACCCTTCCCTTAAGAAAAAAGATGCCAAACTTCATAATGATTGCTCTTGAACAAAGAAGAAGCTAGAAAAAAATCAGAAATCTGTTGTTTGATATTTTTTAAATATAGTGGTAGTAGAAAGCACCCCTTTGACTAGAAACTTTAGAAAATCATAGTAAAATGACTAAAGAATATTAGTGGCTAAAAGTTTGTACAAAGTCATGTCATAACATCTAAATGCTAGCAAAAATAACTCTTAGAGAATAACCTACTGTTAAATGGTAGTTGTAGTTCAAAACACCCCTTCTGCCCTAATGTTTGGTAATTTTATCTAGAAAGAACTATTCACTCTTTAAGCCCCAAATTTTAGGACAGAGAATCATACCTCAGTAAGAAGCCACTGTAATTTTTACAGAATTTTTGGAAATTTATTAAGACAACTTGTAGTTCAAACCCACTTTAAAAACATAAAAGAAATAAAGGGAAAGAAATGAAAGATAAACCTCGCCCCAATAAGTTCAACTAGAAATCTTGACAAATTTTCACTAAGGCTTTAAAAAGATTTCAATGGAACACCAAAATGGACTTACCACTTAGTTTAACTGAGTGTGATCTAAAATACTAAGTATACCACCCAAAAATCTTTAGTAGCAAGATTAAACTCTATCTGATTTAAGTGGATCATTCACCATCAAAGTTTAATTGCTAAAACACATATCATATCATGCATGTATCTTACTCATTGCATTCATTAGATTGTAATCTCGCTGACGGAGAGTATGTGCTCATCCCCGAGCAAGGAACTGTCTAAGAGGAAGACCAGGAGCAAGCTCCCGAGGCTACCATCGAGGACCTCCCCGCAGCCCCAGCTACTTAAGGCAAGCCCCAGTTTTATGCATAACCGTATTTATATATGCTACTTTACTACACTTAATGCTTGTAGGATTGTATTGTACACTTAAGTGTAGGAATTGCTTGGAACCTCTAGTTGCATGAACTTAGGATTCCTTTTTGAGATGGATACTATTATGCTAGGTCGATAGCTGCTTTGCTAAACAGGATCTCGGTAGAAGTCGAGTGATTTTTCTAGCAATCGCGCGAGGTCAGGAATTGATTGTATTCATCTTGATAATGAGATCTATGTAGTCTATGGACTTGGATCTGGGGAGGATGCCTTGTCAATGAGACGGGAAAAAGGAATTAAGGATTAATGTGTGGATACCCGAGTCAAGCTTTTGAACGTACTAAGCACATGTCAGGAAATATGGTAACCGGTAAACCTAGTACCTGAGTGAAGCCGGGCGCGGACTTTATCCCTCACGCGAGCTGAGACTGGGTCTCCCATGCTAGCTATGGTGGGTACAAGTGCGATCACTGCACGGCGGTAGCCGGGGTCAATGGAGCATTGTATGCCAAGGCGGTGAGGCCTGGACACGAACGGGGAATCGATGGGGACGGTTGACATGTGTGGGGTCGGAGTACCCTGACATGTCGTGTGTTTAGGTTTATCTTGCAAGGATAAAAACTCGATTCGAATTGTCTGCTTCTCGTAGCTAATGAGACTGCTTGACCCCTTGTACTACATTGAGTAAGAAGTGAAATGAGGTTACATGAGATAAATTGTTGATTGTACTAAATGCTTGTTACCATGTATGCTTAGAAGGAGCAAACTTAGCTAAGATAATGATGCTAGAAATTGAAAAGCTAAAAATTGATTTTAGAAATAGCTAGTGCATTTGGCAAACCAAACCCCTCAGTCAAACACCTGCATGGTCTAGAGGTAGAGTAGTTTCCTCACACCGGGTAAGTCTAGCTGAGTATTAGTATACTCAGCCTTGCTCGTGGCATAATTTTTTGTAAGTGCGCTTCAGGATATGGTTGATGGTGTGACTTGGCCTACCACCCTGCCACCGGGTTGGACGGTCGAGTGGGATGCCGCTCCGATAGGAGAGGAGCACTAGGAGTAGTGGGCTAGGCCTCGCCCATTTCCTCGCTATCGACGACATCGATTATCCGCTGCATCTTATTTTATGAACTCTTACCAGCAACTTGAAAAACTCTGATTTATGTAATAATTTAGTACATGAATTTGAGGTTTCCTATTTTATTGTATTTCTTCTGTGACTCACCTTCGAGTGAGATTGTGGCATTTGATCTTGGTTAATTGGCTTTATCAGACTAGATCTGAGGAACTGACAGGTAATTCCGATTTAAGTGTGTTACGGCCCCTGAGGCGTGACTTAGGCACTTAAGCTGGAATAATTCGGGCGGTTCTGCCATATATATAACACACACATGCACAGAATCAGAATTAAACACTAGTTAAATGGATATACCACAGGAATATCAACAAAATTAACACATTCTTCCTTAAGATCATAGGACCTCAAGGAAACCCCTTTGAGTCCTTTAGCATACACAAAAAATTAATCTTCACCCTCTTCACACTTAAATTAACCTTTCCTCTCAGGTCGAGGTAAGCTTTAATGCACAAATTCTCCCCCTTTGACATCAAACACCAAAACCATATTCAGCAAGAACGTAGGATGATGTCAAGGGACAACAGGGTATTAAGCAGGTAAAATGCAACATACTAACATTACTCCCCCTTACACATTAAACATGTGCAACACAAGCATTGGAGAAAAATTAAGGTACAAATACACAAAAAGGTCAATACCTCCTTTTGTACCTTTACCATGTTATGGTGTACTTTCCATCTAAGTAGGTGGAGTTCCTTTGGCCATCAACTTACGATTTCCATCTTGAAAGTCTTATCTCTAAGGGAGCTCATTCACACTTGTGCCTGATCCTTTTTCCTGACTTTTTCTTGTTGCTAAGACACCAAACTTAGAACAAGTTATAGTATTGTGGTACAAGATGAAGTTTCTATTCTAGTGATTACCAAAATATATCAATTGAAGCACACTACCAAGGCTACTAATTGAAAGATCATCACTGTCATAGCTCCATGATATTCAAAGATAAGCATCTAGGATCATCAACTATTATAGAGCATGAGCAATCTTTAATACGCAATTACTCATAACTTTAGATACCAATTACTCACAACTTTAGATACCAATTACTCGACTTGTGGAGGTACCCAAGTCCTGATTGCTCCATTTCTTGCTCATCTTCCCTTTTCCACCTTGAGACTATATAGGATCACTCAAGAACCAGTTAGTCCCAAAAGACACATGTTATGTTTGCTCCCCCTAAAGTTGTGCATCAAGTATTTGAATGACTTGCACCTTGCACATTCTAGCTTCCTCAGAACTAGAGGGGGTCACAACATACCTTGGTCTAGGCATAATATATCAATTGCATAAAAAAAGATACAAATTGAATAGATGACATAATACAACTTAAGACTAGTGGAAACAATGCATGCCTCAAGATATATAATATTTTAAAAGCAACATAGGCAAACTTCATACATGATGATCATTGCAACACATATACCAATTGAAAACCGACAAGATCGTGCATATAAAGCACAATGTCTAAGCACACCATGATTAGAAGTATTTTCTTAGGTACACCAAAGGAAACAACATTTTAAAGCATAAAGCACCTAAGCCAAGATACTACCAATAGAAAGGCAAGAACATAGCTATGATCACAATCAACGGAACTTCAAGATATTCAATAAAATTGCATAGTTCCATTCTCCATACCTTTGCCATTTACCTGAATGCCATGAGATTCATTCTTTTAGGTTGTTGTCACCAATTTAGGGCTCCTTTTGCTCATGCATCTCATAGCTCGAGAGGGTGCATTAGAGACACAACATGGATTTCTTGTTTTGGTATACACAGAGTACCAAGACAAAGTAATCATGTGAACATGGACTAAACAAAACTATCACGTTTGCACACAGGTTAATCATTAAAAACTACATAGCACGACTTACAAATAGATACAGGTTTATCCACATACACCAAGAGAGTTAATCATGGTGGATATATCAAATGAAAAGCTACCCATTGAATGATTCAAGAGATATAACCTATAAAGCACATAGTCACAATTGAGCAAGCATGATTATGATCTTGGAAATCATGGATCATTAATTGAAAGATATTCAACACAAGCAATCTCAAAAATATGACTACTCCAAGGATAGGTATAGCACGACAATCCAACTTAAAAGCAATACTGATAGTAGACGCGGCCCGATCTTCCGTGAGATACGATAATTTGATTGAGTGGAGATCTCGACGTTGATGATCCAAGGCTCCGAGCGAATGGTTCCTCGCAATCACTACACCACGGCTCCATTGGTTATCACCCATGACACACGAATGACCTCGCCACGAAGGCTTATCCCTGCAAGCGCAATCAAGAACACAAGCAAGAACAGGAAAGAAACGCAACCAAAATTGTATTGATTACGGGAGGGGGTCTCACAAGCCGATGACGACGACACTGTTCGATAACAGAATTGATCTAAGCAAAACCCAAACCTAAATGTGGCGGCGGCTGCTGAATAAATAGTGTATTAGGGCGTGCGTGACCCCTGGACTCGCCCCTAATGGGCTCCGACGCGATACACGGCCCAACGGCCCAACAGACGGTGTCGCAGCACCAAAACAGAATCTCAACTCTGACTTGTTTCGACGATTCCTGTTGACTCCGGATGAATTTTAGGGTGGAACCAGTTGGGTTTGTTAGATAATCTCGTTATCTTTCCAACCATATCCAGTCCGTCGCAATCGGAGTCCGGATGCATCTTGGGCGTCCATTTTAGTGCAGACTGGTCCTGAAACCCGAGATGCAGTCGCAGCCGACTCGGACTTGATCTCCTTCCTGTTGTGGACGCCCTTGCTGCTCCTCCTCAACACCTTGGCCTTTCCCAAGTCCTTGCTAGTCCTCTCCAAGGTACCTAATCATCAAAACATCCATGGCCCCAAGCGTAAGCTCTGAAACACAATTGACTAGGGTAGAACATACCTGAAGATTTAGCTGTCGTGCACGAGATCGTGTTATCGGTCCATTCATTGTATGTATAGAAGTGATGTCCTCATCAAATACTGATTAGAAATAATGCACTTAAGATACACAAGTACTGTCCTTTGGAGAGCAAGTTGCAGATTCTCATCGAAGTCCTTTGCTTGATTCACCAATAATGATTAAGGACCTCTACAACTTACTTAACTCAAGATGAACATGGGATTAGTATTGTACAATAATTCAACCTTGGGTCAATAAATAGACAATAAATTTGATAGCTTAAGCATAGAGTTTGAATTAACCATCTTAAGCTCTCCCAGGGTCTCCAATCCATCTCAAGGCACCTGCATGGTCTAGTTGGCACAGTTTAGTATCCATCTTGGGATGGGTCCATAATGTTTATCTAAAAGAGCCTTTGGTACCCAAATAGCAGTTGTGCTAGTTCTGAGTGATCTCACTATTGGTCAAGCACAAGTGTATGGTTTGGGTCTCCTAAGTGAATAAGATTGAGATAAATTTACTTGCTTAGGAACCTTACCCTTCTTACATACCTTGGATAGATGACCATGCTCACCACACATGTAGCAGAAGCGTCGCTCAACCTGACATGACACTTGTTGTTTGTCTTTTTTCTTAGTGAGGGTCATCTTGGAGGGTGCACGTGTTTGATTTTTCATGAGCGGACATGAAGTGATCATATGGTCCTTGTCATTGCATCCGAAACATCTCCTCATCCCTTCATCCTTGTCGTTGTAGGGATAGGACGCAATGAGGTGGCCTAACTCATTGCACTTAAAGCACCTCCTTTTTCCTCTTCTCTTTTTGCTCTCGATAACATAGAGAGATGATCAGTGCAAACAACATGACTAATTGAATCTTTACCTTTTTCTTTGTTCATGTTGATTGCTTTACTTATTGCCTTAGGAGCTTCTTTCTTGTGGAGTTTGACCCTTGCTGCGGTTCCTCCTTCCTCAAGCTTATTCACCACATGTTTGTAAATATCTTGAGGAAGTCGAGCATGGCGTCTTCTCCTCAATTGTCTTTGTTTCTTGTTCCCAAGCAATTTTCTTTTTGACCCTACAACTTGTTTCTCGATCAAGGTTTGGCCTTTCTTGGGACAGCGGAGGTCAGCCCACGATAATACTTTAACTAATTGATCACTTGTGCAAGAATGAGGTTCACATGAGTTAAAACTAGTAATTACTACCTCATGAGCAATATCGAGCATGTTATGGTTATCAACTAATTTACTATGAGAATATAACAACATATCATACTTTTCACCTAGAGCAAGCTTTTTCTAAATTCATCATTTCTACTTGACTCCTAAGCATAGAATTCTCAGTTTTAAGTTGAGCAGCATCAGATAGTACATCATGATTATTTCTTTGCTCAAATAAAATAGATTCATACCGTTGGACCAAATTATCATGAGAGCACTTTAACTGCTCATGTTCTTTGGTCATCTTCTCTAGGCTATCATTGGTTTTGATGAGAGTTTCCTCTAGCCTAAGAAGCGTCTCGCCTTGTTCCTTGTTCCTCCTCCACAGCTTAACCAAGAGCAATTTGTCTTCTTTGTTGAGATGGGTGTAGAACCGGTGAATCTCTTCTTCTTCCACATCATCGGTCTCATTTTCCCTGTCATTATTATCAGTGGAAGCAATATAGGAAAATGTACCTTGTGGTGATGAAGATTCATCCTCGCTATCATCCTCATATTCCTCGTCATCATCGCTTTTGTCTCCACTCTCATCGTTAGCAACAAGACATGTATAACTAGTGGGAGATGAACCTGTCGGTGAGGTGGATCCATCGCTTGGTATCCATCATTCTTGTTCTTCTCTTTTGGACAAGTTAGTACCACCAGCAATAGAGGGAGCAGAAGCAGTGCATATGGACTTAAAAAATTTCAACTTAATTTTAGTCCATAGATCATGAGCATCAACAAATAAATCACTATCACTACTCATGATGGCAAAATAGGCACTCTAGAAAGAGTCAACTAAGATGTTGTAAGCATGGTGATTGAGAGATAGACATCTTAGTTCAGCATTAGAAGGATTTTTACTAATATCAGAGGGAAAAATACTTCTACTAAAGATCTGTCTTAAATTAGGATCAATATGCATGAAAGCATTATAAATAGAGACAAACCAAGATTTATAATTAGAACCATCGCCTAGAAGAAGTTCTAGAGTTACCTCTTGTGACGACATCGTCATCTCCAGACGGCTAAGCCCACACTGGAGAGGCCTAGCTCCGATACCAATTGAAAGTTCCCTATGCTCGGGAACAGGATCTGGATGTCGCCTAGAGGGGGAGTGAATAGGCGAATAATAATTATCACTTTAAAACTGGAAATTCTTACTCTACTCGAGGCTGGATCGCAGTGGAGAGAAAGACCCTTCGAGTAGGTTGTAGCGGAATTGAAGTTCCTGTCTTACAAGTACCCTGCACTTCAAAAACAGCTTGTACAACGTATAAATATTGAAGTGCAAGTATAAACAGCAAATAAGACAGAGAAATAGCACACAGCACAGAGCAGAGCATACAGACACAGGGATTTATCCTGAGGTTCGGCCAAGCCTGAAATGCTTGCCTAGTCCTCGTTGGAGTTAGCCACACCTGGGCTTGGAGTCTATTTCAACTCCTTCCTCCGTTTGCTAAAATCTGTCAGAACGACAGACAGAGCCTTCCACTATGTTGATATTGGTTACACCAATGCCGTGGCTGCTTACAACCTTCTTGACAGCACTCCGGCAGAGTAACAACAAGCTCAAGATCTTGATCTAGCTCTCAGCAGCACTTCTCCCCTCTCTAAAGGCTTATAGCTTTGCCTCCACACAAACTAGAGAGATATACAAGAGAGGGAGAGAGAATTGATCCAAATGATGTATGCACTAGTTGGCTGCTCTTCACCATATGTTTGAGGCACCTAGGAGTCCCTTTTATAGTCCCAAGGGGCCTAGGAGCCGTTGGAATTCCATTTGGAAAGCTATCCTTGCCTTCTGTCGGGTGGCGCACCGGACTGTTCGTTGCGCCACCGGACAATCACTGTAGCTTGTCCGGTGCGCGATCTCCTTCCATATCGGGCTCAGCTGACCGTTGGAGCAACAGTCCTCTTAGCTCACCGGACACTGTCTAGTGCACACCAGACAGTCCGGTGCACCAACTAACCGTTGGCTCAGGCCACGCGTCGCTCGCTGATTGCGCTGCCGACCGTTGGCGAGGGCACAGTTGGCTCACCGAACAGTCCGGTGCATCACCGGACAGTCCGGTGAATTTTAGCCACGTTGCCTTTCTCTTTTCCCGAGAACGCCTAGTTGACGCCGAGCCAGCCTGGGGCACCGGACACTATCCGGTGCACCACCGAACACTGTCCGGTGTGCCACCAGACAGTCCGGTGCACCAGGCCAGAACTGTTGTTGGCTGTACATAGCCAACTCTTCTTCAATTCAAATCTTCTCTGCTTGGCTCTGTTTCTAGCACTTAGATAAACATGTTAGTACTCATAAACAATTCACTAAGTCTAGAAACACACCTTGTTATTGTTTTGCACTTCTTTAGCATTTGGCATGATGGAGATTGATGTTGGACTCTTAAACCATCAAGTCAACTTGACTTGATCTAGATTGACATATCTAAGTTTCAACACCACTGCTCCTTTTTCTAGTGACCTTGTTCACTCCTTTGAGCTTGATCTTTAGCCTTATGACTTACACCACATAATTGTAGATGTTTCCTCATTGGTTGTAAGTCATGTCCTTACGTAGTGATCCTTGATGCACCATAACTCTTCTCGACTCGATCAACCTTGACTTTGCAAGTCTTCTTCTTCACCCCTGGCTTTGGGTTCCTGGCCTCCTTGACCTTCTCCTGTGCACTCGGTACCTCGAAGCTCTTCTTACCTCCATCCTTAGCTTGATCAGTTGTCTCTGAGTTACGCACACCGAGTCTCACTTAAGCAATGTCCATCTTACTTGATGTCCATTATCTATAGATAATCTAGTCTTTGGACCATCACATTTGTTCACTCATGTTGAACCCTGTTAGCTTTGCATTAAGCACCTGTTCAACACTTAGCACACTTGTTAGTCCTTTAATTGGGTTGTCATCCAAACACCAAAACCCACAAGAGAGCTTTCAACTTGTCCCATGTGGTTAGGGTTGATGATAAGTGATTGTCAACGGGTAGCACTGTGGGGTAGTCAGTGGACTGACCAGAGTGTGAGATTATGCTTGTGCAACCATGTCGGTCGACTTGTGGTGTGCAAGTGTGGAGCACATGAATGGTGGTCGGTGGTTGAGGTGAAGATCATGCGGGCCCGTGCTGATGGACCGGGAGAGGTGAAGGGCGAGTGCTAGGTCTTGACTGATGGATCAGAGCAGCCAGGTGACCAACCATGGTGGCTGACACGTGGGACACGCACTTGTGCGAGGACATGGTGGAGTGGACCATGTTGCCGGCATTGTCGAGGACTAGCGGGACACGCGTCTGATCGTGGAGGACATGCACGAGGTGCGGTGCTCACGACAGGTTTGGTGGTTTGGGCCTCAAAACCACCCAGCGCTACGGATGGCTGGTTTTGCTGAGTTTGGGCCTCAAAACTCGGCGGTGGTGGTTCTGGAGGGAACCAATGGTGGCACACGGCGTGATCGCGGAGGGTTCATCAAGGCGAAGCAACTCCGTGTGAAGGGCGTGGCCGTCGGATCGAAAACCTAGGAGTTGGTCCATTTTGCCCCCAGTGGAGTGGATAGGCTCTATGTAAATAGAGGTAGTTTAGTAAGTGAGAGTAACCCTCTATAAATAGAGGGGAGGGCTAGTTAGTTCAGCATCCCTTAGCTGCCATTTGTTTTGAACATTCATTCTAGAGCTCCTAGTTTTCTATCTAGGTAGACACCAGTTGAACTAAGGGTTCCATAGTGATTTTGTACTTCGACTGTGTTCTTGATTTTCAAGTTTAATTAGAGGAAGGGTCATGGTCCGGCCCACAGGACTCTTTGGCTTCAAATCTCAGTCTATACCCTTGCTGGAATTTCTGAAGTTTTATAGTCTTGGTTTCTCCTTTTCCTCGATCTTGTGTTGTTGGTGAAAAACCATTGATTCATTTGAGAGTATTTGGTTTGGGGATTGATTGGTGGTGAGTTGCACTCTTCAGACCACTGCATACACCTAGTTGTTGCAGATTTTGGTCGCGATTTGAGAAAAACTCAATTTGAACTCGTTCTATAAAACCCAACAAAACCCCAATTTCTGGCTGTACTTTTAAATCTGTGGGTGATTGACAAGTCGGATTGAGCTCAAAATTTGAGATCTTGGAAACGTATTTGATCAGGTGTGTGTAAAATTTCATCTCAATTGGAGTTCGTTTGGTTCAGTTTTGAATTCAAGAACATGATTTCGTACTGCTGAAAACAACACTTATTGACGATACTGTATTGGACCGTTTGGACTTTTTGGTGTCTGATTTCCGATCTGTTTGTTTTGCTGGTCTTATGTGAGTATTAGGAACGTTTTGTAATCATGAGATCACTCATTCGCTGATGTGTTCGTGGTTTGAGCACTTGCTTCATCTCAATTGAAGTGAAGTGTCATTTTCAGTGTTTGGAAGCAAAATCCGATTGGCTCTCATTCACCCACCTCTGGTCGCCTTACTGGTCCTACAATTGGTATCAAAGATGGTTAAGGATTTCCCTTCCCTAATAGGTTCGAAATCCATGTAGGCGACATGGAACGAGGTGTTGGCAAACCTCCATTCTTCGATGGGACCAATTACCCGTACTAGAAGATTCGTAGGTCTACGTATCTTCAGAGCATTAGTTACCGGGTTTGGGAAATTTGCCTCGATGCGATTTTCGATGCTACAAGTGATCGAATCACTCCAATTCAAATGGAGTTCCATGATTCGAACAACAAAGCTCGAAATGCTTTGTTCTCATGTCTCTCACTTAGTGAGTTTGAGCGAGTTGGACATCTGACTATGGCTCATCAGATCTGGTCTACCCTCGAGAGATTGCATGAGGGCAACGACCATGTGAAGACCAGACTATTTGAGACGTACAGGCGAGAGTACGAGAACTTCACACAGTTGGCTGGAGAGACCATTGATTCTATGTTCTTAAGGTTCCTGTCAATTGTGAACAAGATGCGTGCCAACGAGGCACAGCTACCCTATAGTGATCATGAGAGAGCACTGAAATTATTACATGCTCTAGATCAGAGGGTTTGGGAGGCGAAGGTCTCGGCGATCATCAAGTCGCCCAACTATGAGACTCTCACCGTGGATGAGCTCTTCAGCAAGTTCAAGTCCACAGAGATTGACCACCAGACTCAGGCTAAGATTGAGAACCCTAGTGCACCCACCATGGCCCTGGTCTCTGAAGGTGGTTCTGCTTCTAACTCCTCACCTGCTATGTTTGCTCTATCTTCTTTGTTGTCTATTACAGATGAGCAGGTGGAGAGCCTTAGGGACGAGGAGCTAGCACTTGTGGCCAGCCGGTTCACGTGGTTCCACAACAACCGTCTAAGCCAGTGGAGTGGCGGGTCCAAGGACGAATGCTACAACTGTGGCGATCCCGACCACTTCGTTGCTAGATGCCCCAAGAAGTGCAAATCGGAGTCTGGCCCGCACGACCATCACTTTGGTCGGTGCAAGGGCAAGTACTCCTCCGGCAAGTACAAGTCCAAGGGAGGATTCGATAAGGAGGCGCTCAAGAAGAAGTACCTTCAGAAGGCAAAGATCAAGGAGCGTGCCTTCCTCACCTGCCTCAGCGACCTCGACCACGATTCCAACAATGTTGTATCTTCCTCGAGCGACAGGGAGACTGAGAGGCGGGTCGAGGACAAGCTGAATGGGTTGTGCTTCATTGCCGACACCGAGGAGGCTTCTGCACCATGGCACTTGGTGAGGATGTGGTCAGCACCAGCGACGACAAAGACATCGGCGACGACACTACTTCTGAGGTACTACCTTCCACCGATGATCTCGCCGTTGAGGTAGAAGAGCTGAACACCATGCCCATGTGTATCTCAAGAGTAAGTTAGTTCCTTTTTTGCATAGACTTAAATAGCCCATCAAATGATTTGATGAATATGTGGGGTTCGTTAGTGTTTCCTGGAATGTAAATGTGTTTGATATAATATAACGGCCTTATAAAGTACTTTATGTCCAGAAACTTTGTATAATTTACTTGTTAGACCAATGGTTTTAGAAAGTTAATATAATAAGCAACAACTTCTCTATGAAATTATTTGTCTGCTTGTGAGACTAGATGGAATGTATGCATGGTTTTATGAAGTTGGTGTATGTTAAGGAGTCAACAAAGGAGATTCAAGCAAATACACACGTGACTGGATGCTAGAATCATCCCTTTGATCAGTGGTCTAATAATCTATCATCTTCGATGGACCGTTGTAATTTGGATGTAAACAAAAGTAGACATAGTGTGTGTATATATAAATACGTATAAAAATCTATGCATCTAAAAATAAAATGTCTTATAATCTACTCCTCTGTCCTAAATTAAAATTAGTTTTAGTTAATTATTATGTTCATACAATACTTACATATGTGTTATATATATACTAGTCGGTTGCCCGTGCGTTGCGACGGCTTACAACAATACCCATGTAAACTATCCATCAAAAAAATTTCAAGATTTTTTATTGATTGTATTCGCTCTCTGTATATTAGTTTTTTGATTTGGCTAACTGATGTTATTGTTTACTACATGCAATATGTCTTGGTACAACACGACTAATGAAGTGAGCGATTAGAAAAGAGTTCACAACGACTGACTGAACGAACAGAGATTATAAAATGACATAATTCCACCATACAGAGACCAAATAAGAGAAAGTCTGTGAGCTCAAGTTCTAAAATAAGTCACATGAAGTCAAACTTATAAAAAAGATAGATCAAAATATGGAGTGATTGCTAAAGTCTGGCATCAATAAAAACTGGATGCGCTCCATATAAATTATGCTACTTCATAGCAATTACTAACGTTTAAAACCAACAAATAACCTCTCATTTTGCTTTTAGTCACTATCGGAATCGACTTCTTTGCCGAGTGCCTGAAGCACTCGGCAAAGCCTGAAAAACACTCAGCACAGGCATTACCGTGTCGCACTCGGCAAAGAGGGCTCGGCACACAGTACATCGGCAAAGTCTTCTTTGCCGAGTACTTTTTCTCGAGCACTCGACACAAACTTTGCCAAGTGCCAGACAGTACTCGACAAAGAAAAGCCGCTGTCACGGTGCCGGGGTGACGGAGACGGTGTCTTTGCCGAGTGCCTAGGTGACACTCGGCAAAGGAGTTACCTTTGCCGAGTGTTTGCCGTCCCAGCACTCGACAAAGAATCCGTCAGCGGGCCCCCATGTCAGGTTCTTTGCTGAGTGCTTTATACGACACTCGGCAAAGCGTGTGTCGGGTACCATAATTAGGGGTACCCCCAATACTCCTAAGCATGGCTGGAAAACATCATTAAAACAAACTGTACAGACCGGTAAGCACAGCTCAAAGTTAAAGCCTCATCTACCAAGGGGCGCGATCTCGTCTCGCCCGAGCCCGGCCTCGGACAAGAACAGTAGTCCCGGACGGATTCACGCCTCGCCTGAGGGCCTCCTCAGGCAGTAGGCGCACCCCCGGCTCGCCCGAGGCTAAGCTCGGGCAAACTTTATCGTATAGCAACCTCGGCCAAATCGCCTTACCACCGACCGTATCGCATGCGCATTTAATGCGGGGATCACCTGACACCTTATCCTGACACGCGTGCATTTGGCAAGGTTGAAATGACCGCAGTCACTTCGCCCCTTTACTGATCGTTCTGACAGGAAAAGAACACTATTCACCCCGTTCTGACTACTGTGCCAACCACCAGGGTAAGACTAACAATAGTAAGTCACGGCCTCTCCCGAGTTCAGCCTCGGGCGCAACAGGGAGCTCCGCCTCGCCTGACCCCAGGCCTCGGCCTCAGACTCGGCCTCGGGAGAAGGTCTATGCCTCGCCCGACCCCAGGCCTCAGCCTCAGCCTCGGCCTCAGGAGAAGGTCTCCGCCTCGCCCGACCCCAGGCCTTGGCCTTAGCCTCGGCCTCAGGAGAAGTCAGCGCCTTGCCTAATCTCAGCCTCGGCCTTGGGAGGAGTCACAACCTCGCCCGACCTTGGCCTCGGCCTTAGGAGAAGTCACCGCCTCGCCCGACCTCGGCCTCAGACAAACTACGCTACAGGGGATACATCATTACCCTACCTCTAGCTAGCCGCCTCAGGCTATGAAGGAACAAGACCGGTGTCACATCTAGATTACTCCGGCAACAGGTAATGATGGTTCCCTGCATGTGTCCATGACATCGATTGTTCTCAGCTCTCTACGAAGGCAAAGAAACGTCTGCAGAACCCAGGGCCGCACCGCCAGCTACGCTTCTACAGGGCTCAAGCACTTCTCCGCCGGCCATGTTAGCACATAGCTACACCCCCATATGTACAGCTAGACCATCCCCTTGTATCTATAAAAGGGGATGCCTAGGGCCTTCCCGAGGGAGAGGGATAGGGAGAAAAAAGGGGGCTAACTCAGACGGCTCACCTCAAGGCCAAACCCTCTCTCGCGAAGCTTGTAACCCCTACTACGAGCACCCCGGTGCAAGATAATATAAGCCTCATCCCCCCTCTTGTGTTTCATCTTGCATCAATCCATCTGGGTAGGGACACACAGCGTCAAATTCACTAGTCGGTTGAGGGTCCTCGCGGGTCCAAAACACTGATAGTTGGCACGCCAGGTAGGGGTCCAGCTGCGTGTTGGCAATACTTTCCCATTAAGATCCAGATGGACAATCTTCAGCGGCCTCTTCAGCCTGGGACGGTGCTCCGCTTTGGGAGTCTCGAGTTCATGTCCCCCGACGGCAGCTATGACATGGTACTCCTCCCCCCGCAGCACGACAACAATGACGGTCGTCGGCTCGCCCGGTGGAGGCGAACTCGACGACGACATCTTTCCGTGGCGGAAGAGGAACACCCGGGTTTGCCCCGCCACCCTCCTCGCCGGAGGAGGAGGAGACGGAGCGACCATGGCCAGCAGGAGGCAGCACCTCGTCGGCTGTCGGACCAGTGCGAGTCCATGACGCCGACACCCCTGCGGGGGACATGTCGGGTGTTATCCTTGCACCTGGGACAACGACGGGTGTCGCTTCCCAGCGACGTGCCAACCCTAGGCGGACTGATGACACCGGCACCCTTGCGAGGGACTTGTCGGGCATTAGTCTCACACCTGAGATAACAACACATTCCATCTCCGATGCGACTTCACCGCTGTCCACCAACCAGGAGGTACCATCAGTTTTCCATCCTGTTCCCTTTAGATTCAACTTCGATCCACACCAAGCGACCCCACTTCGGCAAGCGCTTTCGCAAGGGCATATCCTGACCTTTCGAGGTACCATATGTGGTCAACTTGGGACCTACTGACGTCAGTCTCAACCTTTGGACCCGCGGGTTCTGAGGAAGAGGATGACCCCGACTTTAGTTGGGATTTCTCCAGACTCCGTGATCCTAGTGCCATGCGAGACTTCATATCCGCATGTGACCACTGCCTCTCCGGCTGCTCTGACGATGGCCATAGCCTTGACGATGAGGGTTACGACCCAACTCGCGAGTGTTTCCACATCGATTAGGGGGATCACGACGAAGACAATCACCTCGGCATGCCAGAAAACAACGACGCCCCTGTGCCTGCGTCTCGCGTTGAGATCCTGCGGGAGCTAGCTGTGGCTCGGGTCCCTGCGGGGGGTCAGGGCACATAGCTCGAGCAACTCTGCGAGATGCAGGCCAAGCTCGATGAAGAAACGAGGCGACTTGTGCAGCTCCGACAAAACCTCGAGCAAGAGTGGGCAGGCCGAGCACTCGCCGAAGGAGCGTGTCATCGGGCCAGGGATGTCTAGCGTCGTATCATTGACGATGCCAGGGCAATGCTGCCCCCAGCCTTCAACGAGGTCGGCCAGAACCTAGCTGTAGCGGCGATGTTACTTCGAACGATGCCGAAGCCATCCACCACCGAGGGGCGACGTATCCAGGGCGAACTCAAGGACCACCTGGAAAATGCCGCAGCTCGACGAGCTGAGAGCTCTGCCTCCCGAAGGCGAGGATGCCCCTCGGAGCATCACGTAGCGTCCTCCCGACACATGCGCGAGGCCTCGGTCCACACCGGGCACATAGGAGACGAGACACCTGCAGCCCGGGATCGCCTCGGCGACGAGCAACACCGCCGCGACCATCGAGCCCGCCTCGAGGAAAAGGTGCGCCGAGGCTACCACCCCCAGACGCGGGGGACGCTACGACAGTGAGGAGGATCGGAGCCCCTCGCCCGAACCACCAGGTCCACGGGTCTTCAGCCGGGCCAAACGACGGGCGTCGTTACCGGCCCGGTTCCGAGCCCCGACTACCATTACCAAGTACTCAGGGGAGACGAGGCCGGAGTTGTGGCTCGCGGATTACTTGCTGGCGTGCCAGTTGGGAGGGACGGACGATGACAACCTCATCATCTGCAACCTCCCCCTTTTCCTCTCCGACGCTGGTCGGGCCTGGCTGGAGCATCTTCCTCCTGCGCAGATCTTGACTGGGACGACCTAGTCAAGGCCTTCGCTGGAAATTTCCAAGGTACGTACATGCGCCCTGGGAACTCGTGGGATCTCCGGAGCTGCCGCCAGCAGCCAGGGGAATCCCTACAAGAGTACATCCGGCGGTTTTCAAAGCAGTGCACTGAGTTGCCTAACATCACCAACTCGGACGTCATCGGAGCATTCCTCGCCGGCACCACTTGGCGGGACCTGGTAAGCAAACTGGGACGCAAGACACCCACCAAGGCGAGCGAATTGATGGACATAGCCACCTAGTTCGCCTCTGGTCAAAAGGCGGTCGAAGCCATCTTTTGGAAGGACAAGCAGCCTCAGGGAAGGCAGAAGGAAGACGTCCCCGAGGCGTCCGTCCAACGTGGCATGAAGAAGAAGACCAGGAAGAAGGCGCAAGCAAAATGCAACGCCATTGACGCGGATCTTGTCGCTGTTGCCGAGCACAGAAATCCTCGGAAGCCTCCCGGAGGGGCCAACGTGTTCGACAAGATGCTCAAGGAGTCGTGCCCCTATCACAGGGGTCCCGTCAAGCACACCCTTCAAGAGTGCGACATGCTCTGGTGTTACTTCAATAAGGATGGACCCACGGTGGAGGGTGGCAAGGACCAAGGCAACAACAAGAAGGGGGTGACAAGGAAGAAGAATTCTCGGAGGTCCACAACTGCTTCATGATCTATGGTGGGCAAGTGGCGAATGCCACGGCTCGACACCGCAAGCAAGAACGCCGGGAGGTCTGCTCGGTGAAGGTAGCGACGCCAGTCTACTTAGACTGGTCCGACAAACCCATTACCTTCAACCAAGGCGACCACCCCGACTGCGTACCGAGCCCAGGAAGGTACCCGCTTGTCGTCGACCCTGTCATCGGCAACGCTAGGCTCTCCAAGGTCCTCATGGACGGAGGCAGCAGCCTCAACATCATCTACGCCGAGACCCTAGAGCTATTAGGGGTTGATCGGTCCACGATCCGGGCCGGTGCAGCACCCTTTCACGGGATTGTCCCCGGCAAGCGTGTCCTGCCCCTTGGGCAACTTGATTTGCCCGTCTACTTCGGAACTCCCTCCAACTTCTGAAAGGAAACCCTCACTTTCGAGGTAGTCGGGTTCCGAGGGACCTATCACGCGGTGTTGGGAAGACCGTGCTATGCCAAGTTCATGGCCATCCCCAACAACACGTACCTCAAGCTCAAGATGCCAGGCCCCAAGGGAACCATCACCATTGGATCCACATACCGAGACGCTTACGAGTGCGACGTGGAATGTGTGGAGTACGCCGAAGCCCTCGCCGAGTCCGAAGCCCTCATCGCCGACCTGGATTGCCTCTCAAAAGAGGCGCCCGACGTGAAGCGGCACGCCGGCAACTTCGAACCAGCCGAGGCAGTTAAGTTCGTCTCTCTCGACCCCAGCAATGACGCCGGCAAGAAAGTCAGGATCGGCTCCGAGCTCGACCCCAAATAGGAAGCAGTGCTCATCGACTTTCTCCGTGCAAACGCCGAAATTTTTGCGTGGAGTCCCTCGGACATGCCAGGCATTCCGAGGGATGTCGCCGAGCACTCACTGGGCATCCGAGCCGGAGCTCGACCCGTGAAACAGCACCTGCGCTGTTTTGATGAAGAAAAGCACAGAGCCATAGGCGAGGAGGTCCACAAGCTAATGGCTGTAGGGTTCATCAAATAAGTATCCCATCCAGAATGGTTAGCTAACCCTGTACTTGTAAAGAAAAAGGTGGGAAATGGAGGATGTGTGTAGACTACACTAGGTTAAATAAAGCATGTCCAAAGGTTCCCTACCCTCTGACTCGCATCGATCAAATTGTGGACTCCACCGTTGGGTGCGAAACCCTGTCTTTCCTTGATGCCTATTCAGGCTATCACCAAATCAAGATGAAAGAATTCGACCAGCTCGTGACTTCTTTTATCACACCTTTTGGCATGTATTGTTATACTACTATGCCATTTGGCTTAAGGAATGTGGGTGCAACATACCAAAGGTGCATGAACCATGTGTTCGGAGAGCACATCGGCAGAACGGTCGAGGCTTATGTCGATGACATCGTTTTCAAAATAAGGAAAGCCTCCAACCTCCTCTCTGACCTTGAGGTGACATTCAGGTGCCTAAAAGCGAAGAGCATAAAACTCAATCCTGAGAAGTGTGTCTTCAGAGTCCCCCGAGGCATGCTCCTAGGGTTCATTGTCTCTGAACGAGGCATCGAGGCCAACCCGGAGAAAATCGTGGCCATCACCAACATGGGACCCATCAAAGATTTAAAAGGAGTACAAAGGGTCATGGGATGCCTTGCGGCTCTAAGCCGCTTCATCTCGCGCCTTGGCGAGAAAGGATTGCCCTTGTACCGCCTCTTAAGGAAGGCCGAGCGCTTCACTTGGACTCCCGAGGCCGAAGAAGCCCTCAGAAACTTAAAGGCACTCCTTACTAATGCGCCCATCTTGGTGCCCCCCGCTGTGGGAGAAGCCCTCTTGATTTACGTAGCCGCAACCACTCAGGTGGTCAGCGCTGCGGTCGTAGTCGAGAGACGAGAAGAGGGGCATGCGCTGCTTATCTAGAGGCCAGTCTACTTCATTAGCGAGGTGCTATCCGAGACCAAAATCCGCTACCCGCAAATCCAGAAGCTACTGTACACAGTGATTTTAACACGACGAAAGCTGCGACACTACTTCGAGTCTCATCCGGTGACTGTGGTGTCATCCTTCCCCCTGGGAGAGATCATCCAGTGCCGAGAGGCCTCGGGTAGGATAGCAAAATGGGCAGTGGAACTCATGGGGGAAACACTTTCATTCGCTCCTCGTAAGGCCATAAAATCCCAAGTCTTGGCAGACTTCCTGGCTGAATGGGTCGACACCCAATTGCCGACAGCCCCAATCCAGGCCTTACTTTGGACCATGTACTTCGATGGGTCGCTTATGAAAACCGGAGCAGGTGTCGGCTTGCATTTCATCTCACCCCTCGGGAAACATGTGCGCTACGTGATACGCCTCCATTTTCCGGCGTCAAACAACGTGGCTGAATACGAGGCCTTGGTTAATGGGTTGCACATCACTGTCGAGCTAGGGGTTCGGCGCCTCGATGCTCATGGCGACTTGCAGCTCATTATTGACCAAGTCATGAAGAACTCTCACTGCCGCGATCAAAAAATGGAGGCCTACTACGACGAAGTTTGGCGCTTGGAAGATAAGTTCTATGGGCTGGAACTCAACCATGTTGCTCGACGGTACAACGAGACTGCGGATGAGCTGGATAAAATAGCCACAGGACGGACGACGGTTCCCCCGAATGTCTTCTCCAGGGACATATATCAACCATCCGTCGAACTCAACAACGCACCCGAACCCGAGGAGACCTCGGCCCAGCCCGAGGTACCCTCGGCTGCCGAGGGTGAGGCCCTGCGCGTCGAGATAGAACAGAATGGGGTCACACCAAACCTAAACTGGCAGACCCCGTACCTGGAATATCTCCTCCAAGGAGAGCTGCCCCTCGACAAGGCCGAAGCTCGGCGACTAGCTCAGCGTGCCAAGTCGTTCGTTTTACTGGGTGATGAAAAAGAGTTGTACCACCGCAGCCCCTCAGGCATTCTCCAACGATGCATATCTGTCGCCCAAGGACAAGAGCTGTTACAAGAAATACACTCGGGGGCTTGCGGTCACCTTGCAGCACCTCGAGCCCTCGTAGGAAACGCTTTCCGACAAGGTTTCTATTGGCCGACCGCAGTGGCCGACGCCACTAGGATTGTACGCTCCTGCCGAGGGTGTCAATTCTATGCGAGACGGACGCACCTGCCCGCTCAGGCCCTATAGACAATACCTATCACTTGGTCGTTTGCCATGTGGGGTCAGGACCTCGTCGGTCCCTTGCAGAAGGCACCCGGGGGCTTCATGCACCTGCTGGTCGCCATCGACAAATTCTCCAAGTGGATCTAAGTCCGACCCTTAACCAGCATTGGGTCCAAACAGGCGGTGGTGTTCTTTACAAATATCATCCACCGCTTTGGGATCCCAAACTCCATCATCACTGACAATGGCACGCAATTCACTGGGAAAAAGTTCCTAGACTTCTACGAAGGCCACCACATCTATGTGCACTGGGCCGCCGTAGCTCACCCAATGACAAATGGGCAGGTGGAGCGCGCCAATGGCATGATTTTGCAGGGGCTAAAACCAAGGATCTACAACGATCTCAACAAGTTTGGCAAGCGGTGGATAAAAGAGCTACCCTCGGTGGTTTGGAGTCAGAGGACGACGTCGAGCCGGGCCACGGGTTTCTCGCCGTTTTTCCTAGTCTATGGGGCCGAGGCCATCCTACCCACGGACTTAGAATACGGCTCCCCGAGGACAAAGGCATACGACGACCAAAACATCCAGACCATCCGAGAGGATTCATTGGACCAGCTGGAAGAGGATCGAGACATAGCCTTACTACACTCAGCACGGTATCAGCAGTCTCTACGATGCTACCACGCCCGAAGGATTCGGCCCCGAGGCTTCCAGGTGGGAGATTTGGTGCTTCGGCTATGACAAGACGCCCAAGGGCGCCACAAGCTTACTCCTCCCTAGGAAGGGCCATTCATCATCGCCAAAATTTTGAAGCCCAGGACATACAAGCTGGCCAACGATCAAGGCGAGGTCTACAGCAACGCTTGGAACATTGAACAGCTACGTCGCTTTTACCCTTAAAGTGTTTCAAGTCGTTCACGTATCTCGATCCCTTTACATGTATAAATAAAAAGTCTAACTGTCAAGGGAGGATCAGCCTTGCCTCAGCAAAAACCGACCCTCCCTCGGGGGCTAGAAGGGGGAACCCCCTCTGCGTCAAAATTTTCCTCGGAAAAGTTTTCTACCAAAACGACTTTCGTGCCTTTCGACTATATCGATAACAGAATCCTAAAAACGAGCGAGAGAGACCTTGAACGACAAGACCGACCGAGCCAAGGGACTCCTACGCCTCCGGAATACGGATACCTCACTCATCACCTTCCGCGAAAAGTAACTCGCGCCCGGATAAGTGATTCTGCTACCGAACAAGTCCTAACGCTCAAAACAAGAGGAAAGAAAACATAGCTTTATATTCTGACACTAAAGATGTTTAGGCCTCAGCGGCCGCAAGAAACATACACATACTTAGAATAAACTGTTCTCCACAGGCTCAGGTGTCAGCAGGGGGAGGAGCAGCACCCTCGGCGTCGTTCCTACCTGCGGCGGAATCTGGCCCGACCTCGAACGGTGACACAGGCGGAAGGATCTCCACCTCAAAAAAGGAAGCCAACGCCGCGCCTGGGCCCTCGGCAGCCGCATCAAGCCTTTGGACCTCTGCTAGTGCGGCCTCCTCTTCGTCGGGTAAGCAGTAGCCCTCGCTGACCCGCTCCAAATCCACGTCGTAGTGGGAAGCGAGGACAGCGAAGGCCCGCCTAACGCCGTGGTGCAGCGCCCCGCGGAGTCTGCTGCACACATGGCCGCCCAAGGCCCGCAGGCGACTCTGGGGGGGGCTGCCCGAGGGGACGTCGTCGAGGCCAAAGGTCCGGCAGAAGGCTGAGATGGCCTCGGACATGGCCATGCGGTCGGCCTCATTCTGCTCAGCCGCCTGGGCAAGCACCTTGCAGTTCTTGATGGACTCGTCGAGAGCCGCCTCGAACCTTGAAGACAGCCGGACAATATTCTTTAGACACGAGGAAAAGAATGAAGCTAAAACAAAGTCACAAAGCAGGCAAAACATACCTTCGGCTTGGGCACGCTGCTGTAAGGCCATGGCTTGAGCGGACCGGGCAGACCCGACGGCCACGGCCAGGCCCTTCGCAAGGGTCCCGGCCCGAGCGGTCGCCTCGGGTCTAGAAGGGGGGAACCCCCTTTGCGTCAAAATTTTCCTCGGAAAAGTTTTCTACCAAAATGACTTTCGTGCCTTTCGACTATATCGATAGCGGAATCCTAAAAACGACAAGAGAGACCTCGAACGGCAAGGCCGACCAAGCCAAGGGACTCCTACGCCTCCGGGATACGGATACCTTACTCATCACCTTCCGTGAAAGGTAGCTCACACTCGGATAAGTGATTCTGCTACCGACGAACAAGTCCTAATGCTCGAAATAAGAGGAAAGAAACACGGCTTTATACTCAAATACTCAAATGTTCAGGCCTCAGCAGCCATAGAAAACAAACACACATACTTAGGATAACTATGCTACATAGACTTAGACATCGGTAGCACCCTCGACGGTTTTCCCGACCTGCGGCAGATGTCTTAGTACTTAAAGCAACTACATTTTGCTCTTAGGCAAATACCATTACATTCCCTTACAAACGGGACCCCAGCTCCATTCCTGTAGGAATGAACTACCTCCACACCAGAAGAGCTGCGAGATAACAAACTCCAAGCGGCTCACCGGTGACCACTGCACCAGCAGCGACAATGACCTCCGCCTCGGGCGGCTAGACAGCAGCAGTGATTTCCCCAGGGCAAACGCTACTAAGAAAAGGCCCTCGCCCCCATCCCACACGGAGGGCGAGAACAAGCCATTAAAGCCAAAGAGCCGGAGGTCTGGCCACAGGTGGCATTAACGGTCTCATCGGCGGAAGCAACCACCTCTGCAGTGGGAAGCCTCACCTATGGCGGCCACCACCTCAGCACCGACGACAGCGGCCACCTGCGCACCAATGTCGCACTGGCAAATGGCGGCCGCCCTAGCACACACAAGGAGGTCCTCGCTCCCGTCCTCGCTATGGGAGTGAGGACAAGATCATCCAGGAACACGAACACCGCCCCTGCGACATACGACGTCTTGTACGACCCCCCGGTGTGGCCGGCGGCGCGGGATGGGCCATGGACTTGGCCGACCTGCGCACGGCGCGACCATCGCCCATGCGATGGACGGACAGCCACACCCCGACCAGGCAGCAGGTGGCAGTTCGCCTCCTCCGCAAGGCTGGTGAACGCCCTTCTCCCTCGAATGCTGGAGGAAGAAGCAGGTCGCCAGCCCATGTGGAAGGCAGGACCCCAACTCTGCTTGCCCTCCCCCCCAGCACGGATGATGAACATCCTTGAAGCTGAGGGCAGGGGGAGGCCACAGCCCGGCTCGCTCTTCTCCACCATGAGGCTGACGGTCATCATTCTGGGTGACCACTGGCGGGGAACTACAGCTGGGCTGCATGATGAAAATCCTTGAAGCCAAGCGATGACTAAAGAGCGCCAACCCCCACGAGGTCGTGCTCCTCCAATAGCAGCAAGAAGAAGGCAACACCGGTGCACCCCATCTAGAGGCCCAGAAGATGGAAAGACGCGATGAATGTGAGAAGAGCAAAGGCAAGGCTACTGCCCGGGAGATTGATCCCTTTTTAAAGATAGATCTCCCCACTCGTGCCCCAAAGCATCACGTGCAAAGTCTCCCCTGACGTGCTCCAGGGTTCCTGCCCTACGACACGGGGGCTAGGTCCCACATGTCATACAAACTAACCCGAAACGCGAAGATGGTGAATCGCCGCACACGAAGCATGCAACCACCCCGCGGTTAAGCGCTCTCTCATCCTCGCCGAAACTAGCGGTCGAAAAGGCGGGCCGCCACGCAAGAAGCGTGCAACCGCACCACGGTTGTGCACCCTTTCAGCTTCGTTGCAACCGGTGGTCCAACATGGAGGCCTGGGCCCACATGTCATGTAACCGGCGCACCGGTTACCACGTGCAAAGAAACCGCACCGCCACTTGCGCCAATGTCGCGTCTTCTCGGGACTACAGAACAAGTGCAACGACTCGAGGCAGCCCCGCGCATGACCCAACAGTGCCAATTAAGCGCGACGGTCATGGGTCAGTCAGTCGTGGGGATAGACACGACAGTTGGTATGACCATAGGCAGATCGACAGTAATTGCAGCAACAGACGTACGGAAGCAGCGATCCAACCACCAACCCGGCCCTGGTCCCTCCTACAGGCTCGCATCCTCCCCTGAAGCAGCAGGGGAGCCCTCTCCTATAGCATAAAGACGACGCACCCATGTTCCATTCCTCGAATGACTCGCGAACGCGCAATAGATACCCCGCGAGTCGCCCATCCCGTCGCATTAACTCGCTGGCAGGACACACATCTCCTCTGGCAGGCGGGCGGGCGCCGTTTCGCCTCCGTCATGATGACTGCCTCAAAAAAGGTGTGCCACACTGTTTCGAAATATATCCTTTCTTCCTTTCCTCTCTCTTTCTCTCTCTCCGCAGGGATCGGGAAAAGGGACATTTCGAAGGAGCCCTTCACAGCAAAAGAAACAGGCCTCGAGCCCTCCTTCTGATCAGGGGTTCAAAGGTTGCGCCCCGCAGGGTTCGGCGACCGCCCCAGAGCACTCGGGCTCCGAGCCCTTTACTGATCAGGGGTTCGAAGGCAAGCCCCTCGAAGGGATTCGACAGCCGCCCCAGAACACGCAGAGTCAGGGATGACCTTGGGTATGTCCGTTACATGGCCAAGGCTCAGGCTACGCTCCCGAGGTACCCTAAGACATTTCCGAGACTAGCGGGAACGGTTTGTAATGGAATCCCACCGAAGAGAGGCACCGAGCCCTCGGACCCTATCGTATGGGTCCGGGTCCGGCAAATCACCTGCAGGTACTTTTGGAGCGCGCCTTTGGGCCACTAGCCGACCCTTATCGAACAGGGCTCGGGCGTCCGCTCGAATTAGCCAATAGCAACTCACCGAAAACACCATGTTCAGCGCCCACCGAGGGTAGCATGGAGCGTTCCCCCCCTCCTCCTTGCGGAAAGGCGACAAAGGGGCGTACAATAAAAAGCCGAGACAGTCCTCGATCGTCCTCTCGCTCCATGCAGAGGCTCAGAGGCTGCTCTCGCACCAGGATATGGCCAAATTGTAGACCACGTCGACAAACCAGCTTAAAAACTCGGAGCCTGACCATGCACCCAGGCCGCGGCCAGGCCGCATGAGGGAACAACAAGGCCGACCGAGGAATCACAAGAAGAATCAAGACCTCAGAGGAGTCAAACCACTCCTCCGAGGCCTCGGGGGCTACACCCGACGGGTGCGCTCGCGCGCACCCATCGGAACAAAATATAACCGAGAAAGGCTAGTCCCCTTGCAATAAATCCGGCAGAACCTCCAAGCGAGTGCCTACACTCCCTTTGAGGCTCGGGGGCTACTGTCGGGTACCATAATTAGGGGTACCCCCAATACTCCTAAGCATGGCTGGAAAACATATTTAAAATAAACTGTAAAGATCAGTAAGCATAGCTCAAAGTTAAAGCCTCATCTACTAAGGGGCGCGATCTCGTCTCGCCCGAGCCCAGCCTCGGACAAGAACAGTAGTCCCGGACAGATTCACGCCTCGCCCGAGGGCCTCCTCAGGCAGTAGGCGCACCCCCATCTCACCCGATGCTAAGCTTGTGCAAACTTTGTCGTGTAGCAACCTCGGCCAAATCGCCTTACCACCGACCGTATCGCATGCACATTTAATGCGGGGATCACCTGACACCTTATCCTGACACGCGCGCAGTTGGCAAGGTCGAAATGACCGCAGTCACTTCGCCCCTTTACTGATCGTTCTGACAGGAAAAGAACACTATTCACCCTGTTCCGACTACTGTGCCAACCACCTGGGTAAGTCTAACAACAGTAAGTCACGGCCTCTCCAGAGTTCAGCCTCGGGCGCAACAGGGAGCTCCGCCTCGCCCGACCCCAGGCCTCAGCCTCAGCCTCGGCCTCGGGAGAAGGTCTCCGCCTCGCCCGACCCTAGGCCTCGGCCTTAGCCTTGGCCTCAGGAGAAGTCACCGCCTCGCCCGATCTCAGCCTCGGCCTCGGGAGGAGTCACAACCTCACCCAACCTCGGCCTCGGCTTCAGGAGAAGTCACCGCCTCGCCCGACCACGGCCTCGGACCAACTACGCTACAGGGGATACATCATTACCCTACCTCTAGCTAGTCGCCTCAGGCTACGAAGGAACAAGACCGGTGTCACATCTAGATTACTCTGGCAATAGGTAATGATGGTTCCCTGCATGCGTCCATGACGTCGATTGTTCTTAGCTCTCTACGAAGGCAAAGAAACGTCAGCAGGACCCAGGGCCACACCGCCAGCTACGCTTCTACAGGGCTCAAGCACTTCTCCGCTGGCCACGTTAGCACATAGCTACACCCCCACATGTACAGCTGGACCATCCCCTTGTATCTATAAAAGGGGAAGCCTAGGGCCTTCCCGAGGGAGAGGGAGAGGGAGAAAAAAGGGGCTAACTCAGACGACTCACCTCAAGGCGAAACCCTCTCTCGCGAAGCTTGTAACCCCTACTACGAGCACCCCGGTGCAAGATAATATAAGCCTCATCCCCCCTCTTGTGTTTCATCTTGCATCAATCCATCTAGGCAGGGACACGCAGAGTCAAATTCACTAATCGGTTGAGGGTCCTCGCGGGTCCAAAACGCCGACAGCATGTCTCTTTGCCGAGTGCCAGTGCCACTACACTCGGCAAAGAACCTATACCGGTGCCCAGGTCTTGGTTCTTTGCCGAGTGCTATGGTCCTAACACTCGGCAAAGTACATCTTTGTCGAGTGTTACACTCTGCAAAGTGACCAGTACACACCTTTTTTATTTGTTTTCCCTATTCCATCCAAACAAACAAAAGATATATCACATATATCACATATATACATCACAGATCATCACAGACATAAATATCCAACACAAACATTAATATACAAGTTCTCAACACAAACAGTATCAACGCAAGTTCAGAAGTATCAACACAAGTTCAGAAGTATGAACACATAAGTCTCAAGCTCTGACATAAGTATTCAACATAAGTTTTGTAGTCTGAACACTAAAAACATAACTCTCATTGAGGTGGGCAGTTGGACTGATGCTGCGTTGGGCTGGGCGGTTCATGAGGGTTGTTGGATGCCGCCCCAGATTGGCCCTACATAGAGAAGATATTGCATGTGTTATACCAGATGCATTACCAACATCTAACTACAATTTTGATACTCACAGGAGTATGGAATAGAGCAGGGTCCATTGTAGGGAACAATGGAGGTGGCGGAGCGAAACCCTATGCGATGCCAAGGCTCTGCATGTATTGAAACATCTCCGCCATCCTCTGCTGATCTGCCAGACATTCCCTCCTCTCTTCTGATAGCTGGGTCTGTAATATTACAAGCCAACGTTATAGTAACTCAAAGAGAAGGTATATAACTCAAGGAATGACGAGTTACAGAAGCACTAACCTCAAGTTGTTGTATGCAAAGCTGTGAGCTGTCGTGCTGAAGTGGTATGGTTGGACTCGAGCCTATGCTCCTTGCCCGCACCTGAGACAGAGTGGGAGTGGAGGATGAGTCGATTGCCCCATCGGCAATCCAGTACTGCCCATGTCTCTTGCCTCCTCCGACCCTCATGCGCACATCGGGGTCGATCTGCTCGGTGCTTGGATCATATTCTGGGACATGGACCTCCTGTGCCATGGCGGTGTAGTCATGAAGGCGGTTGTAGATAACGGGGTTGGTGTAGGCCTCGAGCCTGTCATCCGGGTTGTAGGTGACGTCGGACGTCGCCTTGCCCTTATGGGCCATAGCTTAGGCCGAGAAGATGGAGCAAGGCCGGCCACCATGTGACGCCGACTGCAAGAAAACCAATGAGATAGTTAGAAATAATATCTAATCCAGTGATATATACCTAAATAAAAAAGAGGGCTTACCCATGCTTCTGCATATTGGCCTAGGCTGCGGCTGCCTTGGTGGTGGGAGGGACCTTGCATCATTAGACGCTGTTCCCGGCTAGCGTTGTGCGCCTCGTCCCACTCAGGCGAGCACCACCTATACACCATCTACTCCTAGCACAGAGGATGTGTGATGCACCAATGTGGAATCATCTACAAAGTAAACACATAAAGTGCATATGAGAAGATAAAATTAAACTCATGCATGGAGTACTGGTACCAAACTTGCATGGCTTTACCTGCAGGTACTAGTCCCTGGTCAACGACATGGTTCAGGCTTGCTGCTTGGTCACCTTCTCCCCAAGGACGGAGCCATGGTAGCTGACGATGGCCTGGATTCGGGCCTCATAGTGCATGTCCACGACGAGCTTCTTACAGCTTGTGGTGGCCACCACATCCGCCCTAGCCTCGTATCTAGCCTCGCATCTGAAGAAATCCTACATACAAAAATGATGTATCCATACATTATTTCAAGAATTTGCAATGAATGCGACATATTTTACATTATACTAAGACTTACCCACAACTCTTGCTTCACTCGCTCTGCCTTGTTATTGAATTCTCGGTCATCTCGGTCTACTGCATTGGGGGCGACGGTGTAGTGGTCGAAGGTGTAGGCTAGGCCCGTCACTCCGGCGTACTCAACCAGTCCAGAGAAGTGTTCCCTACACAACAGGCCGAGGATGCCATTGGGGAGGCGACGATGACCCCCAGCATAATCCACAACCGTCCAAGACCTGTCCAAGTGATAAATAAAAAGTATTAGTTTATATTATGATTTTGAACATATAATATGAACAAGAATGAAGAACATAAAGTTACATGCCTCTCCCCATCCGGCCGAATCAGCGGTCGCCTGTCCCGAAGTATGGGACGCTGAGGGAGACTCGCGGGACCTCGAAGGTAGATGCTCCTAGAACCTGAGGTGCCAGAACCTGAGGCGGTCTGCTGAGCTTTGTCATCGTCCTGCTGCTGGTCGTCGTCGTCCTGCTACGCCGCCTGCTGCTGAACAAGGTGGTCCTGCTGCGCTGCCTGCTGTGTCTCGTCCTGCTCTGCCTCGTCCGCTGTCCTGCTCCTCCTCCCCCTCCTCCTCCTCAGCCAATCACCCACCATATTTGTCCAAAAACCTACAATTAACAGTAAACAAATAAGCACATATAAAAAGATGTATTTAAAAACAGGTGCAAAATAAAAAGTCATATAGCATTACATCGATTAAAAATAATCTTCATATGTGTCGGGGTTAGCCAGATCATAACTCTCATCATCACTATCAACCATTCCATAGTCAACACCATCGGAAGGCGCAAGTTCGTCATTAATGTCATTGCCTTCAAGGATTACTAAGTTAATATCATTTTTGCACCTCATCATCCTCCTCATCAACAACCATTTCAATATCTACATCCATTTCAATAGCTTCGGTTAAGTCTATCTCAAATCGCCCTTCTAGCCCATCTTCTTGGAAGAACTCTCCATCATATGTGTCCGGGTCTAAGTTATAATCTTCATCGTTAGGAACAGGTAACCTCATGTGCGGCGATACCTTATACACAACATCCCAACCCTTAAGATGTTCTTTCGTTTGGCACGCATATGGGAGATAATACATTTGTGTGGCCTGTTGGGCCACGATATAGACATCGTCTCCTGGAGGTGGAATATTGTCGAATTTCGACTATCCCAAGATTAGAATGTGTCCGTCTCATCACTTGAGGGTCAAACCAATGACATTTGAATATCACTGGAGTAAGAGGTTTGGAACCATAAAAATTGAGCTCATATATTTCTTCGAACGTCCAAAATAATTGACATCGTCAAGGCCGAGCGTAAAGACTCTAGAACACGTTGTTTTCTGATTGGGCTGACTTTGGTCGTAGTTTGTTGTGCGAAAATGGTATCCATTGATGTCATACCCAGAATATTCCTTGACCCTATAAGCAAAGCTATTGGCTACTTGTCTCAACTCGGCACTCATAGACGGATCTCTTTGGCCCTGCAAGTATTCGCAAGTTAAAAGACGCTAAATTGAGTTCATAGACGGATCTCTTTGACAAACTAAGCACGTACCTTACGTTTGAACTAGGAAATAAAATCGGGCAATCCATTTCTCGCACCCTTTCTAAGAAGAGTGTCATATTCCTGTGGAGTGGGGTCCCTTGATCGACGCAAGAATTCATGAAGAAATTGTTCCATGTATGGCGTCACCTCTTCAAGGTTGGTCAATACATATAGCATGATATGCTGCCACTCTTCATGTGTCAGGGTCTTGGTGGTCGAGCCACTTGCGCTTCCGAGTTGGCCTTGAAATATGCTAAGATTCGATTCATTGCCGCCATCATTGTAACGAGGGGGTGGATTATGCACGCTCGGCAGTTTTTCACCATAATAAGTTGTTGTGAAGTTTGACACCTCCTCTATAATGTATGCCTTTGCAATGGAAGCCTTGATTTTGCATTTATTTCTACATTTCTTTCAAATAGTCTTTAGACATCTCTCGATTGGACAGCACCAACGTCACTCCATGGCCCCCCATTCATGCCTCATAGGGGAGATGAAGAATCAAATGATGCATTGGATTGAAGAAGCCGGGTGGAAATATCTTCTCAAGCTTACACAGTAACACGGGTGCCAATCTTTCCAAGTCTACAACCACGGTCCGAGATAACTCTTTTGCACAAAGCTGACGGAAGAATAGCTCAACTCTAAAAGCGCTAGCCAGACATGCTCAGGGACATAGCCTCGAACCATCGCAGGAAGAATCCGTTCAATCCATATGTGGAAGTCATGACTCTTCATCCCTAAGACTCGCATAGTAGATAAGTTCACCCCCTACTCAGGTTAGCTGCATACCCATCAGGGAACATCAACATCCTGATCCACTGAAGTACTTCCTTCCTCTGGCCCTACTTAGGACGAAATCGGCCTTAGGCCTTCTCCATGTCTTTCCACCACTTGGCGGCGTCATCTCTTGGTTTGGTCTATCACATAGCGCTGCTAGATCCACTCTTGCCTTTACGTTATCCTTTGACTTATCAGGAATGTCCATAATTGTTGCCCACAGTGCCTCGGCAACATTCTTTTCAGTGTGCATCACGTCAATGTTGTGTGAAAGGAGCAAGTCGTCATAATAGGGGAGCCAAGTCAAGCTAGACTTATGTGTCCACATATGCTGCTCACCATATCCCACAAAACCACCTTCTGTATTGGCCACAAGCCCATCTATCTGTTGACGAATTTCGGCACCAGTAACCGTTGCAGGTGGGCTGTCTGTCACTACGACACCTTTCATAAAGTTCTTGATGTCTAGGCGGAATGGATGGTCAGGAGGGAGAAATTATCGATGTTTATCGAAGGACGAATATTTGCCACCCTTTTTCAATCAAATGAACCTAAGAGCTTCCTTGCAAACTAGGCATGGGAACTTACCGCGAACACAGCAGGCGCAGAATAGCCCATACGCCAGTAAGTCATGCATGGAGTACTGGTACCAAACATGCATTCTGAAGTTTGTCTTCGTAGCTCAGTCATACGTCCATACCCCTTTCTCCCAGGCACATACCAATTCATCGATCAACGGCTCCATGTACACGCCCATTTTATTCCCCGGGTGTCCGGGAATTATCAACGACACGAATATATTCAGCCTTTGAAAGCACACATCGGGGGGGATTGATTGGGATAACAAACATGGGCCAACATGTGTACAGGACAGCGCTCATTCCATAGGGATTGAACCCATCTGTGGCCAACGCAACACGTACATTACGAGCCTCTTCGGCTTTCTCACGGTGAATGACATCAAAGTGTTTCCATGCTTCACCATCGGATGCGTGCACCATCTTGTCAGGATTGTATCGTTTTCCATTTTTGTGCCATGTCATCTGTTTCACGAATTCCTCTGTCATGTATAGACGTTGGATCCTCGGTATGAATGTAAGGTGTCGTAGGATTGTCAAGGGGATATCGAGCTGTCTCTTCTGTCCATCACCAGAGTCTACCTCCATGAACCTAGACGATTTACACTTGAGATAGTACTTTGCCTCCGCGTATTCTTTCCTAAATAGCACGTAGCCCTTCGGACAAGCATGAATTTGCTCATATGTCATCTTGAGTGCACGAAGGAGTTTCTGTGCCTCGTACATGCTCTTTGGTAGAATGTGATCATCTAGAAGCAGGCTCCCAATAACCGTCAACAAGCCATCGAATGCGTCTCTACTCATGCTGTACTGCGACTTGAACGTCATTACATGCCCAATGGCATCCAGTTGAGAAACCTTTGTCTGGCCGTGAAGGGGCTTCTGTGCCACGTCAAACATGTTGTAGAACGCCTTTGCAGTCGGCTCTGGCTCGTCATCCATACATCCTCCCGTGTACTGTGCCTCCCGATAATCGTTCAACATATCCGCTACCCCCGCATCCACGTCATAATCCTCGACACGTTGTCTTAGCACTTCCTCTCTCGTATGATGCACTTCACCATGAAAGATCCACCAAGTATAGCCCAGCATAAATCCATTCTTCCAAATATGTTCTACCATGGCCTTCTTTGGTTTTCTTTTCCGGTTGGCACATTTGTTGCACGGGCATGGGACTAGACTCGCTCCTTTAGCAGCTTCGCCATATGCCCGTTCCACGAAATCATCGGTCTTTCTAATCCATTCATGGGTGACATCGTTCCTTCCTCTATGGCCCATGTACATCCATTCACGGTCCTCCATCCTCTAAAAGTGTAACACCCCTGGTGTTACTGTTACTAAAACTTGAGCATAACATCATAAGCATGGGCATATCATGTGTTTGTCACACCTAGAGTGCATTCACTAGGCAAAAATTTCAAACAAGTTGTATTGATATGACATTTTGTAAATAAAACCCTAGAGTAGCGAACTCAACCCTAGATTAGGTGTAATAGAGCAAACAAGGCTTAAACAAAAGAAAACTTCAAAACTTGTTAGAGATGATCATAAAATGTCACCTTGAATAGACTTATGGGATATCCAAACCCTAGAAGTATCAAAAACTCCAAAAAGAACCCTAGAAAGCCCTAAACCTAAACCCTAGGGGGCTAAGTGCAAAATTAGTGCACTTTTGGACTAAAGTGCAAAAACTATAAAAGTAAGGTATCTTAAGTCATATAGTTCACAAATGAGTGGATTTGCAAGTTAAACCTTGAGTTTTGGACTAAGTCTGAAAAACCGTTGATCAGGGCAAACTTTGGAGCTCTACAAATCAAGAAATTCAAAGAATTTGCCCTGGATCGATGTAGCAAAGTTGTAGATCCATTATAGAGGAACAACTTTGCTATAGGTATTTGGTCTTGGTACCATGAGAAATTTGGAGAAATTTTGATTTGAAGATGGGCTGTCAGGCGATTTCGAAGGGACATTCAGAATGAACAGTGGTCTGAAGAAGATCGTTGGTGCAGTGCACCTGTCGTTGGTGAGCTCGCACCAGGATCCGAGTTCCGCCTGGGAGATTCGTGCTCGATGTGGAGTGGATAACACTGGGGCGGGGTGAAAAGATTAGTGGTGAGATGAATCTCGGTCGCTAGCTGATCCGGCCGTCATGCCCACTTACCGCGCGGTCGGCCGAAATTATCATCACCGGAGTTGGCTGCCCGTCGACCGAACGCCACATGCCTCAGCAGTTACCACGTTGCAATCACCAGTATTATGCATGTCTGATGATCGCCGAGGAGGCCGACACGGTGAAGGCCACGAATCACCACGCAGGTGACTCATCTTGTTTCTTACCGATAGACATCCGCCGCTCAAATTCGTCGTGCTCACGGTCGATCTCTATAAATTGATGCCTCTGTGAGCTCCGTTAGGTTATCCCCAAGCTAGAGCACCCACTCTCATCTCCAATCGTCCGCCATAGCGCTTCAATTCGGGTTTTCCCCCAAATTGAATCTCTGCGCTGCCGTGGATAGCCCTTCCGTGGCCAAACAAACCTGGTATGGTTCTGTGCCTTTGAATTGTTGTGTTAGCAGCCATGTATACCTGTAAAGCTCATCGTGGCAGCCGTTTGACCATTACGGGCCTGATTGATTGGGAACACGGCCTCGACGTCGCGGGTTCCGCCGTGTACGTGGGTATAACACTCTCTATGTGTGCCCGCCAAAATTAAAGCCTGTTCTCGGGTCGCCTTAGGTCGGGGATGGTCATCCCGTAGCTATTTTGGATAGTCACCACCGGCCATGGCCAGTACGTGCCGCGTCGGTGATCGACGGCGAGCGCGCCGTGGCCAGGGGTGTATTTGGAGAAGAAACAGAAGTCGGGGGACCTCTATGTAACTGTTAGAGAGAGAATGAATAGTGGTTAGGGATTCTTAACAGATTATTCAAATAGTGAGGGCCTCTGTGCAAATTGCCAGCGCGGGCACGCGCGCGCACGGGCGCGTCCCCGTTTCCTGTTCCAACTAGGCCGACTGGGCTGGTTTAGGTCCAACTCTGTTCACACTTTTTCTTTTTCCTTTTCTACCAGAACTAAAACAATTCTAGAAAATTGTAGAAAAATGATAAAAATACCAAACCAATTTTGCTAGGTTTCTAATTTTCCATAGAATTTAATAAAAATAATCTTAGAATTTTTAATCCAAATAGGAAATTATAGAGTATTTAAAACTGCCTAAAACCTTATTTCTGGATTTTTAGGGAATATGTAATAAATCCAAAATTCACTAAATTTTTAGGATAAGCTTTAAATAATATTTAGAAGCCTTGGGTAGAGTTTGATATGAATTGGGCCATGTTTGATGCTTAGAACCCAAAACCCTACCCCCACTGCCATGTGAACTTCACTTTTAACTCTGGAAACCCTAAGTTCTCGGAGATCCGTGAAGGAAAATTGTATTCAAGACTTTAGATAATAATCCTTTATTATCTTTGCACTCTCATAAGCATTACATGGGCATTCATTATTATGTATGGTTATATTTAGAAAACGAAGAAGAAGTAGAAGTCGAAGAAGCGAAGACTTCACCACCACCACCTGAGGAACATCAGGCAGGCAACTTCTTTTATTTTGATATCTGCAGATCTGAGCCTGATTCACCAGTAACACAAGGCAAGCCCCAGTGCATTTGCCACCTCCTTGTTCCTTTTAAAATCTTTCTCACTTACTTGATGCATTAAGTGATAGGGGTTGTGTGCTAAACTATTGCTGCATCTCTTTCCTTTGACTAGATTATCTCCTAAATCCCTGTTTTACAAAAGGTTTTTCTTATGCTTAGCTTTGCTTTAGAAAAACAAAATGTTTTGTTTTCTCAAAGATGATGTTGCAAAGTGGGTGGGATGCTTTCAAAAACAAAACTTGATGGTGGATCCATCATGGCCATGATGGGTTCAACATCGGAAAAGATGTACCTCTGCCAGGTACCAAACTTTGGGTTTGAAATAATAAAGCTGAGACCGGGCGGGTGACTTGCACGAGAAGAGAGTCTCGGTGTAGTGTCTCCATCTGTGTCGATTAAGGACCGTGTCGATGTAGGCTTGATGATCGAGGACCCTTTAACTGGTCACATGCCTTGTCATGGGTTAGCTTTGCCTCGGGCAGACTAATAACAGAATAAGATACCACACAATGGGAGTGGAGAGATGGCGAGAGTAGCGTGTACCCTCTGTGGCAAGAGGCTGGACGGTGGTGTATCTATGCTCTCGGTTGGCGTGAACCTGATCTAGTCTTAAGAACCCCAGTGGCGAGTTGACATATGCAAGGGTTAAGTGCTACATATGTCATGTGATCGGAGATCCTCAGGTGAGTATAATCGATTCGGATCGCCGTACCTTCGCGGTTATGAAGACTTGGTCACTACCCTATACGTAGAAATCCAGTGAACTAAAGGGATGATGAAAAGACGACTAGTATAGGCCAAGTGTTTGGACTAGGGTAGAGAGAACTCTAGATGCAGGTAATCTTACTTAACCTGATAATTAAAACTTGGATTTTTAAGGATCCACAATTAGTAAGCATTTCTGCAAACAGAGTCATTGATTATTGATAAACCTTACCTTGACCCCCTTAAAAGCCAGCATACCCTTGAGAGTCTTTTCTTTAGTCAGGTAAGACTTGCTGAGTAATTCCATACTCAGGGATTTATCCCATGTTGTTTTAGGTGAAGAAGCGGCAAACTTTTGTTGCTTCTGTTCAAAGGTGGTACCAAAGGAAGAGCACCAGGAGTAAAGCTGCGGGAGGAAAGGATCCTCCATAAAACTTTTGTTTACTACTTATCAGGAGGGGTTTTTGCCTCCCATGGTTTGTAATAATAATACTCAGCACTCATATATATTATGTTCTGGTCTGTTACTATATAACTCTATCTTACTTTTCAATAAAAGTAAGTTAATGTAATTGCTTCCATATTTTCGTACCTCCGATGTATTGTATTGTCTGCGTGACGGGTGAAACGCTCTTGGGAAAGGTAAGAAAAGCAGATACCGAACTTGTCAAGTGATTCAGGGGCACCTGTAGGGTTTTCTGAGGTCCGTTGGACAAGGACAACTGTTGGTGGGCCTAATAACTTGGGAGGTTCCGTCATAAACAGATGCCTAGCAATAGAAAATTTTGGTAGCACCTCCCCTGCACGGGGAGGTTTATAAAACCTGCAAATAAAACTATCAGCACGATGGCTGACATCCACACATAATTCAACGGCACGATGGCCGCAATCACATCTATATATATTCAATATTAACTCATATTAACCTAATCATACATGTATATAAATTTAACACAACAAGACTACATATTAACCTAATCATACACATATATCAATTTAACTCAATATTAAACCTAATCATTTCATATAAATCATATACGTATAACATAAAGTTTTTAAATTACAATATCACAAAACGGAAGCAAGCAATCACCTTGGAGGTTTGGTCGCGGGCGAGACGACGGGGCGCGGGGGTTGGAGGTCGGCCGCGTGCACTTTGCTGGCGTGGAGACGAGGGCGCGCGGCGACCAAGGGTAGGGAGGGCGCGCGCAGAGGCCGAGGGCGTGGAGGGCACGGTGGTGGGCGGGCGGGCGAGGGCGTGAGCGCGGGCGTGGCGGCCGAGGGCAGGGGGGTGCGCGCGGCGGCCGAGGGAGTGGATGGCGCACGCGACGGCAGGCCGGCGAGGGCGCGGCGGGCGGCGTGGCGAGGGCGCGGGCGCGGCGGTTGGGCTAGCGCGAGGGCGCGGTGGTGGCCGAGGGCAGGGGCGCGGCGGGGCGAGGGCGCAGCGGCGTGGAAGCAGTGGTGGCGACGCGGTAGTGAGAGAGTGAGAGAGAAAGGAGTTACCAGGTGCTATGTACACGCTCTTTACCGAGTGCCCGCGATCTGGCACTCGGCAAAGATTTTTTTTAATTTTAAAATGCACTTTGCCGAGTGCCCTCTGGACGACACTCGGCAAAGATTATTTCACTATACTTTGTCGAGTGCCCATACATTGACACTCGGCAAAGGCTTCTTTGCTGAGTGTCATTTCTGGACTCTCGGCAAAGTACATTTTTATTTTTTTATTTTCCCAACCAAACTTTTTATGGTATGTTCCTACACTATGTGTACCTACATGTACCATTTTGGGACAATTAGAAAAGTGTTTTCTATAGCTAGTATATTTAGTTCGTTTATTTGAATTTCTTCGAAAAATTCACATTTGAACTGCAAGTCACTCGAAACTTGGAAAACCGTGCATGCAAAAATAATATCCATGCTATTTAGCACAAGTTACAATCGATTTCATGAGCGGACCGGGAACTTCTAGCACCATGCTCACTCAACATGGTCGTGAACTTGCCATGCAGCTGTTTAAAAATTGTATAAAACACAAACAAAGTTAAAAAATCATGAAACATGTCCATGTGTCATGATATCATATATAGAGGCTGTGATAAAAATTTGAAATTGTTTTGATAAAGTTGTGACGTACTATGTCTAGAAACCCAGGAGAACTACATTGAAACTCTTTGATTTCATATGTAGTTCTCCTAGTTTTCTACACATAGTACGTCACAACTTTCTCGAAACATTCTCAAATTTTTACCACAGCTTCTACATATGATATCATGACACATGGACAAGTTTCATGTTTTTTTGACTTTGTTTGTGTTTTATATAATTTTTAAACATGTGGATGGCAAGTTCACGTCCATGTTTAGTGAGCATGTTGCTCGAAGTTTCTGGTCCGCTCCTGAAATCGATCGTAACTTGTGCTAAATAGCATGTGTATCATTTTCGCATGCACGGTTTTTCAAGTTTCGAGTGACTTGCAGTTCAAATCTAAATTTTCCGAAGAAATTCAAATAAACGAATTAAATGTACTAGCTATTGAAAATATTGTTATAATTGTCCCAAAATGGTACATGTAGGTCTACATACTGTAGGAACATACCACAAAAAATTTGGTTGCCAAAATTACAAAAATAAAAATATGCTTTGCCGAGTGCCCAAAAAAGGCACTCAGTAAAGAGTTCTTTGCCGAGTGCCAACCCTCGGCCCTTGGCAAAGGTTAACGGCCGTCAGCTCTAGACGGCCGCTGACGGCCCTTTGCCGAGCGCCGCCTTCGCCGAGTGTTCGGCACTCGGCAAAGGCTTCTTTGCCGTGTGTATTTCTGTGCCGAGAGTTCTACGCTTGGTAAACGAGCTCGTTACCGAGAGCAGGACTTTGTCGAGTACCGCACTCGGCAAAGACTTCTTTGCCGAGTGCCCGACAAAAAGCACTTGGCAAAGCGCCGAGCACTCGGCAAAGGCCCGGATTCCGGTAGTGAGTGTGACAAATCATTGTTGCTCCATCCAATTCAACAACCTCAAACACACGCCAATGTGGTCTCAGAAACAACCTAATGCTTGCAAGAGCCAAGAACGTCGTGCCGTGCTTGGGCAGTAGCCTCGGCCCGTAGTGCTGGCCCGGCCCGACACGATTATTTTTTTATTTTACAAAAAAACGTATATACATGTATACAATTTATATGCAATATTAAAAACATCTTACCATGATGTTCTATTGGTTAGACAGCTTTATTCAGTGTCTCCTGTCCTTCTTCCATCAGTGCATAGGTTCGAACCCCACCTTCTGCACCATTTTTTAATATTTTACGCTGATTTAATTAAATGGGCCGACCGGCTAACGGGCTGACCCGGCACAGTCAGCAGGCCGGCATGACATGCCTGGGCCATAGTTGTGACCCGCGTGCCTGGACCGTGCCGAACACCGTTTGGCCATCAATAGGCATACAACGGATTAATTTAAAATAGCTGTGAGGGGTTATTTGTAAAAAGATGACGTGGGACGACCATTGAAACTAGTGCTTTAGTATAGTATAGATATGCCTAGGTTCATATTCGTCCATTTGAATATAGACATAAAAACAAGAGTTAAAACGACTACTATTTTGAAACGCACGGAGTAATATGAAGGGATTAAATTAGAATACAATTCATCGGCATTGGAGATCGATTTGCTTCATGGTTGAAATATTGAGGCGAGAAGCCATAAATTAGAATACAATTCATCGGCGTTGGAGACTCGGGCTAAGATTGAGAACCCTAGTGCACCCACCATGGCCCTGGTCTCTGAAGGTGGTTCTGCTTCAAACTCCTCACCTGATATGTTTTTGCTCTATCTTCTTTGTTGTCTATTACAGAGGAGCAGGTGGAGAGCCTTAGGGACGAGGAGCTAGCACTTGTGGCTAGCCGGTTCATGCGGTTCCACAACAACTGTCTAAGCCTGCGGTGTGGCAGGTCCAAGGATGGATGCTACAACTGTGGCGATCCCGACCATTTCATTGCCAGATGCCCCAATGTAACACCCTGAGACTGGGGGTATAAAATTTCTTTGCCCAAATTCACAAATTCAGGTGTTACTCCTCTCTTCACACCTCTCCCAATCTCCTCTTTCTCTTTTCTATAGAAGAAGAGTGGCTATTTTTATGTGTGATTATAATCTAATAGGCCAAACTCAAAGGGAGTATGTAATGTGACATCTTGTTAAACCCTAAATTTCACTTTTGTTTGATGCATAATACTTGGGATTGCTAATTTGAATTTGTGACATTTTTAGAATTGAATCAAGTAGAGTAAATAAAAAGAAAAGGGAAAGCAATTGCTAGAATAAAAGAAAAAGGAAAAAGGCCCATACCCCCGCCCCCCGGCCTTTCGGCCCAATCAGCCCATCCCGCGCGCGCCTTCTCCCCCCTCCTCTCTCTGCCCTGGCAGGCCCGCCCGTCAGCGCGGCCGCTCTCCCAGCGCGTGCGCCCGCTCCCTCGCTCTCTCTGCTCGTGGGCCCCGGCTGTCAGCTCCCTCGTCCCCGCGTAACCGCCGCCCGAGCTGCGCGTGCCACAGTCTCAGCGCCCACGTCGCGCGTGAAGCTCGCAACCACCCCGCCCTCGGCCACTTGAGCCCCGAGCCTCGCTCACCCTCTCCCCCCTCATTTGCGCACCTGCAGAGCCCCTTTCCAACCTCCCCCACGCCGTGCGCACGCCAGAGCGCCGCCGCCATTACCCGCCGTCGTCCCGAGTCCGTTTCTCCGTCGACGTTGGAGCCCCGTCGTGCCCTCTGCCACGGTGAGCTTCGCCTCGACGTCCGCAACCCAAGACACGCCCCAATTTCTCCTCTCCCTCCCTAATTTCCTCTGCCCGCACTCACCCGCCGTCCTCCGTGCAGCCGCAGTGGTCCGCCACCATCGACACGGGCCGTCGCCGCGCCTTCGCCGCCACCGGGAGGTCCCTAGGATTCGCCTTGAGGTAAGGAACCTCACCTGCCCTCTCCCTCCCCTTCTATTGTTCCCTACTGCGCTTAATTCTTCGCCGGAGTCGATTAGCGCCGCCGCCGAGCCATTCCGCCATGGGCCACCCCCCCTCCGGTGCTCCTATCACGACCTAGCCCCCGCCAGTAAGTTCCCCGCGCCTTCCCCAACCTCCCAGGCCATCCCGGTCACCCTAAGACCCGCGGAGCCCCCCGCGCCCCTCGTCTCCGGCGAGCTCCCCCGCCGCGGGTGCGGCCGCCCCCGCCTCTGCTGGCTGGAGAAGGGGACAGAAGCCAGCCGCCCAATCCCCGCCGTCCATCTCAGATCGGACGGCCCTATTTTAAATAGCCCGAGCCTAATCCTGGCCGTTCGCCTGGAATCCGACGGCCCAGGGCCGCCCCCTCACGCCCGCGCTCGCTTTGCCCGCCCGGCCCTGCCTGTCAGCCGCCCGAGCTCGCTCTGCCCGCCCGGCCCCGCCTGTCAGCCGCCCGCGCTCGCTCTGCCCGCTCGGCCCCGCCTGTCTGCCGCTCGCGCTTCCGCGCACTCGCGCGCCTCCCCGTCGATCTAATCCTGAGCGTTGATCCGAGATCCAACGGCCGTAGGAGCCCGATACCCCTTCGCCCGCGCAACTTCTTAAAGAGACCCCCGGTTTTCTGCAAATTAACCCGCCGTCCCTGGAACTTCGCAGATAGGTCCTCGGACCTTTTATTTAATCCAGAATAAGTATTTAAAGAGTATTTTTAATCCCTAATCTTGTAAAATTCATAACTTTGTCATATGAACTCCAAATTAGGTGCTTCAAATTGCAAAATGTTCATAATATTTTTATCTATCTGTTTAAACAATGTTTCCCTGCTGTTTTTATGTCCCAATTAATAGTTGATCATTAGTGTAAAAGCAATGTTTTTGGAACCCTAATTGAAATAAAGTAAAGATAGTAGACTTTAATAAAAGTTGGAGCACTTAAGTTTATGGACTTAACACCATGTAATGATTTAACCCCACCACTGACATAGACCTAGTTAGTGGATAATGAATCACTTTGTATAGTCACCTACCCTAGACCTAGGGAACACCAGATTGTCAATCCTTTTCTATTGTGAACCTGTGATCTCTCTGCTGCACATGTTTGGTATATTGCTTTTGTTTGTTATTTCCTAAGTACATAGAATGAATGATTACTTTGCGTAGACAACGGGCAGTCTGTGTTTCCCGAGGAAGTTGCAGAAGAAGTCCCTGAGCAGCAACTTGGTGAAGGCAAGTGTCCTCTGACCCATTATGTCCTATCTATTTATAATTCATTGTCCTGCACTACTTAATTGAAACCTAAGGATCTACTAGCTTTCTATTTACCTTGTCCTTGATTTACCTTTTGGGTTACTATGATTAGCTACATGCTAGCGCTTTATTTTAATCAATGAACATGATGAGATACAATGATGATACTATGATTTTATTTTGGTTATGATGAGATACTTGTGGCACTTAGGGGACTCGGGCTGTTTCCCGAGTACCTCTCCGTAAGGACCTGTTCGTTGAGAGACCACCCGGGATAACAGTGCAACCATGAGGGTGAAATGGGATGCCCTTAGCTAATTAATTAGAGGAACTAGAGGTGTAGTTGCTTCGCCGTCGTGCCGTCAATGGGGTCCAGGCACAGTGCTTGCTCTGCCGAGGCTGAGTGTCGAGGTTCTTTCGTTTTGCTTTTGTTAGTCACTCTCCTGCGGGGAGGAGTACTGTGTTTATCAAACTGGAGAAACCTAACGGGCGGCTATGATCTCTGGGGAATCTTTGTAAAAGCTACGTAGTGATACCCCGCCGGACCACCTAGGAAGTGATCAATGGGGATTAGCTCTCCCCGGGCAAAATGGGAATCACGGCTCATGGGTAAAGTGTGCGACCTCTGCAGAGGGTAGTGAAACTGATATATCAGCCGTGCTCACGGTTAAGAGCAGCCTTGGGATCCTCTTTGATTAGAGATACATATGATCTGAGATACAATGATTATGTTTATGGTTTTGGTTCAACTATGATGATGATGTTCCTCGATGAGGAAATGGTTTACGGGTTGGTTATTACTAAAACTTCGCTTCCACTGATAATAAATACCTGACCAACTAAAAGCAACTGCTTGAGCCTAACCCCACATACAAGCCAGTCCACTTCAGCCAAACGGGGCATTTGCTGAGTACGTTGACGTGTACTCATCCTTTCTTTACCACAAAACACCAGGTTGTCCACATTGTAACCACTGCTCAGGAGAAGATGAAGCCGTGGAAGGAGACTTCCAGGAGTTCCAAGACTACGACGAGTTCTAGGTGTGGGTTGGCGGCAACCCCCAGTCAGCTGCCTGTGAAGGCCTTATCTTTACTGCGTTTCGCTTAGCACTTTGATTTACCAGTTAAGTTGATGACTATGTGGATATCTCTGACTCTGTGATGTAATAAGTTAATACTCTTTTATGTTATGATTCAAGCACTGTGCGATGATGTTCATTTATGTAATCGCTGTGTACGTGGGTTCTGATCCTAGCACGTACATAGTTCGCATTCGGTTTACCTTCCAAAACCGGGTGTGACATAAGTGGTATCAAAGCCAGGCTGACTGTAGGACCGTTGACCTAGAGTAGCACTGGTCGTATTAAGGACTATTGACCTTCACTCTCACCTTGATCCCTGATATCAATTCAAAAGTCGGTCACCTCGACCAAAGTTTTACTACATATATATATATATACTATATTATACCTTGTTAAAATTTTATTTTGTTCTGTCTATGGTTTACTCACTTGTCATATTAGTTCTGTTCTTACTCTTACGCTTACGGTGTCTTTTGTAGATGGCTCGTCTTAGACACACTGCACGTAAGTCAGTGATTCCTTTCCTGCCGTCTCGCCTTGCGGAGCGTCCTCTGCGTCGCACCGTGTCCGATCAGTCGAGTCACCTGGAGAGGCTAAACCACCGCCTGCGTGAGGAGCAGGAGCGCCAGCGTCAGCACGGGGAGCATCAGGGCTCTTCCTCCCCACCTGAGCAGGAGGTGGAGTCCGTGAGACACTGTTCCTCTGTTCCTCAGCTGGAGGCGCCCCCTGCACCACCGCGGGACGTCCCGGCTGTTGGAGGAGCTATTGGAGGAGGTCCTAGAGGAGACCCCGACGACGACTCAGACCACAGCACGGAGTCCTCTGAGCCGCAGGAGGCGGAAGGATGGATCGCCCGACCCATCACCCGTGACGCCGCTCGCGGTTGTCACTTCCACGACGCACTCGACACCCTGTTGCGCCAGGCTTTCGACCGGCACACCTGGTCGATCGAGTATCGTTGTGTAGTCTACCAGCACAGTCGCGGGAGGTACCCGGACCGCTGGGAGGCTACCTGCCTAGTTCACCGTCCGGAGGATGACCTCCGGGGTGCAGAGGCCGTTTCGGAGCATTTCTCCATCTCCGAGAGGGACACTGCAGAGGCAGCTATGCAGAACGCAGCGCGGCGTGCACTCTCCCAGTACTGTTCTTTGTTCGGTGGGGTGGCCGACGGTCTTAACCTTAGGTACTACCCCCGCCGTCCTACTGGCAGCACAGAGAGTGTGGTTGTCTCGCCCGTTGGTGAGGATAACCCTAGGTTGAGCAGCACAGTCAACCTAGTCGCGGTGCTTAACACCGAGCTAGACCACTCTCTGGACGAGCTGAGCAGGGCTCGAACGGAGATTGCTGGGTTGCGTGCTGAGCTGGCAGAGCGCCGCCACCAGGAGGGTGGTTCCCCCGCTCCTGTTGGGACTCAGCACCCTTACCGCTCGCCGCCACGTGGTCACCACACTTATGGTTCCCCTGCCTGTAAGACTAGGATAGATCTGGATCCTTAGATCGTTAGCGTCGGAGTTTGTAATAATTCTTAAGTCAGATGTCTCAGTCTTAGATAGTCAGTTTAGTTTGCTTATCAGTTGTTTCCGTTCAGTTTAGTTTGCTTATCAATTGCTTACATGCTTGTTATGATGAGCTTGTGCTGGATTTGAATCTTTGTAATGATTGTTGCCAACATGTGGGTTTCCCCTGCAGTTTGGCTTAGCTAGTGATGTTAATGATGTCAGTTATTTAGTTGGGAAACCATTTACTTCTACTTTCCTCTTTATCTGAGAAGCTGTATTGGATCATAATGAGGATCAGTGAAGTTCTTTGTTCACTCAGTGCCATGAAGAATTCTGTATACCCTTTTCTTATGCTGAAGGATTGTAAGATCAATGCTGATGTGTGAATGTCTTTCACAGATGTCTGACAATAGGCGCCAATGTAACAGGCGTGCTCAGCAAGAGCAGCGTGTCCGGCAAGAGGAACATCAGAGGCAGCCTCCCCTCCACCCCCGATGACAGTGGAGCAGATGTTCTTGATGCAAACTCAGGCAGTGCAGGCTATTGGGCAGACTCTGGCAGCCATGCAGCAAGCTCAACAGCAACCCCAACCCCAGATGCAAGTGCAGATGCCCCAGATGCCACAGGATAAGCGTGGCGAGTTCATGAGAGGACACCCTCCTACCTTCGCGCACTCTGCCGATCCCATGGATGCAGAAGACTGGCTGCATGCAGTGGAAAGGGAACTGCGTACCGCCCAATGTGACGATAGGGAGAAGGTTCTGTATGGTCCCTGCCAGCTAAGGGGAGTAGCCCAGTCCTGGTGGGAGTCCTACCTCGCCACCCATGCTGACCCCGAAGCCATCACTTGGGAGGAATTCAGCGAGAGTTTCCGCAGGTACCATGTTCCAGAGGGACTGATGATCGTGAAGAAGGAGGAGTTTCTGGCTCTGAAGCAGGGACCCCTGTCTGTTAGTGAATACAGGGACATGTTTCTGCCGCTATCTCGTTATGCACCTGAAGACGTCAATACTGATGCTAAAAGGCAGTACAGGTTCATGAGGGGTTTGGTGGATCCCCTGCATTACCAGCTGATGAACCACACCTTCCCCACCATCCAGCACCTGATCGATAGGGCAATCATGACCGAGAGGAAGCGCAAGGAAATGGAAGATCGGAAGCGCAAGATGAGTGGACCACAGTCCAGGAGCATCAGCCGCCCCGCTTCTCAAGAAGTTCATCTCAGCAAGGCAAGCCTGGTCACCCATAGGGATATCAGCATCAGAGTCAGCGTCCGTATCAACAGCAGTTTCAGAGGCAGTACCCACAGTAGCAGCAGTATCGTCAGAGCAGCCAACAAGGAGGTAATCAGTATCAGAAGCAGAACAACCAGGCACCTCGCCTTCCTGCCCCAGCAGCGAATCAGAACAACCAAGCAGCCCCAGCACAAGGAGGAGGCAGAGGATGTTTCCACTGTGGAGAATAAGGCCACTGGGCAATGCAGTGTCCAAAGAAGATGGCGCAGCAGCAGGCAAACCCCAATGCTCCGGCAAGGCAAGGTGTACCTCAACAGGCAGCAGGTAATCATGGCCAAGCGTACAACCGTGGAAAGGTGAACCACTTGGAGGCCGAAGCGATCCAGGATGCACCAGATGTGGCAGTAGGTATGTTCTCAGTCGAATATCATCCCGCAAAAGTGCTATTTGATACTGGTGCAACTTATTCATTTGTCACTGCAACATGGGTAGAAATGCATAACATCTCAGTAGAGGCAATGATGCCACCCATGAGGATTAATTCGGTCGGTGGCAAAGTGCAAGCAGATAAAATATGCTCAAATGTAAGGGTGGAAATAAGGGGGATAGGGTTCCCGAGCTACCTAATAGTAATAGACACCCCTGGGGTAGATGTCATCCTAGGAATGAATTGGTTAATGAAATATGAAGCGAATGTTAGCTGTGACAAGAGGACCGTAACATTGAAGTCCCCGTCCGGAGAAAAGGTAGTGGCTGAGCTAAGAATGCCTAAAACAGCGAAAGGTGATTGTCACCAGATTTCGGTTGATAGCAAGGAGGCCAACCCACTCGAGGCTATCAAGGTTGTGTCGGACTTTCCGGATGTGTTTCCTGAGGAGCTAACGGGCATGCCACCTGAGAGAAAAGTCGAATTTGCTATAGAGCTTATTCCTGGTACCGCCCCCATTTTTAAAAGAGCCTATCGAGTGTCTGGACCAGAATTGGTGGAACTCAAGAAACAGATAGATGAGATGTTAGAGAAGGGTTACATCAGACCAAGTACCTCGCCTTGGGCCGCTCCGGTATTGTTTGTAGAGAAGAAAGATGGTAGCAAAAGGATGTGCATAGATTACAGAGCCCTGAATGAAGTCACTGTTAAGAACAAGTACCCCCTGTGGCACCTGGTGCTTCTCGAACTGCTGCACCGTGTACTGAGGGGGTGTTAGGTACCCGGCTCCCTGGAGTACCTCCCACAAAATACGGGGAAAGCCCTCTCGTGAAAGCCCGTCAGTGTGGGTTAGTGCATTTCCGTCCTCTGAGGATCCGTGGGAAGTCATCTGTGTACGGTTAAGCGTAAGTAAAAGAAAAAGAATTATAAAAAGAACAAGAGAAATAAAACTTAACCTTTCTTTTAGTTAAATAAAAAGGTACTGGAGACTTAGTTGGTTATCACCTTGTTTTTAAGTCTTTACTCAATTGTTTAATTTAGCAATGCATGCATGCTCGTCCTGATCGACCTCACCAACATAAGGGAATAGGGAAAGACTCCCATCCCTTAAAGTGGCCTGTAGGGCCTAATTATTTAGCCACCTAGTTACTCTTCTATCATCCTAAGGCTTCACGTCCTAGGTCTATCCTGATCGTCCTGACGATCTATCCAACATTGGTTTCTATCAAGTTTTATTTTGAAAAGGGATGGTATTCATATTTTATTGATTCCTCTGTGGTGGTACAAGCTCCGATACCAGCTGTGGCGGAACTGCCCGAATTATTCCAACTTAAGTGCCTAAGCCCTGCCTGAGAGGCTAGACCACACTTAAATGGGAATAACCCGTCAATCCCTCGGATCTAGTCCGACACGACCACTGATAGGATCAAGTACCACAATCTCACTCGATGGTGAGTCACAGAGCAAATACAATAAAGCAGAAAACCATGCATGTGAGAGTATTAGATTATTACATCATCATCATCGGAGTTTTTGCAAAGGTAACCATCATTGTTCGAAGTGCAGCGGAAATAAACTAACGGTAAATAAACAGAGAGATGGGGAAGCCTGTCCCATCACTCCTCATGCTCTTCCTCAGCCGAGGCGGGGTCCCACTCGACAGTCCAACCCGGTGGTAAGGTGGACGGCCAAGTCACTCCGGCAACCATGTCCTCCAGAGAACCTGTAAAAAATTATGCCACAAGCAAGGCTGAGTATACTAATACTCAGCTAGACTTACCCGGTGTGAGGAGTCTACTCCTCTACCTCTAGACATGCAGTTGTTTGGCTGTGGGGTTCAGTTTGCCAAAAGCGCTAGCTGAGTTTCTAAATCAAGTTTTAACTTTGTCAAAATTTAAGTGTGACTCTCTTAAGGCTAAATGTGTACTATCTATTCATACATAGTAGCAAACATTATTAGCAATCAACATCTTATATCAACTCATCATATTTCCACTTGTTACTCAATGTAGCAGCATGGATCAAGCAGTCTCATTAGCTGCGAGAAGCAGACGATTCGAATCGAGTTTTATCCTTGCAAGGTAAACCTAAACACACGACGTGGCGAGGCACTCCGTCCCCACACACACCAACCGTCCCCATCGATTCCCCGTCAGCAGAGAGGGGCTCACCGCCTTGGCGTACAATGCCCCACTGACCCCGACTGGCCGTCGTGCAGTGACCGCACTTGTACCCACCATAACCGGAATGGGAGACCACGTCTCAGGTCGCGTGAGGAGGGCAAACTGCTGCCAGGTTCACTCAGGTACTAGGCTTACCGATTTACCATATTTCTCGGCATGTGCTTAGTACGTTCAAACGCTTGACTCACGGTACCACACCTTATTCCTTATTCAAATTTTTCTCCCATAGACAACCAATCCCCATGGATTGTTGCCCACATACCAACATCAATAGGATAAGAAAGTGGATACAGCCAATTCCTAACCTCGCGCGAGTGCTAGAAAAATCACTCGACTTCTACCGAGATCCCTAATTAGTAAAGCAGCTACTCGACCTAGCATACTAGTATCCATCTCAAAAAGGAATCCTGGGTTCATGCAACTAGGGTTTCAATCAACTCCTACACATAAGTGCACAGTCAATCCTACAATCATTAAGTGAAGTAAAATAGCATAAATAACAGGTTATGCATAAAACCGGGGCTTGCCTTCCAAGGCTGTGGCAGGCAGATCCTCTGATGCAGACTCTGGGGCTGGATCTGGGGCTACCTCCTGAGCAGCTCCTTGCTCCGGCACGAGGACGTACTCTCCGTCAGCAAGGTTACAGTCTATCGAAATGCAATGAACATGTATGTCATGATTATGCAAGATTTAACAACATTATGCTAGGCGAAGAAAAACTAAGTTGATGAGTAACTTAGGGTTTTCGGGTCATATGTGGCTTTTAATGGTTTATGCTTATCATTTCTAGGTCTAGGTTTTGCTAGGGGTAGGCATAGGTAATTGGTATTGCCTTTATATATCTCAGTGGACAAGTTATAAAGAGTTTTAGGATGACACTAATTTTCCACTATTCATATCTCCCTTTCTTTATTCTCATTTCATGGCTTCTAGTGTAGGTTTGAACTACGACAGTGGGTTAACATTTTTCAAAAATTCTGTAAAAATTACAGTGGATTTCCATTGGTCACTATAGCCCATTCTAGGAAATTGAGGTTCAAAAAGAAAAGGCTAAGCTTTAGACAAAAATAACAAGGGTGGGGTCAAATGGGCCACTTTACACTACACCTCACCATTAGAGTTGAGTTCCTTCCTAAGGGTCATTTTTGTTGGGATCAAACAGTAATACTAAACCTCTGTGCCAAAATTTACAGAAAGTTAATTGGTGATTATTTAGTTGTGATTTTCTAAAGTTTTATGCCAAAAAGGTGCTTATAACTAACTTGTCATTTGAAAAATATCAAACAACAGATTTTGTATTTTTCCTATGTTTATAATAACCAAACATTAGTTATCCTAAGGTTTGAGGGGTTTTCACCTTAGGGTTATTTTTGTAGGGTTTTTCTAAGTTTTCCTTGTTTTCTTAAATTAAAAGGAATCCTACTTATTTTATACTAAACCAGGGTATGATAGATTTTTCCAGTGAACTTCATTGAATAAGTACCCTAATAAAAATAGAGGTGCCCTCTGTTTCATTATTTAAATTACATTTTCTATTTTTCTTAACCTTAAGCATATTGTAAAATAAGTGGTAAAAACTAACTTAATGGAGTGGACAGAGAGGTTTAACATTTTTAAACAGGTCAGTAGGTAGATACAAACTTCTCCAATTTTCCCTAACCCTAGTCAAATAATATAACTGTTTTTCTTTCTATTATTGAGCTTTTGGCCAAAACTATAATTAAATCAGAGCTTTAAAGTTTTCTATAGTACATAGGGGGTTTTATATTTTTCTTAAGTAGGCTACATTATTTAGGGTCTGACAAAATTGGTTTGACCAAATTTGGATGAGTTTAACAGAAGTTATGAATTTTTAAAGTCTCTGTTCAATTTAAAAACAGATTTAATTAAGAGTTTCCTGGAAAAGCAATTTACACCGAGGTCCCTGGGTATAAACTGAATCAAACCGCACAGATCTACCCCTGCGCCACTATTCCCCTGGGTCACTTACAACTCAAAAAGCCCCCTGACTTTCTTCTCTTCTTCCCCGAGGTCCTTCCCCCAATGTAAACAGTATCCGCGGGAAAGAAAAGGGTGGCGGGCTTACCGGCGGCGAGGTAGGTCCGGCGAAGGGCAGGGTTGGCTCGGAGAGGCTCTGGCAGTCACGGCGAGGTGCGGCTCGACGGCGGGGATGGCCGGAATCGCTCGGTCTACGTGCACAGGCGGGTGTTCTCGTCGGCGGCGAGTGTACCGGCCAAACCACAGCGATCTGGCTCAATCCAAGGGTACGGTGAGCTTCCTGGGGTGACGTATAGGCTATCAGTGCAGTGAATCGAGAAATGGCTCAGTGATTTACCCGGTCCACGTACTCCGGCGAGGTTGTGAGCTCCGGCGACCGTGGACTGGCCTTTCCGGCGAAGCAGGCTTCGATTCCTCGCTCGGGGAGCTTCACTGAGGTGTGCACACTCGTCTCCGAGGGTTGGATGGGGCTGGGGAAAGTTGGACTGGCCGGTCTACGACGGCAGTGGCTCGGGTGGCCGCGGACACGCCGCGCACGGGCAAACGACGGTGAACTGAGCTCCGGGGAGGCTTGAGGGTGTGCGGAGGAGTGTAGTCGATGCCTGGGTGGGTTTTATAGGCGCGGGCACGGGACAGGGCGTCGGCTGGCCGTTGGCGCGACATGGAGCACGCGAGGGCGCGCGCGGGCGTGCTCTGGCGAGCTCAGAGCGCGTCGAACACGTGGCTCGTTGCTTCTGCCTGTGTTCTTCCCTCTGCTGAGCGGCCAAAACGTACGAATCTTACCCTATCGCCTGTGGGGGATCTCTTCCCTGCACCTAGAGCTACCTAGTTCATGTGAGTTCCAAGAATAGATGTGGTCGGGTTAGAGAGATAGAGGGGGAAGAAGTTGGCTGTGTTAGCTAGGTCCAAGCCGAGACAAAAATGGTGTCAAGTCGTGTCTAGCGTCCTAGGGTAAGTGTCATCTCTTTCCAGGGTATTCTAGGGTTAATTTGGTGCCACTTTGTCAATTGGGTCGAAGGGTTTTGAAATTTGGATTAAGGTGAACATGTGGAATCTTTGTTCAAGGGTTAGTTTTTATACTTAGGCAAAATCTGAATTCTCCCTTGTGATGAACCTTAGGTGAACTTTTTAGGACTTTTCTGAAAACTTTTTGGGGTACTTCCTTACTATTAATTGTAGGTTATGAAGTATATTACAACTTTTATATTTGGCCCAAGCCATGATCATAAGGTTTTCATGACCTTTTGATCCTAGCCTCAATTAGGGTTTCTATTGCCCAAGAGGGGTTTGCTTTAGGGTTTTGGGAAAATCCCCACTTCGATGTGCATGACAAGCTAGGGCATGATATCTAAGATAGTTTGCACTTGCTTAGGACCTTGAATTCCAAGTTTGAGGCACTTTGCCCAAATAAACCTTCATGTGATAATAGGTTAACAGGGGTAGCCCTTGGTGGACACCCTAAGTAACACCTAGGGTGTTACAGCCCTCCCCCCTTAAAGGAATCTCGTCCCGAGATTTTCGGTAGAGTCCCTTGGAGGGGTGCTCGAAGGTGTGCTGGTGCTACTCTCTCTTTGTACTCAAGTTTCTCTTATTACTGCTCTTCGAATGTCATTCTCTTTGCAACTTCAGAAGGAAGTCCTTTTTAAGTTAAATCCACAACTTAGACTATCCTTGCTATCTAAGTTTTTCTTGAAATTATTTTCAAAGGGCAGGTGGGGTGGGGTTTCGGGGTTACGTACCGACTCCTTTGGGCAGAAAGTCGAGGAAGCGGGAGCGTAGAAAATCCTCAGTCTCCCACGTAGCTTCCTCTGCTGAATGGTGACTCCACTGAACTTTATACATTCTAATTGATCTTTCCCGTGTTGATCTTTCTTTCTGATCCAGTACCTTGACGGGGTACTCTTGATAGGACAAGTCTGGTTCTATCTCAACCTCTAGTTCCGGTAGCACTTCAGTGGGTAGACGGACACATTTTCGCAGCTGAGATACATGGAATACATCATGAATAGCTGACATGCTGGGTGGCAACTTCAATTGATATGCTACAGGTCCACAAGTCTCCTTGATCTCGTAGGGTCCAATGTAACGAGGAGCTAACTTTCCCTTGATTCCGAATCTCTGGACACCCTTGGTGGGTGACACCTTAAGGTAAACATGGTCTCCCGCTGCAAACTGTAGAGGTTTCCGCCTCTTATCATGATAGCTCTTTTGCCTGGCCTGAGCAGCTTCCAAGTTCTTTTTGATGACTCTAACCTTTTCTTCTGCATCAAGTACCAAATCTGGTCCAAATATTTCCCTTTCTCCTGCTTGAGACCAATTCAGTGGGGTCCTACACCTTCTCCCATACAACGCCTCAAAAGGTGCCATCTTAAGACTGGACTGATAGCTGTTATTGTAAGAAAACTCTGCCAAAGAAAGACACTTATCCCAATCCTTCCCGTAGTGTAGTGCACATGCCCGCAACATGTCTTCCAAAATCTGATTCACCCTTTCTGTCTGGCCATCTGTTTGAGGATGGTATGCTGAGCTTCGTATTACTTGGGTCCCAAGTGATTCCTGCAATTGTTCCCAAAATCGTGCCACAAATGGTGCTCCTCTGTCTGACACTATAGTCCTGGGTATCCCATGCAAACGAACTATCTGGTCAATGTAGATTTCCGCATACTTATCCGTCCTGTGGGTGGTATGTACCGGCAAGAAATGAGCTGACTTGGTCAGCCTGTCCACAATAACCCAAATGGAATCATGGTGCCTAGAGGTATTGGGCAATCCTACGATAAAGTCCATGCAAATGTCCTCCCATTTCCAAGATGGTATGGAAAGAGGTTGCAAAGGGCCTGCTGCCTTCAAATGACTAGCTTTGATTCTCTGGCAGGTGTCACACTCAGATATGTACTTGGCAATTTCTCTCTTCATCCTAGTCCACCAGTATAGAGATCGGAGATCATGGTACATCTTGTTGCTACCAGGGTCCATGGAGAATTTGGAAAGGTGAGCTTCATCCAGTATCTTCTTTCTGAGCTCAGGGTCCTTGGGAACAACCAGTCGATCTCCAAACCACAAAATTCCCTTACTGTCCTGACGGAAACACTTGTACTTTTCCGCTTCCTGCTTGAGCATGTCTTTGATAACCTATACACCCTTATCCCCAATCTGTGCCTGGATTATTTGTTCTTGCAATGTGGGCTCTACCGAGATATAACTTAATTCACCGGATGGAACAACTTCCAGGTTCAGCTTACACAACTCATCGCACAGGGTGGTGACTCTTGCATCCATGTTCATACAATTGCACTAGGCCTTTCTACTCAAAGCATCTGCCACGACATTGGCCTTGACAGGGTGGTAATGCACCTCCAAATCATAGTCCTTGATTAGCTCTAACCATCTCCTCTACCTCATGTTAAGGTCTGCCTGAGTGAAAATATACTTGAGACTCTTGTGATCAGTGTAAATGTTACAGTGAGCTCCCATCAAGTAGTGCCTCCATATCTTAAGAGCATGAACCACGGCTGCCAATTCCAGGTCATGTGTAGGGTAGTTCTGCTCATGAGGTCTAAGTGCTCGGGAAGCATAAGCAATCACTCTGTTCTCTTGCATCAAGACACATCCCAATCCCGTACCAGAGGCATCACAATAAACTTCAAAGGGCTTGGTACTATCGGGTTGAGCCAGCACTAGGGCTGTCGTCAAATGTTGCCTCAGTGTATGAAAAGCATCTTCGCACTTTTGGCTCCAAGTAAACTTGGCTCCCTTCTTCAATAACTCAGTCATTGGCTTGGCAATTCTGGAGAAATCCGGAATAAATCGTCGGTAATACCCTGCCAATCCCAGAAAACTCCTAATCTGCCTCACTGTAGTTGGAGGTTTCCAGTCCATCACTTCCTGTACTTTCTCAGGATCAACTGATATCCCATCCTGAGAAATTGTGTGACCCAAGAATTTTATTTCCTTCAGCCAGAATTCACATTTAGACAACTTCGCATAAAGACGATGATCGCGCAGTCGCTGAAGCACGATATGCAGATGCTCAGCATGCTCATCTTCATTCTTGGAATAGACCAGAATATCATCAATGAAAACCACCACGAACTTGTCCAGCTCTGGCATGAATACTGAGTTCATCAAGTACATGAAATAAGCCGGGGCATTGGTCAGTCCAAAAGACATCACCAAAAACTCATAAAGCCCATATCTGGTAGAGAAGGCAGTCTTTGGAATATCACTGGCACGAATCTTGATTTGATGGTAACCTGAGCGAAGATCTATCTTGGAGAATACCTTGGCTCCTACCAATTGATCAAACAATACATCAATGCGGGGCAATGGGTATTTGTTCTTGATAGTCACCGCATTGAGAGGGCGGTAATCAACACACATTCTCAAACTCTCATCCTTTTTCTTCACAAATAAAGCAGGACATCCCCAAGGTGAAGTACTTGGGCGAATAAACCCCTTGTCCAACAGTTCTTGCAGTTGCTTCTTTAGTTCTGCCAATTCCGCGGGAGGCATCCTATAGGGTCTCTTGGAGATAGGAGCAGTCCCGGGTTGCAACTCGATTGCGAACTCGATGTCTCGGTCAGGTGGCATCCCTGGCAACTCATCCGGAAACACATCCGGGTAGTCACAGACCACAGGGATCTTTTCCACTAGGGATTATATCATAGCGAATGCACAGGAATGGGTACAACCTTGGTCGGGCAAATATAAAACAGTCTCGCCATAAGCAGCGGAATGGATTTCAATGGCCCGGGCTGCAATATCCAACACTGCTCGATGCCTGGTCAACTAGTCAGCTCCCAATATAATATCCACGCTATCCAATCCTAAGATGAGAAGGGTGGTTCTTAACACAAGACTACCAAATTTTATAGGCACTTGCCTGCTGATTTGGTTGGTGGCAATCCTGCCTCCTAGTGTTGAAATTGTGATACCCCCGTTGGTGTGGTGACAAGGCAACTGGCACTTGGCACTAAACTTGGCACTAATAAAGCTATGTGATGCACCAGAATCAAAAAGAATAATAGCAGGACAATTCAAAACGGTAAAGATACCAGTCATGATGGGTGCTCCCTCTGGAATATCAGCCATGGTGGTAAAGTTCAGCTTGCCCTGCCTCACTTGCACTTTCTGCCTCTTGCCCTGGTTTTGATTGACATTCTGCCCCTGCCTCTGCTGGTTCCTAGGGCAATTTTTGGCATAATGTCCGGTGCTACCACACGTGAAACACCTGTTGTCATTTGCCTGGCAGTACTGCTGCTGCTGATTGCTCCTCTGAGCTGGAAACTGGGTGCGGTTGGGTGCCTGCTGCTGCTGCTGCGATGGTCGGATCACCCATCTCCCTTGCTGCTGCTGCTGTGGCCCCCTGTTCTGAGTGTCGGACACAATCCTGAAGCGCTGTGGCTGAGCTGAGGGTCCTGCCACAGGGGTCTTCCTCTTCTTCTCTGCCTGTCGAGCTGTAATGCAGTCCTCTTGGGAGATAGCCACGTTGACCAACTGATTGTAGCTGTTGGCCCTGACGGTGTTGAGACGATCACAGAGCTTAGTGCTGAGCCCCCGTCTGAACCTGTCCCTCTTCTTCTCGTCCGTGTCTGCATGGTACCCAGCATACTGGCACAAGTCATTAAAGGCCTGGGCATACTGCAACACTGTCCTGTTGCCCTGAGTGAGTGCTAGAAACTCGTTGAGCTTTCGGTCCATGATGCCTGCTGGTATGTGATGTCCCCTGAAAGCTGCCTTAAACTCTCTCCATTCCACTTCATGGTCAGCCGGTTGCATAGCAAGATAGTGGTCCCACCATGTCCGCGTGGGTCCGCGAAGCTGCTGAGTAGCGAACCGGACCTTAGTGACTTCTGAGCAAGCTCCATGGAGTAGCGGGAATTTGGATTCCACTACTCGCAACCACACATCTGCATCGAGTGGATCCTCTGCCCTTGTGAACAATGGGGGCTGGGTACTGAGGAACTCCTGGTAGGTAGCTGCCGCGGGGTGACGCTGATGGTCCCCACCACCATAGTGCTGAGGTGGTGGCTGACGCTGAGCTAGCTGCCTCAGAATCTCGTTCTGCTGAGCCATCAGCTCCTGCAGAGTGGGGGGTGGTGGTGGCGGTGGAGGAACGCGCTCATTCTGGCCACGACGCTGCCTCCTGGCCATCTGAAAAACCACATAAATACTTAACACCATATCTCCAATTCAAGATTTAATCGCGGCGAAAAGAGTCAACAGCAAAATGGTAGACTCCAACTTCAACAAAAGGATTTATAAAGGCGTAACTTTTTCCTTCCAAATTTAAACTGATAACAGCATCCATCCAACATTCTTCCAAAAGAGTTTAACACGATTACATCATTTGTCCCAAAAAGACTCAACTCTATCTAGCCTAGTACCCCAAAGGTGCAAAAGCTAAGCTAGCTGCGAGGAGTCCTACATTACCGATCTCTATTCCTACTCTGGCAACTAATGAGCGAAAGAGGCGACACTCGACTCGGGGGAAGGTGGCCTCCCTGAGCCAGCAGTGTCTACGCTGGAAGTAGGCTCCTCCCCTCCCTCAATGTCGACGTCCTCGTCAGCCTCCCCACCATGAATCTCCTGATGATGCATATCTAGATGCTCATTAGCCTCTGCGAGCTACTGCTGGGTGTTGAGAAGCTGATCTTCGAGAACCTCGATGGTGTTCTCCCTCGTTCCCACCAATTCCTCCAACTCATGGATCTCATCAGACAGCTGCTCCACTTGCAAATCTTTTTCTACCAGCTCTTGGGACAAGTCAACCACGAGCTCCTCCCTGTTGTCCAGGGTGATCTTGGTTGCCTCCAATAATGCCATGAGATGAGACATTGCCTCCCCACGCATCACTTGCAGACGGTACAGGGCGTTCATGCACCGTACCGACAAGTGAGTCGTGTGGCCTGGGTAGAGAGCCCAGATATCCTTGGCATGCTCCACCCGATCCTTGCACATTGGGTCGTCTTCCTTCTCAGCGGGAAACAAGCCAATGGGGTGGGTGGAAAGCTCCAAGGGGTGGAATCCGCAGAAAGTAGTCAACCCGTGCAGAGCGATTGCCTCGATCGTGTCCTCCGCCCGGTATCCGAAAGACTCGGAGTTCAGCGAATGCCAGCCTGGCTGCAGGGGATGAAGCTCCAAGATCATCCTCACCCTACAGCGGGGCACCCAGTGCTTCTCGAACTACTGCACCGTGTACTGAGGGGGTGTTAGGTACCCGGCTCCCTGGAGTACCTCCCACAAAATACGGGGAAAGCCCTCTCGTGCAAGCCCGTCAGTGTGGGTTAGTGCATTTCTGTCCTCTGAGGATCCGTGGGAAGTCATCTGTGTACGGTTAAGCGTAAGTAAAAGAAAAAGAATTATAAAAAGAACAAGAGAAATAAAACTCAACCTTTCTTTTAGTTAAATAAAAAGGTACTGGAGACTTAGTTGGTTATCACCTTGTTTTTAAGTCTTTACTCAATTGTTTAATTTAGCAATGCATGCATGCTCGTCCGGATCGACCTCACCAACATAAGGGAATAGGGAAGGACTCCCATCCCTTAAAGTGGCCTGTAGGGCCTAATTATTTAGCCACCTAGTTACTCTTCTATCATCCTAAGGCTTCACGTCCTAGGTCTATCCTGATCGTCCTGACGATCTATCCAACATTGGTTTCTATCAAGTTTTATTTTGAAAAGGGATGGTATTCATATTTTATTGATTCCTCTGTGGTGGTACAAGCTCCGATACCAGCTGTGGTGGTACAAGCTCCGCAAGCTCCGATACCAGCTGTGGTGGAACTGCCCGAATTATTCCAACTTAAGTGCCTAAGCCCTGCCTGAGAGGCTAGACCACACTTAAATGGGAATAACCCGTCAATCCCTCGGATCTAGTCCGACACGGCCACTGACAGGATCAAGTACCACAATCTCACTCGATGGTGAGTCACACAGCAAATACAATAAAGCAGAAAACCATGCATGTGAGAGTATTAGATTATTACATCATCATCATCGGAGTTTTTGCAAAGGTAACCATCATTGTTCGAAGTGCAGCGGAAATAAACTAACGGTAAATAAACAGAGAGATGGGGAAGCCTGTCCCATCACTCCTCATGCTCTTCCTCAGCCGAGGCGGGGTCCCACTCGACAGTCCAACCCGGTGGTAAGGTGGACGGCCAAGTCACTCCGGCAACCATGTCCTCCAGAGAACCTGTAAAAAATTATGCCACAAGCAAGGCTGAGTATACTAATACTCAGCTAGACTTACCCAGTGTGAGGAGTCTACTCCTCTACCTCTAGACATGCAGCTGTTTGGCTGTGGGGTTCAGTTTGCCAAAAGCACTAGCTGAGTTTCTAAATCAAGTTTTAACTTTGTCAAAATTTAAGTGTGACTCTCTTAAGGCTAAATGTGTACTATCTATTCATACATAGTAGCAAACATTATTAGCAATCAACATCTTATATCAACTCATCATATTTCCACTTGTTACTCAATGTAGCAGCATGGATCAAGCAGTCTCATTAGCTGCGAGAAGCAGACGATTCGAATCGAGTTTTATCCTTGCAAGGTAAACCTAAACACACGACGTGGCGAGGCACTCCGTCCCCACACACACCAACCGTCCCCATCGATTCCCCGTCAGCAGAGAGGGGCTCACCGCCTTGGCGTACAATGCCCCACTGACCCCGACTGGCCGTCGTGCAGTGACCGCACTTGTACCCACCGTAACAGGAATGGGAGACCACGTCTCAGGTCGCGTGAGGAGGGCAAACTGCTGCCAGGTTCACTCAGGTACTAGGCTTACCGATTTACCATATTTCTCGGCATGTGCTTAGTACGTTCAAACGCTTGACTCACGGTACCACACCTTAATCCTTATTCAAATTTTTCTCCCATAGACAACCAATCCCCATGGATTGTTGCCCACATACCAACATCAATAGGATAAGAAAGTGGATACAGCCAATTCCTAACCTCGAGCGAGTGCTAGAAAAATCACTCGACTTCTACCGAGATCCCTAATTAGTAAAGCAGCTACTCGACCTAGCATACTAGTATCCATCTCAAAAAGGAATCCTGGGTTCATGCAACTAGGGTTTTAATCAACTCCTACACATAAGTGCACAGTCAATCCTACAATCATTAAGTGAAGTAAAATAGCATAAATAACAGGTTATGCATAAAACCGGGGCTTGCCTTCCAAGGCTGTGGCAGACAGATCCTCTAATGCAGACTCTGGGGCTGGATCTGGGGCTACCTCCTGGGCAGCTCCTTGCTCCGGCACGAGGACGTACTCTCCGTCAGCAAAGTTACAGTTTATCGAAATGCAATGAACATGTATGTCATGATTATGGAAGATTTAACAACATTATGCTAGGCGAAGAAAAACTAAGTTGATGAGTAACTTAGGGTTTTCGGGTCATATGTGGCTTTTAATGGTTTATGCTTATCATTTCTAGGTCTAGGTTTTGCTAGGGGTAGGCATAGGTAATTGGTATTGCCTTTATATATCTCAGTGGACAAGTTATAAAGAGTTTTAGGATGACACTAATTTTCCACTATTCATATCTCCCTTTCTTTATTCTCATTTCATGGCTTCTAGTGTAGGTTTGAACTACGACAGTGGGTTAACATTTTTCAAAAATCCTGTAAAAATTACAGTTTATTGCCATTGGTCACTATAGCCTATTCTAGGAAATTGAGGTTCAAAAAGAAAAGGCTAAGCTTTAGACAAAAATAACAAGGGTAGGGTAAAATGGGCCACTTAACACTACACCTCACCATTAGAGTTGAGTTCCTTCCTAAGGGTCATTTTTGTTGGGATCAAACAGTAATACTAAACCTCTGTGCCAAAATTTACAGAAAGTTAATTGGTGATTATTTAGTTGTGATTTTCTAAAGTTTTATGCCAAAAAGGTGCTTATAACTAACTTGTCATTTGAAAAATATCAAACAACAGATTTTGTATTTTTCCTATGTTCATAATAACCAAACATTAGTTATCCTAAGGTTTGAGGGGTTTTCACCTTAGGGTTATTTTTGTAGGGTTTTTCTAAGTTTTCCATGTTTTCTTAAATTAAAAGGAATCCTACTTATTTTATACTAAACCAGGGTATGATAGATTTTTCCAGTGAACTTCATTGAATAAGTACCCTAATAAAAATAGAGGTGCCCTCTATTTCATTATTTAAATTACATTTTCTATTTTTCTTAACCTTAAGCATATTGTAAAATAAGTGGTAAAAACTAACTTAATGGAGTGGACAGAGAGGTTTAACATTTTTAAACAGGTCAGTAGGTAGATACAAACTTCTCCAATTTTCCCTAACCCTAGTCAAATAATATAACTGTTTTTCTTTCTATTATTGAGCTTTTGGCCAAAACTATAATTAAATCAGAGCTTTAAAGTTTTCTATAGTACATAGGGGGTTTTATATTTTTCTTAAGTAGGCTACATTATTTAGGGTCTGACAAAATTGGTTTGACCAAATTTGGATGAGTTTAACAGAAGTTATGAATTTTTAAAGTCTCTGTTCAATTTAAAAACAGATTTAATTAAGAGTTTCCTGGAAAAGCAATTTACACCGAGGTCCCTGGGTTTAAACTGAATTAAACCGCACAGATCTACCCCTGCGCCACTATTCCCCTGGGTCACTTACAACTCAAAAAGCCCCCTGACTTTCTTCTCTTCTTCCCCGAGGTCCTTCCCCCAATGCACTAGTACACAGAAGCTCTATAGTGGCGGTTCTAAACCTATTTACACTAGCGTTTTTCAGTACCGCCAGTGCTAGGGGTCAGTGAAAATCAGCATTTCCACTAGCGGTTATTTTGGAACCGCCAGTGAAAAGTGCATTTTCACTGGCGGTTTTCTTAAGGAACCGCCAGTGAAAAGTGCATTTCCACTGGCGGCTGAATAAAGAAAACCGCCAGTGGAAATGCATTTCCACTGGCGGTTTTATAAAGCAAACCGCCAGTGGAAATGCACTTTTCACTGGCGGTTTTCTTTATTTAGCCGCCAGTGGAAGTTTTCCCGCCTTTTTTCAAAATTTCAAACAATACTGAATTATATATATATTTATTTACACACACACAAACATATATATATATAGATCTATATTGATATTGAAAGCAACATGAAATTAAATTCTATCATACATTTATATACATCAAAGTATTCTGTTTACAACCATATATGCTTCATGCATTCTATACATCATAAGTTTTCACCTAAGCTCTAATAACTATCTCGGCTAAGAGATAATCTACTAATTTCTGTTAGTATTCTAAACTCTGGCAAAGCTAATGTCCCGGAAGCATCGTGATATTTTCCTTCTGCGGGTATGACCTCTTTCAATATGAATGTGCAGAGGTCCTCGATTATGCCATACAATGCAGCTTCGGTCAAGTTCTCCGGGTTTCCTCGTTGAAATTGCTGTAAAGGAATTTTATAAACATCATCTATTTATACTCAATAATAACACATTTGCATCTTTAATGACATAAATACATACTTGACTATTACTAATAATACCTTGTCAGGGTTCGTGATGTATCGTCCGTTCACTCTCATGAACTTGCACGCATAGAATCCACATAGGACAGATCCTTGTGGTTGCTTGTGGCACTACATAACGGGAGATTGGTTATTTAGTTGCAACATTGTGTATGATATGTATTCATAAAATCACATACTTACCGGCCAGTGATGATGGATGTCTAGTGGCACGCCTTTTTTCGACAGGTCGTACTTTCCACCTCTCATCTTATAGAATCTATAAGCCTTGTGATCTCAAATAGAATCACCATGTTATTCTCAAATTTTAATCGATAAAAGTATGCATGCATAGAAAAGGCTTACAGCTCTAAGATGCTGAGGAATTCTGCATATGTCGAAGGGTCAAAGTTCAAGGAGTCGAGCACCAGCACCTTTCCAACTTTAGGATAAATGAGGAAGCATATCCAGTGGTCCCTGTACGAATCAAATCTGTGATGCATGTGTATTGAAATTATTAATTTTATTTATGAAAAATCACACTTACTTAAAGTTGTACGGGGCCATTATGGCTTCCCTGTCTTGAAATTGAAGCATTGCATGTCCTATATAGGTGGCGTATCGAGCTTCAAAATCCTTCTTCATATCCTTTATACGCTTCTCAACTTCTTCGTCCGTCTTTCCCCGTAATTCATCGTTGTCTTTCCCGATTCTAAAAGTGTGGCTTTCCTCGGATATAAGTATTGGGTTGAGATACCCAACCCTTTTACTGGCACTAGCATTGGGCTTGGTACCGTAAAGGATCTCCTGCTGATCATGTTGCATTCTGCAAGTCACACGTGCATGTCAGATATTGAAATTTTATACAGCTCACTAATAATAACACACATATGTGGAAGTATGAGCGACACTTACAATGCAAACATCGTTACAAGTTGCACGTCGAGTCTCTGAAGGTTCATCATTAACCACATGTCCTCGAATGTAACAACGGCCTTTTGGTCCGAACCAATAAAAGCATGGTCTGGTATATGCACACTGATGGTGTCGATGCCAACCGATGATGCCCGCATGTACCAGTCATGCAACCTTTTAACACCAGCCGGGACCTTTCTTAGTTTCTCAAGAGGTAGCAGAGGTCTGCCCGGCACATATTTTTTAGGCACGTTTTTGTAATCTGCCTTAGTTGGCTTCTTTATCTTTGCGGCCATTGCCTCAGCCTTTTTTGCAGACTCCTCGTGCTTGGCCAAATCAACAGTTTGTGACGTGAGGCTCCGTCCAATCCCTTTCAAAAACCGAGCTGTGCCAGCAGTAGTAGCTTTACTCTTCTTTTTCTGATACGGGGACACCAATTTTGGAATAGGAAGTTTAGTTTTCTTTGATGGCCTTGGATCCTTTGATGGTTGTGGAGAAGGTGGATCCCTTGATGGTGGCGTAGACAGTGGGTCACCAAGAGGATGGGGAGGAGAAGGTGGTGGAGCCCTGAATGGTGATGCTTGTGGCAGAGACGGTGGGTCAGAAAAAGGATGAGGAGAAGCATGTGAAGTTTGAGGAGGTGATGATGGATGTACAATAGGAGCAACAATTTGAGAAGGCGGAGACGGTTGGGCCTGCGACGCCTGCGACGAATTCGACCAATCAAGCAATTCGACATCCCTTCGAGGCCAAAGGATAAAATTCTTGATAGCTTGTCCAAGTTTCTCGATACCTTTGGGCCCAGGGATGTCTAGCATGTCGTCCTCGGATCCTTGGACGACCGTCATCACTTCTACTTTGCAATAATCATCTGGAATATCGTTTCCATGGAACTTGCGTCCTGGGATCGCAAGGCCTGTGGCTACTTTCTTTGTACGTTTATTGTTAATACCATATCTTATAACCAGTGTGCACGCCACAGGCCTTGTGATGTCATCAACTGGATAACGGTCCTTATTTCCCGTTGAAGCAACAGAGCTTGGTAATGTCGTACAATCTGTGGAAGCCGGCGGTTGAGCTGCTGGAATTATTTGTATCTGTGGAGTGGTCATCTGTTGAACAGACATCGCACTCGCCAACTGTTGCATCAATTCTGGACGAGGATTCGATAGCATTTGAGACATCATGGCTTTGAACTCTTTCTTGGCCTCCTCCTTAAAATAATCCGCCATCTCTTCCTTGTATCGATCACGTTTCCTGTACAGACCTTCCCACTGTGGTCCGAATCCTTCCTTCCATCCTTCCTTAGACGAGATTCCTCGTACACGGCCAGGATGCTCAGGGTTACCGAGACCAGCCGTTAGGATGTCTCTTTCCCTTTGTGGCTTAAAAGTTCCTTGGCTCTGCTTAGCTGCCATTGTATATATGTTTTTTGCCGCTTCTTCGACAATGGGATCATCAAAAGATACACCGGTCTCGGTTTCCCTTGGTTTTCTAGCACGGAGCCAATTTGCCGCCCTTTCACCAAGTTGCTCGGACAGCATCGGCAACCCTGCGGCCTTCTTCTTGGCGTCTTCTTGTCTCCATTTAGTAACCTGACGCTTGTAACCACCTGTGCCTAGGTGGTGGCGGTACTTGTTCTTCTTTGATAGTTCCGAATTTGCCTCACTTAGAGATATGAAATCAGGGCTGCTCCTCTGCTCTAGAAATACTGCCCACTGACCTGCTGAGATTTTATATTTTTTGGTCGGGTCCAGACCTTTCTTTGCAAACTTTGTGTTCATCTCAGACCTCCAGTTTCGGAAATTGATTGCAAGCTGCTTCATCGTGTATTCCTTCACGAGTTCTTCTGAACCCCGAGGCAGAACGAACCTCATTAATAGCTTATTCCATATTTGATTCTTGACATCATCTGACACATCTCTCCACTGTCGTATTGTTATGTCAAGATTATCTCTAACTAAAAACCCAAGTGCATTCCGGAACTTAGGTAGTGCCTCTTCTGGAGCTAGGGGCTGACCTTTCGGGCTCACGTCTGAGATTTTATATGTTTTGTCGGGAAACTTGTTCAGCCCCCTGTCACCTCTTTTTCGATCGCTCTGCTTCCTTTTCCTTGACGTCTCGGTTGTTGTCTTGGTCTGTTCCGGTGCGTCTTGGGTCGGCTCCGGTACGTCTTCGTTTCGTGCCACGGCTTCTTCGAGTATCGCACGAAATTCAGACACGACCTCCTATTCATGTAATAAAATGCACAAGAGATCATGCATGTGAAATCAGTAGGGTACACATACGAAGCTAAAGATGCGTACTTTTACCTCAGCTTCTCGTGGATCATAAGTAGGGTCACGTTGCAACTCACGGAGAGCGGCCCTATCTATGCTAGTGGTAGGAAAAGGGTCGCTAGGCGTTTCATATCCTTCACTGCTGGATTGTTCTTGAGCAACACTCTTGTCCATGTGCTCGGGCACTAATCCTTGGTCCTTGATCGGAGAACTCATTGAGCTATATATATACAAATACATAAGCAATAATTAAATACATATTAACACATATTAACGTAAGCAATAATTAAATTCATATTAACAAATACCCTAAACCCTTAACCCTAACCCTAACCCTAAACCCTAACCCTAACCCAAAACCCGAACCCTTAACCCTAACCCTAACTATAACCCTTAACTATAACCCTTAACCCTAACCCTTAACTATAACCCTTAACCCTAACCCTTAACCATAACCCTAACCCTAACCCTAACCCTTAACCATAACCCTAACCCTAACCCTAACCCTAACCCTAAACCCTAACCATATAGTATCGTATAGTCGTATAGTATCGTGTTACGGATATTATCGAGTTACGTATATTATCGAGTTACGTATATTATCGAGTTACGTATAGAGAGGGAGAGAGGGAGAGAGGGAGAGTCGTATAGGATGGGGAGAGAGGGACAGAGGGAGAGTCGCATAGGACGTATAAAGAGGGAGAGAGGGAGAATCGTATGGATATTATCGAGTTACGTATAGAGAGGGAGAGAGGGAGAGTCGTATAGGACGAGGAGAGGGAGAGAGGGAGAGTCGCATAGGACGTATGTAACACCCCAGGTGTTTATCATCTACTCGACCACGAGTGCGGACGTTAACACGTGATAGCTGTGAATGTAAATGGACACTACATTTTAATCATCTTTGTCTATCACGATTTTGATATCGTGTCTGTCTCCATCTGCTTAAATTGTCCTAATTTATTTTGCAAAAAATTAGACTTTAGTAATCTTTCGAAACATCAGATCCAATATCGTTTGGGTTGAGCCATCGATGTCTTGCCCAAACTCTAATCCTTGAAATCAAATCGAGTTCCTTAAAATTCATTTGAAATTCTTTCACGCTTGCGTTGCACATGTCTATCTGTGGTCAGACATCGTGATGCGTGTGGCGGGTGCAAATCCGTATGTGGCAGCGCACAATCTCTCGCCCACGTGAACGTTGCGTGACGATTCCGAAAGGATCACAATTTCGATGCCAGATCGATCTCGCGTATTTATTTCGCGAAATATCGAGTCTTGTGCTGTTTAAAAATTTATGGATTAAGAAATACGAATTCGGAAGCTCGACCCACTCTTACGATTTTATCCCGAACAAATTAATTAGAACTTGACGATAATGGTTTTCAGTCAGAAATAAACCAGACCAAGGTAATTAGAACTGAAAGCGAGTAATTGGTAATTAATTTGGTTCTCTAATTTGTAGTCCGAAAAATAAAATGTGTAGTCTAAAATGTATTTTAGGCCGACTCATTTAAACTCTCATACACTCTGGAAACTTGATAATTGCATTTAACTTTGTGTAAAGAAAATGGGAGAAGAGAAATTTTGTTTACATAGTTATTTCCACCGCCCTCTCTCTTCCTTATCTTCTTCATGTTTCCTGAGTATTCCACCGCTCAAGCTCCTGTGAGCCTTATCCCCAAACCGCCTCCCCTCTGGCCTCTGCTGTCCGTGGAGCACCAGCCGAGCTCCCTCGGCGTCCCTCCCACGGTCGCCTCCTTCCCCTGGTCGCCCATGGCTGTCCCTCCCTCATCCCTCTCCATGGCCGACGGCCTCATCTCCCATGGCGACTCCCTCTGCTCGGCGTCCAGCACCAGCCGGCTCCCTCCATCCCTGCTCGCCGGCCCTGGCTGCTGGCCGCCGCTGCTCTGCTTTCCGTAGCGGCGAGCTCGCTCCAGCCCTCTCCCTCTATCTTTCTCTCTACTGCAGCAGCGCCCTAATCACCAGCACATTGGACCGTTTCCTGCAAGCTCCAGTTTCATTACTTAACCTCGCTCTGATTTTTTTGGTTGAAGCGGTGATTCCCCATCTCCTCTCTGTTGTTTCACTAATTCTTAGTATAAATAGATCCTTGTTAAAATATTGTTGTTGTGGTTGCTTTGCATGTATGTGTATATGAGGAAGAGCAAGCTCCGACATGACGTCTGCTTGGTGTTCGATGATATACCTGAACCAGAGATCTTTGCTATGTTGGCAAATACTAAGTCATATTGTGATGTGTTAAGCTAAGTCACTTCTCTTGCTGCTTAGTGATGATTGGATTGGATAGATAATTATTGCAATGATTCTTTTATCTGAAGCATAAGAATGTTATAGTGCTGCTCTCCAAAGTTTTGTTTTTTTTTCAAGTGCTATTGTGTGACGATGCTTAGAGAAGGATGTCCTTTCTCTAATTTACTTGTGATGGTTGTGCTTGTATGAGATGAAGTAGTACGGTATGGTTAAATTAGTAGTGTCAAGAATATGCTTATTATTCCTAGCATTTTGCCGAGGAGGGTTATTACTGGTACTTGTGTGAACTCCTAATTTATGGTAACCTTCATACCTTGTCTTAATAAGTATCAAGCACATGGTGATTGTAGAAGTTAACTAGGAGCTAAATTGAATTCTTGCTGTTTGGGACTGCATGACCAGTTTTAGTTATGCAGCTAGTTCAATGATGTAAACTATGTTTTTTGTAGAAATGTTATATAGGAAAGTTGTAGATAATTTCTTTATCTTACTTGTGTAAAAATTTCATGATCATAGGTCTTGTAGTTTAGAAGTTATGATTTTTCCAAGTCCAGTTTCAGAATCTGTCCAGATTCTGTACAGATTTCGAAAATGACCTTGTTTGCCCAAGTTAAACTGAGAATAAGCTCTTAGTAATTATAGGAGAATTGTAGTACTTTGCTTAAGCTTTCCAACAAAATTTGGAGCACCATTTTTGGTGGTCTAGAGACCAAGTTACAGCTGTTCAAACTATAGAGTCTGAATCTGTCCAAATCTGGACAGCAATGTTTGTTTATATTAACTGACCTTTCTACGCATTGAATTAACTGGAGATGTTTATAAATAAATTATAGACAATTCTATTAGCTTTCTAAAAAGTCTAGGATCACCTGATTTGGATTTCTGAAACTCCGGTTATGAATTAATGAAGTAAGCAGTCGAATTCTGTCCAAATCTGGACAGAAATTGCATTTAGTACTGTTTGACATTTTTAAATGTCGAATCTCATTGTGATGATAATACCAAAATTGTAGAGGACTTTATAAGCTTTCCAAAAAGTCTTAATTTACTATTTTTGGATGAATATTGTGTAAGTTATGAATAAAACAACTAGCTGCTATTCTGCTGTCCAAATTCAGCAAGTCTGAAATGATTGTTTGGAGTTTCTTTTGTGTCCAAATTCAGCAAGTCTGAAATGATTGTTTGGAGTTTCTTTTGCTGTCCAAAATCAGCAAGTATTATAATGATTAGTTGGAGTTTCTTTTATGTGGATACTTAGATTTGGTTAGTTCTTGTCTTGGTTAATGGAGTCTTGTAGTTGCATAGGGTTGTTGATTTTCATTTCGAGTATCTGGGATCAAGTAGCACCAATAAGTCTAATCCAAGTAAATTATGAAATCTATATGATACTAGATTTGCATGAGGAGTTTAGGTTGAAATGCCAATTATGTGTAGAGTGGTAAGTTAGTATTTTGAATATTTTGCAGGGAAGTGGTGTCGAGGTTACTGTGATGATTTAGTTGTTTGAGTGAATATGTATGTGATGGATGCTTTACCTACTCGCTCACAATTGTGATGTCTTAGCTATTGTATGATTCAAGTCATTTGGACATGGTGGTGTAGAAAGTCAATAGATTGCTTCTATCCATATTTTATTCTAGATGTCTGTTAGTGAGGAACCTAAGGTTATTAGTTTTTCGATGAATGCTTAATCCTAGGAGAATATAGAACCCAAGTAAAACATGTTACTAGATATTGGTTTAGGTCCATTTGACTTAAAGGTCATGTTTGTGTAAAGTCAAAAGCATCTAAGTAAAGTTGAAATGTCTTGCTTTAAGTGCTTAATCTACTTCGAGTAGCATTATCTAGCTCGTGCTACATACTCGTGCTCATCCATATGCATTTTGCATATCATTTAGGTACGTTAATTGATCACGGAGTGGGAGAACAAGAGCTGAGTTGATCTCAAGGGATACTGATGAATGAACTTGAAGATTTGCGTGATCGAATCAAGCGCCAGGATATGAGATGCTCGCCAAGCGGACGTCATCTAACAACACTAACTTAGTGTTATTCCAGGCAAGCCCCGGTGCATTTGCCACCCCCTTGTTGTTATAAAACTTTTATCACTTATATGTTGCATTAGGTGATAGGAGTTGTGTGAATAAACAGTTGATGCATTACCATTCCTTGGAATTTGTTTACTATTCCTTGATTCCTGTTTATAAAAGAGAACTAAAGATGCTTAGCCCTGCTTAGATAATTAAAAGTTGTTCTTTTTAAAAAAGATGATGTGTTACACGGGATATGGGAAATTGTTGTGAAAAAGAAATTGAGATGGTGAATCCATATGGCCATGATGGATTCAACATCCAGAAAAAAGTACCTCTGTCAGGTACCAAAGATTGGGAAATGGTTTAAATAAAATAAGACCAGACGTTGAGCAGGAAAGGTCGCCCGTCTGTGTCGATTAAGGACCGTACCGAAAGTAGGCTTGCTGATCTAGGACCCTTTAACTGGCCACATGCCTCGTCATGGGTAAGCTTAGCCTCGGTCGGACCAATACCAGAACAGCTCGCACGCACTGGGAGTGGAGAGATGGCGAGAGTAGCTTGTACCCTCCGTGGCAAGAGACTGGAAGGTGGGGTGCTGTACTCTCGGAAACATGGCGGGCACCATGGCGAGAGTAACGTGTACCAACCAGGCCAATGGCTGGACGGTGGAGTGCTGTGCTCTTGGGTCGCGTGAACCCGTTCTGGTCTTGAGAAACCCGTGGGCGAGTTGACATATGCAAGGGTTAAGTGCTACATATGTCGTGTGGTTGGAGATCCTCAGCTGAGTATTAATCGATTCGGATCGCCGAACTTCTCGGATATGAAGACTGGATCACTGCCCTGCATCGTAGATAACAAGTGAAACTAAAGATGCTAAAATAAAGTTAGTGTAGGACAAGTGAATGCTCTAGATTAGGAAAATCTAGATTCAGGTAAAGTACTTGACCTGTGAAGTAAAATTTTAGCATAAGGATCCACTACTAGTAAGCTCTTCTGCAAAATGAGTCTTTGAAATTTGATAAGCTTTACCTTGATTCCCAATAAACCAGCATACCCTTGAGAGTCTTTTCTTTAGTCGGGTAAGTCTTGCTGAGTAATTGCGTACTCAGGGTTTTATTCCCTGTTGTTTTTCAGGTTATAATTTTATTCTGTTGTGGATGCTGCTAAGTGCCGGTGGGCTCGGCCTTCTTATATAGGTGTATCCCATCTTTAGCTTCTTTATTGAGGATTGTCACTTAAGCTAGCATGTATTTTAAAAACCTATAAATATTTTATACATTTTAAATTGTAATTCTTTTGAATCACTTTCTTTTGTAATCACTCCGATAATTGTATAATGTAAACTTATTGTAACATGTAATCATTTTTGCAATAAAGAATTTATTTCCGCTGCAAATGTTGGTGTGTGATTTGTGTTTACTTAATCCTGCGATCTTGGCGGTAAGTCGTTTATCCGGGGTCCTCGGGGCACTCGGACAGATCCTGTTAAGTTGTTTGGTGCACACGCATAGCTGTCTGAGGTCTTTGAGACAAGGACAGGTGCATGTGGGCCCGATAACTTGGGAGGTTCTGCGACAGCTGGTATCGGAGCTTGATTAAGTATGATACGGTCACATACGTATTTTCAAAACAAAATTTTGGTTTTGGAAAATCTATTTTCGACTAAACACGTTGTTTGGCTTTGAAAAACAGTTTTGAAAAACTATAATGCTAGCGACATCCTCTATTAAGCCCTAAGTTAAGGACTAATAGGTGGCTTAGTTCAGAATACTGACCCACAACCTGGGAAGGGTAATGCATACATGTGTATTGTTATTTTTGAGGCCATTCAGTTTTGAATGGATCGACGCTCAAGGTAAGGTGAGATGTGAGAGCATGACCGAACAAACGTCGGTCTAGGAAAGAGCATAAAAAGCGCTTGATTATATACATGTTTTACATATGTATATATGAAGGCTGCGATGTGGAGTAATTACTTTTTCGGGATTCAGTACCCCATGGATGTGTATGGGTATACAGACATGGGAATACTGAGAAGTGTAATGTATTTGCAACGACGCACCTACGCTCAGGTAAGAAGGTGAGTTACCATAATGAGCTGCCCTATGGTTAAAGTGTGGCAGCGGCGCCTATGTGTGGCTCGGCGCTTAATGAGGAGCTAGCCTCCATATAGCAATATATGGAGTATAAACTGTGATAAACTGTCATGTGTGAATTGCATCATTGGGAATTGGGCTGTGATGGAATTTTCTGCAGGTACACTAACTTCGAACTCGTATGTGTAGCTGACGACTAGCAACATATCGAGAGAGAACGTAGATATGCCACCGATATAGAACGCTATTGCCACATTATGTTGGCGAAATTTGTGAGGACGAATAGGACGAGCATGCATCCTGATTGTTGCATTGTGTTTGTTGTTTACGCACAAAAATGCTTCCCTCACCTTTATTCTAATAATTGGTGATTGTGAACGAACATGCTTTTCTCATCTTTATTCTGATAATAAATAATTGGAAACTTTATGAAGTATTACTGTTCTATAAGCAATTCCTAGCTTTGTTTGTTGTGCCCTTTAGACATGTCTTTATGTGGTTTGTGGTTCTTCTTAATTTGATCGCTAGTTCAATTTTTTTTGTTCTGGTGTGTTTGTGCCGGTAGAATGTTGGTGGTATGTTTGTGTAAACTAAAAAAATTGGCCATGTCCTCATCTAGGAGCCATGACCCAAATCGATGTTAATTCCCCGATGTTTTTTTCCCCAGTTTCCAAGAGTGGACGAGTCTGAATTTCTATCGTTACTTTAGGGCCAAGCTTATCTAAATAGGTGTTTAGGTAATCTTCTCGTAGAAAATAAAGGGACCGGAGCTTAAGATAAGGATCTCGGGTCTGTGATCTTGACAATTCACTTGTAGCTCTCTTATGGTCATATTTTCATCCTAAAACATACCTTTGTTCGGTTGGTGCAAGCTGATATCTCTATGTCAGTTTGCATCTCCATTAGGATCACCTTGTTGTTTTCTCAGTCCAACCTAGAAAAGGAGTGCCCAATTAATTTCTTGAATTTAATGCCTTCGATTTCTCATATCTCTCTAAGGCTTCTAAATTTAGACTTATGATTGTGTCCCCTCTATATCTAATCTGACGTTAATCATCGACCTTGTAATCTTTGCGATGGGCATAGAAATATGCTTGGGGCTGAAATAATAGTCTCCCATCGTACTCTCTCATCAACCATTTTAGGTTTTGGCAATCTCGTATTCCTTTCATCGGGCCAGGGCCTATTTGGCTCTCTACCTGTAACCATTCTTATCGGTGTAGTCTCATTTTTCTTGATTTTGGTGGTGACTACCCATATACAGCTTCCCTCCGCTACCCTTTCTACAAAGGTGAAGCCTTGAAGCTTTTTAGTGTTGGGAGACAACTGATTAGTTCTCAAAATGGAGATTGACTTCCCTTGCTGCTAAATGCAGGAGTTTGTTCATTCGCCTCCTTATTGGATTCATACATCTAATACACATGTTATTTTGTCTCGTGTGGAGGAGATGAATAAATAATCTGATCAACTGAATCCTTATCCAAATGCATGCCCTCGTACTCGTAAATGTAAACTCCCAACCTCTGGTTTGCCGACGGGTAATAAGAGGACTTGCTCAATGTCAAAAGTAGTTCAACAAGTTGGTTTTACTAACTTGCAACTGCCCAATGAACAAAGGTTGAGTTTTTATCGAGTTGTCTAAACTCACTTTAGTTCCACCCATCCTAAGGAAATGCTTACAAAGAGATCAAGTGAAGTCGTCTGGCAACCACCTAATCATCGCTCCAGTCATGCCTTAATTGCCTCACATGTGGTTTTCTCACCCGTGTGATCAAGTGGAGCTATGCTTAATGTTTGATAGGATGGTTTGATCACGAAGTCAACATCTACGGATCACTACATTGGTGTTTTCTCAAACTTTTATCGTCTTCCTTAAACTTGGATTCCCTGGCTAACCACGAGTTAACGGTGATGTTATTCGACATCCACCCTCGTCTTATGTGCTAGGAATTTCCAATAACCACTTGTTGGTAAACCTCTTTCTGTGTGTTTTACCCAAGAGGTTGCAACTAATTCTGTTTGAGTAAAGTTACATATCTACCGCTCGCCCAACAGACTCAGATAGTACAGTGTCATCAGAAAAAAACAAACTGCACATATGGAACCTTATGTGTTCTTTTGTCAGTTATATCTTGTTTGTTGATGTCTCTAGTTAAACTAAAGTGGTATGTGCTATACCCACTAGAGAGGCAACATTTTGAGATGCTCGTCTTTACTTGAAATTAGTTTATGCTATCCCTATTATGGACAGGGTTATATGCCTCTCTACTCTTAGAAGTCTTTCGTTCTGAATCTCGGGACGAGATTCTTTTAAGGGGGGAAGGCTGTAACACCCCAGGTGTTTATCATCTACTCGACCACGAGTGCGGACGTTAACACGTGATAGCTGTGAATGTAAATGGACACTACATTTTAATCATCTTTGTCTATCACGATTTTGATATCGTGTCTGTCTCCATCTGCTTAAATTGTCCTAATTTATTTTGCAAAAAATTAGACTTTAGTAATCTTTCGAAACATCAGATCCAATATCGTTTGGGTTGAGCCATCGATGTCTTGCCCAAACTCTAATCCTTGAAATCAAATCGAGTTCCTTAAAATTCATTTGAAATTCTTTCACGCTTGCGTTGCACATGTCTATCTGTGGTCAGACATCGTGATGCGTGTGGCGGGTGCAAATCCGTATGTGGCAGCGCACAATCTCTCGCCCACGTGAACGTTGCGTGACGATTCCGAAAGGATCACAATTTCGATGCCAGATCGATCTCGCGTATTTATTTCGCGAAATATCGAGTCTTGTGTCTGTTTAAAAATTTATGGATTAAGAAATACGAATTCGGAAGCTCGACCCACTCTTACGATTTTATCCCGAACAAATTAATTGGAACTTGACGATAATGGTTTTCAGTCAGAAACAAACCAGACCAAGGTAATTAGAACTGAAAGCGAGTAATTGGTAATTAATTTGGTTCTCTAATTTGTAGTCCGAAAAATAAAATGTGTAGTCTAAAATGTATTTTAGGCCGACTCATTTAAACTCTCATACACTCTGGAAACTTGATAATTGCATTTAACTTTGTGTAAAGAAAATGGGAGAAGAGAAATTTTGTTTACATAGTTATTTCCACCGCCCTCTCTCTTCCTTATCTTCTTCATGTTTCCTGAGTATTCCACCGCTCAAGCTCCTGTGAGCCTTATCCCCAAACCGCCTCCCCTCTGGCCTCTGCTGTCCGTGGAGCACCAGCCGAGCTCCCTCGGCGTCCCTCCCACGGTCGCCTCCTTCCCCTGGTCGCCCATGGCTGTCCCTCCCTCATCCCTCTCCATGGCCGACGGCCTCATCTCCCATGGCGACTCCCTCTGCTCGGCGTCCAGCACCAGCCGGCTCCCTCCATCCCTGCTCGCCGGCCCTGGCTGCTGGCCGCCGCTGCTCTGCTTTCCGTAGCGACGAGCTCGCTCCAGCCCTCTCCCTCTATCTTTCTCTCTACTGCAGCAGCGCCCTAATCACCAGCACATTGGACCGTTTCCTGCAAGCTCCAGTTTCATTACTTAACCTCGCTCTGATTTTTTTGGTTGAAGCGGTGATTCCCCATCTCCTCTCTGTTGTTTCACTAATTCTTAGTATAAATAGATCCTTGTTAAAATATTGCTGTTGTGGTTGCTTTGCATGTATGTGTATATGAGGAAGAGCAAGCTCCGACATGACGTCTGCTTGGTGTTCGATGATATACCTGAACCAGAGATCTTTGCTATGTTGGCAAATACTAAGTCATATTGTGATGTGTTAAGCTAAGTCACTTCTCTTGCTGCTTAGTGATGATTGGATTGGATAGATAATTATTGCAATGATTCTTTTATCTGAAGCATAAGAATGTTATAGTGCTGCTCTCCAAAGTTTTGTCTTTTTTTTCAAGTGCTATTGTGTGACGATGCTTAGAGAAGGATGTCCTTTCTCTAATTTACTTGTGATGGTTGTGCTTGTATGAGATGAAGTAGTACGGTATGGTTAAATTAGTAGTGTCAAGAATATGCTTATTATTCCTAGCATTTTGCCGAGGAGGGTTATTACTGGTACTTGTGTGAACTCCTAATTTATGGTAACCTTCATACCTTGTCTTAATAAGTATCAAGCACATGGTGATTGTAGAAGTTAACTAGGAGCTAAATTGAATTCTTGCTGTTTGGGACTGCATGACCAGTTTTAGTTATGCAGCTAGTTCAATGATGTAAACTATGTTTTTTGTAGAAATGTTATATAGGAAAGTTGTAGATAATTTCTTTATCTTACTTGTGTAAAAATTTCATGATCATAGGTCTTGTAGTTTAGAAGTTATGATTTTTCCAAGTCCAGTTTCAGAATCTGTCCAGATTCTGTACAGATTTCGAAAATGACCTTGTTTGCCCAAGTTAAACTGAGAATAAGCTCTTAGTAATTATAGGAGAATTGTAGTACTTTGCTTAAGCTTTCCAACAAAATTTGGAGCACCATTTTTGGTGGTCTAGAGACCAAGTTACAGCTGTTCAAACTATAGAGTCTGAATCTGTCCAAATCTGGACAGCAATGTTTGTTTATATTAACTGACCTTTCTACGCATTGAATTAACTGGAGATGTTTATAAATAAATTATAGACAATTCTATTAGCTTTCTAAAAAGTCTAGGATCACCTGATTTGGATTTCTGAAACTCCGGTTATGAATTAATGAAGTAAGCAGTCGAATTCTGTCCAAATCTGGACAGAAATTGCATTTAGTACTGTTTGACATTTTTAAATGTCGAATCTCATTGTGATGATAATACCAAAATTGTAGAGGACTTTATAAGCTTTCCAAAAAGTCTTAGTTTACTATTTTTGGATGAATATTGTGTAAGTTATGAATAAAACAACTAGCTGCTATTCTGCTGTCCAAATTCAGCAAGTCTGAAATGATTGTTTGGAGTTTCTTTTGTGTCCAAATTCAGCAAGTCTGAAATGATTGTTTGGAGTTTCTTTTGCTGTCCAAAATCAGCAAGTATTATAATGATTAGTTGGAGTTTCTTTTATGTGGATACTTAGATTTGGTTAGTTCTTGTCTTGGTTAATGGAGTCTTGTAGTTGCATAGGGTTGTTGATTTTCATTTCGAGTATCTGGGATCAAGTAGCACCAATAAGTCTAATCCAAGTAAATTATGAAATCTATGTGATACTAGATTTGCATGAGGAGTTTAGGTTGAAATGCCAATTATGTGTAGAGTGGTAAGTTAGTGTTTTGAATATTTTGCCGGGAAGTGATGTCGAGGTTACTGTGATGATTTAGTTGTTTGAGTGAATATGTATGTGATGGATGCTTTACCTACTAGCTCACAATTGTGATGTCTTAGCTATTGTATGATTCAAGTCATTTGGACATGGTGGTGTAGAAAGTCAATAGATTGCTTCTATCCATATTTTATTCTAGATGTCTGTTAGTGAGGAACCTAAGGTTATTAGTTTTTCGATGAATGCTTAATCCTAGGAGAATATAGAACCCAAGTAAAACATGTTACTAGATATTGGTTTAGGTCCATTTGACTTAAAGGTCATGTTTGTGTAAAGTCAAAAGCATCTAAGTAAAGTTGAAATGTCTTGCTTTAAGTGCTTAATCTACTTCGAGTAGCATTATCTAGCTCGTGCTACATACTCGTGCTCATCCATATGCATTTTGCATATCATTTAGGTACGTTAATTGATCACGGAGTGGGAGAACAAGAGCTGAGTTGATCTCAAGGGATACTGATGAATGAACTTGAAGATTTGCGTGATCGAATCAAGCGCCAGGATATGAGATGCTCGCCAAGCGGACGTCATCTAACAACAATAACTTAGTGTTATTCCAGGCAAGCCCCGGTGCATTTGCCACCCCCTTGTTGTTATAAAACTTTTATCACTTATATGTTGCATTAGGTGATAGGAGTTGTGTGAATAAACAGTTGATGCATTACCATTCCTTGGAATTTGTTTACTATTCCTTGATTCCTGTTTATAAAAGAGAACTAAAGATGCTTAGCCCTGCTTAGATAATTAAAAGTTGTTCTTTTTAAAAAAGATGATGTGTTACACGGGATATGGGAAATTGTTGTGAAAAAGAAATTGGGATGGTGAATCCATATGGCCATGATGGATTCAACATCCAGAAAAAAGTACCTCTGTCAGGTACCAAAGATTGGGAAATGGTTTAAATAAAATAAGACCAGACGTTGAGCAGGAAAGGTCGCCCGTCTGTGTCGATTAAGGACCGTACCGAAAGTAGGCTTGCTGATCTAGGACCCTTTAACTGGCCACATGCCTCGTCATGGGTAAGCTTAGCCTCGGTCGGACCAATACCAGAACAGCTCGCACGCACTGGGAGTGGAGAGATGGCGAGAGTAGCTTGTACCCTCCGTGGCAAGAGACTGGAAGGTGGGGTGCTGTACTCTCGGAAACATGGCGGGCACCATGGCGAGAGTAACGTGTACCAACCAGGCCAATGGCTGGACGGTGGAGTGCTGTGCTCTTGGGTCGCGTGAACCCGTTCTGGTCTTGAGAAACCCGTGGGCGAGTTGACATATGCAAGGGTTAAGTGCTACATATGTCGTGTGGTTGGAGATCCTCAGCTGAGTATTAATCGATTCGGATCGCCGAACTTCTCGGATATGAAGACTGGATCACTGCCCTGCATCGTAGATAACAAGTGAAACTAAAGATGCTAAAATAAAGTTAGTGTAGGACAAGTGAATGCTCTAGATTAGGAAAATCTAGATTCAGGTAAAGTACTTGACCTGTGAAGTAAAATTTTAGCATAAGGATCCACTACTAGTAAGCTCTTCTGCAAAATGAGTCTTTGAAATTTGATAAGCTTTACCTTGATTCCCAATAAACCAGCATACCCTTGAGAGTCTTTTCTTTAGTCGGGTAAGTCTTGCTGAGTAATTGCGTACTCAGGGTTTTATTCCCTGTTGTTTTTCAGGTTATAATTTTATTCTGTTGTGGATGCTGCTAAGTGCCGGTGGGCTCGGCCTTCTTATATAGGTGTATCCCATCTTTAGCTTCTTTATTGAGGATTGTCACTTAAGCTAGCATGTATTTTAAAAACCTATAAATATTTTATACATTTTAAATTGTAATTCTTTTGAATCACTTTCTTTTGTAATCACTCCGATAATTGTATAATGTAAACTTATTGTAACATGTAATCATTTTTGCAATAAAGAATTTATTTCCGCTGCAAATGTTGGTGTGTGATTTGTGTTTACTTAATCCTGCGATCTTGGCGGTAAGTCGTTTATCCGGGGTCCTCGGGGCACTCGGACAGATCCTGTTAAGTTGTTTGGTGCACACGCATAGCTGTCTGAGGTCTTTGAGACAAGGACAGGTGCATGTGGGCCCGATAACTTGGGAGGTTCTGCGACAACGTATAGAGAGGGAGAGAGGGAGAGTCGTACGGAAATTATCGAGTTCAGATCGAATTCGAATCGGATCGGATACGTATATTATCGAGTTGTGACGGATAAAATTACAATGTATATATTCAACATACATTTGAACACATATGAACACACATATATATATTGAACACATACATTTGAACACATATGAACACACATATATATTGAACACATACATTTGAACACATATGAACACATATATATATTGAACACATACATTTGAACACATATGAACACACATATGAATAAAAATAAGTATTGTATGAATACTCTCATCTCCTCTCCTCTCCTCTCTCTCCCTCTCCCTCCTCTCTCTATCTCTCTCCTCTCCCTCCTCTCTCTCTCTCACCCTCCTCTCCCTCCCTCTATCTATCTCCTCTCCCTCTATCTCTCTCCCTCTCTCTATCTCTCTCCTCTCCCTCCTCTCTCTCTCTCACCCTCCTCTCCCTCCCTTTATCTCTCTCCCTCTCCCTCCTCTCTCTTCCCTCTCCCTCTCCTTCCTCTCTCTTCCCTCTCCCCCTCCTTCATCTCTCTTCCTCCTCTCTCTTCTCTCTCTCCCTCCCTCCACTCTCTTTCCTCTCTTCCCTTTCCCTCTCTCTCCTCTCCTCTCTCTTCCCTCTCCCTCCTCTATCTTCTCTCCCTCTCTCTCACTCTCTGCAGAGACGCGCGCAGGGGTCTCCCTCTCTTCCCTCTTCCTCCTCTCTCTTCCCTCTCACTCTCTCACTCTTCCTAGCCTTAGGGTTTAGCCGCGCGGCGGCGGCGGCGTCGTGCGCGCGCGTGCGCGGCGGCGGCGCGCATGGCGCCCGAGCCCGAGCGATCATAGACGAAGAAAGGGAGAGAGAGAGAGAGAGAGAAGAACTTACCTACGGCGCGGGGACGATGACGTGGACGACGGCGTGAACGACGGCGGCGCACGGCGGAGAAAATCGCCGGGCGAAAATTTTGGCAGCCTGACGGCGGGAAGATGGAAAGACAGGGCGCCAGAGACTTAGTGAAATTTTTCGGCCCCGCGCGCGCTCCTTTATATAGGAGATATTTCTACTGGCGGTTGACAATGAAAACCGCCAGTAGAAATCATTTCTATTGGCGGTTGTCATAGAGAACCGCCAGTAGAAATGCCATCCACAGACTGTGGAGGCCATTTCTACTGGCGGTTTTCATCGACAACCGCCAGTAAAAATGATTTCTACTGGCGGTTTTCATTGTCAACCGCCAGTAGAAATGTTTTTAGTATATTATTTTTTATTGTATATTCATACATTAAGTATATAAATTTTTGTACATATTAAATATATAAATATATATATTTAGTATACATAATATATATATTTATATATTACTTCTCTCTCTCTCCCCTCTCTCTCTCCTCTCTCTCCTCTCTCTCCCCTCTCCCTCCTCTCTCTTCCCTCTCTCTCCCTCTTCTATCTCTCCCTCTCTCTCTCCTCTCTCTCCTCTCCCTAGCTCCTCTCTCTCTCTCTATCCTCTCTCTCCTCTCTCTCCTCTCCCTAGCTCCTCTCTCTCCCCTCTCCCTCTCTCTCTCCTCTCTCTCTCTATCCTCTCTCTCCTCTCTCTCTCCTCTCTCTCTCCTCTCTCTCCTCTCTCTCTCTCCTCTCTCTCTCCTCTTTCCCTCCTCTCTCTTCCCTCTCTCTCCCTCCTCTGTCACTAGAATGCCCGTTCTTGTAGTGTTTAAATACTACGTCGTCTCCTGGCTTCGCGTCTCTCATCACCATTGGTGTGAAGTTCTTTCACAAGTATCAGATCTGGTAAACATCTTTCCAAGTTCTTTCACAACATGTTCTTTGAAGATGCTTGTTTCTTACTGCCTGATATGTATATATTAGTCGAATAGTCCTCCCTGCTTTTTATTTTACCTCGTTCTAGGTGATAAACCATGACGGCGGCACTCCAAAGAAAGCCAAGGTGGTGGTGGAGGATGAGGAAGAGGCGGGGTTGGAGGATGAGGAAGAGGCGACTGTGACACTATCCATGGAGAAGGACGCGCTGGAGTGTGACATCTGCTGCCTACCCTTCCAGTCCGAAGTTTTCATGGCAAGTCAGATTACCATGCATGTATATATACAGTACATATTGATCGGTAGGCTCCAGCATGATGCTCTGCTCTGTGTAAAATCAGTGCAAGAACGGGCATTCTCGATGTGCAAAGTGCTGCATCCGCACAGACGGTAAGTGCTGGACCTGCTCCGAGCGCATTGGCAACAATAGCTCTCTCTCCCTCTCCCTCTCCTCTCTAGAAAGTCGTGTAAAATTACATGCTTCGGTTTGTCGCTAACAATAATCAATTACATGACATGTCCTAACAATAATCAATTACATGACAACTATATAATCTAGGGAGCTATTGTTCTGCCTTGTCCATCGTGGCGTACCCAGGGCATCGAATTGCATGGGATGCTTCGCTCAACGTTCCTTATCTTGGTTGGATGGTCTATGAAAAGAGACATGTCATTGAACTGGTTAAAATCCTCTAAATCAGATACACCATCAACTCCTATAGCTTGTTGTTTTCCAGGAAAAACTACATGCTTCGGTTTGTCGGTGCTTTTCTTCTCATTGTTAGAAATGATCTGTTCAGCATAGAAGACCTGTGTAGCACGATTAGCAAGGATCCATGGGTCATCTTTGTAACCTACCTTACTTAGATCAAGAACTCTGACCCCATAGTTGTCTACCGTGACATGTTTGTCTTCAACCCATTGACATCGGAAAACCGAGATCTGAAATGTACCATAGTCTAGTTCCCATATGTCCTCAATAAAGCCAAAATATGTAATAATCTCACCAGTTTCATCATCTATGGCTTCGCATCGAACACCACTGTTTTGTGACATGCTCTTTTTGTCCTTGGACTTGGTACAAAATGTGAATCCACTAATGTCATAGGTTTGCCATGTTGTGACCTGGCGTGATGGTCCAGATGCCAAGCCCTTGATGGTTTGTTCTTCTATTGTTTCTCCACGTGGAATGTCCTTCACCATTAGCCATGTGTTGAACCGCTGCTTATGTTGCTTCATTACCCAATCATCCGTATGCCCAGGATTTTGCTCGCGAAGCTCATTGATGTGTTGTTGGATAAATGGCTCCATTATCGTTAGCTGATGTAGGATGCTCTGATGTGCCTCAAGTACTATATCGTAATCCGGTGGGATGAAAGATTTCCGTCCCATCCTCCCACTTCCATACAGTCTACCCTCGTGTCGTGACGGAGGCAGACCTATTGCAACCTGGTCTTTTAGGATACTATTGCAGAATGGACCTCCAGACTCAATGGCCTCTTCGGTACAGTACCCCTCTATCATGGATGCCTCGGGACGAGCACGGGTTGATACATAGCCATTCAGTATTGACATGAAACGCTCATACGTCCACATTTCATGCAAGTACATAGGACCCAATGCCTCTATTTGTGGCACCAAGTGCACCACAAGGTGCACCATAATATCAAAGAACGATGGAGGGAAACACATCTCAAACTGTGATATTGTCTCCACTGCGAATTCCTGAAGAGATGCCAACTCATCACGGTCAATTACCTTTTGTGAAATCCTGTTGAAAAAGTAGCACAACCGTGTGATTGCCATCTTTAAAAACAAAGGATTTATAGCCCTGATGGCAATAGGTAGGAATGTAGTCAGCATGACATGGCAATCATGTGAGTTGTAGTTGGTGATTGTCAGGTCTTTCATTGACACAATACTCCGTATGCTAGAGCAGAATCCGGATGGGACTTTCAAATTCTTGAGCCAAACACACATCGCATGTTTCTCATCTACATTGAGATTGTAGCTTGCTGCTGGGAGATGGTACTTCCCATTTTCTTGAAGAACGGGATGTAGTTCCTTTTTTATGCCTAAATCTACCAAGTCCATGCGTGAATTGAGCCCTTCTTTTGTTTTGCCCTTTATGTCTAGCAAGGTGCCCATTATGCTTTCAAACACGTTCTTCTGAACGTGCATACCATCGATCGCATGCCGCACATCTAACTCTTTCCAGTAAGGCAAGTACTCGAAGAAAATAGACTTCTTCTTGAATATAGCCCCCGAAGCTGGTTTGACATCCTTCCTTGTTTTTCCGTCTTTTGTCTTCTTCCCGAAAACAAACTTGATATTCCTGACTATTTCAAAAACTCTATGACCTCTATTGTTACCCGATGGAGCAGTAGAATGTAGTTCACCATTATTGTCGAAGTACTTATCCATCTTTCGCATGCGGTACCTGTGTCCTTCCAATAAAAAGCGTCTGTGCCTCATGTAAACTATCTTCCTAGATGCAGCAAGGGATACGTAAGCAGTTCCATCAATGCATACTGTGCAACCAACCTTTCCCTTAAACTGGCCTGATAATGTGAAGAGAGCAGGGTAATCGTTGATCGTAACAAAAAGAATTGCTCTCAGCGTGAATGAACCTTTACGATACTCATCCAACATTTGAACACCCGTTTCCCACAATATTTTCATATCCTCCATTAAGGGCTCCAAAAATACATCCATGTCAACTCCAGGTTGTGTAGGTCCAGAAATAAGGATGGTTAGCAAAATGTACTTCCGTTTCTGCATCAACCATGGAGGAAGGTTGTATATGGTGAGGATCACCGGCCATGTGCTATGCTTGCTGCTCCTCTCAGCAAATGGGTTCATTCCATCAGTACTCAGTGCGAACCTAACATTTCTCGGTTCATCGACAAAGTCTCGGTGGTTGTCATTGAAATCTTGCCACTGCTTCCCATCGGCTGGATGTCGAAGCTTCCCATCGTTTTTGTGCTCATCAGAAGCATGCCAGCTCATAAGTCTGGCATCCTCAGGATTAGCGAACAAACACCTCAATCGATCGACGACGGGGAGGTACCACATCACCAAAGCAGGAATCTTTTTGAGCACATAATAGTCTACTTCTTCTTTTTCTTTGCTCGTGGATTTTGAAGTCTTTTTTTGGGCTTTCTTTCTCTTCTTCCCTTTAGACACGGATGCAACACACTCTTCGTCCTCTCGATAGTCTTTATTCATCTTGTACCTACTTGCACCGCACTTTGGGCAGCTCTCCAAGTCTTTATAATCATCACCTCGATAAAGGATACAGTGATTTCTACACGCGTGGATCTTCTCCACACCCATAGTGAGCGGACTGATTAGTTTCTTTGCATAGTACGTGTTAGCAGGCACATTGTTCTCCTTTGGAAGCATGTCTGCGATAATACTCAAGAACGCATCGAAGCCAGCATCAGACACACCATATTTAGCTTTTAACATCAACAGCTTTAGCACAGACCGGAGCGTCGTGAACTCTTTGGTACAACCCTTAGACTCGTCGTACAAAGGCTCTTCTGCTGCCTTTTTCAGGGACTCCATACCTTTCATTAAGAACATCGATTGATCTGTATGACGACGCAACATTGCCTCTAGCAACTCTGCATCTTCCTCATCCATAACACTTGGCAGAACATGAGGTCTATCATGTTCATTTCCTCCAGCGTAACCATGATCAGTAACATTTTGCACTACATGTTCGCTCTGTGGAAGAGGTTGGTGTGTCTCGTGAACGAACTGAAATCTGTCGTCGATGTTCTCAGGGTTTCCAGTCGTATAAGGCGAAGAGCTACCCTCTCCATGCTTTGTCCAAATTGTGTAATCCTTCATAAATCCTCGGCATACCAGATGAGATATGATTTGTTCTGTGTCATTAAATACAGCAGCATTTTTGCAGTCCATGCATGGACAATATATGTGTTTTGTCTTTGTTCTCCAAGCATGGTTCGTAGCGACATCAATAAACCTATGGACCTCGGATATGTATGATGGATCTAGCCTTGATAAGTTATACATCCAGGATGTCCTCTCCATCACCACCTGTAAAAAAGTAACATAAAACACATGGTGAAACCCTATATCCAAAAATGTGGCTAAAATGTGAAACCCTCTCTCTCTCTCTCTCCTCTCTCTCTCTATCCTCTCTCTCTCTCCTCTCTCTCACCTCTATCTCTCTCTCTCCTCTATCTCTCTCTCTATGGAGGATGAGGCGGGGTTGGAGGATGAGGCGACTGTGACACTATCCATGGAGAAGGACGCGTTGGAGTGCGACATCTGCTGCCTACCCTTCCAGTCCGAAGTTTTCATGGCAAGTCAGATTACCATGCATGTATATATACAGTACATATTGATCGGTAGACTCCAGCATGAGGCTCTGCTCTATGTAAAATCAGTGCAAGAACGGGCATTCTGGATGTGCAGAGTGCTGCATCCGCACGGACGGTAAGTGCTGCACCTGCTCCGAGCGCATTGGCAACAATAGCTCTCTCTCCCTCTCCCTCTCCCTCTCCTCTCTAGAAAGTTGTGTAAAATTACATGCTGCACATGGAGGATGAGGAAGAGTCGGGGTTGGAGGATGAGGAAGAGGCGACTGTGACACTATCCATGGAGAAGGACGCGTTGGAGTGCGACATCTGCTGCCTACCCTTCCAGTCCGAAGTTTTCATGGCAAGTCAGATTACCATGCATGTATATATACAGTACATATTGATCGGTAGACTCCAGCATGATGCTCTGCTCTGTGTAAAATCAGTGCAAGAATGGGCATTCTGGATGTGCAAAGTGCTGCATCCGCACGGACGGTAAGTGCTGCACCTGCTCCGAGCACATTGGCAACAATAGCTCTCTCTCCCTCTCCCTCTCCTCTCTAGAAAGTCGTGTAAAATTACATGCTGCACATGGAGGATGAGGAAGAGTCGGGGTTGGAGGATGAGGAAGAGGCGACTGTGACACTATCCATGGAGAAGGACGCGTTGGAGTGCGACATCTGCTGCCTACCCTTCCAGTCCGAAGTTTTCATGGCAAGTCAGATTACCATGCATGTATATATACAGTACATATTGATCGGATATATACAAATGTAGTTAGACTACTTTATCTCTTCCAATAAAAGTAGTTAGACTACTTTATCTCTAACACATGGTGAAACCCTATATCCAAAATGTGGCTAAAATGGAGGAAAAATGAACAAAATTTGGCAAAAGAAACATAAGCCAAACTTTCCTAGCAACTAATAAACAAAAAAAATTAATACCCAAACCTATCTTTAACACATGGTGAAAGCCTAGTTTCAAAATGTAGTTAAAATTGAGCAAAAATAAACAATAACTAACAATTGAAACATAATTAAACCAATCTTCCATACAACACATTCACCATTCATTAAGCAACTAAACATGAAAAAGAGAGGGAATAGACAAAAACTAACCATCTTATGCAACCTCATTTGAGGAAATAGAGAAAATTACCTAGCTATACTCTTCTCTCTCACATGTAAAACCCTAGATCCAAAATGTGGCTAAAATTGAGCAAGAATGAACAAAAATTGACAAAGAAACATAAACCAACCTTTCTTATCCACCTTCTTCCAAGAAATGAAGACCAAAACCTCCCCCCTTATATTTTTGTGAAATCTGGACCTCCAAAATCGCCTCCAATGGAAGCTGGCTGCGAGCATACAGTTCACTGTCGCGGGGAAGAAGAGGGGTATTTATAACAGACAGTTCACTGGCGGTTGGCTTGAAAAACCGCCAGTGGAAACCTATTTCCACTGGCGGTTATCTTAACACAACCGCCAGTGTAAATAGGGTATTTACACTGGCGGTTCTGTTACACCAACCGCCAGTGGAAATTGCTTTCTACTGGCGGTTCTGTTACACCAACCGCCAGTGGAAATACCCTATTTCCACTGGCGGTTGTGTTAAGATAACCGCCAGTGAAAATGGGTTTCCACTGGCGGTTCCTAAGTCGGGTCCACCTTGTTTTTTTTACTGGCGCGTGATAACTGAAACCGCCAGTGATAATTTATGGGTGCCGCAGGCTATGAGCTCTTTTCTACTAGTGATGTAAACAGTATCCGCGGGAAAGAAAAGGGTGGCGCGGCTTACCGGCGGCGAGGTAGGTCCGGCGAAGGGCAGGGTTGGCTCGGGGAGGCTCTGGCGGTCACGGCGAGGTGCGGCTCGACGGCGGGGATGGCCGGAATCGCTCGGTCTACGTGCGCAGGCGGGTGTTCTCATCGGCGGCGAGTGTACCGGCCAAACCACGGTGATCTGGCTCAATCCAAGGGTATGGTGAGCTTCCTGAGGTGACGTATAGGCTATCAGTGCAGTGAATCGAGAAATGGCTCAGTGATTTACCTGGTCCACGTACTCCAGCGAGGTTGTGAGCTCCGGCGACCGTGGACTGGCCTTTCTGGCGAAGCAGGCTTCGATTCCTCGCTCGGGGAGCTTCACTGAGGTGTGCACACTCGTCTCCGAGGGTTGGATGGGGCTGGGGAAAGTTGGACTGGCCGGTCTACGGCGGCAGTGGCTCGGGTGGCCGCGGACACGCCGCGCACGGGCAAACGGCGGTGAACTGAGCTCCGGGGAGGCTTGAGGGTGTGCGGAGGAGTGTAGTCGACGCCTGGGTGGGTTTTATAGGCGCGGGCGCGGGACAGGGCGTCGGCTGGCCGTTGGCGCGACGTGGAGCACGCGGGGGCGCGCGTGGGCGTGCTCTGGCGAGCTGAGAGCGCGTCGAACACGTGGCTCGTTGCTTCTGCCCGTGTTCTTCCCTCTACTGAGCGGCCAAAACGTACGAATCTTACCCTATCGCCTGTGGGGGATCTCTTCCCTGCACCTAGAGCTACCTAGTTCATGTGAGTTCCAAGAATAGATGTGGTCGGGTTAGAGAGATAGAGGGGGAAGAAGTTGGTTGTGTCAGCTAGGTCCAAGCCTAGACAAAAATGGTGTCAAGTCGTGTCTAGCGTCCTAGGGTAAGTGTCATCTCTTTCCAGGGTATTCTAGGGTTAATTTGGCGCCACTTTGTCAATTGGGTCGAAGGGTTTTGAAATTTGGATTAAGGTGAACATGTGGAATCTTTGTTCAAGGGTTAGTTTTTATACTTAGGCAAAATCTGAATTCTCCCTTGTGCTGAACCTTAGGTGAACTTTTTAGGACTTTTCTGAAAACTTTTTGGGGGTACTTCCTTACTATTAATTGTAGGTTATGAAGTATATTACAACTTTTATATTTGGCCCAAGCCATGATCATAAGGTTTTCATGACCTTTTGATCCTAGCCTCAATTAGGGTTCCTATTGCCCAAGAGGGGTTTGCTTTAGGGTTTTGGGAAAATCCCCACTTTGATGTGCATGACAAGCTAGGGCATGATATCTAAGATAGTTTGCACTTGCTTAGGACCTTGAATTCCAAGTTTGAGGCACTTTGCCCAAATAAACCTTCATGTGATAATAGGTTAACAGGGGTAGCACTGGGTGGACACCCTAAGTAACACCTAGGGTGTTACACCCCCTGCCAAGAATAGAAGATCTGTTTGACCAACTCAGAGGTGCCAGCGTATTCTCGAAGATAGATCTGAGATCAGGTTACCATCAACTCAGAATCCGACCCTCGGACATATCGAAGACAACATTCATCACCAAGTATGGGTTATATGAGTTTACAGTTATGTCCTTTGGTTTGACAAATGCGCCAGCCTTCTTTATGTATCTGATGAATAGTGTGTTCATGGACTACCTAGACAAGTTTGTGGTAGTGTTCATCGATGATATTCTCATATATTCTCAAAGTGAGGAAGAACATGTGGAGCATTTGAAGATGATATTGCAAAGGCTACGAGAGCATCAGTTGTATGCCAAACTGAGTAAATGCGAGTTCTGGATTCATGAAGTCTTATTTCTGGGTCACATCATAAACCAAGATGGGTTAGCTGTGGATCCAAAGAAAATAGCAGATATCCTGAACTGGAAAGCACCGAAGGATGTTCGTGGAGTCAAGAGTTTCATTGGAATGGCCGGATACTATAGGCGTTTCATTGAAGGCTTTTCAAAGATTGCTAGACCAATGACGGCGTTGCTAACGAAGAAAGTTGAGTTTAAGTGGACCCAAAAGTGCCAAGAGGCATTTGAAGAACTGAAGAATAGATTGACTACAACACCTGTGTTAGTTCTGCCTGATGTTCACAAGCCATTCTCGGTGTACTGCGATGCTTCCTACACCGGATTGGGATGTGTGCTAATGCAAGAAGGAAGAGTTGTAGCATACTCATCTCGACAGCTGAAGATCCATGAGAAAAATTATCCCACACACGATCTGGAGTTGGCAGCAGTGGTTCATGCTTTAAAAACATGGAGACATTACCTATATGGGCAGAAGTGCGACATCTACACAGATCACAAAAGTCTGAAATACATATTCACCCAGTCAGAGTTAAACATGAGGCAGCGAAGATGGTTGGAATTGATCAAAGACAACGAGCTGGAGATACATTACCATCCAGGCAAAGCCAATGTTGTTGCAGATGCTCTGAGCAGGAAGAGTCAAGTCAATATGATGGCCACGTACCCGATGTCATATGAGTTGGCCAAGGAGTTCGACAGACTGAGTCTTGGTTTTCTGAACAGTACACAAGGAGTAATAGTGGAATTAGAGCCCACCCTAGAGAGGGAGATCAAAGAAGGGCAGAAGGATGATGAAAACATCAACAAGATCCGGCAGCTGATCCTAGAAGGAAGAGGCAAGACTTTCGAGAGGATGAAGAGGGAGTAATATGGTTCAAGGGCCGATTGTGTGTTCCCGACATCAAACCTATTCGGGAGCTAATCCTCAAGGAAGCTCATGAGACAGCCTACTCCATACACCCTGGAAGTGAAAAGATGTATCAGGATTTAAAAAGGAGGTTTTGGTGGTATGGCATGAAAAGGTAAATCGCAGAGTATGTCGCCATCTGTGATAGCTGTCAAAGAACCAAAGCAGAGCATCAGAGGCCCGCCGGACTGTTGCAACCATTGCAGATTCCTCAGTGGAAGTGGGATGAGATCGGGATGGATTTTATAGTTGGCCTACCTCGTACCCGGGCCGGCTATGATTCCATCTGGGTGGTTGTGGACCGCTTAACAAAGGTGGCCCATTTCATACCTGTCGGGGACCATAATTAGGGGTACCCTCAAGGCTCCTAATTCTCAGCTGGTAACCCCCATCAGCACAAAGCTGCAAAGGCCTGATGGGTGCGATTAAGTCAGGGATCAGTCCATTCAAGGGACTCGATCACGCCTCGCCCGAGCCTAGCCTCGGACAAGGGCAGCCGACCCCGGAGGATTTCTGTCTTGCCCGAGGCCCCCCTTCAGCGGCGAACATATTCCCGGCTCGCCCGAGGCCCTGCCTTCACCAAGAAGCAACCCTGACCAAATCGCCGCACCGACCGACCAAGTCGCAGGAGCATTTAATGCAAAGGTGGCCTGACACCATTATCCTGACGCGCGCGCCCTAGCCGGCAGAGCCGAAGTGACCGCCGTCACTTCGCCGCTCCACTGACCGGCCTGACAGAAGGACAGCGCCGCCTGCGCCACTCCGACTGCGGCGCCACCTGACAGAGTGAGACTGACAGGCAGTCAGGCCCGGCCAAAGGCACCATAGGAAGCTCCGCTCCGCCCGACCCAGGGCTCGGACTCGGGCTAAGTCCCGGAAGATGGCGAACTCCGCCTGACCCAGGGCTCAGACTCGGACTAAGTCCCGGAAGACGGCGAACTCCGCCCGACCCAGGGCTCGGACTCGGGCTAAGTCCTGGAAGACGGCGAACTCCGCCCGACCCAGGGCTCGGACTCGGGCTAAGTCCTGGAAGACGGCGAACTCCGCCCGACCCAGGGCTCGGACTCGGGCTAAGTCCCGGAAGACGGCGAACTCCGCCCGACCCAGGGCTCGGACTCAGGCTAAGCCCCAGAAGACGACGATCTCTGCCTCGCCCGACCCAGGGCTCGGACTTGGGCTCGGCCCCAGAAGACGACGAACTCCGCTTCACCCGACCCCAGGGCTCGGACTCCGCCCCGGCACCAGCCGGCGATCTCCGCCTCGCCCGAACCTGGGGCTCAGACCCAACCTCGGCCACGGAAGACAGACTCGACCTCGGCTTCGGAGGAGCTTCCACATCGCCCAACCTAGGGCATAGACCAGCCACATCAACTAGAGGCGCCATCATCACCCTACCCCGAGCTGACTCGGGCCGCAGGGAACAAGACCGGCGTCCCATCTGGCTCGCCCCGCCAGATAGGCAATGATGGCGCCCTGCATACTCTGTGACGACGGCGGCTCTCAGCCCCCTTACGGAAGCAAGAGGACGTCAGCAAGGATTCAACTGCTCCGACAGCTGTCCCTCCGCCAGGCTCCATCGCTCCTCCGACGGCCACGACATCTCACCAGCTGGGTGCCAAAATCTCTCCGGCTGCCACAACGGCATGTACTTAGGGCACTAGCTCTCCTCCGCTAGACACGTAGCACTCTGCTACACCCCCCATTGTACACCTGGATCCTCTCCTTACGCCTATAAAAGGGAGGACCAGGGCCCTCTTAGAGAGGGTTGGCCGCGCGGGGACGAGGACGAGACAGGCGCTCGTCGGAGGCCGCTCGCTCCCTCTCCCGCGTGGACGCTTGTAACCCCCTACTGCAAGCACACCCGACCTGCGCGCGGGACGAACACGAAGGCCGCGGGATTCCCACCTCTCTCACGCCGGTCTCCGGCCGCCTCGCTCTCCCCCCTTCGCGCTCGCCCTCGCGCTCGACCCATCTGGGCTGGGGCACGCGGCGACATTCACTCGTCGGCTCAGGGACCCCCCGGTCTCGGAACGCCGACAGTTGGCACGCCAGGTAGGGGCCTGCTGCGTGTTGACGAATAGCTTCCCGTCAAGCTCCAGATGGGCAGTCTCCAGCAACCTCTCCAACCCGGGACGGTGCTCCGTTTCGGGAGTCTTGAGTTCATGTCCCTCGACGGCAGCTACGACATGATACTCCTTCCACCGCCGTGCGACAACGACAATGGCGGCCGACAACCCGCCCGCCGGCGGCGGAATCGGCAACGTCTTCCCCGCATGGTGGAAGAACGATCTTCGAGCTCACCCCGTCCTCTCCCCCGCCGATGGAGGAGGAGGCGGGGCAACCAAGGCCAAGCAGGAGACAGCGCCTCGTCAGCTGTCGAGCGAGTCGACGGCCCCAGCGCCCCAACGGGGGGCGCACCGGGCGTCGACCTCGCGTTTGAGACGAAGGCGAGCGCCGACTCCCCGCGACACGCCAATCCCGAGCAAGCGGACGACGCCAGCACGCTCGCAAAAAGCTTGCTGGACGTCACCCTCGTACCTGAGACGACGGCGCAGTCAGTCCCCGACGTGACCTCATCGCCACCCGTCGACCAAAAGGTACCGACCGATTCCCATCCCACGTCTTTCGGATTCAACCTCGACCCGCCTAGCGGCCCCGCTTTGGCGGGCGCTGTTGTTGAGGCAGGTCCAAACCCTTTGGAGATTCGTATGCGGTCACCCTGGGACCGGCTGACGGACGTCTCGACCTACAGGCCCTCTTGGTCCGAGGAAGACGACGAGCCTAGCATCTGTTGGGATTTCTCTGGACTTGGCAACCTCAGTGCCATGCGGCACTTCATGACCGCATGCGACTACTGCCTTTCCGACTGTTCTGACGGTAGCCGTAGCCTCGGCGACGAGGACCGCGGCCCAAGTCGTGAATGCTTCCACGTCGATCTAGGGGTCCCCCCGAAGGCAACCATCTCGGCATGCCGGAGGATGGCGACCTCCCTAGGCCGGTGCCTCGCGTTGACATCCCACGGGAGCTAGCTGTGGTCCCCGTTCAGGCGGGAGGTCATGACCCACACCTCGAGCAAATCCGCGGGGTGCAGGCCAGGCTCGACGTGGGAGCAGGAGCGCTTGAGCCAATCCGTCGGGACGTCGGGCAGGCATGGGTGGGCCAACCTCCGGCCGGAGAAATACGTCATCTACCCCAGGGCTTCCAGCACCGCATCACCGACGACGTCAGGGTCAGGCCACCACCCGCATCCAGTGGGGTCGGCCAGAACCTGGCGGCAGCAGCAATACTTCTTCGCGCGATGCCGGAGCCATCAACCACCGAGGGGCGGCGAATCCAGGGAGAGCTCAAGAATCTCCTGGAAGGCGCCGCGGTCCGACGGGCCGAGAGCTCCGCCTCCCGAAGGCAGGGGTACCCCTCGGAACCTCATGCCGCGACTTCCCGATTCATGCGGGAAGCCTCGGTCTACACCGGGCGCACGCGCAACACCGCGCCTGCGGCCTCGGGTCGCCTCGGCAACGAGCACCATCACCGCGACCGTCAGGCCCACCTCGATGAGAGGGTGCGCCGAGGCTACCACCCCAGGCGTGGGGGACGCTATGACAGCGGGGAGGATCGGAGTCCCTCGCCCGAACCACCCAGCCCGCAAGCCTTCAGCCGAGCCATCCGACGGGCGCCGTTCCCGACCCGGTTCCGACCCCCGACTACTATCACAAAGTACTCGGGGGAGACGAGACCGAAACTGTGGCTCGCGGACTACCGTCTGGCCTGCCAACTGGGTGGAACGGACGATGACAACCTCATCATCCGCAACCTCCCCCTGTTCCTCTCCGACACCGCTCGCGCCTAGTTGGAGCACCTGCCTCCGGGGCAGATCTCCAACTGGGACGACCTAGTCCAAGCTTTCGCCGGCAATTTCCAGGGCACGTACGTGCGCCCCGGGAATTCCTGGGACCTCCGAAGCTACCGACAGCAGCCGGGAGAGTCTCTCCGAGACTACATCCGGCGATTCTCGAAGCAGCGCACCGAGCTGCCCAACATCACCGACTCGGATGTCATCGGCGCGTTCCTCGCTGGCACCACCTGCCGCGACCTGGTGAGCAAGCTAGGTCGCAAGACCCCCACCATGGCGAGCGAGCTGATGGACATCGCCACCAAGTTCGCCTCCGGCCAGGAGGTGGTCGAGGCTATCTTCCGAAAGGACAAGCAGCCCCAGGGCCGCCCATCGGAAGATACTCCCGAGGCGTCAACTCAGCGCGGCGCCAAGAAGAAGGGCAAGAAGAAGTCGCAAGCGAAACGCGACGCCGCCGACGCGGACCTTGTCGTCACCGCCGAGTACAAGAACCCTCGGAAGCCCCCCGGAGGTGCCAACCTCTTCGACAAGATGCTCAAGGAGCCGTGCCCCTATCACCAGGGACCCGTCAGGCACACCCTTGAGGAGTGCGTCATGCTTCGGCGCCACTTCCACAGGGCCGGGCCACCCGCGGAGGGTGGCAAGGCCCGCGACGACGACAAGAAGAAAGATCACCAGGCAGGAGAGTTCCTCGAGGTCTGCGACTGCTTCATGATCTATGGTGGGCAAGCGGCGAACGCCTCGGCTCGGCACCGCAAGCAAGAGCGCCGGGAGGTCTGCTCGGTCAAGGTGGCGGCGCCAGTCTATCTAGACTGGTCCGACAAGCCCATCACCTTCGACCGAGACGATCACCCCGACCATGTGCCGAGCCCGGGGAAATACCCGCTCGTCGTCGACCCCGTCATCGGCGACGTCAGGCTCACCAAGGTCCTCATGGACGGAGGCAGCAGCCTCAACATCATCTACGCCAAGACCCTCGGGCTTCTACATGTCGATCTGTCCTCTGTCCGGGCAGGCGCTGCGCCTTTCCATGGGATCATTCTCGGGAAGCACGTCCAACCCATCGGACAGCTCGACCTTCCCGTCTGCTTCGGAACACCCTCCAACTTCCGAAGGGAGACCCTGACGTTCGAGGTGGTCGGGTTCTGAGGGACCTACCACGTGGTACTGGGGAGGCCATGCTACGAGAAGTTCATGGCCGTCCCCAACTACACCTACCTGAAGCTCAAGATGCCGGGCCCCAACGGGGTCATCACCGTCGGCCCCACGTACAAACACACGTTCGAATGCGACGTGGAGTGCGTGGAGTACGCCGAGGCCCTCGCCGAGTCCGAGGCCCTCATTGCCGACCTGGAGAGCCTCTCTAAGGAGGTGCCAGACGTGAAGCGTCATGCTGGCAACTTTGAGCCAGCGGAGACGGTTAAGTCCATCCCCCTCGACCCCAGCGGCGACACCTCCAAGCAGATCCGGATCGGCTCCGGGCTCGATCCCAAATAGGAAGCAGTGCTCGTCGACTTTCTCCGCGCGAACGCCGACGTCTTCGCGTGGAGTCCCTCGGACATGCCCGGCATACCGAGGGATGTCGCCGAGCACTCGCTGGACATCCGAGCCGGAGCCCGACCCGTCAAGCAGCCTCTGCGCCGATTCGACGAGGAGAAGCGCAGAGCCATAGGCGAGGAGATCCACAAGCTAATGGCGGCAGGGTTCATCAAAGAGGTATTCCATCCCAAATGGCTTACCAACCCTGTGCTTGTGAGAAAGAAAGTGGGGAAATGGCGGATGTGTGTAGACTACACTGGTCTCAACAAAGCATGTCCGAAGGTTCCCTACCCTCTGCCTCGCATCGACCAAATCATGGATTCCACTGCTGGGTGCGAAACCCTGTCTTTCCTCGATGCCTACTCAGGGTATCATCAAATCAGGATGAAAGAGTCCGACCAGCTCGCGACTTCTTTCATCACACCCTTCGGCATGTACTGCTATGTCACCATGCCGTTCGGCTTGAGGAATGCGGGCGCGACGTACCAGCGGTGCATGAACCATGTGTTCGGCGAACACATTGGCCGCACGGTCGAGGCCTACATCGATGACATCGTAGTCAAGACGAGGAAAGCCTCCGACCTCCTTTCCGACCTTGAAGCGACATTCCGATGTCTCAAGGCGAAAGGCGTCAAGCTCAATCCCGAAAAGTGTGTTTTCGGAGTACCCCGAGTCATGCTCTTGGGGTTCATCGTCTTCGAGCGGGGCATCAAAGCCAACCCGGAGAAGATCGCAGCTATCACCAGCATGGGGCCCATCAAGGACTTGAAAGGCATACAGAGGGTCATGGGATGCCTCGCGGCTCTGAGCCGCTTCATCTCACGCCTCGGCGAAGAAGGTCTACCTCTGTACCGCCTCTTAAGGAAGGCCGAGTGCTTCACTTGGACCCCTGAGGCCGAGGAAGCCCTCGGGAACCTAAAGGCGCTCCTCACAAAGGCGCCTATCTTGGTGCCCCCAGCTGCCGGAGAAGCCCTCCTGGTCTACGTCGCCGCGACCACTCAGGTGGTTAGCGCCGCGATTGTGGTCGAGAGGCAAGAAGAGGGGCATGCGTTGCCAGTTCAGAGGCCAGTCTACTTTGTCAGCGAGGTGCTGTCCGAAACCAAGATCCGCTACGCACAAGTTCAGAAGCTGCTGTACGCGATGATCCTAACGCGGCGGAAGCTGCGACACTACTTCGAGTCTCATCCGGTAACTGTGGTGTCATCCTTGCCCCTGGGGGAGATCATCCAGTGCCGAGAGGCCTCGGGTAGGATTGCAAAGTGGGCGGTGGAAATCATGGGCGAGATGATCTCATTCGCTCCTCGGAAGGCCATCAAGTCCCAGGTCTTGGCGGACTTCGTAGCTGAATGGGTCGACACTCAGCTACCGACGGCTCCGATCCAACCGGAGCTCTGGACCATGTTCTTCGACAGGTCGCTGATGAAGACAGGAGCCGGCGCAGGCCTACTCTTCATCTCGCCCCTCGGGAAGCACCTACGCTACGTGCTACGCCTCCATTTCCCGGCATCCAACAACGTGGCTGAGTACGAAGCTCTAGTCAACGGGTTGCGGATCGCCATCGAGCTAGGGGTCCGACGCCTCGACGCTCGCGGTGACTCGCAGCTCGTGGTGACTCGCAGCTCGTCATCGACCAAGTCATGAAGAACTCCCACTGCCACGACCCGAAGATGGAGGCCTACTGCGATGAGGTTCGGCGCCTGGAAGACAAGTTCTACGGGCTCGAGCTCAACCACGTCGCTCGGCGCTACAACGAGACTGCGGACGAACTGGCTAAAATAGCCTCGGGGCGAACGACGGTTCCCCCGGACGTCTTCTCCCGGGATCTGCATCAACCCTCCATCAAGATCGACGACGCGCCCGAGCCTGAGGCACCCTCGGCCCCGCCCGAGGCTCCCTCGGCCCAGCCCGAGGCATCCTCGGACCATCCCGAGGCACCCTCGGCTCGGCCCGAGGCATCCTCGACTCAACCCGAGGTACCCTCGTCCCCCGAGGGTGAGGCGCTGCACGTCGAGGGGGAGCAAAGCGGGGTCACGCCTGATCAAAACTGGCAGACCCCGTACCTGCAATATCTCCACCGAGGAGAGCTACCCTCCGACCGAGCCGAAGCTCGGCGGGTGGCGCGGCGCGCCAAGTCGTTCGTCTTGCTGGGAGATGAGAAGGAGCTCTACCACCGCAACCCCTCCGGCATCCTCCAGCGGTGCATCTCCATCGCCGAAGGTCAGGAACTCCTGTGAGAGATACACTCGGGGGCTTGCGGCCATCACGCAGCGCCTCGAGCCCTTGTCGGGAATGCTTTCCGGCAAGGCTTCTACTGGCCGATGGCAGTGGCCGACGCCACTAGAATTGTTCGCACCTGCGAAGGGTGTCAGTTCTACGCAAGGCAGACCCACCTGCCCGCTCAGGCTCTGCAAACGATACCCATCACCTGGCCTTTTGCTGTGTGGGGTCTGGACCTCGTTGGCCCCTTGCAGAAGGCACCCGGGGGCTACACGCACCTTTTGGTCGCCATCGACAAATTCTCCAAGTGGATTGAGGTCCGACCTCTAAACAGCATCAGCTCCGAGCAGACGGTGGCGTTCTTCACCAACATCATCCATCGCTTCGGGGTCCCGAACTCCATCATCACCGACAACGGCACCCAGTTCACCGGCAGAAAGTTCCTGGACTTCTGCGAGGATCATCACATCCGGGTGGACTGGGCCGCCGTGGCTCACCCCATGTCAAATGGGCAAGTAGAGCGTGCCAACAGCATGATTCTACAAGGGCTCAAGCCTCGGATCTACAACGACCTCAACAAGTTTGGCAAGCGATGGATGAAGGAACTCCCCTCGGTGGTCTGGAGTCTGAGGACAATGCCAAGCTGAGCCACAGGCTTCACGCCGTTCTTCCTAGTCTACGGGGCCGAGGCTGTCTTTCCCATAGACCTGGAATACGGCTCCCCGAGGGCGAGGGCCTACACCGACCAAAGCAACCAAGCTAGCCGAGAAGACTCGCTGGACCAGCTGGAGGAGGCTCGGGACAAGGCCTTACTACACTCGGTGTGATACCAGCAGTCCCTGCGACGCTACCACGCCCGAGGGGTCCAGTCCCGAGACCTCCAGGTGGGCGACCTGGTGCTTCGGCTGCGACAAGATGCCCGAGGGCGGCACAAGCTCACGCCTCCCTGGGAGGGGCCGTTCTTCATCGCCAAGGTTCTGAAGCCCGGAACGTACAAGCTGGCCAACAGTCAAGGCGACGTCTACGGCAACGCTTGGAACATCCAATAGCTACGTCGCTTCTACCCTTAAGATGTTTTCAAGTTGTTCATATACCTCGCGCCCAGCGAAAGTTTAGTCGTCAAGGAAGGGTCGGCCTCGCCTCGGCAAAGCCCGACCCTCCCTCGGGGGCTAAAAGGGGGGGAACCCCCTCTGCGTCGAAATTTTCCTCGAAAAAAGATCTTTTCTGCCAGAAGGTCTTTCGGGTTGTTTGACTACTTCGAAAGTGGATCCCGAAAACGACGCAGTACACGTAAGCAGCCAAGGCTGACCGAGCCGAGGGACTCCTACGCCTCCGGGATACGGATACCTCACTCATTGCCTTCTGCGATAAGTAACTCACGTTCGGATAAGTGATCCCGCGGACCGAGCAAGTCTTCACGTTCGGAAGCTCTTGTGCCGAAGCGATTTCTCGAGCCTTCTCGACTGCGTCGGGAATAGAGCCCCATGGACGAGTAAGAGTGCACGTAAGCGGCAAGGCTGACCGAGCCGAGGGACTCCTACGCCTCCGGGATACGAATACCTCACTCATCACCTTCCGCGAGAAGCAACTCTTGCTCGCACAAACATTTCTGTTACCAACAAAAAGGTCCAGATACTCGAAACAAGAGGAAAGGAGACGCGACTTTACAATACGGTGAGGGTGTGTTTTGGCCTTAGCGGCTGCAGGGAACACACACTACAAGACAATCCGATCCTGTAGGCTCGGATCTTGACGGCTGAAGGGAGCAGCAGCACCCTCGGCATCGACGACACCTTCGGCAAGGTCTGACCTAGCCTCGGACGGCGACGCGGTCCGAAGATCTCCACCCTGAAGGACGACGTCATCGCCACCTACGCCACCACCGCGCCTCCTCGACTGCGGGACCAATACCGCGACTCGAGGCCACCCAGCGCACGACCCAGCGGCTCCAGCCTGGCGCGACGGTCAATACGGCCGAAGACGGGCCGGCAGTAATGGTGGTGGCAGGCGGGCAGGTGCAGCGGTCACGTCGTCAGCCAAGCTTACGTCCCATCCGGGGGCAGCGAGAGAACCCTCTCTCACGGTGTGAAGACAACGCGCCTGTGACCCGTTCCTCGAACGGCTCACGCACGCGCAACGGCTACCCTGCGAACTACTCGCCCCGTCGCATCAACTCCGCGGCGGGACACGCGGCGCCTCTGGCAGGAGAAGCGAGCGACGCTTCGCCTTCGTCGTAATGACCGCGTCAAAAAAGGTACGCCGCATCGTTCGATTTCGTATCCTTTTCCGTTTTTCCACTTTCTCTCTCTTGCAACAGGGACCGGGAAAGGGGGATACCCCGAAAAGGATCCTTCCCCAAGAAGGAACCAGGCTCCGAGCCCCCCTACTGATCAGAGGTTCGAAGGCTGGCCCCCCGGAAGGGTTCGACAGCCGCCTCAGATCGCGTGGGCCCTACACCCACTACTGGTCAGGGGTTCGAAGGCCGGCCCCTCGAAAGGGTTCCACGGCCGCCTCAGGCTACTCGAGCTCCGCGCCCATTACTGATCAGGGGTTCGAAGGCTGGCCCCCGAAGGGTTCACAGCCGCCTCAGACGCCGAGCGAGGGATGACCGTGGGTACGTTCGATACATAACCAAGGCTCGGGCTGCGCTCCCGAGGTACCCTAGGACATTTCTGAGACCAGCGGGAGCAATCTTGTAACGGAATCCCATCAGAGGGAGGCATCGAGCCCTCGGACCCCGTCGCCAGGGGACCGGGTCCGGCAGATCACCTGCAGGTACTTTTGGGCGTGCCTCTGGGCCCCTAGCCGACCCCTAACGAACGGGGAATGGACGTCCACTCGGATTACCCGCTTGCAGCTCATCGGAGACACCATGTTCGGCGCCCATCGAGGGCAACATGGCGCTTTCCCCCCCTCCTCCTTACGGAAAGGCGACGCAGGGGCGTATGTAAAAAAGCCGAGTCTACCCCTGACCACCCTCTCGCTCTGTGCAGAGGCTCGGGGGCTGCTCTCGCAAACCCGGCTCCGGCCAAACCGTTGACAGCGTCAACATACCAGCCCGAGAACTTGGGACCCGACTATGCACCTGGGCTACGGCCAGCTCGCATCAGGGAACGACCAGACCAGCCAAAGCACTACGTGAGGCATTAAGACCTCGAAGGAGTGAAACCACTCCTCCGAGGCCTCGGGGGCTACAACCGGCGGGTGCGCTCGCGCGCACCCACCGGAACAAAGCACAACCGAGAAAGGCTGGTCCCCTTGCAAAAAAGTGCGACGAAAGCCTCCAAACGAGTGCAAACACTCCCTTCGAGGCTCGGGGGCTACTATCGGGGACCATAATTAGGGGTACCCTCAAGGCTCCTAATTCTCAGCTGGTAACCCCCATCAGCACAAAGCTGCAAAGGCCTGATGGGTGCGATTAAGTCAGGGATCAGTCCATTCAAGGGACTCGATCACGCCTCGCCCGAGCCTAACCTCGGACAAGGGCAGCCGACCCCGGAGGATTTCCGTCTCGCCCGAGGCCCCCCTTCAGCGGCGAACATATTCCCGGCTCGCCCGAGGCCCTGCCTTCGCCAAGAAGCAACCCTGACCAAATCGCCGCACCGACCGACCAAGTCGCAGGAGCATTTAATGCAAAGGTGGCCTGACACCTTTATCCTGACGCGCGCCCCCCAGCCGGCAGAGCCGAAGTGACCGCCGTCACTTCGCCGCTCCACTGACCGGCCTGACAGAAGGACAGCGCCGCCTGCGCCACTCTGACTGCGGCGCCACCTGACAGAGTGAGACTGACAGGCAGTCAGGCCCGGCCAAACGCACCATAGGAAGCTCCGCTCCGCCCAACCTAGGGCTCGGACTCGGGCTAAGTCACGGAAGATGGCGAACTCCGCCCGACCCAGGGCTCGGACTCAGGCTAAGTCCCGGAAGACGGCGAACTCCGCCCGACCCAGGGCTCGGACTCGGGCTAAGTCCCGGAAGACGGCGAACTCCGCCCGACCCAGGGCTCGGACTCGGGCTAAGTCCCGGAAGACGGCGAACTCCGCCCGACCCAGGGCTCGGACTCGGGCTAAGCCCCAGAAGACGATGATCTCCGCCTCGCTCGACCCAGGGCTCGGACTTGGGCTCGGCCCCAGAAGACGACGAACTCCGCTTCGCCCGACCCCAGGGCTCGGACTCCGCCCCGACACCAGCCGGCGATCTCCGCCTCGCCCGAACCTGGGGCTCGGACCCGACCTCGGCCACGGAAGACAGACTCGACCTCGTCTTCGGAGGAGCTTCCACATCGCCCAACCTAGGGCGTAAACCAGCCACATCAACAGGAGGCGCCATCATCACCCTACCCCGAGCTGACTTGGGCCGCAGGGAACAAGACCGGCGTCCCATCTGGCTCGCCCCGCCAGATAGGCAATGATGGCGCCCTGCATACTCTGTCACGACGGTGGCTCTCAGCCCCCTTACGGAAGCAAGAGGACGTCAGCAAGGATTCAACCGCTCCGATAGCTGTCCCTCCGCCAGGCTCCATCGCTCCTCCGACGGCCACGACATCTCACCATCTGGGTGCCAAAATCTCTCCGGCTGCCACAACGGCATGTACTTAGGGCGCTAGCTCTCCTCCGCTAGACACGTAGCACTCTGCTACACCCCCCATTGTACACCTGGATCCTCTCCTTACGCCTATAAAAGGGAGGACCAAGGCCCTCTTAGAGAGGGTTGGCCGCACGGGGACGAGGACGAGACAGGCACTCGCCGGAGGCCGCTCGCTCCCTCTCCCGCGTGGACGCTTGTAACCCCCTACTGCAAGCGCACCCGACCTAGGCGCAGGACGAACACGAAGGCCACGGGATTCCCACCTCTCTCACGTCGGTCTCCGGCCGCCTCGCTCTCCCCCCTTCGCGCTCGCCCTCGCGCCCGACCCATCTGGGCTGGGGCACGCGGCGACATTCACTCGTCGGCTCAGGGACCCCCCGGTCTCGGAACGCCGACAATACCTGTGAAGACAACATACACCGGAGCAACATTAGCTGAGTTATACATGTCCCGGATAGTCTGCCTACATGGTGTGCCGAAGAAGATAGTGTCAAACCGAGGAACACAGTTCACCTCTCATTTTTTGCAGCAACTGCAAGAAGCCTTGGGCACACATTTGAACTTCAGCTCAGCTTATCACCCGCACACAGATGGTCAGACTGAAAGAACTAACCAGATCCTAGAAGATATGTTGAGAGCCTATGCGTTGCAAGACAAGTCAGGATGGGACAAAAGGTTACCTTATGCAGAATTCTCCTACAACAATGGTTACCAGGCCAGCTTGAAGATGTCACCGTTTCAGGCACTCTATGGACGGAGTTGTAGGACCCCGCTGCATTGGGACCAGCCTGGAGAGAGACAGGTGTTTGGCCCTGACATCTTGCTTGAAGCCGAAAAGAATATCAAAATGGTTCGAGAGAATCTGAAGATAGCGCAATCAAGGCAGCGAAGCTATGCTGATAGAAGGAGAAGAGAACTGAGTTTTGAAGTGGGAGATTACGTCTATCTGAAGGTGTCACCTTTCAGAGGAGTCAGAAGGTTCGGAGTCAAAGGCAAGTTAGCACCCCGGTACGTTGGACCCTATCAGATTCAAGCAAAGCGCAGAGAGGTGGCCTACCAGCTCAACCTACCAGAAAGTTTGTCGGCAGTGCACAATGTGTTCCACATGTCGCAATTGAAGAAGTGTCTGAGAGTACCAGAAGAACAGCTGCCAGTGGAGGACTTGGAAGTTCAGGAGGATCTGACATACATAGAGAAGCCAACATAGATCCTGGAGTTTGCAGACAGAGTCACCTGGAGGAACACCATCAGGATGTGCAAAGTCAGATGGGGCCACCACTCTGAGGAAGAAGCAACCAGGGAACGAGAAGATGATCTGAAAGCCAAATACCCTGAACTCTTTGATGACCAACCCTGAATCTCGGGGCGAGATTCTTTTAAGGGGGATAGGTTTGTAACACCCTGAGACTGGGGGTATAAAATTTCTTTGCCCAAATTCACAAATTCAGGTGTTACTCCTCTCTTCACACCTCTCCCAATCTCCTCTTTCTCTTTTCTATAGAAGAAGAGTGGCTATTTTTATGTGTGATTATAATCTAATAGGCCAAACTCAAAGGGAGTATGTAATGTGACATCTTGTTAAACCCTAAATTTCACTTTTGTTTGATGCATAATACTTGAGAGTGCTAATTTGAATTTGTGACATTTTTAGAATTGAATCAAGTAGAGTAAATAAAAAGAAAAGGGAAAGCAATTGCTAGAATAAAAGAAAAAGGAAAAAGGCCCATACCCCCGCCCCCCCCCCCTCGGCCTTTCGGCCCAATCGGCCCATCCCGCGCGCGCCTTCTCCCCCCTCCTCTCTCTGCCCTGGCGGGCCCGCCCGTCAGTGCGGCCGCTCTCCCAGCGCGTGCGCCCGCTCCCTCGCGCTCTCTGCTCGCGGGCCCCGGCTGTCAGCTCCCTCGTCCCCGCGTAACCGCCGCCCGAGCTGCGCGTGCCGCGGTCTCCGCGCCCACGTCGCGCGTGAAGCTTGCAACCACCCCGCCCTCGGCCACTTGAGCCCCGAGCCTCGCTCACCCTCTCCCCCTCATTTGCGCACCTGCAGAGCCCCTTTCCAACCTCCCCCACGCCGCGCGCACGCCAGAGCGCCGCCGCCATTACCTGCCGCCGTCCCGAGTCCGTTTCTCCGTCGACGTTGGAGCCCCGCCGTGCCCTCTGCCACGGTGAGCTTCGCCTCGACGTCCGCAACCTGGGACACGCCCCAATTTCTCCTCTCCCTCCCTAATTTCCTCTGCCCACGCTCACCCGCCGTCCTCCGTGCAGCCGCAGTGGTCCGCCACCGTCGACACGGGCCGTCGCCGTGCCTTCGCCGCCACCGGGAGGTCCCTGGGATTCGCCTTGAGGTAAGGAACCTCCCCTGCCCTCTCCCTCCCCTTCTATTGCTCCCTGCTGCGCTTAATTCCTCGCCGGAGTCGATTAGCGCCGCCGCCGAGCCATTCCGCCGTGGGCCGCCCCCCCTCCGGTGCCCCTATCACGACCTAGCCCCCGCCAGTAAGTTCCCTGCGCCTTCCCCAACCTCCCAGGCCATCTCGGTCACCCTAAGACCCGCGGAGCCCCCCCGCGCCCCTCGTCTCCGGCGAGCTCCCCCGCCGCGGGTGCGGCCGCCGCCGCCTCTGCTGGCTGGAGAAGGGGACAGAAGCCAGCCGCCCAATCCCCGCCGTCCATTTCAGATCGGACGGCCCTATTTTAAATAGCCCGAGCCTAATCCTGGCCATCCGCCTGGAATCCGACGGCCCAGGGCCACCCCCTCACGCTCACGCTCGCTCTGCCCGCCCGGCCCCGCCTGTCTGCCGCTCGCGCTTCCGCGCGCTCGCGTGCCTCCCCGCCGATCTAATCCTGAGCGTTGATCCGAGATCCAACGACCGTAGGAGCCTGATACCCCTTCGCCCGCGCAACTTCTTAAAGAGACCCCCGGTTTTCTGCAAATTAACCTGCCGTCCTTGGAACTTCGCAGATAGGTCCTTGGACCTTTTATTTAATCCAGAATAAGTATTTAAAGAGTATTTTTAATCCCTAATCTTGTAAAATTCATAACTTTGTCATATGAACTCCAAATTAGGTGCTTCAAATTGCAAAATGTTCATAATATTTTTATCTATCTGTTTAAACAATGTTTCCCTGCTGTTTATATGTCCCAATTAATAGTTGATCATTAGTGTAAAAGCAATGTTTTTGGAACCCTAATTGAAATAAAGTAAAGATAGTAGACTTTAATAAAAGTTGGAGCACTTAAGTTTATGGACTTAACACCATGTAATGATTTAACCCCACCACTGACATAGACCTAGTTAGTGGATAATGAATCACTTTGTATAGTCACCTACCCTAGACCTAGGGAACACCAGATTGTCAATCCTTTTCTATTGTGAACCTGTGATCTCTCTGCTGCACATGTTTGGTATATTGCTTTTGTTTGTTATTTCCTAAGTACATAGAATGAATGATTACTTTGCGTAGACAACGGGCAGTCTGTGTTTCCCGAGGAAGTTGCAGAAGAAGTCCCTGAGCAGCAACTTGGTGAAGGCAAGTGTCCTCTGACCCATTATGTCCTATCTATTTATAATTCACTGTCCTGCACTACTTAATTGAAACCTAAGGATCTACTAGCTTTCTATTTACCTTGTCCTTGATTTACCTTTTGGGTTACTATGATTAGCTACATGCTAGCGCTTTATTTTAATCAATGAACATGATGAGATACAATGATGATACTATGATTTTATTTTGGTTATGATGAGATACTTGTGGCACTTAGGGGACTCGGGCTGTTTCCCGAGTACCTCTCCGTAAGGACCTGTTCGTTGAGAGACCACCCGGGATAACAGTGCAACCATGAGGGTGAAATGGGATGCCCTTAGCTAATTAATTAGAGGAACTAGAGGTGTAGTTGCTTCTCCGTCGTGCCGTGAATGGGGTCCAGGCACAGTGCTTGCTCTGCCGAGGCTGAGTGCCGAGGTTCTTTCGTTTTGCTTTTGTTAGTCACTCTCCTGCGGGGAGGAGTACTGTGTTTATCAAACTGGAGAAACCTAACGGGCGGCTATGATCTCTGGGGAATCTTTGTAAAAGCTACGTAGTGATACCCCGCCGGACCACCTAGGAAGTGATCAATGGGGATTAGCTATCCCCGGGCAAAATGGGAATCACGGCTCATGGGTAAAGTGTGCGACCTCTGTAGAGGGTAGTGAAACTGATATATCAGCCGTGCTCACGGTTAAGAGCAGCCTTGGGATCCTCTTTGATTAGAGATACATATGATCTGAGATACAATGATTATGTTTATGGTTTTGGTTCGACTATGATGATGATGTTCCTCGATGAGGAAATGGTTTACGGGTTGGTTATTACTGAAACTTGGCTTCCACTGATAATAAATACCTGACCAACTAAAAGCAACTGCTTGAGCCTAACCCCACATACAAGCCAGTCCACTTCAGCCAAACGGGGCATTTGCTGAGTACGTTGACGTGTACTCATCCTTGCTTTACCACAAAACACCAGGTTGTCCACATTGTAACCACTACTCAGGAGAAGATGAAGCCGTGGAAGGAGACTTCCAGGAGTTCCAAGACTACGACGAGTTCTAGGTGTGGGTTGGCGGCAACCCCTAGTCAGCTGCCTGTGAAGGCCTTATCTTTACTACGTTTCGCTTAGCACTTTGATTTACCAGTTAAGTTGATGACTATGTGGATATCTCTGACTCTGTGATGTAATAAGTTAAAACTCTTTTATGTTATTATTCAAGCACTGTGCGATGATGTTCATTTATGTAATCGCTGTGTACGTGGGTTCTGATCCTGGCACGTACATAGTTCGCATTCGGTTTACCTTCCAAAATCGGGTGTGACACCCAAGAAGGGCAAATCGGAGTCTGGCCCGCACGACCATCACTCTGGTCGGCGCAAGGGCAAGTACTCCTCCAGCAAGTACAAGTCCAAGGGAGGATTCGACAAGGAGGCGCTCAAGAAGAAGTACCTTCAGAAGGCAAAGATTAAGGAGCGTGCCTTCCTCGCCTGCCTCAGCGACCTCGATCACGATTCCGACGATGTTGTATCTTCCTCGAGCGATGGGGAGACTGAGAGGCGGGTCGAGGACAAGCTGAACGGGTTGTGCTTCATCGCCGACACTGAAGGAGGCTTCTGCACCATGGCACTTGGTGAGGACGCGGTCGGCACCAGCGACGACAAAGACATCGGCGATGACACTACTTCTGAGGTACTACCTTCCGCCGATGATCTCGCCGTTGAGATAGAAGAGCTGAACGCCATGTCCATGTGTATCTCAAGAGTAAGTTAGTTCCTTTTTTGCATAGACTTAGTTAGCCCATCAAATGATTTGATGAATATGTGGGGTTCCTTAGTGTTTCATGGAATGTAAATGTGTTTGATATAATATAACGGCCTTATAAAGTACCTTATGTCCAGAAACTTTGTATAATTTACTTGTTAGACCAATGGTTTTAGAAAGTTAATATAATAAGCAGCAACTTCTCTACGAAATTATTTGTCTGTTTGTGAGACTAGATGGAATGTATGCATGGTTTTATGAAGCTGGTGTATGTTAAGGAGTCAACAAAGGAGATTCAAGCAAATACACACGTGACTGGATGCTAGAATCATCCCTTTGATCAGCGGTCTAATAATCTATCATCTTCGATGGACCGCTGTAATTTGGATGTAAACAAAAGTAGACATAGTGTGTTTATATATATAAATACGTATAAAAATCTATGCGTCTAAAAATAAAATGTTTTATAATCTACTCCTTCGTCCTAAATTAAAATTAGTTTTAGTTAATTATTATGTTCATACAATACTTACATATGTGATATATATATATATATATATATATATATATATATATATATATATATATATATATATATATATATATATATATGGCAGGTATAACGGGAGCTCTGGGCTTCCAATAGTTAAAGGAAGCTTAGGCTGATCACCCCTGCAACCTGGTTTAACCCAGCGCACCGACTGAACCAGTCTGTCGGTTGCACCACCCGCGCCCACGTCTGTGCGCGCAAAAAAAGAAAATGAATGCATGAGTCAAACACGTTCCCTTGCATGCGCGTAAATTTAGGAAAGATATGTGTGGCGGTTTCTATTTTTAAATACTTTATTTTCTCTATAAATTTAGGATCGCTGCAACAGCCATGCAGCTAGACTCGTAAGGACCATTTTATGATATATACTGCTACTAAATATGCTACCATGTGTCGATAATTATACAATTCAGTATACTGCGTAAAAATCTGTTACCAGCTGCATGCACACGAATTTATGATGAAAATAATGTGCAATGAAAGGAAATGAATTACACGTATAGAAACAAAAAATCGTATTTAATGTTTTATTTCCTTTATAAATATGAGATCCCTCCAACAGCCATGCAGCTAAACACATTAGATCTAGTTTATGATATATACTGATACAAATTATACTACATTGTGTAAGTATTTATGCAATTCGTTTCAGTGCGTAAAAAATCTGGCATGTTGTTCACTGGTGGACGCATCTCCGGGTTGGAGCATAATAACCTTAAGTTTTGAGCATAAAATCCCTCAATTATAAGCGTATATACCGAGGCATTGTGAGAGGTTGATAACTCTAGTAGGTTGTTATTATGATCTTATTTTTATGGCAGATCCGAAAAACATGGCAGCCGCATGCATGCGGTTATACAGATCCAAAAATTATGGCAAAATGCATGCATGAGTCAAACAAGTTCCCTTGCATGCGGGTAAATTTAGGAAAGATATGTGTGACAGTTTTAATTTTAAATGCTTTATTTCCTCCATAAATTTAGGATCGCTGCAACAGCCATGCAGCTAGACTCGTAATGATCATTTTATGATATATACTGATACTAAATATGCTACACTGTGTAGATAATTATGTAATTTGGTATACTGCGTAAAAATCTATTACCAGCTGCATGCACACGAATTTATGATGGAAAGAATATGCAATGAAAGGAAATGAATTGCATGCATAGAAACAAAAAATCGCATTTAATGTTTTATTTCCTTCATAAATATAGGATCCCTCCAACAGTCGTGCAGCTAAACGTATTAGAACTAGTTTATGATGTATACTGAAACAAATTATACTACACGTTGTAGGTATTTATGCAATTCCTTACACTGCGTAAAAAATATGGTATGTTGTTCACTGGTGGACGCATCTCCGGGTGGAGCGTAAAAACCTTAGGTTTTGTGTATAAAATCCCTCAATTATAAGCGTAAATACCGAGTCAATGAGAGGTTGATAGCTCTAGTAAGTTGTTATTACGATCCTATTTTTATGACAGATCCGAAAAACATGACAGCTGCATGCATGCGGTTTCTATTTTTATACAGATCCAAAAATTATGGCAAAATCATGAGAGTTTTCATTGCATGCGCGCAAATTACGAACAACATAAATCAAGGAATTGTCTTTCCAATGTGCATGCAGTAAACTGATATACGAACTCCGTGTTCAAGCATAAAATCGTATAGTTTTTAGCGTAAATGATACATGTGGTAGGCATAAAATATAATAATCGAAAAGAAAAATGCGCCGGATCGGAGGATGTCACGCGCGATCATCGCTGCGCGCATCTCGCGCCTTCCGTGACGCCGCTCGTTCGAACATCGCGCCTCATGCGTCCTGTCGCTACTCGCACGTCGACGGGCGTCGCTTGCTCGCCGGCCTTGGAAGTGCCGCCTCCTCGCGACTTCGGGGACGCTGCCGCTTGCCCGCACAAGGGCCCCGCTGTCGCTCGTCCTCTGTATCGGGGAACCGCCGCCACTACTCCGGATCGAGGAACCTCCGCCACCGCGTGTCGAGGTAATGTAGTTGCGGCCACCGGCCTGGGAACCGCCGCCACCGCACAAGGGCACTGCCGTCGCTTGCCCTCTGGATCGGGGGCCGCCGCCGCCGGCCCTGGGAACCGTCGCCTCTACTTCGGATCGAGGAACCGCTGCCGCCGCATGTCGAGGTCGGGGAGCCACGACCACCGCAGCCACTGGCCGGGGGTCCACCGCCGCGCGCGCTATCGGGCAACCGCCGTCGCTAATGAATCGAGATGGGGCGTGAAAAACTGATCCCTAGCACTACGGATTTTCTTTTATAGACGTCTGGACCTGGTCCGGCTCGACCGGAATGCACTGTCTGGCCTGGGCTTCCTTTAATTATTGGAAGCATAGGGCTCCTAATATACAATATATATGCCTAGGTTCATATTCGTCCATTTGAATATAGACATAAAAACAAGAGTTAAAAAACAAGAGTTAAAACGACTACTATTTTGGAACGCAGGGAATAATACGAAGGGATTAAATTAGAATACAATTCATCGGCGTTGGAGATCGATTTGCTTCATGGTTGAAATATTGAGGCGAGAAGCCATAAGCCACTCATAACTAAGTTATGGAGTACGTAGTTTATTTCCATCATTTTCTCAATGTTATGACATATAAATGGTAAGTGCTTGTAATCTATCTGTATATAAATATAAATATGTGTGTATATATATATTCCTTGTAAAGTTGCTTGTAACTTCAGCTGTCGTTAAGGAAATAGATTTGAAATCATAGTTTGGCTTTGCCTACTCTAGTTTGGCTCCTGCTGTCCATAATTTACTTTTCTTGGCACTATTAATTGACAAAACAACTGTTGTGCAGTTAATCCATGACTGAATCGAACTTCTTTGTCTGCCTGAAGACCGGGTGAAGGAAATTTCACAATCATAATCCTTTGCTTAATTCCACTGGCCACTTTTTTTTCTTTCTTTTCTGATATCATAAATGAACCACCGTGGACGAATATATAACACTCAATTCAGAGCAGCCTGAACCATGATCCCAGGAACGGGAAGACTGCCACCAACAAGCGCCTCACGATTGGTGCCTGCTTCCCAGCCCCATTGTGCTCGGCGTCCGCCGTCGTCTCGTTCTCGTTCTCTGCTTGTGCATGGCAGTATAATCTGCATCTTCCTTCCCACTCGCTGAAGGCTGCGATTTCGTGCTCTGATCAGTGTTGCCAGCTGCGAATGAGCTCCTCCTCCTCTTTGCCTCCTGAGCGGCAGTAGTGTCGTTGTCCAGAAGCTCATCCCATCCTCCATATCCACCACCGCTTTCGCTGCATCTGTCTCCACTGCTGCTGCTGCTCTTGGGGAACCAGGGCTCGTCGAACAGCTCCGCGGCCCCTCCAAATCCGGGGAACGCAGCCTCATCCTCCTCCTCTAGAGAAGAGGGGCCGTAGTCTTCTCGGCTGCCGCCGGGGTCGGACCACCACCTCCTCGTCGTCGCCCTGCGGCTCGTGGTGGCGGTGGCGCTGTCTCTTCCATGCGCGTTGCCGTTTGAGAACCACAAGCTGAAGGAGCCAGAGTCCAGTATAGCACGAGCTTCCCACGTGGAGCGGCACCAGTTTGTTTTTCCGTTTTCCTCCTGCGCCATCTTTCCATCGCGCCAACGCCGCCGCTCGCACTCGTGCCGCCCACGCCCACGCGACCGCGAGGTCCCGCGTAATTCGAATTCGAATGGGTTGTTAGAGTGGGGCGAGCGAGACGGACTCCGCCTAATGCCAGTCGGACGGACTCCGCCTCCGATCCGTGTCCGGAAGGATGGCCACTATATATATCACGGCGGCGGGGCAGCGACGCCATCAATCCATTCCATTCCACGTTCCATTCTGCCGCGCAACAACGCACCAGCAGAAGCAGATGTGTCTCCCCGACGCCAAGCGCTCTCTCGAGATCGTATTATACGACCGTGCCTTCGCCGAGTCCCAGCAGCGCGCCAACAAGCGGGTGCGGCAGGAGGCGGCGCCGTCAGCAGGTGCGTTGGTTCCGTACGTGGGGGCCGTTCATGACGTCGCACCACTAGTATAATTTGGCTCTATACAAGCGGTAGGATTTTTACATCACAGGCGGTTCGGTTAGAAAACCGCTTGTGTTGTCCCAGGCGGTTCAGTACGTCTGTGATGCAATAGTATCACAAGCGGTTTTTGTTTAGGACCGCCTGTGGTGCTCTATCATTTTCACAAGCGGACCCTAAGACAAAACCGCCTGTGATTGTAAAAATATGAAAATACAATTTAAATATGAAAATAATTTTAATTTTTAACAGAAATATGCAAATACAATTTAAATGAATTAATATTTAATTTTTAACAATAATATGCAAATACAATTTAAATGAATTATAAAAGCACACATAGATAACTAGAGAGATTTTAAATTAATTGGCAACCACAATTCATAGTCGATCATACATGATAACAAATACAATTTGATTCATACAATTTTTCATGAACTACCATTTTTCCGCATGTATGGCTTTAAGTTCTTATCAATTTTCTTTTCCACACGCTTGATTCTCTCTGGACCGTTAAAGACGAACATCTCTTCATACTTATTGTATTCCTCATCTTGGTCTCCCACATTCTCAACTCCAACAATTTTTTGCTTTCCAGAAATAACTACATGCATCTTCTCATCTGCTGGATCGAGTACATAGAACACTTGTGCAACACATTCGGCGAGAACCCACGGGTCATCTTTATATCCTACTTTCTTTAAGTCTACCAGTGTGAGTCCGTAGTTATCCACTATCACCCCCACGGGATGTTGTACCCATTGGCACTTAAATAAGGGTATTTTCATGATTGGGCCATAATCAAGTTCCCATATTTCCTCTATGAATCCAAAATATGTGGTCTTCTGTCCATGTAGGTCAAAAGCATCGATACGAACACCTCTATTTTGTGCAACACTTTTCATGTCTTTTGATTTAGTGTAGAATGTGTACCCATTGATGTCATATGCTTGCCATGATGTCACAAAACACGATGGCCCAGAAGCCAAATTCTTCATTGTTTTCTCATCCGAAGAGTCTCCGAATGGGATGTTTTTGTCCATTAACCATTCGCTGAAACGATGTTTGTGCTCCCTCATGATCCAGTCCTCTGTGCGGTTCTGATTTTCTTTACGAAGCTCATTCAGGTGTTCCTCTATGTAAGGCTCGGCTATCGTGAGATGTTGTAGTACACTACCATGAGCACAATGTACTAGCTTGTAATCCTCAACGCGAAAAGTTTTCTTGCCCATTCTCCCTCTCCCACATAGTTTACCCTCATGTTTAGGTACAGGCACACCTATCATTGTTCCGTCACTGATGTAATCTATACAGCTCTCAATCACTTCTTCTGTAGTGTATCCCTCCATGATTGAACCCTTTGGGTGAGCGCGATTTCGCACATAACCTTTTAATACTCCCAGGTATCGCTCCAACTGAAACATATGATGTAAATATAGTGGCCCTAATATTTTTATCTGATCCACGAGATGTATGATTAGGTGTACTTGCATATCAAAAAATGATGGAGGAAAACACATTTCAAGCTTGCACATAGTCTCGATGATGTATGCCTTTAGATAGTCCAAGTCTTCTAAAGCTATTACTTTTTGTGAAACCGCATTGAAAAAGTAACACAAGCGTGTGATGACAACTTTGACATGCTCTGTTTCGAGGGCTCTTACCGCAATTGGGAGGAACACCGTCATCATCACATGGCAGTCATGAGAGTTGTAGCCAAATAGAGACAAGTCCTTCATCCTGACTAGTCTGCTGATATTGGATGAGAAACCTGTGGGCACTTTGACCCCACGCAAACATTTGCAAATTTTTGTTCTCTCCTCAACTGACAAGTTGTAGCTAGCTGGGGGGAGGTAAGGCTTCCCTTTGCCACTATCCACTGGATGAAGTTCCGGTCTGATTTGAAGATCTACTAGATCATTGCGTGATTTAAGTCCATCTTTTGTCTTACTCGGCATGCCCAGCAAGGTTCCAATGATGCTGTCAAAAACATTTTTTGTTACATGCATCAAATCAATGCTGTGGCAAATTTCCATATCCTTCCAGTATGGGAGGTACTTGAAAAATATTGATTGTTTCTTGAAAGTTATGTAAGTTGAAGGGTCAGTTCTCTTTCTCTTTTCTCCTTTGTTTTTTCCCTTTCCGAATACAACATGAATGTTCTTTACAATTTCAAAAACAAGTTTCCCACTATAAGGCTTTGGTGCACCTTTACTTTCCAGTTGATTGTTAAATTCCTCTTTCATCTTTTGGTACTTATGCTGCTTCATCAAGAACCGTCTGTGTCCCATGAACACCAACTTCTTGGATGATTTAAGGTACATGGAAGCAGTTCCATCGACGCACACTACACAACCATTCTTTCCTTTAGTCTTTTGCCCTGATAGTGTGGCGCCACCGGGAGAATCATGGATGGTAACAAATATAATTGCTCTTAAGTTGAAATACTCACGGCAATACTCATCCCATATTCTAACTCCTTCATTCCAGAGCTTTGTCATATCTTCCATAAGAGGTTCTAGGAACACATCAATATCAACACCAGCTGATTTCGGACCTTGAATAAGAATAGTCAACATAATATACTTTCTTTTGTGACACAGCCATGATGGAAGGTTGTACATCGTTAAAGTCACGGGCCAGGTGCTATGTACACTTCTTTTTTCACCAAATGGATTCATTCCGTCTGTACCCAAAGCAAATCTTACATTTCTGGTTTCTTTGGCAAACTCAGGATACATAAGATCGAAATTTTTCCATTGTGATGCATCAGCAGGGTGTCGAATCTGTTTGTTATTCTGCTTGCGATTTTCAGCATGCCAACGCATAAGCTCAGCCTCCCTAGGGTTTGAGAACAAACGTTTTAAGCGATCAATTACTGGAAGATACCACATCACCAAAGCTGGGTTCTTTGACTTCTTTTTCCCATCCATGTCATCAAAAGTGTCATCGTCACTTTCAGGTCCAATAGTGGATTTCTTGTTTTTATTTTTCTTCGGGAATTTTTTTACACAGTCTTGATTGTAGCTCTTCTTGTATCGACTGACATTGCAAACTGGGCATCTTGATGCGTTCTCAAAATCGCCACGATACAGAATACAATGGTTCGGACATGCATGAATTTTTTGCACACCCAGAGCTATGGGAGATATAAGCTTCTTCGCTTTATAAGTGCTTGTTGGTAGTTTGTTGGGTTTTGGTAGTAATTGAGACAGAAAATTCAAAAGATCTGTGAAGCTAGTATCAGACCATCCGGCGCTAGCCTTCAACTTCAGAAGTTCTAGAACTGTACGCAGTGTAGTAAACTCTTTGTCACAACCCTTTGATTCATCATATAAAGGTTCTTTTGAGGCACTTTCCAGTCCCTCCATTTTAGATAGCCCTTTCTGCGATCCCACAGAACTTAACATTTCTGGTTCCATATGGCGCAACATCTCTTCACAATCAAATTCTTCAAAATCTTGATTAGCATCCACATTATCCACTTTACCATCAACTTTAAGATCTAAAATTCCGACAACTCTCTCGTCATTACCAGACACTTCACACGGATCCAACTCACCATGTTCTGACCATATCGTGTGATTGTTTTTAAACCCTCTTTTTAGCATATGTGATTGGATTACTCCTATATCTCTCCAAGCTATCTTATTATCACAATCGATGCACGGACATAATATCTCCTTGCTCTTTCGCAAATTTGCGTGCTTGTTGGCCGCTTCAATAAAGCTTCTCAAATTTCGAATGTACGACGGATGTGGTCTTGGCACATTGTACATCCAACCTCGGTCCATTACCTATCCCTATATTGATTAACGTCAATATCGAGATGTAACATGAAAAAATAAATGTTCATGAAAGTGAAACAAGATCATATCGAGATGTACCTAGCACATGAGACAAAAAATTTTTAAAATATCCCTAATTAATTGAATTTAATCCCTAAATCATGAACGAATTAATGTGCATGAAAATGAAACAAGATTGCAGCAATATAGGTACCTTGAGGTGAGACAACTCTTCAAAAAAAATCTTTAAATTAGATCAACTACAAGTCCAAATCTTGGAATTCCTGAGTTTTTCTTCAATTCCGGTCTATATTACAAAATTGAGGCAAAAAATCGTATCAAAATGAGAAAGAAAACAAACGGAGATCATATATATGCATAAACTCTTGAAATCAAGCCCGAAAATCAAAAACAAAACCTTCTCCCCGTAGATCAAAAAAATCCGCCGCTGCTACAGTAGTGCGCAGCCTAGCGGCGTCGGGCTCCGGAAGTTAGGGTTCCTGCGCTGGAACCACTGAGCCTTTTATACTACATACACATCACAGGCGGATTTTTAGAAAAACCGCTTGTGATGTATAACATCACAAGCGGTTTTCTATTTGGACCGCCTGTGAAGTTTACATATCACAGGCGATCGGAATAGAAAAGCGCTTGTGATGTTATACATCACAAGCGGTTTTTCTAAAAATCCGCCTGTGATGTGTTTACTATATAAAAGCCTCGGTACGGTGGCTTAGGGTTTAGGTTTCGCCCGGAGCTGATACTACGCCGCCAGGCTGCTGCGCCGCCGTTCCCGTCCCCGTCTCCGAGCCGTGAGCGCCCGCCACGCCGTCGCCGAGCCCGAGCCCAAGCGCCACCGTCTCCGAGCTGGGCGCCCGCCAGGCCGCGCCGTCCCCGAGCCCAACTCCGCCGTCCCCGTCCCCATCTCCGAGCCCGAGCGTCGCCGTCTCCATCTCCGAGTCCGAGCGTCGCCGTCTCCATCTCCGAGCCCGAGCGCCTCTGTCCCCGTCCCCGAGGCCAAGCGCCGCCGTCCCCGTCCCCGTCCCCGAGCCCGAGCGCCGCCGAGCCCGAGCGCCGAGTGCGCCGCCGTGCCCATCTCCGAGCCCTCGGTGCACTCCTTGATCATGCCTTAATTACTTGTTACAAATTCATGCCTTGATTACTTGTTTTTGCTAGTCATGCCTTGTTAATCTTATATTGTTAATGTTGGTCATTATGCTTATATTGTTGGTGTTTTCACTTACATATTTTTGTTAAGGTCACCATTTTTGCTTTAGTAGCTTGTATCCCTTGTGATTAAATGTTGGTCATTATGCTTATGAAGAATTTTGTCATGGATAGTTGATGCAACTACTAGGACCCCTTCTTGGTAGAAAATCTCCATAGTGATTGGGGCAACAAGTCTATTTTTAGTGCTTATGGCCACATACATCATGGAAGTACATAGCCATGGCAATGTTATTATCTCCCTATGTTATAAGACTTGTTCTTATCTCCCTTCTTAGTTTTTTGACTACCTATCTTTGCTTCCCAACCCTATGTTATAAGACTTGTTCTTATCTCCCATCTTTGACTTGTTCATAGCCATGACAATGTTATTTGGACCCCTCTTTTTGCCCTATAAGCCACATCCTTGTTTTCCCTCTGATCCCTGCCTTTGTTGCGATCTCAATTTTGATTGTGAGACTTGGCCATTTTCAGTTTTAGAGATGGAAAAAGAGCCACTTGACATGGTTGAGAGCTCAGTTCGAGTCATCGAGACACATGTTGACATCATTCGCAGTCTAGTGACTGATGGGGTTGTGGATACTAGTGAACCGGAATCAGTGTACACACTTAAGACCACTTTGTTTCAAATTGGAGATGTATGCGACATGCTTGAGAAGTGTGCTCTGTCCATCAAAAAGTATGCTGACTCCAAGAGGGCTAAAATTATTCAAGATGAAGCCCTGCAATATGCTGAAGATGATGAAGCTGCAGATGATTTGGAGGAACTCCCAAGCCCAGATCTCCTTACTCAAGCCGACATATTGGAAAAATATTTTGGAATTGAGTATGATAGCGACCAGTCAAGGGGTTGTTGATGTTTAGTCCTAAACAACACGATATGAGTATCGTAGGTTTCACTCTTAGAGAGAATGTATTTTGTATGAACCTCTTAGAGAGTGTCAAGTCAATGAACTATCTTCGAGTACTATTGGGAAGTGGATCTCTTTGATGTATTTTTTTTTCTAGTGATATCGATGGTGCCGAGTAGCACCAAATTTGGACTTGTGTCCATATCTATAGATGCTAGTAGTTGAGCACTAGCGCCTACAATCTTGACTACCTCATCCCTATTCTCTGTTTGGGACTTATATGGAGAATGGCATCGGCGGAATGCCTGAATTGGCGGACCCCAAGAAGAGATTAAGTCCTGTAGTCTACCACCTCCCGTTATTTGTGGGCTTCACCGATGGCTGGAAACATTTGGTGATAGCAAACGACCTTCGGGTTGAAGACGTCTGCGAGCTTGTTAAGGGGCCAGACGATGGTGAGCCGGTGTACTATGTCCAGATGTGTGGTCACAAAATTTAAAGCTGCCCCGGCTGCATGTGTGCGCTTCTCTTCTCTTAGGTGGGGTGCTAAGTGATCTTAGTAGCCGACATAAGAGAAGAGAAGCGCACAGATGAAGCCGGGGCGTGTTGGGGGCCTTCGTCCTCCGAAGGTCCTCAAAAACAAGATTTGACAATGTTTTCCAAGTGAATTATATGAACAGGTATTTTCGGACTCAGATTATGAACGTGGAGAACGGTCAGGACGAAGCCTAAGCCAGACGAAAGGGGGTTGAGATGAAGGACGGGCTGGTTACCATGCTGTACGAAGGATGGTGCGCAGCCGAAGCTATGCGCAGGAAAGCTTCGTCGCGATAGCAGAACGGGGAACCGACCTAAAGATGAAAAGACTACATAGGCCTTGACAGACTCCCATAAGTCATTAGCAAATGTAATAGGCATGAATGTAATTTTACATGGGCTGCGTCCCACGCCTATAAATAGATGAACAGTACTCCCGTACTGTTCACGCTGACTTGGCATTTGCTTTCCGTCATCCTTGTACTTTTGCTTTCCTGCAATCCGAAGGTACACTTGTAATCTAAAATCATTTCCATTCTTACATGATAATAAAATAAAAGTGATGTTGTGGTAATATTTAAATATTCATATCACTTTTTATGTTGCATGTAAGCTCTTCGTCATAATTTATTATGTTTACGAAGACATGTTATTTGTGACCTTCGTCCGGAACACATTATATCCCGAAGGGAGATAATGTTTAAGGGGACGAAGGACTTTATCATTTAACACTTTTTATGTTGCCTTGTTCTTAATCCGAAGCATTTGAGAACAAGTCCCCAACATTGGCGCCCACCTCCGGTGAACTCACTTCCACTTTGAGTTTTTGAACACCTTCGGAAGCCATAAACCTTCGCTATGGCGCCGAAGAAAGCTTCAGCGACTGGGGCTGCAGCCCTGCAACCGCTGGACCCCAACCAGGAGACTTTCTCTCTTCGGGAAGCCCGAAACCAGAAGAGGAAGGCTGTCAGCCCAACGCCTCAAGAGGATGAGCTAGATCAAGAGATCAGAGATATGGAGATGCTTCATCAACAGGTGCAGAGGAAGAAGGAAAAGATGGCCAGGCTAGCTGAACTGCAAAGGCAGATAGACGAAGCTTCTGAAGAAGTTCGCCATCTTACTCACGATGAGCAGAACCGAAGGCCTCAACAAAAAGACCTTCATCAGGAGGGTTTCTTCAACGAAGATGACTGGTATGACAATTTCCATCATGGAAATTTTGTTTTCGATGATGCTTCTCCCCTGTCCGCTGAGCTGCAGGCTACACCTTGGCCTCCGACCTACAAGCCGCCCCAGCTTCCCATATTCGATGGCCATTCAGACCCGAAGCAGTTTTTGATGAGCTACGAAGCAACAGTATCTTCGTATGGTGGCAATGCTGCAGTCATGGCAAAATCTTTTGTTATGGCTGTCAGGAGTGTTGCTCAAACCTGGTATTCCTCCCTTCGACCAAGAACGATCACTTCATGGCAAAAACTGAAGGACATGTTGTTAACCAGCTTTCAAGGATTTCAGACGAAGCCGGTCACTGCTCAAGCCTTGTTCCAGTGTACTCAGGATCATGAAGAATACCTTCAGGTGTATGTCAGAAGGTTCTTGCGTTTGAGGGCGCAGGCACCGACGGTGCCCAACGAAATTGTCATTGAGGCCATGATCAAGGGACTTCGGCCTGGACCTTCAGCTCAATATTTTGCTAGGAAGCCTCCTCAAACTTTGGAGAAGCTGCTCCAGAAGATGGACGAGTATATTCGTGCCGACAACGATTTTCGCCAAAGAAGGGAGGAGGCTTTCAGGTTTTCTGAAATGACGAGGGGCTTCGGAGGAAGATTCTATCCGAGGCATGTCAGGTCCATCCACAATACTCAAAATGATGATAAGGGAAGTCAGCAGCACAGGCCGCAGTGCTCCTCACAGGCTTCGGGGCAACAGCAAAGTTTCTTCCGGCCACCAGCTCCAAGAGGCAGAGGCGCCAGGGGCTTCGGCGGAAGATTTGGAGATCAACCAAGGAGAATGTTTTGCTTGTTCTGTGGTGAAAACAAGGGTCATACCACCAGGATGTGCCATGTTACCATCCAGAAGCAAAAGGAAATAGCCGAAGCTGCAGCACAACAAGTTCAGCCGAAGCAGGTCATGCATACTGCTTCTACCATCCGCCTTATATCCCAGAATACATAGGCAATCACCCTGCAGTTTCTGTTGCTTCGGCGAGTCAACCTCAAGCTTCCTGGCAACAGCCTCCGCCTCCACCAGCGCTGCAACAGGGCCAACAGCCGGAAGGAAGCCAATATGTTCCACACCAAAAGGATCTCAGGGAACAATCCGAAGCTCGCACAGTCAATAGCACTGTGCCAGAGTCGAAGCACATCTATTGACAAATATCCTACCTTGATAGCAGTCTTTTCCATTTAGTTTTATTTTTTGTGTAATAAAGAACATTTTTCAGTTTTCATGTAATAGTTTCGTTGTTTGCAACAAGGAAAACTTGCTTTCTCAAGCTTAAGTTGCTGAAGCTTTAAGATTTGCGACAACAAGGAGGACCTTTCGAATTATCAAAAATCCTTCGAAGCAACAAAAAGTCGTTCTAAGGAGCGCAGAGTAAGTTTGCTGAAGTCGCAAAAAGCCGTTCCAAAGGGGACGCAGTGTAAGTTTTCTGCTCCAAAGTCGTTCCAAAGGGAATGCAGAGCATACAGCGAAAAGTCAACGCTGATACCGCCTAAGTAAAAGGCGAAGAAGCTCCAAAGTCGTTCCTAAGGGGATGCAGAGCTTACAGCGAAAAGTCAACGCTGATACCGCCTAAGTAAAAGGCGAAGAAGCTCCAAAGTCGTTCCTAAGGGAATGCAGAGCTTACAGCGAAAAGTCAGCGCTGATACAAAAATATTGTGTGTTTTACAGGGATATGTGTGTATCTTCGAGTAAATGTCATCTACATAACATAACACCATCACATCATTTTGCATAGCATAAGCATCATACATCATGCTGCATATGGCAAAAGAAGGGGACACAGTATCAACCTTCGAGAGGACGCTTTGAGAAAGTAAAAATCGTGCAAAGGCACAAGGGAGTACAATATTGATCTTCGGAATATAGCTTCGGAGATTATTTTCACGAAGCTTGGATATCCTTCATCAGAGCACTATGAACATTGTCGTGATGCATAAGTTCTTCTATCTTCACGAAGCATGAAAAGAAGGGAAGGTGTTTTTTCGCCGAAGGCTCAAAAACGGTACGTATGTAAAGTTTCATGCATCGTAAAGAATCAAGTCATTAAAAGAAAATATATCACAGGGTTACAAAATGTCACACATATTTCATTTCAGAAGCCTTTACAATAGTGCTTAATCTTCTCTTAAAACAACTTCGGCAGCTTCATTCAGGAGTCGGTTAACAACTTCGTCCATAATGGCTTCGGCCATTTTTCTAATTTCATCGTCCCCCTCTGGGTGGGGGCCCGGAGATGCCTCAGCAGGTTCTGAGGGAAGAGAAGATACGACTACATTACTATTACAGACCGCGAACGAAGTCTGAAATTAAAAATTACAACACAATAAGAACGACTAATTAATACCTATTTGCCCTTCGGGCTCTGTACTTTTTTCGGCAACTTCTGTCACTTTCCTAGCATCATGGATGCCTTTTTCACTCTTTTGAATAATTTCTTGCGCCATTTCTCGGCCGCCGTTGTCCCAGATATCAGTAAAGAATTTTCCGCCAACCATGCTTGCTTCGGCCGAGGGGTCTTTGATGTCTTCGGAGGACAAGGCAGCTTCGGACTGAGCTAAGGATTTTACATGCTCACAACCTCTCCTCTCCAAAACAGTAGCAACTCCTCTAGCGCCCGAAAAAGCGCAGATGTCACTGCGGCTACTCAGGATTTCCTCGAAGGCCTCTGCTTCGTGACTGATCCATTCCATTGGACCTTCGGGATTGCCTCTTGAGAAATTCTCTTCACTAGAGAATGCGCCAACGCTGGCGAAGCTAGATTTTATCTTTTTGACGCATTCTATGGATTTAACATAGCATTTTCTCTGGGATGCACGAAGCTCCTTGACACTTATCTCTAAATGATTGGCCAATTGATCACTAAGCTCTCGTTTTGTTTCTTCAAGCACACGTTCCTCTTTAGCTCTAGCTAGCTGTTTCTGAAGATCTTTAATCTCACGTTTTTGGGCTTCGGCCTGGACCTTTGAGGCAGCTTCGTCCTTTTTTACCTTGTCTACCAATGTAAGCAGAATTTTATCCTTTTCCAGAGCTTCGTTTCTCAGTTTAATAACTTCTGACCGTAGGTTGTTGAACGCAATTTCATAGCTCTCATCTTCGGCATTCTTTTGTGCTCTCAATGCGTTGCTTAGAATTAAACCCTATATGTAAAAAAGTTGGTATAAGAATAAAAGAATGAGTTACGAATTATAAAATTTCCAAGCGCCCAATTCCCATACCTTTAGGCTATTGTACGCAAGACTATCCGCGAGATCCTCCTTCGTCATAGCACATAATCCAGCTTCGAGCTTTGGAAACCCCATACTTCTAGCTATCTCCCGGCAGACAGATAATTCTTTGTTATCAGGCAGGCAGTATAGGAAGTCATCTTCGTTTGTCCCATTGAACACTACTGCCCCCTTCGGATATTTTAATTCTCTGGCATAGTGATTGGCTTCATAGATCTCTTCTTCAGATAATTTCTTCCCCGAAGCATGTCGCACAATGTAATCGCATATGTTGGAAGGAGCTTCGGGGGCGGCAGTGTCAATTTCTTCAACCAAAATTGGCTCTAACATATTTATTTTTTCTTCGGTTTCCAAAGATTGTTCCTTGGTGGGCTCTGAAGGCCCAGCTTCAGCTTCAAGTTGTTGCTTCGAAGCTTCAGCAACTAAAGCTTCAGTAGACACTTCAGAAAGTTCAACAGTCTTCTTTGGAGTTATGCTTGAAGACTTAATTGTCTCCAAAACATCTAGCACGTTCACCATTCTTTTTCTTTTCGGGGTCACCGATGGACCCTTTTGATTTTTTATTGTCTCAACACTTGCTGAAGGACTTAAGATTTCCAATATTTTTGGTCCTTCAATTCTCGGTTTTTCTGCCTTCTCTGCTGAAGGTGCTTCAGTTTTTTCTTCGATCTTCGGCCCTGGAGCTGGATCTGTAGTTTCAGTGGCCAAGGAGACTTCACCGATAAATTCAGGCACTATGGCCGGCTCAATAAAACGTGCCTGGTGGGTGAGCACCTTCATCTTTTTTCTTTGCGGCGCTGGCTCACTAGAAGCACCTGTGGCAACTTCTGTTGCAGGAGAAGTATTTTTTCTTTTGCGGCCGGGCACCGAATAATGATAGTCAGGGTAGACAAACCCGATTGCATCAAATACCCGGTTGAGCCTCTTCTTCTTTCGGCCTCCGAAGGCTGCCGATAATGCAGTATTCTCGGCCTTCGAATATACCCCAAGCAGTTCGTCACTTAAGGTTTCAATGCTTTTTAACTAGTCGTCATCAGGTTCAACAAACTTATCCCCGTATTTGAATGTGTATTTCAGTCTGACCAGTCCACCTTCGTCAGACTCTTTGATGGTCTCCTTCGGCATTTCCCACTTTCCTGCAAGTGGCCACACCCTGAAGGCAATATGCTCTTGGACCAAGTCCCTTGTCCCAATAAAAGAGCAGACTACGCCGAAGGCTCTTTGGCATTCTTCGGCCGCTTCATCCATTTCAACCTTCGGTTTTCGGAGTCCGAAGCACTGCCAGATAGGACGCATAATGATACTTTTAACATCTTCCTGCGTTGTCAAGTCATTCTTTACATAGAACCATTCTGTCATCCAAGCACCGGGCCACCTCTTCCGAAAGGTTGGCACGGGGCAGCTTGACCCGGAGCGGGCACCGAAGCTGTAACAACCAAAGTTGTTGTGATATTGTTCTTTCCCCCAGGGCTTCGTCTCATATAACAACTCATGAATTTTGCAAAAGCTTTTAGCATTTGGTTCTAAACCTTGGCTTCTCACAGCCCAGACAAAGATCCTCATTCTTATGATAGCTTCGGGAGTAATTTGATGAAGGTAGACTTGAAATGTCTTCAGGACTTCGACAACAAAGCTGCTTAAGGGGAATCGAAGCCCAGCCTTGAGAAAGCTTCGGAAGAACACGACCTCATCTTCTTCGGGGGTGGGAGAAGTTTTTTCTCCAGCATCAGCCCTCACAATAGATATATCTTGAAAATATCTCCCCCTCATATTGTCAATATGACTTTGCTTAATAGTGGTTTTCCCGAAAACCGAGTGACTTGGCCGCCATGGTCGATCTTCGGACTCTCCCCCACCGCTTTCTACATCATAACTGTCGCTGTCGCCAGTATCTTCAGACAAACCTTCCAGAATCTCCTTGGTGATTTTTTCCGTATTGGTCTTCGCCATCGCTATAAGGAACCCCAAGTTCTTCTCTTCGTCGAGACTCAGCTTCATCTCAGCAGCGGCCTTCTTATCTTCAGACATCTTCGGAAACACTAAAAAACTGTTTTCAAAGCCGAAGCTTCAAAACCAAAAGATCAGCAAATCTTAGTGCGCAAGAGCTAAAAATTTAGTGAGCGGGAGCAGATGGCAAGAGAGCGTACCAAATGAGTTTGCGGCATGATCTTATTTATACGCCCAGTGCGTTGAAAATTGAAAGACCCCGCTTGTCAGTGAATGTTGCTATTCTAGCAAAGGGAAGGTGTTTTTTTGGACCTTCGGCTCAAGGCCTTCGTCCATATCGCAATCTGAATTTATCACTAACAAATTAATATTGCGAGGGGCTACTGTTGGGGGCCTTCGTCCTCCGAAGGTCCTCAAAAACAAGATTTGACAATGTTTTCCAAGTGAATTATATGAACAGGTATTTTCGGACTCAGATTATGAACGTGGAGAACGGTCAGGACGAAGCCTAAGCCAGACGAAAGGGGGTTGAGATGAAGGACGGGCTGGTTACCATGCTGTACGAAGGATGGTGCGCAGCCGAAGCTATGCGCAGGAAAGCTTCGTCGCGATAGCAGAACGGGGAACCGACCTAAAGATGAAAAGACTACTTAGGCCTTGACAGACTCCCATAAGTCATTAGCAAATGTAATAGGCATGAATGTAATTTTACATGGGCTGCGTCCCACGCCTATAAATAGATGAACAGTACTCCCGTACTGTTCACGCTGACTTGGCATTTGCTTTCCGTCATCCTTGTACTTTTGCTTTCCTGCAATTCGAAGGTACACTTGTAATCTAAAATCATTTCCATTCTTACATGATAATAAAATAAAAGTGATGTTGTGGTAATATTTAAATATTCATATCACTTTTTATGTTGCATGTAAGCTCTTCGTCATAATTTATTATGTTTACGAAGACATGTTATTTGTGACCTTCGTCCAGAACACATTATATCCCGAAGGGAGATAATGTTTAAGGGGACGAAGGACTTTATCATTTAACACTTTTTATGTTGCCTTGTTCTTAATCCGAAGCATTTGAGAACAAGTCCCCAACAGGGCGGCTTTAAATTTTGTGACCACACATCCGGACAGAGTACACCGGCTCACCATCGTCTGGCCCCTTAACAAGCTCGCAGACGTCCCCAGCCCGAAGGTCGTTTGATGTCACCAAATGTTTCCCGCCCTCGGTGAAGCCCACAAATAACGGGAGGTGGTAGACTACAGGGCTTAATCTCTTCTTGGGGTCCTACAGGGCTTAATCTCTTCTTGGGGTCCTTCAGCATGGCTGTGATGTTATAATGCTGAAGGACCCCAAGAAGAGATTAAACCCTGTTGTCGGGGACCATAATTAGGGGTACCCTCAAGACGCCTAATTCTCAGCTGGTAACCCCCATCAGCATAAAGCTGCAAAGGCCTGATGGGTTTGATTAAGTCAGGGATCAGTCCGTACGAGTGACTTGACCACGCCACGCCCGAGCCTAGCCTCGGGCGAGGGCAGTCGACCCTAAGATGACTCCGTCTTGCCTGAGGTCTCCTCTTTCACGGCAGACGCATCTCCGGCTCGCCCTAGGCCCCGCCTCCGATAAGGAGAAACCCTGACTAAATCACTGCGCCAACCGACCGAGTCACCGGGGCGTTTAACGCAAAAGGTAAGACCAACGGGCGACCAGACTTCGCCAGAGGTGCCATAGGAGACTCCGCCCGACCCAGGGCTCGGACTCGGGCTAAGGCCCCGGAAGACGGCGAACTCCGCTCCGCCCGACCCAGGGCTCGGACTCGGGCTAAGGCCCCGGAAGACGGCGAACTCCGCTCCGCCCGACCCAGGGCTCGGACTCGGGCTAAGGCCCCGGAAGACGGCGAACTCCGCTCCGCCCGACCCAGGGCTCGGACTCAGGCTAAGGCCTCGGAAGACGGCGAACTCCGCTCCGCCCGACCCAGGGCTCGGACTCGGGCTAAGGCCCCGGAAGACGGCGACCTCCGCCTCGCCCGACCCAGGGCTCGGACTCCGCCTCGGCCTCTGCCGAGTAATCTCCGCCTCGCCCGACCCAGGGCTCGGACTCTGTCTCTGTCTTGCAGGACGGACTCGGCCTCGGAGGAGCCTCCACGACGCCCGACCTAGGACACGAGACCGCCACGTCAACAGGAAGCGTCATCATCACCCTGCCCTGAGCCGACTTGGGTCGCGGAGAACAAGACCGGCGTCCCATCTGGCCAGCTATGCCAGATAGGCCATGATGGCGCCCCGCTAGATCATGACGACGGCGGCTCCCAGCTCCCTTACGAAAGCAGGAGAACGTCAGCAAGGACCCAGCCACCTCGACAGCTGTCCCCCCGTCCGGCTCCGTTACTCCTCCAACAGCCACGACGCCACCCCAACAGGGTGCCACGATCTCTCCGGCTGCCACCTGGGCAGGTACATAGGGCGCTAGCTCTCCCTCGCTAGACACGTAGCACCTTGCTACACCCCCGTCTTGTACACCTGGACCCTCTCCTTACGACTATAAAAGGAAGGGCCAGGGCCTTCTTAGAGAGGGTTGGCCTCACGGGGAGGAAAGGCAGGGGCAGGCGCTCTCTCGGGGCCGCTCTCTCCCTTCACCTCGTGCGGACGCTTGTAACCCCCTACTGCAAGCGCACCCGACCTGGGCGCGGGACGAACACGAAGGCCGCGGGAATTTCTCCGACTCCCTCACGACCCGGCTCCGGCCACCGACTCTCTCTCTCTCTCTGTTCCCCCCTTCGCGCTCGCTCCACGCGCTCGACCCATCTGGGCTGGGGCACGCGGCACTCTCACTCGTCGGCTCGAGGACCCCCCGGTCTCGGAACGCCGACAGTTGGCGCGCCAGGTAGGGGCACGCTGCGTGTTGACGTTCGATTTCCCGTCAAGCTCCAGATGGGCAGTCTCCAACAACCTCTTCAACCCGGGACGGTGCTCCGTTTCGGGAACCTCGAGTTCATGTATCTCGATGGCGACTACGACATGATACTCCTTCCACCGCCGCGCGACGACGACATTGGTGGCGGACAGCCCGCCCGCCGGCGGCGGAATCAACGACGTCTTTCCCGCGTTGGGGAAGGACAACGTTCGAGCTCGCCCCATCCTCTCCCTCGCCATCGGAGGAGGAGGAGGCGGGGCAACCGGGACCGAGCGGGAGGCCGCGCTCCGACGGCTGTCGAGCAAGTCGACATCCCCGGGCCCCTAGCCGACCCCTAACGAACGGGGCACGGACGTCCACTCGGATTACCCGATTGCAGCTCACCGGAGACACCATGTTCGGTACCCATCGAGGGTAACATGGCGCACTCCCCCCCTCCTCCTTGCGGAAAGGCGACGTAGGGGCGTATATAAAAAGTCGAGTCTGTCCCTGATCGTCCTCTCGCTCCGTGCGAGGGCTCGGGGGCTGCTCTCGCAAACCCGGCTCCGGCCGAACCGTTGACAGCGTCAACATACCAGCCCGAGAACTTGGGCCCCGACAGCGCACCTGGGTTACGCCCTGCTCGCATGAGGGAACCGCCAGACCGGCCGAAGCATTGCGCAAGGCATTAAGACCTCGAAGGAGTGAAACCACTCCTCCGAGGCCTCGGGGGCTACACCCGGCGGGTGCGCTCGCGCGCACCCACCGGAACAAAGTACCTCCGAGAAAGGCTGGTCCCCTTGCAAAAAAGTGCGATGCAAGCCTCCAAGCGAGTGTTAACACTCTCTTCGAGGCTCAGGGGCTACTGTCGGGGACCATAATTAGGGGTACCCTCAAGACGCCTAATTCTCAGCTGGTAACCCCCATCAGCATAAAGCTGCAAAGGCCTGATGGGTTTGATTAAGTCAGGGATCAGTCCGTACGAGTGACTTGACCACGCCACGCCCGAGCCTAGCCTCGGGCGAGTGCAGTCGACCCTAAGATGACTCCGTCTCGCCTGAGGTCTCCTCTTTCACGGCAGACGCATCTCCGGCTCGCCCTAGGCCCCGCCTCCGATAAGGAGAAACCCTGACTAAATCACTGCGCCAACCGACCGAGTCACCGGGGCGTTTAACGCAAAAGGTAAGACCAACGGGCGACTAGACTTCGCCAGAGGTGCCATAGGAGACTCCGCCCGACCCAGGGCTCGGACTCGGGCTAAGGCCCCGGAAGACGGCGAACTCCGCTCCGCCCGACCCAGGGCTCGGACTCGGGCTAAGGCCCCGGAAGACGGCGAACTCCGCTCCGCCCGACCCAGGGCTCGGACTCGGGCTAAGGCCCCGGAAGACGGCGAACTCCGCTCCGCCCGACCCAGGGCTCGGACTCGGGCTAAGGCCCCGGAAGACGGCGAACTCCGCTCCGCCCGACCCAGGGCTCGGACTCAGGCTAAGGCCTCGGAAGACGGCGAACTCCGCTCCGCCCGACCCAGGGCTCGGACTCGGGCTAAGGCCCCGGAAGACGGCGACCTCCGCCTCGCCCGACCCAGGGCTCGGACTCCGCCTCGGCCTCTGCCGAGTAATCTCCGCCTCGCCCGACCTAGGGCTCGGACTCTGTCTCTGTCTTGCAGGACGGACTCGGCCTCGGCCTCGGAGGAGCCTCCACGACGCCCGACCTAGGACACGAGACCGCCACGTCAACAGGAAGCGTCATCATCACCCTGCCCTGAGCCGACTTGGGTCGCGGAGAACAAGACCGGCGTCCCATCTGGCCAGCTATGCCAGATAGGCCATGATGGCGCCCCGCTAGATCATGACGACGGCGGCTCCCAGCTCCCTTACGAAAGCAGGAGAACGTCAGCAAGGACCCAGCCACCTCGACAGCTGTCCCCCCGTCTGGCTCCGTTACTCCTCCAACAGCCACGACGCCACCCCAACAGGGTGCCACGATCTCTCCGGCTGCCACCTGGGCAGGTACATAGGGCGCTAGCTCTCCCTCGCTAGACACGTAGCACCTTGCTACACCCCCGTCTTGTACACCTGGACCCTCTCCTTACGACTATAAAAGGAAGGGCCAGGGCCTTCTTAGAGGAGGTTGGCCTCACGGGGACGAAAGGCAGGGGCAGGCGCTCTCTCGGGGCCGCTCTCTCCCTTCACCTCGTGCGGACGCTTGTAACCCCCTACTGCAAGCGCACCCGACCTGGGCGCGGGACGAACACGAAGGCCGCGGGAATTTCTCCGACTCCCTCACGACCCGGCTCCGGCCACCGACTCTCTCTCTCTCTCTGTTCCCCCCTTCGCGCTCGCTCCACGCGCTCGACCCATCTGGGCTGGGGCACGCGGCACTCTCACTCGTCGGCTCGAGGACCCCCCGGTCTCGGAACGCCGACAGTTGGCGCGCCAGGTAGGGGCACGCTGCGTGTTGACGTTCGATTTCCCGTCAAGCTCCAGATGGGCAGTCTCCAACAACCTCTTCAACCCGGGACGGTGCTCCGTTTCGGGAACCTCGAGTTCATGTATCTCGATGGCGACTACGACATGATACTCCTTCCACCGCCGCGCGACGACGACATTGGTGGCGGACAGCCCGCCCGCCGGCGGCGGAATCAACGACGTCTTTCCCGCGTTGGGGAAGGACAACGTTCGAGCTCGCCCCATCCTCTCCCTCGCCATCGGAGGAGGAGGAGGCGGGGCAACCGGGACCGAGCGGGAGGCCGCGCTCCGACGGCTGTCGAGCAAGTCGACATCCCCGGCGCCCCAGCGGAGGACACGCCAAGCGTCGCCCTCACGTTCGAGGCAAACGCGAGCGCCATCCCCCCGCAACACGTCGACCCCGAGCAAGTGGACGACGCCAGCACTCTCACGGAGGGCCTGCAGGACGTCGCCCTCGTACCCAAGACGACGGCGCGGTCAGCCCCCGACACGACTTCATCGCTCCTCGTCGACGAAAAGGTACCGACTGCTCCCCATCTTTCGTTATTTCGACTCGGCCTCAGCCCGCCTGGCGACCTCGCTTTGGCGGGCACTCACATTGAGGCGAGTGCAACCTCTCTGGGGTTTCGTGTGCGGTCGCCTTGGGACCGATTGACGGGCGTCTCGACCTACGGACCCTCTGGGTCCGAGGAAGATGACGACCCCAGCATCTGCTGGGATTTCTCCGGATCTGGCAACCCTAGTGCCATGCGGGACTTCATGACCGCATGTGACTACTGCCTCTCCGACTGTTCCGACAGCAGCCGCGGCCTTGGCGACAAGGACTGCGGCCCGAGTCGCGAATGTTTCCACATCGAGCTAGGGGATCCCTCCGGAGGCGGCTGTCTCGGCATGCCGGAGGATGGTGATCCCCCTAGGCCAGCGCCTCGCGCCGACATCCCGCGGGAGCTAGCTGTGGTCCCCTTTCCGGCGGGGGGTCACGACCCACAGCTCGAGCAAGTCCGCGGGGCGCAGGCCGGGTTCGATGAAGGAGCAGGAGCGCTCGAGGCAATCCGCCAGAACGTCGGGCAGGTGTGGGCGGGCCAACCCCCGGCCGGAGGAATACGTCACCTGCCCCAAGGTCTCCAGCACCGCATCGCCAACGATGCCAGGGACAAACCGCCACCCGCATCCGGCGGGACTGGTCAGGACCTGGTCGCTGCAGCAATGCTCCTCCGCGCGATGCCGGAGTCATCAACCACCGAGGGTCGGCGAATCCAGGGAGAACTCAAGCATCTCCTGGAAGGCGCTGCGGCCCGGCGGGCCGAGAGCTCTGCCTCCCGCAGGCAGGGATACCCCTCGGAACCTCGTGCCGCGACTTCCCGACTCACGCGGGAAGCCTCGGCCTTCACCGGGCGCACGCGCAACACCGCGCCTGCGGCCCCGGGCCACCTCGGCGTCGAGCACCCTCATCGCGACCGTCGGGCACGCCTCGACGAAAGGGTGCGCCGAGGTTACCACCCCAGGCGTGGGGGACGTTACGACAGCGGGGAGGATCGAAGTCCCTCGCCCGAACCACCTGGTCCGCAGGTCTTTAGCCGAGCCATTCGGCGGGCGCCGTTTCCGCCCCGATTCCGACCCCCGACTACTATCACGAAGTACTCGGGGGAAACGAGACCGGAATTGTGGCTTGCGGACTACCGCCTGGCCTGTCAGCTAGGTGGGACGGACGATGACAACCTCATCATCCGAAACCTCCCCCTGTTCCTCTCCGACACCGCTCGTGCCTGGTTGGAGCACCTGCCCCCGGGGCAGATTTCCAACTGGGAGGATCTGGTCCAGGCTTTCGCCGGGAATTTCCAGGGCACGTACGTGCGCCCCGGGAATTCCTGGGACCTCCGAAGCTGTCGGCAACTGCCGGGAGAGTCCCTTCGGGACTACATCCGGCGGTTCTCGAAGCAGCGCACCGAGCTGCCCAACATCACCGACTCCGATGTCATCGGCGCGTTCCTCGCCGGCACCACCTGCCGCGACCTGGTGAGCAAGCTGGGTCGCAAGACCCCCACCAGGGCGAGCGAGCTGATGGACATCGCCACCAAGTTCGCCTCCGGCCAGGAGGCGGTAGAGGCCATCTTCCGAAAGGACAAGCAGCCCCAGGGCCGCCCGTCGGAAGATGCTCCCGAGGCGTCCACTCCGCGCGGCGCCAAGAAGAGAGGCAGGAGGAAGTCGCAAGCGAAACGCGACGTTCCCGATGCAGACCTTATCGCCGCCGCCGAGCGCAAGAACCCTCGGAAGCCCCCCGGAGGTGCAAACCTCTTTGACAAGGCACTCAAGGAGACGTGCCCCTACCATCAGGGGCCCGTCAAGCACACCCTCGAAGAGTGCGTCATGCTTCGGCGTCACTTCCATCGGGCCGGGCCACCCGCAGAGGGTGGCAAGGCTCACGACGACGACAAAAGGGAGGATCGCCAAGCAGGAGAGTTCCCAGAGGTCCGCGATTGCTTCATGATCTACGGAGGGCATGCGGCAAACGCCTCGGCTCGGCATCGTAAGCAAGAGCGTCGGGAGGTCTGCTCAGTGAAGGTGGCGGCGCCAGTCTATCTAGACTGGTCCGACAAGCCCATCACCTTCGACCGAGACGACCACCCCGACCACATGCCGAGCCCGGGGAAGTACCCGCTCGTCGTCGATCCCGTCATCGGCGACGTCAGGCTCACCAAGGTCCTGATGGATGGAGGCAGCTGCCTCAACATCATCTACGCCGAGACCCTCAGGCTCCTGCGCATCGACCTGTCGTCTGTCCGAGCAGGCGCTGCGCCCTTCCACGGGATCATCCCCGGGAAGCGCGTCCAGCCCCTCGGACAGCTCGACCTCCCTATCTGCTTCGGAACACCCTTCAACTTCCGAAGGGAGACTTTAACGTTCGAGGTGGTCGGGTTCCGAGGAACCTACCACGCAGTGTTGGGAAGGCCATGCTACGCGAAGTTCATGGCCATCCCCAACTACACCTACCTAAAGCTCAAGATGCCGGGCCCCAACGGGGTCATCACCGTCGGCCCCACGTACAAACACGCCTTCGAATGCGATGTGGAGTGCGTGGAGTACGCCGAGGCCCTCGCCGAGTCCGAGGCCCTCACTGCCGACCTGGAAAGCCTCTCCCGAGAGGTACCGGACGTGAAGCGGCATGCCGGCAACTTCGAGCCAGCGGGGACGGTTTAGGCCGCCCCTCTCGACCCCAGTGGCGACGCCTCCAGGCGTGTCCGGATCGGCTCTGGGCTCGACCCCAGATAGGAAGCAGTGCTCGGCGACTTCCCTCGCGCAAACGTCGACATTTTTGCGTAGGGTCCCTCGGGCGTGCCCGCCATGCCGGGGGATGTCACCAAGCACTCGCCGCATATCTGGGCAGGAGCCTGACTCGCCAAACGGCCTCTGCGCAAACGACGCCCGGGGGCTGCGCCCTTTCCCCACTCATACATACGAATCAATTATCAAGGAAGGGTCGGCCTCGCCCCGACAGAGCCCGACCCTCCCTCGGGGGCTAAAAAAGGGGAACCCCTCTCATCGAGTTCGAACGTACCGTTCCGCGTCAGAAAAACTCTTTTTTCGGTCAAGAAGGGTTTTCTGCGTTCTCCCGGATGCGTCAGAAACAGAGTCCTGAGGAGCGAACTGGGGTACGAGTAAAGTGGCGAGACCGACTGAGCTGGGGAACACCTATGCTTCCGGGCTAGGGACACCTCGCTCGTCGCCTGCCGCGGAAAAGGACCCAGCTCGGGAAATCACCCTGTTGTCGACACTACGAGCCAGGCGCGAAAATCGAAACGAAAAGAAGCATGACTTCACGGAAGAAGAAGTAAAATGCTCAGGCCCCAGTGGCCACGGCAAATCACACACCCATCAGAAATTGTCCCAACTAAAATCAGGCGTCGCCTCGGGCAGGAGCCGCGCCCTCAACTCCGCCCCCGCCGTCGGTAAAGTCCACCTCCGCTTCCGGCGGCGGCGCAGGAGGAAGAATCTCCGCTTCGAAGACGGTCGCCAGCGACGCGCTCGGACCCGCGGCGACCGCGTCGAGCCGCTGAATCTCCGCCAGGGCTGCCTCGTCTTCGTCAGGCAGACAGTACCCCTCGCTGACCCGCTCCAAGTCCACGACGTAGTGGGAAGCGAGCACGGCGAAGGCCCGCCTGACGCCGTGGTGCAGCGCCCCGCGGACTTTACCGCGCGCGTAATCGCCAAGGGCTTGAAGACGGCTTTGGGGAGAGCTCCCTGACGGGACGTCGCCGGGACCGAGTTTCCGATAGACCTCCGAGACGGCCTCGGACATAGCCGCAAGATCGGCCTCCCTTTGCTCAGCAGCCCCGTCGAGCGCCTCGGCAAGCGCCTTGGCAGACTCGTCGAGGGCAGACTCGAGCTCTGCGAACAACCAGAAGAAAGATCTCAAACCCAAGCGGAAGATACGGACAAGATTGAGAACCGAGGACGGTCGAGCCATACCTCTGGCTCGGACGTGCTGCTCCGAGGCTGCGACTTGGGCTGCGGCCAGATCGGCCGCAAGGATCTGGGCCCGGCTCTCAGCTTCGGCAGCTTGGCCCCGAGTTTGGTCCCGCTCCTCGGCAACCTGGGCAAGCTCCGTGCGCGCTGCCGCCGCCTCGGCCTTCAGGTCAGCACAGAGCAACTGGAGGTCCGCTATCTTAGCGTCTTGCTAAGAGAGGCGCGCGGTAGCCCCGGCGAGCGAAGTCCTCAGGGACCGCAGCGAGCCCCAGACGACGGCCTCGCGGCGAATGAACGACGACTTGGCAGCGCTCCGGTCCGTCAGGTCCTGGAAAGGAAAACAAGATTTCACGACGAACGCCTCGCTCGCGGAAGCAAGAAGGTATGTCTGAAACCATTACCTGAAGGATTTTGGGGACGTCCCCGCAGAGAACCTCCAGCGACGATCAGAGCAACCCCACTGTCGCCTCCGCACGCTTGCGGAGCTCGTCCCAGGACTGGTCCTCCTCTTCGTCGTCAAGAACGAAGATAGGGCCCGAAGCCTCACGGGTCCGGAATCGGAGCAACTGGCCCCGGGCCTCGGGGCTCCGCCCCACAACGACAAGGCTGCCGCCCGCCTGGGAACGCTGCGCGTCCGCGCCCACCTCTTCCGAGGCTTCGGGCGCCGACGCCGCGGCCGTCCCGACGTCGGCGGCGACCGGGCGCTCTCCGACCGGAACGGTGCCAGCTGCGGTAGCGACAGACGCCGGCATGGCCAACATGGCTGGCGAGCTCGGGACCGCATCGGCGCTGGCCGCCTCCCCGGTCACGATGGCCACCTCGGCAGAGGAGCCCACCTTGGGGACCTGCTCCCCCGAAACATGCGACGCCTGAGCCCCGTGCGGCGGAGCACCCTGCGAAAGGGTCGGCTGAGCGGCAGGGCCCGAGGTGGCGCCAGCTGCCTGGACAAACGCCGTCTTGAGGGCCTTCCGAGGCGCCAGGTCGGTAGGGCCATGGCTCCGTTTGCTGAAGAAAACAAGAAAGGGAAGATTACGGCCTGGACATATGAATGAAGCGCCGGGACGGAAAGATTCCAAGGTACCTACCCGCTCCGGATCATGATCCACGGTGTCTGGGGGGAGGTCTCTTGGCTCCCGCTTCCTGGAACCACCGCCGTGGTCCGCTTCACCAACAGCCCCGGCGCCGCCCTCGCCTCGGACGCCCCTGAGGCCCGGGAGGCGGACTGCCCAGGCGCCGCCATGGCAACCTGAGGACCGCTCCCGCATGCCGCCGGCGCGGGCGACGGTTCCCGAGGAACGGACCCCTCGGCTCGGCTCCCTGGAGTGGCGTCAGCCCCCCCAGCCGGGGAGACGAGAACCCTCTCGGGTTGCCCCTGCTCCTCAGGTCGGGGATCCGGCACCTCGGCACCAGGGACCGACGATGTAGGCCCGCTCGGGGGTTGGCTCGACGGCCCCCGGCCACATCCCAAGCCGGGGCTGAGGCCGAGACGTGCGGCCATGTCGTCCTCCTCCTCTTCATCGTCGACGTCGTCGTCATCATCGGACGTCTCCGGCGACAGCTCCCTGGGAAGCCCTTCCCTCTCCTGCTGACGACGGCGTTTCTCCAGGGCGTCTCGAGCCCGCCTCCGCCTGCGGGCCCGAGCCTTCTCCGCGTCCTTCTTCTTCTTCTCCTCCTCCGCGGCGACCCGCCTCGCCGCCTGACCCACCGCGTCCTCCGGGACCGGCGGCAGGGAGGGTTTGTGCCGCCCCACCTCCTAAAAAGGGGGGAGAAAGAAAATCGATAGTGAGAATCGGGAGCGACCCGGTATATGAAGAAGGAAAGGACGAACACTCACCAGAGCGACGCACCCCTGGTCGGGGCGCATTCGAGGCTGGGAGAGGGCATGGGGGTCCGGCTTCCCCATCGCGACCGACACCCGCCGATAGAGGGCGTCGTGGGGAAGAGGATCAGGGGACATCCGTGACCCCTCCCAGTCGGCCTCCTGGGTCATCTCCCAAAGCGACAACCGCCGCTCCGCCAGGGGGAGCACCCTCCGGCGGTGGATGGCGGCAACCACTCCCGCGGCGGTGAGCCCTTCCTCCCGCAACACCTTCAGAGCCTGGAGAAGAGGTTCGAGTTTCTTCTGCCTCTCGTGTGGAGTCCCGTGACGCCAGGCGTCGGGGGCGGCGGTGACGACCCGCTGAGAGAACGGCGGGAGCGACTCTCCGTCATTCCGGAGATAGAACCACCGGCGCTGCCAGCCCTTGTTTGAGGACGAAAGGACGGCAGGGATATACTGCAACGCCCGTGACTGCCTCAGCAAAAGGGTGCAGCCGCCGGCCCGCACCGCCGCACGGACCTTCCTCTCCCTCGTCGACGAAGCAAAAAGCTCGGCAAAGAAGAGGTGAGTCCACAAATCCCAATGGGGGGCGATCCCCAGATACCCCTCGCACACCGCTACAAAGATAGCGGCTTGTGCGATGGAGTTGGGGGTAAGATTGTGTAGTTCCACCCCGTAGTGGAACAGGATGGCCCGCATGAAGCGGCTCGACGGCATTCCAAATCCCCGCTCATGGAAGGAGATGAAGCTCACGACATACCCCGGCGGAGGGGATGGAGCGACTTCGCCCGCGGGAGGGATCCATTCCGGCCGCTCCTTATCGGTGAGGGGGCGGAGCAAACCCTCGTCGACGAGGTCCTCCAGGTCACCCGCCGTCACCGTGGAGAAGGGCCACGGATCGCGCGGCGAGAGGATGGTCACCCGGTCGGCCATCGCCAAGGCAGAAGGGATGGCGGCGTGAAGAACAGGGGAAGGCGGTTTCCTTTTCCTGGCTAGATCTCTCAGGTTGCAAAAAACCTGAGAAGGAGGCGAGAAGTGGAGTCGAGAATCGTCACTGGACCCTCTCAGGGGTACATAAAGGACCAAGGACGAGACGGTTCCAACGCATCGCCCGAACCGGACGCGGGGTTCAAAAAACGCGAAGCGAAACAGCCGTTCCTCGAACGGCTCGCGCACGCAACGGCAGCCTCGCCGACCGCTTACCCCGGCGCATTAACTCCGCGGTGAAATAGGTGACGTTTCTGGCAGGGGCAGCTGGCGACGCTTCGCCTCCGCCAAAACGGCCACGCCGAAAAAGGTACGCCACGAAGTTCAATTTCGAATCCTTTTTCCCTTTTCCTTCTTTCTCTATCTCTTGCAACAGGGAACGAGAAGGGGGATAACCCCAAAGGGATCCTTCCCCGTGAAGGAACTAGGCTCCGAGCCTCCCTACTGATCAGGGGTTCGAAGGCTGGCCCCCCGAAGGGTTCAACAGCCACCTCAGATCGCGTGGGCCCGACACCCACTACTGGTCAGGGGTTCGAAGGTCGGCCCCCGAAAGGTTCCACGACCGCCTCAGGCTACTCGGGCTCCGTGCCCCCTACTGATCAGGGGTTCGAAGGCTGGCCCGTCGAAGGGTTCACAGTCGCCTCAGACGCCGAGCGAGGGATGACCAGGGGTACGTTCGATACATAACCAAGGCTCGGGCTGCGCTCCCGAGGTACCCTAGGACATTTCCGAGACCAGCGGGAACGACTCTGTAACGGAATCCCATCGGAGGGAGGCAACGAGCCCTCGGACCCCGTCGCTAGGGGACCGGGTCCGGCAGATCACCCGCAGGTACTTTTGGGCGTGCCTCCGGGCCCCTAGCCGACCCCTAACGAACGGGGCACGGACGTCCACTCGGATTACCCGATTGCAGCTCACCGGAGACACCATGTTCGGTACCCATCGAGGGTAACATGGCGCACTCCCCCCCTCCTCCTTGCGGAAAGGCGACGTAGGGGCGTATATAAAAAGTCGAGTCTGTCCCTGATCGTCCTCTCGCTCCGTGCGAGGGCTCGGGGGCTGCTCTCGCAAACCCGGCTCCGGCCGAACCGTTGACAGCGTCAACATACCAGCCCGAGAACTTGGGCCCCGACAGCGCACCTGGGTTACGCCCTGCTCGCATGAGGGAACCGCCAGACCGGCCGAAGCATTGCGCAAGGCATTAAGACCTCGAAGGAGTGAAACCACTCCTCCGAGGCCTCGGGGGCTACACCCGGCGGGTGCGCTCGCGCGCACCCACCGGAACAAAGTACCTCCGAGAAAGGCTGGTCCCCTTGCAAAAAAGTGCGATGCAAGCCTCCAAGCGAGTGTTAACACTCTCTTCGAGGCTCGGGGGCTACTGTCGGGGACCATAATTAGGGGTACCCTCAAGACGCCTAATTCTCAGCTGGTAACCCCCATCAGCATAAAGCTGCAAAGGCCTGATGGGTTTGATTAAGTCAGGGATCAGTCCGTACGAGTGACTTGACCACGCCACGCCCGAGCCTAGCCTCGGGCGAGGGCAGTCGACCCTAAGATGACTCCGTCTCGCCTGAGGTCTCCTCTTTCACGGCAGACGCATCTCCGGCTCGCCCTAGGCCCCGCCTCCGATAAGGAGAAACCCTGACTAAATCACTGCGCCAACCGACCGAGTCACCGGGGCGTTTAACGCAAAAGGTAAGACCAACGGGCGACCAGACTTCGCCAGAGGTGCCATAGGAGACTCCGCCCGACCCAGGGCTCGGACTCGGGCTAAGGCCCCGGAAGACGGCGAACTCCGCTCCGCCCGACCCAGGGCTCGGACTCGGGCTAAGGCCCCGGAAGACGGCGAACTCCGCTCCGCCCGACCCAGGGCTCGGACTCGGGCTAAGGCCCCGGAAGACGGCGAACTCCGCTCCGCCCGACCCAGGGCTCGGACTCGGGCTAAGGCCCCGGAAGACGGCGAACTCCGCTCCGCCCGACCCAGGGCTCGGACTCAGGCTAAGGCCTCGGAAGACGGCGAACTCCGCTCCGCCCGACCCAGGGCTCGGACTCGGGCTAAGGCCCCGGAAGACGGCGACCTCCGCCTCGCTCGACCCAAGGCTCGGACTCCGCCTCGGCCTCTGCCGAGTAATCTCCGCCTCGCCCGACCCAGGGCTCGGACTCTGTCTCTGTCTTGCAGGACGGACTCGGCCTCGGCCTCGGAGGAGCCTCCACGACGCCCGACCTAGGACACGAGACCGCCACGTCAACAGGAAGCGTCATCATCACCCTGCCCTGAGCCGACTTGGGTCGCGGAGAACAAGACCGGCGTCCCATCTGGCCAGCTATGCCAGATAGGCCATGATGGCGCCCCGCTAGATCATGACGACGGCGGCTCCCAGCTCCCTTACGAAAGCAGGAGAACGTCAGCAAGGACCCAGCCACCTCGACAGCTGTCCCCCCGTCCGGCTCCGTTACTCCTCCAACAGCCACGACGCCACCCCAATAGGGTGCCACGATCTCTCCGGCTGCCACCTGGGCAGGTACATAGGGCGCTAGCTCTCCCTCGCTAGACACGTAGCACCTTGCTACACCCGCGTCTTGTACACCTGGACCCTCTCCTTACGACTATAAAAGGAAGGGCCAGGGCCTTCTTAGAGAGGGTTGGCCTCACGGGGAGGAAAGGCAGGGGCAGGCGCTCTCTCGGGGCCGCTCTCTCCCTTCACCTCGTGCGGACGCTTGTAACCCCCTACTGCAAGCGCACCCGACCTGGGCGCGGGACGAACACGAAGGCCGCGGGAATTTCTCCGACTCCCTCACGACCTGGCTCCGGCCACCGACTCTCTCTCTCTCTCTCTGTTCCCCCCTTCGCGCTCGCTCCACGTGCTCGACCCATCTGGGCTGGGGCACGCGGCACTCTCACTCGTCGGCTCGAGGACCCCCCGGTCTCGGAACACCGACACCTGTAGTCTACCACCTCCCGTTATTTGTGGGCTTCACCGATGGCTGGAAACATTTGGTGATAGCAAACGACCTTCGGGCTGAAGACGTCTGCGAGCTTGTTAAGAGGCCAGACGATGTTGAGCCGGTGTACTATGTCTGGATGTGTGGTCACAAAATTAAAAGCTGCCCCGGCTGCATGTGTGTGCTTCTCTTCTCTTAGGTGGGGTGCTAAGTGATCTTAGTAGCCAACATAAGAGAAGAGAAGCGCACAGATGAAGCCGGGGTGGCTTTAAATTTTGTGACCACACATCCGGACAGAGTACACCGGCTCACCATCGTCTGGCCCCTTAACAAGCTTGCAGACGTCCCCAGCCCGAAGGTCGTTTGATGTCACCAAATGTTTCCCGCCCTCGGTGAAGCCCACAAATAACGGGAGGTGGTAGACTACAGGGCTTAATCTCTTCTTGGGGTCCTACAGGGCTTAATCTCTTCTTGGGGTCCTTCAGCATGGCTATGATGTTATAATGCTGAAGGACCCCAAGAAGAGATTAAACCCTGTAGTCTACCACCTCCCGTTATTTGTGGGCTTCACCGATGGCTGGAAACATTTGGTGATAGCAAACGACCTTCGGGCTGAAGACGTCTGCGAGCTTGTTAAGAGGCCAGACGATGTTGAGCCGGTGTACTATGTCCGGATGTGTGGTCACAAAATTAAAAGCTGCCCCGGCTGCATGTGTGTGCTTCTCTTCTCTTAGGTGGGGTGCTAAGTGATCTTAGTAGCCGACATAAGAGAAGAGAAGCACACAGATGAAGCCAGGGCGGCTTTAAATTTTGTGACCACACATCCGGACAGAGTACACCGGCTCACCATCGTCTGGCCCCTTAACAAGCTCGCAGACGTCCCCAGCCCGAAGGTCGTTTGATGTCACCAAATGTTTCCCGCCCTCGGTGAAGCCCACAAATAACGAGAGGTGGTAGACTACAGGGCTTAATCTCTTCTTGGGGTCCTTCAGCATGGCTGTGATGTTATAATGCTGAAGGACCCCAAGAAGAGATTAAGCCCTGTAGTCTACCACCTCCCATTATAACATCACAGCCATGCCTTCTCTGTCTAACTGCATTGGAAAGTGCCCTTCTATCTGCGAGCTTGCTTCCCGACCCGATCCTGCCCCGTAGGGGGGTTTGGGCTCGATTTCTTTTGAATCACCTTTTCTCCAAGTTCCCTTATTGATGGAACCAGTATATCAGACTAACAGTATATCCCTTTATCGATGGAACCAGCTTGAATGGCAGACAACGAGCAGCCTAGTATGGATGTGGTCTGCACCGGTGCGTCTAACAAAGTTGATGAAGACGCGACCAAACTTGAATGGCAGACAACGAGCAGCTCCGGTGAAGGGAGCGGGGAGGATAGTTCTAGTGACGACAATCCTTGTACTCCTATACCTCCAAGGAAGAAAAAAACATCAGATGAGCTTGATGCCGACTATATTCCCAACGATGAAGAGGTAAATAGAAATATGCCGACTATATTGTAAAATAATGTTCATATATGAAAGGCCATTAATTTTTTCACTATATATATATCAAATGAAGAGAAGAAAGAGGATGCATCTTCTACACGAAACACGGAGGATGCTCCGATGCCTGAATCATCCGTTTCACATAATCGGAAACGAGGGCGACGAGGTCCAAATCAGATGAAAGAAGGTGCAGTTATGTATGTAACAAAACTAAATGCAGAGGGGTTTCCTGAAGAACCACTTGACGTGGTTACAAAGTTTCAAAATTCCTGCGGGGCTACTGTTAGAGATATAGTGCCAATCACACTTCAAAAATGGAAGGATTTAGATGAAGACACCCGCAACAAGCTATGGGCTAAGTTGTCTGAGTCATTCAAGTTCCCAAAAGGCACAGAGGATGCAGTAAGGAAGTCGATGCTCTCTGCTATGGCCAAGATGTTACGTGGGTGGAAGGCCGAGATGAATAGGGACTTTGTTAAGAAGAATAAGGTTCCTCCGCCCAAGAAAATGGGGAAAATCACTCAAGCTCAGTGGGAGGAATTTGTTCGTCAGAAGACCGAACTGAAGGCCAAAGAACTGGGCGAAACTAATTCTTAGAGAGCAAAGATGAACAAACACCCCCATCGCCTGGGGTCAAGCTGATATCACCATAAAGTTGTGCAGTGGAACAAGATTATCGAGGAAGCTATAACTAACGGCACTTTGGACCCAATATTAAAAGATATCGATGAGAGAGCTATTCGTTGGATCTTAGGTCGAGCAGGTTTGAGTGAGGACGGCAAACTTTTGCATCCAGAATTGGTAGGCGAAGTTTCGACAAAAATTCAAGAATATGCAGATAAGAGAAAAAAAGGAGAATTTAAGCCTCGGAGGGAGAATGACATACTAACTGCAGCACTAGGCAATCCTGAACACACTGGACGGGCTCGGGGAATCTCTTCTAAGATTTCCTGGAGAGAGGCGTTTCCAGAGTATGCGTCGTCATATAGGAAACACGAGAAGTCGAAAAGGACCCTTGAAGAGACTATTGATGAAAGGGTACAAAAGGCTATTAATGACGTGATGAACAAAATGAAGAAAACAGAATGCATATCATTTGAACTCAAGCCAAGCCACATGAGTCCACCTATAGTCCCTAGCAGCGTTGGATCTGTGCAAGACTTGACCAAGTACCCTGTAGACGATATTGTTGAGGACAAGCCTTGCTTTCTTCATATTCCAATCAATCGATCTGGGACAAAAACAAAGCAAGCTGCTACTGGTTTGGTAAAACCAGGACTTGTTAACTACAAGGACAATCCTGTCCCGCCACACTATGCTGTGGTCCAAGTTCTAGAAATCACAGACAGTGGTTGTGAAGATTGGGAGATAGATTTTCCAGTTGAGGGGATCATAACTTTGCAGGAGGCAATGAACGAGTTGGTTCTTTGGCATCGACGCGACATCAAGTTTGGTGATGAGCCGAATTCAACACCAATGCAACAAAAAGCTAGTTCGATCATTCCACACCCCATGGTGCAGGAAGATATGACACCGACCTCCAAAAAAATCGTTGAAACAATCATATCGCCTCTTGCGAAGGAACTCGACGAGGGGGACGTAGACAAAATTGTTCCTCAGAATGTCGACGTCAACATCAAAAAGGAACCAAAGGTTGGCACCAATGTTGAAGGGCCAACTATTTCAAAGAAAATTCATAAGCGAATCGCCACAGACGATGTCAAGAAACCGTCAGAATCAGTGGCACGCTACCTGCATAAATTGCAGAGAGTTATGACTAATCAATCAAAAGCAGTATCAGCATCTCATGGAGTAGGCACACGGTCAGCCCAAATAGACAATTTCGAAGTATGGGAAGAAGATGGAATGATTCATACTCGAAAATCATTACGTCTTAAAACCAATATCTCGGTATACAAGAAGGAGGATGTTCCTCCTAAATTTGTGAATGGGAGGCCGTTCTTAACGACGGTGCAACTTTCTAAGTTGTCAACTCCGGAGATTAGAATGCATGAGTGGTACATGGTGGCTAGCAACAAATACAAACTCGAGGAATTCACATTTGTTGTGCCAGAAGATGCATTTTGGAGCAATCATCATATAAAACCTGTGCGGAATTTATTCTTTGACGATCTCTGGTCGTTGTACCACCGACAAAGGATGGAAACCAACTACTTAACCCTCTTTTGCTTGTAAGTACCTCTAAACTTTCATATTTGTTAGTTTTGTACACGCACACATAAACGAGAGTCTAACGATTAACACTATTACACGTAGGATGCAATACATGGATGATAAGAAGAAACAACTTAAGACAGGGTTTCTTGACCCGTTGATGATATCCCAAGCTCGCTACAAAGTAGTTGCTCTGAGGCAAGGAGAAGAATACAAAGACTTGGACGATGCTGAATTTGAGAAAGCCGTCAAACAGAATCAGAGAAAGAAAATGAAGGTAATGGCGGCATTGAAAGTCGCCTAGAGGGGGGGGGGGGTGAATAGGCGACACCTGAAAATTAAAACTTTATCCCCCAACTAGATCCCTTGATTAGTGGTTAGAACAAGATATACAAATATCGGAGAATATAAACTAAGTTCTTGCTTGAAAAGAGTATTGCTAAATAAAGCGGAAGTGATAAATCAATACAATTAGTAAGTTATAAAATAACAAAGCAAGAAGCTTTAGATGAGAAGAGCACTAGTACAAGTTCTTTCTTGCAACGTGTTGCTTCACTAAATGGGAATTTAACTTGAAGCAACACCAAATGATATTAGTAAATAAAGGTGCAAGAAAACTTAGAACAAGGGAAAGTAAACAAATCACAAGCAATAAACACAATGGACACGGGTGATTTGTTTTACCGAGGTTCGGCCCTCGAAGGCCTAGTCCCCGTTGAGGAGTCCACTTAAGGACGGGTCTTTTTCAACCCTTTCCCTCTCTCCCCCGATCACACAAGGATCGGCGAGCTCTTCTTCTTCTCAAGGATCACTCTCGATCCCACAAGGACCACCACAATCTTTGGTGTCTCTTGCTAGCTTTTACAAGCCTCCAAAACTTTGGAGGAAGTTCGAATGGGAGTCAAAACTCCACGCGCAAATGAACGCAAAGATGAAGCACACACTATCTCTCAATGAATCTCACAAGGCACTAGTGCTAAACTCAAATGAGTAGCTCTCTTTTGCTTGCTCTCTCTTTTGTGGCACTTGTGTTGTATGTAGTGGTCTAAATCTTGTGTATAGGATGTATCAATGAATATAAGTGGTTGGGAGGGCTTGAGTATGTCAACTAGATGACTTGGAATGTTGCTTGGGCTCCCACACCTTGAAGTGGCCGATTGGGGTGGTATTTATAGCCACCAACCAAAATCTAGCCGTTGGTGAAGGCTGTCTGTTCGATGGTGCACCGGACAGTCCGGTGCACACCGGACATGTCCGGTGCGACAGCCACGTCACCAAATAGCCGTTGGGGTTGGAGCTGGTCGACCGTTGGAGGCTTTGTCATCATGCGGCACCGGACAGTCCGGTGCACACCGGACAGTCCGGTGACTCTCTGATCCTCTGCTCTGACTCTGCCGCGTGTACTGTTTACTGTCAGAGTCGACCGTTGGCGCCGAAGTAGCCGTTGCTCCGCAGTTACACCGGACAGTCCGGTGCACACCGGACAGTCCGGTGAATTTTAGCGGAGCGGCTGCCGCGCGAACCCGAGGCTGGCGAGTTCCAGAGACGGCGCTTCCTTGGAGCACCGGACATGTCCGGTGCACACCGGACAGTCCGGTGAATTATTGCGCGCCGGCTTCCGAGAAATCCCGAGAGCGAAGAGTTGGAGTTGGAGTCCTCTGGGCGCACCGGACACTGTCCGGTGCACACCGGACAGTCCGGTGCCTCCAGCCAGAGGTGCCCTCGGTTGCCTCGTTGCTCCTTTGTTGAATCCAAAACTTGGTCTTTTTATTGGCTAAGTGTGAACCTTTTGCACCTGTATAACTTGAGTACTAGAGCAAACTAGTTAGTCCAATATTTGTGTTGGGCAATTCAACCACCAAAATTATTTAGGAACTAGGTGTAAGCCTAATTCCCTTTCAATCTCCCCCTTTTTGGTGATTGATGCCAACACAAATCAAAGCAAATATAGAAGTGCATAATTGAACTAGTTTGCATAATGTAAGTGCAAAGGTTGCTTGGAATTGAGCCAATATATACTTATATGATGTGCATGGATTGTTTCTTTATTTTTAACATTTTGGATCACGCTTGCACCACAAGTTTTGTTTTTGCAAACTCTTTTGTAAATTCTTTTCAAAGTCCTTTTGCAAGATAGTCAAAGGTAAATGAATAAGATTTTGCAAAGCATTTTCGAGTTTTGAAGTTTTCTTCCTTTGTCCCAAATGCTTTTCCTTTGACTAAACAAAACTCCCCCTCAAATAAATTCTCCTCTTAGTGTTCAAGAGGGTTTTAAGACATCAATTTTGAAAATACTACTTGCTCCCCCTTTAGAACACAAAGAGATACCAATTTGAAATTTACCAATTGAAAATCATCAATTTTTAAAATTAGGGTGGTGGTGCGGTCCTTTTGCTTTGGGGTGCGGTCCTTTTGCTTTGGGCTCATACTTTCTCCCCCTTTGGCATGAATCGCCAAAAACGGATACTTGAGTGAGACATAAGCCCTTAGAAGTACTTTCTCCCCCTTTGGTCATGAAATGAATGAGTGAAGATTGTACCAAAGTTGGAGAGATGATGCGAAGCGACGGCGAAGGATGAGTAGTAGAGCGGAGTGGAAGCCTTGTCTTCGCCGAAGACTCCAATTCCCTTTCAATATACCTATGACTTGGTTTGGAATACACTTGAAAACACATTAGTCATAGCATATATATAAAAGAGATATGATCAAAAGGATGTATCAAATTAAGCATGATCATAGTTCTATATAACATAGATTGCTCCCCCTAAGTATGTGCATGGAGAGGAACACATATTTTGGCCTTAAATGCCAATTGCACATAATTAGGTTAATGAGAACATATCTATACCATACAAAATGTGAAGTGCATTGTGTCATATTATAAGTGTGATGCTCATGACAGTTTATGCACTTATGAAAGCATGTTGTAAACATTTCAAACATTCTCCCTTAAGGATTTCAAAGAGGCTTAAGGACCATCCACCTTTGGAACAAAGGCAGCTTATCCTCGTTACAAGGTTAAGCTTTTAAGCTCTTTGACAATTAAATCACTTCATCTAGTTTCAACAAAGATGCACTAAGCAGGAATGAATTTTGGGAAATTAAACTAGGTATGAAGCAGGGATAATACATGGACATGCTTTCTCTTCCTTTCATACAAGATATGCAAAGAATGTATAGAAAAGGAAGAATTAGGTACAAGTTTAAATGAAAGGAGATAGTTTTACCTTTACGTACCTTTACATAGGGACGCTCTCTTCATTGTGCTTTGTCCTTAGTCTTAGATGCTTAAGACCTATTCTTAATGACAATATAGGGAAATGTTTTGCACAAGAGAGAGTTCTACAACTAGTGATCTTTTCAAGTTATTGATAGCATATATCAAATGGATCACAAGTTGCATAAATGTATCATGAATTCTCCTTTTAACTTAGTGCATATCAAGAGAGATATCAATTGAAATCAAATTGAAATTTCATGAGGCACCAAGAAACATAAGTGATAATTGAAGTTGTCCAATGATCAACTAATATGCGATCAAGAGAACAACATAGGCATTAGATTTTCAATCAAGCTTAAAAATAGGAGAATCCAATACGCATGCTACTTTAGAAATGAAAGCAACAATCCTTGATAAAAACGGCATTATTTTTAACAAGTTGGATTGATGTGTAGTAGCATCCTATATGAGAAACATTATTCTCATGCAAGAGACTATATGAAATTATTAAGATAAAGCAATAATCTCAACATAATCAAAATGTAAGAGTGAACTCCCCCTAAAGATATGCATCAAGTAATTGAAAGAATTGAATGGATGCATTTATTTTTAAAGACAAATAGAGGGAAGCATTATATATCTTGATCAAGGCTCACTAAATTTGTAATAAACAATTTGAGCCTAGTATTCTCAATATGAAAGGGTTTAGAATACTCACAACCACACCATTGATTGTTTCGTAGAAGTAGGTGGTGTTGTTCTTGATGTTCTCCTCTTTCATTTGAGAGTTCTCCCTTTGCAGTGGCTTCTTTTTCCTTTCAAACTTATTGAAAATACTCAAGAAGAGAGTTAGTAATAGAAGGGAGTATATAGTGATGGATGATTTCTTTTAGATAGGAAATAAGCATAATTCATCATCCAAGAGTCACACAGACATGAAGTAAATTCCTTAACGTTAGTGCATATTAACAGAAAAGAGGAATATGCACCATTAAACAATTTTTTCACTCATAGAAATTTACTTCTTCATATTGAACTTTATTATCATGACTTAGAAGCGCATCAATATGAAAATGGATATAGCAAAGGCATGAATTAGATTCTAATGGACAAACACATTTATGAATATGATATTGAATGCACACTTAGTTATTTTAGGTCCAATAAAGAATCTATTCCTCACAAGGATAATTTAGATTAAATACCCATTGTGATGGGGATTGAATTTGATTAAGAAGATGAGTTCCCATACCTTTGCTTTTACCTTTCTTCCTTTGGGTGAAGAGCAACCCATGAGGCTTGTGCACTTTCTCTTTTGTAGATATTCATAAGTAAGCTCAAGAGATATGTTGTTAGTAACACAAGCACTAGTTTCCATTTTTGTAATCATTTTGATAAGGAATGAGAAGCTAGATTACAAAAACATGGAAACTTCATAACATGAACTAGATTATCCATAGATGATGTTATGCTCAATTTTAACTCATAAAACAAGCATAAATAATCCTTTGAGATTATAGGAATAGATCTAATTCATGATTTGGAAAGCGATTAATGTGAAAGAGTCATATCCAATTTTGAGCAAGTAGAAATACATCATAAAACATTGGATTGATTTTTCTTTTCATGTTAGATTACACGCTTCCAAAGAGAAACTTATTCTCTACAAGTGAGACTACTTTGAGTTACTTAAATACAATCAATAGTCTCACTATTCTAGTTATAGAGAGAGTTTTCCTTTTACAAGTGTCCTAAGGATTTGAATTCCTTACATGACACCTTATTCTTTTAAGAACATGAAATATCTCTCTATATCTAGAATCATGGCAATAACAAGATAATTAGAGGAAGAATATGCCATGACATACTTGCAACAAATTAAAGCATGTAGATTGCCATAGTATGGAAATGATGAATGTGCAATCTACCATATGAGAGGAAATTCTTCAAAGAATGGTAATATCAAATTAAAGACATTTAAAGTGCTTCAATTTTTCTATGTGACTACACAAGACACATAAGAAATGATATTTTAAATACTTGCACTTAAAAGATAAGTGTTACCATCCTTTGGCTTTCCTCCATGTTGTAGGCCTTGAATTTTCGCATATGATACCTCTTCACTTCCTACAACATATAATATCTTCCTCGAGATGATATGAGTTTAAGACATAGCAATTCGAAAAATAACCTTGGGTCAATCATGGATAAAGATCATTGAAGATTTGATAGCTTGAGTTAAATTGAATCAACTTTCTCAAGCACCCCAAGGCTTCATATCATCTTCTTTTCCTGCAAAGCTTGTCAAGCATATTTTGGTACCCATCGCTTGATGGGTCCATCACGGTTAGTCAACAAGGATCTAGGAACCCAAGAGTCCATTGTGTTAGCACTAGGTAAACTCATTACCTTTCTAGCACAAGTTGCAATTTTGGGTTGCCTAGTTACATAAGAATTAATTGACAAGCTAGGAGTGGAATTGTTACCAATGGGACAATCCTTGCATTGATGTCCCTTCTTTCGGCATGTGTAGCATAGGCGTTTTTCAAGTTTTGAAGTTTTCTTCTTTCCTTGTTTGTCGCCTGCTACATGGTTAGTAAAAACTTTCTTTTCTAACCCTATGCCTTTTTGTTTTAAATGGGGACAAGATCTAAGCAAGTGTCCCTTCTTGGAGCATTTAAAACAAAGTCTATCATCCTTGTTAATAATCAAGCCATTTTTAATGTAGGGACATGACCTAATCAAGTGCCCCTCTTCAAAGCATTCACTACACCTCTTAATGTGAAGTGTGGCTTGATCATTACCTTGGATGTTACCTTTTGTGGAGGCGTGGTTGAGGCTTTTGGAGGAGGTGTTGAATTTCATCTTTTGTTTCTTCCTCTTGGCAATCCTCAAATCCTTGACATTTTCTTCAAGGGATGTAGTGCATGCCACGGTTGTTCCTGTCTCAAGCTTCTTCACCATGTGATCACGGTTATCTTGAGAAGGTTGGGCAACACATTTCCCTTTTAGTTGTGTCAAGCTCTTCTTTAGCCTCTCATTTTCTTCCTTGAGCTTTTGATATGAATCATCATTTGTTCCTGCAAATTCTAGCTCAAAGGAAGATTTGCTTGTCGACAAACAACAAGCATTAGCACATGGTAATATAGTATCAATTTGAATACATGTGCACGAGTGAGGTTGTTGGGATTTTAAGTTTTCTATCACAACCTCATGAGCAATGTTTAATATGATATGATCATCCATAAGGTTTTCATAAGAACATAGAAGCATATCATATTTTTCTTGAAAAGCTAGTTTTTCAACTTTTAGCTTTTCTACTTGGTCCTTAAGCAAGGTATTCCTATTTACTAATTGAGCGATACAATGTAAAGCGTTATTATGCTCAATTGAAACAGTTTCATACCTTTGGACCAAATCAACATGAGAGCACTTTAGCTCCTCATGTTCCTTAGTCAACTCGTCAAAGTGTAGCATTTTCATGGAGAGAACATCTTCTAGCCTTTGACGAGCTTCGCTTTGCTCTCTCGCTCTTTCTAGAAGTTTGAGCATGACCGCCTTATCTTCTTGGCTTAGGCGAGCGTAGAGTTGCACAAGGCTTCTTTCTTCCTCCTCATCCTCATTTGTGCTTCCGCTATCATTTGCATTAGCCACACAACACATGTGGGAATCGAAATGGGAAGACAAACCTTTTGGAGAGGTGGATTCATCGTTTGGTCTCCACCGTTCATTTTCTTCTTCTTCTTTGCAAGGGTTAGTATCACAAGGACTAAAGGAAGTAGAAGCATCAAATGAACTATCATGTTTGGACTCATCAAATTTGTTTTTAATTCTAGTCCAAATATCATGCGCATCATAGAAAGATTCGTCATAGTTTGATATGAAAGCATGATAATCTTCTCTACTAAGAGAATTAGTTAAGATGTCAAAAGCTAAATAGTTTAGGCGATAACATCTTTGATCCTCCTCGGAATTAATTTTTCCATTGAAATTAGAGGAAAAAATACTCTTGTCTATAATTTGTTCTAATCGTGGATCTATGGTTCTAAAAGCATTTATCACACTAGTAGACCATGAATCATAATTAGAACAATCATCAAGCAATATTTCAAGAGTTACCTCTTTTTGAGTTACGTTCGATGGAGGAGTCTTCTTGTTCTTTTGGGATCTTCTACGAGCCATCACTTCGAGTTGTTAGACTCAAGATGAAGTGCCTAGCTTTGATACCAATTGAAAGTCGCCTAGAGGGGGGGTGAATAGGCGACACCTGAAAATTAAAACTTTATCCCCCAACTAGATCCCTTGATTAGTGGTTAGAACAAGATATACAAATATCGGAGAATATAAACTAAGTTCTTGCTTGAAAAGAGTATTGCTAAATAAAGCGGAAGTGATAAATCAATACAATTAGTAAGTTATAAAATAACAAAGCAAGAAGCTTTAGATGAGAAGAGCACTAGTACAAGTTCTTTCTTGCAACGTGTTGCTTCACTAAATGGGAATTTAACTTGAAGCAACACCAAATGATATTAGTAAATAAAGGTGCAAGAAAACTTAGAACAAGGGAAAGTAAACAAATCACAAGCAATAAACACAATGGACACGGGTGATTTGTTTTACCGAGGTTCGGCCCTCGAAGGCCTAGTCCCCGTTGAGGAGTCCACTTAAGGACGGGTCTTTTTCAACCCTTTCCCTCTCTCCCCCGATCACACAAGGATCGGCGAGCTCTTCTTCTTCTCAAGGATCACTCTCGATCCCACAAGGACCACCACAATCTTTGGTGTCTCTTGCTAGCTTTTACAAGCCTCCAAAACTTTGGAGGAAGTTCGAATGGGAGTCAAAACTCCACGCGCAAATGAACGCAAAGATGAAGCACACACTATCTCTCAATGAATCTCACAAGGCACTAGTGCTAAACTCAAATGAGTAGCTCTCTTTTGCTTGCTCTCTCTTTTGTGGCACTTGTGTTGTATGTAGTGGTCTAAATCTTGTGTATAGGATGTATCAATGAATATAAGTGGTTGGGAGGGCTTGAGTATGTCAACTAGATGACTTGGAATGTTGCTTGGGCTCCCACACCTTGAAGTGGCCGATTGGGGTGGTATTTATAGCCACCAACCAAAATCTAGCCGTTGGTGAAGGCTGTCTGTTCGATGGTGCACCGGACAGTCCGGTGCACACCGGACATGTCCGGTGCGACAGCCACGTCACCAAATAGCCGTTGGGGTTGGAGCTGGTCGACCGTTGGAGGCTTTGTCATCATGCGGCACCGGACAGTCCGGTGCACACCGGACAGTCCGGTGACTCTCTGATCCTCTGCTCTGACTCTGCCGCGTGTACTGTTTACTGTCAGAGTCGACCGTTGGCGCCGAAGTAGCCGTTGCTCCGCAGTTACACCGGACAGTCCGGTGCACACCGGACAGTCCGGTGAATTTTAGCGGAGCGGCTGCCGCGCGAACCCGAGGCTGGCGAGTTCCAGAGACGGCGCTTCCTTGGAGCACCGGACATGTCCGGTGCACACCGGACAGTCCGGTGAATTATTGCGCGCCGGCTTCCGAGAAATCCCGAGAGCGAAGAGTTGGAGTTGGAGTCCTCTGGGCGCACCGGACACTGTCCGGTGCACACCGGACAGTCCGGTGCCTCCAGCCAGAGGTGCCCTCGGTTGCCTCGTTGCTCCTTTGTTGAATCCAAAACTTGGTCTTTTTATTGGCTAAGTGTGAACCTTTTGCACCTGTATAACTTGAGTACTAGAGCAAACTAGTTAGTCCAATATTTGTGTTGGGCAATTCAACCACCAAAATTATTTAGGAACTAGGTGTAAGCCTAATTCCCTTTCAGGCATACATTGGACGAGCCATGTATAATCATGTACAACATGGCAAGGACTTAATAATAGCTCCGCACCACTTTAAGTAAGTTATCGACATGGTTTAATTTTGAACTATAAATTATGGCAATCGTGATATTAACATGTGTTTTCGTCTATGTCTATATAGTGACCACTACATTTGTATCATGATCTGGCCAAAGGATGGTAAAGTCGTGGTCTTCGACTCATTGAGAATGGAAAAGGCTACGTATAATGACTTCTTGAAGATTTTAGAGAAGTATGATTATTATTGCACACTTGTACTTATTACAACTTAACAAATGTATTCTTAATCTCACAATGCTATTCTTATATGCAGTGCATACCGTTTTTATTGGAAAGATCTTGGCGGCGAACATCCAGAGGACAAGCCTAATTTGTCAATATCATTATTTCCATATGGTGACAAACAACCTCCGGGTACTGTCCTGTGCGGTTATTATGTATGCGAATGGTGTCGTGTCACCTTCCATTACATGGTCAATCGTGAGGATGTAAGTTCGCTATCATTGTCTATGTTGCAATTTTTATGTTATATTGTTGCTCATCACATTACTCTTAGCACCGATTGCTTTTTGCTTTCATTGCAGGTTCCTAAATCTAAGATCAATGCTGAATGGTTAGAAAGAGATATGGTTTCCACCGGCGTGGCTAAGGTTGTAAGAGACTTGCTTTACTTTATGCGCCGTGAAGTTCTTCATCAACAAGGGCTATTCTACAATGTAAATGGAAATTTGCAAAAATTCCCAGAACTAAGTTTGTACACAATATCACACAGTGTTTAGGTCTTTAGTTAGGAACTTTAGATGTTTAGTTGTCTATGGAACTTTGAGATGTTGAGTTGTTATGCAACTTGATGTGTATAAATCTTGGTATGATGGAACTTTTGATATGTAGATGAATCTGTGTATGTAACCTGCTATAGAACTTGTTTGAATCTGTGTATGAAATCTTTGTATGATGAATATGTGTATGGAATATGTGTTTGAATCTGTTATTAATTCTGTATTTGAATCTGTTATTAATTCTGTTATGTGTGCTTACAGTCGGACTTATAATTAAAACCGCTTGTGATGTGTGCTAACACAGGCGGTTCTTTTAAACCGGACCGCCTGTGATGTGTGTCTATCACAGGCGGTTCTTTTAAACCGGACCGCCTGTGATGTGTGTTTATCACAGACGGTTTTTGATTGACCGCCTGTGATATTGTTTTACATCACAGTCGGTGCACCACAAGCGGTTCCTGGAACCGCCTGTGTAGAGGCTAACCGGACCGCCTGTACAGAGGTTCGCTGTAGTAGTGCACCTATCAATAGCGTCGTCGTCCCGCCCTCACTACAGCCGCCACTGCCGGCTGCCGGCGGCCGAGAAGCGCCGCCATGCCTGCGCAGGCATTTCCTCGAGGCGCTGGGGCTCCGCGCCGACCTGCCGGTGCACTTCATACACGACAAGCGCGTGTCGAAGACCGATCTGGACGGGCACCAGAGCCGGTTCCGCATCCCGCAGGACGGTGTCGAGCGCCACCTTCGCCCGATCCTGAGCCCCCAAGAGCTCGAGGCCGCCAACCTCCTGGAGGGGCCGAGGAGGCGGCCGAGGGGGCAGCAGCCTGGACCGCCATCAGAGCCGCAGGATGGCAACAACAGGAGGACGACAGCCAAGAAGAAGGGGAAGGCACACGGCGGGCTGCCCGTGATGCTTGTGGACCTCAACGCCGGCGCCAAGGAGCTGCGGCTATCGCGGTGGGATAGCAGCCAGGGCACGATCGTCAAGGGAGAGGGGTACCTCCAATTCACCCGCCAGTGCACATTTAAGGAGGGCGACGACGTCGCGATATGGGCCTTCGTGCAGCGGCGGTTCCGCCTCTTCGGCGTGGACGTGTGGGACGACAGCCTGCTCCACATACTCGTCGTCAAGAAACAAGCCGAAGCTCGGTGCTGTGTCTGCCATACCCATGCGCAGCCTGAGAGTTAGTTTTTTTTTTGCATAGACTTAGTTAGCTAAACTATGAACGATGCCCATCAAATGATTTGATGAATGAGGGGTTCGTTAGTGTCTCCTGGAATGTAAATGTGTTTGATAACGGCCTTATAAAGTATGTTCAGAAATTTTGTATAATTTACTTGTTAAACTAATGGTTTTAGAAAGTTAATATAATAAGCAGCAACTTCTATACGAAATTATTTTTCTGCTTGTGAGACTAGATGGAATGTATGTATAGTTCTACGTACGAAGCTTGTGTTTGTTAAGGAGTCAACAAAGGAGATTAAAACAAATACACAGGTGATTGGATGCTAGAATCATCCCTTTGATCAGTGGTTGTAATTTGGATGTAAACAAAAGTAGACATAGTGTATATATCTAAACACGTATAAAAATCTATGCGTCTAAAAGTGAAATGTCTAATCTAAAATAAAGGGAGCAAATTAGAATACAAGTCATCATATCTCGTGTCAACGTTGGAGAGCGATTTGCTTCATGGTTGAAATGTTGAGGCAAGAAGCCATAAACCACTCATAACAAAGGAGTACTAGTTTATTCCATCATTTTCTCAATGTTATGGAATATAAATGGTATGTGCATGTAATCTATCTATCATTGTCGTCAATTTTACAAAAAAAAGCCTTTATATTTCTGTGTAATCAACATGTTGTCCAAGAAAAGCCCACAAAACAGCGAGATTTTTTTTGTATTATGATACTGTCGGCGTTTCGAAACCCGGGAGGTCCCTGGACCGACGAGTAAATTGTCGCCGCGTGCCCCAACCCAGATGGGTCGGCGCGAGGCGGAACGCGAAGGGGGAAAAAGCAGCCGGAGGGAGACAGGCGTGGGAGGTGGAACCCGCGGCCTTCGTGTTAGCCCCGCGCCCAGGTCGGGTGCGCTTGCAGTAGGGGGTTACAAGCGTCCACGCGGGAGGGAGCGATCGGCCTTGCGCGAGCGCCGTCCCGTCCTTCCCCGCGCGGCCAACCCTCTGTAAGAGGGCCCTGGACCTCCCTTTTATAGGCGTAAGGAGAGGATCCAGGTGTACAATGGGAGGTGTAGCAGTGTGCTAACGTGTCTAGCGGAGGAGAGCTAGCGCCCTAAGTACATGCCATCGTGGCAGCCGGAGAGGTTTTGGCACCCAGTTCGTGTGATGTCGTGGCCGTCGGAGGAGCGCTGGAGCCTGGCGGAAGGACAGCTGTCGGGGCTGTCGAGTCCTTGCTGACGTCCTCTTGCTTCCGTAAGGGGGCTGAGAGCCGCCGTCGTCACAGGGCATGTGGGACGCCATCATTACTCGTATAGTGGAGCGAGTCAGATGGGACGCCGATCTTGTTCCCCGCAGCCTGAGTCAGCTCGGGGTAGGGTAATGATGGCGCCTCCTGTCGACGTGGTCGGTCCGTGCCCTAGGTTGGGCGAGGTGGAAGCTCCTCCGAGGTCGAGGTCGAGTCTGTCTTCCAAGGTCGAGGTCGAGTCCGAGCCCCCGAGTCGGACAAGGCGAAGACCGTCGGCTGAGGCCGGGGCTGAGTCCGAGCCCTGGGGTCGGGCAAAGCGGAGTTCGTCGTCTTCCGGGGCTGAGCCCGAGTCCGAGCCCTGGGGTCGGGCGGAGCGGAGTTCGTCGTCTTCCGGGGTTGAGCTCGAGTCCGAGCCCTGGGGTCGGGCGGAGCAGAGTTCGTCGTCTTCCGTGGCTGAGCCCGAGTCCGAGCCCTAGGGTCGGGCGAAGCGGAGTTCGTCGTCTTCCGAGGCTGAGCCCGAGTCCGAGCCCTGGGGTCGGGCGGAGCGGAGTTCGTCGTCTTTCGGGGCTGAGCCCGAGTCCGAGCCCTAGGGTCGGGCGAAGCGGAGTTTCCCATGGCGCCTAAGGCCGGACTTGGCTGCTGTCAGCCTCACTCTGCCGAGTGGCTCAGCAGTCGGAGCGGCACAGGCGACGCTGTCCTCTTGTCAGACCGGTTAGTGGAGCGGCGAAGTGACTGCGGTCACTTAGGCTCTGTCGACTGGAGGGCGTGCGTCAGTATAAAGGTGTCAGGCCACCTTTGCATTAAATGCCCCTGCGATTTGGTCGGTTGGCGTGGCGATTTGGCCAAGGTTGCTTCTTGGTGAAGACTGGGCCTCGGGCGAGCCAAAGGTGTGTCCGTTGCTGGAGGGGGTCCTCGGGCGAGACGTAGATCCTCCGGGGTCGGCTGCCCTTGCCCGAGGCTGGGCTCGGGCGAGGCGTGATCGCGTCCCTCAAATGGACCGATCCTTGACTTAATCGCACCCATCAGGCCTTTGCAGCTTTGTGCTGATGGGGGTTACCAGCTGAGATTTAGGAGTCTTGAGGGTACCCCTAATTATGGTCCCCGACAATAGCCCCCGAGCCTCGAAGGGAGTGTTAATACTCGCTTGAAGGCTTTTGCCGCACTTTTTTGCAAGGGGACCAGCCTTTTTTTGTTGCATTTTGTTCCGGTGGGTGCGCGCGAGCGCACCCGCCGGGTGTAGCCCCCGAGGCCTCGGAGGAGTAGTTTGACTCCTTCGAGGTCTTAGTGCGTTTCGCAACACTTCAGCTGTTCTGGTTGTTCCCTCATGCGAGCTGGCCGTAGCCCGGGTGCACGGTCGGGTCCCAAGTTCTCGGGCTGGTATGTTGACGCTGTCAACGGTTTGGCCGGAGCCGGGTTTGCGAGAGCAGCCCCCGAGCCTCTGCACAAGGCGAGAGGACGGTCAAGGACAGACTCGACTTTTTTACATACGCCCCTGCGTCGCCTTTCCGCAAGGAGGAGGGGGGGGGGGAAAGCGCCATGTCGCCCTCGGAGGGCGCCGAACATGGTGTCTCCGGTGAGCTGCTGGCGGGTAATCCGAGTGGACGCCCGTGCCCCATTTGTTAGGGGTCGGCTAGAGGCCCGGAGGCGCACTCCAAAAGTACCTGCGGGTGATATGCCGGACCCGGTCCCCTTTTGACGGGGTCCGAAGGCTCGATGCCTCCCTCTGATGGGATTCCGTTACAAGATCGTTCCCGCTGGTCTTGGAAATGTCCTAGGGTACCTCGGGAGCATAGCCCGAGCCTTGGTTATGTATCGAACGTACCCAGGGTCATCCCTTGCTCTGTGTCTGAGGCGACTGTGAACCCTTCGAGGTGAGAGCACCTAGAGGGGGGGGGGTGAATAGGTGATCCTGTAACACTTAAAAACTTAAGCCACAAAACTTGGTTAATCGTTAGCACAATAATTGCCAAGTGGCTATAGAGGAATCCTCAACAAAACACAATAACCAACAAAGATCAATCACAGAGATGGCACGGTGGTTATCCCGTGGTTCGGCCAAGACCAACGCTTGCCTACTCCACGTTGTGGCGTCCCAACGGATGAGGGTTGCAATCAACCCCTCTCAAGCGGTCCAAAGACCTACTTGAATACCACGGTGTTTTGTTTGCTTTTTCTCAATCCCGTTTGCGAGGAATCTCCACAACTTGGAGCCTCTCGCCCTCACACTTGAAATTCACAAAGAACACGGAGCAAGGGAGGGATTAGCAACGCACACAAGACACAAGAATCAGAGTGTCAACACGCACACAAATCGCAACAAGAGCTCGCAACACGACTCAATGAGTTCACAACTCCACAAGAGCTCTATATGCTATCACAATGAAACGAATGCGCGAAATCTATGTCTTGGTGCTTAGAAATGTTGTAGGAATGCTTAGTGTTCTCCTCCATGCGCCTAGGGGTCCCTTTTATAGCCCCAAGGCAGCTAAGAGCCGTTGAGAGCAATCAGGGAAGGCAATTCTTGCCTTCTGTCGTCTGGCGCACCGGACAGTCCGGTGCACACCGGACACTGTCCGGTGCCAGATTTCTTTCCTTAAATGGCGAAGCCGACCGTTGGCAGACCTGGAGCCGTTGGCGCACCGGACATGTCCGGTGCACACCAGACAGTCCGGTGCCATCTTCTAGCCGTTGGCTCGGCCACGTGTCCCGCGCAGATTGCGCGGCCGACCGTTGGCCCGGCCGACCGTTGGCTCACCTGACAGTCCGGTGCACATCAGACAGTCCGGTGAATTATAGCCGTACGTCGCCGGTGAATTCCCGAGAGCGGCCAGTTCGCTCGAACCAGCCTGGCGCATCGAACACTGTCCGGTGCACCACCGGACACTGTCCGGTGCTCCCAGACTCAGCAGATTCTTGGCTGCTCGAGCCAAGACATTTCCAATTGGATTTTTCCTGTTTCCAGCACTTAGACGCAATACATTAGTCCATAAAACAATGTACTAAGTCTGAGAAACATACCTTTATCCTCGATTTGTACTTTGTCCACCTCTTTACACTTAGGCACTTGTGTTGGACACTAAATCACCAAAACACTTAGAAATGGCCCAAGGGCACATTTCCCTTTCAATCTCCCCCTTTTTGGTGATTTATGCCAACACAACATAAAGCAAGTAGAACAAGTACACAATCAATTCAAATTAGAACTCAAAATTGCTTTGATTCAATTTGACATATATGGATCACTCTATGCCACCACTTGGTTTGTTTTTGCAAATCAAACTCAAATTCCTATCTCTAAGTCAAAACCACTTGTAGAGACATAAAGAGAGGTTTTCCAAAGAAATTTGATCAAGGATTTCAAAAACTCCCCCTTTTTCCCATAATCAACACTTCTCCCCACAAGAGGCCAAACTTTTGACATAAAAGACAATAAAAGAGTTTTGACAAACCAAAAGCTCTAATCTTCTATTTTCAAAATTTCTCAAGTGGTAGCTGATCCATTTATTGCTTTGGCCTTTATTTTCTCCCCCTTTGGCATCAAGCACCAAAACGGGATCAATCTTGGCCCTTTAACCCCATTGCCTCACCAAAATTTTCAAATAAGAACACAAAGGCAATAGGAGTATAACGATGAACTTGGAAAAGTTACTCTTTCTCATCGGAGTGCAGTGGAAGTCTTGCATGGTCCAAGTCCACCTTTTCCCTTTCAATTCTCCTTGGAGACTAAAACAACCAAACTCAAGTACATGGTTAGTCTCAAAGGGTCAAGTTGTAGCACAGCTCCCCCTAAATATGTGCATCACTTGCAAAAAGGACTTGTGAGGTCCAGGGAGTGTTTGTACAACTTGAGCACCACAATAAGCAACAAAATGCAGAATGAACATGATCAAAGGCATAAACACATATATGCTACAATTCAATCCAAGTTCCACGAATCTAAGATATTGAGCTCACTACGCAGCCTGCAAAAGGTCTTCTCATCTAGAGGCTTGGTAAAGATATCGGCTAGCTGGTTCTCGGTGCTAACATGAAACACTTCGATATCTCCCTTTTGCTGGTGGTCTCTCAAAAAGTGATGCCGGATGTCAATGTGCTTTGTGCGGCTGTGCTCAACAGGATTTTCCGCTATTCGGATAGCACTCTCATTGTCACATAGGAGTGGGACTTTGCTCAGATTGTAGCCAAAGTCCCGGAGGGTTTGCCTCATCCAAAGCAGTTGCGCACAACACTGTCCTGCGGCAACGTACTCGGCCTCAGCGGTGGATAGGGCAACGGAGGTTTGTTTCTTAGAGTTCCATGACACCAGGGACCTTCCTAAGAATTGGCACGTCCCCGATGTACTCTTCCTATCGACCTTACATCCAGCATAGTCGGAATCTGAGTACCCAATCAAGTCAAAGTTAGACCCCTTTGGATACCAGATCCCGAAGCAAGGCGTAGCGACTAAATATCGAAGAATTCGCTTCACAGCCACTAAGTGACACTCCTTAGGATCGGATTGAAATCTAGCACACATGCATACGCTAAGCATAATATCCGGTCTACTAGCACATAAATAAAGCAAAGAACCTATCATGGACCGGTATGCTTTTTGATCAACGGACTTACCACCTTTGTTGAGGTTGGTGTGTCCGTCAGTTCCCATCGGCGTCTTTGCGGGCTTGGCGTCCTTCATCCCAAATCGCTTTAGCAAGTCTTGCGTGTACTTCGTTTGGGAGATGAAAGTGCCGTCCTTGAGTTGCTTCACTTGGAACCCAAGGAAGTAGTTCAACTCGCCCATCATCGACATCTCGAATTTCTGCGTCATCACCCTGCTAAACTCTTCACAAGACTTTTGGTTAGTAGAGCCAAATATTATGTCATCGACATAAATTTGGCACACAAAAAGATCACCATCGCAAGTCTTAGTAAAAAGAGTTGGATCGACTTTCCCAACCTTGAAAGCATTATCAATTAAAAAGTCTCTAAGGCATTCATACCATGCTCTTGGGGCTTGCTTAAGTCCATAGAGCGCCTTAGAGAGCTTACACACGTGGTCGGGGTACCGTTCATCCTCAAAGCCAGGGGGTTGCTCCACGTACACCTCCTCTTTGATCGGCCCGTTGAGGAAAGCGCTCTTCACATCCATTTGGTACAACCTGAAAGAATGGTGAGCGGCATATGCTAGCAAGATACGAATTGATTCTAGCCTAGCCACAGGAGCGAATGTCTCCTCAAAGTCCAAACCTGTGACTTGGGCATAACCTTTTGCCACAAGCCGAGCCTTGTTCCTTGTCACCACCCCGTGCTCGTCCTGTTTGTTGCGGAACACCCACTTGGTTCCCACAACATTTTGCTTGGGGCGGGGCACCAGTGTCCAAACTTCATTGCGCTTGAAATTGTTGAGTTCCTCCTGCATGGCCAACACCCAGTTCGGATCTAGCAAGGCCTCTTCTACCCTGAAAGGCTCAATAGAAGAGACAAAAGAGTAATGCTCACAAAAATTAACTAATCTTGAACGAGTAGTTAACTAATCTGGTCGACGGGATGATCCCTTTGAATCGTCGCTCGAACTTGGGTTGGAGGTGCATGAGGTGCTTCTTCCTCTTCAACTTGAACATCCTGTGCTCCCCCTTGATCATGCGCCTCCACTTGAGGTACCTATTCGTCATCTTGGGTTGGGGGATGCACCATAGTTGAGGAAGACGGTTGATCTTGCTCCAAATGTTCCTGAGGCCGTACATCTCCAATCGCCATGGTGCGTATCGCGGCCGTTGGAACGTCTTCTTCATCTACATCATCAAGATCAACAACTTGCTCTCTTGGAGAGTCATTAGTCTCATCAAATACAACGTCGCTAGAGACTTCAACCAAACCCGATGATTTGTTGAAGACCTTATACGCCTTTGTATTTGAATCATAACCTAATAAAAACCCTTCTACGGCTTTGGGAGCAAATTTGGAATTCCTACCCTTCTTCACTAGAATGTAGCATTTACTCCCAAATACACGAAAGTACGATACATTGGGTTTGTTACCCGTCAGCAGCTCATATGAAGTCTTCTTGAGGAGGTGGTGAAGGTAGACCCTGTTGATGGCGTGGCACGCCGTGTTCACGGCTTCCGACCAAAAGCACTCGGGGGTCTTGAACTCTCCAAGCATAGTCCTCGCCATATCTATGAGCGTCCTGTTCTTCCTCTCTACCACACCATTTTGCTGAGGTGTGTAGGGAGCGGAGAACTCGTGCTTGATCCCCTCCTCCTCAAGGAACTCCTCTACTTGAAGATTCTTGAATTCGGACCCGTTGTCGCTTCTTATCTTCTTCACCTTGAGCTCAAACTCATTTTGAGCTCTCCTTTGGAAGCGCTTGAGGGTCCCTTAGGTTTCAGACTTATCCTGCAAAAAGAACACCCAAGTGAAGCGGGAAAAGTCATCAACAATAACTAGACCATACTTACTTCCTCCTATGCTCAGATAGGCGACGGGTCCAAAGAGGTCCATATGCAGCAGCTCCAGAGGTCTTGACGTGGTCATCACATTCTTGCTGTGATGTGCTCCTCCCACTTGTTTACCTGCTTGACAAGCTGCACAAGGTCTATCTTTTTCGAAATGAACATTGGTTAGACCTATCACGTGTTCTCCCTTTAGAAGCTTGTGGAGGTTCTTCATCCCCACATGTGCCAGGCGGCGATGCCACAACCAGCCCATGCAAGTCTTAGCCATTAAGCATGCATCTAGACCGACCTCTTCTTTTGCAAAATCAACTAAGTAAAGTTTGCCGTCTAGTACACCCTTAAAAGCTAGTGAACCATCACATCTTCTAAAGACAGACACATCTACATTTGTAAATAAATAATTATATCCCATATTACATAATTGACTAACAGATAGTAAATTATATCCAAGAGACTCTACTAAAAACACATTAGAGATAGAGTGCTCATTGGAGATTGCAATTTTACCTAGCCCTTTTACCTTGCCTTGATTCCCATCACCGAATATTATTGAATCTTGGGAATCTTTGTTTTTGACGTAGGAGGTGAACATCTTCTTCTCCCCCGTCATATGGTTTGTGCATCCGCTGTCAATAATCCAGCTTGAACCCCCGGATGCATAAACCTGCAAGGCAAATTTAGGCTTGGGTCTTAGGTACCCAACTCATGTTGGGTCCTACAAGGTTAGCACAAATATCCTTAGGGACCCAAATGCAAGTTTTGTCTCCCTTGCATCTTGCCCCTAATTTTCTAGCAACTATCTTCCTATCCTTTCTACAAATAGCAAAAGAAGCATTTAAAGCATGATATATTGTAGAGGGTTCATTTACTTTCCTAGGAACATTAACATTTTTCCTAGGCATATTATGAACAACATTTCTCCTACCAACATTTCTATCATGCACATAGGAAGAACTAGAAGCAAACATGGCATGAGAATCAAAGGCATTATATGCATTACAACTCCTATAAGCATTTCTAGATTGTCTCCTATCATGGTACATAAAGGCATGGTTCTTTTGCACACTACTAGCCATAGGAGCCTTCCCTTTCTCCTTGGCGAAGATGGGAGCCTTATGGCTTGTCAAGTTCTTGGCTTCCCTCTTGTAGCCAAGTCCATCCTTAATTGAGGGGTGTCTACCAGTTGTGTAGGCATCCCTTGCAAATTTTAGCTTGTCAAATTCATTCTTGCTAGTCTTAAGTTGGGCATTAAGACTAGCTAATTCCTCATTTAATTTGGAAATTGAAACTAAATGATCACTACAAGCATCAATGTCAAAATCTTTACACCTATTACAAGTTTCAACAATTTCTACACAAGAATTAGATTTACTAGCTACTTCTAGTTTAGCATTTAAATCATCATTAAAACCTTTTAACGTAGCAATAGTTTCATGACAAGAAGATAATTCACTAGAGAGCATTTCATTCCTTTTAATTTCTAGAGCAAGAGACTTTTGTGCTTCTACAAATTTATCATGTTCTTCATACAACAAATCCTCTTGCTTTTCTAAAAGCATATTCTTATCATTCAAAGCATCAATCAACTCATTAATCTTATCAATTTTAGATCTATCTAATCCCTTGAATAAGCATGAGTAATCTATCTCATCATCATCACTAGACTCATCCTCACTTGAAGAAGCATAAGTACTAGTATCATGAGTGCTTACTTTCTTCTCTCTTGCCATGAGGCAAGTGTGACGCTCGTTAGGGAAGAGGGATGACTTGTTGAAGGCGGTGGCGGCGAGTCCTTCATTGTCGGAGTCGGAGGAGGAGCAATCCGAATCCCTAGATGTGCCTCGCCCTTTGCCTTCTTGTATGCCTTCTTCTTCTCCCTCTTGCTCCCTTGGTCCTGTTCACTATCATTGTCGGGACAGTTAGCAATAAAATGACCAAGCTTACCGCATTTGAAGCATGAGCGCTTCCCCTTGGCTTTGGTCTTGCTTGGCTGTCCCTTGCGACCCTTAAGCACCGTCTTGAATCTTTTGATGATGAGGGCCATCTCTTCATCATTAAGTCCGGCCGCCTCAATCTGTGCCACCTTGCTAGGTAGCGCCTCCTTGCTTCTTGTTGCCTTGAGAGCAAGGGGTTGCGGCTCGTTGATCGGACCATTTAAGGCGTCGTCCACGTACCTCGCCTCCTTGATCATCATTCGCCCGCTAACGAATTTTCCGAGGACTTCTTCGGGCGACATTTTGGTGTACCTGGGATTCTCACGAATATTATTCACCAAATGAGGATCAAGAACGGTAAAGGACCTTAGCATCAGTCGGACGACGTCGTGGTCCGTCCATCGCGTGCTTCCGTAGCTCCTTATTTTGTTGATAAGGGTCTTAAGCCGGTTGTATGTTTGAGTTGGCTCCTCGCCCCTTATCATCGCGAACCTTTCAAGCTCACCCTCCACCAACTCCATTTTGGTGAGTAAGGTGACGTCGTTCCCCTCATGAGAGATCTTGAGGGTGTCCCAGATCTGCTTGGTATTGTCCAAGCCGCTCACCTTGTGATACTCGTCCCTGCACAAAGAGGCTAGCAACACAGTAGTAGCTTGTGCATTCTTATGAATCTGTTCATTAATAAACACAGGGCTATCCGAGCTATCAAATTTCATTCCACTTTCCACAATCTCCCAAATGCTTGGATGGAGGGAAAACAAGTGAGTACACATTTTGTGGCTCCAAAATCCGTAGTCCTCTCCATCAAAGTGAGGGGGCTTGCCAAGTGGAATGGGGAGCAATTGAGCATTTGAGCTATGCGGAATGCGTGAATAGTCGAAAGAAAAGTTTGAGTTAACCGTCTTTCGTCTATCGTAGTCGTCGTTGTCCTTTTGGGAGGAGGAAGATTCATCGCTGTCGTAGTAGACAATTTCCTTGATGCGCCTTGTCTTCTTCTTCCTCCCGTCTTTTCTTTTGTGGCCCGAGCCTGAGTCGGTGGGCCTGTCATCATTGGGCTCGTTGACGAAGGACTCCTTCTCCTTGTCGTTGATCACCATCCCCTTGCCCTTAGGATCCATTTCTTCGGGCGGTTAGTCCCTTTCTTGAAGGGAACGGCTCCGATACCAATTGAGAGCACCTAGAGGGGGGGTGAATAGGTGATCCTGTAACACTTAAAAACTTAAGCCACAAAACTTGGTTAATCGTTAGCACAATAATTGCCAAGTGGCTATAGAGGAATCCTCAACAAAACACAATAACCAACAAAGATCAATCACAGAGATGGCACGGTGGTTATCCCGTGGTTCGGCCAAGACCAACGCTTGCCTACTCCACGTTGTGGCGTCCCAACGGACGAGGGTTGCAATCAACCCCTCTCAAGCGGTCCAAAGACCTACTTGAATACCACGGTGTTTTGTTTGCTTTTTCTCAATCCCGTTTGCGAGGAATCTCCACAACTTGGAGCCTCTCGCCCTCACACTTGAAATTCACAAAGAACACGGAGCAAGGGAGGGATTAGCAACGCACACAAGACACAAGAATCAGAGTGTCAACACGCACACAAATCGCAACAAGAGCTCGCAACACGACTCAATGAGTTCACAACTCCACAAGAGCTCTATATGCTATCACAATGAAACGAATGCGCGAAATCTATGTCTTGGTGCTTAGAAATGTTGTAGGAATGCTTAGTGTTCTCCTCCATGCGCCTAGGGGTCCCTTTTATAGCCCCAAGGCAGCTAGGAGCCGTTGAGAGCAATCAGGGAAGGCAATTCTTGCCTTCTGTCGTCTGGCGCACCGGACAGTCCGGTGCACACCGGACACTGTCCGGTGCCAGATTTCTTTCCTTAAATGGCGAAGCCGACCGTTGGCAGACCTGGAGCCGTTGGCGCACCGGACATGTCCGGTGCACACCGGATAGTCCGGTGCCATCTTCTAGCCGTTGGCTCGGCCACGTGTCCCGCGCAGATTGCGCGGCCGACCGTTGGCCCGGCCGACCGTTGGCTCACCGGACAGTCCGGTGCACACCAGACAGTCCGGTGAATTATAGTCGTACGTCGCCGGTGAATTCCCGAGAGCGGCCAGTTCGCTCGAACCAGCCTGGCGCACCGGACACTGTCCGGTGCACCACCGGACAGTCCGGTGCTCCTAGACTCAGCAGATTCTTGGCTGCTCGAGCCAAGACATTTCCAATTGGATTTTTCCTGTTTCCAGCACTTAGACGCAATACATTAGTCCATAAAACAATGTACTAAGTCTGAGAAACATACCTTTATCCTCGATTTGTACTTTGTCCACCTCTTTACACTTAGGCACTTGTGTTGGACACTAAATCACCAAAACACTTAGAAATGGCCCAAGGGCACATTTCCCTTTCACGAGGGCCAGCCTACGAACCCCTGATCAGTAGTGGGCGCGGAGCCCGAGTGGCCTGAGGCGGCCGTTGAACCCTTCCGAGGGGCCGGCCATCGAACCTCTGACCAGTAGTGGGCGCAGAACCCAAGCGCTCTGAGGCGGCCGTTGAACCCCTCCGAGGGGCCAGCCTTCGAACCTCTGATCAGTAGGGAGGCTCGGGGCCTGTTTCCTTTGCGGAGAAGGATCATTTTCGGGGTATCCCCCTTTCCCGTTCCCTGTTGTAAGAGAGAGAAAGAGGAAAAGGATACGAAATCGAATGACGTGGCGTACCTTTTTCGACGCGGTCATTATGGCGGAGGCGAAGCGTCGCTTGCTTCTCCTGCCTGAGGCGCCGCATGTCCCGCTGCGGAGTTAATGCGACGGGGCGAGTGGTTCGTGGGGCCGCTGTTGCGCGTGTGCGAGCCGTTCGAGGAACGGAACACGGGCGTGCCGTCTTCACGCCGTGAGAGAGGGCCCTCTCGCTGCCCCTGGATGGGACATAAGTTTGGCTGATGACGTGACCGCTGCTCCTGCCCGCCTGCCGCCGCCATTATTGCCGGCCCATTTTTGGTCGTACTGACCGTCGCGCCTGGCTAGCACTGCTGGGTCATACGCAGGGTTGCCTCGAGTCGCAGCACTGGTTCCACAGTCGAGGAGGCGCGGTAGTGGTGCGAGTGGCGGTGCAGTTGCTCGCACGTAGCAACCGGCGCGCCGGTTGCATGACGTGTGGGCCTGGGCCTCCATGCTGGGCGCGTTGGAGTCGAAGGGGGGCGCCCACTTGGCGCGGTTGCATGCCGACTGCATGGCTGTCCACCCTTTCACCTGCTGGTCTGGGCGAAAGTGGGGGAATGCTTGTAACCGCTAAGCAGTTGCATGCCCAGCGCGCGGCGGTTTGGCTCCTTCTGCCCTGGACCAGCTTGCATGACGCGTGGGACCCAGCCCCTGCGCCGTAGGGGGAGAACCTTGGAGCATGTTGGAGAAGACTCAGCCCACGACGGCTGGGAACGCAAGTAGGGAGAGTCGCCTTTAAAAGGAGGGTGACCCCCTTGAAAAGCGACCATGTCTTCGCGTTCCCTTATGCATTGCGTCTTTCCACCTTCCGAGCCCCCGGATGGGGGACGCCCCCAATCCTTCCGCCTTGTCGTCGGAGGGACGCAACTTCGAGGAAGTTGGTACCTTTCAGCCATCGTTCGGCTTCAAGGATTTTCATCAGGCAGCCCGACCGCATCCCCTCACCGGCGGTCACCCAAGACGGTGACCTCTAGCTTGATGGCGGGGAGAAGCGAACCGGGCTACGGCCTCTGCCCCTCCCTCAGCTTCAAGGATGTTCATCATCAGTGCTGGGGAGGGGAGTGTGCCGAGTTGGGGTCGGTCCCTGCGCGGGCGGCGACCCGCTCCTTCCCTCAGTGATCGGGGGGAAGGGCGTTCGCCATTCGTGGTGTTGGTAGCTGCCGCGTTCCTGGCTCTCTGAGCCGAGTGGCTTCAGAGCCGCTCCCGGCGTCGCCTTCCGCCACGGCAGCCGGAAGAGGTTTCTCCACCGACGAGCTAGCCGGTGCCGCCCACGGACTGACCTCCAACTCTACGGCCTTCTGCCCGTCCTTGCCTCTCGAGTGAGGGCATGGGCGAGGGCCTCATGGCAGCAGCATCCGCCCTGAGGTCATCGCTGCTGCTGTTCGGCCCCCCGGAGCAGAAGTCGTCGTCGTCGTCGCTGCTAGAGCGGGCGACGGCGAGCCGTTCGTCGGTCTTCTGTTGCTCCGCAGGCCCCCCTATCGTGCGGGGTTGTTCGTACCTGCGGAGGTGGAACCAGAGTTCCGTTTGCAATGGCACTTTGAGTGCCGGTGTCTTGTCCATTGCGGCTATCGGGGCCTGAACATGTATGTATCTTCGGCACGGGGCCGTGTTTTTCCTTCATTTCGAGCACTAAGACTCGCCTGTCGACTATCTGAACCGCTTCACCAAGCGTGAGTCGCCTCGTGCGAAAATGACGAGTGAGGTATCCGTATCCCGGAGGCGTAGGAGTCCCTCGGCTCGATCGGCCTTGCTGTCCGAGGCTTCTCTCGCTTAGTTAAAGGGACCCCTCGGCCGCTCTTCGATGAGCCGAAGCCGGAGGTAGCGGTGTCAGCACGGACAGAGGCAGAGTTGGCTCGAAAAGAAGATTTGGTCGGCCGGAGCCTGGCCGGGTCGTCAACTAGTGGGACCGACACCGGTGTTGAGCTGCCGAGGCCACGGGCCGGGCTGATGTCTTCGGGGGACAGCTGGCCGAGGCCTCGGGGTGGCCGGCCGAACCATCTGCTCGAGCCGGATTCCTGGAGAAGACCCTGGCGGCGATGGCCCGGGTGTGGTGCTGATGTCGTCCTTCGGGGTGAAGATCCTCCAACCGTGTCGCCGTTCGAGGCTAGGTCAGACCCCGCCGAAGGTGTAGTTGACACCGAGGGTGCTGCTGCCCCCTTCAACTGTCGACGTCCGAGCCTGCAGGATCGGGTTGTCTTGTAGCGTGTGTATGTTTTCTGCGGATGCCGAGGCCCAAACACACTGTCGTCGTGTTATAAAGCTGCATCCCTTTTCCTCTTGTTTCGATTATCCGAACTTATTTGTCGGTAACAGAATTGTTTGTGTGGGCGAGAGTTGCTTTTCACGGAAGGTGATGAGTGAGGTATCCGTATCCCAGAGGCGTAGGAATCCCTCGGCTCGGTCGGCCTTGCCGCTTACGCGCACTCTTACTTGTCCATAGGGTTCTGTCACCGATGCAGTCGAGAAGGCCCGAAAAATCGTTCCAGCAGGGGAGCTTTCGAGAGTGAAGACTTGTTCGGTCCGCGGAATCACTTATCCGAGCGCGAGTTACTTATCGCAGAAGGTGATGAGTGAGGTATCCGTATCCCGGAGGCATAGGAGTCCCTCGGCTCGGTCAGCCTTGGCTGCTTACGTGTACTCCATCGTTTTCAGGATCCACTTTCGAAGTAGTCAAAAGAGTTTTGACAAACCAAAAGCTCTATTCTACTATTTTCAAAATCTCTCAAGTGGTAGCTGATCCATTTATCGCTTTGGCCTTTATTTTCTCCCCCTTTGGCATCAAGCACCAAAACGGGATCAATCTTGGCCCTTTAACCCCATTGCCTCACCAAAATCTTCAAAAGAGAACACAAAGGCAGTGAGAGTATAAAGATGAACTTGGAAAAGTTACTCTTTTTCATCGGAGTGCAGTGGAAGTCTTGCATGGTCCAAGTCCACCTTTTCCCTTTCAATTATCCTTGGAGACTAAAACAACCAAACTCAAGTACATGGTTAGTCTCAAAGGGTCAAGTTGTAGCACAGCTCCCCCTAAATATGTGCATCACTTGCAAACAGGACTTGTGAGGTCCAGGGAGTGTTTGTACAACTTGAGCACCACAATAAGCAACAAAATGCAGAATGAACATGATCAAAGGCATAAACACATGTATGCTACATTTCAATCCAAGTTCCGCGAATCTAAGATATTGAGCTCACTACGCAGCCTGCAAAAGGTCTTCTCATCTAGAGGCTTGGTAAAGATATCGGCTAGCTGGTTCTCAGTGCTAACATGAAACACTTCGATATCTCCCTTTTGCTGGTGGTCTCTCAAAAAGTGATGTCGGATGTCAATGTGCTTTGTGCGGCTGTGCTCAACAGGATTTTCCGCTATTCGGATAGCACTCTCATTATCACATAGGAGTGGGACTTTGCTCAGATTGTAGCCAAAGTCCCTGAGGGTTTGCCTCATCCAAAGTAGTTGCGCACAACACTGTCCTGCGGCAACGTACTCGGCCTCAGCGGTGGATAGGGCAACGGATGTTTGTTTCTTAGAGTTCCATGATACCAGGGACCTTCCTAAGAATTGGCACGTCCCCGATGTACTCTTCCTATCGACCTTACATCCAGCATAGTCGGAATCTGAGTACCCAATCAAGTCAAAGTTAGACCCCTTTGGATACCAGATCCCGAAGCAAGGCGTAGCGACTAAATATCGAAGAATTCGCTTCACAGCCACTAAGTGACACTCCTTCGGATCGGATTGAAATCTAGCACACATGCATACGCTAAGCATAATATCCGGTCTACTAGCACATAAATAAAGCAAAGAACCTATCATGGACCGGTATGCTTTTTGATCAACGGACTTACCTCCTTTGTTGAGGTCGGTGTGTCCGTCGGTTCCCATCGGCGTCTTTGCGGGCTTGGCGTCCTTCATCCCAAACTACTTTAGCAAATCTTGTGTGTACTTTGTTTGGGAGATGAAGGTGCCGTCCTTGAGTTGCTTCACTTGGAACCCAAGGAAGTAGGTCAACTCGCCCATCATTGACATCTCGAATTTCTGCGTCATCACCCTGCTAAACTCTTCACAAGACTTTTGGTTAGTAGAACCAAATATTATGTCGTCGACATAAATTTGGCACACAAAAAGATCACCATCGCAAGTCTTAGTAAAAAGAGTTGGATCGGCTTTCCCAACCTTGAAAGCATTAGCAATTAAAAAGTCTCTAAGGCATTCATACCATGCTCTTGGGGCTTGCTTAAGTCCATAGAGCGCCTTAGAGAGCTTACACACGTGGTCGGGGTACCGTTCATCCTCGAAGCCAGGGGGCTGCTCCACGTACACCTCCTCCTTGATCGGCCCGTTGAGGAAAGCGCTCTTCACATCCATTTGGTACAACCTGAAAGAATGGTGAGCGGCATATGCTAGCAAGATACGAATTGATTCTAGCCTAGCCACAGGAGCAAAAGTCTCCTCAAAGTCCAAACCTGCGACTTGGGCATAACCTTTTGCCACAAGTCGAGCCTTGTTCCTCGTCACAACCCCGTGCTCGTCCTGTTTGTTGCGGAACACCCACTTGGTTCCCACAACATTTTGCTTGGGACGAGGCACCAGTGTCCAAACTTCGTTGCGCTTGAAGTTGTTGAGTTCCTCCTGCATGGCCAATACCCAGTCCGGATCTAGCAAGGCCTCTTCTACCCTGAAAGGCTCAATAGAAGAGACAAAAGAGTAATGCTCACAAAAATTAACTAATCTTGAGCGAGTAGTTACTCCCTTGCTAATATCACCCAATATCTGGTCGACGGGATGATCCCTTTGGATCGTCGCTCGAACTTGGGTTGGAGGTGCCTGAGATGCTTCTTCCTCTTGAACATCCTATGCTCCCCCTTGATCATGTGCCACCACTTGAGGTACCTGTTCGTCATCTTGGGTTGGGGGATGCACCATAGTTGAGGAAGACGGTTGATCTTGCTCCAAATGTTCCTGAGGCCGTACATCTCCAATCGCCATGGTGCGCATCGCGGCCGTTGGAACGTCTTCTTCATCTACATCATCAAGATCAACAACTTGCTCTCTTGGAGAGCTATTAGTCTCATCAAATACAACATCGCTAGAGACTTCAACTAAACCCGATGATTTGTTGAAGACCCTATACGCCTTTGTGTTTGAATCATAACCTAATAAAAACCCTTCTACGGCTTTGGGAGCAAATTTGGAATTCCTACCCTTCTTCACTAGAATGTAGCATTTACTCCCAAAAACACGAAAATATGATACATTAGGTTTGTTACCGGTTAGCAGCTCATACGATGTCTTCTTGAGGAGGCGGTGAAGGTAGACCCTGTTGATGGCGTGGCAAGCCGTGTTCACGGCTTCCGACCAAAAGCACTCGGGGGTCTTGAATTCTCCAAGCATAGTCCTCGCCATATCTATGAGCGTCCTGTTCTTCCTCTCTACCACACCATTTTGCTGAGGTGTGTAGGGAGCGGAGAACTCGTGCTTGATCCCCTCCTCCTCAAGAAACTCCTCCACTTGAAGGTTCTTGAATTCGGACCCGTTGTCGCTCCTTATCTTCTTCACCTTGAGCTCAAACTCATTTTGAGCTCTCCTTAGGAAGCGCTTGAGGGTCACTTGGGTTTCAGACTTATCCTGCAAAAAGAACACCCAAGTGAAGCGGGAAAAGTCATCAACAATAACTAGACCATACTTACTTCCTCCTATGCTCAGAAAGGCGACGGGTCCGAAGAGGTCCATATGCAGCAGCTCCAGAGGTCTTGACGTGGTCATCACATTCTTGCTGTGATGTGCTCCTCCCACTTGTTTACCTGCTTGACAAGCTGCACAAGGTCTATCTTTTTCGAAATGAACATTGGTTAGACCTATCACGTGTTCTCCCTTTAGAAGCTTGTGGAGGTTCTTCATCCCCACATGTGCTAAGCGGCGATGCCACAACCAGCCCATGCAAGTCTTAGCCATCAAGCATGCATCTAGACCGGCCTCTTCTTTTGCAAAATCAACTAAGTAAAGTTTGTCGTCTAGTACACCCTTAAAAGCTAGTGAACCATCACATCTTCTAAAGACAGACACATCTACATTTGTAAATAAGCAGTTATATCCCATATTGCATAATTGACTAACAGATAGCAAATTATATCCAAGAGACTCTACTAAAAACACATTAGATATAGAGTGCTCATTTGAGATTGCAATTTTACCTAACCCTTTTACCTTGCCTTGATTCCCATCACCGAATATTATTGAATCTTGGGAATCTCTGTTTTTGACGTAGGAGGTGAACATCTTCTTCTCCCCCGTCATATGGTTTGTGCATCCGCTGTCGATGATCCAGCTTGAACCCCCGGATGCATAAACCTGCAAGGCAAATTTAGGCTTGGGTCTTAGGTACCCAACTCATGTTGGGTCCTACAAGGTTAGTGCAAATATCCTTAGGGACCCAAATGCAAGTTTTGTCTCCCTTGCATTTTGCCCCTAACTTCCTAGCAACTATTTTCCTATCCTTTCTACAGATAGCAAAGGAAGCATTTAAAGCATGATAAATTGTAGAAGGTTCATTCATTACTTTCCTAGGAGCATGAATAATATTCTTTCTTGGCATATGATGGATAGCATTTCTCCTAGACATATCTCTACCATGCATATAGGAAGAACTAGAAGCAAACATGGCATGAGAATCAAAAACATCATAAGCATTATAGCTCCTATAAGCATTTCTAGTTTGTTTCCTACCATGGTACATAAAGGCATGGTTCTTTTTAGCACTAGTTGCCATAGGGGCCTTCCCTTTCTCCTTGGCAGAGATGGGAGCCTTATGGCTTGTCAAGTCCTTGGCTTCCCTCTTGTAGCCAAGTCCATCCTTAATTGAGGGGTGTCTACCAATCGTGTAGGCATCCCTTGCAAATTTTAACTTGTCAAATTCATTCTTGCTAGTCTTAAGTTGGGCATTAAGACTAGCCAATTCCTCATTTAATTTTGAAATTGAAACTAAGTGATCACTACAAGCATCAATGTCAAAATCTTTACACCTATTACAAGTTTCAACAATTTCTACACAAGAATTAGATTTACTAGCTACTTCTAGTTTAGCACTTAAATCATCATTAACACTTCTTAAAGTAGCAATGGTTTCATGACAAGAAGATAATTCACTAGAGAGCATTTCATTCCTTTTAATTTCAAGAGCAAGAGATTTTTGTGCACTAACAAATTTATCATGCTCCTCATATAAAAGATCCTCTTGTTTTTCTAGTAATCTATTCTTGTCATTCAAAGCATCAATCAACTCATTAATCTTATCAATTTTGGATCTATCTAATCCCTTGAATAAGCATGAGTAATCTATCTCATCATCATCACTAGACTCATCCTCACTTGAAGAAGCATAAGTACTAGTATCATGAGTGCTTACTTTCTTCTCTCTTGCCATGAGGCAAGTGTGACGCTCGTTTGGGAAGAGGGATGACTTGTTGAAGGCGGTGGCGGCGAGTCCCTCATTGTCGGAGTCAGAGGAGGAGCAATCCGAATCCCACTCCTTGCCTAGATGTGCCTCGCCCTTTGCCTCCTTGTATGCCTTCTTCTTCTCCCTCTTGCTCCCTTGGTCCTGTTCACTATCATTGTCGGGACAGTTAGCAATAAAATGACCAAGCTTACCGCATTTGAAGCATGAGCGCTTCCCCTTGGCTTTGGTCTTGCTTGGCTGTCCCTTGCGACCTTTAAGCGCCGTCTTGAATCTTTTGATGATGAGGGCCATCTCTTCATCATTAAGTCCGTCTGCCTCAATTTGTGCCACCTTACTAGGTAGCGCCTCCTTGCTTCTTGTTGCCTTGAGAGCAAGAGGTTGCGGCTCGGTGATCGGACCATTCAAGGCGTCGTCCACGTACCTCGCTTCCTTGATCATCATCCGCCCGCTAACGAATTTTCCAAGGACTTCTTCGGGCGACATTTTGGTGTACCTGGGATTCTCACGAATATTATTTACCAAATGAGGATCAAGAACGGTAAAGGACCTTAGCATCAGTCGGACGACGTCGTGATCCGTCCATCGCGTGCTTCCGTAGCTCCTTATTTTGTTGATAAGGGTCTTGAGCCGGTTGTATGTTTGTGTCGGCTCCTCGCCCCTTATCATCGCGAACCGTCCAAGCTCGCCCTCCACCAACTCCATCTTGGTGAGCAAGGTGACATCGTTCCCCTCATGAGAAATCTTGAGGGTGTCCCAGATCTGCTTGGCGTTATCCAAGCCGCTCACTTTATGGTATTCATCCCTGCACAAAGAAGCTAGAAGAACAGTAGTAGCTTGTGCATTCTTATGAATTTGTTCATTAATGAACATGGGACTATCCGAACTATCAAAATGCATTCCACTCTCCACAATCTCCCATATACTAGGATGGCGAGAGAATAGGTGACTACACATTTTGTGGCTCCAAAATCCGTAGTCCTCCCCATCAAAGTGTGGGGGCTTGCCGAGTGGAATGGAGAGCAAATATGAATTTGAACTTTGCGGAATACGAGAGTAGTCAAAAGAAAAGTTCGAATTAACCGGTTTCCTTCTCTCGTAGTCGTTGTGGTCGTCATCCTTTTGGGAAGAAGTAGACTCATCGCTGTCGTCGTAGTAGACGATCTCCTTGATGCGCCTTGTCTTCTTCTTCTTCCCTTCCTTTCGTCTATGACCCGAACCGGAGTCAGTAGGCTTGTCGTCCTTCGGCTCGTTGACGAAGGATTCCTTCTCTTTGTCGTTGATCACGATACCCTTCCCGTTAGGATCCATCTCTTCGAGCTGTTAGTCCCTTAGTGAAGAGAACGGCTCTGATACCAATTGAGAGCACCTAGAGGGGGGGGGGGGGTGAATAGGTGATCCTGTAATACTTCAAAAACTTAAGCCACAAAACTTGGTTACTTGTTAGCACAGTAATATGCCAAGTGGCTAGAGAAGGATCTCAACACAACACAATAACCAAGAGATATCAATCACAGAGATGGCACAGTGGTTATTCCGTGGTTCGGCCAAGACCAACGCTTGCCTACTCCACGTTGTGGCTGTAACACCCCTGGTGTTACTATAACTAAAACTTGAGCATGGCATCATGAGCATGGGCATTGCATATGTTTGACACACCTAGAGTGCATTCACTAGGCAAAAATTTCAAACAAGTTGTATTGTTTTAAAGTTTTACAAATAGGACCATGGTTAAAGAACTAAACCCTAACTAGTGGTTAAAGGGGCAAAACTTAATCCAAGTTGAGAAAAACTTTAGGGCTTGTGAGAAAAGTCATACAATATCCCCAAACACTAAGTTGAATCACATTTATACCCCTGGGATGCCAGAAACCCTAATTGGAACCTTGGAAAACCCAAAGTCCAAACCCTAGGGACCTATGTGCAAAATTGATGCACAATTGGACTAAAGTGTAAAAACTAGTATGTTTTAAACCATAAAGTCATTTGGTCCACATTTGAGGAGATTTACAAGCAAAACCCTTGGTTTTGGACTTATTTGCAAAATGGACCCTATTGAGTTCTAAACTAAGTCTGAAATTTCAAAGTTTTGGCCCAACTTTGGGGCTTTGTAACTTTCAAAGCATAGGGTTTTTGCCCTAGGTCACCACATCAAAATTGTAGCCCAATTATAGGAGAACAACTTTGCTAAAGGGTGCAAGCATAGTTGTTATGAGAAATTTGCAGAAAAACCCAGTCCAAAACTGGCTGTCAGACTGTTGAAGCTGAATTTCAGAATTGCAGTGTTATGAGGTGAACTTTGAGCTCAAATTCAAGCATGATCCAGTGCTCAACAGTGATCAAGTCCTATAGTGGAGTTGTAGCTGGTATGTAGCACTACAATTTTGGTGCAGAGACTTGGACCTATTGTCACATGAAATCTGGAGAAAATTTACTCTAAAGTCGCTCGGTCAGTCACTCTGAATCAGTATTTCCCATGGTACAGTGCTCCAGTGGATCAGATCGCCAGCGCCACAAGCCCTCACCGCCGGCGACCTCTCTGCGCCAAAATTCGTGCCGCTGCCGTCCGGGTTCGTGTGCTGTTGGGAACGGATAACGTCGGAGTTGATAGGCGCATACGTGGCACCCTCCTCTGAGTCCAGCCGGGGACCTCACCGGCGGCCACCATGATCGGTAACTTTTGCCGCGGTGGCAGTCATGCCGTGATCTCCCTCACTGTGCCTTATTCCGACGTGGTCAGCATGCGCTCGCGATGCCATCCTCGGCCGCGAGATAATCGCTAGACCGCCACAGCTATAAAGGGCCATTGGGTTCACGGCGAGGGGTGATCATCGCAAACACAGTGACTTGATCGAAGTCAAATTCGCACCGTTCCCTCCACCTTCTCCCAAATCGATTGTGCACGGTGAAAGCACAGCTCCTTACGGCCAAGTAGCCTCAATCCCCAACCCCAATTTCAGTCAGAGCCGCCGCGACGCCGTTCTTCCCCAATTCAGTCTGCCGCGCCGCTGAGAATAGCCCGTACGTGGCCAGGCCACTCTGGTAAAGATCTGCACCTCTCGAGTATTGTTCTAGCAGCTATGTACGCACGTAAAGCTCACCGTAGCATCCATTTGACCAATCCGGGCATGGGTAATTGGGAACACGGTGATCTTGCCGCTTCATTCATGGTCACCGTGGCCAGGGCAAATTAGGTCACCAATCTTTAAATTAAGTTGGGGTAAACACTCGGGGTGGGTTCAATTTCATGTTAGCTGCTCGGAGAGCTCAGCCGTTGCCCCGTTCGGCCGGTCTGCCGCTCGCCGGAGCGCGGCCGTGCTCGAACGCCGTCGGGGGCTTCAAATTGTGAATTGACAGAACCCCGAGGGCTTTTTCGTGAACGGTCAGCGACTCAAAACAATAGTGATTGGCCCTATTTCGGTTTAGCTGTTAAGCCGGGGTTCTCTGTGCAAAACTTCCTTCGCGGGCGCGCGCGCGCGAATCCGCCCGGGCTTGGGCCGGCTGGACCAGAAGCGGCCCAGTACTGTTTAAGAGTTTTTCTTTTCTTTTTCAGCAGACCTTTGAAAAACTGTAGAAAATAGTAGAAAAATCCTAAAATTATGAGACCAATTTTCCTAGGTTTGTTATTTTCCATAGTATTTAATAAAAATAGTTTTATGATTTTTGGATTAAATAGGGAATTTTAGGATATTTAAAATAGCCTAAACTATTGATTCTGGATTTTTAGAAAATAATTGGTAAGTCCAAAAATGCCCAAACTTTTTATGGGCACTTAAACCAATATTTAGAAGCCTTGGGTAGAATTTGGGTTGATTTGGACCTTGTTTGATCACTAAACCCAAAACCACCCCCCCTGCTCCATGAACTCCTTTACTGACTCCGGAAACCCTAGGTTCTCGGAGTACCGTGAAGGAAAGTTGTATTCAAGACATAACTAATAAGTTTATGCTATCTTTGCATCCTCATGAGCATTCCATGACATCCATTCTTATGCATGTATATGGTTATATTAGAGCAAGAAGAAGAAGAAGTTCTTGAAGAAGGGATACCACCCACCTCTGATCCTCAGGCAGACAACTGCTTCTATTTTGATATCTGTGGATCCGAGCCAGACACATCCGATAACAAAGGCAAGCCCCGGTGCATTTGCCACCTTCCTTGATGTCTTTAAAATCTTTCTCACTTACTTGCTGCATTAGGTGATAGGAGTTGATTGATTAAACAATTCCTGCATTGCCTTCCTTGATTTTGATTATCCTCATTGAAATCCTGTTTTTACAAAAAGATTTTACTTTGCTTAGTATTGCTTTAGAAAAACAAAAGGATTTGTTTTACAAAAGATGTTTGGCAAAGTGGGAGGGATGTTTTCAAAAACAAAATTTGATGGTGGATCCATCAAGGCCTTGATGGGTCCAACATCGGAAAAGATGTACCTCTGTCAGGTACCAAGTTTTTGGATTGAAATGATTAAGCTGAGACCGGGCGGGTGACTTGCACGAGAAGAGAGTCTCGGTGTAGTGTCTCCGTCTGAGTCGATTAAGGACCTTGTCGATGTAGGCCTGCTGACCGAGGACCCTTTAACTGGTCACATGCCTCGTCATGGGTAAGCCTTGCCTCGGGTAGACTAAGGCCGGAATAAGATAACACGAAATGGGAGTGGAGCGGTGGCGGGAGTAGCGTGTACCCTCCGTGGCAAGAGGCTGGACGGTGGTGTATCTGTGCTCTCGGTTTGCGTGAACCTGATCCGGTCTTAAGAACCCCGGTGGCGGGTTGACATATGCAAGGGTTAAGTGCTACATATGTCGTGTGATTGGAGATCCTCAGCTGAGTATAATCGATTCGGATCGCCGTACCTCCGCGGTTATGGAGACTTGGCCACTGACTTACACGTAGCATTCCACTAAAGATGATGGATTTTTGGTTAAGAAATTGGCTAGTGCAGGACCAGTGATTGAACTAGGGTAGAAAGAACTCTAGTGCAGGTAATTTTACCTAACTTGACAAATAAAATTGGATTTTTAAGGATCCACTTTAGTAAGCATTTCTGCGAAACAGAGTCTTTGACTATTGAGAAGCCTTACCTTGACTCCCATATATCCAGCATACCCTTGAGAGTCTTTTCCTTAGTCGGGTAAGACTTGCTGAGTAATTCCATACTCAGGGTTTATCCCTTTGTTGTTTTTAGGTGGGGAAGTAGCAGACTTCTGCTGCTTCTGTGCTAAGGTGGTTCCCAACGAAGAGAAACAGGACTGAAGTGCGGGAGGACTCGGTCCTCCATCTTAAGATCTTTTGTTTATAGACTTTCGGGAGAAGTTTGTGTCTCCCTGGTTTGTATAATTATTACTTTTATGCACTCACTTCTAGAACTGGTCTGTAATAACTTAACTTGAGCTTACTTTTGGAAATAAATGTAATTTTATTCGCTTCCGCATATCTTTATCTCCGATGATCTGTAATGTCTGCAAGACGGGTGAAACGTTCCTGGTAAGGTAAGGAAAGATACCGAGCTTGTCAAGTAACTTAGGAACATCTACAGGGTGTCTGATGTCTGTTAGACAAGGACAACTGTAGGTGGGCCTGATTACTTGGGAGGTTCCGTCACAGCTGGTATCGGAGCGTAGCCCTTCTTTGCAGATATTCCGGGACATCTTCAAAAAGATTTTCAAAAGTCTTACCTAAGGATTCTTTTCTCTTCTTACCTAAGTATTCTGAAGAGTTTATATTAAAGACCAGATAGGAAGAGTGCAATGTATAGAAGGTTGAATCAACCAAGGTTGATTCTGTACTTACTCATGCATCATGCTAAGAATTATACTAATAAATTTCCCCTTTAGAAAATGCCGCCGCGCACAAGAAAGACCGCGCGTAAGTCGACTGGACCGCTTGGAGTGCCTCGACATCAGCTTGCTCCGCGAGATGTAGATAGTAGTAGCGGGAGCAATGATCCTATAGGGGATCTAGAAGCAGAAGTAAGCAGGCTCCAACTGGAACTCCACCGCAGGACAGCTATATGGATTGGAGATGGTGACCGTATAAATGAGTTACGAGCAGACGTTCGCCATCTACAAGACCAGCTGGCCGATCGGGATTTGGCACTCGATTGGGCTGTTCAATCTCGTTCATTGGCATGGGCCAAGGAGGCAAGGGCTCAGGCCCGAGTTAGAGAACTCAGCTCAGCTGTGGACGACCTGCAGGTGTACTGCAATACACTCCATGAAGAAGTCCATGTGCTCTACTCGCAACTACACCCTAATGAGCCTACACCCCCTTCTGAGGCGGAAGCCGGACCTTCTCACGTCGCGGGACGCGCGTTGGGTGGGGAATTAGACCTATATGAACCTCCTCCTTCTTTGAGGTTGGTTGACGTCTGGACTCCCACACCCGATGAGGAAGCCGCCAAAAGCGATGGAAAACAGGACTAGGGGTGTAGTAAGAGTAGAGTAGTGTATTGTAGGGTGTACTGTATTGTAGGGTGTACGGTTGTATAATAGGTTAAACTTTTGTAAAATGGGTAATGTATCCTGTTGTGTAATGTCGAGTCTGTACCATTACTTTTTACAGTAATGTAACACGGAAGGTTTTCTTTGGCACATTATGTTTATTCAAATGTTTTTGCCTCAGATGCCGACCCGTACTCGAGGACAGGATGCAGCTGGAACATCCGGGGGTGGGGATGCTACCCCGAATCCACCTCCCGTTCCACCCACGCTTGCCGAGGCAATCGCTGCCTTGGTAAATGCTACAGCCGACAATACCCGCTTCCTGAGGGAGATGGCGGGTCAGCAACAGCTTCAGCAACAAGCAGGAAGAGGATTTCAACAGGGTCCCCGTGAGACCACTTATCTGGATTTCTCTAAGACTCGTCCGCCTCTCTTCGTCCAAGCAGAAGATCCGCTCGAAGCCGACGAATGGATACGGGTCATAGAACAGAAATTTGGCCTTCTTCGCTGCTCAGAAACCCAGAAGCCGTTGTTTGCGGCTCAGCAACTTCGAGGCCCTGCCAGCACTTGGTGGGGGAATTTTGTGGCCATCCAGCCGGACAACCATCAAATTACATGGAATGAGTTCAAAGCAGCATTCCGCGAGCACTATATTCCTGAGGGAGTGCTGCACATGAAGCAAGAAGAGTTCATGAAATTGAAACAAGGGGGAGATACTGTGAACCAGTACCTCAACAAGTTCAATCACCTGTCCCAGTACGCAATTGATCAGGTGAATACAGATTTGAAAAAGAAGAATTGTTTTATGAGAGGTCTGAACGACCGGATGCAGCGGAAAATGGCTGCATGTATTGATCTTACTTATGGAAAGGCTGTCAGCACAGCCTTATCTGTGGAGGCCAAATATGCAAATTCTGGGAAAAGTAAGGGATTCAGTGGTGACAGGCCTAGTCAGGGCCCGATAAAGAGGCAACGGTTTATTCTCCGGCCCTCTAACCAGAACCGTTCAAGTGCACCATCTTTCCCTTTCAAGCAGCCTATAATTATTCGTCCCAACAAAGCTCCCACTGTCCAAAGTCAGCCGGGTGCCCCAGGCACTCGATTCCCTGCACTGCCAAGTTCGTCAACTGGATGTTTTAACTGTGGCAAATCTGGGCATTTTATTAAAGATTGCCCCTATCCTCGGCAAAATCAAGCTAATAATCAGCAAGGATCGGGAAGTTCAGCTCCAGGCAAGGGAAGTACTTCGGGCAAGAATACCAAGAAAACAGGGCGAGTATATTATACACAAGTGGCTACCACACCGGAGGGAGAGCCGGTGATGATGGGTACGTTCCCTGTGGCCAGCCACCCTGCAATAATTCTTTTTGATTCTGGTGCTTCGCATACCTTCATTAGCAAGACATTTGTGGAGCAACATCACATTGCATGTCATGAATCAAAAGAGGGTTTTAAAATTCATTCACCTGGGGGATACATTTTTACTAAAGAAGTGGCCTATGGAGTGCCAGTAACTATGGCCGAACGGAACTTTCCTGCTAACATGATTGTTCTAAGAGGCCAGGATATAGATGTAATTTTGGGGATGAATTGGTTAACCCAACACAAGGCAGTACTCAACACTGAACTCAGAACCGTCAGGTTGAGTTATAATCAAGAAGAAATTCTCTTATCTCTCCCCAAGACCAATCCAGCCAAAGCTTCTGGTAGAATCTTTGAAGCCATTATACCGGAGATCAAGAACATTCCGGTAGTATGTGAGTTTCCAGATGTGTTTCCGGAAGATTTGCCTGGACTGCCCCCTGAAAGAGATGTTGAATTCGTAATTGAGCTAAAACCCGGTACGGCTCCCATTTCCCGAAGATCGTACCGTATGCCCCCTAATGAGTTAGCAGAATTGAAGATTCAATTGCAAGATCTGCTGAATAAAGGATTTATCCGGCCAAGCTCGTCCCCGTGGGGTTGTCCCGCCATCTTTGTGAAGAAGAAGGATCAAACCTTGCGCATGTGCGTGGACTATCGGCCCCTGAATGAGGTCACCATTAAGAATAAGTACCCTCTTCCAAGGATCGATATCTTATTTGATCAACTGACTGGGGCGAGGGTGTTTTCCAAAATTGATCTCAGGTCGGGCTATCATCAGATCCGTATTCGGCCCGAGGATATACCGAAGACCGCATTTACTACGCGGTATGGATTGTTCGAATATCTAGTAATGTCTTTCGGGCTCACAAATGCTCCTGCCCACTTCACCTATTTAATGAACTCGGTGTTCATGCCCGAGTTAGACAAGTTTGTGGTGGTCTTCATCGATGATATTTTGATATATTCTAAAAATGAAGAGGAGCATGCTCAGCACTTACGGATTGTATTGACGCGCCTGAGAGAACATCAGCTATATGCCAAGTTCAGCAAGTGCGCGTTCTGGCTGGAAGAAATTCAATTTCTGGGGCACGTGTTATCAGCCAAAGGAATTGCGGTAGATCCTAGCAAGGTCAAGGATATTCTGGAGTGGAAACCTCCAACAACTGTTCACCAAGTCCGGAGTTTTCTTGGACTAGCTGGATATTATCGCAGATTCATACCTGATTTTTCTAAGCTTGTGAAGCCAATCACAAGTTTATTGAAGAATGATACTAAGTTCAATTGGTCTTCTAAATGTAATGAAGCCTTTGAGGAATTGAAGACATTATTGACCACTGCTCCGGTATTGGCTCAACCGGACATCACTAAACCTTTTGATGTATACTGTGATGCGTCAGGCAGTGGACTCGGCTGTGTGCTAATGCAAGAAGGCCGAGTAATTGCGTATGCTTCAAGGCAGTTACGCCGTCACGAAGAGCATTATCCAACACATGATTTAGAGCTAGCTGCTGTGGTTCATGCCCTGAAAATATGGCGTCACTATCTGCTGGGAAATATCTGTCACATATATACTGATCATAAGAGTTTGAAGTATATATTTACCCAGTCAGAGTTAAATATGAGGCAAAGGCGATGGCTTGAGCTCATTAAAGATTATGAACTGGAAATCCATTATCACCCAGGCAAGGCCAATGTGGTGGCAGATGCATTGAGTCGCAAGACTTCCTGCCACTGTCTTATGGTAAAGACCTCCGAAAACACTTTGTGTCAAGAAATGGAAAAGTTAAACCTGGGGATAATCCAGCAAGGGACTCTGAATCAACTAAAGCTTGAGTCAACCATTTTGCAAAGGATAATTGATGCTCAAAAGGATAATCTGGGCATGGAGCACATACGCGAGAAGATAAGGGCTGGAACAGCCCAATGTTTCAAGGAAGATGATCAAGGTGTGTTATGGTTTAATAACCGCATAGTAGTGCCGAAGAATGAAGAACTCCGCCAGCAAATCTTAGATGAGGTGCATCTTAGTCGCTATTCTATTCATCCAGGAAGCACTAAGATGTATCATGATCTGAAGCAACATACTGGTGGACAAAGATGAAGATTGAAATTGCACGCTATGTGGCTAGGTGTGACACTTGCAGACGTGTCAAAGCCATACACATGAAAACTGCTGGTCCATTGCAATCTTTGCCAACCCCAACATGGAAATGGGAAGACATCAGCATGGACTTCATTGTGGGATTGCCCAGGACCGCAAAAGGGTACGACTCTATCTGGGTGATTGTTGATCGACTTACAAAGGTTGCTCATTTTCTGCCGGTCAAGACAAATTCCCCGGTTACTGTCTACGCCCAATTGTACATTGCTCGTATTCTTAGTCTGCATGGTGTCCCAAAGACCATAGTGTCGGATCGTGGACCTCAATTTGTAGCCAAGTTTTGGGAAGCACTTCACAAATCTTTGGGTACTAAGTTACTCCACAGTTCGGCCTACCATCCCCAAACCAGTGGACAGACTGAGAGAGTGAACCAAATACTTGAAGATATGTTGCGGGCATGTGTCCTGGATTTCTCGCAAAAATGGGATGAATGTTTGCCCTTAGCGGAGTTTTCATATAATAACAGTTACCAGGAAAGCATCAAGATGGCACCTTTTGAAGCTTTGTATGGGCGACGGTGTCGAACTCCGCTAAATTGGTCTGAACCTGGTGAAAGATATTTCTTTAGACCTGATATGGTAAAAGAAATCGAAGAAAAGGTTCAGAAAATAGTTCATAATATGAAGAAGGCACAGGCTCGTCAGAAAAGTTATGCAGACAAACGGCGAATGCCCTTATACTTCTTGGAAGGAGACTACGTCTACTTAAAGGTTTCACCAATGAAAGGCGTATCGCGTTTTGGGATTAAAGGAAAACTTGCACCCAGGTACATTGGTCCATTCCTGGTACTTGAACAATGTGGACCAGTAGCGTACCGACTCCAACTACCCGAAACATTGTCTGCCGTGCATAATGTGTTCCACGTGTCACAATTGAAGAAGTGTCTTCGGGTTCCCGATCGAACCGTTGAAGTGACTGATGTTGTCCTAGAACCAGATTTAACGTACTCGGAACATCCCATTCGAGTTCTGGATCAAAAGGACAGGGTTACCCGGAGAAAGACTCTCAAGTTTTATAAGATACAGTGGAACCAGCATTCGGAAGATGAGGCTACATGGGAAACCCAAGACTTCTTAGATAAGAATTTCCCAGGCTTTTTAGCCTCTTGTAAATTGTAAAGTTTGTATAGCTGTGTAATAAAGGAATGAACCCCCACACCACCCCTGCCTTGTACCAGAAATCAGGAAAAAAAACATGACACATTTCCTTTTCCATTACTCACCCTAGGACTTTAAATCTCGGGACGAGATTCTTTTATGGGGGGAAGGATGTAACACCCCTGGTGTTACTATAACTAAAACTTGAGCATGGCATCATGAGCATGGGCATTGCATATGTTTGACACACCTAGAGTGCATTCACTAGGCAAAAATTTCAAACAAGTTGTATTGTTTTAAAGTTTTACAAATAGGACCATGGTTAAAGAACTAAACCCTAACTAGTGGTTAAAGGGGCAAAACTTAATCCAAGTTGAGAAAAACTTTAGGGCTTGTGAGAAAAGTCATACAATATCCCCAAACACTAAGTTGAATCACATTTATACCCCTGGGATGCCAGAAACCCTAATTGGAACCCTGGAAAACCCAAAGTCCAAACCCTAGGGACCTATGTGCAAAATTGATGCACAATTGGACTAAAGTGTAAAAACTAGTATGTTTTAAACCATAAAGTCATTTGGTCCACATTTGAGGAGATTTACAAGCAAAACCCTTGGTTTTGGACTTATTTGCAAAATGGACCCTATTGAGTTCTAAACTAAGTCTGAAATTTCAAAGTTTTGGCCCAACTTTGGGGCTTTGTAACTTTCAAAGCATAGGGTTTTTGCCCTAGGTCACCACATCAAAATTGTAGCCCAATTATAGGAGAACAACTTTGCTAAAGGGTGCAAGCATAGTTGTTATGAGAAATTTGCAGAAAAACCCAGTCCAAAACTGGCTGTCAGACTGTTGAAGCTGAATTTCAGAATTGCAGTGTTATGAGGTGAACTTTGAGCTCAAATTCAAGCATGATCCAGTGCTCAACAGTGATCAAGTCCTATAGTGGAGTTGTAGCTGGTATGTAGCACTACAATTTTGGTGCAGAGACTTGGACCTATTGTCACATGAAATCTGGAGAAAATTTACTCTAAAGTCGCTCGGTCAGTCACTCTGAATCAGTATTTCCCATGGTACAGTGCTCCAGTGGATCAGATCGCCAGCGCCACAAGCCCTCACCGCCGGCGACCTCTCTGCGCCAAAATTCGTGCCGCTGCCGTCCGGGTTCGTGTGCTGTTGGGAACGGATAACGTCGGAGTTGATAGGCGCATACGTGGCACCCTCCTCTGAGTCCAGCCGGGGACCTCACCGGCGGCCACCATGATCGGTAACTTTTGCCGCGGTGGCAGTCATGCCGTGATCTCCCTCACTGTGCCTTATTCCGACGTGGTCAGCATGCGCTCGCGATGCCATCCTCGGCCGCGAGATAATCGCTAGACCGCCACAGCTATAAAGGGCCATTGGGTTCACGGCGAGGGGTGATCATCGCAAACACAGTGACTTGATCGAAGTCAAATTCGCACCGTTCCCTCCACCTTCTCCCAAATCGATTGTGCACGGTGAAAGCACAGCTCCTTACGGCCAAGTAGCCTCAATCCCCAACCCCAATTTCAGCCAGAGCCGCCGCGACGCCGTTCTTCCCCAATTCAGTCTGCCGCGCCGCTGAGAATAGCCCGTACGTGGCCAGGCCACTCTGGTAAAGATCTGCACCTCTCGAGTATTGTTCTAGCAGCTATGTACGCACGTAAAGCTCACCGTAGCATCCATTTGACCAATCCGGGCATGGGTAATTGGGAACACGGTGATCTTGCCGCTTCATTCATGGTCACCGTGGCCAGGGCAAATTAGGTCACCAATCTTTAAATTAAGTTGGGGTAAACACTCGGGGTGGGTTCAATTTCATGTTAGCTGCTCGGAGAGCTCAGCCGTTGCCCCGTTCGGCCGGTCTGCCGCTCGCCGGAGCGCGGCCGTGCTCGAACGCCGTTGGGGGCTTCAAATTGTGAATTGACAGAACCCCGAGGGCTTTTTCGTGAACGGTCAGCGACTCAAAACAATAGTGATTGGCCCTATTTCGGTTTAGCTGTTAAGCCGGGGTTCTCTGTGCAAAACTTCCTTCGCGGGCGCGCGCGCGCGAATCCGCCCGGGCTTGGGCCGGCTGGACCAGAAGCGGCCCAGTACTGTTTAAGAGTTTTTCTTTTTCTTTTTCAGCAGACCTTTGAAAAACTGTAGAAAATAGTAGAAAAATCCTAAAATTATGAGACCAATTTTCCTAGGTTTGTTATTTTCCATAGTATTTAATAAAAATAGTTTTATGATTTTTGGATTAAATAGGGAATTTTAGGATATTTAAAATAGCCTAAACTATTGATTCTGGATTTTTAGAAAATAATTGGTAAGTCCAAAAATGCCCAAACTTTTTATGGGCACTTAAACCAATATTTAGAAGCCTTGGGTAGAATTTGGGTTGATTTGGACCTTGTTTGATCACTAAACCCAAAACCACCCCCCCTGCTCCATGAACTCCTTTACTGACTCCGGAAACCCTAGGTTCTCGGAGTACCGTGAAGGAAAGTTGTATTCAAGACATAACTAATAAGTTTATGCTATCTTTGCATCCTCATGAGCATTCCATGACATCCATTCTTATGCATGTATATGGTTATATTAGAGCAAGAAGAAGAAGAAGTTCTTGAAGAAGGGATACCACCCACCTCTGATCCTCAGGCAGACAACTGCTTCTATTTTGATATCTGTGGATCCGAGCCAGACACATCCGATAACAAAGGCAAGCCCCGGTGCATTTGCCACCTTCCTTGATGTCTTTAAAATCTTTCTCACTTACTTGCTGCATTAGGTGATAGGAGTTGATTGATTAAACAATTCCTGCATTGCCTTCCTTGATATTGATTATCCTCATTGAAATCCTGTTTTTACAAAAAGATTTTACTTTGCTTAGTATTGCTTTAGAAAAACAAAAGGATTTGTTTTACAAAAGATGTTTGGCAAAGTGGGAGGGATGTTTTCAAAAACAAAATTTGATGGTGGATCCATCAAGGCCTTGATGGGTCCAACATCGGAAAAGATGTACCTCTGTCAGGTACCAAGTTTTTGGATTGAAATGATTAAGCTGAGACCGGGCGGGTGACTTGCACGAGAAGAGAGTCTCGGTGTAGTGTCTCCGTCTGAGTCGATTAAGGACCTTGTCGATGTAGGCCTGCTGACCGAGGACCCTTTAACTGGTCACATGCCTCGTCATGGGTAAGCCTTGCCTCGGGTAGACTAAGGCCGGAATAAGATAACACGAAATGGGAGTGGAGCGGTGGCGGGAGTAGCGTGTACCCTCCGTGGCAAGAGGCTGGACGGTGGTGTATCTGTGCTCTCGGTTTGCGTGAACCTGATCCGGTCTTAAGAACCCCGGTGGCGGGTTGACATATGCAAGGGTTAAGTGCTACATATGTCGTGTGATTGGAGATCCTCAGCTGAGTATAATCGATTCGGATCGCCGTACCTCCGCGGTTATGGAGACTTGGCCACTGACTTACACGTAGCATTCCACTAAAGATGATGGATTTTTGGTTAAGAAATTGGCTAGTGCAGGACCAGTGATTGAACTAGGGTAGAAAGAACTCTAGTGCAGGTAATTTTACCTAACTTGACAAATAAAATTGGATTTTTAAGGATCCACTTTAGTAAGCATTTCTGCGAAACAGAGTCTTTGACTATTGAGAAGCCTTACCTTGACTCCCATATATCCAGCATACCCTTGAGAGTCTTTTCCTTAGTCGGGTAAGACTTGCTGAGTAATTCCATACTCAGGGTTTATCCCTTTGTTGTTTTTAGGTGGGGAAGTAGCAGACTTCTGCTGCTTCTGTGCTAAGGTGGTTCCCAACGAAGAGAAACAGGACTGAAGTGCGGGAGGACTCGGTCCTCCATCTTAAGATCTTTTGTTTATAGACTTTCGGGAGAAGTTTGTGTCTCCCTGGTTTGTATAATTATTACTTTTATGCACTCACTTCTAGAACTGGTCTGTAATAACTTAACTTGAGCTTACTTTTGGAAATAAATGTAATTTTATTCGCTTCCGCATATCTTTATCTCCGATGATCTGTAATGTCTGCAAGACGGGTGAAACGTTCCTGGTAAGGTAAGGAAAGATACCGAGCTTGTCAAGTAACTTAGGAACATCTACAGGGTGTCTGATGTCTGTTAGATAAGGACAACTGTAGGTGGGCCTGATTACTTGGGAGGTTCCGTCACAGTGGCGTCCCAACGGACGAGGGTTGCAATCAACCCCTCTCAAGTGGTCCAAAGACCAACTTGAATACCACGGTGTTGCTTTGCTTCTCTTAATCCCGTTTGCAAGGAATCTCCACAGCTTGGAGCCTCTCGCCCTTACACAAGATGTTCACAAAGAATCACAGAGCAAGGGAGGGATGAGCAACTCACACACGACACAAAGATCACAGCGAATACGCACACGCAAAACCCAGACTTGAGCTCAAGAGACTAGCACACTAGAACGGAGCTCAAATCACTAAAATGTCGAACAAGTGCGCGAGAATGAAGTGTGAGTGATCAATGATGCTCAAAGGATGCTTGGTGTACTCCTCCATGCGCCTAGGGGTCCCTTTTATAGCCCCAAGGCAGCTAGGAGCCGTTGAGCACAAGTTTGGAAAGCCATTCTTGCCTTCTGTCATCGGGGGCACCGGACAGTCCGGTGCACACCGGACACTGTCCGGTGCCCGATTTCCTTCCTTAAATAGCGAAGCCGACCGTTGGCAGCCTGAGAGCCGTTGGCGCACCGGACATGTCCGGTGCACACCGGACAGTCCGGTGCCGTCTTCTAGCCGTTGGCTCGGCCACGTGTCCCGCGCAGATTGCGCGGCCGACCGTTGGCCCGACCGACCGTTGGCTCACCGGACAGTCCGGTGCACACCGGACAGTCCGGTGAATTTTAGCCGTACGTCGCCGGTGAATTCCCGAGAGCAGCCACTTCGCTCAAGCCAGCATGCACCACCGGACACTGTCCGGTGCACCACCGGACACTGTCCGGTGCACCCAGACTCAGCAGATTCTTGGCTGCTCGAGCCAAGACATTTCCAATTGGATTTTTCCTATTTCTAGCACTTAGACACAATACATTAGTCCATAAAACAATGTACTAAGTCTGAGAAACATACCTTAATTCTTGATTTGTACCTTGTCCACCTTTTTACACTTAGGCACTTGTGTTGGACACTAAATCACCAAAATACTTAGAAATGGCCCAAGGGCACATTTCCCTTTCAGTAAGGCCATGTCCCAAGCCTCTTCCAGCTGGTCCAGTGAGTCTTCTCGATTAGCTTGATTGCTTTGGTCGGCGTAGGCCCTCGTCCTCGGGGAACCGTATTCTAAGTCTGTGGGCAAGATGGTCTCGGCCCCATAGACTAGAAAGAACGGTGTGAAGCCCGTGGCTCGGCTCGGCGTTGTCCTCAGACTCCAGACCACCGAGGGGAGTTCCTTCATCCACCGCTTGCCGAACTTGTTAAGGTCATTGTAGATCCGCGGCTTGAGCCCTTGCAGGATCATGCCGTTAGCCCGCTCTACTTGCCCATTCGTCATGGGGTGAGCCACGGCGGCCCAGTCCTCCCGGATGTGGTGACCCTCGCAGAAGTCCAGGAACTTTCTGCCAGTGAACTGGGTTCCGTTGTCGGTAATGATGGAGTTCGGGACCCCAAAGCGATGGATGATGTTGGTGAAGAACGCCACCGCCTGTTCGGACCTGATGCTGTTTAGGGGTCGGACCTCGATCCACTTGGAGAATTTGTCGATGGCAACCAACAGGTGCGTGTAGCCCCTGGGTGCCTTCTGCAAGGGGCCGACGAGGTCCAGACCCCACACAGCAAACGGCCAGGTGATGGGTATGGTCTACAGAGCCTGAGCGAGCGGGTGGGTCTGCCTTGCGTAGAACTGACACCCTTCGCAGGTGCGGACAATTCTAGTGGCGTCGGCCACCGCCGTCGGCCAGTAGAAACCTTGTCGGAAGGCGTTTCCAACAAGGGTTCGACGTGCTGCGTGATGGCCGCAAGCCCCCGAGTGTATCTCTTGTAAGAGTTCCTGGCCTTCGGTGATGGAAATGCATCGCTGGAGGATGCCCGAGGGGCTGCGGTGGTAGAGCTCCTTCCCATCTCCCAGCAAGACGAAAGACTTGGCGCGCCGCGCCAACCGCCGAGCTTCGGCTTGGTCGAGGTGTAGCTCTCCTCGGTGGAGATATTGTAGGTACGGGGTCTGCCAGTTTTGATTAGGCGTGACCTCGCTCCGCTCCCCCTTGACGCGCAGTGCCTCACCCTCGGGGGCCGAGGGTACCTCGGGCTGAGCCGAGGGTGCCTCGGGTTGAGCCGAGGGTGCCTCGGGCCGAGCCGAGGGTACCTCCGAGGGTGCCTCAGGCTGGGCCGAGGCCTTCTCGGGCTCGGGCGTGTCGTCGGTCTTGACGGAGGGTTGATGCAGGTCTCGGGAGAATACGTTCGGGGGAACCGTTGTCCGCCCCGAGGCTATTTTAGCCAGCTCGTTCGCAGTCTCGTTGTAGCGTCGGGCGATGTGGTTGAGCTCGAGCCCGTAGAACTTGTCTTCCAGGTGCCGAACCTCATCGCAGTAGGCTTCCATCTTCGGGTCGCGGCAGCGGGAGTTCTTCATGACTTGGTCGATGACGAGCTGCGAGTCACCGCGAGCGTCGAGGCGTCGGACCCCTAGCTCGATGGCGATTCGCAACCCGTTTACCAGAGCCTCGTACTCAGCCACGTTGTTGGACGCTGGGAAGTGGAGGCATAGCACGTAGCGTAAGTGCTTCCCGAGGGGCGAGATGAAGAGCAGGCCCGCGCCGGCCCCCGTCTTCATCAGCGACCCGTCGAAAAACATGGTCCAGAGCTCCGGTTGGATCGGAGCTGTTGGGAGCTAGGTGTCGACCCATTCAGCCACGAAGTCCGCCAAGACCTAGGACTTGATGGCCTTCCGAGGGGCGAACGAGATTGTCTCGCCCATGATTTCCACCGCCCACTTTGCAATTCTACCCGAGGCCTCTCGGCACTGGATGATCTCCCCCAGGGGAAGGATGACACCACAGTTACCGGATGAGACTCGAAGTAGTGTCGCAACTTCCGCCACGTCAGGATCACCACGTACAGCAGCTTCTGAATTTGTGGGTAGCGGATCTTGGTCTCGGACAGTACCTCACTGATGAAGTAGACTGGCCTCTGGACGGGCAGTGCATGCCCCTCTTCTCGTCTCTCAACCACAATCGCGGCGCTAACCACCTGAGTGGTAGCGGCAACGTAGATCAAGAGGGCTTCTCCGGCAGCGGGGGGCACCAAGATGGGCGCGTTCGTGAGGAGCGCCTTCAGGTTCCCGAGGGCTTCCTCGGCCTCAGGGGTCCAAGCGAAGCACTCGGCCTTCCTTAAGAGGCGGTACAGAGGCAGGCCTCTTTCGCTGAGGCGCGAGATGAAACGGCTCAGAGCCGTGAGGCATCCCATGACCCTCTGTACGCCTTTCAAGTCCTTGATGGGCCCCATGCTGTTGATGGCTGCGATCTTCTCCGGGTTGGCCTCGATGCCCTGCTCGGAGACGATGAACCCCAAGAGCATGCCTCGGGGGACCCCGAAGACACACTTTTCGGGATTGAGCTTCACGCCTTTCGCCTTGAGACATCAGAATGTCACTTCAAGGTCGGAAAGGAGGTCGGAGGCTTTCCTCGTCTTGACTACGATGTCATCGACGTAGGCCTCGACCGTTCGGCCGATGTGTTCGCCGAACACATGGTTCATGCATCGCTGGTACGTTGCACCCGCATTCCTCAAACCAAACGACATGGTAACATAGCAGTACATGCCGAAGGGTGTGATGAAAGAAGTCGCGAGCTGGTCGAACTCTTCCATCCTGATCTGGTGATACCCTGAGTAGGCATCGAAGAAAGACAGGGTTTCGCACCCAGCAGTGGAATCCACGATTTGATCGATGCGAGGCAGAGGGTAGGGAACTTTCGGACATGCTTTGTTTAGACCAGTGTAGTCTACACACATCCGCCATTTCCCCCCTTTCTTTCTCACAAGCACAGGGTTGGCAAGCCATTCGGGATGGAATACCTCTTTGATGAACCCTGCCGCCATTAGCTTGTGGATCTCCTCGCCTATGGCTCCGCGCTTTTCTTCGTCGAATCGGCACAGAGGTTGCTTCACGGGTCGGGCTCCAGCTCGGATATCCAGCGAGTGCTCGGCAACTTCCCTCGGTATGCTAGGCATGTCCGAGGGACTCCACGCGAAAACGTCGGCGTTTGCGCGGAGAAAGTCGACGAGCACTGCTTCCTATTTGGGGTCGAGCTCGGAGCCGATCCGGATCTGCTTGGAGGCGTCGTTGCAGGGGTCGAGAGGGACGGACTTAACCGTCTCCGCTGGCTCGAAGTTGCCGGCGTGGCGCTTCACGTCTGGCGCCTCCCGAGAGAGGTTCTCCAGGTCGGCGATGAGGGCCTCGGACTCGGCGAGGGCCTCGGCGTACTCCACGCACTCCACGCCGCATTCGTACGCGTGTCGGTACGTGGGCCCGACGGTGATGACCCCGTTGGGGCCCGGCATCTTGAGCTTGAGGTAGGTGTAGTTGGGGACGGCCATGAACATGGCGTAGCATGGCCTTCCCAGCACTGCGTGGTAGGTTCCTCGAAACCCGACCACTTCGAACGTGAGGGTCTCCCTTCCAAAGTTGGAGGGCGTCCCAAAGCAGACGGGTAGATCGAGTTGTTTGAGGGGATGGACGCGTTTCCCGGGGATGATCCCGTGGAAAGGCGCAGCGTCCGCCCGGACCGAGGATAGATCGATCCGCAGGAGCCCAAGGGTCTCAGCGTAGATGATGTTGAGGCTGCTGCCTCCGTCCATGAGGACCTTGGTGAGCCTGACGTTGCCGATGATGGGGTCGACAACGAGCGGGTATTTCCCCGGGCTCGGCACATGGTCGGGATGATCGGCCTGGTCGAAGGTGATGGGCTTGTCGGACCAGTCTAGGTAGACTGGCGCCGCCACCTTTACCTAGTAGACCTCCCGACGCTCTTGCTTGAGGTGCCGAGCCGAGGCGTTTGCCACTTGCCCACCGTAGATCATGAAGCAGTCGCGGACCTCGGGGAACTCTCCTACCTTGTGATCTTCCTTCTTAGCGTCGTCGAGAGCCTTGCCACCCTCTGCGGGTGGCTCGGCCTTATGAAAGTGGCGTCGAAGCATGGCACACTCCTCAAGGGTGTGCTTGACGGGCCTGTTGGGACCATGCTTCGTCGCCGAAGGTCCTGCAGGAAGAAACAACTTCGGCTGAAGCTGTCGGCACGTGATGACCGAAGGTTGCTGTTCATGAAGCTTCGGAATTGCAAACCGACTGTTGGGGCGAAGGCAAAGGCGCCACCCTTCGCTCGAAGCCTTCGCTACAGCAGCCGAACTGACAGAAACAAAACAGGCGGGGACACCCTTCGCTCCTTCCGTTCCAGGCGAAGACTGGCGACGAAGGGCATCCCACGGCGCGGCCTCGTCCAGCTCGGAGGCCCACGTGCAATCCGGCCCGTCGTAACGGGCCCCGCTTGGCCGCCCTGTGTCACGGGCCTATGTTGTAAAAACATTCCTGTAATTACGGTCTGTAACCCCGCTTTATGGGAATATTCTTGGGATAACCTAGGTGCCTGAGGGCACATGCGTCCTTAGCTCGAGGTGCTGTGCGCTCAGGTACCTATAAATACCCCCGTACAGTGCCCGTGAGAGGCCAGATTAACAGAGCTTTTGCCATCTAGCGCGAGTGCCCTGTTGTCATCACTGTTCACCCTTGTTGGATCCCCTTGCACCTGAGAGCAAGTTCCAACATTTGGCGCCCACCGTTCGTGCTACGAGAAAACCACCCGCGATGGCACCCAAGAGAGCTAACCCGAAGGCCGACGAGGCTGCAAAGGCAGCACTGCTCACCGCCAAAAAGGGCAAGGCCCTCGCCCTCACCCAATCCACCCACCAAGAGGCCACTGAAGACGACACCCTCCGCACCTGCGACCCCCGAGGGACAACCCTCAGGCTTCGCACCACCCTCAGACTTCGCGCCACCGGAGGACGCGGACCTCGCCGAGGACGGTGAGGTCCTCGGCGTCTCAGCAGAAGAACAGCTACAGCTGCGCGCCCTGCGCCTCAAGAACCGCAACCTCCAGAGGCAGAAGGAGATACTGGAGGCCAAGCGCCAACGTGTGTCCGCACTCGCCAAGGTGCGGCAGATGATACGCGACGAAGAGCTCAAGGCCCAGGAACTCGAGCGGGAGATTGCGCTGATGCAACGCGAAGGCCACCTCGGCCTGCAGCACGAGTCACCCCTCCAGCAGCGCGCACAAGACGAAGACACGCGCGAAGGCCACCCCGGCCTGCATCATGGGCCACCCCTGCAACACCGCGCGCAACCGGAGGACCCGCGTCTCCCTCAGCGCGACTACACTTTCCCGCACGCCGCGCCATTCCAAGGGGTCAACTATCTCGATGAGCGAAGTCCCCTGGCGCCTCACCTGCAAGTGACGCCGTGGCCAGCCAACTTTCGGGCAGGGACCTATCCCAAGTACAACGGCAGCACCGACCCGGCTCAATACATAATGAGCTACCAGGTCGCCGTTGCATCGTCCTGGGGGGACGACGCCACAATGGCGAAGTCTTTCATCATCGCCCTCGAGGGCCCCGCACTCACCTGGTTCACCAGGTTACCTCCGCTGTCCATTGATTCCTGGAGAAGCCTCCGGGAGAAGTTCCTGCTCAACTTCCAAGGGTACCGCCCAGACACCGACGCCCTGGCCGAGCTCTCGCTCTGCAAGCAGCTAGAGAAGGAGACCCTGAGGGAATATTACCGCAAATTCCTGACACTCAAGTCACAGCTACCCTCAGTCGACGACCAGGTTGCCATCCACTATGCTATCAGTGGTCTTCGCGCCGGCGTACTTTACAGCCACTGCATCAGAGATCCGCCAAAGAACCTCCAAGAGTTATATCAGCTGTTTGAAAAGTACGCCAGATCCGAAGACCTCCACCAGCGCAAGATTGAGTCCCAGCGGAAGCCAAAAGATGCTCCACAGTCCAGCCGCACGTGGACAAGGACTCCGCAGCCAGACTCCGGTCGAGACGGAGGCCGCGGTCAGCAGCAGGTGCACAACATCGCCAACCAGCATCCCGCTGCCGACCCCCCTCGTCGCCAGGACTATCCCCCCCAGGGCCGCGGAAACGGCACTCGTGGCAGGGGCCGAGGGCGTGCGCAGCAGCCGCGCCGATTCTACTGCCTTTTCCATGGCGAAGACTGCGCCCACCCAACCAAAGACTGCCCCGAAACAAAGGCTACCAGAGACAGAATGGCACGAGCGCAGCCAGCCGACAATCCCAGAATTGTCGCGCACAATTACCAGCAGCCCCCTCCGCCATATATCCACGCTCCTGCCCCGCATCCACCGCACCACGCTTACCAACACCATCAGGAAGTACAAATCGTACCTCCTCCACCCCCACCACCACACCAACACCACCAAAACATCCCTCATGCCCCAAAGCAGGAAGACTTCGCCGATCAACCATATCGCGGAGTCATCCACATGATAACTGGGGGGTCCAGCACCGACTTCGACACCAAGCGGCAGAAGCGGGACCACTACCGCAGCATCAACCATGTCGCCGTCACGGGCCCAGTTGTGCAGACAAAGTGGTCCCATATACCACTAACCTTCGACGCACGGGACGTCGACTTGCGCAGCGCCCCCCATTGCGATGCCATGGTCATCAATTGCAGCGTGGCAGGCTGGGACCTGCACAAGGTCCTCGTTGACAATGGCAGCCAGGCGGACATCATCTTCCTCCACGCCTTCGACCGCATGGGCATAAGCCACAGCCTGCTGAAGCCTTCGGACAACCCATTGTATGGCTTCGGCGGCAAAGGCACATTCCCCGTCGGCAAAATTGAGCTGCCTCTCTCCTTCGGTGTAGCGCCCAATGCCCGAAGTGAGCAAATAACCTTTGACATTGTGGATATGGTATACCCTTACAATGCCATCATGGGCCGGGGCTCCATCAATAAGTTCGAAGCAGCCATTCACGGACTGTATCTATGTATGAAGATACCAGGTCCGTTAGGCGTTATCTCAGTCTTCGGCAATCAACAGACTGCGCGTAACATAGAGCGGGACTTCGTGCCCGGTCAAAGAAACGTGCACTGCCTCACGGCCCAACGCGAAGCCCCCGCGCCTACCAGCCCAACCAATAAGCAACATGACAAGGCGCAGCTGCAGAGCCACGACGGGACCAAGACCGTCCCCCTCGACCAGGCCACGCCCAGGCAGACAGTCATTATCAGCGAAGACCTTACTTCGCATGAAGAAGAAAAGCTCCTCTGCTGCCTGTCCAAGAACAAAGATGTCTTCGCCTGGTCGGCCCTTGATCTGGTCGGGGTCAGCCGTTCAATAATTGAGCACAGTCTGGGAATCGACCCTTCGGTACGGCCAAAAAAGCAGCGGCTTCGCAAGATGTCCGACGAAAAGACGGAGGCCGCCAAGGCAGAGGTGCACCGTCTCCTGGAGGCCAAATTCATCGAGCCGGTGGCTTACCCCACATGGCTCTCCAATGTCGTAATGGTGCAAAAAAAGAGCGGGAAGTGGCGAATGTGCATCGACTTCACCAGTCTCAATAAAGCCTGCCCCAAGGACAATTTCCCGTTGCCGCAGATCGACAAAATAGTCGATAGCGCGGCCGGATGCGAGGTCATGTCCCTCCTCGACTGCTTCTCCGGTTACCACCAGATATACATGAAGGAAGAGGACAAGGCTAGCACCAGCTTCATAACACCCTTCGGCACATATTGCTTCATCAGAATGCCGGAGGGACTTAAGAACGCCGGGTCCACCTTCTCCAGGCTCACCAAAACAGTGCTCGAGGGGCAGGTTGGCAGGAATATATTCACATATGTAGACGACATTGTCGTCGCCAGCAAGAGCAAGGAGGACCACCTCGCCGACCTCGCCGAAACATTCGCGAATATGCGGGACGCACAACTCCGCCAAAACCCGGAAAAGTGTGTCTTCGGCGTTCGCCAGGGCAAAATATTGGGCTATCTGGTATCACACCGCGGCATCGAGGCCAACCCAACCAAGATTCAGGCTATCTTGGACATGACGCCTCCGCAGTCCGTCAGGGACGTCCAGCGCCTGACAGGCAGATTGGCCGCTCTCAACAGATTCATATCCAGGTCCGCCGAGCGAAGTCTCCCCTTCCTCAAGACACTCCACGGCGCAAAAGACTTCGCTTGGGGACCAGAGCAGGCGGCGGCCTTCGCCTCATTAAAGCAGTACCTGACAGAGTTGGCCGTCCTTACCAGCCCCGACCCCTCGCTCCCCTTGCTGCTCTACGTCGCAGCCTCGCCACATGCGGTCAGCGCGGCCCTAGTGCAGGAGCAGACTGTCGAGGGCGTGGTTCGGCAGTGCCCCGTGTATTATGTCTCTGAAGTGCTGACACCGTCCAAGTGTAACATGACAGAGCTGGAGAAGTTTGCCTACGCAGTCGTCATGTCGTCGCGCAAACTGCGCCATTACTTCGAAGCATTCAAGGTCCGAGTCACCTCAAACAGGGGGCTCGGCGAATTATTCAGAAACCCGGAGGCGTCGGTAAGGATTGCCAAGTGGGCGGCCGAACTCTCCGGCTACCACATCTGCTTCGAGCCCAGGACAGCTATTAAGTCTCAAGTCCTGGCAGACTTCGTCGTCGACTGGACTGGGCCAACTACACAGCCGGATCCGTCCGCAGAGAAGACTTGGACGATCCATTGCGACGGTGCATGGTGCCATGCGGGGGCAGGCGTCGCTGCAATCATAACCTCACCAGTCGGGGTCAAGCACAGATATGCAGCACGACTCAGCTTCAATCTGGAATCCGACAGATGCACAAATAATATAGCAGAATACGAAGCAGTCATCCTCGGCCTCCGCAAGCTAAGGGCCCTCGGAGTCACCACTTGCATCATCAAAACAGACTCCAAGGTAGTTGCCGGCCAGGTCGAGAAAGACTATGCAGCCAAGGACCCCGCACTCATGCAGTACCTCGCGGCCATCCGAAGTCTCGAGAGGCAGTTCAAGGGGTTCACCGTGCAGCATGTGGACCGGGCCAAGAATGAGGAGGCCGACGCATTGGCCAAGGCCGCGGCCAGGGGCGAAACTCTGCCCTCCGACGTGTTCTTCCATGTCATCGGCACGCCAGCAGTCCGGAGCCCCGAAGGGCTCCAAATAACCAATGACAGCGAGGGCCACCGTACAGTCAACCTCATAATGACCAAAGACTGGCAAGCACCCATAACCCTGTTCCTGCAGGGGTATTATCATCCAGCCGACATCAGTGAGGCCAAGCGTCTCAGACATCGAAGCCGAGACTTCGCTCTGATTGAAGGCCAACTCTACAAAAAAGGGGTCAGTCAGCCAATGCTTAAGTGCGTCACTGAGGCCGAAGGCATGCAGATTCTACATGAGGTCCACAGTGGCACGTGCGGCTCACACGCGGGGCCGAGGGCCCTAGCTGCTAAAGTGATCCGCCAGGGTTTTTACTGGCCCGCAATGATCTGCGCCACAAATCGGGTCACTCGATCCTGCGAAGCCTGCCAGAAGTTTTCCCCTCGGTCAGGCGGCCCTTCGCAGTATACAAAGCTGATCGCCCATACATGGCCTCTCCAGCGCTGGGGTCTCGACATCGTCGGACCCCTGCCCACCGCTCAGGGGAACCTTAGGTTCGCCTTCGTCGCGGTCGAGTACTTCACCAAATGGATCGAGGCACGGGCTGTCTCTACAATAACATCAAAGACTGCCCAAAAATTCTTCTGGCAGAACATCGTTTGCCGCTTCGGAGTACCGTTCGAATTAACAGTCGACAACGGCAAGCAGTTTGATAACCAAGACTTCAAGGATTTTTGTTTCTCCATTGGCACCAAGCTTGCCTTCGCCTCAGTCTATCATCCGCAGTCCAACGGGGTCGTGGAGCGCGCCAACGGGAAAATCTTCACAGCTATCAAAAAAATGCTCCTTGATGAAAAAAGGGCAGATGGACCGATTTCTTACCTGAGGCAGTCTGGGTACTAAACACGACTGAGTGCAGGGCGACCGGGTTCACTCCTTTCCGTCTTCTATACGGATCGGAGGCCATGTCCCCGCAAGAAATGAAGCACGGGTCCCCGCGAACAGTTCCGTCAGCCGTCCCAGATGTGGACGAGCCAACTTCAAAGGATCTCATCGACGGAGACCGTGTCTTCGCCCTACAGGCCCTGAACAAATATCAAGCCCAGACCAAAGCATGGCGCGACCATTCAGTCACCCCGAGGGAGTTCAGCGAGGGGGACCTCGTACTCATTCGAACAGCTCGGACGGAGTCCAAGGGCAAGCTGGAGCCCAGGTGGGAGGGCCCTTTCATCGTCAAGACAAAAGCTTCCCCCAGCGCTTACAGGCTCACAACGCCAAACGGCGAGGACCTGGAGCACTCCTGGAACATCGACAACCTCCGCAAATTTTTTGTTTGACTCCTCAGGGCTGTCTTCGCCCTTGTAATTCGCAAAAACAATCTTGCAGCGGCCCGCACTCTTTTCCTCCCGGGGGGTGAGGTTTTTAACGAGGCGGAGCCATGTAATATATGCGTGAAAAATCCCCCGCAAAGACATGCGTCGAAAAAGACCGCGATGACGGTCTTCGACATTCGACCACCACGAGGTCACCGCGAGGCTAAGCGCTAGCTACCCTCGCGTGCGACCAATCCACGCAAAAGTCGCCTAAGGGTGCAGCCGGATTAGCACAACAAGTGCGAAAAAAATATAAGTCTATCGCGAAGACTATCCGCGCAAAAGTCGCCTAAGGGTGCAGCCGGATTAGCACAACAAGTGCGGAAAAAAATATAAGTCTATCGCAAAGACTATCCGCGCAAAAGTCGCCTAAGGGTGCAGCCGGATTAGCACAACAAGTGCGAAAAAAAATATAAGTCTATCGCGAAGACTATCCGCGCAAAAGTCGCCTAAGGGTGCAGCCGGATTAGCACAACAAGTGCGAAAAAAAATCTGTCTGTCGCGAAGACTATCCGCGCAAAAGTCGCCTAAGGGTGCAGCCGGATTAGCACAACAAGTGCGAAAAAAAATCTGTCTGTCGCGAAGACTATCCGCGCAAAAGTCGCCTAAGGGTGCAGCCGGATCAGCACAACAAGTGCGAAAAAAAATCTAAGTCTGTCGCGAAGACTATCCGCGCAAAAGTCGCCTAAGGGTGCAGCCGGATCAGCACAACAAGTGCGGAAAAAAATCTAAGCCTGTCGCGAAGACTATCCGTGCAAAAGTCGCCTAAGGGTGCAGCCGGATTAGCACAACAAGTGCGGAAAAAAAAACTAAGTCTGTCGCGAAGACTCAGAAGTCGCCTAAGGGCGCAGCTGGATTAGCACAACAAGCGCGAAAAAACCGAAGACTATCTGTGCAGAAGACCGGACTAGCTCAACAAAAGGCTGAAACGACAACATCAAGCCGCCCACGCCAAGACCAACTATAATCACGCCAACACAACACAACAAAACAAACCAGACAAAGTACACAACGCCTTCGCACACACACACGCACGCGAGAGCACACAACTTCATCATACAAGCCTCTACATATACAAGCGAGGGCACCACACTCTACATCGGCTCAACCTTAGGAATAATTCCCATCTCCCTATAATTAAACAACATTATCCTGAGCTCCTCACCCGCAAAAAGACTTCGCAGTTCCCCTTCACCTACACCCTCGGCGGTCGGCAAAGATAACAGTTCCTGCCGACCAGCCCCACTTACGCCAAGCCGGGCCCCCTCCACCCCACTAACCATACGTTTCGCAACTGCCCTTCGCCGCCGTCGCCCGGTGCAAGGACCTCGCACATCTCCTGCATCCGTGGCGTGCGGCGAGGCCTCCGTCGCAGCCACATCCAAGGCCGCGAAGTAGTCCAAGTCCTCCGACGACTCCGTCCACTCAATCGAGCTCTCAGAGTCAGCACAGTCAAAAAACCCAGATGAGGAACCACCACAGTCATTACCATCTTCCGCGGTCGTAGCCGCCAAAAATTTAGTAGTAGCGGTTGCGTGCGCAGGCCCAAAATCTTGAACCTGCGCAGCAACCAAAATTCAGTAACATGTACAAACTTCCCCAACCCTCTACACCTGCTACGCCACCTGCGTCGGCCCTGACATTGCGGGTGCCTCCGCTGTTGGCTCTGCCGCTGCCTCCGTTGTTATCTCCACCGCTACTGCTGCGAGATCCCCAGCACTCGGCGCTGCAGCTGCAGACGCATCAGGCGCGCCTTCGGCGGCTTCTAGGAGCAGGCCTTCGCCGGCCGCAGCGGATGCGGCCGGGGTCGGCGCCAGGGCGACCTCGGACACAGCCTCCGCCGGGGCTGACTCCGGGTCAGCCAACATGCTGTTCAGCGCCCCGAAGTCGTCGACTCTCTCGCCACGCACCGCCTAAGCCAAAACACACAAAATTCATCAAACACGCACACAGCCCACGTCCAACAAATACCAAACAAGCGTAAACGTTACCTGAGCCCTCGCCGTCGCGGCGCGCTCCCTGACCACATCGCTCCCGTATGGACCCCACAGCCGGTCGAAAATAGCCCCGGCAGAATCCTTCACTACGGGGTCCTCGACCTTGAAGATATCTCGCTCAAAGTCCTCTTCGATTTGGTCGAAGACCTCGAAGTGCCGGCACCCTTCGCGGGAGAGCGCGTTCATCGCCCCCTCGCAGGTGACCAGGGAGGCATACGCCATAAAACCCTCCACGACGGTGGGGAGCGCCTGCAGCTCCTCCTGCACCCACTCCAGGCACCGAAGTCCGGGCTCTCGGTCCGGTACTTCGAATTCACTGGTACCTGCGCCCAGGCCACGGTATGTATCCATGAGCAGCTGGCGCGTCCGCTCTGCCTCCGCTCGTGCCACGGCCTCGGCCCCCGTCACGCGGCTCTCCAGGGCGGTGAGCCGCTCCTGCAGCTGCTCGGCGCGCTCCCTGGCAAGGTTGCCCTCCGCCCGTGCCAGGTTGGCCTCCGCCTGCGCAGCCTGCGCCTTGACAAGGGCTTCATTGGCCTCCCTCCTTTCCCCCGCCAGCTGGCGACGGAGGGCGGCCTTCTCGTCCTCCAGTGTGGCCACCTTCTCCGCCAGCTTGCGGCACTTGCTGTCGGCGGCCGATTTTTCGCGGACGGCGTCAGCGTGTTGCGTCCGAAGCCTTTCGACTTCGGCAGCCACGGCTACCGTGAGGGCCCCCGACGCAGTGCGGCTAGCGAAGTCAGCCACCTGCAGAACAATCACAAGACTGCGGTGTAAAAAAAAAGGGGGGGAGGGGGACGAGATCCAACTCGGCAGACCTGACGTAGCGCCTCCGTCGCCTCCGCCAGCCGGCGGGACGCAGCGCCAGCCTCATCCATGACAACCGCGAGGGCCGACGCCTCGCCACCGGCGCTCAGAACCCCGCCCTTCGCCTTCGGCGCTGCGGCGGCCGTCGTGGCCGCCGCGCCAGGCGCAACCACAGCAAGTTGGCCTTCGCCCAACCCTGCAGCGTACCGATGAACCGATTAAAAAAAAAGAGAGACTTACCACCGAGATAGTCGTCCACGCTAATATCGGTGGCGAAGTCGGCGACGCGTTTGCCCGCCAATGACAACGCTCGAGCCGCCCTCGCGACCTCCGCCACTCCGCCAGTCGGCGGCGCCGCCTTCGCCGACTTCGAGCCTTCGGCGCCTGCCGTTGCCTCCAGCGCCTTGCTAGATGCAGGGACGCTTGACTTCGCCGCCTGCGGCGGCCGGCCTCCGCCGGACGCCGCAGCCTTCGCCGTCCCCCGCTACCTTTTCGGCCTGGCTTCAACGAGCCTGATCGCCGCCGGGCGCTTTTGTGCAGCTCCCTGGCGATCCTTGTCCATCACTGCTGACACAACAGCAGCAATATTCCGCCCGTAAGGAAAAACCCTCCATTCACGAACCATACGAGATGTAAAAAAGTCCTCGCCGGCCGCGCGGGGGACAGGAACATTCCTAGGCCAACAACCCCCGGTAACCCTCAGCATCCGAGCCGAAGACTCCCGGAGCTCGGGCGAAGACATCCTGTCCCTCGGGGCCGCGCACGTCTTCGTCAACTCTCTAGCAAAACGATCAGAAACCCCAAGTCCTCCCATAGCAGTACCTAATTTTCTCTTTCTAGAGGACGGGGCGGCCGCCAGCGCGGGGTCGTCTCCGGTCTCCACCGCCGGTCTCTTCCCACGACGGTCCACATCGTCTTGACTAGGGTAGCCGTCATACGACAATTGATTTAATTCAAACACCCTGTTCAAGCGGTCATTCGACCCGCGGATATCCCAGCTGCGCTGACCCTCTGTCCTCGGCACGTAGCGTCCAACAAGCCGCACCGCCCCATCCTCCGCCTCACGCACAACGGCGGCCGGATCGCGACTTCGCAGATTCAGGGCGAAGGCGGGACTCCGCACCACCCTTCCACCATGAAAAGGCATCTGGCGAGGGCATACTTCGCCCAACGCCCAGCCACGCGCCAATGGCCACACCCCATACGCCACAAACTCTTCAACCAAGTCGCGCCCACTGCTCAAACCGGCGGCGCACCGAAGAGCCCCTTCGTCCTCATCCTCCTCCGCCACTTCAAAGGGTGGATACGCTGAGTAAAAATGAGAACACATCGCGGACACGGGGAGTCCCTCATGGCCTTCGACAGTACCCTCAGTGACGTAAAACCAAAATTCGTTCCAGTTGCCCCACTTGTTGCGGGCGCAAGGAACCAACTCGACCACCTGCATCGTGGTTTTGCCGGTCTTCGGCGTGAATGTGCAGGATCCAAACTGAGCGACTTCGCCTCCAATCACCCTCTTCTGCCAATGCAAACAATAATACTTCGCAAAAACTTCCACCGACGGCTGTCCGCCGTACGAAGTCGTCGCCTAGACATACTTCGACAGTGCCACTATGGCATTCGGTGTCAGCTGATGTATTTGAACGTTGAACCTGCGCAGGACTTCGCCAACAAACCGGTGCGCAGGCAGGCGGAGCCCGGTGGCGAAGAATGCCTCGAAAACGACCAACTCGCCCTCTGGCTCGGGGACTTCCTCCGCCCCCGGGACCCGACCAACTCCGCTGCCGAAGTAACCCAACCGCTGCATATCTTGCACGCGGGCCGACGAGATCCGCGACACGCCGAAATCAACAGAGTCGCCGGCGTGCAACTCCTCCACCATTAAGCTACTCGGCGTATCCTCAGACGAGGCGGCGGCCGCCGGCGAGGGAACGGCCGGCGGCGTAGCGGCAGCGGAAGAAGACGAGGACGGCATCGCAACGTACCGTCGGCGGTGGCGGGCGGTCTGCTTCACTCGAGCCAGATCTCCGGCGAACAAGACCGCGGCGGGCTGACGAGCAGCAAGTCGGCGGAAAGGGCGGCTAGGGTTTTTTCACAGAGCGCGGAAAGTGAATTTCAAAAAGCGCCGCCCCCGCCCCCTTTTATAGACAGGACGCGGCGCTTCGGGAAACCCGCAATCCAACAGTACGCCGTCAATCAACGGTCACATCAAAAACCCCCGCGGAACCACTTCGAGCAAGGGCAGCGTCTCCGCCATCTAACGACGTCTTCGGCACCAGGTGACTTTGTCGAACTGGTCCCTCGGAGGGAAAATGTTGGGGCGAAGGCAAAGCCGCCACCCTTCGCTCGAAGCCTTCGCTGCAGCAGCCGAACTGACAGAAACAAAACAGGCGGGGACACCCTTCGCTCCTTCCGTTCCAGGCGAAGACTGGCGACGAAGGGCATCCCACGGCGCGGCCTCGTCCAGCTCGGAGGCCCACGTGCAATCCGGCCCGTCGTAACGGGCCCCGCTTGGCCGCCCTGTGTCACGGGCCTATGTTGTAAAAGCATTCCTGTAATTACGGTCTGTAACCCCGCTTTATGGGAATATTCTTGGGATAACCTAGGTGCCTGAGGGCACATGCGTCCTTAGCTCGAGGTGCTGTGCGCTCAGGTACCTATAAATACCCCCGTACAGTGCCCGTGAGAGGCCAGATTAATAGAGCTTTTGCCATCTAGCGTGAGTGCCCTGTTGTCATCACTGTTCACCCTTGTTGGATCCCCTTGCACCTGAGAGCAAGTTCCAACACCGACTTAAAAGTAGAATGACCTTTTAGTCCACAAGTATTTGAGTCATTGTTGTAAAGTTTTATGAGGGGCATGATTGTAATTCCTCACAGGCTGTGTCTTGTGTCTATAAATAGTGAACAGTATTCCTTTACTATTCACGCATTCCGGTAATTACAATCGCTTCACTCGGGAATTATTCCTTGTCAAGGCAGAGCATTTGAGAACAAGTCCCCAACATTGGCGCCCACCGTGGGTGAACTCACTACCACTTTTTCTGAGCTGATGGCTTCGTTCAATATTCAAGCTGGAGCTGCTTCGATTCCGAAGCTGGTACTCCCGATAACAGGCGGTTCATGTTCAGAACCAGCCAACAAGAAGCAAAAGAAGGAAGCACAAAGAAGGGTACAGCATGTCGGGGTGCAAGGACCCTTCATCAAGTCCAGATGGTCTCACATTCCTATTACCTTCTCCCAAGAGGATCTTCAACTCAAGGATTACCCACACAATGATGCTATGGTTATCTCTTGTGTTATCAAAGGATTTCTGGTTCACAATGTTTTGGTTGATACAGGCAGTGCAGCCGACATCATATTTGCTAAAGCCTTCAGACAGATGCAAGAGCCTGAAGATAAAATTCTTGATGCCACACATCCCCTCTGTGGCTTCGGAGGAAGGCAGATTGTAGCACTCGGCAAAATCTCCATGTCAGTGGCCTTCAGATTCACCAACAACACAAGAACTGAACAAATTATGTTTGATATCGTTGACATGGAGTACCCTTACAATGCAATCATTGGTTGTGGTACTCTTAATGCCTTCGAAGCAATTCTGCATCCAGCTTATCTTTGCATGAAGATACCTTCGGACCAAGGGCCCATTGCTATTCATGGAAGTCAAGAAGCTGCCAGAAGGGTCGAAGGAAATTGGACAGACTCAAAAGCAATCCATAATATAGATGGAGCTGAAGCTTGTGAGCAATACAAGTTCAGAAGGGAAAAAGCTGCTTCGGCTGACCAGCCGAAACCCTTGCTCTTATGTGAGGATATAGCAGAGCAGAAGGTGCTATTGGGATCTCAATTGTCCGAAGAGCAGGAGAAAACCTTGATAAGGTTTTTGTTTAACAATAAAGATGTTTTTGCTTGGTCAGCTAATGATCTTTGCGGAGTTAACAGGGATGTTATTGAGCACTCGCTCAATGTTGATCCATCCTTCAGACCCAGGAAACAGAGGCTTCGGAAGATGTCTGATGACAAGGCCGAAGGTGCTCGAAATGAAGTGAAAAGACTCCTCACTGCCGGAGTTATTAGAGAGGTAAAATATCCAGAATGGTTGGCTAACACTGTTATGGTGAAGAAGGCCAATGGTAAATGGAGAATGTGTATCGATTTTACTGACCTTAATAAAGCCTGTCCGAAGGACAAGTTTCCATTGCCAAGGATAGATTCCTTAGTTGATGCAGTAGCTTCATCAGAGCTCATGAGTTTGCTGGACTGCTATTCAGGCTATCATCAAATATGGATGAAGAAGGAAGATGAACCAAAAACCAGCTTCATAACCCCTAGTGGGACATATTGCTACCTTCAGATGCCTGAAGGGCTTAAAAATGCTGGAGGAAGTTTCAGCAGAATGACAGCAAAGGTTCTCCATTCTCAGATAGGCAGGAATGTACTAACTTATGTTGATGATATCATTGTAAAAAGTACGAAGCAGGATAACCACATTGCTGATTTACAGGAGACCTTCGCTAATTTTAGACAGGCTGGTCTAAAGCTGAATCCAGAAAAATGTGTCTTCGGAGTAAAGAAGGGGAAATTTCTTGGTTGCTTAGTTTCAACAAAGGGAATTGAGGCCAACCCAAGTAAAATCGAAGCTATACTTCAAATGGAGCCACCTAGTACAAAAAAGGGGGCTCAAAGATTAACAGGAAGGCTAGCATCTCTCAACAGATTCATATCTAGATCAGCACAGAGAAACTTACCATTCTTCGAGGTGCTGAAGACAGCTGAAGTCTTTCAATGGGGACCACTCCAGCAGAAGGCCTTCGAAGAACTGAAGCAGTATTTGATAGATCTAACAACATTAACTCCACCTACGCCAGGGGCTCCTTTGTTATTATATGTGGCAGCTTCGCACTCAGCAGTAAGCGCAGCACTTGTTCAGGAGAAGCTTGAAGGCCAGGTTAAGAGGCAGGCCCCAATATATTTTGTATCCGAGTTTCTTAGTTTATCAAAGAAAAATTATACAGAGTTGGAGAAGGTACTGTATGCTGTCTTGATGGCCTCCAGAAAGCTTCGACACTATTTTCAAGCTTACAACATAATTGTTCCTTCTTCACAACCTCTGAAGGATATTATGAGGAACCGAGAAGCTACTGGAAGGATTGGAAAATGGGCTGTAGAGCTCAATGAATTTTGTATTGATTATGTTCATAGATCTTCGATTCAGTCCCAGGCATTAGCAGACTTCATTGCTGATTGGATGCCAGGGGCTCAGGAGGAAGAAACAAATAAAGACGCCGAAGCATGGACAGTGTTTTGCGATGGGTCTTGGGGAACCTTCGGAGCAGGAGCGGCTGCTGTGTTGGTTTCACCTTCCAAAGTTAAAACTTGTTATGCGGCAAGACTTGATTTTAGTTGCACAAATAACATCGCCGAGTATGATGCTCTGCTTTTGGGTCTTTGGAAATTAAAGGCAATGGGAATCAGAAGGGCCATTCTTAAAACTGATTCTCAAGTTATTTCTGGTCATGTTGACAAAAGTTACAAAGCAAGAGACCCGAAGCTTGAAAGGTATCTAGATACAGTCCGAAGGATTGAGGCTTCCTTCGAAGGTTTCTCTGTCAAAAATATTCCTCGTGGAGAAAATGAATACGCTGGTCTATTGGCTAAGTCTGCAGCCCAGGGGCTGCCTATACCTTCGGAAGTATTTTTTGAAACAATAAAAGCACCTTCGGTCGAGCTTCTTGAAAGAGCAATCCTCAACATATCCCCTGTTTATAGTGAAGATTGGAGAACTGAAATCATCTCTTTCCTTCAGGGTAATTTTCTTTCAGACGACGAAGCTTATAACAGGAGAATAGAAGCAAGAGCTCGACCATATGTCATAATAGAAGGGGAGTTATACAAGCGCGGGGTCTGTTCCCCATTGCTCAAGTGCTTATCTAGATCCAAAGGTATAGAATTAATGAAGGACATACATGCAGGTCTATGTGGATCTCATATTGGATCTAGGCCCTTGCTTGGGAAAGTTTTTCGCCAAGGATTTTATTGGCCAAAGGCAGCTTCGGATGTAGCGGATTTAGTTCAAAAGTGCGAAGGTTGTCAGAAATGTGCAAGAGATCAAAAACAACCTTCGCCTTTAACTCAAATAATAAAGCCCACTTGGACATTGCAAAGGTGGGGTCTGGATTTGCTAGGTCCATTACCACCTGCACAGGGGAACTTAAGATATGTGGTGGTGGCAGTGGAATATTTTTCCAAGTGGATTGAGGCAAAGCCCTTAGCCACAATAACCTCGTTTACTATTCAAAAGTTTTTCTGGCAAAACATTGTTTGTCGCTTCGGAGTGCCGAAGGCCATAACTGTGGATAATGGGACACAGTTTGATTCTGAAGCCTTCAGAGAATTTTGCAATCAAATCAGCACGAAGATCCATTTTGCATCAGTCCGACACCCAGAATCTAATGGACTTGTTGAAAGAGCCAATGGGATCATAATGACATGAATAATGAAGTCAATCTTCAATCAGCCAAGGGGAAAGTGGCCAGACGAGTTAATCAAAGTGGTGTGGAGTCATAACACAACCATTTCAAGATCAACAGGCTTTACACCCTTTAAACTATTGTTTGGTGACGAAGCAATAACCCCAGAAGAGGCTAAAACAGGATCGATAAGGACAGTAGCTTCGACAGAGGGCGAAAACGAAGCTGATTGTTCTGTGGAAAAAGATGCTATTGAAGGGATTAGACTTCAAGCTGTGGAAAACATCAATAAATACCAAGCTGAAACAATAAAATGGCGTGATAGAAAGGTCAAGCTAAAGAATATTGAACCAGGACACTTAGTACTTCGAAGAGTAGCTAACCCTGAAACAGTAGGAAATTACAGCTGAAGTGGGAAGGCCCCTTTTTGGTAGTATCTTCGTCAAGACCTGGTTCCTACAGATTGAAGGATATGGACGGCATTGACATTCCTAGATCGTGGAATGCGGATGAGCTTCGGCGATATTATGTTTAGTTTGATGTAATTTTTTATATTCTTTTTTGTGGCACCCTTTTCCTTTCCAAAGGGGGAGAAAGGTTTTTAATGGGGCCACAACATGTAATTTTTCTTTTCCTTATTTCAATTCTATAAGAGCGATATCCCCCAAAATGTAAATGTAAAAGCTGAGAAAGCACCTTCGAGTGCAAAGAAAAAAGAAAAGAGAACAGGGAAAAGCTCAAAGGTCGTTCCTAAGGGAATGCAGAGCTTACAGCGAAGAATAAACGCTGATTCCGCTGAAAGTAAAAGGCGAAGAAGCTCCTAAGTGAGGCTTACAGCGAAAAATAAACACTGATTCCGCTGAAAGTAAAAGGCGAAGAAGCTCCTAAGGGAGGCTTACAGCGAAAAATAAACGCTGATTCCGCTGAAAGTAAAAGGCGAAGAAGCTCCTAAGGGAGGCTTACAGCGAAAAGTCATCGCTGATACACCGAAAAGTAAACGGTGAAGCCGAAAAGTAAACGGCAAAAAGATTTTTATCGTTCTTAAGGGGACGAAGGGTCGTGCTTATGTTTTTTTTGAACATGTGTCCTAATATTCATTTGCACATAACATATCATCATGTCATTTGCATTCATAAACATCCATTTAGACATATGTAGAGTCATCATCATGCTACACAAAAAAGACAGGTGCTTCAGAAAATAAGGAAAAGATTCGAAGGAAAAATTTTCTATGCTTCGTTGTGTACGAAAAGAAGGGAAGGTGTTTTTCGCCTTCGGCTCAAAAGAGAAGTTTCGTCCATAGCAAAGCAGACTGGATGTGGTTATAGGAGACAGAATATATTACAAGGAAAGCGCATTAGAGCCAAGGCTTCGTCTTCAGTTTTGACAAACTTCAGCATTGTCAATCTTCAGCTTCGTCATCCTATATATCAAACAGCACAGTAAGAATGGTACAAATTTCAAAGGAGAAGGTAAAAGTAACAAACATAAGTTTCTTACCGACTTCAGATGGCTTCGAGCTTCGTCGCCTGCCATTTTCCGCCCGCCACTTACCCAGATCTGGGTCATGAATCTATTTCCAATGCTTCTGGCTAAGCTTGGGATATCTAACAAATCTGAAGCTGACAAGCTGAAGTTTGGTCTGTTCACGATGTTTCCATGTGTGCAGCCAGCCTTCAAAAAAGCAGCAGCTGTGCCCCGAGAAGATACCAGGGCGTCAAGGGCATCAACTTCGCCTTCAATATGTTCTAATGTTCTTGGCAGATTTTCAGATGAAGGTGTAAATTTCGAAGAGCTAGCTCCGACAGAGTGAAACACGTCCTTCAGCCGCTGCACACATCGGATGCCGAAGCTTAAGCATTTCTCCTGAAGTTCTGTAAAGGATTTCTGCAAATTTGAGTATTTATCCACTTCAGCTTTCAGGCTTGTTTCAAAATATTTCTTTTCTTGCTCGAATTTTTCTGATTGACGGAGCAATTCATTCTTTAATTTATTATTTTCAGTTTGGACTTCAGCTAAAGAGCCCTCCATGGTCTGAATAACAAAATCTTTCTTTTCTAATGCACCTTCGTGCTCTTTGACCATGATTTCAAGATCTTGGATTGCGAAGTCTTTCTTTTTCAGATTGGTTTCGTAGTTTTCAATTCTTTCAGTCAAATCTTGAATGACGGTTTTATTTTTCTCTCCCTCCAGATCTTGTTGCATTTTCAGAACCTTGCTTAATAATATGCTCTGTCGAAATGATCTTCGTTAGAACACGACCCAAAAGTTAATAATAACAGTAATAAAATAACAAAAATATTCGTTACCTTGAAGTTAGAATAAAGCAAGCTTCCGGCGATGTGGTGTCGTTGATAACGACACAAGTCCGCTTCCACCTTCGGCAAGCCAATGCTTTTGGAAAGGGTTCTGATAATTTTGGCCTCGGTGCGGTTCCGAAGGCACCTTAGTTTCCCTTCGTTCACCCCACAAAATAGCATAGCACCTGATTTATATCCGCAAGATATGGCATATTTTTTCAACTCCTCTTTCTCAGTGTCTGTTAACTCTTGTCCAAGTAGGTCTTGAAAGTTAAAATCTTCTCCTTCAAAAATTTCACCAATTTGCTCTTTCCCCTTTTCAGTTGCTGTATTCACTGCAGCCACAGTAGCTTCTTCTTCAGCCATTTTTAGGAGAATATTGTCAATAACCTCAAGTGTAGTTTCCAGGTTCGACTCTTCGGTGGCCCCGGCTTCGGCCCTGGTAGCTTCGGGTTCGCTGGTTTCAGCTTCAGTAGTTTTCATCCCAGTAGCTTCGGCTTCGGCAGTTTCAGCAAAGGGAATTTTCGGCACCGTTGCCGGTGGCGGTGTCTGGTGGATCACATCTGTTACTTGAATAATTCTCCGTTTTTTCGGCTTCGCAGGACTTTCTGCTGCCGAAGCTGCCTTGTCCTTCTGAAAAAACTTCGTCAGTTCTAGTGCCAGTGGACTTAGCCTGATAGGCAAGGGTTCAGTCATTACCTTCATAATTTCTTCTACTTCAACAGCAGAAGGAGAAGCAGGAATATCTTCTTCTCGGACCGACGTTTATGGCTCCGGGGACGCACCTTTTCTCTTTCTTGAAGTGGCCACCTTCGGCTCAGGATTTAACTCTTCAGCGCTAAGACTTTCAGAATCTTTCTTTTTCTTCTTGGCTACCTTGACGACCTCTTCGTCAGTAGCGCTAGCAATCCTTTTTTGCTTCGGGCCTCCGGCATCTCCGCCCAGTCGACCGTAGTCAGCGTATTCAAATCCTATGGCATCAAGCACTCTGTTCAGGCTTCGTTTTGGCCGAGTGCCGAAGGCCGCTGTCATCAGTTGGTCCTCTTTTTAGAGTAGTTCCCAAGAATTTCATTGCTCATCATTTCAATTGTATCAAGCCATTTTTGGCAGGGTACTTTAAAAAATTTCTTGAATTTATAATGATAAGGTAGCCTGACGAGTTCCCCCTCTTTCTTTTCCCCTTCAAGCTTCGGCATTGTCCACTCTTTCATCGTTGGAAAAACTCTGAAAGCCAGGAATTCTTGCACTAAATCTCTAGTGCCAATATGTTCTGCTATAATTTTGAATTCGCCCAGTGCAGCCCAAGTTGGACCCTCTACTACCATTTTGCATCGGGGTCTTGTTTCTCCGAAGATTAATTCAAGAGGGCTCTGAACCAGCTTCTCTTTATCTTCATCAATTTTGACATAAAACCATTCTGATTTCCAGCCTGCCGGCCATTTGCTTCGGTAGCTGATCACGGGAAACTTCGTGGTTTTCCGATAAGCAAAATTATAGCAGCCAAAATTCTCATGCAATCCATCTTTTCTGGCCTTAGTTTGGTAATGCAACTCATGAACTCGACAGAAGCTGTCAGCAAATGGCTCCACCGCCTGGCTTCAGAGAGCCCAGATATAGACGCTGAGCCTGACAATTGCGTTGGGAGTCAGTTGGTGAAAGTAGATACCAAATCTTTGCAGCACATCAGATATCATCCTATTTAAGGGGAATCTTAATCCAGCTTTTAGAAAGCTCTTAAAAATAACTATTTCATCTTTTTCTGGCTTCGGGGTAGTTTCTTCCCCCCCGAAGCGAAGTAGCTTCTTCTCATTCTCACTGAAATAACCCGACTTCACCATCTTGGAGAAATCAGCCTTGGAGACAGTCGACTTCCCGAAGTCCAAGTGGCTGGGCTTGCTTGGCACGGCAATATGATAATCATCATCAGAATCAGCTTCCTCAATATTTCCTTCTTCCGCTTCGGCAACAGCTTCTTCTGTCTCGGCAGCAGTCTGTCCTGTCTCGGCAGTACGGATTCCTTCCGAGGTCACCAGTCCGGATCGTTGCATCGCTTCGGAGATAGGAACCGTCTCCGCTCCTTCGGCTTCGCCTCCCTTACGCTCAACTCTAGCGGTAGAGCGCACTCTGGCCATTTAATTCTGAATTTCTTGGGAACTAAAGAACTTTTTCTTTTGAAGCTTTTTCTTCTGATGAAGTAGGCTTTAAAATTGGAGCTTCGTCTGCTTGCGAGAGTCAAGCTTCGGCTATGGTTAAAAATTTTGGCAGCAAAACAGTGCAATAGCAATGAATGCTGTGGTAACTTCACACCTACCCGTCTGTTTATATAGTGCTGTAGGTAAGAAGGTGAATCGTCAGGATTTACACACCAGGCAAACAGCTGCTTACACCCGCTGCACGGTGGACCGCAGAGACCAAATAGTAACCCTGCAGGATGGGACCGCTACGCGCTCGGAAACTGAATCGTTTCTCGACAACGAGCTCAGGGAAGGTGTTTTTCGGACCTTCGGCTTCCTGAAGCCTAAGATACTTTTTTCACGGATCAAGCTCGTAACGAAAAACGATCTAGCACCGCGAAGGGGCTACTGTTGGGACCATGCTTCGTCGCCGAAGGTCCTGCAGGAAGAAACAACTTCGGCTGAAGCTGTCGGCACGTGATGACCGAAGGTTGCTGTTCATGAAGCTTTGGAATTGCAAACCGACTTAAAAGTAGAATGACCTTTTAGTCCACAAGTATTTGAGTCATTGTTGTAAACTTTTATGAGGGGCATGATTGTAATTCCTCACAGGCTGTGTCTTGTGTCTATAAATAGTGAACAATATTCCTTTACTGTTCACGCATTCCAGTAATTACAATCGCTTCACTCGGGAATTATTCCTTGTCAAGGCAGAGCATTTGAGAACAAGTCCCCAACAGGGCCCCTGATGATAGGGGCACGGCTCCTTGAGCATCTTGTCGAAGAGGTTGGCACCTCCGGGAGGTTTCCTAGGGTTCTTGTACTCGGCGGCGGCGACAAGGTCCCATCGGCGGCGTCGCGTTTCGCTTGCGACTTCTTCTTGCCCTTCTTCTTGGTGCCGCGCTGAGTTGACGCCTCGGGAACATCTTCGGGTGGGCGGCCCTCGGGCTGCTTGTCCTTCCAGAAGATGGCCTCAACCGCCTCCTGGCCAGAGGCGAACTTGGTGGCGATGTCCATCAGCTCGCTCGCCCTGGTGGGGGTCTTGCGACCTAGCTTGCTCACCAGGTCGCGGCAAGTGGTGCCGGCGAGGAACGCGCCGATGACATCCGAATCGGTGACATTGGGCAGTTCGGTGCGCTGCTTCGAGAATCGCCGGATGTAGTCCCGGAGAGACTTCTCGGCTGCTGGCGGCAGCTTCGGAGATCCCAGGAGTTTCCAGGGCACACGTACGTGCCTTGAAAATTGCCGGCGAAGGCTTGGACCAGGTCGTCTTAGTTGGAGATCTGCCCTGGAGGCAGGTGCTCCAGCCAGGCTCGAGCGGTGTCGGAGAGGAACAGGGGGAGGTTGTGGATGATGAGATTATCATCGTCCGTTCCACCCAGTTGGCAGGCCAGCCGATAGTCCGCGAGCCACAGTTCCGGTCTCGTCTCCCCCGAGTACTTTGTGATAGTAGTCGGGGATCGGAACCAGGTCGGGAACGGCACCCATCGTATGGCGCGGTTGAAAGCCTGCGGACCGGGTGGTTCGGGCGAAGGACTCCGATCCTCCCCGCTGTCGTAGCGTCCCCCACGCCTGGGGTGGTAGTCTCGGCGCACCCTCTCGTCGAGGTGGGCCCGACGGCTGTGGTGATGGTGCTCGTTGCCGAGGCGACCCGGGGCCGTAGGCGCTGTGTTGCGCGTGCGCCCGGTGTTGACCGAGGCTTCCCGCATGAATCAGGAAGTCACGGCGCGATGTTCCGAGGGGTACCCCTGCCTTCGGGAGGCGGAGCTTTCGGCCCGTCGGACCGCGGCGTCCTCTAGGAGATTCTTGAGCTCTCCTTGGATACGCCGCCCCTCGGTGGTTGATGGCTCCGGCATCGTGCAGAGAAGTATTGCCGCTGCAGCCAGGTTCTGGCCGACTCCACTGGAAACCGGTGGCGGCCTTACCCTGACATCATCGGCGATGCGGTGCTGGATGCCCTGGGGGAATTGACGCGCTTCTCCGGCCGGAGGTTGGCCTGCCCATTCCTGCCCGATGTCCCGGCAGATCGGCTCGAGTGTTCCTGCTCCCTCGTCGAGCCTGGCCTGCATCTCGCGGATTTGCTCGAGCTGTGGGTCATGACCCCCCGCCGGGGCGGGGACCACAGCTAGCTCCCGAAGGATGTCGACGCGAGGCACGGGCCTAGGGGGATCACCGTTCTCCGGTATACCAAGATGGTTGCCTTCGCCGGGACCCCCTAGATCGACGTGGAAACATTCGCGACTTGGGCCGCAGTCCTCATCGCCGAGGCTGCGGCTACCATCGGAACAGTTGAAAAGGCAGTAGTCGCATGCGGTCATGAAGTCCCGCACGACACTAGGGTTACCAAGTCCAGAGAAATCCCAACAGAAGTCGGGCTCGCCATCTTCCTCGGACCCCGAGGGCCCATAGGTCGAGGCGGCCGTCAGCCGGTCCCAGGGTGACCGCACACGATACCCCAGAGGGTTTGGACTCGCCTCTATGAGAATGTCCACCGAAGCGGAGTTGCTTGGCGGGTCGAGGCCGAATCCAAAAGGCGCGAGATGGGAATTGGTCGGTACCTTTTGGTCGACGGGCGGTGACGAAGTCACATCAGGGACTGACTGCACCGTCGTCTCAGGTACGAGGGTGACGCCTAGCAAGTCCTTCGCGAGCGTGCTGGCGTCGTCCGTTTGCTTGAGGTTGGTGTGTTGCGGGGTGACGGCGCTCGTCTTCGTCTCAGACGTGAGGCCAATGCCCGACACGCTCTCCGTTGGGGCGCCGGCGCCGTCGACTCGCTCGACAGCCAACGAGGTGCCACCTCCCGCTTGGCCTTGGTTGCCCCGCCTCCTCCTCCGTCGGCGGGGGAGGGGACGGGACAAGCCCGAATGTCGTCCTTCCACCACGTGGGGAAGGCGTCGTTGATTTCCCCACCGGCGGACGGGTTGTTAACCGCCATTATCGCTGTCACGCGGCGGGGGAAGTAGTATCATGTCGTAGCTGTCGTCGAGGGACATGAACTCAAGACTCCCGAAATGGAGCACCGTCCCGGGCTGGAGAGGTTGCTGGAGACTGCCCATCTGGAGCTTGACGGGAAGCTGTTTGTCAACACGCAGCAGGCCCCTACCTAGCGCGCCAACTGTCGGTGTTTCGAAACCCGGGGGGTCCCTGGACCGACGAGTAAATTGTCGCCGCGTGCCCCAGCCCAGATGGGTCAGCGCGAGGCGGAACACGAAGGGGGGAAAAGCAGCCGGAGGGAGACAGGCGCGGGAGGTGGAACCCGCGGCCTTCGTGTTAGCCCCGCGCCCAGGTCGGGTGCGCTTGCAATAGGGGGTTACAAGCGTCCACGCGGGAGGGAGCGAGCGGCCTTGCGTGAGCGCCGTCCCGTCCTTCCCCGCGCGGCCAACCCTCTGTAAGAGGGCCCTGGACCTCCCTTTTATAGGTGTAAGGAGAGGATCCAGGTGTACAATGGGGGGTGTAGCAGTGTGCTAACGTGTCTAGCGGAGGAGAGCTAGCGCCCTAAGTACATGCCATCGTGGCAGCTGGAGAGGTTTTGGCACCCAGTTCGTGTGATGTCGTGGCCGTCGGAGGAGCGCTGGAGCCTGGCGGAAGGACAGCTGTCGGGGCTGTCGAGTCCTTGCTGACGTCCTCTTGCTTCCGTAAGGGGGCTGAGAGCCGCCGTCGTCATAGGCATGCGGGACGCCATCATTACTCGTATAGTGGAGCGAGCCAGATGGGACGCCGGTCTTGTTCCCCGCAGCCTGAGTCAGCTCGGGGTAGGGTAATGATGGCGCCTCCTGTCGACGTGGTCGGTCCGTGCCCTAGGTTGGGCGAGGTGGAGGCTCCTCCGAGGTCGAGGTCGAGTCTGTCTTCCAAGGTCGAGGTCGAGTCCGAACCCCTGGGTCGGACAAGGCGGAGACCGTCGGTTGAGGCCGGGGCTGAGTCCGAGCCCTGGGGTCGGGCGAAGCGGAGTTCGTCGTCCTTCGGGGCTGAGCCCGAGTCCGAGCCCTGGGGTCGGGCGAAGCGGAGTTCGTCGTCTTCCGGGGCTGAGCCCGAGTCCGAGCCCTGGGGTCGGGAGGAGCGGAGTTCGTCGTCTTCCGGGGCTGAGCCCGAGTCCGAGTCCTGGGGTCGGGCGGAGCGGAGTTCGTCGTCTTCCGTGGCTGAGCCCGAGTCCGAGCCCTGGGGTTGGGCGAAGCGGAGTTCGTCGTCTTCCGGGGCTGAGCCCGAGTCCGAGCCCTAGGGTCGGGCGGAGCGGAGTTCGTCGTCTTCCGGGGCTGAGCCCGAGTCCGAGCCCTGGGGTCGGGCGAAGCGGAGTTTCCCATGGCGCCTAAGGCCAGACTTGGCTGCTGTCGGCCTCACTCTGTCGAGTGGCTCAGCAGTCGGTGCGGCGCAGGCGGCACTGTCCTCTTGTTAGACCGGTCAGTGGAGCGGCGAAGTGACTGCGGTCACTTCGGCTCTGTCGACTGGAGGGCGTGCGTCAGGATAAAGGTGTCAGGCCACCTTTGCATTAAATGCCCCTATGATTTGGTCGGTTGGCGTGGCGATTTGGCCAAGGTTGCTTCTTGGTGAAGACTGGGTCTCGGGCGAGCCGAAGGTGTGTCCGTTGCTGGAGGGGGTCCTCGGGCGAGACGTAGATCCTCCGGGGTCGGCTGCCCTTGCCCGAGGCTGGGCTCGGGCGAGGCGTGATCGCGTCCCTCGAATGGACCGATCCTTGACTTAATCGCACCCATCAGGCCTTTGCAGCTTTGTGCTAATGGGGGTTACCACCTGAGATTTAGGAGTCTTGAGGGTACCCCTAATTATGGTCCCCGACAGATACCATAATAGGTGGCTTCTCTACAATAGTACTAACATATTGGGCTTCTATATAATAATACTTACAAGGTTGGAACTTCTTTAAAATTGTATTTTACTTTAATTTCATCATTTTTCTATTTTGTTTACTTATCTTCGGGCATTTTCCTGGTTCGGTGCAAAGATCAGGACTTCTCCTCCACGGACAACATCGCCCGGAGCGGGCAAGCACTGTCTCGGGGACAAGCAACTTCTCCATAGGGATGACAGCGGGTCGGATTTTGTTCGGGTATAATAATACCCGACCCGAAATTGTACCCAAGACTTCTACAAATATCCATACCCATCAAGCCAATCGGGCGAGAAACTGTACCCGTACCCATGTCCACCGGGTATCCACTGGGTATCGGGTATCCAGTAGATATGTTATTGTAGACTAAATAACATTCAATTAGTGTTATAATAAATGCATAAAATATTTTAATTTCCATCTAAGCACCAGTACAACACGAGAATGACTATATTTGGTTACATGTCGATACAATATCTCAACTCATAATTATCGTATCCAATAGATTTAAATTCGAGTACAGAGAATAAAAGCTTAATGAGTTCATGACAGTTGACAGTCATAATATTGTCAATGTCTCATTGGTCTCTAGTACATTACAGTTGATGGTTAACATAACACAAATTAATATTCATTAATCAACAACACATGTGTCATGATAAATTGATAAATAAAAACAGCATGCAGCAACCAGCTCCAACAACCCATCACATGGTGTATAGTAGCATCAGCATGCCGCCAGCAACAGCAGCCCGTGGTCGTGCCTGTGTCCATGGTGAAGTAGCAGCAATCATCATGCAACAAAACTAGGATTGCTGTGTATTTTTTTTGGCTCCATTCTATTATGATCCTTAATTTTTAGTGGATGTAGCATATTTAAAAAGGTACATTGATATCTCGGATATCCACTGGATACCCGCGGGTAAAGTATTTTACTCATACCCGACCCGATATATTTCAGGTATCCGACCCGATAGGACCCACGGGTGAGTTTTTTTACCCGTATCCATATCCACCGGGTACGAAACCCGCGGGTATCCATACCCACGGGTCCAACTATCATCCCTACTTCTCCATGACTGCTAGCGCGGATGCTGTGGCCGTCACCGTGCTCCCACTTGTACGCGGTCAAGTTCCATCCACCATCACCCTACTTCCACACTCGCTAGGGCCCGCCATAGACGTGCATGGTGCTCATTTTAGATTGTAGAAAATAAAAATAAGAAAAGAAAATACAAAATGACAATAAAATTGGTGAAATATGAAGCGTCTCAATTCTCTGGAACTCAAATGTGATATAATTACTAGTCATAGGAGGCTAGTAAACACATTTATACATCAGATGGTTTTAGATCTCCTTCAATGAGACAAACCTATAAAGGTGGCGATCAACTTTAAAAGTTGGTCCACAACTCGGGACATATCATCAGAGTGGGGCTGAAGCAGCCCGATATCCGCAGCGAAGCAAATCAGTAGTCCAACAGCCACAGGCATGGTTGGGAACAGGAGTAACTCTTACCCGATCAACAATCTCCTCTGAAAAACAATAAATAAGAAAGAGTGAGTACTTACGTACCCAATAGCCCACCTTCACCCACGGAATGGGAAAATCAGATATAATGCATGGAATATGTGGAGCTCAGGATATTTTGCAGAAAGAACAATATTTGATGCAGGGTTATTTTGTAAAACATTTTATATTTTTCAAAGCACATCCTCTCCCAAAGGAGCAGGAAGTTTTTAAATATAGAACAAAATCCCTTGGACTAAACCATTCAAGTAACTCAGCAGTTTCCCACTGGTTTTCATTTTCAAAAATAGCTACTGGACTTCCCGTCCACCATAGCTCACGGCTTAACCGCCAGACCTTTTAAAACCACCTTTCAAAAGCATTTTTGGAAAACAAAACACTAATTGTCAAATCCATGCCATAACTCATCCATATTCATGGACATAGACTATTCGAATAGGTTTTTAAACTCTGCGCAGAGGTGTACACTTTACCCACTAGTCCGTCTCTGCGATCTCATGGCCAATGAGACCCGAATCCGAAACTCTCTCCTTCCTTGCTCATCCTTACCTAAGCAATTATACCGGAAGGAACAAGGCCACCACCATGCCTAAACCGGACAAAACATTCCCCTTTCTTATCCTCCTGGTGCTCCCCAGCCGTCATAATCCTAGGGTTCGGACCGTGCAAGTTCAGATCAAGCGACTGCCCATACAGTCTCGAGTGGTTGTACTTGATAAGAGTATAGGTAAGGAGTGATGACAAACCGATCCTTAGGCGAGAGGGACAATCCTTCATGCTCACACCTAACCCGGCTGAGCCATCACCTTAGGCCCTCCCAAACCAGGGAGTCCCTGATCATCCCACTCAAGGGTGATAAGGGTGACAACCCTTCATCATACCCATCTTGAAAAACATTTTCTTTTGAAAACTCACACCTTTTCTCAAATCATTTGTAACAAAGATGTCAAGGAGTATAAAGATTAATTGCACAAAGTTCTAAGGCTGGGTGGCCATAATAACTTGTCTCTTAGCAGCAAAATCATATCATGCATAAAATAACAGACTGAGGGTTGTGGTTGAAAAGCATAGGTAATTTATGCATCAAAGGGATCCAGTGGGCTTGCCGTTGCTTTAACCAATGAAAGGGTGAGAGCTCGCGGAACTGGCTTCTGGCTCCACCGTCTGGCGTAGACTTGCAAAATTGGCCTTCACGAGACAGCACGAACGCTCCGATAAATGTGCAGCATGAACAAGCAAACATACAAACCAGCAAGTATATCAACAAATATTTAGTATAGTGGTCAGAATGGTGATATATGGATGGGTAGAGTCTTGAGCAGAATCTGTGTCATGTGGTGTTGTGATATTACAGGTGGTGGAGTGGAGGTGTACCAGGAGGGTGGATTGGAGGCGAAGCGACACTATGAGCCTGTAGAGCGGGGTAACTGAGCGAGTGGGAGTTTGCCTTGGCTGAGGGTGTTGAATGTGTGGAGAGGGAGAGGGTAGCTGGGTGTATTTATAGCTGGGTACCTGTGGTTTAGTACGGTAGAGTTCACTGTTGGTGAGCATAGTGGCGAATGAATCATCTGACTTAGTCTGAACAGGGAAGTTATAGGCAGAATATGGGACAAGATTATTTTTGGAGTTTTCTAAAATATGAACCATGCTTAAGGGATGACATGGTTGGATAGGGAATAATTTGATAAGAATTTAGAAACAAGAATTATTAGAATCTGAGTTTGGAAGCCTGGTTTAAAAGAATCTCAAAGTTAAGCGTGCTCAACTTGGAGAAATCTAGGATGGGTGACCAGATGGAAAGTTCTTACTGGAAGGAAAATCACAGTCACCTGAGTTCGTATGACTGGAATATTGGTTTGGCAGGTCTTAGGTGAGCTAGACAGTATGATGGATGAGCAGTTGAATATTTGGGTGATCGGATGATCGATGAATAGTAACAATGAATAGTAACGACAAATGGTGACGATGAATAGTTCGTATGAACGAACGATGAATAGGGACTATGAACGAACGATGAACGATGAATAGGGACTATGAACGAACGATGAACGATGAATATGGACTATGAACGATGAATAGGGACTATGAACGAATGATGAACGATGAATAGGGACTATGAACGTATGATGAACGATGAATAGGGACTATACACGAACGATGAACGATGAATAGGGACTATGAACGAACAATGAACGATGAACGATGAATAGGGACTATGGACGAACGAACGAACGATCGAGTGATCGGACGAATGAACGATCGGAATTTCGGCAGCATAACGGCTGAACAAAGATTATTTGGACGAACGAACGGACGAACTATCGAACGATCGGACAAACGATCGAACGATCGAACGAACGAACAAACAAACTATGAACAGGTGAACGAACGGTCGAATGAACGACCGAACAATCCTTGTGCTTGTATTGTGCTTGTGTGGGAGTGGAGTAGGGGGGAGAGAGTTTCCATGAAATGGCTTGGTGTGGCTTGAGGGGAGGCCCTTGCGGCCTTGCCCCTCTATTTATAGGCAAGGTGGGGGATTAGGGAGAGGAGGCGAGGATTAGTGGGAGTATGCGAGGATTAGTGTGAGATAAGCATGTATTAGTCATGTATAAGTGAAATTAGCTTGTAGAGCTCACTGTATGACACCAGAGGCGTTTGTATACATATGAGCATGAGGAAAATGATGAAGAAAATATTTGTAGTGACTTTAAAAATTATTCTGAAGGTATTTCTCAAGAGGAAAATATTTGGAGAATTATCAGTGGAATATTTGGGCATTATTTCTGTAAAGAACTTGAGGGGGATCACTGGGAAAATATTTGTAGGATATTTTGAGGATGATATAGACCACTATATTTTATTTGTTGAGATCAACTTGCAAACAAACGTTTTGAAATGAAATTTAAAATTCATTTTGAATTTAGAGCGAGTTTGAGAAAATTTCAAGATTTGAATTTTTGGGGTGCTACAAAATAATGGTGCAATATCGTTTTGGAGAAGTTCCTCACTTATGAATATTGATATAGAGAAGTCCAATCTAAGTATTGTTGTGGAAAAGCCATCTCTTATGAGTATCATAATAGAAAAAACTCGGCAAATGCTGCCTAGGTAAGGCAGAGGCCGACGAGGAGTTCTCTTTTCCTATCAATCTTATCTAGCAGTTTCCTCTCCCTTGAAACCCCATTGCCACTCCCTCCCTTTGCTTGTTTGCTTACCCACGCCAACAACTGTCGTCGCTTCTCTAATTTGGTTTCCCCCACCCGTCCTATATATCACCTTAGATGAAACCTCACCCTAGCTAGTCGACGCACCAAAAGGTCTGACTGCACCAACCACGCCCAACCTGGTTGGACCGCACTGAGCAACATCAACCCGCACGGACCCAACAAAAGTTGAATGCCTTTTCACAGCGCTAGGTTTTCCGCTGCACCCCATGATTTTGAAATCCATTTCATAGTGCTCGCAACTGCCGCCCAAAATCGCTGTGTGGGAGGATGAGATTTCATCATAGTTCTGCTAGGGTTTCTTATTTGGAATACACGTAGCGGAATCCGATGATGACGTTTCTCTAACCAGAAGATCACCAACTGCGGCAGAGTTGGTTTTGCGATTCGCTACAGGTAGGGTTTTGCTTTTTGTCGGCACCGAAATCACTGTTGTTTTTTCCTACAATTTCTCCAACACATTTATGGTCAAGTTAGCACTAGATTATACATACAGTTTTTTCAAGTGAATCATAATCTGCAGCACATTTTTTCTTCAAAATTATCGATGAGGAGTGATGACATGATGATTTTTTGTTTATCTGTTAACATCAGTAACACCCTAATAGATTTTTTACAGCAAAAATAGTTTTTGTAGTGATCTTATCATATAGTCAGTATACTATGGCTTTTTAATACAATAATATTGTTGGGGGTCTGCTTCGTCGCCAAAGGTCCTGCAAGAAGAAACACCTTCGGAAGATCAACACAGAAGCAGCGCCGAAACTGTAATCTAGGGAGCTTCGGCATAGTAACACGCTTTGAGACGAAGGTGTAGCACCGACTTAAAGGTGAAAACACCAATCAGCCCATGATAATCTGTGTCATGATTATAAGTATTTATAAAGGACATGAATGTAAATCCACATAGGCTGCGCCCTGTGCCTATAAATAGATGAACAGTACCTCTGTACTGTTCACACTGATTTGTACTCGTGCATCACGTTTGGACTTTTGCTTTCTGTCAAGCCGAAGGTATAAATGTAATTTAATATCGTTTTTGTTTATCCATGACAATAAAAATATATTAAAAACATCATATGATTATTCATGTTGTCTTTTATATTTCATATGCTTCTTCTTACATTAATATACACTGTGATAACGAAGGTATGTCCTTCATCACCTTCGTCTGAAGATCATTATATCCCATGGGAAATAATGCTTCGGAGGACAAAGGGCATTAGCTTTTAACATTTTGTGTTGCCTTGTTCTTGATTCATAGCACTTGAGAACAAGTACCCAACATTGGCGCCCACCTCCGGTGAACTCACTTCCATTGTTGAACTGATGGCTTCATTCAACAACCAAGTTGAAGTACCTTCGGCTATGAAGTTAGTGCTTTCGATAACAGGTGGTTCAAGTTCGGAACCGGCTAACAAGAAGCAGAAGAAGGAAGCGCATAGAAGGGTGCAGCATGTTGGGGTGCAGGGACCCTTCATCAAGTCCAAATGGTCCCACATCCCAATCACCTTCTCCCAGGAGGATCTTCAGCTCAAGGATTACCCTCACAATGATGCTATGGTCATATCTTGTGTCATCAAGGGGTTCCTGGTTCATAATGTTCTGGTTGACACAGGCAGTGCAGCGGATATCATATTTGCTAAGGCCTTCAGACAAATGCAAGAGCCAGAGGATAAGATTCATGATGCTACACACCCTATTTTGGCTTTGGAGGAAGGCAAATTGTAGCACTCGGCAAAATCACAATGCCAGTAACCTTCGGCTTCATTCATAACATAAGGACTGAACAAATTGTTTTTGATATTGTTGATATGGACTACCCATACAATGCAATCATTGGCCGAGGGACACTAAATGCTTTCGAAGCTATACTTCATCCAGCATACTTATGTATGAAGATACCTTCGGAGCAAGGGCCCATTGCTATCCATGGAAGTCAAGAGGCTGCTAGAAAAGCTGAAGGAAATTGGATAGATTCAAAGGCAATCCATAATATAGATGGAGCCGAAGCCTGTGAACAGTACAAATACAAAAGAGAGAAGGCTGCTTCGGTGGATCAGCCGAAGCCTATGCTTCTATGTAAAGACATAGCAGAGCAAAAGGTACTGCTAGGGTCTCAGCTATCTAAAGATCAAGAGAAAACTTAGATAAGATTTTTATTCAACAACAAAGATGTCTTTGCTTGGTCAGCCAATGATATCTGTGGTGTCAATAGAGATGTCATTGAACATTCACTCAATGTGGACCCATCCTTCAGGCCAAGAAAGCAAAGGCTTTGGAAAATGTCTGATGATAAAGCCGAAGGTGCTCGGAATAAAGTGAAAAGACTTCTCAGTGCTGGTGTCATCAGAGAGGTAAAATACCTAGAATGGTTAGCCAATACTGTTATGGTGAAGAAGGCCAATGGAAAATGGAGAATGTGTATTGATTTTACAGATCTTAACAAGGCTTGTCCGAAGGATGAATGCCCATTGCCAAGAATAGATTCTCTAGTAGACGCAGCAGCTTCTTCAGAGCTTATGAGTCTACTGGATTGTTACTATGGCTACCACAAAATCTGGATGAAGAAGGAAGATGAGCCAAAAACTAGCTTCATAACCCCCAGTGGTACATATTGCTATCTTCGAATGCCTGAGGGGCTTAAAAATGCTCGAGGAAGTTTCAGCAGAATGACAGCTAAGGTTCTTCATTCTCAAATAGGCAGAAATGTATTGACCTATGTTGATGACATTATAGTGAAAAGCACAAAGCAAGAAAATCATATTGCCGACTTGCAAGAGACATTTGCCAATTTCAGACAAGCTAGTCTAAAGTTAAACCCAGAAAAATGTGTTTTTAGGGTGAAGAAGGGCAAGTTCCTTGGCTGTCTGGTATCAACGGAAGGGATTGAAGCTAACCCAAGCAAGATCGAAGCTATCCTTCGGATGGAGCCACCAAGTACGAATAAAGGAGCTCAACGGCTAGCAGGAAGGTTAGCTTCATTAAACAGATTCATATCAAGATCAGCAGAAAGAAATCTGCCATTTTTTGAAATACTGAAGTCAACCGAAGTCTTTCAGTGGGGTCCGATGCAACAAAAAGCTTTTGAAGAGTTAAAACAATATTTGACTGATTTAACAACGTTAACCCCACCTGCGCCAGGGGCTCCATTGCTTTTATATGTGGCAGCTTCGCATTCTGCAGTAAGCGCAGCGCTGGTGCAGGAGAAGCTAGATGGCCAAGCTAAAAAGCAAGTTTCAGTATACTTTGTCTCTGAAGTTATAAGTCCATCAAAGAAAAATTACATAGAATTGGAGAAGGTATTATATGTTGTGTTAATGGCCTCCAGAAAGATTCAGCATTATTTTTAAGCATACCACACATAATTGTTCCTTCGTCACAACCTCTAAAGGACATCATGAGGAACAGAGAAGCTACTGGAAGGATTGGAAAATGGGCTGCAGAGCTTAACAAATTAATCATTTATTATGTACATAGATCTTCAATTCAGTCCCAGGCGTTTGCAGACTTCATCGCTGACTGGACGCCAGGGGCTCAGGAAGAAGAAACAAATAAAGATGCCGAAGCTTAGACAGTGTTCTACGATGGTTCTTGGGGAACCTTCGGCGCAGAAGCAGCTGCTGTTCTAGTGGCACCATCAAAAGTCAGAACATGTTATGCAGCCAAGCTTGACTTTAGTTGTACAAATAATATTGTCGAATACGAAGCACTTATGTTGGCGCTTCGGAAGTTAAGGGCAATGGGAATAAGAAGGGCCATTCTGAAAACTGATTCTCAAGTTATTTCTGGCCATGTGGACAAAAGTAGCAAGGCAAGAGATCTAAAGCTTGAAAGATATCTGGATATAGTTCGAAGGTTGGAGGCTTCTTTCGAAGGTTTTTCTGTTAAGAATATTCCAAGAGGTGAAAATGAGCATGCAGATTTACTAGCCAAATCAGCGGCCCAGGGGCTCCCTCTACCTTCGGAAGTATTTTTTGAAACAATAAAGGCACCTTCGGTTGAACTCATGGAGAGAGCGGTGCTTGCCATTTCTCTAGTACATAGTGAAGATTGGAGGACTGAAATCATATCTTTCCACCAAGGTAATTGTCTTTCAGATGAAGAAGCTTATAATAAGAGAATGGAGGCAAGAGCAAGACCATATGTGATAATAGAAGGGGAGTTATACAAACATGGAGTCTGCTCTCCACTTCTCAAGTGTTTATCTAGAACCGAAGGTATAGAGCTCATGAAGGAAATACATGCAGGTTTGTGCGGATCTCATATTAGGTTTAGGCCTTTGCTGGGGAAGGTTTTCAGATAAGGAATTTATTGGCCGAAGGCAGCTTCGAATGCAGCAGATCTGGTTCAAAAGTGCGAAAATTCGTCGTTAACCCAGTTAATACAGCCAACCTGGCCATTGCAAAGATGGGGCCTGGATTTGTTGGGTCCACTTCCACCAGCACAAGGCAATTTAAGATATGTCGTGGTGGCTGTAGAATATTTTTCCAAGTGGATTGAAGCGAAGCCTTTGGCCACGATAACTTCGGTCACAGTCCAGAAATTCTTCTAGCAAAATATTGTTTGTCACTTTGGTGTGCCGAAGGCTATAACTGTGGACAACGGAACACAGTTTGATGCCGAAGCCTTCAAGGAATTTTGCGATCAAATTGGCACGAAGATTCATTTTGTGTCAGTCAGACATCCAGAGTCAAATGGACTTGTTGAAAGAGCAAATGGTATCTGTTGGGGGCCTTCGGCTTCTGAAGGTCCTCAAAAACATGATTTAACAATGTTTCTGGAAGTATAATGCAAGAAGAGGTACCTTCGGACTTGAGTTGAAACCACAGCGTGAAGAAGCATAAGGAGTACGAAGGATAGCGTGAAGCCGAAGCTGTGGCAGGAGAGCTTCGGCGTGATAGCAGAAAAGGAAAACTGACTTAAAGATGAAAAGGCTATTTAGACCTCGATGGATTACTATAGAGTTATTAGCAAATATAAAGGGCATGAGTGTAATTTTACATGGGCTGTGTCCCGTGGCTATAAATAGATGAACAGTAACCCCGTACTGTTCATGCTGACTACGCATTGGTCCTTGCGCCATGCTGGTACTTTTACCTTCTTTCAAGTCGAAGGTACACTTGTAATTTGATATCATTTCTATTTTTCCATAGTAATAAAATAGAAATGGGATAATAATAATAATATATGACTGTTTATATTATCTTTTATGTTTTATGTGATTCTTTCTTCATCTCTATATGTTATGTTGATGAAGGTATGTCCTTCATTACCTTCATCCGAAAGTCATTATATCCTAGGGGAAATAATGCTTCGAAGGACGAAGGGCTTTAACGTTTAACGTTTTCTGTGTTGCCTTGTTCTTAACTCATAGCATTTGAGAACAAATCCCCAACATTGGCGCCCACCTCCGGTGAACCCTTTTTCGACCACCTTCGGCAAGCATCGACCTTCGTCATGCCGCCAAAGAATGCTTCGGCAACAGGGGCTGCCGCTCTGCAGCCGCTAGACCCAAACCAGGAGACCCTTTCTCTTCGGGAGGCCCGAAGCCAGAAGAGGAAGGCCACCAGTCCAATACCACAAGAGGATGAGTTGGACCAAGAAATCAGGAATATGGAGATGCTTCATCAGCAGGTACAGAAGAAGGAGAAGATGGCTCGGTTAGCTGACCTGCAAAGGCAGATTGACGAAGCTACCGAAGAAGTGCGTCATCTTGCTCAAGATGAGCAGAACCGAAGGCCCTAGCATAGAGAGCTGCACCAAGAAGGCTTCTTCAACGAGGATGACTGGTATGAGGATTTCCATCATGGAAATTTTGCTTTTGATGATGCTTCTCCTCTGTCAACAGAACTGCAGGCTACACCCTGGCCCCCGTCTTACAAGCCACCCCAGCTCCCCATGTATGACGGACACTCAGATCCGAAGCAGTTTCTGATGAGCTACGAAGCAACTATATCTTCGTATGGTGGCAACACTGCAGTCATGGCGAAATCCTTCGTCATGGCAGTCAAAAATATTGCACAAACTTGGTACTCCTCTCTTCGGCCAGGAACAATCACATCATGGCAGAAGCTGAAGAACATGCTGGTCACCAGTTTTCAAGGGTTTTAGACGAAGCCGGTTACCGCTCAAGCCTTGTTCCAGTGCATGCAAGATCAAGAGGAATATCTCCAGGCGTATGTCCGAAGATTCTTGCGTCTAAGGGCACAAGCGCCAACAGTGCCTAATGAAATTGTCATTGAGGCCATGATTAAGTGGCTTCGACCAGGACCTTCAGCCCAATACTTCGCCAGGAAACCCCCTTAAACCCTGGAGAAACTGCTTCAGAAGATGGTTGAATACATCCGCGCTGACAATGATTTTCGACAGAGAAGGGAGGAAGCTTATAGGTTCTCCGAAATGGCCAGGGGCTTCGGAGGGAGAATCCACCCTAGGCACGTCAGATCAATTCATTCCACTCAGAATGACGACAGGGGAAGTCAACAACAGAGGCCACAATATTCTTCCTAGGCTTCGGGGCAGCAACAGAGCTATCCTCGGCCCCCAGCTCCAAGGGGCAGGGGCGCTAGGGGCTTCGGAGGAAGGTTTGGGGATCAGCCCAGGAAAATTTATTGTCTATTCTGCGGTGAGGACAAGGGCCACACTACCAGGATGTGCCACGTCACCATCCAGAAACAGAAAGAGATAGCAGAAGCTGCAGCCCAACAGAGCCAGCCGAAGCAAGTCATGCATACTGCTTCGTACCACTCACCGTAAATTCCAGAGTATGTGGGTAACCATCCTGCAGCATCTGTTGCTTCGGCAAGCCAACCTCAGGCATCTTGGCAATAGCCTCCACCTCCACCACCATTGCAATGAGGCCAGCAGCCAGAAGGGAGCCAGCACACTCATCAGCAATGAGACTTCAGAGAGGAGTCCGAAGCTCGCACAGTCAACAGTACTGTGCCAGAATCGAAGCACATCTACTAGAAGATATCCTACTTCTGAAATAGTTCTGGCGTTCATTATCATTTTTCTTTTTTAATAGAGAACAATCGTTAAAAGCCTAAGTTTTTCCTGTCGTTTTCAATTCCTTGTAATAGCTTCGTTTTGGCCATAGTGGAAATGTATCTCTTTTACAACTCACGAAGTCCAAAAAGTTGGTGAAGCACGAAAGTTGCTCTCAAGAGAGCGCGGGGTTCACAATCACATTACAAGTTTTGCCGAAGCAATAGAAAGTCGTTCTAAGGAACGCAGTGTAAGTTTCTCGAAGCAACAAAAAGTCATTCCTAAGGGAGCGCAGTGTAAGTTTTCTGCTCAAAAGTCGTTCCAAAGGGAATGCAGAGCTTACAGCGAAAAATAAACGCTGATTCTGCCGAAGTAAAAGGCAAAGCACGAAAAGTCAACGCGAATACCGCTGAAGTAAAAGGCGAAGAAGCTCCTAAGGGAGGCTTACAGCGAAAAGTCAGCGCTGATACACCGAAAAATAAGCGGTGAAGCCAAAAAATAAACGGCAAAAAGATTGTGTGCTTTACTGAGGGAATATGTGTGTATCTTCGGCACAAATACCATTTTGCATAGCATAACATCATTACATCATTTTGAATAGCATAACATCATACATCATATTGCATCAATGGCGCAAGAAGGGGATTCAATGTTGATCTTTGGAGATTGTTTCGAAGAAGCAGTGCCAAGGCACAAAATAAGTATTGAAGAAGTATAGTTTCGTCAAACTCTAAAATGAAAAGGAGATCTATTGCTTCCGAAGCATAATGATTTTACGAAGATTGGATGTTTTTACGAAATATGGATATTCTTCACAACGCATGAAAAGAAGGGAAGGTGTTTTTTCGCCGAAGGCTCAAAAACGGTATGTACGTAAAGTTTCATGCATCGTAAAGAATTCAGTTACAAGCAGCTTAAATATTACATTCAAAATTATAAAAATATTACGCACTTTGTTCAGTAAATGTTACATTCCAAATGTTTTTACAATAAAAGCTATTCTTCTTTTAAAACTGCTTCCGCAGCTTCGTTCAACAATCGATTAACAGCTTCGTCCAAAATAACTTCGGCCACTTTAGTGACTTCATCTTCTTTCTCTACTTCTGGGTTGGCCATCGACTCGAAGGGCTCTGGAGGAGGAGATAGTTCAGCTGCGATATAAAACGTAAATAAGTCCGAAGTCACAAAATTAGTAAATAAATTTAAAAAGTTATTAAGCAATACCTATCCGCCTCTCAAGTTCCGCCGCTTTCTCAGTTGCCTTCGTCGCTTCTTTTGAATCATGAGAATCTTTTTCACTCTTTTTTATCATCTCGTGCGCCATCCCTCGGCCGCCATTCTCCCAGATGTCAGTAAAGAATTTTCCGCTAATTAAGCTTGCTTCGGCCGAGGGATCTTTTGTATCTTCAATAGATAAAGTAGCTTCAGCTTGAGCCAAAGCTTTCACATGGTCGCAGCCTGACTTCTCTAAAATAGCTGCGATTCCCCTGGCACCGGGAAAGCGCAGATATCCCTGCGACCACTCAAAACTTCCTCAAAAGCTTCAGCTTCGTTGCTGATCCAATCAATTGGGCCTTCGGGATCACCCCTTACGAAGTCGTCTTCGTTAGAGAATGCGCCAACATTGGCGAAGCTAGTTTTTATTTTCTTAACACACTCTATAGACTTTTCATAGCACCTCTCCTTGGATGCACGAAGTTCATCAACTGTTTTTTGTAAGCGGTTCCTCCAATATACACTAATATCTCGATCAGCCTCTGCAAGACCACATATTTCTTTAGTTTCGAATAGCTGTTTCCAAGATCTTCGATTTCGTATTTCTGAGCTTCAGCTTGGGCTTTGGAAGCAACTTCGTCTTCTTTTATTTTGTTCAACAATGAGTTTAATATTTTATCTTTTTCAAGACCTTCGTTCCTTAGTTCAATTACTTCGGAACGAAGGTTGTTTAAGGCCATGGTATACCCTTCATCTTCGGCACTTTTTTGCGCCTTGAGGGCGTTGCTAAGGATAAGGCCCTGCAAAAAATGCGGTATTGAGTGTAAGCAAATGGAAAATTTTGTTTTTAAATACAAAAATCTCATTTTCTCACCTTTAAACTATTGTATGCTAAGTTGTCGGCCAACTCATCTTTTGATAACACTGAGAGCCCATCTTCTAGTGTCGGGAATCCGAAGCTCTTGCCCATCTCTTGGCAGACAGAAATCTCTTTGCTGTCTGGAAGACGATACAAGAAGTCTTCTTCCCCGCTGCCATTGAATACCAGTGCCCCCTTTGGATATTTCAATCTTTGAGCATAGAATTGAGCCTCTCGCTTTTCTTTCTCAGATAATCTTTTTCCCGAAGCATGTCGTATAATATAGTCAGGAGCTTCAGATGATGCTTCGGGAATAGGAATAGCGGTTTTTCCAGTTAAAATTACTTCTGCAGCTTCTTTCTCCGTCTTTCCTCCGATTTCCAAGGATTTCTCCTTGGCGGGCTCTGAAGGCCCAGCTTCAGTCTCGACTTGGATCTTGCCAGCTTCGGCCTCAATTTGTGTTTCCGAAGCTTCGGTAGCTTTCTTCGGAGTAGAGCTTGAAGTTTTTATTGTTTCTAGCACATCTAATACGTTGACCATTCTCTTCCTCTTGGGAGTCGTTGAAAGATATTTTTGTGCCTTCAGCATTGTCACCTCTGCCGAAAGACTTATTACTTCTAATATCCTCGTTTTCTCAACCTTCATCTCTTCAATGTTAATGGCCTTCGGCTCATCTGATTTGGCTGATGATGCCTTCGGCGATACAGACGATTCTTCAATTTTCTGCGTAATCGCAGGTTTCTTGCCTTCGGTCACCGAAGAGGTCTAACCACCAAATTCGGGCACTGTGGCCGGTTCAATATAGCGTGGTCGATGAGTAAGGACCTTCACCCTTTTCCTCTTCGGCACAGGCTCGCTCGGAGCGGCTGAAACATCATCTCTCCCAGAACCTCCACTTTTTCTTTTTTGCCCCCAGGGCGGGTAACGGTAGCCAGGATACATGAACCCAAGAGCATCAAAAACTCTGTTTAGTCTCTTCTTTTTTCGGTTCCTGAAGGTCGCAGATAATGCATTATCTTTTGCTCTAGAGTACAGCCCAAGCAGCTCATCGCTTGTAGCTTCGACGCTTTTCAGCCAATCGTCGTCTGGCTCGATAAACTGGTCTCTAAACCTGAAGGTATATTTTAGTCGAACCAAACCACCTTCGTGGGGATTGCTGATGGATTCTTTTGGCATCTCCCAGTTGGCTACCAATGGCCATATCCTGTAGGCCACGTGCTCTTGAACTAAGTCCCTTGTCCCGATGAAAGAGCAGACTAAGCCGAAGGTCTTGCGACATTCTTCGGCCGCTTCGTCGATTTCTACCTTTGGTTTCCGGAGTCCGAAGCGTTGCCAGATAGGGCGCATAATGATCTCTTTAATGTCTTCTCGTGCCTTTAAATCATTTTTACATAGAACCATTCTTTCGTCCAGTCTTCGGGCCATCTCTTCCGAAAAGTCGGTACTGGGGAGCTTGAGCCAGAACGGGCAACGAAGCTATAACAGCCGAAATTGTTATGATACTGTTCTTTACCCCAGGGCTTCGTCTCATATAACAGTTCATGCATACTGCAGAAACTTTTTGCATTTGGCTCCAAGCCCTGACTCCTTACAACCCATACGAAGATTCCCATTCTTATAATGGCTTCGGGGGTAATCTGGTGAAGGTAAATCTGGAATATCTTCAAAACCTCGACTACGAAGCTACTAAGAGGGAGCCGAAGCCCAGCCTTGAAAAAGCTGCGGAAGATCACGACTTCATTTTCCTCTGGAGTAGGACAAGTCTTCTCTCCGTCGTCAGCCCTCACAATAGACATATCCCGAAAGTATCTCCCCCTCATGTTGTCAAGATGGCTTTGTTTAATAGTTGATTTTCCAAAAACTGCATGGCTCGATCGCCAGGGTCGATCTTCGGAGTCTTCCCCGCCGCTTTCCACATCATAGCTGTCACTATCACCAGTGTCTTCAGATAAACCCTCCAAAATCTCCCTAGTAATCTTCTCTGCATTTGTCTTTGCTATTGATTCAATAAAGCCAAGATTCATCTCCTCAGAAAGGCTCAGCTTCGATTCAGCGACAGCTTTTTTATCTTCAGACATCTTCGAAAATGCTGAGAAAGTGCTCTCAAAGCCGAAGCTTAAAAATTTAAAAAAGCCAAGCAAGTGTTGGTGCGCAAGAGCAGATGGCAAGAAAGCGTGCCAAATGAGCTCGTGGTGTGCTCTTATTTATACGCCTGGTGCGTTGCATGCTGGAGGGCCCGCTTGTCAGTGGCTGTTGCTATTCTAGCAAAGGGAAGGTGTTTTTTCGAACCTTCAGCTTAGGGCCTTCCTCCTTGTCGCAATCTGAATTTATCATTCTAACAAATTAATATTACGAGGGGCTACTGTTGGGGGCCTTCGGCTTCCGAAGGTCCTCAAAAACATGATTTAACAATGTTTCTGGAAGTATAATGCATGAACAGGTACCTTCGGACTTGAGTTGAAACCACAGCGTGAAGAAGCACAAGAAGGAGTACGAAGGATAGCACGAAACCGAAGCTGTGCGCAGGAGAGCTTCGGCGTGATAGCAGAAAAGGAAAACCGACTTAAAGATGAAAAGGCTATTTAGATCTCGATGGATTACTATAGAGTTATTAGCAAATGTAAAGGGCATGAGTGTAATTTTACATGGGCTGCGTCCCGTGCCTATAAATAGATGAACAGTAACCCCGTACTGTTCACGCTGGCTAGGCATTGGTCCTTGCGCCACGCTGGTACTTTTACCTTCTTTCAAGTCGAAGGTACACTTGTAATTTGATATCATTTCTATTTTTCCATAGTAATAAAATAGAAATGGGATAATAATAATATATGACTGTTTATATTATCTTTTATGTGATTCTTTCTTCATCTCTATATGTTATGTTGATGAAGGTATGTCCTTCATTACCTTCGTCCGAAAGTCATTATATCCTAGGGGAAATAATGCTTCGAAGGACGAAGGGCTTTAATGTTTAACGTTTTCTGTGTTGCCTTGTTCTTAACTCATAGCATTTGAGAACAAGTCCCCAACAGTATCATAATGACAGGAATAATGAAGCTAATCTTTAATCTGCCCAGAGGAAAGTGGCCAGATGAGTTGATTAAAGTGGTGTGGAGCCACAATACGACTGTATCAAGATCAACAGGTTTTACACCATTCAAGTTATTATTTGGTGACGAAGTGAAAGAGAAATAGGGTCACACTTTTTAAATTTTGGTGGTTGAATTGCCCAACAAAAATTATTGGACTCACTAGTTTGCTCTAGATTATGAATTCTACAGGTGCCAAAGGTTCACAACAAACCAATACAAGTCAAAAGAAATGGTTCAAAACTAAGGAGCAAATTGTACCGAAGGCAGCCCTGTTTTGGCGCACCGGACAGTGTCCGGTGCACTAGGGAACCCAACTCCAAACTTGCCAGCTTCGGGAATTTGGGAGGCCGCTCCACTTTAATTCACCAGACTGTCCGGTGCAACACCGGACTGTCCGGTGTGCCAGCGGAGCAATGGCTACTTCGCACCAACGGTCGTCTACGGAGGCATTAAATGCGCTACAGTGCGCGCCTGCGCGCGCAGAAGTCAGAGCAGACGCCAGAAGGCGCACCGGACAGTCTACAGGACCTGTCCGGTGCACCACCGGACTGTCCAGTGGCCCCACAAGTCAGAGCTCCAACGGTCGAACCCTAACGGTTGGGTGACGTGGCTGGCGCACCAGACAGTGTCTAGTGGCGCACCGGACTGTCCGGTGCGCCCGTCGACAGAAGCCATCCCCAACGGCCATTTTGGTGGTTGGGGCTATAAATACCCCCAACCACCCCACATTCATGGCATCCAAGTTTTCAGCCTTCACACCTCATACAAGAGCTATATCATTCAATACAAGACACAAACAAAGAGATCAAATCCTCTCCCAAGTCCAGAATCACTCCAACCAAATAAGTGACTAGAGAGAGACATTTGTGTTCATTTGAGCTCTTGCGCTTGGATTGCTTTTCTTCTTCCTTCTTTCTTGTACTCAACTCACTTGTAATCAAAACAAGAGACACCAATTGTGTGGTGGTCCTTGTAGTGGACTTAGTGTCCCATTTGATTGAGAAGAGAAGCTCACTCAGTCTAAGTGACCATTTGAGAGAGGGAAAGGGTTGAAAGAGACCCGGTCTTTGTGACCACCTCAACGGGGAGTAGGTTTGCAAGAACTGAACCTCGGTAAAACAAATCACCATGTCATCCGCTTTATTTCCTTGGTTGATTTGTTTTGCGCCCTCTCTTTCGGACTCATTTATATTTCTAACGCTAACCCCGGCTTGTAGTTGTGCTAAAGTTTATAATTTTCATATTCCGCCTATTCACCCCCCTCTAGGCGACTTTCAATTGGTACCAAAGCCCGGTGCTTCATTAAAGCCTAACCGCTTGAAGAGATGTCGGGAGATCACGCCAAGAAGGAGATGGTGACCGGCGACAAGCCCGTTACAAGCCACGGGAAGGCTCCATCGGGAGAGTCCCGCAACAAGGGGAAGGAGAAGGAATCCCCTTCATCGCATCGGAGTGGCAAAAAGAAGAAGAAGATGAGGAAGGTAGTCTACTAAGAGACCGACTCTTCGTCGACATCCACCTCCGGCTCCGACGCGTCGTCCGTAACTTCTAAGCGCCATGAGCGCAAGAAGTTTAGTAAGATTCCTCTACACTACCCTCGCATTTCTAAACGTACTCCATTACTTTCTGTTCCATTAGGCAAACCACCGGTTTTTGACGGTGAAGATTATAACATGTGGAGTGATAAAATGAGGCATCACCTAACCTCACTCCACACTAGTATTTGGAACGTTGTTGAGTTTGGTGTACAGGTACCATCCGTAGGGGATGAGGACTATGATTCGGACAAAGTTGCCCAAATCCGGCACTTCAACTCACAAGCCACCACAATACTCCTCTCCTCTCTAAGTCGAGAGGAATATAACAAGGTGCAAGGTTTGAAGAGCGCCAAAGAGATTTGGGACGTGCTCAAAACGGCGCACGAAGGAGACGAGGTGACCAAGATCACCAAGAGGGAGACGATCGAGGGGGAGCTCGGTCGATTCATGCTTCACCAAGGGGAGGAGCCATAAGCGATGTACAACCGGCTCAAGACCTTGGTGAACTAAGTGCGCAACCTCGGGAGCACCAAATGGGATGACCATGAGATGATCAAGGTTATTCTAAGATCACTAGTTTTTCTTAATCCTACTCAAGTACAATTAATTCGTGGTGATCCTAGATACAAACTAATGTCTCCCGAGGAAGTAATAGGAAAATTTGTGAGCTTTGAGTTAATGATCAAAGGCTCCAAAAAGATCATCGAGCAAGGCGCATCCTCCTCCATACCCGAAGCACAACCCGTTGCATTCAAGGCAACGGAGGAGAAGAAAGAAGACTCTACACCGAGTAGAGTCCCCATCGACGCCTCCAAGCTCGACAATGAGGAGATGGCGCTCATCATCAAGAGCTTCCGCCAAATCCTCAAACAAAGGAAGGGGAAAGATTACAAGCCCCGTTCTAAGAAGGTTTGCTACAAGTGTGGTAAGCCCGATCATTTCATTGCTAAATGTCCATTATCTAGTGATAGTGACAGGGGCGACGACAAGAAGGGAAAGAGGAGAGAAAATAAGAGGTATTACAAGAAGAAGGGCGGCGATGCCCATGTTTGCCGGGAGTGGGACTCTGATGAGAGCTCCACTGACTCCTCCTCCGACGAGGATGCCGCCAACATTGCCGTCAACAAAGGGCTCCTCTTCCCCAACGTCGGCCACAAATGCCTCATGGCAAAGGACGGCAAGAAGAAGAAGGTAAAATCCAAATCCTCTACTAAGTATGCAACATCTAGCGATGAGGCTAATTCTAGTGATGATGAGGATGACTTGTTTACTCTTTTTGCCAACTTAAACATGCAACAAAAGGAAAAATTAAATGAATTAATTAGTGCTATTCATGAGAAGGATGAACTCTTGGATAGCCAAGAGGACTTCCTAATTAAAGAAAACAAAAAGCATGTTAAGGTGAAAAATGCTTATGCTCTAGAAGTAGAAAAATGTGAAAAATTAACTAGTGAGCTAAAGCACTTGCCATGATATTATTTCCAACCTTAGAAATGAGAATGCCAATTTAATTGCTAAGGTTGAGAAGCTTGATGTTTGTGATGATTCAATTGTTAGTCTTAGAAATGATAATGGCAATTTAATTGCTAAGATTGACGAATTGAATGCTTTTCTTTCTAGCCTTAAAATTGAAAATGAAAAAATTGATTGCTAAGGCTAAAGATTTAGATGTTTGCAATGCTTCTATTTCCAATCTTAGAGATGAGAATGATATTTTACATGCTAAGATTGTTGAGTTAAATACTTGCAAACACTCTACATCTACCGTTGAACATGTTTCTATTTGCACTAGATGTAGAGATGTTAATGTAGATGCTATTCATGATCACCTTGCTTTAATTAAACAACAAAATGATCACATAGCTACATTAACTGCTAAAATCAATGAGCATGACTTGGAAAATGAAAATTTTAAATTTTCTAAAAGCATGCTCTATAGTGGGAGACACCCTGGCATTAAGGATGGCATTGGCTTCCAACAGGGAGACAATGTCAAGCTTAATGCCCCGCCCAACAGATTGTCTAATTTTGTTAAGTGCAAGGCTCCCATGGTTCAGGATAACGAGGGTTACATTTTATACCGTGCCGGTTATCCTGAACACAAAATTAGGAGAATTCACTCTAGGAAGTCTCACTCTGGTCCTAATCATGCTTTTATGTATAAGAGTGAGGCATCTAGTTCTAGGCAATCAACCCATGCTAAATTGCCTAAGAAGAAAACTCCTGCTGCATCAAATGATCATAATGTTTCATTCAAAACTTTTGATGCTTCCTATGTGCTAACTAACAAATCCGGCAAGATAGTTGCCAAGTATGTTGGGGGCAAACACAAGGGATCAAAGACTTGTGTTTGGGTACCCAAAGTTCTTGTATCTAATGTCAAAGGACCCAAAATTGTTTGGGTACCTAAAATCAAGAACTAAATTTGTTTTGTAGGTTTATGCATTCGGGGGCTCAAGTTGGATCATCGACAGCGGGTGCACAAACCACATGACTGGGGAGAAAAGAATGTTCTCCTACGAGAAAAACCAAGATCCCCAACGAGCTATCACATTCGGGGATGGAAATCAAGGTTTGGTCAAAGGATTGGGTAAAATCGCTATATCACCTGATCATTCTATTTCCAATGTTTTTCTTGTAGATTCTTTAGACTACAACTTGCTTTCTGTTTCTCAATTATGCAAAATGGGTTACAACTGTCTTTTTACAGATACAGGTGTTACTGTCTTTAGAAGAAGTGATGATTCAATAGCCTTTAATGGAGTGTTGGAGGGTCAGCTATACTTAGTTGATTTCAATAGAGCTGAACTCGACACTTGCTTGATTACTAAGACTAACATGGGTTGGCTCTGGCATCACCGACTAGCCCATGTTGGGATGAAGAATCTTCACAAGCTTCTAAAGGGAGAGCACATTTTGGGACTAACAAATGTTCATTTTGAGAAAGACAGGATTTGTAGCGCATGCCAAGCAGGGAAGCAAGTTGGTGTTCATCATCCACATAAGAACATCATGACGACTGATAGGCCACTTGAGCTCCTCCACATGGACCTATTCGGCCCGATCGCTTACATAAGCATCGGGAGGAGTAAGTACTGTTTAGTTATTGTGGATGATTATTCTCGCTTCACTTGGGTATTCTTTTTACAGGATAAATCTCAAACCCAAGAGACTTTGAAAGGATTCTTGAGACAGGCTCAAAATGAGTTTGGCTTGAGGATCAAGAAAATAAGAAGCGACAACGGGACAGAGTTCAAGAATTCATAAATTGAAGGCTTCCTTGAGGAGGAGGGCATCAAGCATGAGTTCTCTTCTCCCTACATGCCACAACAAAATGGTGTAGTGGAGAGGAAGAATAGAACTATATTGGACATGGCAAGAACCATGCTTGATGAGTACAAGACTTCAGATCGGTTTTGGGCCGAGGCGGTCAACACCGCTTGCTACGCCATCAACCGGTTATATCTACACCGAATCTTCAAGAAGACATCTAATGAACTCCTCACCGGTAAAAAGCCAAATGTTTCATATTTTAGAGTCTTTGGTAGCAAATGCTTTATTCTTGTTAAAAGAGGTAGAAAATCTAAATTTGCTCCTAAGGTTGTAGAAGGCTTTTTACTAGGATATGATTCAAACACAAGGGCATATAGAGTCTTTAACAAGTCCACTGCACTATTTGAAGTTTCTTGTGACATTGTGTTTGATGAGACTAATGACTCTCAAGTAGAACAAGTTCATCTTGATGAATTAGATGATGAAGAGGCTCCGTGTGTCATGCTAAGGAACATGTCCATTGGGGATGTGTGTCCTAAGGAATCTGAGGAGCCCATTCAAGCACAAGATCAACCATCTTCCTCCATGCAAGCATCTCCACCAACTCAAGATGAGGATGAGGCTCAAGATGATGAAGAAGAAGATCAAGAAGATGAGCCACCTCAAGAAGACGGCAATGATCAAGGGGGAGATGCAAATGATCAAGACAAGGAGGATGAACAAAATCCAAGGCCGCCACACAGGGTAGAGGAAGCACTTCAAGATTCGGATTGGGTGTTGGCGATGCAAGAGGAGCTCAACAACTTCATGAGGAATGAGGTATAGCATTTGGTTCCATGTCCTAACCAAAATGTTGTAGGAACCAAGTGGGTCTTCCGCAACAAACAAGATGAGCATGGTGTGGTAACAAGGAACAAAGCCCGACTTGTGGCCAAGGGATATTCACAAGTCAAAGGTTTGGATTTTGGTGAAACCTATGCACCCGTAGCTAGGCTTGAGTCCATTCGTATATTATTAGCCTATGCTACTTACCATGGCTTTAAGCTTTACCAAATGGATGTGAAGAGTGCCTTCCTCAATGGACCAATCAAGGAAGAGGTCTATGTTGAGCAACCCCCCGGCTTTGACGATAGTGAGTACCCTAACCATGTTTATAAACTCTCTAAGGCACTTTATGGGCTCAAGCAAGCCCCAAGAGCATGGTATGAATGCCTAAGAGATTTTCTTATTGATAATGGCTTCAAAGTCAGAAAGGCTGATCCTACTCTCTTTACTAAGACCATTGAAAAAGATTTGTTTGTATGCCAAATCTATGTTGATGATATCATATTTGGATCTACTAACAAATCTATTTGTGAAGAGTTTAGTAGGATCATGATTCGAAAATTCGAGATGTCTATGATGGGGGAGTTGAAGTATTTCTTAGGATTTTAAGTCAAGCAACTCCAATAGGGCACCTTCATCAGCCAAACAAAGTATATTCAAGATATTCTCACCAAGTTTGGAATGAAGGATGCCAAGCCCATCAAGACACCCATGGGAACCAATGGGCATCTCGACCTCGACACGGGAGGTAAATCCGTAGATCAAAAGGTATACCGGTCGATGATAGGTTCTTTACTCTATTTATGTGCATCTCTACCGGACATTATGCTTTCCGTATGCATGTTTGCAAGATTCCAAGCCGATCCTAAGGAAGTTCACCTTAGGGCCGTAAAGCGAATCATGAGATATTTGGTTTTGTTGGGTACCATAATTAGGGGTACCCCCAACACTCCTAATCACAGCTGGTTAACACCCTCAAACCAACTGACGGGTGCGGTTCAAGCCAAGACTTCGTCTATCCGAAGGACGCGATCTTACCCAAGCCCAGCCTCGGGTTGGAACAGTGGTCCCAGACGAATTCACGCCTCGCCCGAGGGCCTCCTCAGACGGCAGGCGCCCCCTCGACTCTCCCGAGGCCCGGCTCGGGTAGGCTTCGTTGTGAAGCAACCTTGGCCATACTGTGACGGAAGCTCCCAAGTCATTAGGCCCACCTACAGTTGTCCTTGTCCAACAGACATCAGACAACCCTGTAGATGTTCCTGAATCACTTGACAAGTTCGGTATCTTTTCTTATCTTTCCAGGAACGTTTCATCCGTCTTGCAGACATTACAGAACATCGGAGATATCGAAAAGCGGAAGTGATTACATAAACTTACATTTATTTTAAAAGTAAGATCAAGTTGCTTTATTACAGACCAGAGTTATAAACGAGTGCTGAGTAGTATTATTACATAACCAAGGGAGGCAAAACTCCTCCCGAAAAGTCTTTACATAAAAGTTTCTTATGGAGGACCATGTCCTCCCGCATCTTCAATCTTGTTTTTCCTCATGTGTAACCACCTTGGTACAGAAGCAATAGAAATCTGCTGCTTCCTCACCTAAAAACAACGAGGGAATAAACCCTGAGTATGGAATTACTCAGCAAGTCTTACCCGACTAAAGAAAAGACTCTCAAGGGTATGCTAGTTATAAGGGAGTCGAGGTAAGGTATCTCAAGATCAAAGACTCTGTTGTTGCATAAATGCTTACTAAAAGTGGATCCTTAAAAATCCAGTTTTATTGTCAAGTTAGGTAAACTTACCTACATCTAGAGTTTCTTTTTAACCTAGTTCAAACACTTGTCCTGCACTAGCCAGTTTCTCATCAATCCCTTTATCTTTAGTGGAATTCTACGTAAAGGTCAGTGACCAAGTCTTCATAACCGCGAAGGTACAGCGATCCGAATCGATTATACTCAGCTGAGGATCTCCAATCACATGACATATGTAGCACTTAACCCTTGCATATGTCAACCCGCCACCGGGGTTCTTAAGACCAGATCAGGTTCACGCAAACCGAGAGTACAGATACACCACCGTCCAGCCTCTTGCTACGGAGGGTACACGCTACTCTCGCCACCGCTCCACGCCCATTTTGTGTTATCTTATTCTAGCCTTAGTCTGCCCGAGGCAACGCTTACCCATGACGAGGCATGTGACCAGTTAAAGGGTCCTCGGTCATCAAGCCTACATCGACACGGTCCTTAATCGACTCAGACGGAGACACTACACCGAGACTCTCTTCTCGTGCAAGTCACCCGCTTGGTCTCAGCTTAATCATTTCAAAACCCAAAACTTGGTACCTGGCAGAGGTACATCTTTTCCGGATGTTGAACCCATCAAGGCCTTTGACAGATCCACCATCAAGTTTTATTTTCGAAAACATCCCACCCACTTTTGCCACATCATATTTTGTAAAACAAAACATTTTGTTTTTCTAAAGCAAGGCTAAGCATCAAAATCTTTTGTAAAACGGGTGATCAAGGAAGGTAATCAAATTCAAGGAAGGTAATGCAGGAATTGTTTTAGCAATCAACTCCTATCACCTAATGCATCAAGCAAGTGAGAAAAGTTTAAAAACATCAAGGAGGTGGCAAATGCACCGGGGCTTGCCTTCGTTAGTAGGTGATTCAGGCTCAGGCCCGCAGATGTCAAAGTAGAGACAAGACCCTGCCTGAGAGTCCGAAGGTGGTGGTGCCTTCTCTTCAGTCACTTCAATTTTTTCTTCGTTTTCTAAACATAACCACATATATGTATATAAGAATGAATGCCATGTAATGCTCATGAAAGTGCAAAGATAATAAGAACTTATTATCTAAGGTCTTGAATACAATTTTCCTTCACGGAACTCCGAGAACTTAGGGTTTTCGGAGTCAGAAAAGGAGTTCATAGAGCAGGGGTGGGGTTTTGGTTTTAGTTATCAAACAAGGTCCAAATCAACCCAAACTCTACCCAAGGCTTCTAAATAATGTGTAGGGCTCATATAAAAAGTTTGGACAATTATGGAATTACCATTTATTTTCTAAAAATCCAGAACTGATACCTTAAACTACTTTAAATGCCTTAAAATTCCTTATCTAACCTAAAAATCATGGAACTATTTTTATTAAATACTATGGAAAATAAGGAGCCAAGGAAAATTGGTTTCACAATTTTGGGATTTTTCTACAATTTTCTATGGATTTCTAAAGCTAGACTGAAAAGAAAAAGGAAAAGACTGAATAGTATCGGGCTAGATTCAGCCCAAGCGGCCCAGTCTAGAGGGGAAAAGCGCGCACGCGTCCACGCCCTGGTGACTTTGCATAAAGACCCTCGGGTTTCTGGCTAACCAAAAACAGGCTTTACTACTGTTTAACAGAGTCGCTGACGTTTTTTAGACAGACCCCCGCACTTCCATCTATTGTCGGTTTGAAGTCCACGACGGCGGCAGCGCGGGGAAATGAACTCCGGTGAGATTGTACTGGCGGATTTACGCTACGACCAGTGCTCTCGAGCGACATACACCGGATTGAACCCTCCCTGAACGATTCCCTAAGCTATCAAGCTCTGTCCACGTGAACCGCGGACGATGAGGACAATTGGTACGTGTTCCCGGTGATCTAAAGCTACTTCGTACAAATTGGTGGTTCGACAAGCATCACAGAGCGTCAAGAGTGCTCAAACGAGGGAGAGCGAGGGATGAACTGACCGGGAAAGGGCTGGCCGCGGTGAGGTGGGTTTCACGGTGGCGGAGACTTGATTTGGGGAAAATCTCAAATTCGAGTTCTCTGGTGGGAGGTTTGGGGTGCAGGTGGGTGCTCTAGCTGCTCGAATACATAACGAAGACGATGGTGCACTCAATTTATAGACTCTGGGGGCGGTGGCCGGTGAATCCAGCGATTACGCACGGCGGCCGGGAAAGAAATAGGCACTGGCACAAGCGCTAGGTGGCTTCTACCGTGGCGGTCTCACCGGCGATCACCGGACGACCTTAGCGTGACTATCCGCGACGTGGTAAAGCACCCGGACACGCGGCGCAAGGCCGAGCGACGGCGGTTCACCAGCGAAGTCATCCGCAGCGGCCGTGGCAACTTGGTACAGTGGTCGGACTTGTTTAGTGACCAGAGTTATCCACGGCGGTGATATTTCCAGGACCCCGAGCGCTATCCACTCCATCCGAGCACCAATCATGGCGACGACGGCACGAATCACGGCGGCAGGTCACCGGCGGTGAGGACAGCTGCGCTGGCGATCTGATCCTCCTGATAGCACTGTACCATGGAGAGTTACATTCAGACAGCCTGACAGTCAAGTTTGGAGCCCAATTTTCTCTCAATTCCTAATGATAATCCATGTCAAGCTCTGTAGCAAAATTGTAGAGTAATGTACCATCTACAATGTTGACATATGGTATTGCCACTAAAAGCCATTGAATCATACTTGAAATTGGGCTTGAAGTTGATGGTAGTACACTGTTAGCCTGATTTCAGTCCTTTATCAGTCTAACAGCCAGACTTTGAGCATGATTATCTTCAAATTTCTCACAAGAACATGGCTTGCCCTCTTCAGCAAAATTGTTCTCCTTTGTTTGCTTTGCAACATTGATGTGGTGCCCTAGGGCAAAAACCCTATATTTTGAAAGCTACAAGGCTCAAAAGTTGAGCAAAATCTCTGCAATTCAGACTTAAGCCATTTGGGACATAAGAAGTGATTTTTGCGAATAGACCCAAAACTTAGGGTTTAGCTTGCAAATTCACATATGAGTGACCCAAATGACTCAAGATACTTATTTTACTTGGTTTTTGCACTTTAGTCCAAAAGTGGACTAATTTTGCACATAGGTCCGTAGGGTTTGGTTTTAGGGTTTTCAAGGGGTCCAATTAGGATTTTTGGTACTTCAGGGGTATAAATGTAATTCACCTTTATTCTTGGGATCATTTCATGACTTTTCCCCTAAAGCTTTTAGGTTTTCTCAATTTGGGTTATATTTTACCCCTTTAATCCCCCTTTAGGGTTAGGTGCCCTATCCAGGGTTCTATTTGCAAAATACAACTTGTTTGAAATTTTTATCTAGTAAATGCACTCTAGGTGTGTCAAACATATGCAATGCCAATGTTTATGATGCCATGCTCAAGTTTTAGTTGCAGTAACACCAGAGGTGTTACATCCTTCCCCCCATAAAAGAATCTCGTCCCGAGATTAAAAGTCCTAGGGTGAGTAATGGAAAAGGAAATGTGTCACATTTTTATTTCCTTATTTTTGGTACAAGGCAGGGGGTGGTGTGGGGTTCACTCTTTATTATAACAACTAAACACATTTTACAAAACACATTTTACAAATTACATGAGGCTAAAAAGCCGGGGAAATTCTTATCTAAAAAGTCTTGAGTTTCCCACGTAGCCTCTTCTTCAGAATGTTGGTTCCACTGTATCTTATAGAACTTGAGAGTTTTTCTCCGAGTAACCCTGTCCTTTTGATCCAAGACTCGAATAGGGTGCTCAGAATATGTCAAGTCCGGTTTAAGGACAACATCTGTTACTTCAATGGTTCGATCGGGAACCCGAAGACACTGCTTCAATTGTGACACATGGAACACATTATGTATAGCAGACAAAGTTTCGGGGAGCTGCAGTTGATATGCCACTGGTCCACATTGCTTAAGTACAGGGAATGGGCCAATGTACCTGGGCGCAAGCTTCCCTTTAACCCCGAAACACGATACTCCCTTCATTGGTGAAACCTTCAGGTAGACATAGTCCCCTTCAAGAAAATACAAGGGCATTCGCCGTTTGTCTGCATAACCCTTTTGACGAGCTTGGGCTTTCTTCATATTATGAATTATTTTCTGAACCTTTTCTTCGGCCTCTTTCACCATATCAGGCCTAAAGAAGTATCTTTCTCCTGGTTCAGACCAATTTAGCGGAGTGCGACAACATCGTCCATATAAAGCTTCGAAGGGTGCCATCTTGATACTTTCCTGATAGCTATTGTTATATGAAAACTCCACTACAGGCAAACATTCATCCCATTTCTGTGAGAAGTCCAGAACACACGCTCACAACATATCTTTGAGTATTTGATTAACCCTCTCAGTCTGTCCACTTGTTTGGGGATGATAGGCCGAACTGTGGAGCAACTTAGTACCCAGGGATTTATGAAGTTCTTCCCAGAATTTGGATACAAATTGTGGTCCACGATCCGACACTATAGTCTTTGGAACACCGTGCAAACTGAGAATGCGAGCAATGTATAATTCCGCATAGGTAAGAACCGGGTAATATGTCTTGACTGGCAGAAAGTGAGCAATCTTTGTAAGTCGATCAACAATAACCCAGAGAGAGTCATACCCTTTTGCAGTCCTGGGCAATCCCACAATGAAGTCCATACTTATGTCTTCCCATTTCCATGTCGGTATTGGTAGAGACTGTAATGGACCAGCAGCTTTCAAATGTATGGCCTTGACACGTCTGCAGGTGTCACATCTAGCCACAGCGTGCAATCTCGATCTTCATCTTTGTCCACCAATAATGTTGCTTCAAGTCTTGGTACATCTTAGTGCTTCCGGGATGAATAGAATAGCGACTAAGATGTGCTTCATCAAGAATTTGCTGGCGGACCTCTTCATTCTTTGGCACCACTATGCGGTTATTAAACCATACAATACCTTGATCATCTTCTTTGAAACATTTGGCTTTTCCAGCTCTTATCTTCTCATGAATGTGTTTCATACCCTCATTATCCTTTTGAGCATCAATTATCCTTTGCAAGAGGACTGACTCAAGCTTTAGCTGACTCAGGGTTCCTTGTTGGACCATTCCCAGGTTTAGCTTCTCCATCTCCTGACATAAGGTATTGTCAGAGGTCTTCACCGTAAGACAGTGGCAGGAAACCTTACGGCTCAGTGCATCTGCCACAACATTGGCTTTGCCTGGGTGATAATGAATTTCTAGTTCATAGTCCTTAATAAGCTCAAGCCATTGCCTTTGTCTCATATTCAATTCTGACTGGGTGAAGATATACTTCAAGCTTTTATGATCTGTATAAATATGACAGAAATTTCCCAGCAGATAGTGACGCCAAATCTTCAGGGCATGAACCATAGCAGCTAGCTCCAGATCATGAGTTGGGTAATGCTCCTCATGTCGGTGCAACTGCCTTGAAGCATATGCAATTACTTGGCCTTCTTGCATTAATACACAGCCAAGCCCAATGCCTGATGCATCACAATATACATCAAAGGGTTTGGTGATATCTGGTTGAGCCAATACCGGAGCAGTGGTTAATAATGTCTTCAATTGTTCAAAAGCTTCATTACACTTGGAAGATCAATTGAATTTAATATCATTCTTCAATAAACTTGTGATTGGCTTCATAAGCTTAGAAAAATCTGGTATGAATCTGCGGTAATACCCCGCCAGTCCAAGGAAACTTCGGACTTGATGAACAGTGGTTGGGGGTTTCCACTCAAAAATGTCCTTGACTTTGCTGGGGTCTACCGCAATCTCCTGGCAGATAGAACATGTCCCAGAAACTGAATTTCCTCCAGCCAAAACGCGCATTTGCTGAACTTGGCATATAACTGATGTTCCCTTAGGCGCGTTAACACGATCCGTAAATGTTGAGCATGCTCCTCCTCATTCTTTGAATATATTAAAATATCATCAATGAAGACCACCACAAACTTATCTAGCCCGGGCATGAACACCGAGTTCATCAAATATGTGAAGTGGGCCGGAGCATTTGTCAACCCGAAAGACATCACCAGGTATTCAAACAACCCATACCGCGTAGTGAACGTGGTCTTTGGTATATCTTCGGGCCGAATGCGGATCTGATGATAGCCCGATCGGAGATCAATTTTGGAGAATACCCTCGCTCCGGTCAGTTGATCAAATAAAATGTCAATCCTCGGAAGAGGGTACTTATTCTTGACAGTGACCTCATTCAGGGGTCGATAATCCACACACATCCGTAAAGTTTGATCCTTCTTCTTGACGAATATGGCTGGACAACCCCATGGCGACGAGCTTGGCCGGATGAATCCTTTCTCTAGGAGATCTTGTAATTGAATCTTTAGTTCTGCCAACTCATTTGGAGGCATACGGTACGATCTTCGAGAAATGGGAGCCGTATCGGGCTTCAACTCAATTACAAACTCTACATCCCTTTTAGGTGGCAATCCAGGCAAATCCTCTGGAAAGACATCGGGAAACTCACATACTACCGGAATATCCTTGATTTCCTGTATAATAGCTTCATAAACTCTGCCAGTAGTTTTGGTTGAAATGGGGATAGGTAAAAGAATTTCTTCTTGATTATAACTCAACCTGATAGTTCTTTGATTAGTGTTGAGGGTTGCTTTATGTTTGGCCAACCAATTCATACCCAAAATGACATCTATATCTTGGCCTTTCAGAACGATCATATTGGTAGGAAAGTCCCGTCCGGCCAATGTTACGGGCACTTGATAGGCCACTTCTCTAGTAAAGATTTGTCCCCCAGGTGAGTGAATTTTAAACCCCTCTTTTGATTCATGGCATGGAATGTGATGTTTCTCCACAAATTTCTTGCTAATGAATGTATGCAAAGCACCAGAATCAAAGAGAATGACTGCAGGATGATTGGCCATGAGGAACATACCCATCATTACCAGCTCCCCGTCCGGTGTAGTGGCCACTTGTGTATAATAGATGCGTCCCGTCTTCTTGGTATTTCTGCCCGAAGTATTTCCCTTAACTTGAGAGGAATTCCCAGATCCTTGCTGATTATTTGATTGGTTCTGCTTTGGATAAGGGCAATCCTTGATGAAATGTCCAGATTTGCCACAATTGAAACATCCAGTCGACGAGCTGGGCAGAGCAGGGAATCGAGTGCCTGGGGCACCCGGCTGACTTGGGGCAGTGGTGGCATTATTGGGACGAATAAAAATTGGTTGCTTAAAAGGGAAGGAGGGTACACGAGAACCGTTGCCTTTTCACCGGGCCCTGACTAGGCCTGTCTCCTCCAAATCCCTTAGATTTTCCAACACCCACATACTTTGCTTCTACTGCCAATGTTGTACTGACAGCTCTTCCATAAGTAAGATCTATGCAGGTTGCCATTTTTCTTTGCAGTCGATCATTTAGACCTCTCATAAAACAATTCTTCTTTTTCAGATCAGTGTTCACCTGATCGATTGCATACTGTGACAGATGATTGAACTTATTGAGATACTGATTAACAGTATCCCCTCCTTGTTTTAGCTTCATAAATTCTTCTTGATTCATGTGAAGAACACCCTCAGGTATATAATGCTCGCGGAAGGCCACTTTGAATTCTTCTCAGGTTATTTGATGATTGGCCGGTTGAACGGCCACGAAATTTCCCCACCAGGTGCTGGCAGGGCCGCGCAGTTGCTGGGCTGCAAATAAAGGCTTCTGGGTCTCTGAACAACGTAGAAGTCCGAATTTTTGCTCAATAACCCAAATCCATTCATCGGCTTCTAACGGGTCTTCAGCTTTAACAAACAGGGGTGGACGTGTTTCTGAGAAGTCCAAGTAAGAAGTTTCGCGGGGGCCCTGTTGATAACCCCGCCCACCTTGCTGCTGGAACTGTTGACCCGCCATCTCTCTCAGAAAATGGGTATTATCAGTGGTCGCATTCACTAAGGCGGCAATTGCCTCAGCCAGTGTGGGAGGAACAGGAGGTGGATTTGGGGTAGATTCCTGCCCACTGGAGGTTCCAGCCGCGTCCTTGGATCGGGTCTTGGATGGCATCTGTGGCAACAAACATTTGAAAACAAATATAATATGCCAAAGACAAAACCATCCAATTTACATTACCAAAAAGAGCAATGTACAGACTCGATTTTTTTACAATAGGATACATTACCCAGTATACAATAGCACCACTTTTTATACAATAGTACTACCTACAATACACTACTTCTATTATTACAACACTATTCCTGCTTTTGGTTGCTCCTGGCAGCCTCGTCGTCGGGTGTGGGAGACCATTCATTGACCAGCCTCATTGAAGGAGGGGGCTTAAAAAGGTCTAGCTCACCACCAAGTGCTTCTCCCGCAACGTGCGAGGGTCCGGCTTCCGACCCGACAGGATCCATAGGGGCACTGGGATGTAGTTGTGAATACAGTACATGGACTTCCTCATGTAGTGTATTGCAATATGCCTACAGATTATCAATGGCAGTGCTAAGTTCGTCGACTCGAGCTCGAGCCTTTGCTGCCTTAGCCCAAGCCACTAAACGAGACTGTACCGCCCAGTCGAGCGCTAAATCCCGATCAGCAAGCTGATCCTGCAGACGGCGGATGTAACTTCTCAACTCGTTTATCCTGTCGCCATCCGCGACCCACATACTGGTCCTGTGTTGCAGTTCCGTTTGAAGCTGATTCACACGGGCTTCGAGATCCCTAATTGGATCGTTGCTTCCGCTACTACTATCCTCATCCCGTGGGGCAAGTTGGTGACGAGGTACACCAATTGGGCCTGTTGACTTACGTGCGGTCTTCCTCGTGCGCGGCGGTATTTCTCTAGGGGAAAATTTTATTAGTATAATTCTTAGCATGATGCATGTGTAATTACAGAATCAACCTTAGTTGATTCATACCTTCTATACATTGCACTCCTCCTATCTGGTCTTTCATATAGATTCTTCAGATATGGGGGATAAGAATAGAAGAAATCTTTCTAGGTAAGTTTTTAGAAAATCCTTTTGAAGATGCTTTATAATATCTGCAAAGAAGGGCTTCGCTCCGATACCAGCTGTGACGGAACCTCCCAAGTCATTAGGCCCGCCTACAGTTGTCCTTGTCCAACAGACATCAGACAACCCTGTAGATGTTCCTGAATCACTTGACAAGTTCGGTATCTTTTCTTATCTTTCCAGGAACGTTTCACCCGTCTTGCAGACATTACAGAACATCGGAGATATCGAAAAGCAGAAGTGATTACATAAACTTATATTTATTTTAAAAGTAAGAACAAGTTGCTTTATTACAGACCAGAGTTATAAACGAGTGCTGAGTAGTTTTATTACATAACCAAGGGAGGCAAAACTCCTCCCGAAAAGTCTTTACATAAAAGTTTCTTATGGAGGACCATGTCCTCCCGCATCTTCACTCTTGTTTTTCCTCATGTGTAACCACCTTGGTATAGAAGCAACAGAAATCTGCTGCTTCCTCACCTAAAAACAACGAGGGAATAAACCCTGAGTATGGAATTACTCAGCAAGTCTTACCCGACTAAAGAAAAGACTCTCAAGGGTATGCTGGTTATAAGGGAGTCGAGGTAAGGTATCTCAAGATCAAAGACTCTATTGTTGCATAAATGCTTACTAAAAGTGGATACTTAAAAATCCAGTTTTATTGTCAAGTTAGGTAAACTTACCTACATCTAGAGTTTCTTTTTAACCTAGTTCAAACACTTGTCCTGCACTAGCCAGTTTCTCATCAATCCCTTTATCTTTAGTGGAATTCTACGTATAGGTCAGTGACCAAGTCTTCATAACCGCGAAGGTACGGTGATCCGAATCGATTATACTCAGCTGAGGATCTCCAATCACACGACATATGTAGCACTTAACCCTTGCATATGTCAACCTGCCACCAGGGTTCTTAAGACCAGATCAGGTTCACGCAAACCGAGAGTACAGATACACCACCATCCAACGTCTTGCTACAGAGGGTACACGCTACTCTCGCCACCGCTCCACGCCCATTTCGTGTTATCTTATTTTGGCCTTAGTCTGCCCGAGGCAAGGCTTACCCATGACGAGGCATGTGACCAGTTAAAGGGTCCCCGGTCATCAAGCCTACATCGACACGGTCCTTAATCGACTCAGACGGAGACACTACACCGAGACTCTCTTCTCGTGCAAGTCACCCGCCTGGTCTCAGCTTAATCATTTCAAAACCCAAAACTTGGTACCTGGCAGAGGTACATCTTTTCCGGATGTTGAACCCATCAAGGCCTTTGACAGATCCACCATCAAGTTTTATTTTCGAAAACATCCCACCCACTTTTGCCACATCATATTTTGTAAAACAAAACATTTTGTTTTTCTAAAGCAAGGCTAAGCATCAAAATCTTTTGTAAAACGGGTGATCAAGGAAGGTAATCAAATTCAAGGAAGGTAATGCAGGAATTGTTTTAGCAATCAACTCCTATCACCTAATGCATCAAGCAAGTGAGAAAAGTTTAAAAACATCAAGGAGGTGGCAAATGCACCGGGGCTTGCCTTCATTAGTAGGTGAGTCAGGCTCAGGCCCGCAAATGTCAAAGTAGAGACAAGACCCTGCCTGAGAGTCCAAAGGTGGTGGTGCCTTCTCTTCAGTCACTTCAATTTTTTCTTCGTTTTCTAAACATAACCCCATATATGTATATAAGAATGAATGCCATGTAATGCTCATGAAAGTGCAAAGATAATAAGAACTTATTATCTAAGGTCTTGAATACAATTTTCCATCACGGAACTCCAAGAACTTAGGGTTTTCGGAGTCAGAAAAGGAGTTCATAGAGCAGGGGTGGGGTTTTGGGTTTTAGTTATCAAACAAGGTCCAAATCAACCCAAACTCTACCCAAGGCTTCTAAATAATGTGTAGGGCTCATATAAAAAGTTTGGACAATTACGGAATTACCATTTATTTTCTAAAAATCCAGAACTAATACCTTAAACTACTTTAAATGCCTTAAAATTCCTTATCTAACCTAAAAATCATGGAACTATTTTTATTAAATACTATGGAAAATAAGGAGCCTAGGAAAATTGGTTTCACAATTTTGGGATTTTTCTACAAGTTTCTATGGATTTCTAAAGCTGGACTGAAAAGAAAAAGGAAAAGATTGAATAGTATCGGGCTGGATTCAGCCCAAGCGGCCCAGTCCAGAGGGGAAAAGCGCGCGCGCGTCCGCGCCCTGGTGACTTTGCATAAAGACCCTTGGGTTTCTGGCTAACCAAAAACAGGCTTTACTACTGTTTAACAGAGTCGCTGACGTTTTTCAGACAGACCCCCGCACTTCCATCTATTCTCGGTTTGACGTCCACGACGGCGGCAGCGCGGGGAAATGAACTCCGGTGAGATTGTACTGGCGGATTTACGCTACGACCGGTGCTCTCGAGCGACATACACCGGATTGAACCCTCCCCGAACGATTCCCCTAAATCAATTTCACAATTGGTAAGCTATCAAGCTCTGTCCACGTGAACCGCGGACGATGAGGACAATTGGTACATGTTCCCGGTGATCTAAAGCTACTCCGTACAAATTGGTGGTTCGGCAAGCATCACAGAGCGTCAAGAGTGCTCAAACGAGGGAGAGCGAGGGATGAACTGACCGGGAAAGGGCTGGCCGCGGTGAGGTGGGTTTCACGGTGGCGGAGACTTGATTTGGGGAAAATCTCAAATTCGAGTTCTCTGGTGGGAGGTTTGGGGTGCAGGTGGGTGCTCTAGCTGCTCGAATACATAACGAAGACGATGGTGCACTCAATTTATAGACTCTGGGGGCGGTGGCCGGTGAATCGAGCGATTACGCACGGCGGCCGGGAAAGAAATAGGCACTGGCGCAAGCTCTAGGTGGCTTCTACCGTGGCGGTCTCACCGGCGATCACCAGACGACCTTAGCGTGACTATCCGCGACGTGGTAAAGCACCCGGACACGTGGCGCAAGGCCGAGCGACGGCGGTTCACCAGCGAAGTCATCCGCAGCGGCCGTGGCAACTTGGTACGGTGGTCGGACTTGTTTAGTGACCGGAGTTATCCACGGCGGTGATATTTCCAGGACCCCGAGCGCTATCCACTCCATCCGAGCACCAATCATGGCGACGACGGCACGAATCACGGCGGCAGGTCACCGGCGGTGAGGACAGCTGCGCTGGCGATCTGATCCTCCTGATAGCACTGTACCATGGAGAGTTACATTCAGACAGCCTGACAGTCAAGTTTGGAGCCCAATTTTCTCTCAATTCCTAATGATAATCCATGTCAAGCTCTGTAGCAAAATTGTAGAGTAATGTACCATCTACAATGTTGACATATGGTATTGCCACTAAAAGCCATTGAATCATACTTGAAATTGGGCTTGAAGTTGATGGTAGTTCACTGTTAGCCTGATTTCAGTCCTTTATCAGTCTGACAGCCAGACTTTGAGCATGATTATCTTCAAATTTCTCACAAAAACATGGCTTGCCCTCTTCAGCAAAATTGTTCTCCTTTGTTTGCTTTGCAACATTGATGTGGTGCCCTAGGGCAAAAACCCTATATTTTGAAAGCTACAAGGCTCAAAAGTTGAGCAAAATCTCTGCAATTCAGACTTAAGCCATTTGGGACATAAGAAGTGATTTTTGCGAATAGACCCAAAACTTAGGGTTTAGCTTGAAAATTCACATATGAGTGACCCAAATGACTCAAGATACTTATTTGACTTGGTTTTTGCACTTTAGTCCAAAAGTGGACTAATTTTGCACATAGGTCCGTAGGGTTTGGTTTTAGGGTTTTCAAGGGGTCCAATTAGGATTTTTGGTACTTCAGGGGTATAAATGTAATTCACCTTTATTCTTGGGATCATTTCATGACTTTTCCCCTAAAGCTTTTAGGTTTTCTCAATTTGGGTTATATTTTACCCCTTTAATCCCCCTTTAGGGTTAGGTGCCCTATCCAGGGTTCTATTTGCAAAATACAACTTGTTTGAAATTTTTATCTAGTAAATGCACTCTAGGTGTGTCAAACATATGCAATGCCAATGTTTATGATGCCATGCTCAAGTTTTAGTTGCAGTAACACCAGAGGTGTTACACATACCGCCTCACCAACCGACCACTTCGCAGGCGCATTAAATGCAGGGATGCCTGACACCGTATCCAGACACACACGCCTCAGTCGGCCAGGCCGAAGTGACCGCAGTCACTTCGCCCCTCCTCTTTACTGTCCAATATGACAGGAAAACAGCGCCGCTCGCTCCGCTTCGACTGTCGTGTCAGCCACCCCGACAACGACTAACAACAGGTAACGATCAACCACCGAGCTCAAGCTTCGGGCGCAACAAGAAGCTCCGCCTCGCCCGACCTCAGGCTCCGGCCTCGGGAGGAGGTCTTCGCCTCGCCCGACCCCCAGGCTCGGCCTCGACTCCGGTCTCGGGAGGAATCGCGTCCTCGCCCGACCCCGGCCTCGGCCACAAGAGAAGTCTCCGCCTCGACTGACCCCAGGCTCGGACTGACCATGCTGATAGGGGATGCATCATTCCCCTACTCCTAGCCTGCTCAGGCTACAAGGAACAAGACCGGCGTCCCATCTGACTTACCCCGGCGACGGGTAATGATGGTGCCCCGCGTGCGCCATGACGCCGGTGGCTCTCCGCCCCTTACGACAGCAAGGAGACGTCAGCAGGGTCCTCGCGCGCTGCCAGCTGTGCTCCTACAGGACTCAGGCGCTCCTCCGGCGGCCACGCCATCACATGTACAGCGCCCAAGCTCTCCCCCGACGGCCACGTTGGCATGTACACAGGGCTTAGGCACTCCACTACCGGACACGTTGGCGCATAGCTACTCCCTTTGTTGTACACCTGGACTCTCTCCTTGCCTCTATAAAAGGGTAGTCCAGGACCACTTTGAGGAAGGTTCGGGGTTCGCGCGAGGGAAGCGGCAGACGAGCTCTGTGTCCCCCTCTCTCTCTCTCCCTCACGCGACGCGCTTGTAACCCCTACTGCGAGTGGCACCCCTAGTGCAGGATAATACAAGGCTTGTCCCACATCTTGTGTTCCATCTCGCGAAAACCCATCTGGGCAGGGACATGCAGCGACAATTTACTCATCGGTCCAGGGACCCCCCCAGGGTCAAAACACCGACAGTTGGTGTGCCAGGTAGGGGCCTGCTGCGTGTTAACGAACACCTTCCCGTTGAGATCCAGATGGGGAGTCTTCAGCAACCTCTCCAGCCCGGGACGGTGCTCCGCTTCGGGAGTCTTGAGTTCATGTCCCTCGACGGCAGCTACGACATGGTACTCCTCCCCCCGCAGCGCGACGACAATGACGGTCTTCGACTCGCACGACGACGACGAGCTCTACGACAGCATCTCCTCGCGGCAGAAGAGGAGCACTCCGGTCGTCCCCGCCACCCTCCTTGTCGAAGGAGGCGGAGATGGGGCAACCATGGCCACGCAGGAGGCGGCACCTTGTTGGCTGTCGCACCAGAGCGAGTCAACGACGCCGGCATTCCCCCGCGGGACATGTTGGACATTGCCCTCGCACCTGAGGTGACAGCAGGTGTCACTTCCTCGCGACGTGTCAGCCCCAAGTGGACTGATGACGCCAGCACCCTCGTGAAGGACCTGCTGGGCATTACCCTTGTACCTGAGTTGACGGTGTGCACCGCCCCTGACGCGACTTCACCACCGTCCAACGACCAAGAGGTACCGTCCGTTTTCCATCCCATACCTTTTCGGTTCACCTTCGATCCACCTAGCGACCCCGCAATGGTGAGCGCCTTCGTAAAGGCGTATCCAAACCTTCCGGGGTACCACATGTGGTCGACCTGGGACCGACTGACAGCTGTCTCGACCTTCGGACCGGCGGGTTCTGAGGAGGAGGACATCCCTGACTCCGGTTGGGATTTCTCTGCCCTCAATGACCCCGGTGCCATGCGGAGCTTCATGTCCGCATGTGACCACTGCCTCTCCGGTTGTTCTGACGATGGCCATGACCTTGACGACGAGGGTTACGGCCCAAGTCACGAATGCTTCCACGTCGATCTGGGAGATCACAACGAAGGCAACCACCTCAGTATGCCAGAGGTTGACGATCCCCCTGGGCCCTCATCTTGCGTTGACATCCTGCGGGAGCTAGTTGTCGTCTCAGTCCCTGCGGGGGGTCAGGACATACAGCTCGAGCAAATCTGTGAGATGCAGGACCGGGTCGACGGGGAAGCAGGCCGGCTTGTATAGCTCCGACAGAGCATCGAACAGGAGTGGGCAGGCCGATCACTCACCGGAGAAGCCTCTCACCGGGCCCAAGACATCCGGCACCGCATCGTCGACAATGCCAGGGCAGCGCTACCTCCGGCCGTCAGCGGGTCTGGACAAGACCTAGCTGCAGCGGCAATGCTGCTTCGGGCCATGCCGGAGTCATCCACCACCGAGGGACGGCGCATCCAGGGCGAACTCAAGAATCTTCTAGAGGGCGCCGCGGTTCGACGAGCCGAAAGCTCTGCCTCCCATAGGCGAGCTGACCCCTCGGAGCATCACGCGGTGTCCTCCCGGCGCATTCGGGAAGCCTCGGTCCGTCCCGAACGTACACGGGACAAGCCACCCACCGCCCGGGAACGCCTCGGCAACGAGCACCACCATCTCGACCATCGAGCCCGCCTCGACGAGAAGGTGCGCCGAGGCTACCATCCTAGGCACGGGGGACACTGCAACAGCGAGGAGGACCGTAGTCCTTCACCCGAACCACCCGGCCCGCGAGTCTTCAGCTGGGCCATATGACGAGCACCGTTCCCTGCCCGTTTCCGAGCCCCGACTACTATCACCAAGTACTCGGGGGAGACAAGGCCGGAGCTATGGCTCGCGGACTACCGACTGGCCTGCCAGTTGGGATGGGCAGATGATGAAAACCTCATCATCTGTAATCTACCCCTTTTCCTCTCCGATGCCGCCCGAGCCTGGCTGATGCATCTGCCTCCTGCGCAGATCTCTGACTGGGATGATCTGGTCAAAGCTTTCGCGGGGAACTTCCAAGTTACGTATGTGCGCCCTAGGAACTCGTGGGACCTTCGAAGCTACCGCCAGCAGTCAGGGGAGTCCCTCCGAGAGTACATCCGGCGGTTTTCGAAGCAGCGCACCGAGCTGCCCAACATTACCGACTCGGATGTCATCAGGGCTTTCCTTGCCGGCACCACTTTCCGGGACCTGGTGAGCAAACTGGGGCGCAAGACTCCCACCCGCGCGAGCGAACTGATGGACGTCGCCACCAAGTTCGCCTCAGGTCAAGAGGCGGTCGAAGCCATCTTCCGGAAGGACAAGCAGCCTCAGGTCGAGCCGAAGACAGACGACCCTGAGGTGTCCGCCCAGCGGGGCACAAAGAAGAAGGTCAAAAACAAGTCGCGAACAAAGCGCGACGCCGCAGACGCGAATCTTGTCGCTGCGGCCGAGCACAGGAACCCTCAAAAACCACCTGGAGGGGCCGACGCGTTCGACAAGATGCTCAAAGAGCCGTGCCCCTATCACCAGGGGCCCGTCAAGCACACCCTCGAAGAATGTATCATGCTCCGACGCCACTTCCATAAGACCGGGCCCCCGGCGGAGGATGGCAAGGGCCATGACAACGACAAGAAGGAGGGCGGCAAGGAAGAGGGATTCCCGGAAGTTCATAACTGCTTCATGATCTACGGCGGGCAGGTGGCGAATGCCTCGGCTCGACACCGCAAGCAGGAGCGCCGGGAAGTCTGCTTAGTGAAGGTGGCGGCGCCAGTCTACCTAGACTGGTCCGACAAGCCTATCACCTTCGACCAAGGCAACCACCCCGACTTCGTGCCGAGCCCGGGAAGGTACCCGCTCGTCATCGATCCGATCATCGGCAACGTTAGGCTCTCCAAGGTCCTCATGGACGGAGGCAGCAGCCTTAACATCATCTATGTCGAGACCCTGGAACTCTTAGGGGTTGATCGATACGAAGTCCAGGCTGGTGCTGCACCCTTCCACGGGATCGCGCCCGGGAAGCTCTCACCTTTGAGGTCGTCGGGTTCCGAGGAACCTACCATGCGGTGTTGGGAAGACCATGCTACGCCAAGTTCATGGTCGTCCCCAACTACACCTACCTCAAGCTCAAGATGCCGGGCCCAAATAGGATCATCACTGTCGGGTCCATGTACCGCCACGCGTACGAATGCGACGTGGAGTGTGTGGAGTACACCGAGGCTCTCGCCGAGTCCGAGGCCCTCGTCGTCGACCTTGAACGCCTCTCCAAGGAGGCGCCCGACGCGAAGCGGCACACCGGTAACTTCGAACCGGTTGAGGCAGTCAAATCCGTCTCTCTCGACCCCAGCAACAACGCTAGCAAGCAAGTTCGGATCGGCTCTGAGCTCGACCTCAAACAGGAAGCAGTGCTCGTTGACTTTCTCCGCGCAAACGCCGAAGTCTTTGCGTGGAGTCCCTCGGACATGCCCGGCATACCGAGGGATGTCGTCGAGCACTCACTGGATATCAGAGCTGGAGCCTGACCCGTGAAGCAAACCCTGCATCGTTTCGACGAAGAAAAGCGCAGGGCCATAGGCGAGGAGATCCAGAAGCTACTCGCGGCAGGGTTCATCAAAGAGGTATTCCATCCTGAATGGTTAGCTAACCCTGTTCTTGTAAGGAAGAAGGATGGGAAATGGAGGATGTGTGTAGACTACACTGGTCTAAACAAAGCATGTCCGAAAGTTCCCTACCCTCTACCTCGCATCGATCAAATCGTGGACTCCACAGCTGGGTGCGAAACCCTGTCGTTCCTCGATGCCTACTCAGGCTATCACCAAATCAAGATGAAAGAGTCCGACCAGCTCGCGACTTCTTTCATCACACCTTTTGGCATGTACTGTTACACCACAATGCCATTCGGGTTGAGGAATGCAGGCACCACTTACCAGAGGTGCATGAACCACGTGTTCGGAGAACACATCGGCAGAACGGTCGAGGCTTACGTCGACGACATCGTTGTCAAGACGAAGAGAGCCTCCGACCTCCTCTCTGACCTTGAAACGACATTCAAGTGTCTGAGAGCGAAAGGCGTGAAACTCAATCCTGAGAAGTGTGTCTTCGGAGTCCCCCGAGGCATGCTCCTTGGGTTCATCGTCTCCGAGCGGGGCATTAAGGCCAACCCAGAGAAAATCACGGCCATCACCAGCATGGGACCGATCAAAGATTTGAAAGGAGTACAGAGGGTCATGGGATGCCTTGCGGCTCTAAGCCGCTTCATCTCACGCCTCGGCGAGAAAGGCTTGCCTCTGTATCGCCTCTTAAGGAAGGCCGAGTGCTTCACTTGGACCCCTGAGGCCGAGGAAGCTCTTGAAAACCTTAAGGCGCTCCTTACGAAAACACCCATCCTGGTGCCCCCCGCCGCAGGAGAAGCCCTCTTGATCTACGTAGCCGCGACTACTGAGGTGGTCAGCGCCACGATCGTAGTCGAGAGACGAGAAGAAGGGCAAGCACTGCCCGTCCAGAGGCCAGTCTACTTCATTAGTGAAGTACTGTCCGAGACCAAAGCTCGCTACCCACAGATCTAGAAGCTGCTCTACGCAGTGGTCCTGACACGACGAAAGTTGCGACACTACTTCGAGTCTCATCCGGTAACTGTGGTGTCATCCTTCCCCCTGGGGGAGATCATCTAGTGCCGCAAGGCCTCGGGTAGGATAGCAAAGTGGGCGGTGGAGCTTATGGGCGAAACGCTATCATTCGCTCCTCAAAAGGCCATAAAATCCCAGGTCTTGGCAGACTTCCTGGCTAAGTGGACCGACACCCAGTTACCGACAACTCCGATCCAGCCCGAGCTCTGGACCGTGTACTTCGATGGGTCACTCATGAAAACAGGAGCAGGCGCTGGCCTGCTCTTCGTTTCACCCCTCGGAAAGCATCTCCGCTACGTCATTCGCCTCCATTTTCCAGCGTCAAACAATGTGGCCGAGTATGAAGCACTGGTTAACGGGCTATGCATCGCCATCGAGCTAGGGGTCCGACGCCTCGACACTCGAGGCGACTTGCAACTTGTCATTGACCAAGTCAGGAAGAGCTCTCACTACCGTGACCGGAGGATGGAAGCCTACTGCGACGAAGTCCGGCGCCTAGAGAACAAGTTCTACGGGCTGGAGCTCAACCACATCGCCCGACGGTACAACGAGACTGTGGATGAGCTGGCAAAAATAGCCTCGGGGCGAACAACAGTTCCCACTGACGTCTTCTCTAGAGACCTGCATCAACCATCCGTCAAGATCGACGACGCGCCCGAGCCTGAGGAAGCCTCGGCCCAGCCCGAGGCACCCTTGGCCCATCCCGAGGCACCCTCGCCCAAGCCCGAGGTACCCTCGGCGGCACCCGAGACACCCTCGGCCATCGAGGAAGAGGCCTTGCCCGTCGAAGAGGAACGGAATGGGGTCGCGCCAGATCCGAACTGGCAGGCCCCATACCTAGAATATCTCCTCCGAGGAGAGCTTCCCATCGACAAGACCAAAGCTCGGCGGCTGGCTCGGCGCGCCAAGTCATTTGTCCTACTAGGTGATGAAAAAGAGCTCTACCACCACAGCCCCTCGGGCATCCTTCAATGATGCATATTTATCGCCCAAGGACAAGAGTTGTTGCAAGAAATACACTCGGGGGCTTGCGGCCACCATGCAGCGCCTCGAGCCCTCGTGGGGAATGCCTTCCGACAAGGTTTCTGCTGGCCAACCGCGGTGGCCGACGCCACTAGGATTGTGCGCTCCTGCCGGGGGTGCCAATTCTACGCAAAGCAGATGCATCTGCCCGCTCAGGCCTTGCAGACGATACCCATCACCTGGCCATTTGCTGTGTGGGGTCTAGACCTCGTCGGACCCTTGCAGAAGGCACCCGGGGGCTTTACGCACCTGCTGGTCGCTATCAACAAATTCTCCAAGTGGATCAAGGTCCGACCCCTAAACAACATCAGGTACGAGCAGGCGGTGGCATTCTTCACCAACATTATTCATCGGTTCGGGGTCCCGAACTCAATCATCACCGACAATGGCACGCAGTTCACCGGAAAAAAGTTCCTGGACTTCTGCGACGACCACCACATCCGTGTGGACTAGGCCGCCGTAGCTCATCCCATGATGAATGGGCAGGTGGAGCATGCCAACGGTATGATTCTGCAGGGGCTCAAACCAAGGATCTACAACGACCTCAACAAGTTCGGCAAGCGATGGATGAAAGAGCTACCCTCGGTAGTCTAGAGTCTGAGGACGACGCCGAGCCGCGCCACGGGTTTTACGCCGTTCTTTCTAGCCTATGGGGCCGAGGCCGTCCTCCCCACAGACTTAGAATATGGCTCCCCGAGGACCAAGGCGTACGACAACCAAAGCAACCAGACCAGCCGAGAAGACGCGCTGGACCAACTCGAGGAGGCTCGGGACATCGCCTTACTACATTCGGCACGGTACCAGCAGTCGCTGCAGCGCTACCACGCCCGAAGCATTCGGGCCTGAGGCTTCCAAGTGGGAGACTTGGTGCTTCGCCTACGACAGGACGCCCGAGGGCGCCACAAGCTCACTCCTCCCTAGGAAGGGCCCTTCATCATCGCCAAGATCTTGAAGCCCGGAACATACAAGCTGGCCAACGACCAAGGCGAGGTCTACAACAACGCTTGGAACATCCAACAGCTACGTCGCTTCTACCCTTAAAATGTTTTAAGTCGTTCATGTACCTCGTTTACGTATACAAAGTCTAACCGTCAAGGAAGGGTCGGTCTAGCCTCAGCAAAGCCCGACCCTCCCTCGGGGGCTAGAAGGGGAGAACCCCCTCTACGTCAAAATTTTCCTTGGAAAAATTTTCTACCAAAACAACCTTTGTGCTTTCAACTTCCGTATTGATAGCGGGATCCTGAGAACGACGAGAGTACACGTAAGCGGCAAGGCAAACCGAGCCGAGGGACTCCTACGCCTCCGGGATACGGATACCTCACTCATCACCTTCCGCGAGAAGTAACTCACGCTCGGATAAGCGATCCTGCTACCAAACAAGTCCTAACACTTGGGTAGAAAACGACTTTTGCGCCTTCTCGACTGTCCCAATAATGGAATCCTTCGACTGCATGAGAGCGCACGTAAGCGGCAAGGCCGACCGAGCCGAGGGACTCCTACGCCTCTGGGATACGGATACCTCACTCATCACCTTCCGTGAAAAGTAACTCTCGTTCGGATAAACGATTCTACCATTGACAGACAAGTCGTGATGCTCAAAACAAGAGGAGAGAAGACGCAGCTTCTTAAACACGACGATAAAGTGTTTAGGCCTCGGCGGCCGCAAAAAAGCATGCGCATGCCACAGACAAACTATTCCTGCAGGTTCTGGCATCAGCAGGGGGAGCAGCAGCACCCTCGGCGTTGATTCCACCCTCGGCGGAACCAGGCCCGGCCTCGGACGGCGACCCGGGCAAAAGGACCTCCACCTAAGGGAGGACGCCAGCACCGCGCTAGCAGATGTTTTGGCCAAGCTCCAGCAGCTGCTGCCACACCTTCCTCGGCCTGGGAAGCCGCCATCTCCTGGGCCGACGAAGACTCTTTCTGAGCGGACTCCGCGTCTGTCCGCGCTAGCACCGCTGCCTCCGGCTTCGGCTCATCGCAGAGCAGCCGAGGTTTCCGAAAACTGAGCAAGGGAAGCCTAGAGCGGCAAGGCCGATAGAGCCGAGGGACTCCTACGCCTCCGGGATACGGACACCTCACTCGTCACCTTCCGCGAAAGGCAACCGACGCTCAGTTAAGTGGTTCGGCTAGCCAACAGACAAGTCCCAGCGCTCGGAATGAGGAAGACACACAGCTTCGTTCTCGAATACCCAAATGTTCAGGCCTCGACGGCCACAATGAACATACACTGGCGCTCAAGGTGCCATTACAAACGGGACTCCGGTTCCGTTCCCGCGGGTATGAACAACCTCCATACCAGGGGGGCCCGCGGGATGACGAACTCCAAGCGGCTTGCCGGTGACCTCTGCAGCAGCAGAGACAACGACCTTCGTCTCGGGCGGCAAGACAGCTGCAGCAACGGCTTCAGGGCAAACGCTGCGGCGGAAAAGCCCTCACCCACGAAGGACGAGAACCAGCCATTCAAGCCAAGGAGACGAAGGTCCAGGGGTGCGGGCGGAGTTGGCGGTCTCGTCGGCAGAGACAACCTCCTCCGACTGCCACCACCTCAGCGCCGATGGCCACCTGCTCACCGACGCCGCACCGACGTACGGCGTCCGCCCCGAAAGCGCACTAGCCACAAGAACGAGAACGGGACCGTCCCAGAACATGAACGCTGCCCTCGCGGCGTACGACGTGTTGGATGACCCCCCAACAGCCGGTGATGCAGCGAGGATCGGTAGTGGGGGGCGACGCCAGAAGCAGCACCAAAGCTGCTCGTGCTGAGGAACCAAGCGCGCGGCAGCCGCTGAACGCTACAGGCGGCGAACGCCCTTCTCCCTAGATCACTAAGGGAAGGAGCGCTCCGCTGCCTACGCAGAGGCAGGCCCTGGCTCAGCTCTCCCTCCACCTCAGCAAGGATGACGAAGATCCTTGAAGCTGAGGGCGGGGCGGAGGCCGTAGCCTAGTTTGCTTCTCCCCACCAAACTGTCCATTAGTGAGGGAATGCAGCCGGGCTGCACGACAAAAATCCTTGAAGCCGAACGATGGCTGAAAAGGTACCGATCTCCACGAGGCCACGCTCCTTCAACGACAGCAAGAGCAAGGCGACGCTGGGGCACCCCATCCGGGGGCTCAAAAGGCGGAAGGGCGCAAGGCATGAGGGGAGGACGAAGGCATGGCCACTACCCAGGGGATCAATCCCCCTTTTATAGGCAGACCTCCTCGCTTGCACCCCTTAGCGTCACGGGCGAAGTCCCCACTGACAACCTCCAGGGTTCTCCCCCCACGACATGGGGGCTGGGACCCACACGTCATACGAGTTGAACCAAAGCACGAAGAAGGCGAACCGCCGCAAGCAAGGCATGTAACCGTCCCGCAGTTACAAGCACTCTCCCATCTTCGCAGAAACTGGTGGTCGAAAGGGAGGACTGCTACGCGACAAGCGTCCAACTGCACCACAACGGTGCGCCCCTTCGGCTCCGTCCACATCCAGTGGACCAGCGCAAAGGAAGCGGGCCCGCGTGTCATGTAACCGGCGTGCCGGTTACGACGTGCAAGAAGCTACACCGCCACCCACGCCAATGCTGTGCCTCCTCGACTGCGGGACCAGTACCGCGACTCGAGGTACCCCTACGCATGACCCAACAGTGCCAATTAACAGCGACAACCACGGGTCGATCAGCCGCGGGGCAGGCACGACGGTTGGCATGGTCAAAAGTGGGCCGGCAGTAACTGCAGCGGCAGACGAACGAAGGCAGCAGTCAAGTCACCTGCAGGCTCGCGTCCCCTCTTGAAGCGACGAGAGAGCCCTCCCTCACGGCGTGAAGGCGACGCGCCCGTGCCCCGTTCCTCGAACGGCTCGCACGCGCAACGGGCGCCACGCGAATCACCCGTCCCATCGCATCAACTCCCCGGCGGAGCAGGCAACACCTTTTGGCAGGCGAGGCGGGCGTCGCTTCGTCTTCGCCATAATGACCACGTCAAAAAAGGTGCGCCGCTTTATTTAAAATTCATATCCTTCCCCTCCTCCTCCTCTCTCTCTCTTGCCACAGGGACCGGGAAAGGGGACGTTGTGGAAAGGATCCTTCCCGACGAAGGAAGCGGGCCCCGAGCCCTCCTACTGATCAGGGGTTCGAAGGCTGGCCCCTCGGAAGGGTTCGACAGCCACCCCAGAGCGCCCGGGCTCCGTGCCCACTACTGATCAGGGGTTTGTAGGCTAGCCCCTCGGAAGGGTTCGACAGTCGCCCCAGAGCATGCAGAGTGAGGGATGACTCTGGGTACGTTCGATACATAACCAAGGCTCGGGCTACGCTCCCGAGGTACCCTAGGACATTTCCGAGACTGGCAGGAACGATTTGTAACAGAATCCCACTGGAAGGAGGCATCGAGCCCTCGGACCTTGTCGAAGGGGTCTGGGTCCGGCGAATCACCCGCTGGTACTTTTGGAGCGTGCCTCCGGGCTACAGCCGACCCCTAATGAACGGGGCACGGGCGTCCACTCGGATCACCCATTAGCAGCTCACTGGAAACACCATGTTCGGCGCCCTCCGAGGGCAACATGGCGCTTTCCCTCTCTCCTCCTTGCGGAAAGGCAACGCAGGGGCGTAAATAAAAGTCAGGAAAGTCCTTGATCGTCCTCTCGCTCCGTGCAGAGGCTCGGGGGCCGCTCTCGCACTCGGCTACGGCCAAAACTGTTGACAGCGTCAACAAACCAGCCTGATAACTTGGAACCCGACCACGCACCCGGGCTACTGCCGGGCCGCAAGAGGGAACGACTAGACCGGCCGAAGCACTATGAAAAGCATTCAGACCTCAGAGGAGTCAAACCACTCCTCCGAGGCCTCAGGGGCTACACCCGGCAGGTGCGCTCGCGCGCACCCACCAGAACAAGGCCGAAAAAAAACCGAGAAAGGCCGGTCCCCTCACCGAAAACCCGGCAAAAGCCTCCAAGCGAGTACCATCACTCCCTTCGAGGCTCGGGGGCTACTATTGGGTACCATAATTAGGGGTACCCCCAACGATCCTAATCACGGCTGGTTAACACCCTCAGACCAACTGACGGGTGCGGTTCAAGCCAAGACTTCGTCTACCCGAAGGACGCGATCTTACCCAAGCCCAGCCTCGGGTTGGAACAGTGGTCCTAGACGAATTCATGCCTCGCCCGAGGGCCTCCTCAGACAGCAGGCGCCCCCTCGGATCTCCTAAGGCCCGGCTCGGGCAGGCTTCGTTGTGAAGCAACCTTGGACATACCGCCTCACCAACCGACTGCTTCGCAGCCACATTAAATGCGGGGGATGCCTGACGTCGTATCCTGACACACGCGCCTCAGTCGGCCAAGCCGAAGTGACCGCAGTCACTTCGCCCCTCCTCTTTACTATCCGATATGACAGGAAAACAGCGCTGAAAGTCGCCTAGAGGGGGGGTGAATAGGGCGAAACTGAAATTCTCAAAAAACAATCACAACTACAAGCCGGGTTAGCGTTAGAAATATAATCGAGTCCGCGAGAGAGGGTGAAAAAAAAACAAATCGCAGGCGAATAAGAAGTGTGACACGCGGATTTGTTTTACCAAGGTTCGTTTCTCGCAAACCTACTCCCCGTTGAGGAGGCCACAAAGGCCGGGTCTCTTTCAACCCTTCCCTCTCTCAAACGGTCCCTCGGACCGAGTGAGCTTCTCTTTCTCAAATCACTTGGGAATCAAACTTCCCGCAAGGACCACCACACGATTGGTGTCTCTTGCCTCAATTACAAGTGAGTGTTTGATCACAAGAAAGAATGCCAAAGAAAAAGAAGCGATCCAAGCGCAAGAGCTCAAATGAACACTACAAATCACTCTCTCTAGTCACTAAGGCTTTGTGTGGAGTTGGGAGAGGATTTGATCTCTTTTGGTGTGCTTTGTAATGAATGCTAGCTCTTGTATAGTGGTTGAAAGCTGGAAAACTTGGATGCAATGAATGGTGGGTGGTTGGGGGTATTTATAGCCCCAACCACCAAACTAGCCGTTTGGTGAGGCTGTATGTTCGATGGCGCACCGGACAGTCCGGTGCACACCGGACATGTCCGGTGCGACAGCCACGTCACCAAAGCCGTTGCAATTTGATCGTTGGAGTTCTGACTTCTGGGCCCGCCTGGATGTCCGGTGCACACCGGACATGTACTGTTCAATGTCCGGTGCACCAGAATGGGTGTGCCTGACTTCTGCGCGCTTCTGGCGCGCATTGAATGCGCCTACAGGTGACCGTTGGCGCGAAGTAGCCGTTGCCCCACTGTTACACCGGACAGTCCGGTGTACACCGGACATGTCCGGTGAATTATAGCGAAGCGCCCACTGCAAAATCCCGAGGCTGCCAAGTTCCAGAGTCGCGTCCCTTTGGAGCACCGGACACTGTCCGGTGTACACCGGACAGTCCGGTGAATTATAGTACGCCGGCTCCTAGAAATTCCCGAGGCTGAGGATTCCCGAGGCTGAGGAGTTCTGAGCGCGGTTCCCTGGTGCACCGGACACTGTCCGATGCGCCACCGGACAGTCCGGTGCGCCAGACCAGGGAGCCTGTCGGGATGCCTTTAGCTTTCTAATTTGAACCCAACTTTGGTCTTTTTAATTGGCTTGTTGTGAACCTTTGACACCTGTATAACTTATACACTGGAGCAAACTAGTTAGTCTAATTGTTTGTGTTGGGCAATTCAACCACCAAAATTAATTAGGGACTAGGTGTAAGCCTAATTCCCTTTCAATCTCCCCCTTTTTGGTGATTGATGCCAACACAAACCAAAGCAAAGATAAATGTGCATAAATTGAACTAGTTTGCATAATGTAAGTGCAAAGGTTGCTTGGAATTGAGCCAATATAAATACTTACATGATGTGCATGAATTGTTTCTTTGTTTTTAACATATTGGACCACGTTTGCACCACATGTTTTGTTTTTGCAAATTCTTTTGTAAATTCTTTTCAAAGTCCTTTTGCAAGATAGTCAAAGGTGAATGAATAGGATTTTGAAAAGCATTTTCAATATTTGAAATTTTCTTCTTTTGTTTGAGATGCTTTTCCTTTGACTAAACAAAACTCCCCCTCAAATAAATTCTCCTCTTAGTGTTCAAGAGGGTTTTAAGACATCAATTTTGAAAATACTACTTGCTCCCTGTAACACCCCTGGTGTTACTATAACTAAAACTTGAGCATGACATCATAAGCATTGGCATTGCATATGTTTGACACACCTAGAGTGCATTCACTAGGCAAAAATTTCAAACAAATTGTATTGTTTTAATGTTTTACAAATAGGACCCTGGTTAAAGGACTTAACCCTAAATAGTGATTAAAGGGGTAAAACTTAACCTAAGTTGAGAAAACCTAAAGGCTTTTGAGAAAAGTCATAAAATGACCCCAACAATAAAGTTGAATCACATTTATACCCCTGGGATACCAGAAACCCTAATTGGAACCCTGGAAAACCCTGAAACTAAACCCTAGGGACCTAAGTGCAAAATCAGTCCACTTTTGTACTAAAGTGCAAAAATTAAGTTAAATAAGTATCTTGAGTTATTTGGGTCACTTATATGAGAATTTGCAATCCAAAACTTGAAATTTGGACTTAAGTGCAAAAGTGCCCCACTTAACCTTTTTGGGGTTAAGTCTAGATTTCAGTGATATTGGCTCAACTTTGGAGCCTTGTATCTTTCAGAATATAGTGTTTTTGCCCTAGGTCACCACATCAAACTTGAAGACCAATTATAGGAGAACAACTTTGCTAAATAGTGTAAGCTTAGTTGTTATGAGAAATTTAGAGAAAAACCCAATCCAAAACTGGCTGTCAGGCTATTTGATCTGAAATTCAGAATAGCAGATGACTGACATCAACTTCCAGCTCAAATCCAAGCATGATCCAGTGCTCAAATGAGTTTGATCTCTATAGTTGAAGTGTAGCTGGTTTATAACTCTACAACTTTGCTACTGAGAGTTGATGAAGTTCTTATGAGAAATCTGGAGAAAAATGACTCTAAAATTGCTCGGTCAGAAGCCTGATGAAGCAGTGCCATGGTACAGTAGCTGATAATGGATCAGATCGCCAGCAACGGGGACAGCTCACCGCCGACGGCTCCCTCCGCCGCGATTCGTGCTGCGGTTGCCGTGATCTGAGCTCGGCTTGGCTGGATAACACTTTGGGTCGCGTAAATATCCTCGCCGTGGATAACTCCGGCCATAAACAAGTCCGGCCACCGTACATGCGTCACCGCGGCGGAATTCGATTGGGACGCCGGTGACCGCCGTCTCCCGGCTGTGCGCCGCGTGTCCAAGCCTTTCCACCGCGTCGCCATGACTCCTCTAGGCCATCCCATCATCGACGGGGAGCTTGCCACGCCATTAGCCGCGATTTCACCGCGACGTCTTCTTCCTTATCTCCGGCCACCTCCGCTAGCCGCTTAAATTAAGCGCCACCGCCTCGGGGCTCTATAAATTGACCCCGCCGTGAGCTTCACCATATCCTCACGCATCCAGCCACCGCTAATCGGCCACAATCATCCACTCGTGTGCTTGAATTCGGAGTTTCCCCCAAATTGGTTTTCCGCCGCCGTAGAGTTGAGCTCGCCGTGGTCAGCCCGTTTCAGGTCTGATCTCACCCTCGGTTCCCTTGTTTCAACGTCCTTGCTTCCTCTTGATGCTTGCCGAGCCATTGAATTGAACTAAGGGCTCTCGGGTCGCCGGGAACACGATCATGTTGCCGCTATGCTTACGGCCACCGTGGCCGGAGCTCCATAGTTCACCAATAGTGCAATTAAGTTGGGGGAAATGGTCAGGCTGACCCCAATTTCATGTCCGCCGCTCGGAGAACCCAGCCATAGCCCCAATCGGCCGGCGTAGATGCTCGCCGGAGCGTGGCGGTGCGCGAGCGCCGTCGGGGACTTCCGGTTGCGAATTGATAGAAACGCAGGGGTTTTTTTTGTAAGTGTCAGTGACTCTGCGCAATAGTAAACGACCCTGTTCTGGTTTAGTCAAAACGCCGAGGGCCTCTGCGCAAAATCTCCCTCGCGGGCGCGCGCACGAATCCGCTCGGGCTTGGGCCGCCTGGACTTGAATTGGCCCAGTATTGTTTAGAGTTTTTCCTTTTCTTTTTCAGTGGAACTTTAGAAATTTGTAGAAAATTATAGAAAAATGATAAAATTGTGAAACCAATTTTCCTAGGTTCCTTATTTTCCCTAGTATTTAATAAAAATAAACTCATGATTTTTAGATCAAATAGGGAATTTTAGGATATTTAAAATAGCCTAAACCATTGATTCTGGATTTTTAGAAAATAAATAATAAGTCCAAAATTTCCCAAACTTTTTATGTGAGCTTTTCACATTATTTAGAAACCATGGGTAGAGTTTGGTTTGATTTGAACATTGTTTGATAACTGGAACCCAAAACCACCCCCCCTTCTCCATGAACTCCTTTACTGACTCCGGAAACCCTAGGTTCTCGGAGTACCGTGAAGGAAAGTTGTACTCAAGACTTAGATAATAAGTTTATATTATCTTTGCATCCTCATGAGCATCCCATGACATCCATTCTTATACATGTATATGGTTATGTTAGAGCACGAAGAAGAAGAAGAAGTCTCTGAAGAAGGGATACCACCATCCTCTGATCCTCAAGCAGGCAACTGCTTTTATTTCGATATTTGTGGATCCGAGCAGGACTCACCTGATAACAAAGGCAAGCCCCGGTGCATTTGCCACCTTCCTTGATGTTTTTAAAATCTTTCTCACTTGATTGTTGCATTAGGTGATAGGAGTTGGTTGCTAAAACAATTCCTGCATTACCTTCCTTGAACTTGATTACCTTCCTTGATCACCCGTTTTACAAAAAGATTTTGATGCTTAGTCTTGCTTTAGAAAAACAAAATGTTTTGTTTTTACAAAATATGACGTGGCAAAAGTGGGTGGGATGTTTTCGAAAATAAAATTTGATGGTGGATCCATCATGGCAGTGATGGTTTCAACATCGGAAAAGAGGTACCTCTGCCAGGTACCAAACTTTGGGTTTAAAAAAATTAAGCTGAGACCGGGCGGGTGACTTGCACGAGAAAGGAGGCTCGGTGTAGTGTCTCCGTCTGAGTCCATTAAGGACTTTGTCGATGTAGGCCTGCTGACCGAGGACCCTTTAACTGGTCACATGCCTCGTCATGGGTAAGCCTTGCCTCGGGCAGACTAAGGCCGGAATAAGATAACACGAAATGGGAGTGGAGCGGTGGCGAGAGTAGCGTGTACCCTCCGTGGCAAGAGGCTGGACGGTGGTGTATCTGTGCTCTCGGTTTGCGTGAACCTGATCCGGTCTTAAGAACCCCGGTGGCGGGTTGACATATGCAAGGGTTAAGTGCTACATATGTCGTGTGATTGGAGATCCTCAGCTGAGTATAATCGATTCGGATCGCCGTACCTCCGCGGTTATGGAGACTTGGCCACTGACTTACACGTAGCATTCCACTAAAGATGATGGGCTTTTGTTAAAGAAATTGGCTAGTGCAGGACCAGTGATTGAACTAGGGTAGAAAGAACTCTAGTGCAGGTAATTTTACCTAACTTGACAAATAAAATTGGATTTTTAAGGATCCACTTTAGTAAGCATTTCTGCAAAACAGAGTCTTTGATTATTGAGAAGCCTTACCTTGACTCCCCTCTAACCAGCATACCCTTGAGAGTCTTTTCCTTAGTCGGGTAAGACTTGCTGAGTAATTCCATACTCAAGGTTTATCCCTTTGTTGTTTTTAGGTGGGGAAGTAGCAGACTTTTGCTGCTTCTGTGCCAGGGTGGTTCCCAAAGAAGAAAAACAAGACTGAAGTGCGGGAGGACTCGGTCCTCCACATAGGATCTTTTGTTTATAGCCTTTCGGGAGAAGTTTGTGTCTCCCTTGGTTTGTATAATTATTACTTCTATGCACTCACTTTTAGTCTGGTCTGTAATAAAATAACTCAGCTTGCTTTTGAAATAAATGTAAGTTTATGTAATTCGCTTCCGCATTTCTTTATCTCCGATGTTCTGTAATGTCTGCAAGACGGGTGAAACGTTCCTGGTGAGGTAAGGAAAGATACCGAGCTTGTCAAGTGACTTAGGAACATCTACAGTGTGTCTGATGTCTGCTAGACAAGGACAACTGTAGGTGGGCCTAATTACTTGGGAGGTTCCGTCACAGCTGGTATCGGAGCGTAGCCCTTCTTTGCAGATATTATGAGGCATCTTCAAAAAGATTTTCAAAAGTCTTACCTAAGGATTATTTTCTCTTCTTACCTAAGTATTCTGAAGAGTTTATCTTAAAGACCAGATAGGAAGAGTGCAACGTATCGAAGGTTGAATCGACCAAGGTTGATTCTGTACTTATTCATGCATCATGCTAAGAATTATGCTAATAAATTTTCCCCCTTAGAAAGATGCCGCCACGCACAAGGCTAACGGCACGAAAGTCAACGGGACCAATTGGAGTACCCCGGCATCAATTAGCCCCTCGACACGAAAGCAGTAGCAGCGGAAGTAATGACCCTATAGGAGACCTGGAAGCTGAAGTGAGTCGACTTCAAGCAACGCTGCGACACAGGACCAATACTTGGATCGCAGACGGAGATAGAATCAATGAACTAAGAAGGGACATCCGTCACCTGCAGGATCAGCTGGCTGATCGGGACTTAGCACTTGACTGGGCAGTACAGTCACATATGTTGGCATGTGCTAAGGAAGCAAGGGCTCAGGCCCGAATTAAAGAACTTAGCTCAGCTGTCGACAATCTGCAGGTCTACTGCAATACGTTGCATGAGGAAGTCCATGTGCTATACTCACAACTACACCCTAGTGAGCCTGCACACTCTGCTGAGACGGAAGCCGGACCCTCTCACGTTGCGGGACGCGCGTTGGGTGGGGAGTTAGATCTTTTTGAACCCCCTCCTTCTTTGAGGTTGGTTGACGTCTGGACTCCCACACCTGACAATGAAGCCGCCAAAAGCAACGGAAAGCAGGACTAATGGTGTAATAAAAGTAGAGTAGTGTAATGTAGGGTGTACTGTTGTATAATAGGTTAAAACTTTTGTAAAATGGGTAATGTATCCTGTTATGTAATATCGAGTCTGTATCATTACTCTTTATAGTAATGTAAAATGGAAGGTTTTCTTTGGCACATTATGTTTATTCAAATGTTTTTGCCTCAGATGCCGACCAGGACTCGCGGACAGGACGCAGCCGGAACATCTGGGGGTCGGGATGTCACCCCGAATCCACCTCCAGTTCCACCCACGCTAGCCGAGGCAATTGCTGCCTTGGTGAATGCTACAGCCGACAATACCCGCTTCCTGAGGGAAATGGCGGGTCAGCAACAGTTCCACCAACAAGCAGGAAGAGGTTTTCAACAAGGTCCCCGTGAGACTACTTATCTGGACTTCTCCGAGACTCGTCCACCTCTATTCACCAAAGCAGAAGATCCGCTCGAAGCCGACGAGTGGATACGAGTCATCGAACAGAAGTTTGGCCTTCTTCGTTGTTCGGAAACACAGAAGCCATTGTTCGCGGCACAGCAACTCCGAGGCCCTGCCAGTACTTGGTGGGGAAACTTTGTGGCTATCCAACCGGACGACCATCAAATTACATGGAACGAATTTAAAGCAGCCTTCCGCGAGCATTACATTCCTGAGGGAGTGCTGCACATGAAACAAGAAGAGTTCATGAAACTGGAGCAAGGGGGAGATACTGTTAATCAGTATCTCAACAAGTTCAATCACCTGTCACAATATGCAATTGATCAGGTGAATACGGATTTGAAGAAAAGGAACTGTTTTATGAGAGGTCTAAATGACCGGATGCAGCGAAAAATGGCTGCATGTATTGATCTCACATATGGAAAGGCTGTCAGTACAGCCTTATCTATGGAGGCAAAATGCGCAAATTCTGGGAAAAATAAGGGATTCAGTGGTGATAGGCCTAGTCAGGGCCCGGTAAAGAGGCAACGGTTTATTCTCCGGCCTTCTAACCAGAACCGTTCAAGTGCACCATCTTTCCCTTTCAAGCAGCCCATAATTATTCGTCCCAATAAAGCCCCTACCGTCCAAAGTCAGCCGGGTGCCCCAGGCACTCGATTCCCTGCTCTGCCAAGTTCTTCAACTGGATGTTTTAACTGTGGCAAGTCTGGGCATTTTATTAAAGATTGCCCCTATCCTAGGCAAAATCAGGCTAATAATCAGCAAGGATCGGGGAATTCAGCTCCAGGCAAGGGAAGTACTTCGGGCAAGAATATCAAGAAGACGGGGCGAGTATATTACACTCAAGTGGCTACTACACCGGAGGGAGAGCCGGTGATGATGGGTATGTTCCCTGTGGCCAGTCACCCTGCAATTATTCTTTTTGATTCTGGTGCTTCGCATACCTTCATTAGCAAGACATTTGTGGAGCAACATCACATTGCATGTCATGAATCAAAAGAGGGATTTAAAATTCATTCACCTGGGGGACACATTTTTACTAGAGAAGTGGCCTATGAAGTGCCAGTAACCATGGCCGGACGGAACTTTCCTGCTAACATGATTGTTCTGAAAGGCCAGGATATAGATGTAATTTTGGGTATGAATTGGTTAACTCAACACAAGGCAATTCTCAACACTGAACTCAGAACCGTCAGGTTGAGTTATAATCAAGAAGAAATTCTCTTGTCTCTCCCCAAAACCAATCCAGCCAAAGCTTCTGGTAGAATATTTGAAGCCATTGTACCGGAGATCAAGAACATTCCGGTAGTATGTGAGTTTCCAGATGTATTTCTGGAAGATTTGCCTGGACTACCCCCTGAAAGAGATGTAGAATTCGTAATTGAGCTAAAGCCCGGTACGGCTCCCATCTCTCGAAGATCGTACCGTATGCCCCCTAATGAGTTGGCGGAATTGAAGATTCAATTACAAGATCTACTGAATAAAGGATTCATCCGGCCAAGCTCGTCCCCGTGGGGTTGTCCCGCCATTTTTGTCAAGAAAAAGGATCAAACCTTGCGCATGTGCGTGGATTATCGACCCCTGAATGAGGTCACCATTAAGAATAAGTACCCTCTTCCAAGGATCGACATCTTATTTGATCAACTGACTGGGACGAGGGTATTTTCCAAAATTGATCTCAGGTCGGGCTATCATCAAATCCGTATTCGGCCCGAGGATATACCGAAAACCGCGTTTACTACGCGGTATGGACTGTTTGAATACCTGGTAATGTCTTTCGGGCTCACAAATGCTCCTGCCCACTTCACCTATTTGATGAACTCGGTGTTCATGCCTGAGTTGGACAAGTTCGTGGTGGTCTTCATCGACGATATTTTGATATACTCTAAAAATGAAGAGGAGCATGCTCAGCACCTACGGATTGTATTGACGCGCCTGAGGGAACATCGACTATACGCCAAGTTCAGCAAGTGCGCGTTCTGGCTGGAGGAAATTCAATTTTTGGGGCACGTGTTATCAGCTGAAGGAATTGCGGTAGATCCTAGCAAGGTCAAGGATATTCTGGAGTGGAAACCCCCAACCACTATTCACCAAGTCCGGAGTTTTCTTGGACTAGCTGGATATTATCGCAGATTCATACCAGATTTTTCTAAGCTTGTGAAGCCAATCACAAGTTTATTGAAGAATGACATTAAGTTCAATTGGTCTTCTAAGTGTAATGAAACCTTTGAGCAATTGAAGACATTATTAACCACTGCTCCGGTTTTGGCTCAACCGGACATCACTAAGCCTTTTGATGTATATTGTGATGCGTCAGGCAGTGGACTCGGCTGTGTGCTGATGCAAGAGGGCCGAGTAATTGTGTATGCTTCAAGGCAGCTGCGCCGACATGAGGAGCACTATCCAACTCATGATCTGGAGTTAGCTGCGGTGGTTCATGCCCTAAAAATATGGCGTCACTATCTGCTGGGAAATATCTGTCACATATATACAGATCATAAGAGTTTGAAGTATATATTTACCCAGTCAGAGTTAAATATGAGGCAAAGACGATGGCTTGAGCTCATTAAAGACTATGAACTGGAGATCCATTATCACCCAGGCAAAGCCAATGTGGTGGCAGATGCATTGAGTCGTAAGACTTCCTGCCACTGTCTTATAGTCAAGACCTCCGAAAACACTTTATGTCAAGAAATGGAGAAGTTAAACCTGGGGATAATCCAGCAAGGGACTCTGAATCAACTAAAGCTTGAGTCAACTATTTTGCAAAGGATAATTGATGCTCAAAAGGATAATCTGGGCATGAAGCACATACGAGAGAAGATAAGGGCTGGAACAGCCAAATGTTTCAAGGAAGACGATCAAGGTGTGTTATGGTTTAACCACCGCATAGTAGTGCCAAAGAATGAAGAACTCCGCCAGCAAATCTTAGATGAAGCGCATCTTAGTCGCTATTCTATTCATCCGGGAAGCACTAAGATGTACCAAGATTTAAAGCAACATTACTGGTGGACAAAGATGAAGATTGAAATTGCACGCTATGTGGCTAGATGTGACACCTGCAGACGTGTCAAAGCCATACACATGAAAACTGCTGGTCCATTACAATCTTTGTCGATCCCAACATGGAAATGGGAAGATATAAGTATGGACTTTATCGTGGGACTGCCCAGGACGATAAAAGGGTATGACTCTATTTGGGTTATAATTGATCGGCTTACAAAGACTGCTCACTTTCTGCCGGTCAAGACAAATTCCCCGGTTACTGTCTACGCCCAATTGTACATTGCTCGTATTCTTAGTCTACATGGTGTTCCAAAGACCATAGTGTCGGATCGTGGACCTCAATTTGTAGCCAAGTTTTGGGAAACACTTCACAAATCCTTGGGTACTAAGTTACTCCACAGTTCGGCCTATCATCCTCAAACCAGTGGACAGACTGAGAGAGTGAACCAAATACTTGAAGATATGCTACGGGCATGTGTCCTGGATTTCTCAACAAAGTGGGATGAATGTTTACCTTTGGCGGAGTTTTCATATAATAACAGTTATCAAGAAAGTATCAAGATGGCACCCTTTGAAGCTTTATATGGACGTCGGTGTCGAACTCCGCTAAATTGGTCTGAACCTGGTTTAAGATGTTTCTTTAGGCCTGATATGGTGAAAGAGGCCGAGGATAAGGTTCAGAAAATTATTTATAATATGAAGAAGGCACAAGCTCGTCAGAAGAGTTACGCAGACAAACGACGAAGGCCCTTATATTTCCTGGAAGGAGACTATGTTTACCTGAAGGTCTCACCAATGAAGGGTGTATCGCGTTTCGGGGTTAAAGGAAAACTTGCACCCAGATACATTGGTCCATTCCTGGTGCTTGAACAATGTGGACCAGTGGCGTACCGACTCCAACTACCCGAAACATTGTCTGCTGTGCATAATGTGTTCCACGTGTCACAATTGAAGAAGTGTCTTCGGGTTCCCGATCGAACCGTTGAAGTGACTGATGTTGTCCTAGAACCAGATTTAACGTACTCGGAACATCCCATTCGAGTTCTGGATCAAAAGGACAGGGTTACCCGGAGAAGGACTCTCAAGTTTTATAAGATACAGTGGAACCAGCATTCGGAAGATGAGGCTACATGGGAAACCCAAGACTTCTTAGATAAGAATTTCCCAGGCTTTCTAGCCTCTTGTAAGTTGTAAAATTTGTATAGCTGTGTAATAAAGGAATGAACCCCCACACCACCCCTGCCTTGTACCAGAAATAAGGAAATTAAAATGTGACACATTTCCTTTTCCATTACTCACCCTAGGACTTTAAATCTCGGGACGAGATTCTTTTATGGGGGGAAGGATGTAACACCCCTGGTGTTACTATAACTAAAACTTGAGCATGACATCATAAGCATTGGCATTGCATATGTTTGACACACCTAGAGTGCATTCACTAGGCAAAAATTTCAAACAAATTGTATTGTTTTAATGTTTTACAAATAGGACCCTGGTTAAAGGACTTAACCCTAAATAGTGATTAAAGGGGTAAAACTTAACCTAAGTTGAGAAAACCTAAAGGCTTTTGAGAAAAAGTCATAAAATGACCCCAACAATAAAGTTGAATCACATTTATACCCCTGGGATACCAGAAACCCTAATTGGAACCCTGGAAAACCCTGAAACTAAACCCTAGGGACCTAAGTGCAAAATCAGTCCACTTTTGGACTAAAGTGCAAAAATTAAGTTAAATAAGTATCTTGAGTTATTTGGGTCACTTATATGAGAATTTGCAATCCAAAACTTGAAATTTGGACTTAAGTGCAAAAGTGCCCCACTTAACCTTTTTGGGGTTAAGTCTGGATTTCAGTGATATTGGCTCAACTTTGGAGCCTTGTATCTTTCAGAATATAGTGTTTTTGCCCTAGGTCACCACATCAAACTTGAAGACCAATTATAGGAGAACAACTTTGCTAAATAGTGTAAGCTTAGTTGTTATGAGAAATTTAGAGAAAAACCCAATCCAAAACTGGCTGTCAGGCTATTTGATCTGAAATTCAGAATAGCAGATGACTGACATCAACTTCCAGCTCAAATCCAAGCATGATCCAGTGCTCAAATGAGTTTGATCTCTATAGTTGAAGTGTAGCTGGTTTATAACTCTACAACTTTGCTACTGAGAGTTGATGAAGTTCTTATGAGAAATCTGGAGAAAAATGACTCTAAAATTGCTCGGTCAGAAGCCTGATGAAGCAGTGCCATGGTACAGTAGCTGATAATGGATCAGATCGCCAGCAACGGGGACAGCTCACCGCCGATGGCTCCCTCCGCCGCGATTCATGCTGCGGTTGCCGTGATCTGAGCTCGGCTTGGCTGGATAACACTTTGGGTCGCGTAAATATCCTCGCCGTGGATAACTCCGGCCATAAACAAGTCCGGCCACCGTACATGCGTCACCGCGGCGGAATTCGATTGGGACGCCGGTGACCGCCGTCTCCCGGCTGTGCGCCGCGTGTCCAAGCCTTTCCACCGCGTCGCCATGACTCCTCTAGGCCATCCCATCATCGACGGGGAGCTTGCCACGCCATTAGCCGCGATTTCACCGCGACGTCTTCTTCCTTATCTCCGGCCACCTCCGCTAGCCGCTTAAATTAAGCGCCACCGCCTCGGGGCTCTATAAATTGACCCCGCCGTGAGCTTCACCATATCCTCACGCATCCAGCCACCGCTAATCGGCCACAATCATCCACTCGTGTGCTTGAATTCGGAGTTTCCCCCAAATTGGTTTTCCGCCGCCGTAGAGTTGAGCTCGCCGTGGTCAGCCCGTTTCAGGTCTGATCTCACCCTCGGTTCCCTTGTTTCAACGTCCTTGCTTCCTCTTGATGCTTGCCGAGCCATTGAATTGAACTAAGGGCTCTCGGGTCGCCGGGAACACGATCATGTTGCCGCTATGCTTACGGCCACCGTGGCCGGAGCTCCATAGTTCACCAATAGTGCAATTAAGTTGGGGGAAATGGTCAGGCTGACCCCAATTTCATGTCCGCCGCTCGGAGAACCCAGCCATAGCCCCAATCGGCCGGCGTAGATGCTCGCCGGAGCGCGGCGGTGCGCGAGCGCCGTCGGGGACTTCCGGTTGCGAATTGATAGAAACGCAGGGGTCTTTTTGTAAGTGTCAGTGACTCTGCGCAATAGTAAACGACCCTGTTCTGGTTTAGTCAAAACGCCGAGGGCCTCTGCGCAAAATCTCCCTCGCGGGCGCGGGCGCGCGCACGAATCCGCTCGGGCTTGGGCCGCCTGGACTTGAATTGGCCCAGTACTGTTTAGAGTTTTTCCTTTTCTTTTTTAGTGGAACTTTAGAAATTTGTAGAAAATTATAGAAAAATGATAAAATTGTGAAACCAATTTTCCTAGGTTCCTTATTTTCCCTAGTATTTAATAAAAATAAACTCATGATTTTTAGATCAAATAGGGAATTTTAGGATATTTAAAATAGCCTAAACCATTGATTCTGGATTTTTAGAAAATAAATAATAAGTCCAAAATTTCCCAAACTTTTTATGTGAGCTTTTCACATTATTTAGAAACCATGGGTAGAGTTTGGTTTGATTTGAACATTGTTTGATAACTAGAACCCAAAACCACCCCCCTGCTCCATGAACTCCTTTACTGACTCCGGAAACCCTAGGTTCTCGGAGTACCGTGAAGGAAAGTTGTACTCAAGACTTAGATAATAAGTTTATATTATCTTTGCATCCTCATGAGCATCCCATGACATCCATTCTTATGCATGTATATGGTTATGTTAGAGCACGAAGAAGAAGAAGAAGTCTCTGAAGAAGGGATACCACCATCCTCTGATCCTCAAGCAGGCAACTGCTTTTATTTCGATATTTGTGGATCCGAGCAGGACTCACCTGATAACAAAGGCAAGCCCCGGTGCATTTGCCACCTTCCTTGATGTTTTTAAAATCTTTCTCACTTGATTGCTGCATTAGGTGATAGGAGTTGGTTGCTAAAACAATTCCTGCATTACCTTCCTTGAACTTGATTACCTTCCTTGATCACCCGTTTTACAAAAAGATTTTGATGCTTAGTCTTGCTTTAGAAAAACAAAATGTTTTGTTTTTACAAAATATGACGTGGCAAAAGTGGGTGGGATGTTTTCGAAAATAAAATTTGATGGTGGATCCATCATGGCCGTGATGGTTTCAACATCGGAAAAGAGGTACCTCTGCCAGGTACCAAACTTTGGGTTTAAAAAAATTAAGCTGAGACCGGGCGGGTGACTTGCACGAGAAAGGAGTCTCGGTGTAGTGTCTCCGTCTGAGTCGATTAAGGACTTTGTCGATGTAGGCCTGCTGACCGAGGACCCTTTAACTGGTCACATGCCTCGTCATGGGTTAGCCTTGCCTCGGGCAGACTAAGGCCGGAATAAGATAACACGAAATGGGAGTGGAGCGGTGGCGAGAGTAGCGTGTACCCTCTGTGGCAAGAGGCTGGACGGTGGTGTATCTGTGCTCTCGGTTTGCGTGAACCTGATCCGGTCTTAAGAACCCCGGTGGCGGGTTGACATATGCAAGGGTTAAGTGCTACATATGTCGTGTGATTGGAGATCCTCAGCTGAGTATAATCGATTCGGATCGCCGTACCTCCGCGATTATGGAGACTTGGCCACTGACTTACACGTAGCATTCCACTAAAGATGATGGGCTTTTGTTAAAGAAATTGGCTAGTGCAGGACCAGTGATTGAACTAGGGTAGAAAGAACTCTAGTGCAGGTAATTTTACCTAACTTGACAAATAAAATTGGATTTTTAAGGATCCACTTTAGTAAGCATTTCTGCAAAACAGAGTCTTTGATTATTGAGAAGCCTTACCTTGACTCCCCTCTAACCAGCATACCCTTGAGAGTCTTTTCCTTAGTCGGATAAGACTTGCTGAGTAATTCCATACTCAGGGTTTATCCCTTTGTTGTTTTTAGGTGGGGAAGTAGCAGACTTTTGCTGCTTCTGTGCCAGGGTGATTCCCAAAGAAGAAAAACAAGACTGAAGTGCGGGAGGACTCGGTCCTCCACATAGGATCTTTTGTTTATAGCCTTTCGGGAGAAGTTTGTGTCTCCCTTGGTTTGTATAATTATTACTTCTATGCACTCACTTTTAGTCTGGTCTGTAATAAAATAACTCAGCTTGCTTTTGAAATAAATGTAAGTTTATGTAATTCGCTTCCGCATTTCTTTATCTCCGATGTTCTGTAATGTCTGCAAGACGGGTGAAACGTTCCTGGTGAGGTAAGGAAAGATACCAAGCTTGTCAAGTGACTTAGGAACATCTACAGTGTGTCTGATGTCTGCTAGACAAGGACAACTGTAGGTGGGCCTAATTACTTGGGAGGTTCCGTCACACTCCCCCTTTAGAACACAAGGAGATACTAATTTGAAATTTTCCAATTGAAAAACATTGAATTTTAAAATTAGAGCGGTGGTGCGGTCCTTTTGCTTTGGGCTCATACTTTCTCCCCCTTTGGCATGAATCGCCAAAAAAACGGAATCATTAGAGCCCTTAGAAGTACTTTCTCCCCCTTTGGTCATAAATAAAACATATGAGTAAAAATTATACCAAAGATGGAGAGTGATGCGGAGAGACGGCGAAGGATGAGTAGTAGAGTGGAGTGGAAGCCTTTGTCTTTGCCGAAGACTCCAATTCCCTTTCAATATACCTATGACTTGGTTTGAAATACACTTGAAAACACATTAGTCATAGCATATATAAAAGAGACATGATCAAAGGTATATTTATAAGCTATGTGTGCAAGTTTTAGCAAAAGAAATTCCTAGAATCAAGAATATTGAGCTCATGCCTAAGTTTGGTAAAAGTTTGTTCGTCAAGAGGCTTGGTAAAGATATCGGCTAATTGATCTTTAGTGTTAATGTATGAAATCTCGATATCCCCCTTTTGTTGGTGATCCCGAAGAAAATGATACCGAATGGCTATGTGTTTAGTGTGACTATGCTCAACGGGATTATCCGCCATGCGGATTGCACTCTCATTATCACATAGAAGAGGAACTTTGGTTAGTTTGTAACCGTAGTCCCGCAGGGTTTGCCTCATCCAAAGCAATTGCGTGCAACAGTGGCCTGCGGCAATATACTTGGCTTCGGCGGTAGAAAGAGCGACCGAATTTTGCTTCTTTGAAGCCCAAGACACCAAGGATCTTCCCAAGAACTGGCAAGTCCCCGATGTGCTCTTCCTATTAATCTTACACCCTGCCCAATCGGCATCCGAATAACCAATCAAATCAAATGTGGATCCCCGAGGGTACCAAAGCCCAAACTTAGGAGTATAAGCCAAGTATCTCAAGATTCGTTTTACGGCCGTAAGGTGTGATTCCTTAGGGTCGGCTTGGAATCTTGCACACATGCAAACGGAAAGCATAATGTCCGGTCGAGATGCACATAAATAAAGCAATGAACCAATCATCGACCGGTATACCTTTTGATCCTGTTGGTGACTTGTTCTCAAATGCTTCGGATTAAGAACAAGGCAACATAAAAAGTGTTAAATGATAAGGTCCTTCGTCCTTTGAAACATTATTTCCCTTCGGGATATAACGTGCTCCGGACGAAGGTCATAGACAATATGTCTTCGTAGGCACGATAAGTTACGACGAAGACCTTATGCTTAACATAAAAAGTAATGTAAACATTTAAATTTTTATCACAATGTCATTTTTATTATTATGTAACAATAGAAATGACTTCAAATTACAAATGTACCTTCGGATTGCAGGAAGGCAAAAGTACAAGGATGACGCAAAAGCAAATGCCAAGTCAGCGTGACCAGTACGGGAATACTGTTCATCTATTTATAGGCGTGAGACGCAGCCCATGTAAAATTACATTCATGTCCATTACATTTGCTAATGACCTATGGGAGTCTGTCAAGGCCTAAGTAGTCTTTTCATCTTTATGTCGGTTCCCCGTTCTGCTATCGCGACGAAGCTTTCCTGCGTATAGCTTCGGCTGCGCGCCATCCTTCGTACAGCATGGTAACCAGCCCGTCCTTCATCAACCTCCTTTCGTCTGGCTTAAGCTTCGTCCTGTCCGTACTCCATGTTCATGATCTGAGTCTGAGAATACCTGTTCATATAATTCACTTGGAAAATATTGTCAAATCTTGTTTTTGAGGACCTTCGGAGGACGAAGGCCCCCAACAGTAGCCCCTCGCAATATTAATTTGTTAGTGATAAATTCAGATTGCGATATGGACGAAGGCCTTAAGCCGAAGGTCCGAAAAAACACCTTCCCTTTGCTAGAATAGCAACATTCACTGACAAGCGGGGTCTTTCAATTTTCAACGCACTGGGCGTATAAATAAGATCATACCGCAAACTCATTTTGGTACTCTCACTTGCCATCTGCTTCGGCCCACTAAAATTTTTAGCTCTTGCGCACTAAGATTTGCTGATCTTTTGGTTTTGAAGCTTCGGCCTTGAAAACAGTTTTTTAGTGTTTCCGAAGATGTCTGAAGATAAGAAGGTCCCTGCTGAGATGAAGCTGAGTCTCGACGAAGAGAAGAACTTGGGGTTTCTTATAGCGATGGCGGAGACCAATACGGAAAAAATCACCAAGGAGATTCTGGAAGGTTTGTCTGAAGATACTGGTGACAGTGACAGTTATGATGTAGAAAGCGGTGGGGAAGAGCCCGAAGATCGACCATGGCGGCCAAGTCACACGGTTTTCGGGAAAACCACTATTAAGCAGAGTCATATTGACAATATGAGGGGGAGATACTTTCGAGATATATCTATTGTGAGGGCTGATGCTGGAGAAAAAACTTCTCCCACTCCCGAAGAAGATGAAGTCGTAATCTTCCGAAGCTTTCTCAAGGCTGGGCTTCGATTCCCCCTAAGCAGCTTCGTTATCGAAGTCCTGAAGACATTTCAAGTCTACCTTCATCAAATTACTCCCGAAGCTATCATAAGAATGGGGATGTTTGTCTGGGCTGCGAAAAGCCAAGGTTTAGAACCAAATGCCAAAAGCTTTTGCAACATTCATGAGTTGTTATATGAGACGAAGCCCTAGGGGAAAGAACAATATCACAACAACTTTGGGTGTTACAGCTTCGGTGCCCGCTCCGGGTCAAGCCGCCCTGTGCCAACCTATCGGAAGAGGTGGCCTGGAGCCTGGATGACAGAGTGGTTTTATGTAAAGAATGACTTAACAGCGCAGGAAGATGTTAAGAGTATCATTATGCGCCCCATCTGGCAACGCTTCGGACTTCGAAGGCCGAAGGTTGAAATGGATGAAGCAGCCGAGGAATGCCAAAGAGCCTTCGGCGTAATCTGCTCTTTTATTGGGACAAGGGACTTGGTCCAAGAGCATATTGCCTTCAGGGTGTGGCCACTTGCAGGAAAGTGGGAAATGCCGAAGGAGACTATCAAAGAGTCCGACGAAGGCGGACTGGTCAGACTAAAATACACATTCAAATACGGGGATAAGTTTGTTGAACCTGATGACGACTGGTTGAAAAGCATTGAAACATTAAGTGACGAACTGCTTGGGGTGTATTCGAAGGCCGAGAACACTGCGTTATCGGCAGCCTTCGGAGGCCGAAAGAAGAAAAGGCTCAACCGGGTATTTGATGCAATCGGGTTTGTCTACCCTGACTACCATTATCCGGTGCCGGGCCGCAAAAGAAAAAATACTTCTCCTGCAACAGAAGTTGCCACAAGTGCTTCTAGTGAGCCAGCGCCGCAAAGAAAAAAGATGAAGGTGCTCACCCACCGGGCACGTTTTATTGAGCCAGCCACAGTGCCTGAATTTATTGGTGAAGTCTCTTTGGCCACTGAAGCTACGGAATCAGCTCCAGTGCCAAAGATAGAAGAAAAAACTGAAGCGCCTTCAGCAGAGAAGGCAGAAAAACCGAAGATTGAAGGACAAAAAATATTGGAAATCTTGAGTCCTTCAGCAAATGTTGAAACAATAAAGAATCAAAAGGGCCCATCGGTGACCCCAAAAAGAAAAAGAATGGTGAACGTGCTAGATGTCTTGGAGACAATTAAGTCTTCAAGCACAACTCCAAAGAAGACTGCTGAACTTGCTGAAGCGTCTACTGAAGCTTCGAAGCAACAACTTGAAGCTGAGGCTGGGCCTTTAGAGCCCACGAAGGAACAATCTTTGGAAACCGAAAAAATAAAAATATCGGAACCAGTTTTGGTTGGAGAAATTGACACTGCCGCCCCCGAAGCCCCTTCCAACATTTGCGATTACATCGTGCGACATGCTTCGGGGAAGAAATTATCTGAAGAAGAGACTTATGAAGCCAATCACTATGCTAGAGAGTTAAAATATCCGAAGGGGGCAGTAGTGTTCAATGGGACAAATGAAGATGACTTCCTATACTGCCTCCCTGATAACAAAGAATTATCTGTCTGCCGGGAGATGGCTAGAAGTATGGGGTTCCCGAAGCTCGAAGCTGGATTATGTGCTATGACGAAGGAGGATCTCGCGGACAGTCTTGCGTACAATAGCCTAAAGGTATGGGAATTAGGGGTTTGAAAATTTTTTAATTCGTAACTCATTCTTTTATTCTTATACCAACTTTTTTACATATAGGGTTTAATCCTAAGCAACGCATTGAGAGCACAAAAGAGTGCCGAAGATGAGAGCTATGAAATTGCGTTCAACAACCTACGATCAGAAGTTATTAAACTGAGAAACGAAGCTCTGGAAAAGGATAAAATTCTGCTTACATTGGTAGACAAGGTAAAAAAGGACGAAGCTGCCTCAAAGGTCCAGGCCGAAGCCCAAAAACGCGAGATTAAAAATCTTCAGAAACAGCTAGCTAGAGCTAAGGAGGAACGTGCGCTTGAAGAAACAAAACGAGAGCTTAGTGACCAGTTGGTCAGTCATTTAGAGTTAAGTGTCAAGGAGTTTCGTGCATCCCAGAGGAAATGCTATGTTAAATCTATTGAATGCGTCAAAAGGATAAAATCCAGCTTCGCCAGCGTTGGCGCATTTTCTAGTGAAGAGAATTTCTCAAGAGGCAATCCTGAAGGTCCACTGGATTGGATCAGCCACGAAGCAGAGGCCTTCGAGGAAATCCTGAGTAGCCGCGGTGACATCTGCGCTTTTTCGGGTGCCAGAGGAGTTGCTACTGTTTTGGAGAAGAAAGGTTGTGAGCATGTAAAATCCTTAGCTCAGTCTGAAGCTGCCTTGTCCTCCGAAGACATCAAAGACCCCTCGACCGAAGCAAGCATGGTTGGCGGTAAATTCTTTACTGATATCTGGGACAACGGCGTCCGAGAAATGGCGCAAGAAATTATTCAAAGGAGTGAAAAAGGCATCCATGATGCTAGGAAAGTGACAGAAGTTGCCGAAAAAAGTACAGAGCCCGAAGGGCAAATAGGTATTAATTAGCCGTTCTTGTTGTGTTGTAATTTTTATTTCAAACTTTGTTCGCGGTTTGTGATAGTAATGTAGACATATTCCCTTCCCTCAGAACCTACTGGATCGTCTGCTGACCCTCACACGAAAGAGGATGACGAAATTAAACAAATGGCCGAAGCTATCATGGATAAAGTTGTTGAACAACTTCTAAATGAGGCTGCCGAAGTAGTACTAAGAGAAGACTAGATGGTATTAGAAAAAACATTTGAAATGTGGTCTATGTAATATTTTGTTCATTTGAATGTAATATATAAGTTTCTTTTCATTATTCAATTCTTTACGATGCATGAAACTTTACATACGTACCGTTTTTAAGCCTTCGGCGAAAAAACACCTTCCCTTCTTTTCATGCTTCGTGAAGATAGAAAAACCTTTATGCATCACAAAACCCATAGCGCTCTGATGAAAAATATCCAAACTTCGTGAGAACATTTTCCGAAGCTATATTCCGAAGATTTTTACTTTCTCAAGGCATTCTTCCGAAGGTTGATACCGTCCTCCCTTCTTTTGCCATATGCAATATGATGTATGATGCTTATGCTATGCAAAATGATGTGATGATGTTATGTCATGTAGATGAATTTGATTCCGAAGATACATACATATCCCCGTGAAACACACAATCTTTTTATATCAGCGCTGACTTTTCGCTGTAAGCTCTGCATTCCCTTAGGAACGTCTTTGGAGCTTCTTCGTCTTTTACTTAGGCGGTATCAGCGTTCACTTTTCGCTGTAAGCTCTGCATTCCCTTAGGAACGTCTTTGGAGCTTCTTCGCCTTTTACTTAGGCGGTATCAGCGTTGACTTTTCGCTGTAAGCTCTGCATTCCTTTTGGAACGACTTTTGAGCAGAAAACTTACACTGCGCTCCCTTTGGAACGGCTTTTTGTGACTTCAGCAACTTACTCTGCGTTCCTTAGAACGACTTTCTGTTGCTTCGAAGGACTTTTAATAATTCGAAGGTCCTCCTTGTTATCGCAAATTTTTAAGCTTCAGCAACTTAAGCCTGTGGAGAAAATAGGTTTTCCTCATGGGAAACAACGAAATTATTACATGAAAACTAACAATGTTCTTTGTTACAGAAAATAGAACTGAATAGAAAAGACTGCTACCAAAGGTAGGATATGTGTCAATAAATGTGCTTCGACTCTGGCACAGTGCTATTGACTGTGCGAGCTTCGGATTGTTCTCTGAAGTCCCTTTGGTGTGGGGCATATTGGCTCCCTTCTGGCTGTTGGCCTTATTGTAGTGGGGGTGGAGGCGGAGGCTGTTGCCAGGAAGCTTGAGGTTGACTTGCCGAAGCTACAGAAGCTGCAGGGTGGTTGTCTATGTACTGTGGGATGTAAGGCGGATGGTACGAAGCAGTATGCATGACCTGCTTCGGCTGAGCTTGTTGCGCTGCAGCTTCGGCTATTTCCTTTTGCTTCTGGATTGTGACATGGCACATCCTGGTGGTATGGCCCTTGTTTTCTCCACAGAACAAGCAAAACATTTTCCTTGGTTGATCTCCAAATCTTCCGCCGAAGCCCCTGGCACTTCTGCCTCTTGGAGCTGGTGGCCGGAAGAAACTTTGTTGTTGCCCCGAAGCCTGTGAGGAGCACTGCGGCCTGTTCTGCTGACTCCCCTTATCATCATTTTGAGTAGAGTTGTGTATGGACCTGACATGCCTCGGATAAAATCTTCCTCCGAAGCCCCTGGTCATTTCAGAGAATCTGAAAGCCTCCTCCCTTCTTTGACGAAAATCATTGTCGGCACGAATGTACTCGTCCATTTTCTGGAGTAGCTTCTCCAAAGTCTGAGGAGGCTTCCTAGCAAAGTATTGAGCTGAAGGTCCAGGTCGAAGCCCCTTGATCATGGCCTCGATGACAATTTCATTGGGCACCGTTGGTGCCAGCGCCCTCAAACGTAAGAACCTTCTGACATACGCCTGAAGATATTCTTCATGATCCTGAGTGCACTGGAACAAGGCTTGAGCAGTAACCGGCTTCGTCTGAAACCCTTGAAAGCTGGTTAACAACATGTCCTTCAGCTTTTGCCATGAAGTAATCGTTCCTGGTCGAAGGGAGGAATACCAGGTCTGAGCAACATTCCTGACAGCCATAACAAAAGACTTTGCCATGACTGCAGCATTGCCACCATACGAAGACACTGTTGCCTCGTAGTTCATCAAAAACTGCTTCGGGTCTGAATGGCCATCGAACATGGGAAGCTGGGGGGGCTTGTAGGACGGAGGCCAAGGTGTAGCCTGCAGCTCAGCGGACAGGGGAGAAGCATCATCGAAAACAAAATTTCCATGTTGGAAATTGTCATACCAGTCATCTTCGTTGAAGAAGCCCTCCTGATGAAGGTCTTTTTGTTGAGGCCTTCTGATCTGCTCATCGTGAGTAAGATGGCGAACTTCTTCAGAAGCTTCGTCTATCTGCCTCTGCAGCTCAGCTAGCCTGGCCATCTTTTCCTTCTTCCTCTGCACCTGTTGATGAAGCATCTCCATATCCCTGATCTCTTGGTCCAGTTCATCCTCCTGAAGCGTCGGGCTGACGGCCTTCCTCTTCTGGCTTCGGGCCTCCCGAAGAGAGACGGTCTCCTGGTTGGGGTCCAGCGGTTGCAGTGCTGCAGCCCCAGTCGTTGAAGCTTTCTTCGGCGCCATAGCGAGGGTCTGTGGCTTCCGAAGGTGTTCAAAAAACTCAAAGTGGAAGTGAGTTCACCGGAGGTGGGCGCCAATGTTGGTGACTTGTTCTCAAATGCTTCGGATTAAGAACAAGGCAACATAAAAAGTGTTAAATGATAAGGTCCTTCGTCCTTTGAAACATTATTTCCCTTCGGGATATAACGTGCTCCGGACGAAGGTCATAGACAATATGTCTTCGTAGGCACGATAAGTTACGACGAAGACCTTATGCTTAACATAAAAAGTAATGTAAACATTTAAATTTTTATCACAATGTCATTTTTATTATTATGTAACAATAGAAATGACTTCAAATTACAAATGTACCTTCGGATTGCAGGAAGGCAAAAGTACAAGGATGACGCAAAAGCAAATGCCAAGTCAGCGTGACCAGTACGGGAATACTGTTCATCTATTTATAGGCGTGAGACGCAGCCCATGTAAAATTACATTCATGTCCATTACATTTGCTAATGACCTATGGGAGTCTGTCAAGGCCTAAGTAGTCTTTTCATCTTTATGTCGGTTCCCCGTTCTGCTATCGCGACGAAGCTTTCCTGCGTATAGCTTCGGCTGCGCGCCATCCTTCGTACAGCATGGTAACCAGCCCGTCCTTCATCAACCTCCTTTCGTCTGGCTTAAGCTTCGTCCTGTCCGTACTCCATGTTCATGATCTGAGTCTGAGAATACCTGTTCATATAATTCACTTGGAAAATATTGTCAAATCTTGTTTTTGAGGACCTTCGGAGGACGAAGGCCCCCAACAGATCCATGGACTTACCTCCCGTGTCGAGGTCGAGATGCCCATTGGTTCTCATGGGTGTCTTGATGGGCTTGGCATCCTTCATTCCAAACTTGCTTAGAATGTCTTGAGTATACTTCGTTTGGCTAATGAAGGTGCCCTCTTGGAGTTGCTTGACTTGGAATCCTAGAAAATACTTCAACTCCCCCATCATCGACATCTCGAATTTCTTTGTCATGATCCTACTAAATTCTTCACATGTAGATTCGTTAGTAGACCCAAATATGATATCATCAACATAAATTTGGCATACGAACAAATCATTGTCAAGAGTTTTAGTGAATACAGTAGGATCGGCTTTGCCGACTTTGAAGCCATTAGCAATAAGGAAATCTCTAAGGCATTCATACCATGCTCTTGGGGCTTGCTTGAGCCCATAAAGCGCCTTATAGAGCCTATAAACATGGTTAGGGTACTCACTGTCTTCAAAACCGGGAGGTTGCTCAACATAGACCTCCTCCTTGATCGGTCCATTGAGGAAGGCACTCTTCACGTCCATTTGATAAAGCTTGAAGCCATGGTAAGTAGCATAGGCTAATAATATGCGAATTGACTCAAGCCTAGCTATGGGTGCATAGGTTTCACCAAAATCCAAACCTTCGACTTGTGAATACCCCTTGGCCACGAGTCGAGCTTTGTTCCTAGTCACCACACCATGCTCATCTTGCTTGTTGCGGAAGACCCACTTGGTTCCTACAACATTTTGGTTAGGACGTGGAACTAAGTGTCATACCTCGTTCCTTGTGAAATTGTTGAGCTCCTCTTGCATCGCCATCACCCAATCCGAATCTTGTAGTGCTTCCTCTACCCTATGTGGCTCAATAGAGGAAACAAAAGAGTAATGCTCACAAAAATGTGCAACACGAGATCGAGTGGTTACCCCCTTATGAATGTCGCCGAGGATGGTGTCGACGGGGTGATCTCGTTGTATTGCTTGGTGGACTCTTGGGTGTGGCGGCCTTGGTTGTTCATCCTCCTTGTCTTCATCATTTGTGTCTCCCCCTTGATCAGTGCCGTCGTCTTGAGGTAGCTCATCATTGTGTTCTTCATCTTTATCAACTTGAGCCTCGTCCTCATTTTGGGTTGGTGGAGATGCTTGCGTGGAGGAGGATGGTTGATCTTGTGCGTGTGGAGGCTCTTCGGATTCCTTAGGACACACATCCCCAATGGACATGTTCCTTAGCGCGATGCATGGAGCCTGTTCTTCACCTATCTCATCAAGATCAACTTGCTCTACTTGAGAGCCGTTAGTCTCATCAAACACAACGTCACAAGAAACTTCAACAAGTCCTGAGGACTTGTTAAAGACTCTATATGCCCTTGTGTTTGAGTCATATCCTAGTAAAAAGCCTTCTACAGTTTTAGGAGCAAATTTAGATTTTCTACCTCTTTTGACAAGAATGAAACATTTGCTACCAAAAACTCTAAAATATGAAATATTTGGCTTTTTACCGGTTAGGAGTTCATAGGATGTCTTCTTGAGGATTCAGTGTAGATATAACCGGTTGATGGCGTAGCAGGCGGTGTTGACAGCCTCGGCCCAAAACCGATCCGATGTCTTGTACTCATCAAGCATGGTTCTTGCCATGTCCAATAGAGTTCGATTCTTCCTCTCCACTACACCATTTTGTTGTGGGGTGTAGGGAGAAGAGAACTCATGCTTGATGCCCTCCTCCTCAAGGAAGCCTTCAATTTGAGAGTTCTTGAACTCCGTCCCGTTGTCGCTTCTAATTTTCTTGATCCTTAAGCCGAAATCATTTTGAGCTCGTCTCAAGAATCCCTTTAAGGTCTCTTGGGTATGAGATTTTTCCTGCAAAAAGAACACCCAAGTGAAGCGAGAATAATCATCCACAATAACTAGACAGTACTTACTCCCGTCGATGCTTATGTAAGCAATCGGGCCGAATAAATCCATGTGTAGGAGCTCCAGTGGCCTGTCACTCGTCATGATGTTCTTGTGTGGATGATGGGTGCCAACTTGCTTCCCGGCTTGGCATGCGCTACAAATCCTGTCTTTCTCAAAATGAACATTTGTTAGTCCTAAAATGTGCTCTCCCTTTAGAAGCTTATGAAGATTCTTCATTCCAACATGGGCTAGTCGGCGGTGCCAGAGCCAACCCAAGTTAGTCTTAGCAACCAAGCAAGTGTCGAGTTTAGCTCTATCAAAATCTACCAAGTATAGCTGACCCTCTAACACTCCCTTAAATGCTATTGAATCATCATTTCTTCTAAAGACAGTAACACCTACATCAGTAAATAGACAGTTGTAGCCCATTTGACATAATTGGGATACGAAAAGCAAATTGTAATCTAAAGAATCTACAAGAAAAACATTGGAAATAGTATGGTCAGGTGATATAGCAATTTTACCCAATCCTTTGACCAAACCTTGATTTCCATCCCCGAATGTGATAGCTCGTTGGGGATCTAGGTTTTTCTCATATGAGGAGAACATCTTCTTCTCCCCTGTCATGTGGTTTGTGCTCCCACTGTCGAGTATCCAACTTGAGCCCCCGGATGCGTAAACCTACAAAACAGTTTTAGTTCTTGACTTTAGGTACCCAAACGGTTTTGGGTCCTTTGGCATTAGAAACAAGAACTTTGGGTACCCAAACACAAGTCTTGGAGCCCTTGTGTTTGCCCCCAACAAACTTGGCAACTACCTTGCCGGATTTGTTAGTAAGCACATATGATGCATCAAAAGTTTTGAATGAAATAGCATGATCATTTGATGCATTTGGAGTTTTCTTTCTAGGCAACTTGGCACGGGTTGGTTGCCTAGAGCTAGATGTCTCACCCTTATACATAAAAGCATGGTTAGGACCAGAGTGAGACTTCCTAGAATGAGTTCTCCTAATTTTGCTCTCGGGATAACCGGTAGGGTACATAATGTAACCCTCGTTATCCTGAGGCATGGGAGCCTTGCCCTTAACAAAGTTAGACAAATTTTTAGGGGGGCATTAAGTTTGACATTGTCTCCCCTTTGGAAGCCAATGCCATCCTTGATGCCAGGGCGTCTCCCATTATAGAGCAAACTTCTAGCAAATTTAAACTTTTCATTCTCTAGGTTATGCTCGGCAATTTTAGCATCTAATAATGCTATATGATCATTTTGTTGTTTAATTAAAGTCATGTGATCATGAATAGCATTGATATCAACATCTCTACATCTAGTACAAATAGAAACATGCTCAACGGTAGATATAGAGGGTTTGCAAGATTTTAATTCTACAACCTTAGCATGTAGTATATCATTTTCATTTCTAAGGTTAGAAATAGTAACATTGCAAACATCAAAATCTTTAGCCTTAGCAATTAATTTTTCATTTTCAATCCTAAGGCTAGCAAGAGAAACATTCAACTCATCAATCCTAGCAAGTAAATCAACATTATCATTTCTAGGATTGGAAGTTGAATCAATACAAACATGAGAATCAACCTTAGCAATTAATTTAGCATTTTCATTCCTAAGGTTGTTAATGGTCTCATGGCAAGTGCTTAGCTCACTAGACAATTTTTCACATTTTTCTACCTCTAGAGCATAAGCATTTTTAACCTTAACATGCTTTTTGTTTTCCTTAATAAGGAAGTCCTCTTGTGAGTCTAAGAGATCATCCTTCTCATGAATAGCACTAATCAATTCATTTAATTTTTCCTTTTGTTGCATGTTGAGATCGGCAAAAAGGGTACGCAAATTATTCTCCTCATCACTAGCATTATCATCACTAGAGGATTCATATTTAGTGGAGGATTTAGATTTAACCTTCTTCCTTTTGCCGTCCTTTGCCATGAGGCACTTGTGGCCGACGTTGGGGAAGAGAAGTCCCTTGGTGACGGCGATGTTGGCGGCGTCCTCGTCGTCGGAGGAGGAGTCGGTGGAGCTCTCGTCGGAGTTCCACAGGCGGCACACGTGGGCATCGCCGCCCTTCTTCTTGTGGTACCTCTTCTTTTCTCTCCTCTTGCCCTTCTTGTCGTTATCCCTGTCACTGTCACTTGATAATGGACATTTAGCAATAAAGTGACCGGGCTTACCACACTTGTAGCAAACCTTCTTGGAACGGGATTTGTAATCCTTCCCCTTCCGTTGCTTGAGGATTTGCCGAAAGCTTTTGATGATTAAGGCCATCTCCTCATTGTCGAGCTTGGAGGCGTCAATTGGTTGTCTACTTGGTGTAGACTCCTCCTTCTTCTCCTCCGTCACCTTAAACGCTACCGGTTGGGCCTCGGACGTGAAGGGCTCATCAAGCTCGTTGATCTTCTTTGAGCCTTTAATCATACATTCAAAGCTCACAAAATTCCTGATAACTTCCTCGGGGGTCATTAGTGGGTATCTAGGATTACCACGAATTAATTGAACTTGAGTGGGGTTAAGGAAAATAAGAGCTCTTAGAATAACCTTAACCACCTCGTGGTCGTCCCACTTTTTGCTCCCGAGGTTGCGCACTTGATTTACCAAGGTTTTGAGCCGGTTGTACATATCTTGTGGCTCCTCCCCTTGGCGAAGACGGAAGCGACCGAGCTCCCCCTCGATCGTTTCCCGCTTGGTGATCTTGGTGAGTTCATCACCCTCGTGCGCGGTCTTGAGTAGGTCCCAAATCTCCTTTGCATTCTTCAACCCTTGCACTTTGTTGTATTCCTCCTTGCTTAAAGAGGCGAGGAGTATGGTTGTGGCTTGGGAGTTGAAGTGCTCGATTTGGGCCACTTCGTCCGTATCATAATCCTCATCCCCTATGGATGGTACCTGTGCTCCAAACTCAACAACATTCCATATACTTTTGTGGAGTGAGGTTAGATGAAATTTCATTAAATCACTCCACCTAGCATAATCTTCGCCATCAAAAGTTGGCGGTTTGCCTAATGGAACGGAAAGTAATGGAGTATGTCTAGGTGTACGAGGATAGTGTAAGGGAATCTTACTAAACTTCTTGCGCTCTTGGCGCTTAGAAGTTACGGACGGCGCATCAGAGTCGGAGGTCGATGTTGATGAAGTGTCGGTCTCGTAGTAGACCACTTTCCTCATCCTCTTGTGCTTGTCGCCTTTCCGATGCGACTTGTGAGAAGAAGATTTTTCCTTCTTCTCTTTGTGGTGAGAAGAGGAAGATCTTTTCTCCTTCCGTTTGGAGGAGTCCTTCTTCTTCTCCTTCCTCTTGGTGCGGGACTCTTCCGATGAAGTGCTCCCTTGGCTCGTAGTGGGCTTGTCGCCGGTCTCCATCTCCCTCTTGGTGTGATCTCCCGACATTACTTCGAGCGGTTAGGCTCTAATGAAGCACCGGGCTCTGATACCAATTGAAAGTCGCCTAGAGGGGGGTGAATAGGGCGAAACTGAAATTCTCAAAAAACAATCACAACTACAAGCCGGGTTAGCGTTAGAAATATAATCGAGTCCGCGAGAGAGGGTGAAAAAAAACAAATCACAGGCGAATAAGAAGTGTGACACGCGGATTTGTTTTACCGAGGTTCGGTTCTCGCAAACCTACTCCCCGTTGAGGAGGCCAAAAAGGTCGAGTCTCTTTCAACCCTTCCCTCTCTCAAACGGTCCCTCGGACCGAGTGAGCTTCTCTTTCTCAAATCACTTGGGAATCAAACTTCCCGCAAGGACCACCACACGATTGGTGTCTCTTGCCTCAATTACAAGTGAGTGTTTGATCACAAGAAAGAATGCCAAAGAAAAAGAAGCGATCCAAGCGCAAGAGCTCAAATGAACACTACAAATCACTCTCTCTAGTCACTAAGGCTTTGTGTGGAGTTGGGAGAGGATTTGATCTCTTTTGGTGTGCTTTGTAATGAATGCTAGCTCTTGTATAGTGGTTGAAAGCTGGAAAACTTGGATGCAATGAATGGTGGGTGGTTGGGGGTATTTATAGCCCCAACCACCAAACTAGCCGTTTGGTGAGGCTGTCTGTTCGATGGTGCACCGGACAGTCCGGTGCACACTGGACATGTCCGGTGCGACAGCCACGTCACCAAAGCCGTTGCAATTTGACCGTTGGAGTTCTGACTTCTGGGCCCGCCTGGATGTCCGGTGCACACCGGACATGTACTGTTCAATGTCCGGTGCACCAGAATGGGCGTGCCTGACTTCTGCGCGCTTCTGGCGCGCATTGAATGCGCCTGCAGGTGACCGTTGGCGCGAAGTAGCCGTTGCCCCACTGTTACACCGGACAGTCTGGTGTACACCGGACATGTCCGGTGAATTATAGCGAAGCGCCCACTGCAAAATCCCGAGGCTGCCAAGTTCTAGAGCCGCGTCACTTTGGAGCACCGGACACTGTCCGGTGTACACCGGACAGTCCGATGAATTATAGCGCGCCGGCTCCTAGAAATTCCCGAGGCTGAGGATTCCTGAGGCTGAGGAGTTCTGAGCGCGGTTCCCTGGTGCACCGGACACTGTCCGGTGCGCCACCGGACAGTCCGGTGCGCCAGACCAGGGAGCCTATCGGGATGCCTTTAGCTTTCTAATTTGAACCCAACTTTGGTCTTTTTAATTGGCTTGTTATGAACCTTTGACACCTGTATAACTTATACACTGGAGCAAACTAGTTAGTCCAATTGTTTGTGTTGGGCAATTCAACCACCAAAATTAATTAGGGACTAGGTGTAAGCCTAATTCCCTTTCAAGCGCCGCTCGCTCTGCTTCGACTGCCGTGTCAGCCACCCCGACAACGACTGACAACAGGTCACGATCAACCACCGAGCTCAAGCTTCGGGCGCAACAGGAAGCTCCGCCTCACCCGACCTCAGGCTCCGGCCTCGGGAGGAGGTCTCCGCCTCGCCCGACCCCCGGGCTCGGCCTCGACTCCGGTCTCGGGAGGAATCGCGTCCTCGCCTGACCCCGCCCTCGGCCATAAGAGAAGTCTCCGCCTCGACCGACCCCGGGCTCGGACTGACCGTGCTAATAGGGGATGCATCATTCCCCTACTCCTAGCCTGCTCAGGCTATAAGGAACAAGACTGGCGTCCCATCTGACTTACCCCAGCGACGGGTAATGATGGTGCCCCGCGTGCGCCATGACGCTGGTGGCTCTCCGCCCCTTACGACAGCAAGGAGACGTCAGCAAGGTCCTCACCGTGCTGCCAGCTGTGCTCCTACAGGACTCAGGCGCTCCTCCGGCAGCCACGCCATCACATGTACAGCGCCCAAGCTCTCCCCCGACGGCCACGTTGGCATGTACACAGGGCTTAGGCACTCCACTGCCGGACACGTTGGCACATAGCTACGCCCCTGTTGTACACCTGGACTCTCTCCTTGCCTCTATAAAAGGGGAGTCCAGGACCACCCTGAGGAAGGTTCGGGGTTCGCGCGAGGGAAGCGGCGGACGAGCTCTGTGTCCCCCCCTCTCTCTCTCTCTCCCTCACGCGACGCGCTTGTAACCCCTACTGCGACGGCACCCCTGGTGCAGGATAATACAAGGCTTGTCCCACATCTTGTGTTCCATCCCGTGCCAACCCATCTGGGCAGGGACACGGAGCGACAATTTACTCGTCGGTCCAGGGACCCCCCCGGGGTCGAAACGCCGACAAGTTTATACTCCTAAGTTTGGTCTTTGGTACCCCAAGGGATCCACATTTGATTCAATTGGTTACTCCGATGCTGATTGGGCGGGGTGTAAACTTGATAGGAAGAGCACATAAGGGACTTGTCAGTTCTTGGGAAGATCTCTGGTGTCTTGGGCTTCAAAGAAGCAAAATTCGGTCGCTCTTTCTACCGCCGAAGCCGAGTACATTGCCGCAGGCCATTGTTGCGCGCAATTGCTTTGGATGAGGCAAACCTTTAGGGACTATGGCTACAAATTTAGCAAAGTCCCTCTCCTATGTGATAATGAGAGTGCTATCCGCATGGCGGAAAATCCCGTTGAGCACAGCCGCACTAAGCACATAGCCATTCGGTATCACTTTTTGAGGGATCACCAACAAAAGAGGGATATCGAGATTTCTTATGTGAGCACCAAAGAACAATTAGCCGATATCTTCACCAAACCACTAGATGAGCAAACTTTTACCAAACTTAGGCATGACCTAAACATTCTTGATTCTAGGAATTTTGATTGATTCCTTGCACACATTGCACATTTATATACCTTTGATCATATCTCTTTTATGTCTATGACTGATGTGTTTTCAAGTGTATTATTATGCTTAGTCATAGATATTGAAAGGAAAATGGAGTATTCGGCAAAGAAGGCGCTTCCACTCAACTCCATCAACATTTGCCGGTACTCCGCATCATTCTCCACTTTGGTATAATCTTCACTCATATTCTTGTGTTTGCCAAAGGAGGAGAAAGTTTGAAAAAGGGCTTATATTTCACTCACAAGTATCCGTTTTTAGCGATTCATGCCAAAGGGGGAGAAATATGAGCCCAAAGCAAAAGGACCGCACCACCACCAAATTATAAAAATGAAGTTTTTCAAATTGATATCTTATTGTGTTCAAAAGGGGGAGAAAGTAGTATCTTCAGAACTTGCAAAACCCTCTTGAACACTAAGAGGAGAATTTTATTTAGGGGGAGTTTTGTTAAATCAAAGGAAAAGCATTTGAAACAGGGGGAGAAAATTTCAAATCTTGAAAATGCTTCTTTCAATCTTATTCATGTACCTTTGAGTACTTGCAAAAATGCTTCGAAAAGAATTTTACAAAGGATTTGCAAAAACAAAACCCGTGGTGCAAATGTGGTCCAAAATATTAAATAAGAAGAAAACCATCCACATCTATTGATATAAGTATATTGGTTTCAATTCCAAGCAACCTTTGCACTTACATTATGCAAACTAGTTCAATTCTGCACTTTTATATTTGCTTTGGTTTGTGTTGGCATCAATCACCAAAAAGGGGGAGATTGAAAGGGAAATAGGGTCACACCTTTTTAAATTTTGGTGGTTGAATTGCCCAACACAAATTATTGGACTGACTAGTTTGCTCTAGATTATGAATTCTATAGGTGCCAAAGGTTCACAACAAACCAATACAAGTCAAAAGAAAGGGTTCAAAACTAAGGAGCAAATTGTACCGAAGGTAGCCCTGGTCTGGCGCACTGGACTGTCCGGTGTGCCACCTGACAGTGTCCGGTGCGACAGGGAACCCAACTCCAAACTTGCCAGCTTCGGGAATTTAGGAGGCCATTCCGCTATAATTCACCGGACTGTCCGGTGCAACACCGGACTGTCCGGTGTGCCAGTGGAGCAACGGCTACTTCGCGCCAACGGTCGTCTGCGGAGGCATTAAATGCGCTACAGTGCGCGCCTGCGCGCGCAGAAGTCAGAGCAGGCGCCAGAAGGCGCACCGGACAGTCTACAGGACCTGTCCGGTGCACCACCGGACTGTCCGGTGGCCCCACAAGTCAGAGCTCCAACGGTCGAACCCTAACGGTTGGGTGACGTGGCTGGCGCACCGGACAGTGTCCGGTGGCGCACTGGACAGTGTCCGGTGCGCTCGTCGATAGAAGCCATCCCCAACGGCCATTTTGGTGGTTGGGGCTATAAATACCCCCAACCACCCCACATTCATGGCATCCAAGTTTTCAGTCTTCACACCTCATACAAGAGCTATAGCATTCAATACAAGACACAAACAAAGAGATCAAATCCTCTCCCAAGTCCGGAATCACTCCAACCAAATAAGTGACTAGAGAGAGAGAGACACTTGTGTTCATTTGAGCTCTTGCGCTTGGATTGCTTTTCTTCTTCCTTCTTTCTTGTACTCAACTCACTTGTAATCAAAACAAGAGACACCAATTGTGTGGTGGTCCTTGTAGTGGACTTAGTGTCCCATTTGATTGAGAAGAGAAGCTCACTCGGTCTAAGTGACCGTTTGAGAGAGGGAAAGGGTTGAAAGAGACCCGGTCTTTGTGACCACCTCAACGGAGAGTAGGTTTGCAAGAACCGAACCTCGGTAAAACAAATCACCGTATCATTCGCTTTATTTCCTTGGTTGATTTGTTTTGCGCCCTCTCTTTCGGACTCGTTTATATTTCTAACGCTAACCCCAGCTTGTAGTTGTGCTTAAGTTTATAATTTTCAGATTCTGCCTATTCACCCCCCCCCCCTCTAGGCGACTTTCACGAAGCTATAACCCCAGAAGAAGCTAAAGCAGGGTCAATAAGAACAGCAGCTTTGACAGAAGATGAAGCTGATTATCACGTGGCAAAAGACACTATAGAAGGGACCAGACTTCAGGCTGTGCAAAATATCAATAAATATCAAGCCAAAACAATAAAATGGCACGATAGAAAAGTTCGGCTGAAAAATATCAAGCCAGGGCATTTGGTGCTTCGGAGAGTGGCTAATCCGGACATAGTGGGCAAACTACAGCTGAAGTGGGAAGGACCTTTTCTAGTGGTATCTTCGTCAAGGCCTAGTTCTTACAGGTTGAAGGATATGACGGCAACGACATTCCTAGATCTTGGAATGCGGATGAGCTTCGGCGATATTATGTGTAGCCTGATGTAACTTTTTTTCATTTTTTCCTATGGCACCCTTTTCCTTTTCAAAGGGGTGAAAGGTTTTTAATGGGGCCATAGATTGTAATTTTTCTTTTCTTATTCAGCTCCATGAGAGCAAAATCCACCAAAACATGTAAAATGTAAAATTTGAGCATGCACCATCGAGTGCAGGAAAAAGGAAAAAACAGGGAGAAGCTCCAAAGTCGTCCCTAAGGGGATGCAGAGCACGACGAAGCTGCAAAAAGTCGTTCCCAAGGGAGCGCAACGTAAGTTTTCTACTCAAAAGTCGTTCCTAAGGGAATGCAGAGCCAAATACCGTCGAAATATAAGGCGAAGAAGTTCAAAAGACGTTCCTAAGGGAATGCAGAACTTACACCGAAAAGTCAACGGTGATACCACCGAAATAGAAGGCAAAGAAGTTCAAAAGACGTTCCTAAGGGGATGCAGAACTTACACCGAAAAATAAGCAGTGCAACCGAAAAATAAACGGCAAAAAGATTTCAGCTATTCCTAAGGGAATGAAGAGTTTTTATGTGGCTTCGTAAGCATGTGTCTGGACATTCATTTGAACTATACATCACATCATTCATTGCATTCATATACATTCATTTAGACATACATAGGATCATCATCATCATATCATACAAATACAAACAGTTGCTTCGGCTCTAATGATAAGACTTTGGCGAAAGGAAAAGAAGCAAATTTATATTTCGTTGTGTACGAAAAGAAGGGAAGGTGTTTTTCGCCTTCGGCTCAAAAAATACAAGTTTCGTCCACATCAAAGCAGTTCATACATGGACGGAAAGGTAAAAATATATTACAAGGTATAGACAAATTTACAGAGTAGTATCTGATTCTTAAATTACAATATTCTTTACAAGGATAATTCAAAAAGTTTCTCTAAAGTTTTTTCATAGCAATGTCTTCAGCTTCATCACCATCCGCTAAGCTTCGGATCATCCACCAAGCTTCGGATCATTGCTCTTCGGCTTCGTCATCCTGTACATAACAAAGCGTTATAAGGTAAATTCAAGTTTCAAGGAAAAGGTAAGCACAAGGTATGAGTTTATTACCAGTTTGAGGTGACTTCAAGCTACGTCACCAACCAAGCTTCATCCACCCTTCAACCAAATTTGAATTACGAATCTGTTCCTAATGCTTCGGGCCAGGCCGGGGATGTCATTCAAGTCCGCTGGTGATAAGCTGAAGTTCGGCCTGTTTACAATATTCCCGTGCGTGCAACTAGCCTTCATAAAAGCAACAACTGTGCCACGAGAAGCTAGCAGAGCGCAGAAGTCACCATGCCCAGCTATGACTTCATCAAGAGCATCAACTTCGCCTTCAATATGATCGAAGATGCCTGGCAGGTTTTCAGCAGAAGGCTTAAACTTTTCAGAACTGGCTCCAACTGAGTTGAAGACCTACTTCAGTCGTTGCACGCAACGGTTGCCGAAGTCCAGACACTTATGTTGAAGTTCCTTCAATGACTTTTGCAAGTTCGAACTCTTTGCAACTTCAGCTTCAAGCTTTGCATCGAAATTTTTCTTCTCTTGTTCGAAGCTTTTTGACTTTGTGGAGAGTTCACTGTTCAATCTAGCAATCTCGACTTGGGCTTCTGCCAGTGAACCTCCAACGTTTGAAGCATAAAGTCTTTCTTTTCCAGGGCAGATTCATGATCTTTATTTTTGCTCTCTAAGCCCTCAATTATAGCTTCATTTTTTTTGTCCTCGAGGTCTTGTTGCATCCTCAAAGTTTTACTTAGTAGTAGGCTCTAGAAAAATAATCTTCGTCAAAAACATCTTAATCACAAAACAATAAAAAGTTGAGGAAAGAGCCTTACCTTAAAATTAGAATAAAACAAGATACTGGTGATATGTTGCCGCCGGTACCTGCTGAGGTCGGCTTCAAGCTTCGGAAAACCAACACTCTTCGATAGAGTGCTGATAACCTTCGCTCCAATTCGGTCTTGGAGGCAACCTAAGCTTTCTTCGTCAATGCCACCGAAGAGCAGCGCTCCTGGCTGGTAGCCGCAAGATATAGCATACTCTCTTAGCTCTTCTTTTCAGCCTCAGATAACTCTTGCCCGATTATGTTTTGAAACTTGAAGTCCCTTTCCCTGAAGTATCTTCGGCAAACTCTTTCTCTTTTCCAGGCATTCTGGCCAGGGTTTCTTCAGCAGCTGCAACAGTTTCTTCTGCGGTCATGTTCAAAATCATTTTATCAATGTTAGAAAATGTGCTTTCTAGATTTGTGGTTTCAGCCGCAGCAGCTTTGGAAGTTGTAGCTTCGGTGGCAGCAGCTTCGGTAACTGTAGCTTCTTCGGCGGCTAGTGTTCTTGATGCTGGCGCCAACGGTGGTGTTTCTTCAATGGCTTCGATTACAGTAACAATCCTTCGTTTTTCGGCCCAGCAGACTTCTTTGCTGCCGAAGGCTCCTCCTTCTGTAAAAGCTTCGTCAGATGTAGCCCCAGTGGACTTAGCTTGATAGGCAAGGATTTAGTCATTACCTTTAAAATTTCTTCCACGTTAGTGGCAGAAGGTGTTGAAGGAGCTTCTTCCTCTGTATCAGTTGTTTCTGGCCTCGAAGCTATAGCTTTTCTCTTCTTCGGAACAGCCACCTTCGGCTCAGGGCTGGTTCTTATCTTTTTCAGTAACTTTTCATCTTCTTTTATCATCCTAGCAGCTTGTCTGTTCATAACACTGACAACTCTTTTTGCTTTGGCCCTTCGGCACCCTTGCTTAATCGTTCATAGTCTGGGTATTCAAAATTCAACGCATCCATTACTCGGTTCAACCTTCGTTTTGGCCGGGTGCCAAAGGCCGTGGTCATCAATTGATCCTCTTTTTTTAGTATAGTTGCCCAAGATCTCATTGCACATAGCCTCAATCATCTCCAACCATTCTTTGCAAGGCTCTTTGAAATGTTTCTTAAACTTGAAATGATAGGGCAGTCGAACAAGTTCATTCTTTTTCTTTTCTCCCTTAAGCTTCGGCATATTTCATTCATCTAACATGGGAAATACCCTATTGGCTAAGTATTCCTACACCAAATCTCTAGTACCGATCTGCTCAGACACAACTCGGAATTCTACCACAGCCTGTTGACATGGTGACCCCGGCTCCATACGGCACAGCGGCCTAGTTAGCCCAAAGCTTAAGCTCAGAGGGCTCAGTACTAGCGTCTTAAGCTTTTCCCTTTTCTTCTCATCAGCCTTCACATAAAACCACTCATTCTTCCAACCAGTTGGCCACTTGGTGCGATAACTAACTACCGGAGTCTTCATATCTTTGCGGTAGGCAAAATTGTAGCAGCCAAAGTTCTCATGAAGACCATCTTCTCTGGCCTTTGTCTGATAATGAAGCTCGTGCACTCGGCAGAAGGCTTCAGCATTCGGGTCTCTTCCTTGGCTTCGGAGAGCCCAGATGAAGACGCTGAGCCTAACAATAGCGTTAGGAGTCAGCTGATGAAGATAGATCTCGTAGTTTTCCAAAACTTCTCCAATCATTTCATTCAACAGAAACCTCAATCCTGCTCTGAAGAAGCTCCTAAAAATTACCACCTCATCTTTTTCCGGTGTCGGAGTGGTTTCTTCTCTGCCAAAGCGAATCAGCTTCTTCTCAGCTTCTCTGAAGTACCCCAGCTTTATCATCATAGGCATGTTAGCCTCAGGAATGGTAGATTTTCCATAGTCCAAGTGACTAGGTTTGGATGGCTTATAATCTTCTTCTTCATCATCAACAACATCTTCTTCAATGTCAGTGTATTCAGCTTCGGTAGTAGATGCACCTTCCTTAGCAGCCACCTTTGTCACAACCATTCCCGATTGTTTCATCACTTCAGAGATCGAAGCAGTTTCCGTAGTTTCGGCTTCTTCTCCGTCGCGGGTCAATCTAGCGGTTGAAAGCACTCTGGCCATTTGTTGATTTTCTTGCAGTTCCTACGAAGTTGATTGTTTTTTCGCAGTTTTTTGACGAAGCTCCCTCTTTTGACGAAGTTAATCCAGAACAGTGGCTTACTCGGAAATGCAGTGAAAAAGCTTCGGCTATGGTTAAAATTTTCAACAGCACAACAGTACAATGGCAATGAATGCTGTGATAACTTCACCACTACCCATCTGTTTATATAGTGCTGCAGGTGGGAAGGTGAATTGCCAAGATGACCGCACCCGCTGAACAGTTACTCGCACCCGCCGAACGGTGGACCAACCGATGCTTGGGAGGAGAACCGCCAGACTGTGCATACCCGCTGCATGGTGGACCATCTTTCGCGCTTGGAATATTTTAATCGTTTCTCGACAACGAGCTCAAGGAAGGTGTTTTTCGGACCTTCGGCATTCTGAAGCTTCGGAGATGTTTTCATGGATCAAGCTCGTTACAAAAAATGATCTAGCACCACGAAGGGGCTACTGTTGGGGGTCTGCTTCGTCGCCGAAGGTCTTGCAAGAAGAAATACCTTCGGAAGATCAACAAAGAAGCAGCGCCGAAACTGTCATCTAGGGAGCTTCGGCATAGTAACACGCTTTGAGACGAAGGTGTAGCACCGACTTAAAGGTGAAATGACCAATTAGCCCATGATAATCTGTGTCATGATTATAAGTATTTATAAAGGACATGAATGTAAATCCACACAGGCTGCGCCCTGTGCCTATAAATAGATGAATAGTACCTCTGTACTGTTCACGCTGATTTGTACTCGTGCATCACGTTTGGACTTTTGCTTTCTGTCAAGCCGAAGGTATAAATGTAATTCAATATCGTTTTTGTTTATCCATGACAATAAAAATATATTAAGAACATCATATGATTATTCATGTTGTCTTTTATATTTCATATGCTTCTTCTTACATTAATATACACTGTGATAACGAAGGTATGTCCTTCATCACCTTCGTCTGAAGATCATTATATCCCAAGGGAAATAATGCTCCGGAGGACGAAGGGCATTAGCTTTTAACATTTTGTGTTGCCTTGTTCTTGATTCATAGCAATTGAGAACAAGTACCCAACAAATATATATGTATTCTCAGTAACTATCACATCAGTAATATGTATAACATTCAGTAATAACGTTGAACACTCAATAATATATGTTGCAGATAGTTGTTATCTAAATTTTGTTCATGTGTATAATCAGTAACACCGACGAGCATTCAGTAACAACGTATAGCAGTTAGTAATATATATCCTAATCGGTAATAATCTCTTAAATAGTTACCAGCATCAGTAATATGACCAATATTCAGTAACAATGTCGAGCAGTCAATAATATATGTATAGATATTTGTTTTGTATATGAATTTTTTTATGTTTCACTATCCCAGACAATGTCTGTACCTACTGAGCACACGCATTCAGATAGTCAACGAAATGGAGAAAAAATCCCACAAAAGACGCCCTAGGTGTGACCCAACCGGGGTATTAAAAACTCCCAGTTCATGTTTCAACGGAGATGACTCAGATGTAGAGTCTGGACCACCCAACGTTTAGATGTCTGCTCGGGAGAAATCGTCTAAACTCCAGAAGATCAGCGAAGCTAGCAAAGATCAAACTCCGATGAGCCGACGTGAAGCTGTGAAGGGTGAGAAGGAGACACATGAGTTCTATGCTTCAATGAGATGCACTCTAGCCACCTTGAAAAACGCAGTATTTATGATGCTAGACAGGCTAAAAGAAAGGGTAAAGGAGCTAGGCTTTAGCTAATTATTGCAAATGAACATTGAAGCAATTGAGGATAGGATCATTGCTACCCTTTTGTTGTCTAGTGTGTATAACTCCCCTCTGATGTTGGTGGACGGTCCTTGCCAATAACTGTAGAGGTTGTTCAAGCTGAGGCTATTCAACTTGTTACTGGATTGCCGAGGGGAGACGAGAAGTTCCCGAAGCTGAACTACCATTCCATGAGTACTACCAGATACAGTTTTAGGTCAGTAACAATAAGATCCATTTTTTTGTGGTCGACACATGTTCAATAATTTTTCTATTAATTTTTCTGTATAGAAAACTACGCGAGAAAAATGGAATGGTTAAGATGTTCACAGATGATCGTGCAAAGGGAATATCTGCTTATGACAAGCTCCATTCCAATGAGGTCCCCCGTTGGGTTGTTGAAAAAATGACCAATGACCATAGAAGTTTGAATATCTCGAGGAGTGATTTTGTCCCTATCGAAGTCTTGTAGGCAGCGCAGCGATATGATTGGTGTCAGACTATTTGTGGTGATATCAAGATAAAGCAGACAAATTCAGGAGGGATCGTTGCAAGAAAGCAACCACACCCACCATTCAGAGGTATGTATTATTTTTTATTGTAAGTTTTTATATTTTTATTCAGTACTATATATGTTTGTTTGATACCTAGACGTTTTTAAGATTATGCATATTGTTTATAGAGTTTCCTATTTAGCAACAACTTTTTTAAAAAAAATACCATTTTTAGGTGTATTACTTCGACAACCTACAAAGCGGGGCCGCGCTACCTAGGGAACACCTCGATGGAGTGTTTTCACCAGGAGTACAATAAAATGTACTGTAGATCTTGACAAAAGTTGTAATAGAGACGAAACAAATCATGACAACCTTCTAGTAAGTTGAGAGCACCTAGAGTGGGGTGAATTGGTGATCCTGCAAAAATAGCTTCAAAACACACAAACTTGGTCTAATAATTGAGTTAGAGTAAACTAAAACCAAGTTTGAATGGAGAAGATGATAGAGAAGTTCCCTTCACTTGATTGCTCTTCCAAGATATGAAAGATTCTTAGAGCAATATTGCAAATGAGAAAAGAGAACTAAGGAAGAAAGAAAAATCGCAATAAAGTAAATGAGACAAGGGACACAATGATTTTTATCCCGTGGTTCGGCCAAAGCCTACCTCGACGTTGTTGTGTCCTCCTTTGGACAACGTTTGCAATCAACCCTCTCAAGTGATCAAAAGATCAAACTTGAGTGACACGATTCTTCCTTATATCACGTATTCTTGTTTGTAAGGAATCTCCATAAATTAGAGTCTCTCATAGTCTTACAAAAGGTCACAATCATAACTAGAGTAAGGGAGGGAGATAGAGTACACATAAGAGCACAATGCAACAACACACGCTGGAAAACACAAAGAAATGAGCGCATGAACACAAGATCACATAAACAACACAGACTCGCGCTCAAATCTCAATAAAATCACTAGCAAGCGTGGTCGCAGTGTTGTATAGCTCTTGGAGTGCTTGGAACATAGTATAAGGTATGTGCAACTTATTCAAATACTTAAGCCTCATGTTTTTGTAGTTGTACCCAAAGTTGCACTTTTGGCCTTTATTTCTACTCATTTGGACATTTGCTCTTTGCTAGAACATGTGTTCATGCCCATATCAAGTAGTTAGTCTAATGTGGTGTGTTGAGCACTTAATCACCAAAACAGGTAGAAATGGCCCTATGGCACATTTCTCTTTCAGTCTCCACTTTTTTAGTGATCTATGGCAACACACCTAAAGCAACTCAAATTTGGCTGACTAAAATCAATATGAGTTAGAAGAGGCAAATTGAAGCTCAAACTCAAACTAAAATAAATACACGTAGGATTTGGTATATTTGGATTTTTAGCCATCACTTGTTTTGAAATTTGCAATCAAACTCATTTTCTAACTTATAAACTTTGTAGAGGCGGTAACTATGTTTCATTTCTGGTAAAATAAATTTCCCCTATCGAAAAAAAATCAATTCCAAGGATTCGATGGGGGCATAAGTTAAATTGTTTTATGTTTGTCCGAATTTATATAAAAAATACCAACATTTTGGCTTGGCTCTGCTCCTGTCGCAACAAAGGCCCTCCTCACTGTTCCGTTCCGTCACGACAAAATTGGCAAGGCAACTGTCTATCCAACACTATGCTGGCCACTTATCAGCTGTCTATCCAACACTATTATCAGCTGCACCATCAAGTACAGAGCTGATGCTGCAGGCACATTGCCTTAACCATTCAGGGGCTGTTCGTTTCTTCTGGAACGGAGGTCTGGAACAATTCTTAGCCAGTTTATTTCTCTAATTTATATAAATTTTTATCAGCTAAATTAATTTTTAGTTTATTCCGTGGACAAACGAACGAGGCCTCAAACTTCTTCGTTACGGCTGCCTTCCTTCCAATCCATGACTGAATCGAACTTCTTTGTCTGCCTGAAGACCGGGTGAAGGAAAAATTTCACAATCATAATCCTTTGCTTAATTCCACCGGCCGGGAGAAGAGGGGCCGTAGTCTTCTCGGCTGCCGCCGGGGTCGGACCACCACCTCCTCCTCGTCGCCCTGCCGCTCGTGGTGGCGGTGGCGCAGTATCTTCCATGCGCTTTGCCGTTTGAGAACCACAAGCTGAAGGAGCGGCGGCGGAGGGAGGAGGAGGAGAGAGGAAAGGGCGGTTTGCCCGGTGGTGCTGGAACTGGCGGCGCATGGGCAGCAGCCAGCAGCAGCTACTATCATCGCATTGCCTGCCGGCTGCCCGCTGCTCGGTGACAGGCACCAGTTTGTTTTCCCGTTTTCCTCCTGCGCCATCCTCGGCCGCAGCTCGCGCCAACGCCGCCTCGCACTCGTGCCGCCCCCGCACATGCGACCGCGAGGCCCCGCGTAATTCGAATTCGAATGGGTTGTTAGAGTGGGGCGAGCGAGGCGGACTCCGCCTAATGCCAGTCGGACGGACTCCGCCTCCGATCCGTGTCCGGAAGGATGGCCACTATATATTTCACGGCGGCGGGGCAGCGACGCCATCAGTACATTCCACGTTCCATTCTGCCGCGCAACAACGCACCAGCAGATGTGTCTCCCCGACGCCAAGCGCTCTCTCGAGATCATAGTATACGACCGTGCCTTCGCCGAGTCCCAGCAGCGCGCCAACAAGCGGGCGCGTCAGGACGAGGCCACCGCCTCGTCGTCGTCCTCATCATCGTTGCCGGAGGAGGCGACGGCGTCAGCAGGTGCGATAGTTCCGTACGCGGGGGCCGTTTATGACGTTGCACCCATCAATAGAGTCGTCGTCTCGCCCTCGCTGCAGCCGCCACTGCCGGCTGCCGGCGGCCGAGAAGCGCCGCCATGCCTGCGCAGGCATTTCCTCGAGGCGCTGGGGCTCCGCGCCGACCTGCCGGTGCACTTCATACACGACAAGCGCGTGACGAAGACCGATCTGGACGGGCACCAGAGCCGGTTCCGCATCCCGCAGGACGGTGTCGAGCGCCACCTTCGCCCGATCCTGAGCCCCCAAGAGCTCGAGGCCGCCAACCTCCTGGAGGGGCCGAGGAGGCGGCCGAGGGGGCAGGAGCCTGGACCATCATCAGAGCCGCAGGATGGCAACAACAGGAGGAAGACAGCCAAGAAGAAGGGGAAGGCACACGGCGGGCTGCCCGTGATGCTCGTGGACCTCGAAGCCGGCGCCAAGGAGCTGCGGCTGTCGCGGTGGGATAGCAGCCAGGGCACGATCGTCAAGGGAGAGGGGTACCTCCAATTCATCCGCCAGTGCACATTTAAGGAGGGCGACGACGTCGCGATATGGGCCTTCGTGCAGCGGCGGTTCCGCCTCTTCGGCGTGGACGTGTGGGACGACAGTCTACTCCACATACTCGTCGTCAAGAAACAAGACGAAGCTCGGTGCTGTGTCTGCCATGCCCATGCGCAGCCTGAGAATTAGTTAGTTTTTGTTTTTTTTTTTTTTTTGCATAGACTTAGTTAGCTAAACTATACATGATGCCCATCAAATGATTTGATGAATGAGGGGTTCGTTAGTGTCTCCCTGGAATGTAAATGTGTTTGATAACGGCCTTATAAAGTACTTTATGTCCAGAAACTTTGTATAATTTACTTGTTAAACTAATGGTTTTAGAAAGTTAATATAATAAGCAGCAACTTCTATACGAAATTATTTCTGCTTGTGAGACTAGATGGAATGTATGTATAGTTTTACGAAGCTGGTGTATGTTAAGGAGTCAACAAAGGAGATTAAAGCAAATACACAAGTGATTGGATGCTAGAATCATCCCTTTGATCAGTGGTTGTAATTTGGATGTAAACAAAAGTAGACATAGTGTATATATCTATACACGTATAAAAATCTATGCGTCTAAAAATAAAATGTCTTATAATCTACTCCCTCCATCCTAAATTAAAATTCGTTTTAGTTAATTATTATGTTCATACAATACTTATATATGTGTTTTATATATATGTGACTAGGTTCATATTGGTCCATTTGAATATAGACATAAAAACAAGAGTTAAAACGACTACTATTTTAGAACGCATGGAGTAATATGAAGGGATTAAATTAGAAAACAATTCATCGGCGTTGGAGATCGATTTGCTTCATGGTTGAAATGTTGAGGCGAGAAACCATAATTAAGCCACTCATAACCAAGTTATGGAGCACGTAGTTTATTTCCATCAGACTAGATTGAATGTATGTATCGAGTCAGACTAGAAGAATGTGCCAATAGGAAAAGGAAAACAAAGAAGATTATGGGAGAACATATTTAGAAGAATGGATTTACGCCAGAATATACTCGGTGGATCTTCCATTGTGAGACGTATCGTATGAGAGAGGAGGTGGTGAGACAATGCGTCAAGGATTATGATGCAGATGTCGGGATAGCGGACATTCTGAACGACTATCACGAGGCACAGTTCACCGAAAAATGTACGAAGGACAAGCCAGAGGCGGTCGCAAAGGCGTTCTATGATATGTTTGACGTGGCACAGAAACCCCTTCACGACAACACAAAGGTTTCTCAACTAGACACCATTGGACGTATAATGGCATTCAAGTCGTAGTACATCCTGAGTCGAGAAGCCTTCGATGGTTTATTGACAGTTATTAACAGTCTGCTTCCAGATGATCATGTTCTGCCAAAGAGCATGTACGAGGCATATAAACTTCTTTGTGCACTCAAGATGACGTATGAGTAGATACATGCTTGTAGGAAAGAATACGCAAAGGCAAAGTACTATCCGAAGTGTAAATCATCTAGATTCATGGAGGGGCCCACGGGAGCCTTCTTCGATGAGCGCTAGTCCAGCCGGCACTTGGCAAAGAGAGAGCCTTTGTCGAGTGTCAGGGAGGACACTCGTCATAGACTTCATCACCGTCGTTACTTGGCGGCTTGACGGTGACTTTTTTTATCGAATACTGGGTGGCACTCGGCAATCTATGTACCAATTACAGGTAAAGCTTTGTTGAATATTTCACTAGAACAGCATTGTTTTTCATGTCTGTGCTGCTTTTATCTATTATTTTAGCACCTACGGTTGTGGTAAGGAACCCTAACTTTGCTTCGATGTTTAATCTTTTCATATGCTGGATAGCTCTCTCCCAAAGTAATGTGTCTGTGCTTAGCAGCGTTTTCACTCTTTCTTAGTATCAACAAGGTGCACATAGGTAGCAGCACTTCTGTAGCCATATGTACCACCTTATAAACAGATTAACCATAAGTCTGTTGTCTCATGTGTTATTTAGTTATTCTATGCTAGCCTTGCATTAGTATTGGTAGCATGCCTTTATTTTAGTTATGAAATAAAGACATGTCTCATGGTATAGATTCTTAGCTAATTAACTAAGGCACTGTTTTAGTTAGGGATTGTAGACAAAGATAATTTTGCATCAACCACTCCAAGTACTTACTTTTCTCTCCTCTGATAATTTTATTCTGTGACAAATGCACTCACCGATTCAGGTGAGGATGCGCATTGCATCAAATTCCATCAAGCCAAACTTCAGAATATGACCAATAAACCCTCCACCACAACTGCATCATAGATGTAGACCCTCAATAGCAATAGCAATAGCAAAAAAGGGAAATGAACTCGGCCAACAGTGACACAAATTTACTCGCAAATACGAATGCAGTCCGAATACAAGCGGTAAACAGTACGAGAGGAGATTTACCCATCCCTAGGTACAGACATCTTCAGACTAACAAAAGCAAACCAGTCACACCACAAGTACACGGCACATGAAAAAATAATATTGTCAAAACATGAGTGCAACTTGGAAGTTGGAACTACTGATGAACATTCAGGTCATCACAAAATCTGCATGACACACGATACATACATTGCTAGGACCAAACACACTTTGGTCCTATTCCATTCCAGCATATCTATACCTCAGCAGCAGGTTCTTCTGCTACAAAAAGTTAAGAACAAAAGTTACGTGAATTGACTTGAGAAAGCAATTGAAAAATGGAGTGAAAGTACAGGTATTAATAAAAAAAATCTGACCAAAGGATAAGGGTTCCAACTTATTTATGCAACAGAGGATCAACCCTTTCAGTTTCAGAACAAACCATTAATAACAACGTGTAGCAGAGAGCAAGCACTTATGATAATTTAAGAATTTGGCACCTGACAAATAAGTTCATAAGCCCTAAGAAGCCCCAGCTTATGAGGTAATTTTCACAGGGTCTCTACTGTAAACAGTGTTCCCAATATGTAACGAACCAACCATATAGAAACAAGTATGGAGTCTGAAACCACATAATATGCCTTTACCATTTTCATCGATCTTTGTTCCTCAACTCACCATCTACTGCATTTGCTTGTCGTGAAGAAACGCAGCAAGACTTAAACTTCACAGGAGTTGCTTTTGCAAAACCCCAATCGCCACAACCTCACCAAATATTTTTATGGTGCCGTCCAGCATATATATAGGACGTATGTTTACATGGACTAGAGCAGATTAATTGTGAAATATTGGAAAGATCACATAGATCTTGTAACTTGTTCATTTTCCACGTCATGCTTAATGTTTTCTTCAGTAAATTTTACTTTTTTAAATAATACATGGCTCATATTTTCTATTCTTATGTTTATTGATGTACCAAATTAATTTGCGTGTAGTGGTTCTGCATTTTGGGTTGTCAGTTGTTCCTACTGTTGAAGTCTAAAATCACTGATCAGTGTTCCTACAGGTGATTGTTGGCCTTGCAAGCATGAATAAAATTATTTCCTTTGATAATGTAAGCTTTATTTCTTTTACATGGTTTCAGTAACTTGTAATTTGTTATATGTGTGGTAGTTGCTTCTTCAAATGCATCCAAGGGCTATATGATAAATCCTTGAATAGTCAGAAGGTGCCAACTTCTAAGTTTGCTTGTTATAAATGTTGTTAGGTAAATGGAATTCTTGTGAAGCTGGTTGTGTGCTGGAAATTTAAGTACCTTCGTGAAAAATGAAGGGTAAACGGCTGATATCCATTCCATAAGCTTTTAGATATGCATGCTACTGTGCTTTATCTAGACAATGTGTTAGGCATTGAGTCATAAATCTTTAAAGGTGACATACACTATCGGAATTTGGCTCTTTGCCGAGTATCAAATATTTTGTCGAGTGTTTTTTTCGGACACTCGGCAAATAAGCTCTTTGCCGAGTGCCACCCAAAAACCCTCGGTAAAAGAAAACACTCGGCGAAGAAGCTCTTTGCCAAGTGTTTTATTTTTGACACTCGACAAAGAAACTGTGTTGAGCAAAGCAGATACACAAAACAAGAATCAAGATCACAAGAGCACAGTCTCACAAAACGACAAGAACGACGCTCAGATTCACTAGAAAGTGTTGTGCTCTTTGTATGCTTGGGGTTATAGAGGAGGTCACCAAGGGTCCTTTTATAGCCCAAAGACGCCATATAGTTGTTGCTCCTTGTAAACATTGCTGAAATTGTGCTCTTCTCGGGGGCACCGGACTGGGTCCATGTGCACCATCTTTGGGATCCTGACAACCTTCTTCCATCTGGGGAGCGCACTGAACTGGGTCCATGCACCATCAGACCGCACGTGTCGCTCCCCGTGAAGTAGCTGTTGGCGCCCGGAGCTAGCCATTACTGGGCAGTCCGGTGCACCACCGGACGTGCACATTGAAGGTCCGGTGATTTTATAAAATAAAATCCCAAGAGCTCACTGTTTAGCCATACAAGTGGTCCAGTGCACACGGACTTGGTTCGGTGCACTAGGCCGCCAAAAGGCATAAATTCCAGGCCTCTACAGACCCGGTCCGGTGCACCCTGAACCAGTCCGATGAGGCCCAGAACAACCCAAGTTAAGCTCTTTTGAGACTAACTTCTTCAATCTTATTTGACTGTTCTTGGGAGCTTTCCTATGACTTAAACAAACATCATTAGCATATAAACAATTGAGCTAAGTCTAAGGAATTCACTTTTTCCATATCTTTTTACTAGGATTTGCATTTTAGCTCAAAACAAGCCCATAAAGCACTTTTCTCTATAGAAAGAGTTAGAGAACAAATACAAGTGCTAGAAACATTGAAATGGACCTATGCAACATGTATAAGGGTTCAAACCTCACAGATTTACCATTTTAATCAAAGTTGCATTCCAGGGTCATGTTTCAACACTTTTGGACTTGAAACCTTCAAATTGCGTAATAGTGAACCTGCTCTCACATACCTGGCACATAAGTTAGACCATGAAGGTGTGTTGGACTTAATCACCAATCTATAATACTATATTAAAAACCTAATGTGGACATTTGATGCTACCATGGCTTCACCTCCGCGCTGACACTTTGGGTCCGCCCCACGCGCCGTGCTCTGTGGGCCCACGCTAGTCTCTCAGCTACTGTCTTGTGGACCCCTAGTGCTCGCACATGCCCACCACCCGACCCCGCCCGCGTAGCTACCACTGTGCGCAAAAATAGTGCAGAATGAGCACTCGAACGACGACCCCCTGATATAGAAAATTGGGGCTAACCACCAGACCGCATACCTTAGTGTTTAGAAATAAACAATAATTATATTTAATAAATTTTTTAATATCTATTTATATGATATATAACAACCGCAGCAAAGCACAGGCAACTAGCTAGTACAGGTAGAAATAGCTATCTGGCTCATTTCCCTTTCAACTATAAACATCTATCCGCACCAACCGTCGTCCCCTACTTCAAGCAACGCACGATGTCAACTCATATGAATAAAGCCACCAGTGCCTTGATCTCAAATCTCTTTATTTGATACATAATAATCTCAATTTTTTAAAATCTTAGTATAGTTTCTACTAAATGGGTACAGTGATCATGTACGTATCTGTCACCGTTGAGAGTAGTAGTATTATACACACGTATATATGCGTCATATATCCCTACTACTCTATAAGGCTACAGTGTGGACGTCCACACCGTTGCACCATGCCCCCGCCCCGTTCATCTCGCCCCCGTCCGTGAACCCCTCCGCGACCCTCCCTCCCTCCATCCTGGCTGCCGCCGACCCCGCGCTACCCTCCGCGACCCTGTTCATCCCACCGCCGTCCACGCACGCACTGCCTCCCAGGATGCTCGGCCCTAACCACGCCCTCCCTCCCTCCCCCCAACCCCGTTCATCCCGTGATCCCATCCCCACGCTCCCCTCCGCTACCCCCATCCATCTCGCCGTCGTCCTCGCCCGCCCTGCCTCCCACGATGGGGAGCCCCATCCGCGACCTCCCTCGGTCCTCGGCCATGCTAGCATCGCCTCCCAGATTCTTCCCTGTTGCTGCAGTTGTGGTCCTCTTCGGTGTGGGCCGTCAGTGGCAGCGGGGCACCTGCTGTGGGTGGGCAACGAGGCATAGCAGGCACACGCCATGCGCAATGGCCTTCGTCCAGGTCGCCTACGGCAGCAACCATGTCCTCACCAAGTTCGTCCTCAACGTTGGCATCAAATAGATCGTCTTCTGTGTCTAGCACGACCCCATCGCGCTCGCGCTCCTCGCCTTCCTACACGAGAGGTCTTTCCATCCGTCCTCATACACCCCCGCCCCCATCCATCCATAGCTACCCGAAACTAAAATCCCGCATAAACGATGAATCCCTCGCCCAGGCCCCGAATCCTTCCCCATCGACCTCGCCATCTCCGCAGGTTCTTAGGCTTAATTGTTTTCTCCGTCTTTCTCTATCTCCCCGTCGTCGCACATGTCGCCTACATCCCACCGAAGTACCCCCCTCACCCATCGCTGCATCCGCTGTGTCCTCGACCGCACCCTAAATCCCCTCGATGCCCCCTCACGAGAATCCCTTAGTCTCCCCTCGATCTGGTTTGGAGCAGATGCTATGTTCCTTGGAGGAGGCGCTGTTGGCGGCAAGCTCGAGGCCGTAGACCGAAAAATGATTCCTCCGTGGAGATCATGTCTGGTCCACCACACTTGCCTCAAGAAGGATCGAGCGAGGGGAAGAGGATGGGGGACGATGTGTCCACAGAAGCCCGAATGAGATCCAGGCGGGGTGAGGACTCCAGTTCTGGTGCATCCATTCCCACTTAGAATCTTACAGGCAAATAAGCCAGATGTAGTGCCTCCTTGAAATCTTGTAGTAGGCCTCTAGGCGCCACAAAGTTGCCAGATGCAGTCTCTCCATGAAAGCCTGACGAAGGCCTAAAAAGGTGCGCATCAAGACCTTGGTTCACACTTCGTTATTTTTGGTTGAGGGCTATTTCAGTTGATGTGAAAAATGTGGACCAGCAACAGCTAAGTATCGGTAATGTTGAATTCTTTTATGATAAATCAGCAATATTGTCCTTATGATAGAAATCTAAATACGTCGGTATATGATGGAAATTTTCAAACTTTACTGCTCATTTTCTAGGACTGTTTCCAGTATTTAAGTTAGATTGATGAATCTGCGCTTGTTAATAATTGTTTTATATTGTTGTTCCCACAATGACCACACCGAATGTTTTCTCATGTCATCGGCATATGTAAATCTATATTGCAAGAACTACTTCAACTTTACAAAAGGTATACATGTGTTAGCCTAGACTTTATTTAGCTTTATTTGGAACTAGCAATAGTTGTTTCTGTCTTTTATTAAGCATGGTAATTTATCTTTTACAGAAAACTGATATCTATTAAGAATATCTGATGAAGGCCTTGTAAGGTATTTAGGTGCTAGATTGCTCATTATAGTTTCTTCCATGTTGTTTGGTGAAAGATCATAAACTATTATGTTTATTCTTCTTTGTTCTAATTGTGATAATCATGACTATGATGTTTCCAAATATATGGCTTAACATTACGAGTTAGTGACATGATTGTGCTCTTCTTATCTTATCATTTTGTACATGTTCTTTATCTTATTATCTTATCTACTCTGATGGTCTTGTCAACTTACTCTTTATATTGACAAAGAAAAAAAACCTACTTTGACCGTGCGTTGTTTACATATAGTTGTTAAATGTCAAATCCTTGCTGCCGGCCGTGGGCTGCAAACTTTCAAAACTGGGCTGTAAGGTGGTGTCTATATTGTCAAGCTGAGGAAGCTGAAATGATTGCAAGTACTTAAATTCATTATGTATTGTTGGCATATTGTGTCCTGACGAAGGAGAACAAACTATAGCAGATCTTCCTATAATTTTTTGGATTTCTTGCCTGTCAACTGTTGCTGTTGGTGACTTGTTCTCAAATGCTATAGATTAAGAACAAGGTAACATAAAATGTTAAATATTAATGTCCTTCGTCCTTCGAAGCATTATTTCCCTTAGGATATAATGATCTTCAAACGAAGGCCATGAAGAACATACCTTCGAACATCGAAGGTAAGATAATACCAGAAGAAGCGTGTAAAATACAAGAGATAACATGAACGATCATATAGCATTATAAATTCATCTTCATTATGTTATTATGAGAAAATAAAAAACAATATTGAATTACATTTGATACCTCCGACTTGATAGACAGCAAAGGTACTAGCGTGATGCAAAAGCAAATGCCCAGTCCGCCTGAACAGTACGGGGGTACTGTTCATCTATTTATAGGCACAGGGCACAGCCTGTGAGAAATTACATTCATGCCCTTTACAAATGCTTACAATCATAATACAAGCTATCATGGGTCGATTGGTCATTTCATCTTTAAGTCGGTTCACTCCTTCGTCTTGGGGCATGTCACTTATGCCGAAGTTTCATGGATGATAGCTTCGGCACTGCTTTTTGAGAGGATCTGCCGAAGGTGTTTCTTCTTACAGGATCTTCGGCGACGAAGCATATCCTCAACAGTAGCCCCTTCGTGGTGCTAGATCGTTTTTCGTAACGAGCTTGATCCATGAAAAAGTCTCCTAGGCTTCGGAGAGCCGAAGATCCAAAAAACACCTTTCCTGAGCTTGTTGCCGAGAAACGATCACAAAATTTCGAGCACGAGATGGTCCCACCATGCAGCGGGTAAACGCGTCCTGGCGATTCACCTTCTCGGGTTCTGTGGCCCACCACTCAGTGAGTGCGGGCGACTGTTCGTCTGGTGCAGAAGACTTGACGATTCACCTCCCCGCCTGCGGCACTATATAAACAGATGGGTAGGTGTGAAGTTACCACAACATTCATTGCTATTGCCCTGTTTTGCTGCCAAAAATTCCGATTTCCGAAGTGATGAAACGGTCAGGGTTGGCAGTGCTGGAGGAAGCTTCTAAAGGTACCCCCGCTGCCGAAGCTGAGCAAATTGATGCTGAAGAAGGTGAAATTGAAGATGAGTACAATGCCATGCCATCTAAACCTAGCCACCTGAAGTTTGGGAAGTCTACTATTACTGAAGATGATATCCTAAGTTGATAAAGTTAGGTTATATCAGTGAAGCCAAGAAGAAGCTAGTTCGTTTTGGTGGAGAGGAGATTACTCCGAAGCTAGAAAAGGATGAGGTGGTTGTCTTTAAAAGCTTCTTTAAAGCAGGATTAAGATTTCCTTTGCATGAGATGATTGCGGATGTGTTGGAGAAGTTTGGGATTTATCTTTATCAGCTAACTCCTAACGCCATCGTTAGGCTTAGCGTTTTCATTTGGGCTCTCCGAAGTCAGGGGGCGGAACCGCTTGCCGAAGGTTTCTGCCGGGCACATGAGCTTCATTATCAGACAAAAGCTAGAGAAGATGGGCTGCACGAGAATTTTGGCTGCTACAATTTGAAAGGGAAATGTGCCTTTGGGCCATTTCTAAGTATTTTGGTGATTTAGTGTCCAACACAAGTGCTTAGGTGTGAATCTATGACAAGTGATGGACTAAGTGCAAATCAAGATTAAAGGTATGTTTCTACACTTAGTACATTGTTTTGAAAGCTAATGTATTGTGTCTAAGTGCTGGAAACAGGAAAAATCTCTTTGGAAAGGAGATAGCTTGTTTCAGCCCAAGTCAGCTCAGTCTGGGTGCATCGGACTGTCCGGTGGTGCACCGGACAGTGTCCGGTGGTGCACCGGACAGTGTCCGGTGCGCCAGGCTGGCTCGGGCAGACTGGCTGTTCTCGGGACTTCGACGGCGGTGTACGGCTATAAATCACCGGACTGTCCGGTGGTGCATCGGACTGTCCGGTGAGCCATTCACAGGCGAAGTCGTCGCTCTCGGGAAGTGATTAACGGCGTACGGCTATAATTCACCAGATTGTGCGGTGAGGCACCGGACTGTCTGGTGAGCCAACGGTCAGCCGGGCCAACGGTCGGCCGAGGATTCCGCGCGTGACGCGTGGCCGAGCCAACAGTCACAAGGGGGCACCGGACTGTCCGGTGTGCACCGGACAGTGTCCGGTGCGCCAACGGCTCTGAATCTGCAACGGTCGGCTTCACCAAATAAGGAAAGAGATCCGCACCGGACAGTGTCCGGTGGTGCACCGGACTGTCCGGTGCGCCAGGCGACAGAAGGCAAGAATTGCCTTCCTGGAATGCTCTCAACGGCTCCTAGCTGCCTTGGGGCTATAAAAGGGACCCTTAGGCGCATGGAGGAAGACACCAAGCATCCTTTGAGTATTGTTGATCACTCACACTTCATTCTTGCGCACTTGTTCGACATTCTTAGTGATTTGAGCTCCGTTCTAGTGAGAACCTCGTGATATTCTTTTGAGCTCAAGTCTGGGTCTTGTGTGTGCGTATTTGCTGTGATTTTTGTGTCTTGTGTGTGTTGCTCATCCCTCCCTTACTCCGTGCTTCTTTGTGAACATCAAAGTGTAAGGGCGAGAGGCTCCAAGTTGTGGAGATTCCTCGCAAGCGGGATATAGTAAAGCAAAGCAAAACACCGTGGTATTCAAGTGGGTCTTTGGACCGCTTGAGAGGGGTTGATTGCAACCCTCGTCCGTTGGGACGCCACAACGTGGAAGTAGGCAAGTTTTGTACTTGGCCGAACCACGGGATAAACCACTGTGTCTACCTGTGTTGATCTTCTTGTGGTTATCGTGTCTTGCAAGAACTCCTCTCTAGCCACTTGTCCTTATTGTGCTAACCCCTAATCAAGTTTTTGTGGCACTAAGTTTCAAGTTTTACAGGATCACCTATTCACCCCCCCTCTAGGTGCTCTCAATTGGTATCGGAGTCGTTCTCTTCAAGAAAGGGACTAATCGCCCGAAGAGATGGATCCTAAGGGCAAGGGGATTGTGATCAATGATAAGGAGAAGGAGTCCTTCGTCAACGAGCCGAAAGATGACAAGCCTACCGACTCGGGCTCGGGCTACAAACGAAAAGATGGGAAGAAGAAGAAGACAAGGCGCATCAAGGAGATCGTCTACTACGACGACAGCGACGAGTCCTCTTCTTCCCAAAAGGACAACGACGACAACGACTACGAGAAAAAGAAAACGGTCAATTCGAACTTTTCTTTTGATTACTCCCGTATTCTGCAAAGTACCAATGCTCATTTACTATCCATTCCACTTGGTAAACCTCCTCACTTTGATGGAGAGGACTATGGATTTTGGGGCCACAAAATGCGTAGTCACTTGTTCTCTCTCCATCCAAGCATATGGGAGATAGTCGAGAGTGGAATGAAATTTGATAGTACTGATAGTCCCATGTTTATAAATGAGCAAATTCACAAAAATGCATGTAATACTCAAAAGTGTATAAAAGGATTATATGGTGATATCCTTATTTTATGTGTCATATTTGCATCATGAAAGGAACATACATGTAATGGAGAAGATTTAATCCAAACAAATAATTCTAAAACAAAATAAAGAGCATCTTGTTGGAGTTTTATATGTTTGTGCATTAAACCAAATAATAAGAATAATTGATAATAATAAGAAGTTAATAATCCTAAAAGTTGGATTAAATACTAAATTGAACCTAGGGTTTTTGAAAATAGGAAGAAGAGGAATGATACAAAAAAAAATCTAACTAAAATAAATATCCTTAAACCTATTACTTTTAACTGCACAAATATAGTGTAAATTATGAGCCATAAAGCTTGAATTTAAACTTGAATTCAAATTGGATTTGAAAATGGAGAAAAAAAGGGGAAAAGAAAAGAATAAAACAAAACCCAGGTAAATGGGCCTCGTACCCGAATTCGGCCCACACCAGGAATTACGCCGCGCGGCCCAGGTTCCCACTCCCGCGCGCGCCCCCGTCATCATGTCGCTGACCCGTGGGGCCCGCCTGGCAGCCGGCTTCTGCGCGCGGGACGCTTCTCCCGTTCACTGTCGCGCTGGACCCAAACTGGCCCATTCATTTCCTCACTGCGCGGCCCAATTCTCTTTTTCTCTCACGCGCAGTGTAGTTCTCGCCGTAGGACGCTGACGCGCGGGCCAGCCCGATCAGTGAGTGCGCATTCCCTTCCTTCATGATACACTGAACGATGGGGCCCGCTTGGCAGCCGGGCCGCTTGCGCCCACGTTAAGGCTCAGTCGCTCGCTGTCGTTTGGGGCCCACTTGTCATCACGGTCAGCGCGGTAACAACTCGAGCGAGTCACGCGGCGAACCTTACTCCGCCATGGGTGGGCACGGGTTTCACGATTCCGCGTCTCTGGGGAGATATAAGGTCGGGTTAACCTCCCGCAACACCTCCCCTCGTACTCCCTGCTCGCTGTGTTCCTTATCGCCGTGAATTTCACTACCAATTGTGAGAACCACGGGTGAAGACCCGCCGTCGCCGGTGAACTCCCTCGGTGCGGGAGGTTTTGCTTCGGTGCGTGGCCGAGAGGGGTCGTAATCGTCCAGGGGATTCGTCCGCGCCTGCAATTGGTGTCGCGGGTCGGTGTGGGGCGCGAATTGCTCGCCGCCGCGTCAACGGCGGGTGCATTTCCGCGTCGCGCCGTGGACAACTCAAGTGAGTCAATTTCTTCGGTGAGTTCCGCATCCTAGTAGTTTATTTCGTCGTCCTTCGCGAAGAAACCCCCTTTGATTCAAGGATTAGGGTCGTGGCTCGCTAGATTTAATACCCCGGCCATGGCGCTGCCGTCGGGGTCTGCCTTTCCCCGTTGACGCGCGGTCGGTAGGGAGCCAGTGGGGAAGAAATGCTGACACCGTTAGATGTACTCGGGACGGTCAGGATTAGAACGTGACTTACCCCTTCGCCGCGTTGATCTGTGCCGTCGATCCCGTATCGTGTGCGTTGGATTAGATCAGGGTTATTTAAAATCGGGTTTAAAGTGATATGGATCTAATCTAGGACATAGATTTCCGATCGGACGGCTCTGGCCTACCGATACCCCTTCGGCTTGCACGTTTTGCTAAAGAGCCCCCGTCTTTAGTTTAAATCAACCCGCAATCCAGTGAATAGTAGCCTGAGTCTGTAGAATTCTTACCCGAAACCCCCTGTGTTTTACAGAAAATGGCGCCCAGTCCCGAGAGAGCTGAAAATAGGAAATTAATATTAGAAATCGATTTTTAATACAAAAATAAAATGTTAAAACTTGTTTAATTCATAGTAAATGCATATGAGCTCCAAATTGGTCCATTCCAGTTCCTAAATTTTTGTAATAATATTGTCTACCCATTAGTGCCTCTGTTTTGACATGACAAACACATTAAAATTATTCTTTCACTTAATCTTGTATTAAGCACATAAAACATTAGAAAAATCCATAACTTAAGATTTATAACTCCAAATTTAATGATTCCAGTTCCTGTGATCTTATTTTAATATCTAGTTTATTACTGAATATTATATTTGCATGTTTGATGTGATGTTAATTTATGCTATGCCATGTATGTATTGTATTGATGCGAGTAGACGAGCAACCCACTGTGGAACCTGAGCTTCAACAAGTTGAAGTAGCTGAGCAGGATCTCGTTGAAGGCAAGTTGTGCCCTTGATCACTTCTTTTACCCATTCATGTTCTTATTATTCATAATGATCTGCATAGGATAAATTTTGCTGGGACCCAATAGGATGCCCTAGATGTTGACTATCTTTATACCTTGCTTCACCACTGGTTTTACTACTAAAGTTTTGGGTAGTACATGCTATTGCTTTATGTGGATTTGGGTATAGAGATATTCATCACTCATTGTTATACTATTTATTGTTATCTGTTTAATTCTTCCTTGTTCATGTTAAGATCATTATGTTAATGGGAACATGGAGAACCACCCGGGAAAACAGTGCTACCACAAGGGTTTAATGGGACGCCCTTGGCTGATTAACTAGGAAAGCTAGGGGAGGGCTACCTTACCCGAAAGGGGCAAGGGCAGTAGGGGAGTGGTCAGTGTAGGGAGGTCCCTGGTTGATTTTGCTGCGATGGCGGTCAGCCAGAAACCCTGCATTGGAACTTCCTATAAACTGTAGCGGGTAGTCTGAAGCTAGTGGAACTTTGTAAAGGCCTCGTAGTGGTACCCTGCCTCGCTTCCTAGGTAGAGGTGTATGGAGTCTGATCAACTCCGTGGCAAATGGGTAACACGACTTGTGGGTAAAGATGCGCAACCTCTGCAGAGTGTAAAACTGGTATACTAGCCGTGCTCACGGTCATGAGCGGCTCGGACACTCACATGATTAAATTATGGAACTTAAACTTAATCTGTCATTTCATTGCATTTGGGATTATTTTATTATTACTTTTACTTATTATTACTATGGTTTGGTATTCACTTACACTTAGTAACTGCTAATAAAATTTTGACCAACTTATAAAAGCAATGCTCAGCTTTAGCCTTTATTTCATTGATCAGCCTTACACTTCATGAACTCCCACCTTTGGTGAGTTCATGCCACATTATTCCCCACGACTTGTTGAGCTATGATCGTATGTGAGCTCACCCTTGCTGCCTCACACCCCCCACAGGAGAAGAATAGGTGGTTCAGGAGGAGCCACAAGGCGAGGAGTTTGATCTGATCTAGGTGGCGTTTCTCAGTTGACATTGGCGCCGACGATCCTTAGTTCGTTTTATATTTACCTTTTATTTTGTAATAAGTCTTCCGCTATGTAATAATTACTCTGATGTTTATGACATTTATCTCTATACACTCTGTTATTATATATGTTGTCTTCTTTGGCGCATGTATGAGATGCACCCGGCTTTGTTCTTTAAAACCGGGTGTTACAGAAGTGGTATCAGAGGAAATGTTGACTGTAGGACGAAACCCAGATAGAAATGGACAAAACCCTTACCTACTTATCTTATTCTGATTCATTCTATACTTACCTTACTCTGATTCTTTCTACACTTATCTTGATCCTGTCTCACCTTCTACTGTTCTACTCTGATCATTCTTATCTTCCCTATTCTAAGACAAGATGGATTTCAAACCTTGGAATCCCTACCCCTATGACATTCTTAAGAGTTAGGGAACCCAAAACAAAAGTTAAAACTATTTTCTTAAAAAAAATGTTGGTTGATTGTGCTGATGCTAAATGTCTGATTTGCTTCTTTGATTGATTGAATTATTATAGATGGACATCTTAGCATGTACCAACATAAGGTATTGAATTAGCTATAGTAGGTGAAATATTAATCTACTTAGCTAATAAATCCCCCAAAATAACTTGATTTGTAAGTACCTGCCTTGGCTACTATTTTCTTACCATACGTATCTAACTCAGATGGTCAATACCAGGCGGGGTGGTGGAATTGATTTGCCTCCTAATCAACACACTCGGAGAATATACAGACAACCTCAGCCACAGCCAGCAGAGATGAATCCTCCTAACCCTCCACCAGGTGGAGTTGACCCACTGGTTGCTGCTCAGATGGCGGTGATGCAGCAAATGGCGGACACGATGGCTGATATGCGTGCCCAGATGCAGCAAGAACGCCAAGAGATGCGTCAGGAAAGAGAAGATATACGCCAGGAGTTGCGCCAGGAGAGAGATGAGATACGCCAAGAAAGGAGGGCGCAACAACAGCAACTGCAACAACAACTTCAACAACAGCAGCAAGTGCCATTGCCTCCACCACCACCACCAGTTCCACCTCGTGATAAGCACCGGGAGTTTATGAGTCATAAGCCACCTACATTCGCCAGCTCACCAGATCCACTTGATGCAGACGATTGGTTGAAATCAATTGAGAAGATGCTGAATATTGCACAATGCACTGATCGGGAGAAGGTCTTATATGCTTCTGGACGTCTGACTGGTCCTGCTGCTGACTGGTGGGATTCTTATACTGCTGCCCATGATGCTGCAGATACTATTACTTGGGCAGAGTTCAGTACACAATTCAGGAACTACCATATTCCAGCTGGGATGATAAAGATCAAGAAGAAGGAGTTTCTGTCCTTGAAGCAAGGTAACATGTCGGTCAGCGAGTACAGAGACAAATTTATTCAGCTGTCGAGATATGCTCCAGAGGAAGTTGCTGAGGATGAGAGAAAGCAGGAGCATTTTATTAAAAGACTTAATGGACCGCTGCAGTATGCTCTAGTGGCACACACATTTCCATCATTTCAGAGACTATTGGATAAGGCTCTGGCTATTGAACACAAGCGTGTTCAGTTGGGAGATTTGAAGAGAAAGGCAATATCTCAAGGACAAGGAAGCAGCAGTGTTCGTCCTCGCTACAGTTCACCACAGGGTACACCGACTCGACCCGGAGGACCACGCCCAGTTCAGCAATCACCACTGAGGACTCCACCTCCTCGACAGGCTACTCCCACGGGCACCCCGACGAAGTTTGCAGGACAGAGTCCGGGCACTCATTGTTTCAAGTGTGGGAAGATTGGTCATTATGCAAATGTCTGCCCACAGAGGATTGCTACTACTCCAGCTCAGAACAAGCAACAGACCCCTGGCAAGGGATATTCTATAGCCAGGGTGAATCAAGTCAGCGTTGATGATACTCCTGAGGGTGGTGACCTCGTAATTGGTATGTTTTATGTTAATGCAATTCCTGCAACAATATTATTTGATTCTGGTGCTACACATTCATTCATGTCTGCTAGATATGCCAACACAAATGAAATACCACTGCTAAATATGAGAAAACCCCTGATAGTAATTACACCTAAAGGGCCTGTTGAGGCGAATCAAATGACACGTAGATTGACCTTGACCATTATGGGTAGAGATTTTGGAGCTACTGCTATAATATTAGAGTCAAGCAGTATAGATTTGATCCTTGGTATGTCATGGCTAAGAAAGGCAAAGGCCGTTATAGCATGTGGTAGAGGTACCATAGAGCTCACTACCACTAAAGGAGAAAGATTTCAAGTTAATATTGCAGTAACCTCCTCATCCATGCGTGCAATGTTCTTTATGCCTGAGGAGTTTGTTGGTGACAACATCCGGGTGGTTAGAGATTTTCCGGATGTCTTTCCAGAGGAGTTACCAGGGATGCCACCTGATAGAGAAGTTGAGTTTGTGATTGATCTTTTACCTGGAACTGCCCCTATTTCTAAACGGCCATATAGGATGTCCGTAGAGGAGTTGAAGGAACTGAAGAAGCAGTTGACGGAGTTACAAGAGGCTGGTTACATTCGTCCAAGTTCCTCACCTTGGGGAGCACCGGTGTTATTTGTGCAGAAGAAGGATGGATCGCAACGGATGTGTGTGGATTATAGATCTCTTAATGATGTTACGGTGAAGAACAAGTATCCGTTGCCCCGTATTGAGGATTTATTTGATCAGATGCGAGGAGCTAGAGTATTCTCGAAGATTGATCTCCAATCGGGATACCATCAGATGAGGATTAGACCATCGGATATTCCCAAGACAGCATTCTCGACTCGATATGGATTATATGAGTTTACTGTTATGTCATTTGGACTAACCAATGCACCAGCTTACTTCATGAATTTGATGAATAAGGTGTTTATGGAGTATTTGGACAGGTTCGTCGTGGTGTTCATCGACGATATTCTTATCTATTCTGGGAATGAAAGTGAACATGAACAACATCTAAGGTTGGTGCTACAAAAGCTGCGAGATAATCAACTCTATGCTAAGTTCAGCAAGTGCGAGTTTTGGATTGACAAGGTGCCATTCCTTGGTCATATTATTTCTAATGGAGGAATAGCAGTGGATCCTGCTAAAGTAAAGGAGATAATGGAGTGGAGAGTGCCCACTACAGTTACTGAGATTCGGAGTTTCTTGGGACTCGCAGGATATTATCGGAGATTTATTGAAGGGTTTTCTAAGATTGCCAAGCCTATGACATCGCTTTTGGAGAAAGGAAGAGAATTCAAGTGGGATGAGAAATGTCAAGAGAGCTTTGATCAATTGAAGGAAAGATTGATGTCTCCACCAGTATTGATTATGCCAGATCTGCAGAAGGGATTTGACATTTACTGTGATGCATGTGGCCAAGGACTTGGATGTGTGCTTATGCAAGAAGGTCATGTGATTGCCTATGCATCTCGTCAGTTGCGGAAGCATGAACTGAACTACCCCACTCATGACTTGGAACTAGCTGCCGTTGTGCATGCACTTAAGATTTGGAGACACTATATTATGGGAACTAAGTGCCAAGTGTACACGGATCATAAGAGTTTGAAGTATATATTCACTCAGAAGGATCTCAACCTCAGACAACGTCGTTGGTTGGAGCTTATTAAGGATTATGACTTGGAGATTCACTATCACCCAGGCAAGGCAAATTTGGTTGCAGATGCCTTGAGTCGGAAAGAACATGTCCACTCCGCTTTTGTTGTCCAGCTACCCGACGAATTAGCAAAAGATTTTGAGAAGCTCAACCTGGGAATTGTTACTCACACTGAAAGAGTTACCATTGAGTTGGAACCTACCTTGGAGCAAGAGATTCGTAAAGGTCAGGTTGGTGATGCTAAGATTCAAGAGATTAAGGATCTGATTACGGAAGGTCGAGTTCCGGAATTCACGGAGGATGAGCAAGGTACTATATGGTTCAAAGATCGGATATGTGTTCCAGAGATCAATAGCCTCCGTGAGGCTATATTGAAAGAAGCTCATGATTCTGATTACTCCATCCACCCTGGAAGCACTAAGATGTATCAAGATTTGAAGCAAAAGTATTGGTGGTATGGACTGAAAAGAGATGTGGCTGCTCATGTGGCTAAGTGTGATGTGTGTCAAAGAGTCAAGGCCGAACATCAAAGACCCGCTGGACTATTGCACCCATTGAAGATACCTGAGTGGAAATGGGAAGAAATTGGTATGGATTTTATTGTTGGACTACCCCGCACTCCAGCAGGATATGACTCTATTTGGGTAATTGTAGACAGATTGACAAAAGTGGCTCATTTCATACCTGTGAGGACTAATTACACGGGAGCCAAGCTAGCAGAATTGTATATGACTCGGATAGTTTGTCTACATGGAGTGCCTAAGAAGATCGTGTCTGATCGAGGATCACAGTTTACTTCTCGATTTTGGAAGAAGTTGCATGAGAGTTTGAATACAAAGTTGAATTTTAGTTCAGCCTACCATCCCCAGACTGATGGACAGACAGAGAGGACAAATCAAGTACTGGAGGATATGTTAAGAGCTAGTGCTCTTAAACATGGTGGCAGTTGGGAGAAGAGCTTACCATATGCTGAGTTTTCTTATAATAATAGCTACCAGACCAGTTTGAAGATGTCACCATTTGAGGCTTTATATGGCAGGAAGTGCAGGACCCCTCTATATTGGGATCAAACTGGAGAAAGACAGTTCTTTGGACCTGAACTTATACAAGAGGCAGAAGAACAAGTTCGAATGATAAGAGAAAATTTGAGAATTGCACAATCAAGGCAAAAGAGCTATGCTGATAATAGGAGAAGATTACTGGAGTTTAAGGAGGGTGATCATGTCTACTTGAAGGTGTCACCACTTCGTGGTATGAGGAGATTTAAAGTTAAAGGAAAGTTGTCCCCTCGCTATATTGGACCCTTCTTGATCTTAAAGCGAGTGGGTGAAGTTGCATATCAACTGGAGTTGCCCGATCATCTGTCAGATGTACATGATGTGTTTCATGTGTCTCAGCTAAAGAAGTGCCTCAGGGTACCTGAGGAGCAGTTGCCAATGGAGGACCTTAGTGTTCAAGAGGATTTGACTTATGCTGAGTACCCTATCAAGATTTTGGACACTGTGACCCGAGTTACAAGAAACAAGGTAATAAAGATGTGCAAAGTACAATGGAGTCACCATGGCGAAGATGAAGCAACGTGGGAAAGAGAAGAAGAGCTTCGCATAGACTTTCCCCACCTTTTCCCTAGATCTTCTTAAATCTCGAGGACGAGATTATTTTTAAGGGGGGTAGGATTTGTAATACTCAAAAGTGTATAAAAGGATTATATGGTGATATCCTTATTTTATGTGTCATATTTGCATCATGAAAGGAACATACATGTAATGGAGAAGATTTAATCCAAACAAATAATTCTAAAACAAAATAAAGAGCTTCTTGTTGGAGTTTTATATGTTTGTGCATTAAACCAAATAATAAGAATAATTGATAATAATAAGAAGTTAATAATCCTAAAAGTTGGATTAAATACTAAATTGAACCTAGGGTTTTTGAAAATAGGAAGAAGAGGAATGATACAAAAAAAAATCTAACTAAAATAAATATCCTTAAACCTATTACTTTTAACTGCACAAATATAGTGTAAATTATGAGCCATAAAGCTTGAATTTAAACTTGAATTCAAATTAGATTTGAAAATGGAGAAAAAAAGGGGAAAAGAAAAGAATAAAACAAAACCCAGGTAAATGGGCCTCGTACCCGAATTCAGCCCACACCAGGAATTACGCCGCGCGGCCCAGGTTCCCACTCCCGCGCGCGCCCCCGTCATCATGTCGCTGACCCGTGGGGCCCGCCTGGCAGCCGGCTTCTGCGCGCGGGACGCTTCTCCCGTTCACTGTCGCGCTGGACCCAAACTGGCCCATTCATTTCCTCACTGCGCGGCCCAATTCTCTTTTTCTCTCACGCGCAGTGTAGTTCTCGCCGCAGGACGCTGACGCGCGGGCCAGCCCGATCAGTGAGTGCGCATTCCCTTCCTTCATGATACACTGAACGATGGGGCCCGCTTGGCAGCCGGGCCGCTTGCGCCCACGTTAAGGCTCAGTCGCTCGCTGTCGTTTGGGGCCCACTTGTCATCACGGTCAGCGCGGTAACAACTCGAGCGAGTCACGCGGCGAACCTTACTCCGCCATGGGTGGGCACGGGTTTCACGATTCCGCGTCTCTGGGGAGATATAAGGTCGGGTTAACCTCCCGCAACACCTCCCCTCGTACTCCCTGCTCGCTGTGTTCCTTATCGCCGTGAATTTCACTACCAATTGTGAGAACCACGGGTGAAGACCCGCCGTCGCCGGTGAACTCCCTCGGTGCGGGAGGTTTTGCTTCGGTGCGTGGCCGAGAGGGGTTGTAATCGTCCAGGGGATTCGTCCGCGCCTGCAATTGGTGTCGCGGGTCGGTGTGGGGCGCGAATTGCTCGCCGCCGCGTCAACGGCGGGTGCATTTCCGCGTCGCGCCGTGGACAACTCAAGTGAGTCAATTTCTTCGGTGAGTTCCGCATCCTAGTAGTTTATTTCGTCGTCCTTCGCGAAGAAACCCCCTTTGATTCAAGGATTAGGGCCGTGGCTCGCTAGATTTAATACCCCGGCCATGGCGCTGCCGTCGGGGTCTGCCTTTCCCCGTTGACGCGCGGTCGGTAGGGAGCCAGTGGGGAAGAAATGCTGACACTGTTAGATGTACTCGGGACGGTCAGGATTAGAACGTGACTTACCCCTTCGCCGCGTTGATCTGTGCCGTCGATCCCGTATCGTGTGCGTTGGATTAGATCAGGGTTATTTAAAATCGTGACCGTTGATCCGGGCTTCTGCGGCTCAGATCGGATATCGGTTTAAAGTGATATGGATCTAATCTAGGACATACATTTCCGATCGGACGGCTCTGGCCTGCCGATACCCCTTCGGCTTGCACGTTTTGCTAAAGAGCCCCCGTCTTTAGTTTAAATCAACCCGCAATCCAGTGAATAGTAGCCTGAGTCTGTAGAATTCTTACCCGAAACCCCCTGTGTTTTACAGAAAATGGCGCCCAGTCCCGAGAGAGCTGAAAATAGGAAATTAATATTAGAAATCGATTTTTAATACAAAAATAAAATGTTAAAACTTGTTTAATTCATAGTAAATGCATATGAGCTCCAAATTGGTCCATTCCAGTTCCTAAATTTTTGTAATAATATTGTCTACCCATTAGTGCCTCTGTTTTGACATGACAAACACATTAAAATTATTCTTTCACTTAATCTTGTATTAAGCACATAAAACATTAGAAAAATCCATAACTTAAGATCTATAACTCCAAATTTAATGATTCCAGTTCCTGTGATCTTATTTTAATATCTAGTTTATTACTGAATATTATATTTGCATGTTTGATGTGATGTTAATTTATGCTATGCCATGTATGTATTGTATTGATGCGAGTAGACGAGCAACCCACTGTGGAACCTGAGCTTCAACAAGTTGAAGTAGCTGAGCAGGAGCTCGTTGAAGGTAAGTTGTGCCCTTGATCACTTCTTTTACCCATTCATGTTCTTATTATTCATAATGATCTGCATAGGATAAATTTTGTTGGGACCCAATAGGATGCCCTAGATGTTGACTATCTTTATACCTTGCTTCACCACTGGTTTTACTACTAAAGTTTTGGGTAGTACATGCTATTGCTTTATGTGGATTTGGGTATAGAGATATTCATCACTCATTGTTATACTATTTATTGTTATCTGTTTAATTCTTCCTTGTTCATGTTAAGATCATTATGTTAATGGGAACATGGAGAACCACCCGGGAAAACAGTGCTACCACAAGGGTTTAATGGGACGCCCTTGGCTGATTAACTAGGAAAGCTAGGGGAGGGCTACCTTACCCGAAAGGGGCAAGGGCAGTAGGGGAGTGGTCAGTGTTGTGAGCTCCCTGGTTGATTTTGCTGCGATGGCAGTCAGCCAGGAACCCTGCATTGGAACTTCCTATAAACTGTAGCGGGTAGTCTGAAGCTAGTGGAACTTTGTAAAGGCCTCGTAGTGGTACCCTGCCTCGCTTCCTAGGTAGAGGTGTATGGAGTCTGATCAACTCCGTGGCAAATGGGTAACACGACTTGTGGGTAAAGATGCGCAACCTCTGCAGAGTGTAAAACTGGTATACTAGCCGTGCTCACGGTCATGAGCGGCTCGGACACTCACATGATTAAATTATGGAACTTAAACTTAATCTGTCATTTCATTGCATTTGGGATTATTTTATTATTACTTTTACTTATTATTACTATGGTTTGGTATTCACTTACACTTAGTAACTGCTAATAAAATTTTGACCAACTTATAAAAGCAATGCTCAGCTTTAGCCTTTATTTCATTGATCAGCCTTACACTTCATGAACTCCCACCTTTGGTGAGTTCATGCCACATTATTCCCCACGACTTGTTGAGCTATGATCGTATGTGAGCTCACCCTTGCTGCCTCACACCCCCCCACAGGAGAAGAACGGGTGGTTCAGGAGGAGCCACAAGGCGAGGAGTTTGATCTGATCTAGGTGGCGTTTCTCAGTTGACATTGGCGCCGACGATCCTTAGTTCGTTTTATATTTACCTTTTATTTTGTAATAAGTCTTCCGCTATGTAATAATTACTCTGATGTTTATGACATTTATCTCTATACACTCTGTTATTATATATGTTGTCTTCTTTGGCGCATGTATGAGATGCACCCGGCTTTGTTCTTTAAAACCGGGTGTTACAATGCACAAGCTACTATTGTTCTTCTAGCCTCATTGTGCAGGGACGAATACCATAAGATGAGCGGCTTGGATAACGCCAAGCAGATTTGGGACACCATCAAGATCTCACATGAGGGGAACGATGTCACCATGCTCACCAAGATGGAGTTGGTGGAGGGCGAACTTGGGAGATTTGCAATGATCAGGGGTGAGGAGCCAACCCAAACGTACAACCGGCTCAAGACCCTCGTCAACAAAATAAGGAGCTATGGAAGCACGCGATGGATGGACCACGACGTCGTCCGCCTAATGCTAAGGTCCTTTACCGTCCTTGATCCACATCTTGTGAACAATATTCGTGAGAATCCTAGGTACACCAAGATGTCGCTCGAGGAGATACTTGGAAAGTTCGTAAGCGGGCGGATGATGATCAAGGAGGCTAGATACGTTGATGATGCATTGAATGGCCCAATCCAAGAGCCTCAAACCATTGCTCTCAAAGCAACGAGGAGCAAGGAGGCGCTACCTAGCAAGGTGGTGCAAGTTGAGGCGGCCGGGCTCAATGATGAAGAAATGGCCCTCATCATCAAGCGTTTCAAGACGGCGCTAAAGGGTCGCAAGGGGCATCCCAACAAGACCAAGACGAAGGGGAAGCGCTCATGCTTCAAATGTGGTAAGATTGGTCATTTTATCGCTAATTGTCCTGATAATGATAGTGACCAGGAACAAGGGAACAAGAGGGAAAAGAAGAAGACTTACAAGAAGGCTAAGGGCGAGGCACACCTTGGCAAGGAGTGGGACTCGGATTGTTCTTCGTCCGACTCCGACAACGAAGGACTCGCCGCCACCGCCTTCAACAAGTCGTCCCTCTTCCCCAACGAGCATCACACTTGCCTCATGGCAAGGGAAAAGAAGGTAAGCACTCGTAATACTAGTACTTACGCTTCCTCAAGTGATGAAGAATCTAGCGATGATGAAATAGACTATTCATGTTTATTCAAGGGCCTAGATAGAACTAAGGTTGATAAGATTAATGAATTAATTGATGCCTTGAATGATAAGAATAGGTTATTAGAAAAGCAAGAGGATCTTTTGTATGAAGAACATGATAAGTTTGTAGAGGCACAAAAATCCCTTGCTTTAGAAATTAAAAGGAATGAAATACTCTCTTGTGAATTGTCTACATGCCATGACTCTATTGCTAGCTTAAAGAGCATAAATGATGATTTGAATGCTAAGTTAGAAATATCTAATAAATCAACATCTTGTGTAGAACATGTTACAATTTGCAATAGGTGTAAAGATTTTGATGTTGATGCTTGTAGTGAACACCTAGTTTCAATCTCTAAATTGAATGATGAAGTGGCTAGTCTTAATGCCCAACTTAAGACTAGCAAGAGTAAATTTAATAAAATTAAATTTGCAAGGGATGCCTACACGATTGGTAGACACCCCTCAATTAAGGATGGTCTTGGCTTCAAGAGGGAAGTCAAGAACTTAACAAGCCATAAGGCTTCCATCTCCACCAAGGAGAAAGGGAAGGCCCCTATGGCAAATAGTGCTCAAAAGAATCATGCATTTATTTATAAGAAATTTTCTAGAAATATTCATTATGATAGGAATTGTAATGCTTATGAGTCAAATGCAATGTTTGCTTCAAGTTCTTCCTATATGCATGGTAGAGATATGTCTAGGAGAAATGTCATTCATCATATGCCTAGGAGAAATGTTGCTCATGTTCCTAGGAAGATTAATGAACCTTCTACAATTTATCATGCTTGCAATGCTTCCTTTGCAATTTGTAGAAAGGATAGAAAGGTGATTGCTAGGAAATTAGGGGCAAAATGCAAGGGAGATAAACCTTGCATTTGGGTCCCTAAGGATATTGTCACTAACCTTGTAGGACCCAACAAGAGTTGGGTACCTAAGATCCAAGCCTAAATTTGCCTTGTAGGTTTATGCATCCGGGGGATCAAACTGGATTATCGACAGCGGATGCACAAACCACATGACGGGGAAGAAGATGTTCACCTCCTACGTCAAGAACAAAGATTCCCAAGACTCAATCATATTCGGTGACGGGAATCAAGGCAAGGTGAAAGGGTTAGGAAAAATAGCTATTTCATCCGAGCACTCCATTTCCAATGTGTTTTTAGTTGAGTCACTTGGATATAACTTGTTGTCTGTGAGTCAGCTTTGTAATATGGGATATAACTGTTCATTCACAAATGTAGATGTGTCTGTCTTTAGAAGAAGTGATGGTTCATTAGCTTTTAAGGGTGTATTAGACGGCAAACTCTATTTAGTTGACTTTGCAAAAGAGGAGGCCGGTCTAGATGCATGCTTAATTGCTAAGACTAGCATGGGCTGGCTGTGGCATCGCCATTTAGCTCATGTGGGGATGAAGAACCTTCACAAGCTTCTAAAGGGAGAACACGTGATAGGTCTAACTAATGTAACCTTCGAAAAAGATAGACCTTGTGCAGCTTGTCAAGCAGGTAAACAAGTGGGAAGTGCTCATCACATCAATAACGTGATGACTACATCAAGACCCCTGGAGCTGCTGCATATGGACCTCTTCGGACCCGTCGCCTACCTAAGCATCGGGGGAAGTAAGTATGGTTTAGTAATTGTTGATGATTTTTTCCGCTTCACTTGGGTATTCTTTTTGTAGGATAAATCTGAAACCCAAGGGACCCTCAAGCGCTTCCTAAGGAGAGCTCAAAATGAGTTTGAGCTCAAGGTGAAGAAGATAAGGAGCGACAACGGGTCCGAGTTCAAGAACCTTCAAGTGGAGGAGTACCTTGAGGAGGAAGGGATCAAGCATGAGTTATCCGCTCCCTACACACCACAGCAAAATGGTGTGGTAGAGAGGAAGAACAGGACGCTCATAGACATGGCGAGGACGATGCTTGGAGAGTTCAAGACCCCCGAGCGGTTTTGGTCGGAAGCCGTGAACACGGCTTGCCACGCCATCAACCGGGTCTACCTTCACCGCCTCCTCAAGAAGACTTCGTATGAGCTTCTAACCGGTAACAAACCCAATGTGTCTTACTTTCGTGTATTTGGGAGCAAATGTTATATTCTAGTAAAGAAAGGTAGAAATTCTAAGTTTGCTCCCAAAGCTGTAGAAGGGTTTTTGTTAGGTTATGACTCAAATACAAAGTCGTATAGGGTCTTCAACAAATCATCGGGTTTGGTTGAAGTCTCTAGCGACGTTGTATTTGATGAGACTAATGGCTCTCCAAGAGAGCAAGTTGTTGATCTTGATGATGTAGATGAAGAAGACGTTCCAACGGACGCAATTCGTACTATGGCGATTGGAGACGTGCGACCACAGGAACAAAAGGAGCAAGATCAACCTTCTTCCTCAACAATGGTGCATTCCCCAACTCAAGACGATGAACAGGTTCATCAAGAAGAGGCGTGTGATCAAGGGGGAGCACAAGATGATCATGTGATGGAGGAAGAAGCACAACCGGCACCTCCAACCCAAGTTCGAGCGACGATTCAAAGGAATCATCCTGTCGACCAAATTTTGGGTGATATTAGCAAGGGAGTAACTACTCGTTCTAGATTAGTTATTTTTTGTGAACATTACTCCTTTGTCTCTTCTTTTGAGCCTTTCAGGGTAGAAGAGGCCTTGCTAGATCCGGACTGGGTGTTGGCCATGCAAGAGGAACTCAATAATTTCAAGAGAAATGAAGTTTGGACACTGGTGCCTCGTCCCAAGCAAAATGTTGTGGGAACCAAGTGGGTGTTCCGCAACAAACAAGACGAGCACGGGGTGGTGACAAGGAACAAGGCTCGACTTGTGGCAAAAGGTTATGCCCAAGTCGCAGGTTTGGACTTTGAGGAGACTTTTGCTCCTGTGGCTAGGCTAGAGTCCATTCGTATTTTGCTAGCATATGCCGCTCACCATTCTTTCAGGTTGTTCCAAATGGATGTGAAGAGCGCCTTCCTCAACGGGCCAATCAAGGAGGAGGTGTACGTGGAGCAACCCCCTGGCTTCGAGGATGAACGGTACCCCGACCACGTATGTAAGCTCTCTAAGGCGCTCTATGGACTTAAGCAAGCCCCAAGAGCATGGTATGAATGCCTTAGAGACTTTTTAATTGCTAATGCTTTCAAGGTTGGGAAAGCCGATCCAACTTTATTCACTAAGACTTGTGATGGTGACTTATTTGTGTGCCAAATTTATGTCGATGACATAATATTTGGTTCTACTAACCAAAAGTCTTGTGAAGAGTTTGGCAGGGTGATGACTCATAAGTTTGAGATGTTGATGATGGGCGAGTTGTACTACTTCCTTGGGTTCCAAGTGAAGCAACTCAAGGACGGCACCTTCATCTCCCAAACGAAGTACACACAAGACTTGCTAAAGCGGTTTGGGATGAAGGACGCCAAGCCCGCAAAGACTCCAATGGGAATTGACGGACACGTCGACCTCAACAAAGGAGGTAAGTCTGTTGATCAAAAAGCATACCAGTCCATGATAGGTTCTTTGCTTTATTTATGCGCTAGTAGACCGGATATTATGCTTAGTGTATGCATGTGTGCTAGATTTCAATCCGATCCAAGGGAGTGTCACTTAGTGGCAGTGAAGCGAATTCTTAGATATTTAGTCGCTACGCCTTGCTTCGGGATCTGGTATCAAAAGGGGTCTACCTTTGAATTAATTGGATATTCAGACTCCGATTATGCTGGATGTAAGGTCGATAGGAAGAGTACATCAGGGACTTGCCAATTCTTAGGAAGGTCCCTGGTGTCATGGAGTTCTAAGAAACAGACCTCTGTTGCCCTATCCACCGCTGAGGCCGAGTATGTTGCCGCAGGACAATGTTGCGCGCAACTACTTTGGATGAGGCAAACCCTCCAGGACTTTGGCTACAATCTGAGCAAAGTCCCACTCCTATGTGATAATGAGAGTGCTATCCGCATAGCAGATAATCCTGTTGAGCACAGCCGCACAAAGCACATTGACATCCGGCATCACTTTTTGAGAGACCACCAGCAAAAGGGAGATATTGAAGTGTTTTATATTAGCACCGAGAACCAGCTAGCCGATATCTTTACTAAGCCTCTAGATGAGAAGACCTTTTGCAGGCTGCATAGTGAGCTAAATGTCTTAGATTCGCGGAACTTGGATTGATTTATAGCATACATGTGTTTATGCCTTGATCATGTTCCTTATGCATTTTGTTGTTTATTTATGGTGCTCAAGGTTTACGAGCACTCCCCGGACCTCACAAGTCCATTTGCAAGTGATGCACACATTAAGGGGGAGATGTGCTACAACTTGATCCTTTGAGACTAACCATGTGTTTGAGTTTTCTTAACTTAGTCTCAAAGGAGGTTTGAAAGGGAAAAGGTGGACTTGGACCATGAAAGACTTCCACTGCACTCCGATGAAAGGGTAACTTATTCCAAGTTCATCTCATGTACTCTTATTGCCTTGGTACTCTTATTTGAAGATTTTGGTGAGGCAATGGGGTTTAAGGGCCAAGATTGATCCCATTTTGGTGCTTGATGCCAAAGGGAGAGAAAATAAGGCCAAAGCAAGAAATGGATCAGCTACCACTTGTGAATTTTGAAAACAGTAGAATAGAGCTTTTGTTTTGTCAAAATCCTCTTGTTGTCTCTCTTTGTCAAAAGTTGGTCTATTGTGGGGAGAATGTTGATTATGGGAAAAAGGGGAGTTTTTGAATCTTTGATCAATTTCTCTTGGAATACCTCTCTTTATGTCTCTACAAGTGAATTTGACTTAGAGATAGGAAATTGAGTTTGATTTGCAAAACAAACCAAGTGGTGGCAAAGTATGATCCAAATATGCCAAAGTTGAATCAAAACAATTTGTGTTCTTAGTTGCATTGATATTGCACTTGTTCTAGTTGCTTTGTGTTGTGTTGTCATAAATCACCAAAAAGGGGGAGATTGAAAGGGAAATGTGCCTTTGGGCCATTTCTAAGTATTTTGGTGATTTAGTGTCCAACACAAGTGCTTAGGTGTGAATCTATGACAAGTGATGGACTAAGTGCAAATCAAGATTAAAGGTATGTTTCTACACTTAGTACATTGTTTTGAAAGCTAATGTATTGTGTCTAAGTGCTGGAAACAAGAAAAATCTCTTTGGAAAGGAGATAGCTTGTTTCAGCCCAAGTCAGCTCAGTCTGGGTGCACCGGACAGTGTCCGGTGCGCCAGGCTGGCTCGGGCGGACTGGCTGTTCTCGGGACTTCGACGGCGGTGTACGGCTATAAATCACCAGACTGTCCGGTGGTGCACTGGACTGTCCGGTGAGCCATTCACAGGCGAAGTCGTCGCTCTCGGGAAGTGATTAACGGCGTACGGCTATAATTCACCAAAACTGTCCGGTGAGGCACCGGACTGTCCGGTGAGCCAACGGTCAGCCGGGCCAACGGTCGGCCGAGGATTCCGCGCGTGACGCGTGGCCGAGCCAACGGTCACAAGGGGGCACCGGACTGTCCAGTGTGCACCGGACAGTGTCCGGTGCGCCAACGGCTCTAAATCTACAACGGTCGGCTTCGCCAAATAAGGAAAGAGATCCGCACCGGACAGTGTCCGGTGGTGCACCGGACTGTCCGGTGCGCCAGGCGACAGAAGGCAAGAATTGCCTTCCTGGAATGCTCTCAACGGCTCCTAGCTGTCTTAGGGCTATAAAAGGGACCCCTAGGCGCATGGAGGAAGACACCAAGCATCCTTTGAGCATTGTTGATCACTCACACTTCATTCTTGCGCACTTGTTCAACATTCTTAGTGATTTGAGCTCTGTTCTAGTGAGAACCTCGTGATATTCTTTTGAGCTCAAGTCTGGGTCTTGTGTGTGCGTATTTGCTGTGATTTTTGTGTCTTGTGTGTGTTGCTCATCCCTCCCTTACTCCGTGCTTCTTTGTGAACATCAAAGTGTAAGGGCGAGAGGCTCCAAGTTGTGGAGATTCCTCGCAAGCGGGATATAGTAAAGCAAAGCAAAACACCGTGGTATTCAAGTGGGTCTTTGGACCGCTTGAGAGGGGTTGATTGCAACCCTCGTCCGTTGGGACGCCACAACGTGGAAGTAGGCAAGTTTTGTACTTGGCCGAACCACGGGATAAACCACTGTGTCTACCTGTGTTGATCTTCTTGTGGTTATCGTGTCTTGGAAGAACTCCTCTCTAGCCACTTGACCTTATTGTGCTAACCCCTAATCAAGTTTTTGTGGCACTAAGTTTCAAGTTTTACAGGATCACCTATTCACCCCCCCCTCTAGGTGCTCTCACAATTTTGCTTATCGCAAAGATGCGAAGTCTCCAGTTATTAGCTATCGCACCAAATGGCCCACCGGCTGGAGGACCGAGTGGTTTTATGTTAAGGTTGACGAGAAGAAGGAGAAGCTGGTTCAGAGCCCATTGGAGTAAGTCTTTGGAGAAACTAGGCCCCAGTGCAACATGTTGCCGGAATCACCATGCCAAATTGCCTTGGGTGAATTTCGAGTTGTTTTAGAGCATATTGGCACTAGAGATTTGGTGCAAGAATTCTTAGCTTTCAGGGTATTCCCGACTTTGAAAGAATGGGACATGCCAAAGCTCAAAGGGGAAAGGAAAAAGAAGGAACTTGTTCGGTTACCTTATTATTATAAATTCAAGAAACACTTCAAAGAACAATGCCAAGAATGGTTAGACACGATTGAAGTTATGTGCAACGAGATCCTTGGCAACTATTCTAAAAAAGAAGATCAACTAATGACTACAGCCTTCGGCACTCGACCGAAGCGAAGGTTAAACCGGGTCTTGGATGCACTGAATTTTGAGTACCCTGACTATGAGCGATTAGACCGAGGGGCCGAAGGTCAAAAAAGAAAAAGAGTTGTTAGTGTTCTGAATAGAGAAGCTGCTAAATTGGTGAAGAAAGATGAAGAAATTTTGAAGAAAAGAAAATTGAGCCCTGAGCCAAAGATGGCTGCTCCAAAGAAAAGAAAGGTTGCTGCTCCGAAACAAAAAACGGCTGATATAGAGGAAGAGGCTCCTTCAACGCCTTCTGCTGCCGTCGTGGAAGAAATTTTAAAGGTAATGACTGAATCTTTGCCTGTCTAGCTAAGTCCACTAGGGCCGCATCTGATGAAGCTTTTTCAGAAGGAAAAGGAGCCTTTGGCAACGAAGAAGCCTGCTGAGCCGAAGAAACAAAGAATCATCCATGTAGTTGAAGTTATCGAGCAGACACCACCGGTGGCCTCGGCATCAAAGACTCCAGCCGTGGAGAGCACTGTTGCTACTGAAGCTGTAGCCATTGAAGCTGAAAGTGAAGCTGACACTGCCGAAGCTGAGGCCGCCGAAGATACAAATCTAGAAACCACACTAGCTGATATTGATAACATGCTTCTGAATGAGCCCGCGGAAGAAGCTGCTAGAATTGCTGAAGAAACTTTGGCCATAGCGCCTCGGAAAGGAAAAGAGAAAGCCGAAGATATCTCGGAAGAAGAAGACTTCAATTTTCAGGACATACTTGGGCAAGAATTATCGAAGGCTGAAAAAGAAGAGTTGAAGGAGTATGCCATATCTTGCAGCTACAGACCCGGGGCACTGCTCTTCGGGGGAGTTAACGAGGAAAGTCTAGGATGCCTTCGGGACCGCACTGGGGCGAAAGTCGTCGGCACTCTATCGAAGAGTATTGGCCTTCCGAAGGTTGAAGCAGACCTCAGTAGGTACCGGCGGCAGCATATCGCTGGTAGTCTATTCTATGCCAACTTTAAGGTAAAATTCTCATTTTTTTATTGTTTCATTATGAAGATGTTATCTGATAAAGGTTGTTTTGTCAGAGCCTACTGCTAAGCAAAGTCCTAAGGATGCAACAAGTCTTGGAGGACAAAAAGAACGAAGTTATAATTGAGGGCCTGGAGAAGAAGATAAAAGACCATGAGGCTACTCTGGAAGAGAAAAACTTCATACTCCGAACTATGGAAGGTTCATTGGCAGAAGCCCAGTCCGAAATTGCTAGATTGAATAGTGAACTTTCCACGGAAAAGAAAAATTTCAAAGCCAAACTCGAAGCTGAAGCCGAGAAAAATTCAAGTTTGCGGAAATCACTGAAAGAACTCCAAGAAAAATGCGTGGACTTCAGTAACCGGTGCCTGCAGCGGTTAAAACAAGTTTTCAACTCGGTTGGAGCCGATGCTGAGAAATTTAGTCCTTCGGTTGAGAACCTGCCAGAAACCTTCGAACATATCGAGGGCGAAGTTGACGCACTTGACAAAGTTATAGGTGGACACGCCGATTTCTGCGCTCTAGTAGCTTCTCGAGGCACCGCTGTTGCCTTTATAAAATCTGGCTGTGAACATGGAAAAATTGTCAACAGACCAAATTTTAGCTTATCTCCAACAGATTTGATCGATATCCCTAGCCTAGCCCGAAGTATAGGCAACAGATTCATAACTCAAATTTGGGTAAAAGGCGGGCGAAAATGGCTGGCGATGAAGCTCGAAGCCACCTTAAGCCGGTAAAAAATTCATGCCTGTTATTTTACCTTCTCTTTGAAGTCTGCACTTTTCTCATACCGTTTTAATATGTACAGGATGATGATGCTGAAGAAAAATGAGCCGAAGCTTGACAGGCGATCTAAGGCTCAGATGGTCCGAAGTTTAGATGATCCGAAGCTGAATGATGTCAAAGCTGAAGACGTTGCTAGAAAAATTCTAGAGGAAAATCTTGTAAAATTATTGTAAAAAATCTTTGTAAATTAAGAATCAGATACTAATTTTGTAAATTTGTGCATACTTTGTAATATATCTTTATCTTTTTGCACATGTATGAAATTGCTTTGCTGTGGACGAAACTATCATTTTTTGAGCCGAAGGCGAAAAACACCTTCCCTTCTTTTCGTACACAACGAAGCATGAAACTGCTTCTTTTTCTGTTTTCCGAAGCCTTATCTTTAGAGCCGAAGCACCCGCCTGTGTTATGATAATGATGATCCTATATATGTCTAGATGAATGTTTATGAATGCAAATGTATGATGTAATGTATCATGCAAATGAATGTCCAAACACATGCATACGAAGCTACAACCATAGCCTTCATTCCCTTGAGAATGACCGAAGTCTCTTTGCCGTTTATTTTGGCTTCACCGCTTATTTTTTGGTGTATCAGCACTGACTTTTCGCTGTAAGTTCTGCATCCCCTTAGGAACGTCTTTTGAACTTCTTCGCCTTCTATTTCGGCGGTATCGCGTTGACTTTTCGCGCTTCGCCTTATATTTCGGCGGTATCAGCGTTGAGTTTTCACTGTAAGCTCTGCATTCCCTTGGGAATGACTTTCGAGCTTCTCCCTGTTTTTCCTTTCTCCCTGCACTCGATGGTGCATGCTCAGTTTTTACATTTACATATTTGGGGTATTTTGCTCTCGTAGAGCTGAATAAGAAAAAGAGAAATTACATACTATGGCCCCATTAAAAACCTTTCTCCCCCTTTGGAAAGGAAAAGGTACAACAAAAAAGAAAAAAGATTACATCAAGCTAGACATAATATTGTCGAAGCTCATCCGCATTCCAAGATCTAGGAATGTCGTTGTCGTCCATATCCTTCAATCTGTAAGAACCGGGTCTTGACGAAGATACTACCAGAAAAGGTCCTTCCCACTTGAGCTGTAACTTGCCCACTGTATCTGGGTTGGCCACTCTCCGAAGTACCAAATGCCCTGGTTTAATGCTCTTTAGCTGAACTTTTCTGTCACGCCATTTTATTGTTTCGGCTTGGTATTTATTGATATTCTCCATGGCCTGAAGCCTGATCCCTTCTATAGCATCTTTTGCCACAGAATAATCAGCTTCGTCTTCTGCCGAAGCCACTGTTCTTATTGATCCTGCCTTAGCTTCTTCTAGGGTGATTGCTTCGTCACCAAATAACAGTTTGAATGGTGTAAAACCTGTTGACCTTGATATTGTTGTGTTGTGGCTCCACACCACTTTGATCAATTCATCTGGCCACTTTCCTCTGGGCCGGTTGAAGATTAACTTCATTATTCCCATCATTATAATGCCATTGGCTCTTTCAACAAGTTCATTTGACTTCGGATGTCTGACCGATGCAAAATGAATCTTCATGCCAATTTGTTCACAGAATTCCTTGAAAGCTTCAGCATCGAACTGCGTTCCATTGTCTACAGTAATAGCCTTCGGTACTCCAAAGCGACAAACAACGTTTTGCCAAAAGAATTTCTGGACAGTGACCGAAGTTATTGTTGCTAAAGGCTTCGCCTCAATCCACTTGGAAAAATACTCTACCGCCACCACAACATATTTTAGATTTCCTTGTGCTGGTGGAAGTGGGCCTAGCAAATCGAGGCCCCACCTTTGCAACGGCCAAGTGGGATGTATTAATTGAGTGAGGGACGAAGGTTGCTTCTGGTCTCTTGCACATTTTTGACAGCCTTCACATTTTTGGACTAATTCTGCTGCATCCGAAGCTGCCTTCGGCCAATAAAATCCTTGTCGAAAAACTTTTCCCAACAAGGGCCTAGATCCAATATGAGATCCACACAGACCTGCATGTATCTCTTTCATTAATTTCACACCTTCAGTTCTTGATAAACACTTAAGGAGTGGTGAACAAACTCCATATTTATACAACTCCCCTTCTATTAACACATATGGTCTTGTTCTTGCCTCCATTCTCTTGTTATAAGCTTCGTCATTTGAGAGACAATTGCCTTGGAGGAAAGATATTATTTCAGTTCTCTAGTCTTCACTGTGTACTGGAGAAATAGTAAGCACTGCTCTCTCCATGAGCTCAACTGAAGGTGCTTTTATTGTTTCAAAAAATACTTCGGAGGGTAGCGGGAGCCCCTGAGCCGCTGATTTGGCTAGCAAATCTGCATGCTCATTTTCACCTCTTGGAATATTCTTGATGGAAAAACCTTTGAAGGAAGCTTCCAGCCTTCGAACTACATCCAGATATTTTTCAAGCTTCGGATCTCGTGCCTTGCTGCTTTTATCCACATGGCCAGTGATAACTTGAGAATCAGTCTTTAGGATGGCCCTTCTTATTCCCATTGCCATTAGTTTCCGAAGCCCCAATAGAAGTGCTTCGTACTCAGCAATATTATTTGTGCAACTGAAATCCAGTTTTACTGCATAACATGTTTTGACTTTCGAAGGTGTGACTAGGACCACAGCTGCTCCTGCACCGAAGGCTCCCCAAGAACCATCACAAAACACTGTCCAAGCTTCGGCATCTTTGCTTGTCCCTTCTTCGTGAGCCCCTGGCGTCCAATCAGCGATAAAATCTGCTAGCGCTTGAGATTGAATTGAAGACGTGTGCACGTAATCAATAGTGAATTCATTAAGCTCCGCGACCCATTTGCCAATCCTTCCAGTGGCTTCTCTATTCCTCATGATATCCTTCAGGGGTTGTGATGAAGGTACAATTATGTGATATGCTTGAAAATAATGTCGAAGCTTCCTGGATGCCATTAACACAGCATACAACACCTTCTCCAATTTTGTATAGTTTTTCTTTGATAAACTCAAAACTTCAGAGACAAAGTATACTGGGACTTGCTTTTTAACTTGTCCTTCGAGCTTCTCTTGTACAAGTGTCGCACTCACTGCAGAGTGCGAAGCTGCCACATACAATAGCAACGGAGCCCCTAGCACGGGTGGAGTTAATGTTGTTAAATCGATTAGATATTGCTTCAGCTCTTCGAAAGCTTTCTGTTGAGTTGGGCCTCATTGAAAAACTTCAGCTGACTTTAGTACTTCAAAGAATGGTAAATTTCTTTCTGCTGATCTAGATATAAATTGGTTCAAAGATGCCAGTCTTCCTGTCAACCGTTGGGCCCCCCTTCTTTGTGCTTGGTGGCTCCATTCGAAGGATAGCTTCGATCTTGCTTGGGTTGGCTTCGATCCCCTTCGTTGAAACTAAGCAGCCAAGGAACTTGCCCTTCTTTACTCCGAAGACACATTTTTCTGGATTTAATTTTAGGCCAGCTTGCCTAAAATTAGCAAATGTTTCCTGCAGATCAGTAATGTGGTTTTCTTGCTTCGTGCTCTTCACTATAATGTCATCAACATATGTTAGTACATTTCTGCCTTTCTGAGAGTGAAGGACCTTAGCTGTCATCCTGCTAAAGCTTCCCCCAACATTCTTGAGCCCCTCAGGCATCCGAAGATAACAATATGTACCACTGGGGGTTATGAAGCTGGTCTTTGGCTCATCTTCCTTCTTCATCTAGATTTGGTGGTAGCCTGAATAGCAATCTAGTAGACTCATGAGCTCTGACGAAGTTGTTGCATCTACTAGAGAGTCTATTCTTGGTAATGGAAACTCATCTTTTGGACAAGCCTTGTTCAGATCAGTAAAATCAATGCACATTCTCCATTTATCATTGGTCTTTTTTACCATAACAGTGTTGGCTAGCCATTCTGGGTATTTCACTTCTCTGATGACACTAGCACTAAGAAGTCTTTTTACTTCGTTCCGAGCACCTTCGGCTTTATCGTCAGACATTTTCCGAAGCTTTTGTTTCCTGGGTCGAAAGGATGGATCAACATTGAGTGAATGTTCAATGACGTCCCTGTTGACACCACAGAGATCGTTGGCTGACCATGCAAAAACATCTTTGTTGTTGAATAAAAACCTTATCAAGGTTTTCTCCTGCTCTTCAGATAATTGGGATCCCAGCAATACCTTCTGCTCTGCTATGTCTTCACATAGAAGCATGGGCTTCAGCTGATCAGCCGAAGCAGCCTTCTCTCTTTTATACTTATACTGTTCACAAGCTTCGGCTTCATCTATATTGTGGATTGCTTTTGAGTCTGTCCAATTTCCTTCAGCCTTTCTGGCAGCTTCCTAACTTCCATGAATAGCAATGGGCCCTTGATTCGAAGGTATCTTCATGCATAAATATGCTGGATGAAGAATTGCTTCGAATGCATTGTGTTCCACAACCAATGATTGCATTGTAAGGATATTCCATGTCAACAATATCAAACACAACCTGTTCAGTTCTTGTATTGTGGACAAATCTGAAGGTCACTGGCATTGTGATCTTGCCAAGCGCTACAATCTGCCTTCCTCTGAAACCACAGAGAGGGTGTGTAGCATCATGGATCGTATCCTCTGGCTCTTGCATCTGTCTGAAGGCCTTAGCAAATATAATATCCGCTGCACTGCCTGTATCCACCAAAACATTGTAGACTAGAAAGCCCTTGATGACACAAGATATGACCATAGCATCATTGTGAGGGTAATCCTTGAGCTGAAGGTCCTCTTGGGAGAAGGTAATTGGGATGTGAGACCATTTTGACTTGATGAAGGGTCCCTGCACCCCAACATGTTGTACCCTTCTTTGGGCCTCCTTCTTCTGCTTCTTGTTGGCTGGCTCTGAGCATGAATCGCCTGTTATCGGGAGCACCAGCTTCGTCGCCGAAGCAGCTTCAGCTTGGTTGTTGAACGAAGCCATCAGCTCAAAAAGTGGACGTGAGTTCACCGGAGATGGGCGCCAATGTTGGTGACTTATTCTCAAATGCTATAGATTAAGAACAAGGTAACATAAAATGTTAAATATTAATGCCTTTCGTCCTTCAAAGCATTATTTCCCTTAGAATATAATGATCTTCAAACGAAGGCCATGAAGAACATACCTTCGAACATTGAAGGTAAGATAATAACAGAAGAAGCGTGTAAAATACAAGAGATAACATGAACGGTCATATAGCATTATAAATTCATCTTCATTATGTTATTATGAGAAAATAAAAACAATATTGAATTACATTTGATACCTCCGACTTGATAGACAGCAAAGGTACTAGCGTGATGCAAAAGCAAATGCCCAGTCCGCCTGAACAGTACAGGGGTACTGTTCATCTATTTATAGGCACAGGGCGCAGCTTGTGAGAAATTACATTCATGCCCTTTACAAATGCTTACAATCATAATACAAGCTATCACGGGTCGATTGGTCATTTCATCTTTAAGTCGGTTCACTCCTTTGTCTTGGGGCATGTCACTTATGCCGAAGCTTCATGGATGATAGCTTCGGCACTGCTTTTTGAGAGGATCTGTCGAAGGTGTTTCTTCTTATAGGATCTTCGGCGACGAAGCATATCCCCAACAGTTGCTATTCGTGATAATGACATTTATTTGCCATTTCAATCTGCATTCCCTTGTTTATGATTAAATCCAAAAAAAATAAATGAGAAAACATTGAAGGCTTATTTTACTTTCTACACACGTGATGGTCCGGTCTCATACACTAAATTTATTATGAATTGTCTAGTGCTGAAAGTCGCTACCAACGTGCAGGAGTACTTTCTTGTTTAACTAAGTGGATCTGTATTAGGAATATTTCTTAGTGGACATATCACCGTGTTCACACATTTATTGCAAATTTTAACATGGTTTATTTATTGTGATTGGTTGATTGGTTTCATGTGGGTTATTCCTTCCACGTTAGATTATGCTATTAGGTTCTACAAGTCGGTCATGTTTCGTGTATGTATTTTAATTGCTGAATGAGTAAATACCAAATAGTAAACGATGATTCCTTTAACCTTTTAATAATAGCATACTGTTGGAGAGGAAATCTCCGGCCGGGTGGCGGAATGCACCCGCCCTAAATCCTAAGATGAGGAGGGGGCCTAAGCGTTTTGCCTGTTGCTAGATGGACAACGAACACAAGAACACGCAAGAGTTTAGAGTGGTTCGGGCCACCGGAGCGTAATACCCTACTCCACTGTGTGCTGTATTGAGCTTGAGAGCTTGTATGAACTTGTTAGTCTGAGAGTCTAAGTGAGCGTGAGTGAGAATGTCCCCCCTATAACGTAGTGTGCCCTCCCTTTTATAGTCCAAGGGGGGCACGTACAAGGGTGCTGAGCCCCAACATGTGGGCCCAGGAACATAACGGATGTAATACTTGAAGCAACTAATGCTAGTCGCCAGTGCAATCTTCCTGCGTCCTGGTATCTGCGGTCTGCGTAGTATTGGCGTGCAGCGGAAGCTTCCCTGGCAACGTACGAGTGATGATGAGCACAGTGCAGGCGGCAGCATGGGCGTACCACCTGCCAGCGGAATAGACAGGCATGTCACCTGCCATTAGAATGGACAGGTCCCATTAAATGATGAGGCGACCCGCTGCTTGCCAGTAGAGTGGACAGGTCGCTGCCTGACAGCAGAGTGGGCAGGCCTCATTAAATGTCGAGGTGGCACATCACTTGTCAGGCGGCACGCCTTATCCACAATAAATGCAGGGGCCACACAACCCGGAGGCCTTATGTCAGGCTCCGCCCGCTGGCTTACGTCACGCGCGGTAGGCCACATGGCAGCATCGGGTCTCTGCTTGGGCAGGGAGCAGTAGCGCTATGCGGGCAGGTCCGCACCAGGCTGGGCCTAGACACGTGTCAGCACGGGACCCCTGCCTGAGCAAGGCCTAGGTATTCTCTGCCCCAGAGTCCCGAGACCCGGCTGTGGGTAGTCCGGATCCCACACAGAGGGGTCCGGGACCCGTCCCGGGGGTCCGAGTCGCACTCGCGGGGGTCCTGGACCTTGCCCGGTGGTCCAGTCTACATGTACAGGGGTCCGGCACTTTCCCATGGGGGTCCGGACCCACTGTTGGCATCTTAGAGTATATCGCCTTCTCTAGCCACGTGGCGACCCTAGGGCCGTCCACGTGATGGAGACGGGTGCTGTTCACCACGCGACTAGAGATAGTCGCGTGGGCACCGCGTCTTCATGCTGTAGTAAGGGGTACCCCTGTTTCAGGGTACTGACAGTGGCCCCCAGGCCCACCTCAGGGGAGGATGCGAGCCTGCAGGTGGAGCCAAAGCTTGTACCTTGCGTCAGCATGGCATGACCGGTGACTGGGGCGCAACCTCAGCACGCGCTGCATTAACTCGATGCGCACGCACTGTCAGTCTGCCATTGGTCACATCAACTGTCGTGTCTGTCACCACTGCCGACTTGACTCATGGCCCCCATACTTGATGGTTCCACCGGCCCACGCGCGAGGCGCCTCGATACCGCTGCGTTGGTTTAAAAATTCACCTTCTCTGTCTTCTGCAGCTGACTTGAGGAGGCGTAGTACTGGCACGAGCGGCGGTAAGACTTCTCTGCACCCAGGAACTGGCGCCCAAGGAGGATGACTCGTGGGCCTGGGCCCCCGTGCTAGAGACTGGGCAGTTGGCTTCGACGGAGATGAAGAGGCACGGCAATTCGCTCCTCGCGTGGCGATTCGCCTTCTTCGCACTCGGAGACCGACGCCCAAGGAGTATGACTCGTGGGCCCAGGCCCTCGTGTCGGAGGTTGGGCCGCTGCTTTCGACCGAGATGAAGAGGCGCGACAGTTCGCTCCTCACGTGGCGGTTCGCCTTCTTCGCACTCGGAGACCGACGCCCAAGGAGTATGACTCGTGGGCTCGGGTCCCCGTGTCGGAGGCTAGGCCGCTACTTTCGGCGGAGATGAAGAGGCGCACCGCCGCAGGCGGCAGCATGCCCCTCACGCGGCGGTTCACCTTCTTCGCACTCTTAGACCGACGTACCAGCTGTATGACTTGTGGGACCGGGTCCTCGTGTCATAGGCTGGCCGCCCTGGTGCGCACCGGGGGAGATTTCCCGTGGCATTTCGGGGCGCGAGCGGGAGAGTCTGCTTTAAAAAGGGATTCACCCTGTGAGCAGCAGTTATTCTTTCGCTTCTCTCCCACTTGCTACGCCCCTTCGCCTCTGAGCTTTGCTTTGTGCTGCCGTAGTTTCCATGGCCTTGTTAGTTCATCCCGAGCGCTTCTAGACTAAGTGGGTACTCAACATGGTGCGCCGCCTGCCTGGTTGGAGCGCGCCGGCGTTCGGCGGAAGGATCCGCACCGGCGCCATCCTCCTCGGTGAACTTGCCGCCGAAGAGTCCGTGCTCTTCGTCTCCTGTGTGTTGGCGCTGCCGATCTCACCTTTCTTCTTGCTGTTGCTGGAGGAGTGCGGCTTCGTGGAGGGTGGCGCCCTTCCGCCAGCGCTCCGTTTCAAGGATGTTCATCAGCCTTGCGGAGGTGGAAAGCGAGTTGGGCTACGGCTCCATCTTCCGCATGGACTTCATTGCCCCCTGCAGCGGCCTCGTGGCACGCCTCCATGAACTGGTCGAGCCTTGGCTCCGTTTCAGTGGCCAGGCTGCTGGGCGCTGCGTGTCGCCGCGTTTCCAACTCTTTGGCTTTAATGGCCCCAATGCTGCCTCCAACGATGAGGGCTCCTTTGTCTCGGTACACGCGTCTAGGGGGCCACCGCCGCCGACAAGCCGCCCGGAAGGCCGTACAGGACGCCATGAAGACGGAGGCCGCGCGCTTTCGGTGCGACCCTGTTGGTGCCGAGTAGTTCGTACCTGTAGGAATGGAGCTAGGGTTCTGCTTGAAAGCGGATGTAATAACTTTGTTTTTGTAAGATACTTTGGAGTACTACTTATCAAGCAGTTTTAGCACTTATCTGTATGCTATTTGTCCCTATTGTGTGTGGCGTTACCAACTCCTTCCTAGTACCATGCCCCCCTAGGATGTAGGCTCGACGTGTCGAGGCTGGATAGCAGCATACCTAAAAGAGTTGGCAATGGCCCCCAGGAGGAAGCCTCGATTGGGACTTGGACCTGTACACAGCTTTAGCCAGGAAGCGTTAGTAGCACACCCATAGGACCCACCATCTGATATTAGCCATCCTTTGATACATGCACAGGACCTGCAGGACTTAGCCTGGGAAGCTAAGTTGTGTGTCTGGACCCATTGGATCATGGTGCCAGATACTAGGACACCCATCGCAGAGTGGTGGAGCATGCAGGCTTATGGTACGAGACCAGGCTAAGCGGCTACACGACTCCGGACCACCCCAGGGGACAAGTGTCCATTCTCTAGAACCGGACCCTAGATTGTCGGACCCACAGGACCATAGCTCCAAATACTAGGGTACCCGTCACAGAGTGGAGTGTGCAGGCCTAGGGTATAGAACTGAGCTAAGCGGCTACACAGCCCCGGACCACCCCATGGAACGAGCTCCTGTTCTTTAGAACCGGCCCCCAGACTGCCAGACCCCCCTGCCTTCGTAGAGGGGTCCTAAACTGCAAGCCTGGATACTCAATTCGGATGTTGTTGTATCAACAGGGATGGGAACTATATGGGTGGGTTAGATAAAAATAATATCCAGAAACTGCAGGATAAAACCATGGAGCAGGAGGATAAGACTATCATAAAAGCACATTTGAGGGGGTAATTCTTTTCTTTATAACCTTACATGCATGGGTGCAGACCAACAGGCCGGGATTATGAGGGTGGACCTCACTGGGCTGGCGTACACATATGCACAACCTAGTTACAAAAGAAGAAAAACTTAACCCCTCAGACTTGCTCCTATGGGCAGAACTTACGGAGATGCTCCATGTTCCAAGGGCTGGGAAGAGGTTCTCCTACTGTTGTGGCAAGACGGATACACCCGGGTCGGCATACTTCCCTCACCTTGAAGGGTCCTTCCCGGCTGGGGGAGAATTTGTGGACCCCTTCTTGGTTCGGTACTCGCCGTAGGACTAGGTCCCGACCCGGGGCTCCCTATAAATGCACGAACCGTTGGCGGTAGCGCCTGGGCGCCTGGTTGCAATGTGCACCTCGGATCACCACCTGCTATCTGCGTTCATTGATGGAGTCCATGTCCTCGCGCTGCAGCCGCTCCTGCATAGACTTATCAAAAGACTGGACCCACGGGGAGTCTAGGAGGGTTTCCGGGGGAAGGCAGGATTTGGCCCCGTAGACCAGGGAGTATGGGGTCCCCTCGGTGGCCCATCTAGTTGTCATCACCAGAGTTAGAGTCTCCGGTGAAAACATCCTTCAGGACCCCCTCGGGTGACTGATACCCAAGGTCCGGTTCTCCCGCGGCCACCTCACTGCTGTCGACCCTTTCCTTGCCAGGCCGGCGGTGAGGAGGGGAGCCATCCCTGGAGGTCTGCTCGCGCCGCTCGCTGACGTGCTTCGCGAGCTCGATGATCTCACGACACTCTACGGCGTTGTGGCGACTGTTGGGGTGTATAGGGCATGAGCCGCTGTTACCCCTCTGCGGCCGTGGGCGCTTGTTGCGCTCGCTCCGGCCCCAAGCCGCAGCTGCTACGACCAGAGCAGCAAACGACGGCTTCTCGTGGCCGCGGTTCTTTTTCTTCTTCTTTTTGCCGTCCTGAGTGACGGCACCCGGGCCACCCATCTGGGCAGCCCCATTCTGTGGCGCCGAGTGCCATGCACGGCCCTCGGCGGCTCTAGCGCACTTGTCGGCCAGAGCGAAGAGTCTGGTGACAGTCTCCACATCGTGCGTGGCTAACTTCTCCAACATCTTTTCATCACGTACTCCCTGGCGGAAAGCAGTGATGATGGAAGCATCTGAAATACGAGGTATGGTGCCTCGTACCTTGGTGAAGCGGGAGATGAACGTCCAGAGAGTTTCTCCGGGCTCCTGCCTCACTGCGTGGAGGTGGGCCTCCACGCCATGTTGTTGGTAAGCGCTGGCGAAGTTCGTTGTGAACCGCACACAGAGCTCTTCCCAGGAGTAGACCGATCCTAGGGCAAGGTTCATGAGCCAAGTCCGGGCCAGCCCAAACAAGGCACATGGAAGTATGTTGCCATCACTGTGGTGTCTCCACCTGCTGCCGTGATGGCGGTGACGTAAATCTGCAAGAATTCCGATGGATTGGATGTACCAGTGTACTTCTCTGGCAGGTGTGGCCAGAACTTGGATGGCCAGGTCGCCGCGCGGAGATGGTCCGCGAGTGCGGCGCAGCCCACGCCGGCCAATGGGACACCCGCTTGGATCCGGGCACCCCTTAGAGTCTGCGGTGCGACCGCAACAAAGTCTTGGTCGAGGTTGCGACCCTCGACGTTCTGTCAGCGCTCTCGCGCCCTCTCTAGAGAGACTCGAGCGTCCTCGCGACCCTCGAAGTTTTGTCGGTGCTCCCGCGCCCTCTCCAGAGAGATCCAGGCATCCTCTCCCGCACGCCTGCGATTGAGCTCTGCCCGGAGGTCCTCGGTCTGTGCACCCCTCACCAAGGGTGAGCGCACAGACGCCGTCGCCTCATGGTGGCACCAGGATGACTGAGACCTGCATCTGGTCGAGCTAGAATGCGCCATGCCGAGCAGTCGATCGACGTCGTCACGCCACTGCTTCATGGCCCCCGGCGAGGCCGTGGAGCTAGGAGGGTGGTGCAGCAACTCTCTGGCCGCTGACAACGCCCCAGGCGCTGCCCTTGTTGGAGTCCAGGACGCCTGAGCAGGCGTGTGCTGCCGCGCTGCATGCACAGCAACAGCCCCAGACGCAGGGCGATTGGACACTCGTGGCGTGGAAGATGCAGCTTCTTTCTCCACCAGAAAGTCCTCCGAAGTCTCGGGGCGGTGCTCAACGATTTGCACCATCATGCTGAGCAAGAAAACAAGCAAAAAATCTAATGCCAAGCCCCCTACCTGGCGCGCCAAATGTCGGAGAGGAAATCTCCGACCGGGTGGCGCGGAATGCACCCACCCTAAATCCTAAGATGAGGAGGGGGCCTAAGCATTTTGCCTATTGCTAGATGGACGATGAACACAAGAACACGCAAAGAGTTTAGAGTGGTTTGGGCCGCCGAAGCGTAATACCCTACTCCACTGTGTGCTGTATTGAGCTTGAGAGCTTGTATAAACTTGTGAGTCTGAGAGTCTAAGTGAGCGTGAGTGAGAATGTCCCCCTGTAACGTAGTGTGCCCTCCCTTTTATAGTCCAAAGGGGGCACGTACAAGGGTGTTGAGCCCCGACATGTGGGCCCAGGAACATAACGGATGTAATACTTGGAGCAACTAATGCTAGTCGCCAGTGCAATCTTCCTGCGTCCTGGTATCTGCGGTCTGCGTAGTATTGGCGTGCAGCGGAAGCTTCCCTGGCAACGTACGAGTGATGATGAGCACAGTGCAGGCGGCAGCATGGGCGTACCACCTGCCAGCGGAATAGACAGGCATGTCACCTGCCATTAGAATGGACAGGTCTCATTAAATGCTGAGGCGGCACGCTGCTTGCCAGTAGAGTGGACAAGTTGCTACCTGACAGCAGAGTGGGCAGGCCTCATTAAATGTCGAGGTGGCACATCGCTTGTCAGGCGGTGAGAGCACCTAGAGGGGGGTGAATAGGTGATCCTGTAAAAACTTAAAACTTATAGCCACAAAACTTGGTTAAGTGTTAGAGAGGTAATGCCAAGTGACTATAAAGCGAGTTCTTGTGAATCACAACAATCACACAAAAAGCAATCACAAGAGACACGCGAGTTATCCCGTGGTTCGACAAGTACAACACTTGTCTACCTCCACGTTGTGGCGTCCCAATGGACGAGGGTTGCACTCAACCCCTTTCAAGTGATACAATGATCAACTTGAATACCACGGTGTTTTTCTTTCTTTCACTATATCCCATTTGCGAGGAATCTCCACAACTTGGAGCCTCTCGCCCTTACAATTTGATGATCACAAAGAATCACGGATGTAAGGGAGGGAAAAGCAACACACACAAGAATCAAAGCAAGAGCACAAACACGCACACTAGCCACAACTTGAGCTCTAAGTTCACACACGGAGTTCTCAACTCAAGATGAGCTCAAATTGCTATCACAACGAATCAAATGTGCTAGAATGAAGTCTTGGTGCTTAGAGATGATCAAAGAATGCTTGGTGTACTCCTCCATGCGCCTAGGGGTCCCTTTTATAGCCCTAAGGCAGCTAGGAGCCGTTGGAAGCAATCTAGGAAGGCAATTCTTGCCTTCTGTCGGGTGGCGCACCGGACAGTCCGGTGCCCCACCGGACAGGCACTGTTCACAGTCCGATGCAGATTGCTTTCCTAAATTGGCGTAGCCGACCGTTGAAGATTTGGAGCCGTTGGCGCACCAGACACTGTCCGATGCACACCGGACAGTCCGGTGCCCCCATCCGACCGTTGGCTCGGCCACGCGTCACGCGCGGATTGTGCGGCCGACCGTTGGCTCACCGGACAGTCCGGTGTCTCACCGGACCGTCTGATAAATTTTAGCCGTACGCCGTTGAATGATTCCCGAGAGCGACGACTTCGCCGCAGACGACTCACTGGACAGTCCGATGAATTATAGCCGTACACCGCCGTCAGTTCCCGAGAGTGGCCTGTTCACCAGAGGCAAGCCTGGCGCACCGGACACTGTCCGGTGCACCACTGGACAGTCCAGTGTGCCAGACTGCGCTGAGTCTTCGCTGCTCCATCCAAGTCTTTTTCCTTTTGTATTTTCTCTGATTCTAGCACTTAGACAAATATGTTAGTGCACAAAAACCAATGTACTAAGTCTAGAATCATACCTTTGTGTTGATTTGCACTTCATCCACCATTTGGCACTTATTAATACTTAAGGCAATTGTGTTGGACACTCAATCACCAAAATACTTTAGAAATGGCCCAAGGGCACATTTCCCTTTCAATCTCCCCATTTTTGGTGATTTATGCCAACACATCAAAAAGCAACAAATAGAAGTGCAACATCAATGCAATTAAGAAAAAGAATTGTTTTTTATTCAAATTTGGCATATTTGAATCATTCTTTGCCACCACTTGGTTTGTTTTCAAAATCAAACTCAATTTCCTATCTCTAAGTCAAACACACTTGTTTAGGCATAAAGAGAGGTACTTCATGAGAAAATTTGATCAAGAGCCAAAATCTCCCCCTTTTCCCATAATCCTTTATTCTCCCCATAAGAGGCCAAATTTTGCACATAAGAGTATTTTGACAAAACAAAAGTTCTAACTCTACTATTTTCAAAATTCTCAAGTGGTAGCTGATCCATTTGCTTTGGCCTTAATTTCTCCCCCTTTGGCATTAAGCACCAAAACAGGATCATTATTGGCCCTTAAACCCCATTGCCTCACCAAAATCTTCAATTAAGAGTAAAAAGGCAATAAGAGCACGGAGATGAACTTGGAGTAAATTACCCTCTCATCGGAGTGCAGTGAAAGTCTTGTACGGCCCAAGTTCACCTTTTCCCTTTCAATTACCTTTGAGACTAAATTAAAAAAACTCAAGCACACGGTTAGTCTCAAAGGGTCAAGTTGCAGCATTTCTCCCCCTAAATATGTGCACCATTCACACATGGACTTGTGAGGTCCGGAGATCCCTTGCACAACTTGAGCACCAAAAATAAGCAATAAAATGTATTAAGGAACATGATCAAAGGCATAAGACACATGTATGCTCTAGATCGATCCAAGTTACGCGAATCTAAGACATTTAGCTCACTACGCAACCTGCAAAAGGTCTTCTCATCTAAAGGCTTGGTAAAGATATCGGCTAGCTGGTTCTCGGTGCTAACATAAAACACTTCGATATCTCCCTTTTGCTGGGGGTCTCTCAAAAAGTGATGCCGGATGTCTATGTGCTTTGTGCGGCTGTGTTCAACAGGATTGTCCGCCATGCGGATAGCACTCTCATTGTCACATAGGAGTGGGACTTTGCTCAAATTGTAGCCAAAGTCCCGGAGGGTTTGCCTCATCCAAAGTAGTTGCGTGCAACACTGTCCTGCAGCAACGTACTCGGCCTCAGCGGTGGATAGGGCAACAGAGGTTTGTTTCTTAGAACTCCAAGACACCAGGGACCTTCCTAGGAATTGGCACGTCCCTGAGGTACTCTTCCTATCGACCTTACATCCAGCATAATCGGGGTCTGAATATCCAATTAAGTCAAAGGTAGACCCCTTTGGATACCAGATCCCAAAGCAAGGCGTAGCAACTAAATATCTAAGAATTCGCTTAACGGCCACAAGGTGACACTCCCTTGGGTCGGATTGAAATCTAGCACACATGCATATGCTAAGAATAATATCCGGTCTACTAGCACATAAATAAAGTAAAGACCCTATCATAGACCGATATGCCTTTTGATCAACGGACTTACCACCTTTGTTGAGGTCGACATGTCTGTCGGTTCCCATTGGAGTCTTTGCGGGCTTGGCGTCCTTCATCCCAAACCGCTTGAGCAAGTCTTACGTGTACTTCGTTTGAGAGATGAAGGTGCCGTCCTTGAGTTGCTTCACTTGGAACCCAAGGAAGTAGTTCAACTCGCCCATCATCGACATCTCGAATTTCTGAGTCATCACCCTTCTAAACTCTTCACAAGACTTTTGGTTAGTAGAACCAAATATTATGTCATCGACATAAATTTGGCACACAAATAGATCACCACCACAAGTCTTAGTAAAAAGAGTTGGATCGGCTTTCCCATCCTTGAAAGCATTAGCAATTAGAAAATCTCTAAGGCATTCATACCATGCTCTTGGGGCTTGCTTAAGTCCATAGAGCACCTTAGAGAGCTTACACATGTGGTCGGGGTACCGTTCATCCTCAAAGCCAGGGGGTTGCTCTACGTACACCTCCTCCTTGATTGGCCCGTTGAGGAAAGCGCTCTTCACGTCCATTTGGAACAACCTGAAAGAATGGTGAGCGACAAAGGCTAACAAAATGCGAATCGACTCTAGCCTAGCCACAGGAGCAAAAATCTCCTCAAAGTCTAAACCTGCGACTTGGGCATAACCTTTTGCCACAAGTCGAGCCTTGTTCCTTGTCACCACCCCGTGCTCATCCTGTTTGTTGCGGAACACCCACTTGGTTCCCACAACATTTTGCTTAGGACGTGGCACCAGTGTCCAAACTTCATTTCGCTTGAAGTTGTTGAGCTCTTCCTGCATGGCCAACACCCAGTCCGGATCTAGCAAGGCCTCCTCTACCCTAAAAGGCTCAATAGAAGAGACAAAAGAGTAATGCTCACAAAAATTAGCTAATCTAGAGTGAGTGGTTACTCCCTTGATTATGTCACCCAAAATCTGGTCGACGGGATGATTTCTTTGAATCATCGCTCGAACTTGAGTTGGAGGGGCCTGTGGTACTTCTTCCTCCTCATCTTGGACGCCCTGTGCTCCCCCTTGATCACACGCCTCCTCTTGAGGAACCTGTTCTTCATCTTGAGTCGGGGGATACACCATCGTTAAGGAAGGTTCATCTTGCTCCTGGTGTTCCCGTGGTCGCACATCTCCAATAGCCATGGTGCGAATTGCGTCTGTTGGAACATCATCCTCATCTACATCATCAAGATCATCTTGCTCTCTTGGAGAGCCATTAGTTTCATCAAATACAACGTCGCTAGAGACTTCAACCAAACCTGATGATTTGTTGAAGACTCGGTTAGGAGTTCATACGACATCTTCTTGAGGAGGCGATGAAGGTAGACCCGGTTTATGGCGTGGCAAGCTGTGTTCACAGCTTCCGACCAAAACCGCTCGGGCGTCTTGAATTCTCCAAGCATCGTCCTCGCCATGTCTATGAGCGTCCTGTTCTTCTTCTCTACCACACCATTTTGCTGTGGTGTGTAGGGAGCGGAGAACTCGTGCTTGATTCCTTCCTCCTCAAGGTACTCCTCCACTTGAAGGTTCTTGAACTCGGACCCGTTGTCGCTTCTAATCTTTTTCACCTTGAGCTCAAATTCGTTTTGAGCTCGCCTTAGAAAGCGCTTGAGGGTCCCTTGGATTTCTGATTTATCCTGCAAAAAGAATACCCAAGTGAAGCGGGAAAAATCATCAACAATAACAAGACCATACTTACTTCCCCCGATGCTGAGGTAGGCGACGGGTTCGAAGAGGTCCATGTGAAGTAGCTCCAAAGGCCTTGATGTGGTCATCACATTCTTGCTATGATGAGAGCTTCCCACCTGTTTGCCTGCTTGACAAGCTGCACAAGGTCTATCTTTTTCGAAAGTTACATTTGTTAGAACTAACACATGTTCTCCCTTTAGAAGTTTGTGAAGGTTCTTCATCCCCACATGTGCTAGACGGCGATGCCACAGCCAGCCCATGCTAGTCTTAGCGATTAAGCATGCATCCAGATCGGCCTCCTCCTTCAAAAAATCAACTAAATAGAGTTTGTCGTCTAGTACACCCTTAAAGGCTAATGAACCATCACTCCTTCTAAAGACAGACACATCTACATTTGTAAATAAGCAATTGTAACTCATATTACACAATTGACTAACGGACAACAAGTTATACCCGAGCGATTCAACTAAAAGCACATTAGATATGGAATGCTCGGATGAAATAGCTATCTTTCCTAGTCCTTTAACCTTGCCTTGATTCCCGTCACCGAATATGATTGAGTCTTGGAAATCTTTGTTCTTGACGTAGGAGGTGAACATCTTCTTATCCCCCGTCATGTGGTTTGTGCATCCGCTGTCGATAATCCAGCTTGAGCCCCCGGATGCATAAACCTGCAAGGCAAATTAGGCTTGGGTTTTAGGTACCCAACTCTTGTTGGGTCCTACAAGGTTAGTTACAATAGCCTTAGGGACCCAAATGCAAGTTTTATCTCCCTTGCATTTTGCCCCCAATTTCCTAGCAACCACTTTCTTATTTTTACATGAAAGTACAAAATCAGTGTTGTAGGCATGAAAAACAGTAACAGATTTATTTTGCATTTTCTTAGGTACATGATGAACAACATTGTTTCTAGGCATATTTCTACTATGCACAAAGGAAGAACTTGAACCAATCATGGCATGTGAATCATAAGCATTATAACTTCTATTATGATGAGCATTCCTAGAAAATTTTCTATCATAAATAAATGCATGATTCTTTTGACTACTACTAGTCATAGGAGCCTTCCCTTTTTCCTTGTTGAAAATGGGAGCCCTTTGGCTTGTTAAGTTCTTGGCTTCCCTTTTAAAGCCAAGCCCATCCTTAATTGAGGGGTGTCTACCAACAGTGTAGGCATCCCTAGCAAATTTTAGTTTATCAAAATCACTTTTACTAGTCTTAAGTTGGGCATTAAGACTAGCCACTTCATCATTTAATCTAGTAATAGAAATTAAATGTTCACTACAAGCATCAACATTAAAATCCTTACACCTATTACAAATCACAACATGCTCTACACAAGAACTAGATTTATTTGCTACTTCTAGCTTAGCATTTAAATCATCATTAATATTTCTTATGCTAGCCACAGTCTCATGACAAGTAGATAATTCACAAGAAAGCATTTCATTCCTTTTAACTTCTAAAGCAAGAGACTTTTGCACACTTACAAATTTATCGTGCTCTTCATATAAAAGATCCTCTTGCTTTTCTAAAAGTCTATTCTTTTCATTTAGAGCATCAATCAATTCATTGATCTTTTCTACTTTTGCTCTATCTAATCCTTTGAACAGGCTAATGTAATCAATTTCATCATCACTAGAGTCCTCATCACTAGAAGTAGAGTACTTAGGAGTTTCTCTAGTGTTTACCTTCTTTTCCTTTGCCATTAGACAAGTATGGCGCTCGTTGGGGAAGAGCGACGACTTGTTGAAGGCCGAGGCGGCAAGTCCTTCGTCGTCGGAGTCGGACGACGAACAATCCGAGTCCCACTCTTTGTCGAGGTGCGCCTCGCCCTTCGCCTTCTTGTAGGCCTTCTTCTTTTCCCTCTTCCCGCTTTTCTCTTGTTCCTGTTCATTAGTATTGTTGGGACAATTTGCTATAAAATGACCATACTTACCACACTTGAAGCAGGAGCGCTTTCCCTTCGTCTTGCTCTTGTTGGGATGCTCCTTGCGACCCTTTAGCGCAGTCTTGAAGCGCTTGATGATGAGGGCCATTTCTTCCTCGTTAAGCCCGGCCGCCTCAACTTGCGCCACCTTGCTAGGTAGCGCCTCCCTGCTACTTGTTGCTTTGAGAGCAACGGTTTGAGGCTCGTGGACCAGCATTGGGCCATTCAACGCCTCATCAACATATCTTGCCTCCTTGATCATCATTCGCCCGCTTACAAACTTTCCGAGTATTTCCTCGGGCGTCATCTTGGTGTACCTAGGATTTTCACGAATAGAGTTTACAAGATGAGGATCAAGGACAGTGAAGGACCTTAGCATAAGTCGGATGACGTTGTGGTCCGTCCATCTCGTGCTTCCATAGCTTCTGATTTTGTTGACCAAGGTCTTGAGCCTGTTGTATGTTTGGGTTGGCTCCTCCCCCCTGATCATTGCGAACCTTCCCAGTTCGCCCTCCACCAACTCCATCTTGGTGATCATAGTGATGTCGTTCCCCTCATGCGAGATCTTAAGGGTGTCCCAAATCTTCTTGGCGTTATCCAAGCCGCTCACCTTATGGTATTCTTCCCTGCACAAGGATGCTAATAGAACAGTGGTAGCTTGTGCATTTTTGTGAATTTGTTCATTGATAAACATGGGATTATCCGTACTATCAAAATTCATTCCATTTTCTACTATCTCCCATATACTTGGATGAAGAGAGAACAAATGGCTACGCATTTTGTGACTCCAAAATCCATAGTCCTCTCCATCAAAGTGCGGAGGTTTCCCAAGTGGAATTGAAAGTAAATGAGCATTGGAGTTAGACGGAATACGAGAATAATCAAAAGAAAAGTTTGAGTTAACCGCTTTCTTTTTCTCGTAGTCGTTGTCTTTTTGGGAAGAGGAAGACTTGTCGCTATCGTAGTAGACTATCTTCTTGATGCGCTTCTTATTCTTCCCGTCCTTCTTCTTGTGACTCGAGCCAGAGTCAGTGGGCTTATCGTCTCTTAGCTCGTTGAAGACGGATTCCTTTTCCTTATCGTTGACCACCATCCCCTTTCCCTTAGGATCCATCTCTTCGGGCGATTAGTCCCTTTTGAAGAGAACGGCTCCGATACCAATTGAGAGCACCTAGAGGGGGGTGAATAGGTGATCCTGTAAAAACTTAAAACTTATAGCCACAAAACTTGGTTAAGTGTTAGAGAGATAATGCCAAGTGACTATAAAGCGAGTTCTTGCGAATCACAACAATCACACAAAAAGCAATCACAAGAGACACGCGAGTTATCCCGTGGTTCGACAAGTACAACACTTGTCTACCTCCACGTTGTGGCGTCCCAATGGACGAGGGTTGCACTCAAACCCTTTCAAGTGATCCAATAATCAACTTGAATATCACGGTGTTTTTCTTTCTTTCACTATATCCCATTTGCGAGGAATCTCCACAACTTGGAGCCTCTCGCCCTTACAATTTGATGATCACAAAGAAGCACGGATGTAAGGGAGGGAAAAGCAACACACACAAGAATCAAAGCAAGAGCACAAACACGCACACTAGCCACAACTTGAGCTCTAAGTTCACACACGGAGTTCTCAACTCAAGATGAGCTCAAATTGCTATCACAACGAATCAAATGCGCTAGAATGAAGTCTTGGTGCTTAGAGATGATCAAAGAATGCTTGGTTTACTCCGCCATGCGCCTAGGGGTCCCTTTTATAGCCCTAAGGCAGTTAGGAGCCGTTGGAAGCAATCTGGGAAGGCAATTCTTGCCTTCTGTCGGGTGGCGCACCGGACAGTCCGGTGCACCACCGGACAGGCACTTTTCACAGTCCGGTGCAGATTGCTTTCCTAAATTGGCGCAGCCGGCCGTTGAAGATTTGGAGCCATTGGCGCACCGGACACTGTCCGGTGCACACCGGACAGTCCGGTGCCCCCATCCGACCGTTGGCTCGGCCACGCGTCACGCGTGGATTACGCGGCCGACCGTTGGCGCGGCCGACCGTTGGCTCACCGGACCGTCCGGTGAATTTTAACCGTACGCCGTTGAATGATTCCCGAGAGCGACGACTTCGCCGCAGACGACTCATCGGACAGTCCGGTGCACCACCAGACAATCCGGTGAATTATAGCCGTACACCGCCGTCAGTTCCCGACAGTGGCCTGTTCAGCGGAGGCTAGCCTGGCGCACCGGACACTGTCCGGTGCACCACCGGACAGTCCGGTGTGCCAGACTGCACTGAGTCTTGGCTGCTCCATCCAAGTCTTTTTCCTTTTGTATTTTCTCTGATTCTAGCAGTTAGACAAATATGTTAGTGCACAAAAACCAATGTACTAAGTCTAGAATCATACATTTGTGTTGATTTGCACTTCATCCACCATTTGGCTCTTATTAATACTTAAGGCAATTGTGTTGGACACTCAATCACCAAAATACTTTAGAAATGGCACAAGGGCACATTTCCCTTTTAGGCGGCGCGCCTTATCCGCAATAAATGCAGGGGCCGCACAACCCGGAGGCCTTACGTCAGGCTCCGCCCGCTAGCTTGCGTCACGCGTGGTAGGCCACGTGGCAGCATCAGGTCTCTGCCTAGGCGGGGAGCAGTAGCGCTATGTGGGCAGGTCCGCACCAGGCTGGGCCTGGACACGTGTCGGCACCTGACCCCTGCCTGAGCAAGGCCTGGGTATTCTCTGCCCCAGAGTCCTGGGACCCGGCTGTGGGTAGTCCGGATCCCACACAGAGGGGTCCGAGACCCGTCCCGGGGGTCCGAGTCGCACTCGTGGGGGTCCTGGACCTTGCCCGGTGGTCCAGTCTACATGTACAGGGGTCCAGCACTTTTCCATGGGGTCCGGACCCACTGTTGGCATCTTGGAGTATATCGCCTTCTCTGGCCACGTGACGACCCCAGGGCCGTCCACGTGATGGAGACGGGTGCTGTTCACCACGCGACTAGAGATAACCGCGTGAGTACCGCGTCTTCATGCTGTAGTAAGGGGTACCTCTGTTTCAGGGTACCGACACATAACTACACCTTTCAGACCATTTCCTTGATAGATTTATATTTTTTGGCATAAAAAATGATGCAGCTTCCGTCTAAAAATTTTGTGTTGATTTTCTTTGTCGTATTTGTTTATATTTACTGGTTACCCAGTTCCTTGATAGGTTTACATTTTCTTTGTCAAGGCGCTTACCCAGTTCCTTGATAGGTTTACATTTACTGGTTGGTGTGCTATGTAACTGATCACTTAATGTTCACCTAGAAACTGGTTTAATTGTTCCATGTTGAGTGTTACTGTATTCATCATCGCTGATGTATCTATCTTTCTATATAGGCTCAAGTAACTTGTTTTTGTTTGGTTTTGGTGCCACACAATAAATTAGACTTGTTGCCATTTTTACTTCGGAAGTCATTGTATGATGTTTCAGAAGGAAACTGAAAATTATAGGGGTTCAAAATTGTACGATTTTTAAGCATTATAAGAAACAAAGATTCAGCTTTTTTTTTTGCACCTTTCGTTATGTCCGACTACGCTGGATTTAGATCAATACCATTCTCCTTGATTATTTTGGTTATACTGAAAGCAACATGTAAATAGAGCTTCCAAACTTTCGTGTGATGTGCAAGTATGAATAATTGAAAGATTAGCATGCGTCTGATTGGATGCCGTGGCATCGTACGAGCATTGTACTAGTTTACTATGAAATTACTAGATTGGATCAAACATAAAAACGCCTAGATTCTTAGCAATACCCTCTTTACCGTCAGTTAGAGCCACTAATTAGATACAAAAGGCATGAATTAACATCGGACTGAAGACTGGAACCTAGTCTTGATTGCATAGGACTGACTGACTGAAAATTCGATACTGCTCGACTCGATACCGATGCATCCTTTTTTTTTTAAGGGGGTGTTTGGTTGCCCCTGCTAAAGTTTAGCCCGGGTCACATCAAGCGTTTGACTTTCAAATAGGAGTATGAAATATAGACCCAACCAACTGGACTAGATTCGTCTCGTCTTTTAATCTTCGGCTGACAAATTAGTTTTATAATCCGACTACATTTAATACCCGGAACGGAGGTTCAAACATTCGATGTGATAGGGGCTAAAGTTTAGTTTGGGGTAACCAAACACCCCCTAAGTAGTGCACATATTGACCGAGCTCGTTCTTGCTAGTGCTCCCCAGGTTCGTCCAATTCAATGGAATGGAGACGGTACAAGCGCATCAGCGGACAGCGGGACCTTTTGTTTATTTTTCTGAATCCTGTTTTACGGGGACCGTTGGTATTGGAGGTCAGCAACAGCAAGAGGAGGTGGACGTCGTCGTGGGATGATGGGTTCTGCATATTTTGTGTGTGTCTGTGTGCGGGTGCGGCGATGCAACCTAAACACGGACTATTTCTATCCGGATTCGCACGGTCATCCCGTACCGTAGAGAAAGAAAAAAAAAACACTCGGTCCAATTTGCGCGGGCCCGACCTGCTCGCTCCGGAGACATAGCGGCATATTCGCCCAAATCATTGCGTTCCCACTCGGGGCCCTTTTAACCCCAGCCCGGCCCTGCAAGCGAGACCACCCCACCCATTCACTCGCCTGCTCACCCACCCGTCCCCTCCTGCTCGCCCATGGCTCCCATCGCTGTCGGCGACGCCCTCCCCGACGGCCAGCTCGGGTGGTTCGACGAGAACGACCAGCTGCAGCAGGTCTCCGTCCACGCGCTCGCCGCCGGCAAGAAGGTCATCCTCTTCGGCGTCCCCGGCGCCTTCACCCCGACCTGCAGGTCCCTAAGCCCTTTCCCCTGCCCCGTCTCTTCCTCCCACTTTCTCGGAGATCTCCGAGCCTTTTGGCCCCTGTGTTTTGGGGGAGAACGGTCTCGGTCGGGTCGGAGGGCGGTTACATGGGCTCTCTTGGGATTAGTTCCAGTCCGGATTCGGAATGGATACTAGCGGTTTAGTTTTGAGCAACAGATCTACGACAATTTTTTTTTTTGGGTGGGGGTTGAGTTTTTTTAGCCATGCCAGCTGCGCTTTCTGCTGCAAGTGGTATCCGGCAGAGAAGAGCAACCACGCTTGTGCGCTGAGAGGATCGTGAAATAGTCTGGCCTCAAATTGCAGCAGAACTGGTTCCACCTCCTAGTCATCGTCATGCGCGTTGCTGGCAGTAAGGAGCGGAACCTCTCAACGTTGGGTCAGCAAGAAAACCACGCCCGTCAAGGGGAGGGAGGGGTCTATTGAGCCATTGAGGCGCTGTTCCGAACCTCTAAACTACTACTAGTTAGCGGCTAAAATTAGCTGACGGATTTAGAACATGTCAGATAATTGTTAGTTATGCCTCTCAAATAGCATAGCTATTAGTTGTTAGCTGCTCCAACCCACCCAAAACCAGCTAATAACTTATTAGTTGACTAACAATTAGGTGCCATTTGGGTCACATATTTGTAACGTAATGGGTAACTGATAACGTCACATCATATGTTTGTTTAAATCCAATCGTAATGAGATATCACACTAGGGACTAATATCGACCTATTCAAAGTTTCAAACTTGTTACCGCTGGTACTCGGGTGTAAATCATTACCATTACCATTTACGTTACATTTCGTGAATCAAACAGCACCTTAGCTCTAGAGGTTTGGAACAGGTCTGAGTTCGCCCAACGGTGCATGCAACTTGAATAAGGACTGCGATGGTTGAGATCTGAGCCTTCAAGCAGCACCCATCCCACAAACGATGGGAAGAGGAAGTGTCGCGCATGTACGGATCGTTTAGAAAGATCCACATCTTCAGTGAAAACCACAGCCCCCTCCCAGTGAATGGATTGTGATTGTGTAGACAGGTCCTTCTTGATTAATTGTCCCTTTACAGAAGGAATTGAATAACTACACACCAGTGTATTTTTCATGCATTGTAGCTTTCCTCTGTAGCTACTGAATTTTATCTAGTCTAACTACAGCCCATGATTCCAGTTTATAGTGTGAACAAAAGGTATTATCTCTTGTTTTGGTTATTTACGAATCATGGCTAGTTTGAGTTAGTGCTTATTACTCCTCTGTTCCAAATTGTAAGCCGTTTTGGGTTTTCTAGGTGCATAGCAAAGGCACATAGATATACATTATTGTCTATACACGCAGTAAAAACAAAAAAGTATATGTAAATAAAAAAGGTCAGAACGACACACCAATTTGGAACGTAGGGAGTACTAACCTAAAATTGCTTAGCTGCTTTAGTTCGAGAAGCTCGATGGAAAATTGCAAACTGCTTAAAATCTAAAAGGATTAGATTTGAAGGTAATTCCACTAACTGAAGCCAGTAGTTTTGTTGCTTCCTATATCTCTGAAATCTTTCTACTGTTCTGTGAAAAGCTGAAGCACTCATGCTGTCTCTATTCCGTGCGTGTCTTCTATGTTTATAGCAACCAGCATGTGCCAGGCTTCATCACACAGGCTGAGCAGCTGAAAGCCAAGGGTGTAGACGAGATCCTGCTTATCAGCGGTACGTTTCCAGCATATGTTTGCCTGCCTGTCTGTCTTTTTTTTTTGATTATTTCTTCATCGTCGAATGTTTAAAGCTTAAAACAAAAGCAAAATGGCAAGTGATGATCTACTATCCTGTTTTACACGGACTGAATACCATCAGTTCGCCATGTTGCTCGTGTATGGCCTCCTCGACCAAAAGCAGCTAGTAGGCCAGCCAGACCGTACCATGACAGAACTTGCTTCCGCTGTGACATGCAGTTAACGACCCCTTCGTCATGAAGGCGTGGGCGAAGACCTACCCCGAGAACAAGCACGTGAAGTTCCTCGCCGACGGATCTGGAGCGTACACCAAGGCGCTCGACCTCGAGCTCGATCTCACGGACAAAGGTCTGGGCGTGCGCTCGAAGAGGTTCGCTCTCCTGGCCGACGACCTCACGGTCACCGTCGCAAACATCGAGGAAGGCGGGCAGTTCACGATCTCTGGCGCTGAGGAGATCCTGAAGGCGCTTTAGAAGCCGCAGCAACGATCGGTCTAGTTTGAACTCGCCTTTGAATAACTTGTCGTTGGACAAGGTCTAGTTCGGTGTTGTGTATGGAACGGTCGTCACTGAGTCATGCACGATTTGGTATCCGTGTGTTTATGTTCGCCGGTTTGAGGAACTCTCTGATCCGTCGTGACACAAAGTTGATGCTGAGAGAACGACCGAGTATTTTTTTTTCTGCCATTTGCTGCGGTCGTGCAGAGTGCAGCTTTGCGCGCTCCTTTAGATGCTAAAACATGAGCGGCCATGGGATGCGTGGCAACGACGGAGCTGACGCTCGCCGGCCGTGCAGCGGTTTCTGGTAGCAGCCGTGCTCAGATGCATGCGAGTAGTAGTAAATTTGGACAGCAACGCGTGTTAGCTTCCCTCGGCCAAGGCTAACATCCCGTGGTCCTATTTTTTGTGTGCAAGCATAAACTATTTACAGGGCCCGTTTCAGAAATGCAGCGTGCATGTCAAAAGTGCAGTGGCATGGTGAAATCGACCGGAAATATTAGTGACGTGGCGTCGGGGTATTTCATTGCTGACCTTGATGTTTGTTCCATGCTACAATGGTCGGCGAGGCAAACATCAAGGTCATGACATGCCAGAAACGACCAAGTATTTGGACATTGATTAATTCGACGATGTGGTCGTCGAGACGGCGACCTAGAGGAGCCAGTCGACCTCCTTGCTCCATGGCGCTCTTAGACACGTGTGTGGTAAACTTGACCAAAGCAACCAGCACAAATTAAGAAAAACCTTGCTCTAAGCTCTTGATTTTTTGTCGCTGTTTTGACCCAAGGGTCCTAAACAACTAGTAAATTTATATTATGTGTCCTTGTCCCAGATGGTTTGATACAAGAAGACACACAAGGTTTACTCTAGTTCGAGCAAGAGAAGACCTTACATCCAGCGGAGGATGGAGACTTGTATTATCTTGCACCTAAGTGCTCATAGTGGGGGATAGAATCAAGTCGAGAGAGCGAGTGGGTCCCAAGTCTCTAAATATAATTAAGACGAGTGCCAATATCAGGAGTGAGGTGAGCCGTGAAGTCTCCCCATGAAAGGCTTCGGGCTCCTCCTTTTATAGTCATAAGGAGGACTAGGAGTACAAGGGTTGTTATGCTGTTGTTGTGGTTAGAGAAGATGTGTCTGAGCCCTGTAGCGGCATAGCCGGCACGATGGCCCTCGTCCTTGTGTTGTCTTTTGGTCATGAGAAGGACGCATGATCCCTATAGCCTGTTCCTTTGACTGGGTAGAGAGCCGAGGCTGGGTTTAGGAGCATGGGCAGACGTCTGAGCCCTAGCCGATACAGGGTGCGGATGAGACGTTTTCCAAGTGTGTCGAGTCGGAGTGGTTGAAATAGTGCTTGGCATGGTCTTCTGCGAGGTTCGCGGGAGAGTAGTGGCATTTAATGCTCGTGCTCCCTTGCTGGGGCAGTTGGCCAAGGCCGGGCTCGGGCGAGGCGAAGATATCTCCCAAAGCCAAGGTCGGGATTAGATGTTACATGTAACCACGCTCTGGGTGGTTCAAATACTGATCGGAGTGGGGGAACAATGCCCTGTATTCGCGCCCTTACCATTGCCGTGAGCGGTAAGGTAGATTAGACCGTAATCGTATTGTCCTTTGTTGACTTTGGCACCTTCGGCGGGGCAGGTGAACGTACGGACACACGTTCTGAGATCAGAGTGGTTGGCCAAGGTGGGCATGCTTCGAGACGCCACACGAGACGCCCTCGGGCGAGTCGGGAATGTGTTTCCCGCTCGAGGTTTTCCTCGGGTGAGTTTCGACTTAGGTTCCACACGCTTGGTAAGCTTGGGAGCGTGTTTGCTTATGACCCTTTCTTACTCAAGCATCTAGGCATTTTAGAGTTGTGATCTGGATACCCCTAATTCAGTACCCGGCAGTTTCGTTAGGCCTTGTTTGGGTACTTTAGTATTCACCTTAATCCACATGTGTTGAGATAGATTGGGTGTAGATTAGTTTAATTTACACCCCAATCCACCTCAACACATGTGGATTAGAATATCCAAACAAAGCCTTATGTGTTTTGTTTATATCGCAGTTAAGAGATCTTTGAACTATACTATGTAGCAAAAGGTTCTCATCACCAGGGACAAAGACATGATTTTAAGTATAAGAGGGTAAAATTAAATTAAGGGGGCTGCTGAGAGATATTTTACATTATTTATATAGTGATTAGCTCAAAAAAATTAGTGACACTTATAGAATTAGGAATGTATTACGAGTACATTGCCCCCTATGTCCCTCTGTGGCTTCGCCCATCCTCACCATGTTATCACGCGTGTGACTCTTATTCCTAGAGATCGAGCAAAGGTATTGTCAAGGTTCCTGTCGGTACCTTGAACTAGGGTACCCCCTGCTACTATACAAAGACAAAGAACCCACGCGGCTGTCCCTTAGTCGCGTGGAAGAAGTGCTGCGTGTGGGACCAAGCCACGGCTCGCCCCAGCCTCAGGCGGCTATTCTGGGTCCAGCAGCGCCCGACTCCACCACGTGGGCGGGTCTGGAGCCACCACGTGTCCAGAGAAGGCGGTGTACTCCAAGGCATCAACAATGGTCTAGATCCCCACAGGAGAGCGCCAGACCCTCGGATATGTAGTCCGGACCCCCAGGGTTGGTCCCGGACCCCCGGATATACAGTCTGGACCCCTAAGGTTGGTCCCGGACCTCCACGTGTGCAAGTTGGACCCCTGGAATGGGATCCGGACCCCCCATACGGGGTCCGGGTACCCACAGGGGGGTCCCAAGGTCCCAGGACATTACATACCCGGGCCTTGAACAGGACCCAGGCAGAGGTCCGATGTCGACACGTGTCCAGACCTGGTCTGGTGCGGACTTGTCCGCATAAGCTACTACTCTCCGCCCAGGCGGAGACCCGATGCTGCCACGTGGCCTACTGTGCGTGACGTAAGCTAGCGGGTGGAGACTGACGTAAGGCCTCCGGGTTACGTGGCCCCTGTATTTATTGCGGATAAGGCGTGCCGTCTGACAGGTGATGTGCCGCCTCGACATTTAATGAGACATGTCCATTCTGCAGGCGACGTGCCTGTCCATTCCACTGGTAGGTGATGTGTGAAAGTCGCATAGAGGGGGGGTGAATAGGGCGAAACTGAAATTTACAAAAATTAATCACAACTACAAGCCGGGTTAGCGTTAGTAATAATAATGAGTCCGAGAGAGAGGGCGCAAAACAAATCACAAGCAAATGAAGAGTGTGACACGCGGATTTGTTTTACCGAGGTTCGGTTCTTGCAAACCTACTCCCCATTGAGGAGGCCACAAAGGCCGGGTCTTTTTCAACCCTTTCCCTCTCTCAAACGGTCCCTCGGACCGAGTGAGCTTCTCTTCTCAAATCAAACCGGGAACAAAACTTCCCCGCAAGGACCACCACACAATTGGTGTCTCTTGCCTCGGTTACAATGGAGTTTTGATCACAAGAACAAGTGAGAAAGAAAGAAGCAATCCAAGCGCAAGAGCTCAAAAGAACACGACAAATCTCTCTCTAGTCACTAAAGCTTTGTGTGGAATTGGAGAGGATTTGATCACTTGAGTGTGTCTAGAATTGAATGCCTAGCTCTTGTAAGTGGTTGAGAGGTGGAAAACTTGGATGACTTGAATGTGGGGTGGTTGGGGGTATTTATAGCCCCAACCACCAAACTAGCCGTTTGGTGGAGGCTGTCTGTCGTATGGTGCACCGGACAGTCCGGTGCACACCGGACATGTCCGGTGCGACAGCCACGTCACCAGGCCGTTAGGGTTCCGACCGTTGGAGCTCTGATTGCTGGGCCCGCCTGGATGTCCGGTGGCGCACCAGACATGTACTGTAGAGTGTCCGGTGCGCCAGTATGGGCGTGCCTGCCTTCTGCGTGCACTGGCGCGCATTCAATGCGCCTGCAGGTAGCCGTTGGCGCCGAAGTAGCCGTTACTTTGTTGTCACACCGGACAGTCCGGTGTACACCGGACATGTCCGGTGAATTATGGTGAATTATAGCGGACTAGCCATTGCAAATTCCCGAAGCTGGCGAGTTCAGAGGCGCTTCATCCCTGGAGCACCGGACACTGTCCGGTGTACACCGGACAGTCCGGTGAATTATAGCGCGGCGGCTCTGAGATTTCCCGAAGGTGCGAAGTTCAGCTTTGAGTCCCCTGGTGCACCGGACATTGTCCGGTGGTGCACCGGACAGTCCGGTGCGCCCGACCAGGGTGCCTTCGATTGTCCCTTTGCTCCTTTGTTTGAACCCTTTCTCTTGATCTTTTTATTGGCTTATTATGAACCTTTGGTACCTGTAGAACTTATAAACTTGGGCAAACTAGTTAGTCCTGTTGGGGGCCTTCGTCCTCCGAAGGTCCTCAAAAACATGATTTGACAATGTTTTCCAAGTGGATTATGTGAACAGGTATTTTCGGGCTCAGAACTATGAATATGAAGCACGACCAGGACGAAGCCTGAACCAGACGAAGGACGAGCGCAGCCGAAGCTGTGCGCAGGGGAGCTTCGGCGCAATAGCTGAGGGGGAAACCGACTTAAAGATGAAAAGACTACGTGGGCCTTGACTGATTTCCGTAGGCCATTAACAAATGTAATGGACATGGATGTAATTTTATGTGGGCTGCGTCCCGCGTCTATAAATAGATGAACAGTACTCCCGTACTGTTCACGCTGACTTGGCATTGGCATTTGCGTCACGCTTGTACTTTTTACCTTCTCTCAGGACCGAAGGTACATTTGTAATTTATAATCATTTCTATTTCTTTGTGTTAATAAAATAGAAATGATTCTATGATTTACATTCCATGTTTTTTTATGAGTCCTTCGTTATTACTTGTTGAATTTACGAAGGTATGTCTCTTGTGACCTTCGTCCGGAACTCATTATTCCCGAAGGGGAGTAATGTTCGATAGGACGAAGGGCCTTAACGTTTAACACTTTTTATGTTGCCTTGTTCTTAATCCGAAGCATTTGAGAACAAGTCGCCAACATTGGCGCCCACCTCCGGTGAACTCACTTCCACTTCGAGCTTTTTTGAACACCTTCGGAAGCTATGGCGCCGAAGAAAGCTTCAGCGACTGGGGCTTCAGCACTGCAACCGCTGGACCACAACCAAGAGACCGTCTCTCTTCGGGAGGCCCGAAGCCAGAAGAGAAAGGCTGTCAGCCCGACGCTTCAGGAGGAAGAGCTAGACCAAGAAATCAGGGATATGGAGATCCTACATCAACAGGTGCAAAGGAAGAAGGAGAAGATGGCCCGGCTAGCCGAGTTGCAACGGCAGATAGATGAAGCCTCTGAGGAAGTCCGCCACCTCACCCATGATGAGCAAAACAGAAGGCCTCAGCAGAAAGACCTTCATCAGGAGGGCTTCGTCAACGAAGATGACTGGTATGACAATTTCCATCAGGGAAATTTTGTTTTCGATGATGCTTCTCCTTTGTCCGCTGAGCTGCAGGCTACGCCTTGGCCTCCATCCTATAAGCCACCTCAGCTTCCCATGTTCGACGGTCACTCAGACCCGAAGCAGTTCCTGATGAGCTACGAAGCAACAGTGTCTTCGTATGGGGGCAATGCTGCAGTCATGGCAAAGTCTTTCGTCATGGCCGTCAGAAATGTTGCTCAGACCTGGTATTCCTCCCTTCGACCAGGGACAATCACCTCATGGCAGAAGCTGAAGGATATGCTGTTAACCGGCTTTCAAGGATTTCAGACGAAGCCGGTCACTGCACAAGCTTTATTTCAGTGCACCCAGGATCATGAAGAATACCTTCAGGCATATGTCAGAAGGTTCTTGCGATTGAGGGCACAGGCACCAACGGTGCCCAATGAAATTGTTATCGAAGCTATGATCAAGGGGCTTCGTCCTGGACCTGCAGCCCAATACTTTGCTAGGAAGCCTCCTCAGACTCTGGAGAAGCTACTCCAAAAGATGGACGAGTACATTCGGGCTGATAATGACTTTCGCCAAAGAAGGGAGGAGGCCTTCAGATTTTCTGAAATGACCAGGGGCTTCGGAGGGAGATACTACCCGAGGCATGTCCGGTCCATCCACAACACTCAGAATGATGATAAGGGGAGTCAGCAGAACAGACCGCAGTGCTCCTCACAGGCTTCGGGGCAACAACAAACTTCCTTCCGGCCACCAGCTCCAAGAGGCAGAGGCGCCAGGGGCTTCGGCGGAAGATTCGGAGATCAGCCAAGGAGACTGTTTTGCTTGTTCTGTGGAGAAGGCAAGGGCCATACCACTAGGTCGTGCCATATTACAATCCAGAAGCAAAAGGAAATTGCCGAAGCTGCATCTCAACAAGCTCAGCCGAAGCAGGTCATGCATACTGCTTCGTATCATCCGCCTTATATCCCACAATACATAGACAACCACCCTGCAGCTTCTGTAGCTTCGGCAAGTCAACCTCAAGCTTCCTGGCAACAGCTTCCGCCCCCACCTCCATTGCAGCAAGGTCAACAGCCAGAAGGGAGTCAATACGCTCCACATCAGAGGGACTTCAGAGAGCAGTCCGAAGCTCGCACAGTCAACAGCACTGTGCCAGAGTCGAAGCACATTTATTGACACATATCCTACCTTTGATAGCAGTCTTTCCTATTCAGTTTTATTTTCTGTGAAGCAAAAAACATTGATAGTTTTCATGTAATAATTTCGTTGTTTTCCACGAGGAAGATCTATTTGCTCCACAAGCTTAAGTTGCTGAAGCTTAAATTTTTTTTCCGTTACCAAGGAGGACCTTCGAATTAAAAATCCTTCGGAGTAACAGAAAGTCGTTCTAAGGAACGCAGAGTAAGTTTGTGAAGTCACAAAAAGCCGTTCCAAAGGGAGCGCAGTGTAAGTTTTCTGCTCAGAAGTCGTTCCTAAAGGAATGCAGAGCCTACAGCGAAAAGTCAACGCTGATACCGCCTAAGTAAAAGGCGAAGAAGCTCCTAAGGGAGGCTTACAGCGAAAAGTCAACGCTGATACCGCCTAAGTAAAGGGCGAAGAAGCTCCTAAGGGAGGCTTACAGCGAAAAGTCAACGCTGAGATCGTCTAAGTAAAAGACGAAGAAGCTCCAAAGACGTTCCTAAGGGAATGCAGAGCTTACGAATATATTTTATGTGTATCTTCGGAACAAATGTCACATGCATAGCATAACATCATCACATCATTTTGCATAGCATAAGCATCATACATCATATTGCATTTGGCAAAAGAAGGTGACACTCTCAACCTTCGAAAGGATGCTTTGAGAAAGTGACATCGAAATTGTATAGCTTCGGAATACAGCTTCGGAGAATATTTTTATGAAACATGGGTGAGCTTTATCAGATCAATATTGAGATTGTATAGCTTCGGAGTATAGCTTCGGATAATGATTTCACGAAGCATGGATGTGATTCATCAGAATAATTTTAACGAAGAATGTCTTCTTCACGAAGCATGAAAAGAAGGGAAGGTGTTTTTTCGCCGAAGGCTCAAAAAGGTATGTATATAGAGTTTCATGCATCGTAAAGAATTGAATAATGAAAAGAAACTTGTGTATTACATCCAAATGTACAAAATATTACATAGATCACAATTTAAATGTTTCTTCTAATAGCATCTAGTCCTCTCTTAATACTGCTTCGGCGACTTCATTTAGAAGTTGATCAACAACTTTGTCCATGATAGCTTCGGCCATTTGTTTGATTTCTTCATCTCCTTTTGTGTGGGGGTCGGCAGTCGACCCAGCAGCTTCTGAGGGAAGAGAACATTTCTTCATCACTATTACAAACTATGTGCAGAGTTTGAAACAAAAATTACAACACAATAAGAACAACTAATTAATACCTAATTGCCTTTCGGGCTCCGTACTTTTTTCAGCAGCTTCCGCCACTTTTCTAGCATCGTGGATGCCTTTTTCGCTCCTTTGGATGATCTCTTGCGCCATTCCTCGGCCGCCGTCGTTCCAGATATCCGTAAAAAATTTGCCGCCAACCACGCTTGCTTCGGCCGAGGGGTCCTTGATGTCTTCGGAAGATAAGGCAGCTTCGGACTGAGCTAGAAATTTTACATGATCGCAACCTTTCTTCTCTAAGACAGAAGCAATTCCTCTGACGCCTGAAAAAGCGCAGATATCGCCACGACTGCTCAGGATCTACTCGAAGGCCTCTGCTTCGTGACTAATCCATTCCAATGGACCTTCGGGATTGCCTCGAGAGAAATTCTCTTCGCTGGAGAAGGCGCCCACGCTGGCAAAGCTGGTTTTAATTTTATTCACACATTCTATAGATTTGACATAACATTTTCCCTGAGATGTACGAAGCTCTTTAACTCTTAACTCCAATTTGTTGACCATATGATCACTGAGTTCTCGTTTTGTTTCCTCAAGGACGCGCTCCTCTCTAGCTCTAGTCAGCTGTTTCTGAAGATCTTTAATTTCACGCTTGTGGGCTTCGGCCTGGGTTTTTGAAGCAGCTTCATCCTTTTTTACTTTGTCTATCAGCGTAAGAAGAATTTTATCCTTTTCTAGAGCTTCGTTTCTCAATTTGATAACTTCGGAGCGCAAATTGTTGAACGCAATCTCATAACTCTCATCTTCGGCACTTTTTTGTGCTCTCAATGCGTTGCTCAGGATTAAACCCTATAAAAAAGAGAGTCTATATAAGAATAAAGGAATGAATTAAGTATTGTAAGGATTTTTCAAAAAGTCTAATTCCCAAACCTTCAGGCTATTATATGCAAGACTGTCTGCGAGATCCTCTTTTGTCATGGCGCTTAATCCAATTTCGAGCTTCGGGAAGCCTATACTCCTGGCCATCTCTCGGCAGACAGATAGTTCCTTATTATCAGGTAGGCAGTATAGGAAGTCGTCTTCATTTGTCCCATTGAATACTACTGCCCCCTTCGGATATTTCAGCTCTTTCGCATAATGATTGGCTTCATAAGTTTCTTCTACAGATAGTTTCTTCCCCGAAGCGTGTCGTATAATGTAATCGCATATGCTGGCAGGAGCTTCGGGGATGGCAGTGTCAACTTCTTCAACTACAACTGGTTCTGATATTTTTATTGCTTCGGCTTCCAAAGGTTGCTCCTTGTAGGGCTCTGAAGGCCCAGCTTCAGTAGAAGCTTCGGCTTGTTGTGTCGAAGCTTCGGCTTGTTGTGTCGGAGCTTCAGCTTGTCGTTTCGAAGTTTCAGTAGAAGCTTCGGCAACTTCAACATTCTTTTTTGGAGTCGTGCTTGAAGACTTAATTGTCTCCAAGACATCCAGTACATTCACCATTCTTTTTCTTCTTGGAGTCACCAATGAGCCCCTTTGATTTTTTGTTGATTCAGTGTTTGCTGAAGGACTTAAGATTTCTGATGTTTTTAGCCCTTCAGTCTTCGATTTTTCTATCGCTGAAGGCGCTGCAGTTTTTTCTTCTGTCTTCGGCACTGGAGCTGGTTCTGTAGCTTCAGAGGCCAAAGAAGCTTCACCAATGAATTCGGGCACTGTGGCCGGCTCAATAAAACGTGTCCGATGGGTGAGCACCTTCATCTTTTTCCTTTGAGGTGCTGGTTCAATAGTGGCACTTGTAGTAGCCTCTGTTGCAGGAGAAGCTTTTTTCCTTTTGCGATTCAGTACCGGATAATGATAATCGGGGTAGACAAACCCGATTGCGTCGAATACCCGGTTGAGCCTTTTCTTTTTTCGACCTCCGAAGGCTGCTGATAATGCAGTGTTCTCAGCCTTCGAGTAGGCCCCAAGTAATTCATCACTTAAAGTTTCAATGCTTTTCAGCCAGTCGTCATCAGGTTCCACAAATTTATCTGCATACTTGAATGTGTATTTTAGTCTAACTAGTCCGCCTTCGTCGGACTCTTTAATGGTTTCTTTCGGCATTTCCCACTTTTCTGCAAGTGGCCATACCCTGAAGGCAATGTGCTCCTGGACCAAGTCCCTTGTCCCAATGAAGGAGCAGACTGCGCCGAAGGCTCTTTGGCATTCTTCGGCTGCCTCATCCATTTCAACCTTCGGCCTTCGAAGTCCGAAGCGTTGCCAAATTGGGTGCATAATGATACTTTTGACATTATCTTGCGCTGTTATATCATTTTTCACATAAAACCATTCAGTCATCCAGGCTCCGGGCCACCTCTTCCGAAAGGTCGGCACAGGGTAGCTTGACCCGGAGCGGGCGCCGAAGCTGTAGCACCCAAAATTGTTGTGATATTGCTCTTTTCCCCAGGGCTTCGTCTCGTACAATAACTCGTGTATGTTGCAGAAGCTTTTAGCGTTTGGTTCCAAACCTTGGCTTCTCACAGCCCAGACAAAAATCCCCATTCTTGTAATAGCTTCGGGAGTGAGTTGATGAAGGTAGACTTGGAATGTTTTCAGTACCTCAACAACAAAGTTGCTCAGAGGGAATCGAAGCCCAGCCTTGAGAAAGCTTCGGAAAATCACAACTTCATCTTCTTCGGGGGTAGGAGAAGTCTTTTCTCCAGCGTCAGCCCTCACAATAGTTATATCTCGAAAATACCGCCCCCTCATATTATCAATATGGCTCTGCTTGATAGTGGTTTTCCCGAAAACCGTGTGACTTGGCCGCCATGGACGATCTTCGGCCTCTTCCCCACCACTTTCTACATCATAGCTCTCGCTGTCATCAGTATCTTCGGATAAACCTTCGAGAATCTCCTTGGTAATTTTCTCTGTATTGGTTTCCGCCATCGCAATTAGGAACCCCAGATTCTTCTCTTCCTCGAGACTCAGCTTCGTTTCAGCGGGGATCTTCTTGCCTTCAGACATCTTCGGAAATGCTAAAAAACTGTTTTCAGGGCCGAAGCTTCAAAATCAAAAACACCAATCTTAATGCACAAGAGCTAAAAATTTAGTGGACCGAAGCAGATGGCAAGTGTGCGTACCAAATGAGTTGGCGGTGTGCTCTTATTTATATGCCCAGGGCGTTGAAAATTGAATGACCCCGCTTGTCAGTGAATATTGCTATTCTAGCAAAGGGAAGGTGTTTTTTCGGACCTTCGGCTTAAGGCCTTCGTCCATATCGCAATCTGAATTTATTGTCAAACAAATTAATATTGCGAGGGGCTACTGTTGGGGGCCTTCGTCCTCCGAAGGTCCTCAAAAACATGATTTGACAATGTTTTCCAAGTGGATTATGTGAACAGGTATTTTCGGGCTCAGAACTATGAATATGAAGCACGACCAGGACGAAGCCTGAACCAGACGAAGGACGAGCGCAGCCGAAGCTGTGCGCAGGGGAGCTTCGGCGCAATAGCTGAGGGGGAAACCGACTTAAAGATGAAAAGACTACATGGGCCTTGACTGATTTCCGTAGGCCATTAACAAATGTAATGGACATGGATGTAATTTTATGTGGGCTGCGTCCCGCGTCTATAAATAGATGAACAGTACTCCCGTACTGTTCACGCTGACTTGGCATTGGCATTTGCGTCACGCTTGTACTTTTTACCTTCTCTCAGGACCGAAGGTACATTTGTAATTTATAATCATTTCTATTTCTTTGTGTTAATAAAATAGAAATGATTCTATGATTTACATTCCATGTTTTTTTATGAGTCCTTCGTTATTACTTGTTGAATTTACGAAGGTATGTCTCTTGTGACCTTCGTCCGGAACTCATTATTCCCAAAGGGGAGTAATGTTCGATAGGACGAAGGGCCTTAACGTTTAACACTTTTTATGTTGCCTTGTTCTTAATCCGAAGCATTTGAGAACAAGTCGCCAACAAGTCCAATTATTTGTGTTGGGCATTTCAACCACCAAAATCAATTTAGGAATATAGGTATAAGCCTAAATCCCTTTCAATCTCCCCCTTTTTGGTGATTGATGCCAACACAAACCAAAGCAAGTATAGAAATGCATAATTGAACTCGTTTGCAGAATGTAAGTACAAAGGTTACTTAGAATTGAGCCAATAAATATTACTTACTAGATATGCATGGATTGTTTCTTTTATTTTTAACATTTTGGACCACGCTTGCACCATAGGTTTTGTTTTTGCAAATTCTTTTTGTAAATCCTTTTGCAAAGTAGTCAAAGGTAAATGAATAAGATTTTGCTAAGCATTTTCAAGTTTTGAAATTTTCTCCCTTGTTTCAAATGCTTTTCCTTTGACTAAACAAAACTCCCCCTCAATAAATTCTCCTCTTAGTGTTCAAGAGGGTTTTAAGATATTAATTTTGAAAGGTGCTACTTTCTTCCCCTTTAGAACACAAAGAGATACCAATTTGAAATTTACCAATTGAAAATCATTAAATTTAAAATTAGGGTGGTGGTGCGGTCCTTTTGCTTTGGGCCAATACTTTCTCCCCCTTTGGCATGAATCGCCAAAAACGGATACTTAGAATGAAATATAGGCCCTTTTTAACTACTTTCTCCCATTTGGCAAATAAAACATACGAGTGAAGATTATACCAAAGACGGAGAGTGATGCGGAGCGACGGCGAAGGATGAGTAATAGAGTGGAGTGGAAGCCTTGTCTTTGCCGAAGACTCCAATTCCCTTTCAATATACCTATGACTTGGTTTGAAATACACTTGAAAACACATTAGTCATAGCATATATAAAAGAGACATGATCAAAGGTATACTTATGAGCTATGTGTGCAAATTAGCAAAAGAAATTCCTAGAATCAAGAATATTGAGCTCATGCCTAAGTTTGGTAAAAGTTTGTTCATCTAGTGGCTTGGTAAAAATATCGGCTAATTGATCTTTAGTATTAATATATGCAATCTCGATATCCCCCTTTTGTTGGTGATCCCTAAGAAAATGATACCGAATGGCTATGTGTTTAGTGTGGCTATGCTCAACGGGATTATCCGCCATGCGGATTGCACTCTCATTATCACATAGAAGAGGAACTTTGGTTAATTTGTAACCATAGTCCCGCAGGGTTTGCCTCATCCAAAGCAATTGAGCGCAACAATGGCCTGCGGCAATATACTCGGCTTCGGCGGTAGAAAGAGCGACAGAATTTTGCTTCTTTGAAGCCCAAGACACCAAGGATCTTCCCAAGAACTGGCAAGTCCCCGATGTGCTCTTTCTATTAATCTTACACCCTGCCCAATCGGCATCCGAATAACCAATCAAATCAAATGTGGATCCCCGAGGGTACCAAAGCCCAAACTTAGGAGTATAAGCCAAATATCTCAAGATTCGTTTTACGGCCGTAAGGTGAGATTCCTTAGGGTCGGATTGGAATCTTGCACACATACAAACGGAAAGCATAATGTCCGGTCGAGATGCACATAAATAGAGTAATGAACCTATCATCGACCGGTATACCTTTTGATCCACAGACTTACCTCCCGTGTCGAGGTCGAGATGCCCATTGGTTCCCATGGGTGTCTTGATGGGCTTGGCATCCTTCATTCCAAACTTGGTTAGGATGTCTTGAGTATACTTCGTTTGGCTAATGAAGGTGCCTTCTTGGAGTTGCTTGACTTGGAATCCTAAAAAATACTTCAACTCTCCCATCATTGACATCTCGAATTTTTGTGTCATGATCCTACTAAATTCTTCACATGTAGATTCGTTAGTAGACCCAAATATAATATCATCAACATAAATTTGGCATACAAACAAATCATTGTCAAGAGTTTTAGTGAATAAAGTAGGATCGGCTTTTTCGACTTTGAAACCATTAACAATAAGGAAATCTCTTAGACATTCATACCATGCTCTTGGGGCTTGCTTGAGCCCATAAAGCGTCTTAGAGAGCCTATAGACATGGTTAGGGTACTCAATATCTTCAAAGCCGGGAGGTTGCTCAACATAGACCTCTTCCTTGATTGGTCCATTGAGGAAGGCACTCTTCACGTCCATTTGATAAAGCTTGAAGCCATGGTAAGTAGCATAGGCTAATAATATGCGAATTGACTCAAGCCTAGCTACGGGTGCATAGGTTTCACCGAAATCCAAACCTTCGACTTGGGAGTATCCCTTGGCCACAAGTCAAGCTTTGTTCCTTGTCACCACACCATGCTCGTCTTGCTTGTTGCGGAAGATCCATTTGGTTCCTACAACATTTTGATTAGGACGTGGAACTAAATGCCATACCTCGTTCCTAGTGAAATTGTTGAGCTCCTCTTGCATCGCCATCACCCAATCCGAATCTTGAAGTGCTTCCTCTACCCTGCGTGGCTCAATAGAGGAAACAAAAGAGTAATGCTCACAAAAATGTGCAACACGAGATCGAGTAGTTACCCCCTTATGAATGTCGCCGAGGATGGTGTCGACGGGGTGATCTCGTTGGATTGCTTGGTGGACTCTTGGGTGTGGCGGCCTTGGTTCTTCATCCTCCTTGTCTTGATTATTGGCATCTCCCCCTTGATCATTGCCGTCATGTTGAGATGGCTCATCTCCTTGATCTTCTCCTTCATCAACTTGAGCCTCATCCTCATTTTGAGTTGGTGGGGATGCTTGCGTGGAGGAGGGTGGTTAATCTTGTGCATTTGGAGGCTCTTCGGATTCCTTAGGACACACATCCCCAATGGACATGTTCCTTAGCGCGATGCACGGAGCCTCTTCGTCACCTATCTCATCAAGATCAACTTGCTCTACTTGAGAGCCGTTAGTCTCATCAAACACAACATCACAAGAAACTTCAACAAGTCCTAAGGACTTGTTAAAGACTCTATATGCCCTTGTGTTTGAGTCATATCCTAGTAAAAAGCCTTCTACAGTTTTAGGAGCAAATTTAGATTTTCTTCCTCTTTTAACAAGAATAAAGCATTTGCTACCAAAAACTCTAAAATATGAAATATTGGGCTTTTTACCGGTTAGGAGTTCATAGGATGTCTTCTTGAGGATTCGGTGTAGATATAATCGGTTGATGGCGTAGCAGGCGGTGTTGACCGCTTCGGCCCAAAACCGATCCGGTGTCTTGTACTCATCAAGCATGGTTCTTGCCATATCCAATAGAGTTCGATTCTTCCTCTCCACTACACCATTTTGTTGTGGGGTGTAGGGAGAAGAGAACTCATGCTTGATGCCCTCCTCCTCAAGGAAGCCTTCAATTTGAGAGTTCTTGAACTCCGTCCCGTTGTCGCTTCTAATTTTCTTGATCCTTAGGTCAAACTCATTTTGAGCTCGTCTCAAGAATCCCTTTAAGGTCTCTTGGGTTTGTGATTTTTCCTGTAAAAAGAACACCCAAGTGAAGCGAGAATAATCATCCACAATAACTAGACAGTACTTACTCCCGCCGATGCTTATGTAAGCGATCGGGCCGAATAGATCCATGTCTAGGAGCTCCAGTGGTCTGTCAGTCGTCATGATGTTCTTGTGTGGATGATGAACACCAACTTGCTTCCCAGCTTGGCATGCGCTACAAATCCTGTCTTTCTCAAAATGAACATCTGTTAGTCCTAAAATGTGCTCTCCCTTTAGAAGCTTATGAAGATTCTTCATTCCAACATGGGCTAGTCGACGGTGCCAGAGCCAACCCATGTTAGTCTTAGCAATTAAGCAAGTGTCGAGTTCAGCTTTATCAAAATCTACCAAGTATAGCTGACCCTCTAACACTCCCTTAAATGCTATTGAATCATCACTTCTTCTAAAGACAGTAACACCTACATCAGTAAATAGACAGTTGTAGCCCATTTGACATAATTGGGATACGGAAAGCAAATTGTAATCTAACGAATCAACAAGAAAAACATTGGAAATGGAATGGTCAGGAGATATAGCAATTTTACCCAAACCTTTGACCAAACCTTGGTTTCCATCCCCGAATGTGATAGCTCATTGGGGATCTTGGTTTTTCTCGTAGGAGGAGAACATCTTCTTCTCCCCCGTCATGTGGTTTGTGCACCCGCTATCGATGATCCAACTTGAGCCCCCGGATGCATAAACCTACAAAACAAGTTTAGTTCTTGACTTTAGGTACCCAAACGGTTTTGGGTCCTTTGGCATTAGAAACAAGAACTTTGGGTACCCAAACACAAGTCTTGGAGCCCTTGTGTTTGCCCCCAACAAACTTGGCAACTACCTTGCCAGATTTGTTAGTCAAAACATAAGATGCATCAAAAGTTTTAAATGAAATGCTATGATCATTTGATGCATTAGGAGTTTTCTTTCTAGGAAACTTAGCACGAGTTGGTTGCCTAGAGCTAGATGTCTCACCCTTGTACATAAAAGCATGATTAGGGCCAGAGTGAGACTTCCTAGAATGAATTCTCCTAATTTTGCTCTCAGGATAGTCGGCAGGGTACAAAATGTAGCCCTCGTTATCCTGAGGCATGGGAGCCTTGCCCTTAACAAAATTAGACAATCTTTTAGGAGGGGCACTAAGTTTGACATTGTCTCCCCTTTGGAAGCCAATGCCATCCTTGATGCCAGGGCGTCTCCCATTATAGAGCATACTTCTAGCAAATTTAAATTTTTCATTTTCTAAGTTATGCTCGACAATTTTAGCATTTAATAATGCTATATGATCATTTTGTTGTTTAATTAAAGCCACATGATCATGAATAGCATTAATATCAACATATCTACATCTAGTGCAAATAGAAACATGCTCAATAGTAGATGTAGAGGGTTTGCAAGGATTAAGTTCAACAATCTTAGCACGCAAAATATCATTGTTATCTCTAAGATCGGAAATTGTAACATTGCAAACATCTAATTCTTTAGCCTTAACAATTAATTTTTCATTTTCAACCCTAAGGCTAGCAAGAGAGGTGTTTAATTCTTCAATCTTAGCAAGCAAATCATCATTATCATTTCTAAGATTGGGAATTGAAACATCACAAACATGAGAATCAACCTTAGCAATTAATTTGGCATTTTTATTTCTAAGGTTGGCAATAGTGTCATGGCATGTGCTTAGCTCACTAGATAATTTCTCACATTTTTCTACTTCTAGAGCATAAGCATTCTTAACCTTAACATGCTTTTTATTTTCCTTGATTAGGAAGTCCTCTTGGGAGTCCAAGAGATCATCCTTTTCATGGATGGCACTAATTAGCTCATTTAGTTTTTCCTTTTGTTGCATGTTTAGGTTGGCAAAAAGGGTACGCAAATTATCCTCCTCATCACTAGCATTATCATCACTAGAGGACTCATATTTAGTGAAGGATTTGGATTTAACCTTCTTCCGTTTGCCATCCTTGGCCATGAGGCACTTGTGGCCGACGTTGGGGAAGAGAAGTCCCTTGGTGACGGCGATGTTGGCGGCGTCCTCGCCGGAGGAGGAGTCGGAGGAGCTCTCCTCGGAATCCCACTCGTGGCATACATGGGCATCGCCGCCCCTCTTCTTGTGGTACCTCTTCTTTTCTCTTCTTTTGCCCTTCTTGTCGTCGCCCCTGTCACTGTCACTAGATAGTGGACATTTTGCTATAAAATGACCGGGCTTACCACATTTATAGCACACCTTCTTGGAGCGGGGCTTGTAATCCTTCCCCCTCCTTTGCTTGAGGATTTGGCGGAAACTCTTGATGATGAGCGCCATTTCCTCATTGTCGAGCTTGGAGGCGTCGATGGGTTGTCTACTTGGTGTGGACTCCTCCTTCTCCTCTTCCGTCGCCTTGAATGCGACCGGTTGTGCTTCGGGCGTGGAGGAGGTGCCTTGCTCGATGATTTTCCTTGAGCCTTTAATCATTAGCTCAAAGCTCACAAATTTTCCTATAACTTCCTCGGGAGACATTAGCTTATATCTGGGATCACCACGAATTAATTGAACTTGTGTAGGGTTAAGAAATACGAGAGATCTAAGAATAACCTTGACCATCTCATGGTCATCCCATTTTTCGCTCCCGAGGTTGCGCACTTGGTTCACCAAGGTCTTCAAGCGGTTGTACATAGCTTGTGGGTCCTCCCCTTGGTGAAGCATGAAGCGACCAAGCTCCCCCTCGATCGTTTCCCGCTTGGTGATCTTTGTCACCTCATCTCCTTCGTGCGCGGTCTTGAGTATGTCCCAAATTTCCTTCGCACTTTTTAACCCTTGCACCTTATTATACTCCTCTCGACTTAGAGAGGCGAGGAGTATAGTGGTGGCTTGGGAGTTAAAGTGGTGAATTTGGGCCACCTCGTCCGAGTCGTAGCCTTCATCCCCTACGGATGGTACCTGTACACCAAACTCAACAACATTCCATATGCTTGTGTGGAGTGAGGTTAGATGATGCCTCATTTTGTCTAATGGAGGCTACGGAGAAAATCGGTGGTTTGCCTAATGGAACGGAGAGTAAAGGAGTACGCTTTGAAATGTAGGGGTAGCGTAGGGGGATCTTACTATACTTCTTGCGCTCTTGGCGCTTAGAAGTTACGGATGGTGCGTCGGAGTCGGAGGTCGACGTTGATGAAGTATCGGTCTCGTAGTAGACCACTTTCCTCATCCTCTTGTTCTTGTCGCCTCTCCGATGCGACTTGTGGGAAGAAGATTTCTTCTCCTTCCCCTTCTCTTTGTTGGAGGAGTCCTTCTTCTTCTCCTTCCTCTTGGTGCGTGACTCTTCCGATGAAGTGCTCCCGTGACTCGTAGTGGGCTTGTCGCCGGTCTCCATCTCCCTCTTGGTGTGATCTCCCGACATCATTTCGAGCGGTTAGGCTCTAATGAAGCACCGGGCTCTGATACCAATTGAAAGTCGCCTAGAGGGGGGTGAATAGGGCGAAACTGAAATTTACAAAAATTAATCACAACTACAAGCCGGGTTAGCGTTAGTAATAATAATGAGTCCGAGAGAGAGGGCGCAAAACAAATCGCAAGCGAATGAAGAGTGTGACACGCGGATTTGTTTTACCGAGGTTCGGTTCTTGCAAACCTACTCCCCATTGAGGAGGCCACAAAGGCCGGGTCTTTTTCAACCCTTTCCCTCTCTCAAACGGTCCCTCGGACCGAGTGAGCTTCTCTTCTCAAATCAAACCGGGAACAAAACTTCCCCGCAAGGACCACCACACAATTGGTGTCTCTTGCCTCGGTTACAATGGAGTTTTGATCACAAGAACAAGTGAGAAAGAAAGAAGCAATCCAAGCGTAAGAGCTCAAAAGAACACGGCAAATCTCTCTCTAGTCACTAAAGCTTTGTGTGGAATTGGAGAGGATTTGATCACTTGAGTGTGTCTAGAATTGAATGCCTAGCTCTTGTAAGTGGTTGAGAGGTGGAAAACTTGGATGACTTGAATGTGGGGTGGTTGGGGGTATTTATAGCCCCAACCACCAAACTAGCCGTTTGGTGGAGGCTGTCTGTCGTATGGTGCACCGGACAGTCCGGTGCACACCGGACATGTCCGGTGCGACAGCCACGTCACCAGGCCGTTAGGGTTCCGACCGTTGGAGCTCTGACTGCTGGGCCCGCCTGGATGTCCGGTGGCGCACCGGACATGTACTATAGAGTGTCCGGTGCGCCAGCATGGGCGTGCCTGCCTTCTGCGCGCACTGGCGCGCATTCAATGCGCCTGCAGGTAGCCGTTGGCGCCGAAGTAGCCGTTACTTTGTTGTCACACCAGACAGTCCGGTGTACACCGGACATGTCTGGTGAATTATAGCGGACTAGCCATTGCAAATTCCCGAAGCTGGCGAGTTCAGAGGCGCTTCATCCCTGGAGCACCGGACACTATCCGGTGTACACCCGATAGTCCGGTGAATTATAGCGCGGCGGCTCTGAGATTTCCCGAAGGTGCGAAGTTCAGCTTTGAGTCCCCTGGTGCACCGGACACTGTCCGGTGGTGCACTGGACAGTCCGGTGCGCCCGACCAGGGTGCCTTCGATTGTCCCTTTGCTCCTTTGTTTGAACCCTTTCTCTTGATCTTTTTATTGGCTTATTGTGAACCTTTGGTACCTGTAGAACTTATAAACTTGGGCAAACTAGTTAGTCCAATTATTTGTGTTGGGCATTTCAACAACCAAAATCAATTTAGGAATATAGGTGTAAGCCTAAATCCCTTTCAATGTGTCGCCTCCGCATTTAATGAGACCTGTCCATTCCGCTGGCAGGCAGTGACCTGTCCATCCCACAGTTGGCATGCCTATCCGTTCCATTGGCAGACTGCACGCCCATGCTGCCGCGTGTACGACGCCCATCATTACTCGTACGCTACCAAGGAAGCTGCCGCCGCATGTCAACGCTGCGCGGGCTACACACACCATGGCACCAGGAGATCTCTCAGGCGTCACATGCATTAGTTGCTCCGTGTATTTCTTCCATTATGTCCCTGGGCCCACATGTCGGGGCTCAGCAACCTTGTATGTGCTTCCCTTGAGCTATAAAAGGGAAGGCACACAACATTACAAGACACACTCACTCAAGCCAACTTAGACGCTCATGCTCACAAGTCACTTAGACCCTCGGGAAGTTCTCCAAGCTCTCGAGCACCAGCAATACAACACATAGTGGAGTAGGGTATTACACTCCGGCGGCTCGAACCACTCTAAATCCTCGTGTTCTCGTGTGTTCTTACACCTTCCAACAACAGGCAAAATGCTTAGGCCCCCTCCTCATCTTAGGATTTAGGGCGGGTGCATTCCGCCACCCGGCCAGAGATTTCCTCTCTGACATTTGGCGCGCCAGGTAGGGGGCTTGGTGAAAGTCGCCTAGAGAGGGGGGTGGATAGGCGAAACCTGAAAATTATAACTTTACACCCCAACTAGATCCCTTGATTAGTGGTTAGAACAAGATACACAATTATTGGAGTATAGAAAACTAAGTCCTTTGCTTGTAAAGAGTATTGCTTTCAAATAATGCGGAAATAATAAATCAATATAACTAATAGGTCTATGAGAATAAAGCAAGAGGGCTTAGATAAGAAGAGTAATAACACAAGTTCTTTCTTGCAAGGTGTTGTTTCACTAAATGAGAATTTAACTTGAAGCAACACCAAATAATATTAGAAAAGAATAGTGCAAGAAAACTTAGAGTGAGAGAAAACAAACAAATCATAAGTAATGAACACAAGAGACACGAGTGATTTGTTTTACCGAGGTTCGGCCCTCGAAGGCCTAGTCCCTATTGAGGAGTCCACTAAGGACGGGTCTTTTTCAACCCTTTCCCCCTCTCCACCGATCACCAAAGACCGGCGAGCTCTTCTTCTTCTCAAGGATCACTTAAGACCCCGCAAGGATCACCACACACTTTGGTGTCTCTTGCTAGCTTTACAAGCCTCCAAAACTTTGGAGGAAGTTCAATGGGAGTCAAAACTCCACGCACAAATGAACACAAGATATAGCACACACTTTCTCTCAATGAATCTCACAAGCCACTTGTGGCGGAACCACCCGAATTATTCTAGCTTAAGTGCCTAAGTCACGCCCCAGGGGCCGCAACACACTTAAATCGGAATAACCCATCAGTCCCTCAGATCTAGTCTGATAGAGCCACTTAACCAGGATCAAATTCCACAATCTCACTCGAAGGTGAGTCACAGAAGAAATACAATAAAACAGGAAACTGGGCAAGGCCTAGCCCACTATTCCTCGTGCTCCTCTCCTGCCGGAGCAACATCCCACTCGACCGTCCAACCCGGTGGCAGGGTGGTAGGCCAAGTCACACCATCAGCCATATCATGAATCGTACCTGCAAAAATTATACCACAAGCAAGGCTGAGTATACTAATACTCAGCTAGACTTACCCGGTGTGAGGAATCTACTCCTCCACCTCTAGACTATGCAACTGTTTGGCTGAGGGGTTTGGTTTGCCAAAAGCACTAGCTGTTTCTAAAATCAATTCTTAGCTTTTCAAATTCTAGTATTATTATCTTAGCTACGTTTGCTCCTTCTAAGCATACATGGTAACAAGCATTTAGTTCAATCAACAAATTGTCTCATGTAACCTCATTTCACTTCTTACTCGATGTAGTACAAGGGGTCAAGCAGTCTCATTAGCTGCGAGAAGCAGACGATTCGAATCGAGTTTTATCCTTGCAAGGTAAACCTAAACACATGACAGGGCACTCCGTCCCCACACATGTCAACCGTCCCCATCGATTCCCCGTTCGCGTCCAGATCTCACCGCCTTGGCATACAATGCTCCACTGACCCCGGCTGCAGCCGTGCAGTGACCGCACTTGTACCCACCATAGCTAGCTAGAGGTTTCAAGCAACTCCTACACTTAAGTGCACAGTACAAACCTACAAACATTAAGTGTAGTAAAGTAGCATATATAAATGGTTATGCATAAAACCGGGTCTTGCCTTCAATAGCTGGGGCTGCGGGGAGATCCTCGATAGCAGCCTCGGGAGCTTGCTCCTGGTCCTCCTCTTGGACAGTTCCTTGCTCGGGGATGAGCACGTACTCTCCGTCAGCTAGATTACAATCTAATGAATGCAATGCGTAAGATATATGCATGATATGATATGTGCTTTAGTAATTTAAACTGTTGATGGTTTATGATCTACTTGAGTTAGATAGAGCTACATCTTGCTTATATGAGATTTTTGGTGGTATACTTGGTAAATTGGATCAAACTTAGCTAAGTTAAGTGGTAGGTTTATCTTTGGGGTTCCACTGAATTCTTTTTTTAAGGTCTTTAGTAAGAATTGCCAATAATTCAAGTTGGACCTATTGGAGTGAGGTTTATCTTTCCTCTTTTTCCCTTGATCTTCTTTAGGGTTTTAGGGTGGGTTTGAACTACGAGTCACCTTAATAAATTTCCAAAAATTCTGTAAAAATTACAGTGGCTTATTACTGGTGTATGATTCTCTGTCTCAAAATTTGAGGTTCTAGAAATGAATAGTTTTCTCTGGACAAAATTGCCAAATTTTAGGGCAGAAGGGGTGATTTGAACTACAACTATCATTCAATAGTAGGTAATTCCCTAGGACTTATTTTTGCTGGCATTTAGATGCTATAACATGACTTGGTACAAATTTCTAGCCATTAATACTTATTAGTTATTTTACTAGGATTTTCTAAAGTTTCTAGCCAAATGGGTGCTTTCTACTACCACTATATTTGAAAAATATCAAACAACAGATTTCTGATTTTTCCTAGCTTCTTCTTTGTGCAAGAGCAATCATTCTAAAGTTTGGCATCTTTTTGCTTAAGGGAAGGGGTGGTATGCATTAATTGGATTAAATGGCCCTTTTTACATAATAGTGGCAATAGGTATTATTTTGCATCTTTCCCATGGGTTTGTATTTTTCTCTGGTGGCCTATCTCATTATTGATCTAGCAAAATTTTATTTGCCCATTATTGCATTATTTTGGGGTTACTCATGATTTATTTGGGATATGACTCATTATCATATTATATTTATTTACCTTACTTAAAATGATGGGCTTGGATGTCCATTATTTTTGCAGTGGGGTTTTGGTGGTTACAAGTTCACTGGATTTTTATTATCAATTTTGGGTCTGGTTTTTGTAATTCTAATAATTGATTTCTAGTTGGAATAATACTAAATAAAACATTTCTCTTTGAATCTGATCTGGACTAGAGGTTTCTTTATTTTTCCTAGGTTCATTGTTACTTAAGCAAACTAGAAAAATAATTTCATCCACTGGCCATTAATTTCTAAGGCCTTTCTGATTTTTCTAAGGTTTGGGCAGAAATGGATTTTAATGGATATTTACACTAAATTTTCCAATACTGGGGTTCTTACTATTTTTAAACAGTGTTTAAATGGGGTTTGAACATCTACAAATTTTCTTAGGTTCAGCACAGAAGCATAACTAATTTTCTTTAATTAAACAAGGTTTGGTCAGTTTTTGTATTTAATTTTAAACTCTAAAAATTAGAACAGAAAGCATAAGGTTCAGTATTTCTAATTGGTAGTCCATAATATTTAGAATCCAACAAAATTAGTTTGACAATTTTTGGTTAAGTATTCATCAAGTTATGAATTTTCTAAGTTCTCTGTTTATTAAAAAGATTAAACAGAAATGATTAAATGGAAAACTACTTTGCAACGGGGTCCCTGGCGAGTGTTTTAAGTTTTCCTTACAGACTAGTCCCTAGGCTACTATTCAATTGAGTCACTGACATCTCAGAAAACCCTCTGGATTCTTCTAATCCTAACCGAGGTCCTTTCCCCAATCTAAACAGTACACGCGGTGGAAGAAAGGGCGGAGGGGCTTACCAGCGGCGGGACTGCTCCGGTGAGGTGGCCGAGGGTGTAGGGGAGGTCCTGAGGGTCACAGCGATGTGCGGGTCGTCATCGGGGATGGGCGGAGTTGGCCGGTTCGCGTGTGCAGGCGGGGGAGCTCGTCAGCGGCGAGGAGTCCAACCTATCCAGGGCACAATTGACCGATTGAACGGGTCAGAGAGCTTCACTGGGTGCTAGGGAAGACATGGTTGCAAGGAATTTGACAATGGCTTACCGGAGAGCTCGGTCCACGCGCGGGGGCGGGCGACCGAAGTCCGGCGAGGGTGATCTCGGGCTTCCGGTGAAGTTCTGCCGGGTCCGAGGACTTGGAAAGCTTCACAAGCTAACGGCGAAGCTAACCGAAGCGCTGGCGCGACTTGGGGGTGACTGGAGTGGGCTGGCCACGGTGGCCGAGGCTCTGGCGGCAATGGCCGGCGGAAAGGAGCTCGCCGGAGCTAAGGAGGGGCGTCTGGCCGGTGATGGTGGGCACGGGGTGAAGTGAGGCGCGCCCGAGGAGGCTTTATAGGCGTGGGCGAGCACTGCCGAGGGCGGGGCTCTGACAAGCGCTCGGGGCGTGCGCGGCGAACGCCAGTGCGCGCTCTGGCGCCTGGCACAGCGTCGAGCACGAGGCAGCGCAGAGAGAGGTCGAGTTCAAGCGCGGATTGGCCCCAAATCTTTGAGATTATGTCCCTGATCCCGTTGAGAGATCTCTTCCTCTCTGGTTCCTTTGTCGTTTGTGTGTGGAGGCTAGCAGGTTTGGCTGACTGGACTAAGAGATAGAGAGGGAAGAAATCTGGTTTGTCTCACTGCCGCTCACAGGGGGAAAATCTCTGGTTTGACGTGTCCAAGGCACGCATCCCAATGCCATCTTCTGGCACAAGACAGAGAGGTTAGTTATGCACATTTTTGTTAATGAGGCCATTAGGATTTGAGTTAGGGATCAAGGTGAACACGCTTGATCTTTGGCTCAAGGTCTGAAATTCAGAATTCTGAATTTCAGAATTCCCTAATGCAATCCCACTTGAGAAGCTTGTTTAGGGTTTTATTTAAATTGTTTTGGCCAAGCTTCCATAATCTTTGTTGTTGCTTATTTAGTATACTTTAATGTTTATAATTGGCCCAAGCCATGATTTTGTATTTTTCATACCCTTTTCCCCTTTCTCTTGAATTTTGTTTATAGGGCTCAATTAGGGTTTTTATTGGGGGTTGCAACATTTTGCCCTTTTGAAAACCTATTTGTCTTGAACATGGTACTTTTAAGTATAAGCTTAGTGGATCCTTTATTCTTAAGTCAATTTGGTGCTCATGCTCAATTTGGTTCACATAAAATGATGGTTCTTGGGTTAGCACTTGAGAGAAACCTTAGGTGACACTGGGGTGTCACAGCCTTCCCCCCTTAAAGGAATCTCGTCCCGAGATTCGAGTCAGAGTCCTCCCGGGGTGAAGCGAATGGTGAGACTTATAGGAAGTGGGTGCTCTTATTATTAGGGCAATTTGCTCTTCGAATGTCATTCTCTTTGCAACTTCAGAAGGAAGTCCTTTTTAAATCTTGTTTCATGGTTACTTCATTCTGATTTAAGATCTGTCGGGGACCATAATTAGGGGTACCCTCAAGACGCCTAATTCTCAGCTGGTAACCCCCATCAGCATAAAGCTGCAGAGGCCTGATGGGTTTGATTAAGTCAGGGATCAGTCCATACGAGCGACTCGATCACGCCACGCCCGAGCCTAGCCTCGGGCAAGGGCAGCCGACCCTGAGGTGTTTCCGTCTCGCCCGAGGCCCCCTTTTTACGGAAGACGCATCTCCGGCTCGCCCGAGGCCTTGCCTTCGTTAAGAAGCAACCCTGACTAAATCACCGCGCCGACCGACCAAGTCACTGGGGCATTTGACGCAAAGAGTGAGACTGACGGGCGGCCAGGCTTGGCAAAAAGCGCCATAGGAAGCTCCGCCCGACCCAGGGCTCGGGCTCGGGCTAAGGCCCCGGAAGACGGCGAACTCCGCTCCGCCCGACCCAGGGCTCGGACTCGGGCTAAGGCCCCGGAAGACGGCGAACTCCGCTCCGCCCGACCCAGGGCTCGGACTCGGGCTAAGGCCCCGGAAGACGACGAACTCCGCTCCGCCCGACCCAGGGCTCGGACTCGGGCTAAGGCCCCGGAAGACGGCGAACTCCGCTCCGCCCGACCCAGGGCTCGGACTCGGGCTAAGGCCCCAGAAGACGACGAACTCCGCTTCGCCCGACCCAGGGCTCGGACTCCGCCCTGGCCTCTGCCGAACGACCTCCGCCTCGCCCGACCCAGGAGCTCGGGCTCGGCCTCGGCCATGCAGGACAGACTCGACCTCGGCTTCGGAGGAGCCTCCACGTCGCCCGACCTAGGGCACGAGTCCGCCACGTCGACAGGAAGTGCCATCATCACCCTACCCCGAGCCGACTTGGGCCGCAGAAAACAGGACCGACGTCCCATCTGGCTAGCTCCGCCAGATAGGCAATGATGGCGCCCCGCTGGACCCATGACGACGGCGGTTCTCAGCTCCCTTACGGAAGTAGGGGGACGTCAGCAAGGGCCCAACCACTCCAACAGCTGTCCCCCCGCTAGGCTCCATTGCTTCTCCGACGGCCACGACGCCACACCAACTGGGTGCCAAGATCTCTCCGGCTGCCACCTTGGCATGTACTTAGGGCACTAGCTCTCCCCCGCTAGACACGTAGCACCTTGCTACACCCCCATTTGTACACCTGGATCCTCTCCTTACGCCTATAAAAGGAAGGACCAGGGCCTTCTTAGAGAAGGTTAGCCTCGCGGGAACGAGGGCAGGGGCAGGCGCTCTCTTGGGGCCGCTCGCTCCCCTCACCCGCGCGGACGCTTGTAACCCCCTACTGCAAGCGCACCCGACCTGGGCACGGGACGAACACGAAGGCCGCGGGATCTCCGCCTCCCTCATGACCCGGCTCCGGCCACCTCGCTCTTCCCCCCTTCGCGCTCGCCCACGCGCTCGACCCATCTGAGCTGGGGCACGCGGCACACTCACTCGTCGGCTCGGGGACCCCCCGGTCTCGAAACGCCGACAGTTGGCGCGCCAGGTAGGGGCCTGCTGTGTGTTGACGAGCAGATTCCCGTCAAGCTCCAGATGGGCAGTCTCCAACGACCTCTTCAACCCGGGACGGTGCTTCGTTTTGGGAGCCTCGAGTTCATGTCTTTCGACGGCAGCTACGATATGATACTCCTTCCACCGCCGCGCGACAGCGACAATGGTGGCAGACAGCCCGCCCGCAGGCGGCGGAATCGACGACGTCTTTCCCGCGTGGGGGAAGGACAACTCTCGAGCTCGCCCCATCCCCTCCCTCGCCATCAGAGGAGGAGGCGGGGCAACCAGGGCCGAGCGGGAGGCTGCGCTCAGTCGGCTGTCGAGCAAATCGACATCCTCAGCGCCCCAACGGAGGACGCGTCGGGCATCACCCTCGCGTTTGAGGCGAAGGCGAGCGCCGTCCCCCCGCGACACGCCGACCCCGAGCAAGTGGACGACGCCAGCGCGCTCACGGAGGGCCTGCAGGACGTCGCCCTCGCACCCAGGACGACGGCGCGATCAGCCCCCGATGTGACTTCGTCGCTCCTCGTCGACCAAAAGGTACCGGCTGATTCCCATCCTTTATCATTTCAACTCGACCTCAACCCGCCTAGTGACCTCACTCTGGCGGGCGCTCACGTTGAGGCGAGTGCAACCCCTTTCGGGTTTCGTGTGCGGTCGCCTTGGGACCGATTGACGGGCGTCTCGACCTACGGACCCTCTGGGTCCGAGGAAGATGACGACCCCAGCATCTGCTGGGATTTCTCTGGATCTGGCAACCCCAGTGCCATGCGGGACTTCATGACCGCATGCAACTACTGCCTCTCCGACTGTTCCGACGGCAGCCGCAGCCTTGACGACAAGGACTGCGGCCCGAGCCGCGAATGTTTCCACGTCGAGCTAGGGGATCCCTCCGGAGGCAGCTGTCTCGGCATGCCGGAGGATGGTGATCCCCCTAGGCCAGCGCCTCGCGCCGACATCCCGCGGGAGCTAGCTGTGGTCCCCGTTCCGGCGGGGGGTCACGACCCACAGCTCGAGCAAGTCCGCGGGGCGCGGGCCGGGTTCGATGAGGGAGCAGGAGCGCTCGAGGCAATCCGCCGGGACGTCGGGCAGGTATGGGCGGGCCAGCCCCCGGCCGGAGAAATACGTCACCTGCCCCAGGGTCTCCAGCACCGCATCGCCAATGATGCCAGGGACAGACCTCCACCCGCATCCGGCGGAACCGGTCAGGACCTGGCAGCCGCAGCGATGCTCCTCCGCGCGATGCCGAAGTCATCAACCACCGAGGGTCGGCGAATCCAGGGAGAGCTCAAGCATCTCCTGGAAGGCGCTGCGGCCCGGCGGGCCGAGAGCTCTGCCTCCCGAAGGCAGGGGTACCCCTCGGAACCTCGTGCCGCGACTTCCCGACTCATGCGGGAAGCCCCGGTCTACACCGGGCGCACGCGCAACACCGCGCCTGCGGCCCCGGGCCGCCTCGGCGACGAGCACCCTCATCGCGACCGTCGGGCCCGCCTCGACGAAAGGGTGCGCCGAGGTTATCACCCCAGGCGTGTGGGACGCTACGACAGCGGGGAGGATCGGAGTCCCTCGCCCGAACCACCCGGTCCGCAGGTCTTCAGCCGGGCCATTCGGCGGGCGCCGTTTCCGACCCGATTCCGACCCCCGACTACTATCACAAAGTACTCGGGGGAAACGAGACCGGAATTGTGGCTCACGGACTACCGCCTGGCCTGTCAACTGGGTGGAACGGACGATGACAACCTCATCATCCGCAACCTCCCCCTGTTCCTCTCCGACACTGCTCGCGCTTGGTTGGAGCACCTGCCTCCGGGGCAGATTTCCAACTGGGAGGATCTGGTCCAAGCTTTCGCCGGCAACTTCCAGGGCACGTACGTGCGCCCCGGGAATTCCTGGGACCTCCGAAGCTACCGGCAACAGCCGGGAGAGTCTCTTCGGGACTACATCCGGCGATTCTCGAAGCAGCGCACCGAGCTGCCCAACATCACCGACTCCGATGTCATCGGCGCGTTCCTTGCCGGCACCACCTGCCGTGACCTGGTGAGCAAGTTGGGTCGCAAGACCCCCACCAGGGCGAGCGAGCTGATGGACATCGCCACCATGTTCGCCTCTGGTCAGGAGGCGGTCGAGGCCATCTTCCGAAAGGACAAGCAGCCCCAGGGCCGCCCGTCGGAAGATGCCCCCGAGGCGTCTACTCCGCTTGGCGCCAAGAAGAAAGGCAGGAGGAAGTCGCAAGCGAAACGCGACGCCGCCAGCACGGACCTTGTCGCCGCCGCCGAATACAAGAACCCTCGGAAGCCCCCCGGAGGCGCCAACCTCTTCGACAAGGCACTCAAGGAGACGTGCCCCTACCATCAGGGGCCCGTCAAGCACACCCTCGAGGAGTGCGTCATGCTTCGGCGCCACTTCCACCGGGCTGGGCCACCCGCAGAGGGTGGCAAGGCCCGCGACGACGACAAACAGGAAGATCACCAAGCAGGAGAGTTCCCCGAGGTCCGCGACTGCTTCATGATCTACGGAGGGCATATGCGGTGAATGCCTCGGCTCGGCATCGTAAGCAAGAGCGTCAGGAGGTCTGCTCGGTGAAGGTGGCGGCACCAGTCTACCTAGACTGGTCCGACAAGCCCATCACCTTCGACCGGGATGACCACCCCGACCACGTGCCGAGCCCAGGGAAGTACCCGCTCGTCGTCGATCCCGTCATCGGCGACGTCAGGCTCACCAAGGTCCTGATGGATGGGGGCAGCTGCCTCAATATCATCTACGCCGAGACCCTCAGGCTCCTGCGCGTCGATCTGTCATCCGTCCGAGCAGGCGCTGCTCCCTTCCACGGGATCATTCCTGGGAAGCGCGTCCAGCCCCTCGGACAGCTCGACCTTCCCGTCTGCTTCGGAACACCCTCCAACTTCCGAAGGGAGACTTTGACGTTCGAGGTGGTCGGGTTCCGAGGAACCTACCACGCAGTGTTGGGAAGGCCATGCTACGCGAAGTTCATGGCCATCCCCAACTACACCTACCTGAAGCTCAAGATGTCGGGCCCCAACGGGGTCATCACCGTCGGCCCCACGTACAAACACGCGTTCGAATGCGATGTGGAGTGCGTGGAGTACGCCGAGGCCCTCACCGAGTCCGAGGCCCTCATCGCCGACCTGGAAAGCCTCTCCCGAGAGGTGCCGGACGTGAAGCGACATGCCGGCAACTTCGAGCCAGCGGAGACGGTTAAGGCCGTCCCTCTCGACCCCAGTGGCGACACCTCCAAGCAGATCCGGATCGGTTCCGGGCTCGACCCCAAATAGGAAGCAGTGCTCGTCGACTTTCTCCGCGCAAACGCCGACGTCTTTGCGTGGAGTCCCTCGGACATGCCCGGCATATCGAGGGATGTCGCCGAGCACTCGCTGGATATTCGGGCCGGAGCCCGACCGGTCAGACAGCCTCTGCGCCGATTCGACGAGGAAAGGCGCAGGGTGATAGGCGAGGAGATCCACAAGCTGATGGCAGCAGGGTTCATCAAAGAGGTATTCCATCCCGAATGGCTTGCCAACCCTGTACTTGTGAGGAAGAAAGGGGGGAAATGGCGGATGTGTGTAGACTACACTGGTCTCAACAAAGCATGTCCGAAGGTCCCCTACCCTCTACCTCGCATCGATCAAATCGTGGACTCCACTGCGGGGTGCGAAACCCTGTCTTTCCTCGATGCCTACTCAGGGTATCATCAAATCAAGATGAAAGAGTCCGACCAGCTCGCGACTTCTTTCATCACGCCCTTCGGCATGTACTGTTATGTCACCATGCCGTTCGGTTTGAGGAACGCGGGTGCAACGTACCAGCGGTGCATGAACCATGTGTTCGGCGAACACATCGGTCGCACGGTCGAGGCCTACGTCGATGACATCGTAGTCAAGACGAGGAAAGCCTCCGACCTTCTCTCCGACCTTGAAGTGACATTCCGGTGTCTCAAGGCGAAGGGCGTCAAGCTCAATCCCGAGAAGTGCGTCTTCGGGGTGCCCCGAGGCATGCTCTTGGGATTCATCGTCTCCGAGCGGGGCATCGAAGCCAACCCGGAGAAGATCGCAGCCATCACAAGCATGGGGCCCATCAAGGACTTAAAAGGCGTACAGAGGGTCATGGGATGTCTCGCGGCCTTGAGCCGTTTCATCTCGCGCCTCGGCGAAAGAGGCCTGCCCCTGTACCGTCTCTTAAGGAAGGCCGAGTGCTTCACTTGGACTCCCGAGGCCGAGGAAGCTCTCGGGAACCTGAAGGCGCTCCTCACCCAGGCGCCCGTCTTGGTACCCCCAGCTGATGGAGAAGCCCTCTTGGTCTACGTCGCCGCTACCACTCAGGTGGTCAGCGCCGCGATCGTGGTCGAAAGGCAGGAAGAGGGGCATGCTTTGCCCATTCAGAGGCCAGTTTACTTCGTCAGCGAGGTGCTGTCCGAGACCAAGATCCGCTACCCACAAGTCCAGAAGCTGCTGTATGCAGTGATCCTGACGAGGCGAAAGCTGCGACATTACTTCGAGTCTCATCCGGTGACTGTGGTGTCATCATTCCCCCTGGGGGAGATCATCCAGTGCCGAGAAGCCTCGGGACGGATCGCAAAGTGGGCGGTGGAAATCATGGGCGAGACAATCTCGTTTGCCCCTCGGAAGGCCATCAAGTCCCAGGTACTGGCAGACTTCGTAGCTGAATGGGTCGACACCCAGTTGCCGACGGCTCCGATCCAACCGGAGCTCTGGACCATGTTTTTCGACGGGTCGCTGATGAAGACGGGAGCCGGCGCGGGCCTGCTCTTCGTCTCGCCCCTCAGGAAACACCTGCGCTACGTGCTCCGCCTCCATTTCCCGGCGTCCAACAATGCGGCTGAGTACGAGGCTCTGGTCAACGGATTGCGAATCGCCATCGAGCTAGGGGTCCGATGCCTCGATGCACGCGGCGACTCGCAGCTCGTCATCGACCAAGTCATGAAGAACTCCCACTGCCGCGACCCGAAGATGGAGGCCTATTGTGATGAGGTTCGACGCCTAGAAGACAAGTTCTACGGGCTCGAGCTTAACCACATCGCCCGGCGCTACAACGAGACTGCGGACGAGCTGGCAAAGATAGCCTCGGGGTGAACAACGGTTCCCCCGGACGTCTTCTCCCGGGACCTGCACCAACCCTCCGTCAAGATCGGCGACACGCCCGAGCCCGAGATGCCCTCGGCCCCGTTCGAGGTGACCTCGGCCCAGCCCGAGCCATCCTCGGTTCAGCCCGAGGAACCCTCGACCCCTGAGGGCGAAGCACTGCGCATCGAGGAGGAGCGGAGCGGGGTCACGCCAGATCAAGATTGGCAGACCCCGTACCTGCAATATCTCCGCCAAGGAGAACTGCCCCTCGACCGAGTCGAGGCTCGGCGGGTAGCGCGACGCGCCAAGTCGTTCGTCTTGCTGGGCGATGAGAAGGAGCTCTACCACCGTAGCCCCTCGGGCATCCTCCAGCGATGCATCTCCATCGCCGAAGGTCAGGAACTCCTGCAGGAAATACACTCGGGGGCTTGCGGCCATCATGCAGCACCTCAAACCCTCGTCGGGAACGCTTTCCGCCAAGGCTTCTACTGGCCGATGGCGGTGGCTGACGCCACTAGAATTGTCCGCGCCTGCGAAGGGTGCCAATTCTATGCGAAGCAGACCCACCTGCCCGCTCAGGCTCTGCAGACGATACCCATCACCTGGCCCTTCGCTGTGTGGGGTCTGGACCTCGTCGGCCCTCTACAGAAGGCGCCCGGGGGCTACGCGCACCTGCTGGTCGCTGTCGACAAATTCTCCAAGTGGATCGAGGTCCGACCCCTGAACAGCATCAGATCCGAGCAGGCGGCGGCGTTCTTCACCAACATCATCCATCGCTTCGGGGTCCCGAACTCCATCATCACCGACAACGGCACCCAGTTCACCGGCAAAAAATTCTTGGATTTTTGCGAGGATCACAACATCCGGGTAGACTGGGCCGCCGTAGCTCATCCCATGTCGAATGGGTAAGTAGAACGTGCCAACGGCATGATTCTACAAGGGCTCAAGCCTCGGATTTACAATGATCTCAACGAGTTCGGCAAGCGATGGATGAAGGAACTCCCCTTGGTGGTCTGGAGCCTGAGGACGACGCCGAGCCGAGCCACAGGTTTCACGCCGTTCTTCCTGGTCTACGGGGCCGAGGCCGTCTTGCCCACTGACCTAGAATACGGCTCCCCGAGGACGAGGGCCTACGACGATGAAAGCAACCAAGCTAGCCGAGAAGACTCGCTGGACCAGCTGGACGAGGCTCGGGACAGGGCCTTACTACACTCGGCGCGGTATCAGCAGTCCCTGCGACGCTACCACGCCCGAGGGATCCGACCCCGAGACCTCCAGGTGGGCGACCTAGTGCTTCGGCTGCGGCAAGACGCCCGAGGGAGGCACAAGCTCACGCCCCCTGGGAGGGGCCATTCGTCATCGCCAAAGTTCTGAAGCCCGGAACATACAAGCTGGCCAACAGTCAAGGCGAGGTCTACGGCAACGCTTGGAACATCCAACAGCTATGTCGCTTCTACCCTTAAGATGTTTCCAAGTTGTTCATATACCTCGCACACACGCAAAGTTTAGTCAACAAGGAAGGGTCGGCCGGCTCCGAGCAGAAGAAGCCGAACCGCCACGCACGGCGCGCGCAACCACCCAGCGGTTACAAGTGACCCTCCACTTTTGCCCAGACCAACGGGCGAAAGGGGCGGGCAGCCATGCAGGTGGCATGCAACCGCGCCAAGTGGACGCGCTTCTCCGACTCCTAACCTGCCAGCACGGAGGCCCAAGCCCACGCTTCGCGCGACCGGCGCGCCGGATGCTGCATGCAAGCAACTGTACCACTTGCGCCACCACCGCACCTCCTCGGTTGCGGAACCAATACCGCGACCCGAGGCGACCCAGCGCGCGACCCAGCAGCGCCAGCCTGACGCAGCGGTCAAACGCGGTCAAAAGTGGGCCGGCAGTAATGACGGTGGCAGGCACGCGAGAGCAGCGGTCACGCCATCAGCCAAGCTCACGTCCCATCCGGAGGCAGCGAGAGAACCCCCTCTCACGGTGTGAAGACGACACGCCCGTGACCCGTTCCTCGAACGGCTCGCGCACGCGCAACGGCAGCCTCGCCAACTACTCGCCCCGGCGCATTAACTCCGCGGCTCGACGGGCAGCGCTTCTGGCGGGAGCAGCTGGCGACGTTTCGCCTTCGCCAAAACGACCACACCAAAAAAGGTACGTCACGTCGTTCAATTTCGTATCCTTTTTCCCTTTTCCTTCTTTCTCTATCTCTTGCAACAGGGACCGGGAAAGGGGATACCCCCTAAGGGATCCTTCCCCGTGAAGGAACTAGGCTCCGAGCCTCCTTACTGATCAGGGGTTCGAAGGCTGGCCCCCCGAAGGGTTCAACAGCCGCCTCAGATCGCGTGGGCCCGACACCCACTACTGGTCAGAGGTTCGAAGGTCGGCCCCCCGAAAGGTTCCACGATCGCCTCAGGCTACTCGGGCTCCGCGCCCATTACTGATCAGGGGTTCGAAGGCTGGCCCCCCGAAGGGTTCACAGTCGCCTCAGACACCGAGCGAGGGATGACCAGGGGTACGTTCGATACATAACCAAGGCTCGGGCTACGCTCCCGAGGTACCCTAGGACATTTCCGAGACCAGCGGGAACGATCCTGTAACGGAATCCCATCGGAGGGAGGCATCGAGCCCTCGGACCCCGTCGCCAGGGGACCGGGTCCGGCAGGTCACCCGCAGGTACTTTTGGGCGTGCCTCCGGGCCCCTAGCCGACCCCCAACGAACGGGGCACGGACGTCCACTCGGATTACCCGATTGCAGCTCACCGGAGACACCATGTTCGGTGCCCATCGAGGGTAACATGGCGCTCTCCCCCCCTCCTCCTTGTGGAAAGGCGACGTAGGGGCGTATGTAAAAAAGCCGAGTCTGTCCCTGATCGTCCTCTCGCCCTGTGCGGAGGCTCGAGGGCTGCTCTCGCAAACCTGGCTCCGGCCGAACCGTTGACAGCGTCAACATACCAGCCCGAGAACTTGGGCCCCGACAGTGCACCCGGGCTACGGCCTGTTCGCATGAGGGAACCGCCAGACCAGCCAAAGCATTACGTAAGGCATTAAGACCTCGAAGGAGTGAAACCACTCCTCCGAGGCCTCGGGGGCTACACCCGGCGGGTGCGCTCGCGCTCACCCACCGGAACAAAGTGCAACCGAGAAAGGCTGGTCCCCTTGCAAAAAAGTGCGACGAAAGCCTCCAAGCGAGTGCTAACACTCCCTTCGAGGCTCGGGGGCTACTGTCGGGGACCATAATTAGGGGTACCCTCAAGATGCCTAATTCTCAGCTGGTAACCCCCATTAGCATAAAGCTGCAGAGGCCTGATGGGTTTGATTAAGTCAGGGATTAGTCCATACGAGCGACTCGATCACGCCACGCCCGAGCCTAGCCTCGGGCAAGGGCAGCCGACCCTGAGGTGTTTCCGTCTCGCCCGATGCCCCCTTTTTACGGCAGACGCATCTCCAGCTCGCCCGAGGCCTTGCCTTCATTAAGAAGCAACCCTGACTAAATCATCGCGCCGACCGACCAAGTCACTGGGGCATTTGACGCAAAGAGTGAGACTGACGGGCGGCCAGGCTTGGCAAAAAGCGCCATAGGAAGCTCCGCCCGACCCAGGGCTTGGGCTCGGGCTAAGGCCCCGGAAGACGGCGAACTCCGCTCCGCCCGACCCAGGGCTCGGACTCGGGCTAAGGCCCCGGAAGACGGCGAACTCCGCTCCGCCTGACCCAGGGCTCGGACTCGGGCTAAGGCCCCGGAAGACGGCGAACTCCGCTCCGCCCGACCCAGGGCTCGGACTCGGGCTAAGGCCCCGGAAGACGGCGAACTCCGCTCCGCCCGACCCAGGGCTCGGACTCGGGCTAAGGCCCCAGAAGACGACGAACTCCGCTTCGCCCGACCTAGGGCTCGGACTCCGCCCTGGCCTCTGCCGAACGACCTCCGCCTCGCCCGACCCAGGAGCTCGGGCTCGGCCTCGGCCATGCAGGACAGACTTGACCTCGGCTTCGGAGGAGCCTCCACGTCGCCCGACCTAGGGCACGAGTCCGCCACGTCGACAGGAAGCGCCATCATCACCCTACCCCGAGCCGACTCGGGCCACAGAAAACAGGACCGACGTCCCATCTGGCTAGCTCCGCCAGATAGGCAATGATGGCGCCCCGCTGGACCCATGACGACGGCGGTTCTCAGCTCCCTTACGGAAGCAGGGGGACGTCAGCAAGGGCTCAACCACTCCGACAGCTGTCCCCCCGCCAGGCTCCATTGCTTCTCCGACGGCCACGACGCCACACCAGCTGGGTGCCAAGATCTCTCCGGCTACCACCTTGGCATGTACTTAGGGCACTAGCTCTCCCCCGCTAGACACGTAGCACCTTGCTACACCCCCATTTGTACACCTGGATCCTCTCCTTACGCCTATAAAAGGAAGGACCAGGGCCTTCTTAGAGAAGGTTGGCCTCGCGGGAACGAGGGCAGGGGCAGGCGCTCTCTTGGGGCCGCTCGCTCCCCTCACCCGCGCGGACGCTTGTAACCCCCTACTGCAAGCGCACCCGACCTGGGCGCGGGACGAACACGAAGGCCGCGGGATCTCCGCCTCCCTCATGACCCGGCTCCGGCCACCTCGCTCTTCCCCCCTTCGCGCTCGCCCACGCGCTCGACCCATCTGGGCTGGGGCACGCGGCACACTCACTCGTCGGCTCGGGGACCCCCCGGTCTCGAAACGCCGACAAGATCATATTTCTGAATTTTAGATTCGAAGGGCAGGAGGAGGGGTTGGGTGTGATTACGTACCAGTTTCCTTAGGTAGGCAATCGGGGAAGTTGGATCTCAAGAATTCCTCGGTCTCCCAAGTAGCTTCTTCCTCTGAGTGATTACTTCACTGGACCTTGTACACTTTGATCGATTTAGCCCGAGTTGATCTTTCTTTACAATCCAGAATCTTGGAAGGATACTCTTGGTACGATAGATCTGGTTCTATCTCCAATTCTGGCTCTGCTATGATCTCGGTCGGCAATCGAACACACTTCTTCAGCTGAGATACATGGAACACACTATGAATGGCAGACATTTTTGAAGGTAACTTCAGCTTATATGCCATGGGTCCACAGGTTTCTATGATCTCATAAGGTCTAATGTAACGAGGGGCTAGCTTGCCTTTGATTCCAAACCTCTGCACTCCCTTGGTGGGCGATACCTTGAGTTACACGAGATCTCCCACCTTGAATTGGAGAGGTTTCCTTCTTTTATCATGGTAACTCTTCTGCCTGGCCTGAGCAGCTTCTAGATTTTTCCTGATTAGTTTGATCTTCCTTTCGGCTTTAGTCACTAAGTCAGGTCCGAAAACTTCTCTTTCTCCAGGCTGAGACCAATTGAGTGGTGTCCTACACCTTCTTCCATAAAGAGCTTCGAAGGGTGCCATTTTTAGGCTGGATTGATAACTGTTGTTATAAGCAAACTCTACCAAGGAGAGGTGCTTATCCTAGTTCTTGCCACAATCGATTGCACAAGCTCTCAGCATATCCTCCAGAATTTGGTTTACCCTTTCAGTCTGACCATCAGTCTGTGGGTGGTAAGCTGAACTTCTGATTAGCTTGGTTCCCAAAGACTCCTGCAATTGTTCCCAAAATCTGGCAACAAATTGGGCTCCTCGGTCAGAAACAATGGTCTGAGGTAATCCGTGCAAACACACGATCTGGTCAATTATACAACTCTGCATACTTTTGAGCCTTATCAGTGGTGTGCACAGGGAGAAAATGTGCCACTTTCGTCAGTCGGTCCACAATAACCCAAATCGAATCATGATGACGAGAGGTGTTGGGCAGACCCACGATGAAATCCATGCTGATGTCATCCCATTTCCACGAAGGTATAGATAGGGGTTGCAAAGCTCCAGCTGATTTCAAGTGGTTTGCCTTTATCCTCTAACAGGTGTCACATTCCGATACATACTGGGCTATCTCCCTCTTCATTCTGGTCCACCAATACAAAGGCTTCAAATCATGGTACATTTTGGTGCTTCCCGGATGCATAGAGAATTTGGAGAGATGAGCCTCGTCCAAGATTTTCTTCTTAAGGTCCTTGTTTTTAGGAATCACCAATCTGCTTTTGAACCATAATACACCCTTTTCATCTTGGTGGAAACATTTATACTTCTCAACCTTCTGATGGAGATTCTCCTTGATAACCTGCACTCCCTTGTCACTGAGCTGGGCCATGATGATCTGGTCTTGCAAGGCTGGCTCGACAGAAATGTGAGACAAGGCACCAGAAGGAATCACTTCAATTTGCATCTTGCTCAACTCATCACACAAGGTGTTGATGCGAGAATCCATCAGAATACAATTGCATTGCAACTTCCGACTCAAGGCATCTGCTACCACATTGGCCTTCCCTGGGTGATAATGTACCTCCAGGTCATAATCCTTGATCAGCTCCAGCCATCTTCTCTGCCTCATGTTGAGATCAGCCTGAGTAAAGATGTACTTAAGGCTCTTATGATCAGTGAAGATGTTGCAGTGGGTTCCCATTAAATAGTGCCTCCACATTTTTAATGCATGAACCACTACTGCCAACTCGAGGTCATGAGTGGGGTAATTTTGCTCATGAGGCCTGAGTGCTCTTGAGGCGTAAGCAATGACTCGGTTGTCTTGCATTAAGACACATCCTAGTCCAGTGCCAGAGGCATCACAATACACATCGAAAGGCTTGCTGTTGTCAGGTTACGCTAACACTGGTGTTGTGGTCAGATGCTTCCTTAATGCATGGAAGGCATCTTCGCACTTCTGACTCCAAACAAACTTGGCTTCTTTCTTCAACAGCTTAGTTATAGGCGTCGCAATTCGAGAGAAATCCGGAATAAATCTTCGGTATTAACCAGCTAATCCCAGAAAACTCCGAATCTGACGGACAGTAGTTGGTGGCTTCCAGTTCATCACCTCTTGCACCTTATCAGGATCAACAGCTATTCCAGCCTGAGAGATAGTGTAACCCAAGAATTTGATTTCCTTTAGCCAAAAATCACACTTGGACAACTTGGCATAAAGGTGGTGCTCTCGCAGACGTTGAAGCACTACATGCAAATGCCCGACATGTTCTTCTTCGTTCTTAGAGTACACCAGGATATCATCGATGAACACCACTACGAATTTGTCCAATTCAGGCATGAAAACAGAATTCATCAGATACATGAAATATGCTGGTGCATTAGTCAACTCGAAAGACATCACCAAGAATTCATATAGCCCATATCTGGTTGAGAATGCCGTCTTCGGAATATCGCTTGCTCGTATCTTGATCTGATGGTAGCCGGAGCGAAGGTCTATTTTGGAAAACACCTTAGCCCCGACCAACTGGTCAAAAAGAACATCAATACGAGGCAAAGGATACTTGTTATTGATAGTTACCGCATTAAGAGGGCGGTAATCTATACACAGCCTCAAGCTTTCATCCTTCTTCTTCACAAACAGTGCTGGACATCCCCAAGGCGAAGTACTTGGGCGAATAAATCCCTTATCCAGCAACTCCTGCAATTGCTTCTTCAATTCTGCCAACTCAGCGGGTGGCATCCGGTAAGGCCTCTGGAAATTGGTGTCGTTCCCGGTTGCAACTCGATGGAAAATTCAATATCCCGGTCCGGTGGCATTCCTGGCAATTCATCAGGGAAGACATCTGCATACTCACAGACCACTGGGATCTTCTTCAGAGGTAACTCCGTCATAGAGAAAGCACATGACTGAGTAGATCCCTGACTGGGCAGAATCAAGGTGAAGTTCCCACAGAACGGAGAATTGATTTCCACGATGCGGCTGGCTACATCAAGCACAACTTGGTGCAGGGTCATCCAATTAGCTCCCAGAATAATGTCCACATTTTCCAGACCCAAAACTAGAAGGGTGGTTTTGACAATGTGGCTTCCCAGTTGAATAGGCACACTTTGGTTTAATTGATTAGTTGAAATTTTACCCCCAGGTGTGACTATCATAAATGACCCTTTTGAGTGAGAGAAAGGCAGTTCACATTTAGCACTGAACTTTTGGCTAATGAAACTATGAGATGCACTAGAATCAAACAGAATTAAAGCAGGTTGATTATAAACTGAAAAGATACCGGTCATGATAGGAGCTCCCTCAGGTACTTCCTCCAGAGTAGTGAAGTTGAGCTTCCCTTGCCTGACTTGTACCTTCTGCTTTCTTCCCTTGTCTTGACTTGGTGCTGACATCTACCTTTGCTGGTTCCTGGGGCAATTCTTGGCATAGTGGCCCACATTGCCACAAGTGAAACATTTGTTCTCATTGCCCTGGCAGAACTGCTGCTGCTACGGAGGCTGATTGTTCCTTGGAGCGGGAGCTGGAAAGCGGTTGGGTGCCGGCTACTGCTGCTGAGGTGGCCTAATCACCCATATGCCTGCCTGCTGCTGGAAACCCCTGCTCTGATTGTGAGAAACAATCCTGAACCTCTGGGCCTGAGCGAATGGTGCTGCCATTGGTGCCTTTCTCTTCTTCTCTGCCCGGTGGGCTACAATACAATCCTCCTGGGAGATGGCCAGGTTGACCAACTCATTGAAGCTATCAGCCCGGACAGTGTTGAGTCGTTCCCGCAGCTTGGTGTTAAGACCCCTGCGGAAGCGGTCTCTCTTCTTCTCATCAGAATCAGCATAGTAACCTGCATACTGGCATAGGTCGTTGAAGGCCTGCGCATACTGCAGTACCGTGCGGGTCCCTTGATTAAGTGCCAGAAACTCATTCAGCTTGCGATCAAGAATGCCAGCTGGGATGTGGTGCCCTCTCAAAGTAGTTTTGAATTCCTCCCAAGACACTTCACGATTAGCGGGGAGCATAGCACGGAAGTGGTCCCACCAAGTCCGAGCAGATCCACAAAGCTGCTGCGCGGCGAAGCGAGTCTTGGTAGTATCAAGGCAGTCTCCCGTGAGGAGGGGAAACTTGGACTCAACGACGCGGAGCCATACGTCGGCGTCCAACGGATCCTCTGCCTTGGTGAACAAGGGTGGCTGCGTGCTCAGGAATTCCTGGTAGGTCGCCGCTGCCGGAGGTCGCTGATGCTGGCCTCCACCATGCTGCTGAGGGTGGGGCTGGCGCTGCAAGAGCTGTCGCAGAATCTCATTCTGCTGGGCCATCAGCTCCTGCACTGTGGGAGTTGGAGGAGGTGGCGGGGGAACCTGCTCGTTATGTCCGTGACGCTGCCTAGCTGCCATCTGAAAACAGAGATTGTCGCCATTGTTATCCCAACTCACCATTTCGAGCGACAAGATATCATCTCATATGGAAGGAAAAATGTCATAATCATAATATTAGGTTCGAAATGAAGATAACATGGTTACAAACATCCCACAGATTTCGAAAGTTCACAGGGTTACATCAACCAGGGGAAGGTACTCGCAAGCCTAGTCCAAAATCTGACATTAACTAAGCTCGCATAGGTTTCTATCCGCCTAAAAGCATCGAAGTGACTGATCAACCCTGAGCGGTGGAAGCGACACTGGATACGGGTGAGGGAGGCATCGTGGAGGTAGTCCCATTGGCACCAGGGGCTGGTCCTAACTCCTCGGGAGCCTCTTCTCCCTCGCTTCCGGCCTCATTGGCCTCCATCTCCAAGTGGTGCATGTCTAGGTGGTCATTCGCTTCTTCGAGTTCCCTCTGCACATCGTGGAGCTGGTTCTCCAAGACATCAATAGCGTTGTCTCGGATCTCCACCTGCTGCTCCAAGGTGGTAATGCGCTGGCTCAGCCTTTCCACCTGCAGATCCTTCTCCACCAACTCGGAGGATAAATCGACCACAAAATCTTCTCGACTGTCGAGAGTGAGCTTGGTGGTTTGAGCGATGTTAGCAAGGTGTGCCATAGCATCACTCTGAAGGGCCTGAAGGTAGTACAGCGCACTCATGCACTGAACGGTGACCCTCCCAACCAAGTCAGGATACATTGCCCACACATCTTTCACATGGCTCACTCGGTTACACCACATGGGGTCATCCTTCTTCTCAGCAGGGAAGAGTCCCAAGGGGTGCATCACCATCTCCAGGGGATGGTAGCCACAGAAAGTCGTCAGAGTCTTCATGGCTGCCGCTTCAGTGGTGTCATCCGTCCTGAATCCAACCGTCTCGGAATCAAGAGAACGCCAGCCCGGCTGAAGGGGATGAGCCTCCAAAGTCAGCCAGACCCAACAACAAGGTACCCGATGCTCCTCATACAACTGCACCGTGTACAAAGGGGGCATAGGGTAACCGGTGGAGTTAAGCACTTCCCACAAGATGGAAGGAAAGCCATCGCGAGAAAGGAAGTCAGAACTGAAACGGGTGTCTCCTCCACTGGCGGGGGTGGGTGAATTCATCTATGGAAGGGTATCAAAGGTAAAGATTATGGTGGAAGGAAAAAATAAAAGAGCCCGGATGGTTTTTAAAGGAAGTGGGTTAGCTCAAGTTTTAATTCCCTTTTGTGTTTATAATGCATACATGCTAGAAGTAACGTCTCCTCTCCAAATAATAGGGTGCTCTTAGGGCATCCTTAAAAAGTCTAGGTACTGGCCCACGGGGCCTACTTAATTAGCCACCTATTTCTCCCTCTATGCCTAAGGCCTTTCGTCCTAGGTCTAGCGGTCTAGTCCTGACGATCCGTAGCAGTTCTAGGCAAGTTTTAGATTTTGAAAATGGTATTCATGGTTTATTGTCCTTTTCTATGGTGGAATTTGCTCCGATACCAGCTGTGGCGGAACCACCCGAATTATTCCAGCTTAAGTGCCTAAGTCACGCCCCAGGGGCCGCAATACACTTAAAGCAGAATAACCCGTCAGTCCCTCAGATCTAGTCTGATAGAGCCAGTTAACCAGGATCAAATTCCACAATCTCACTCGAAGGTGAGTCACAGAAGAAATACAATAAAACAGGAAACCTCAAATTAAGTACTGAATTATTACATAGATCGGAGTTTTTTTTCGAGTAGTAAATAAGAGTTCACGAAATAAAATGCAGCAGATGATCGATGTCGTCGGTATCGAGGAATTGGGCAAGGCCTAGCCCACTACTCCTCGTGCTCCTCTCCTGCCGGAGCAACATCCCACTCGACCGTCCAACCCGGTGGCAGGGTGGTAGGCCAAGTCACACCATCAGCCATATCCTAAATCGTACCTGCAAAAATTATGCCACAAGCAATGCTAAGTATACTAATACTCAGCTAGACTTACCCGGTGTGAGGAATCTACTCCTCTACCTCTAGACTATGCAGCTATTTGGCTGAGGGGTTTGGTTTGTCAAAAGCACTAGCTGTTTCTAAAATCAATTCTTAGCTTTTCAAATTCTAGTATTATTATCTTAGCTACGTTTGCTCCTTCTAAGCATACATGGTAACAAGCATTTAGTTCAATCAACAAATTGTCTCATGTAACCTCATTTCACTTCTTACTCGATGTAGTACAAGGGGTCAAGCAGTCTCATTAGCTGCGAGAAGCAGATGATTCGAATCGAATTTTATCCTTGCAAGGTAAACCTAAACACACGACATGTCAGGGCACTCCGTCCCCACACATGTCAACCGTCCCCATCGATTCCCCGTTCGCGTCCAGGCCTCACCGTGTTGGCATACAATGCTCCACTGACCCCGGCTGCCGCCGTGCAGTGACCGCACTTGTACCCACCATAGCTAGCATGGGAGACCCAGTCTCAGGTCGCGTGAGGGATAAAGTCTGTGCCCGGTTTCACTCAGGTACTAGGTTTACCGGTTACCATATTTCCCGACATGTGCTTAGTACGTTCAAAAGCTTGACTCAGGTATCCACACATTAATCCTTAATTCCTTTTTCTCGTCTCATGGTCAAGGCATCCTCCCTGGATCCAAGTCCATAGACTAACATAGATCCCGTTGTCAAGATGAATACAATCAATTCCTGACCTCGCGCGAGTGCTAGAAAAATCACTCGACTTCTACCGAGATCCTGATTAGCAAAGCAGCTACTTGACCTAGCATACTAGTATTCATCTCAAAAAGGAATCCTAAGTTCATGCAACTAGAGGTTTCAAGCAACTCCTACACTTAAGTGCATAGTACAAACCTACAAACATTAAGTGTAGTAAAGTAGCATATATAAATGGTTATGCATAAAACCGGGGCTTGCCTTCAATAGCTGGGGCTGCGGGGAGATCCTCGATAGCAGCCTCGAGAGCTTGCTCCTGGTCCTCCTCTTGGACAGTTCCTTGCTCGGGGATGAGCACGTACCCTCCGTCAGCTAGATTACAATCTAATGAATGCAATGCGTAAGATATATGCATGATATGATATGTGCTTTAGTAATTTAAACTGTTGATGGTGTATGATCTATTTGAGTTAGATAGAGCTACATCTTGCTTATACAAGATTTTTGGTGGTATACTTGGTAAATTGGATCAAACTTAGCTAAGTTAAGTGGTAGGTTTATCTTTGGGGTTCCACTGAATTCTTTTTTTTAAAGGTCTTTAGTAAGAATTGCCAAGAATTCAAGTTGGACCTATTGGAGTGAGGTTTATCTTTCCTCTTTTTCCCTTGATCTTCTTAAGGGTTTTAGGGTGGGTTTGAACTACGAGTCACCTTAATAAATTTCCAAAAATTCTGTAAAAATTACAGTGGCTTATTACTGGTGTATGATTCTCTGTCTCAAAATTTGAGGTTCTAGAAGTGAATAGTTTTCTCTGGACAAAATTGCCAAATTTTAGGGCAGAAGGGGTGATTTGAACTACAACTATCATTCAATAGTAGGTAATTCCCTAGGACTTATTTTTGCTGGCATTTAGATGCTATAACATGACTTGGTACAAATTTCTAGCCATTAATACTTATTAGTTATTTTACTAGGAGTTTCTAAAGTTTCTAGCCAAAGGGGTGCTTTCTACTACCACTATATTTGAAAAATATCAAACAACAGATTTCTGATTTTTCCTAGCTTCTTCTTTGCGCAAGAGCAATCATTCTGAAGTTTGGCATCTTTTTGCTTAAGGGAAGGGGTGGTATGAATTAATTGGATTAAATGGCCCTTTTTACATAATATTGGCAATAGGTATTATTTTGCATCTTTCCCATGGGTTTGTATTTTTCTCTGGTGGCCTATCTCATTATTGATCTAGCAAAATTTTATTTGCCCATTATTGCATTATTTTGGGGTTACTCATAATTTATTTGGGATATGACTCATTATCATATTATATTTATTTACCTTACTTAAAATGATGGGCTTGGATGTCCATTATTTTTGCAGTGGGGTTTTGGTGGTTACAAGTTCACTGGATTTTTATTATCAATTTTGGGTCTGGTTTTTGTAATTCTAATAATTGATTTCTAGTTGGAATAATACTAAATAAAACATTTCTCTTTGAATCTGATCTGGACTAGAGGTTTCTTTATTTTTCCTAGGTTCATTGTTACTTAAGCAAACTAGAAAAATAATTTCATCCACTGGCCATTAATTTCTAAGGCCTTTCTGATTTTCCTAAGGTTTGGGCAGAAATGGCTTTTAATGGATATTTACACTAAATTTTCCAATACTGGGGTTCTTACTATTTTTAAACAGTGTTTAAATGGGGTTTGAACATCTACAAATTTTCTTAGGTTCAGCACAGAAGCATAACTAATTTTCTTTAATTAAACAAGGTTTGGTCAGTTTCTGTATTTAATTTTAAACTCTAAAAATTAGAACAGAAAGCATAGAGTTCAGTATTTTTAATTGGTAGTCCATAATATTTAGAATCCAGCAAAATTGGTTTGACAATTTTTGGTTAAGTATTCATCAAGTTATGAATTTTCTAAGTTCTCTGTTTATTAAAAAGATTAAACAGAAATGATTAAATGGAAAACTACTTTGCAACGGGGTCCCTGGCGGGTGTTTTAAGTTTTCCTTATAGACTAGTCCCTGGGCTACTATTCAATTGAGTCACTGACATCTCAGAAAACCCCCTGGATTCTTCTAATCCTAACCCGAGGTCCTTTCCCCAATCTAAACAGTACCCGCGGTGGAATAAAGGGCGGAGGGGCTTACCGGTGGCGGGACTGCTCCGGTGAGGTGGCCGAGGGTGTAGGGGAGGTCCTGAGGGTCACGGTGATGTGCGGGTCGCCGTCGGGGATGGGCGGAGTTGGCCGGTCCGCGTGCGCAGGCGGGGGAGCTCGTCGACGGCGAGGAGTCTGGCCTATCCACGGCACAATTGATCGATTGAACGGGTCAGAGAGCTTCACTGGGTGCTAGGGAAGACATGGTTGCAAGGAATTTGACAATGGCTTACCGAAGAGCTCGGTCCACGCGCGGGGGCGGGCGACCGAAGTCCGGCGAGGGTGATCTCGGGCTTCCGGTGAAGTTCTGCCGGGTCTGAGGACTTGGAAAGCTTCACAAGCTAACGACTAAGCTAACCGAAGCGCTGGCACGACTTGGGGGTGACTGGAGTGGGCTGGCCACGGTGGCCGAGGCTCTGGCGGCAATGGCGGGCGGAAAGGAGCTCGCCGGAGCTAAGGAGGGGCGTCTGGCCGGCGATGGTGGGCATGGGGTGAAGTGAGGCATGCCCGAGGAGGCTTTATAGGCGCGGGCGAGCACTGCCGAGGGCGGGGCTCTGACAAGCGCTCGGGGCATGCGCGGCGAACGCCAGTGCGCGCTCTGGCGCCTGGCACAACGTCGAGCACGAGGCAGCGTAGAGAGAGGTCGAGTTCAAGCGCAGATTGGCCCCAAATCTTTGAGATTATGGCCATGATCCCGTTGAGAGATCTCTTCCTCTCAGGTTCCTTTGTCGTTTGTGTGTGGAGGCTAGCAGGTTTGGCTGACTGGACTAAGAGATAGAGAGGGAAGAAATCTGGTTTGTCTCGCTGCCGCTCACAGGGGGAAAATCTCTGGTTTGACGTGTCCAAGGCACGCGTCCCGATGCCATCTTCTGGCACAAGACAGAGAGGTTAGTTATGCACGTTTTTGTTAATGGGGCCATTAAGATTTGAGTTAGGGATCAAGGTGAACACGCTTGATCTTTGGCTCAAGGTCTGAAATTCAGAATTCTAAATTTCAGAATTCCCTAATGCAATCCCACTTGAGAAGCTTGTTTAGGGTTTTATTTAAATTGTTTTGGCCAAGCTTCCATAATCTTTGTTGTTGCTTATTTAGTATACTTTAATTTTTATAATTGGCCCAAGCCATGATTTTGTATTTTTCATACCCTTTTCCCCTTTCTCTTGAATTTTGTTTATAGGGCTCAATTAAGGTTTTTATTGGGGGTTGCAACATTTTACCCTTTTGAAAACCTATTTGTCTTGAACATGGTACTTTTAAGTATAAGCTTAGTGGATCCTTTATTCTTAAGTCAATTTGGTGCTCATGCTCAATTTGGTTCACATAAAATGATGGTTCTTGGGTTATGTCACACCCGGTTTTGGAAGGTAAACCGAATGCGAACCATGTACGTGCCAGGATCAGAAATTCACGTACACAGCGATTACATAAATGACTCATCATAGCACAATGCTTCGAATTTCAATAAAGAGTAAGTAGTAATATTACAGACTAGAGCCATTTACATAATATAAATCAAAGTACACATAATCGAAACGTAGCCAACGTAAACAACCCACCACAGGCAGCTGACTGGGGGAGGTCGCTAGCCTAAACCTCGGACTCGTCGAAGTCCTGGAACTCCTGGGGATTTACCTCGACGCCTTCTTCTTTACCTGAGCATAGATTGCACCAAAGGCAACCTGGTGTTTTGTGAAAGCAAGGGTGAGTACACATCAACGTACTCAGCAAATGTCCTGTTTGGCTGAGGTGGACTAGCTTTATGTGGGGTTAAGCTCAAGCAGTTGCTTTTAGTTGGTCAGGTATTTATTATCAGTGGAAGCCAAGTTTTAGTAATAACCAACCCGTGAACCATTTCCTCATCGAGGAACATCATCATCATCATAGTCGAACCAAAACCATAAACATAACCATTGTATCTCAGATCATATGTATCTCTAATCAAAGAGGATCCCAAGGCCGCTCATAACCGTGAGCACGGCTGATATATCAGTTTCTAACCCTCTGCAAAGGTCGCACACTTTACCCATGAGCCATGATTCCCATTTTGCCCGGGGATCATGACTCCCCATTGATCACTTCCTAGGTGGTCCGGCAGGGTATCACTACGTAGCTTTTACAAAGATTCCCTAGAGGTCATAGCCGCCCGTTAGGTTTCTCCAGTTTGATAAACACAGTACCTCTCCCCGCAGGAGGGTGACTAACAAAAGCAAAACGAAAGAATCTCGGCACCCAGCCTCGGCAGAGCAAGCACTGTGCCTGGACCCCATTGACGGCACGACGGCGAAGCAACTACACCTCTAGTTCCTCTAATTAATTAGCTAAGGGCGTCCCATTTCACCCTCATGGTTGCACTGTTATCCCGGGTCGTCACTCCCCAAACAGGTCCTTACGGAGAGGTACTCGGGAAACAGCCCGAGTCCCCTTAAATGCCACAAGTATATCATCATATCCAGAATAAAATCATAGTATCATCATTGTATCTCATCATGTTCATTGATTAAAGTAAAGCGCTAGCATGTAGCTAACCATAGTAACCCAAAAGGTAAATCAAGGACAAGGTAAATAGAAAGCTAGTAAATCCTTAGGTTGTTCATAGTATGCGGGACAGTGTATTATAAAGTAAATGGGACATAATGGGTCAGAGGACACTTGCCTTCACCAAACAGATGCTCAGGATCTTCAACTTTGTAGAACTCGAAGAGCTTGATCACTTGGTCGCTGAAGCTTGACAGTCGATTCCTCGAAGCTCGAAAATGGACCGCGATCTATTCGCAACGCACAGTGAATACAAACAGGCACAAACAAACAAACACATATACATATACATGAGAACATCACACCATTCAGATAAAAACATAATAAAACATGTAAAATGAAATAGAGAACGTTACTACGGTCACGCGAGGAAAATGAAACATCGAACTCGAAGCTACGGTCGAGAAGATATTGCATTTACGCTAAACAAATATTAACTATAACGTTTAATTCGACCTGATTATATTAATCGATATTTATTTAAAATGAAATTAGAGCTATCTAACCATTTTAATTAGCTGACCACACTAACAATTCTTAGTTAAATAAGTAATTTAAATAACATCAGCGACTTCAAGTGGGACGAATTAGCGGAGCGAGACGAAACTCGCAACGCATGAAACAGCATAACCGCACGCGACCTAGCGCGCGCACTACGCGCGATACGTGCAGACAACGTGACGATGGCGAACCCAACACAGCAGCGTGCAAACAACGCGCTGACACACGCGAAATAGCACGCGACGACACACGAAACAGCACGCTCGACCAGTGCGAACGAGAACGCCACCACGTGCGAAATAGCACGCGCGACAAATGAGAAAACTGAACAGGTGACATATATAAAAATAAGTTAAGCTAAAATTAGCCAGGTTAATGTTTATTATAAAAGAGCGAGATAAACACTACACATTTAATCTAATTAAAATATTAGTCTAATAAATATTAGTCGAGCGAACCGTAAGCTAATTATCCAACATATATGACTTGACGAATTAACGTCGCTAACATGAGTCTTTACAAGCGAAAACAAATTATTATCACGCGTAGACGTCGCGCGACACACGCGTGCGAATAACACGTGACACACGCGAAACAACCCGCACGAGCCAACGCGACTATGAGCGCGAACCGCGTGATGACGCGCACACGATGTCACGCGCGAACAACGATAAATAATTAATGACAAGTATTTTAGTTGACATTAATCACGTTAATTGACATTTATATTAACAAAACATGAGTTGAAACTACAGACTCGTTCTATTAAACTGTTATGTTATTAACCATCAACCGACCAATCATTTAATTACTTAGCTAAAACAACTGTGGTGGCAACATATATTTAACGTGTGCACAAGATTGCTACCCAGTTAATGTGTAATTAATTAACCAACCTAGTCGACTTTACGCCGGAAATAATAATGCGCGCAAAATGCGTGACGCGGAATCGGTACAAATGACGTGCGGGATGAACTATAATCAATTTTTAATTATATGGCCATAAGTATTAAATAACCCACTTAATTAAATAAGTAAAACTTGTAACGTGATAAGGTAGCATTATTAATACGAAAACGACGCTATCATGAGGTTGACACGACTAAAACGAGTTGTAACGGGTTTACGACACAAGCTACACATATATATAGGATGACTAACCATTCATGGCTAAACACGTCGCGACATACAAATACTACTTAATTGCGTCGTTTCTCTTATATTAAACAAATATTAAATGTAATCCTTAAAGTCGGCATAAACACAATAATAGATATTTACACACACGTATGTAAAATTATAGATTAGATTCGATTGAACTCCTATTTTAATAACCGACAACTAAACCACAGATTTTTAATTCTGATGATTCTGTTACATGAACAATGGTCTAATTAACACTACCAGTACTAGGTGAAGCGGATTGGCGTTGTACGGCGACACGCGTGACGCACAAAATGATGCGTGCAACGCGAGGAGACAACACGCGACAACACTACGACGAGGCTATGTGCACGCAAGAGAAAAACAAAGGGGGGTAGACGGGGGTAGACAGGAGTCGTTTAGGGGTAGACGAACGTCGTCTAGGGGAGTAGACGGATGTCGTCGGGACCTTGACGACGCACTGCGCACAAGACACGCAACCCGCTAAACAAGGTGTGCGGAATGGCGCACGCGACAGCGCGCGTCGACACACGAGGATCACCAATAGATGTCGTGATTATACTAAGTAAATATTAATTCGAAACATTTAAGCATGTGATTAATCAGGTTAATGTAAATTTATAAATGCGCACCTAATACTATAACCTAGTCTCAATGAAAAACTTATTTTAATTCCCAACAGATAAGCAAATAATTAATTAGAACATGTGTTGCGACAAGGAATAATGTTACTAACGTGTAATCAACGTTAATATAAAGTCAACGCAAACGAAGCACATCGAGACATGTCCATGGCGCAAAATTCATTGAATAACCAACGATTCATGGATTAAATGACATGGCACATTTCTATTGGACGAAAACGAGGCTATACCGGGAGTCGCAGAGGACGCAACCACAGAAGATCTGGATGGTGGGATTTCCTGTGCTCTTCTTCAATCAACACGCAGGAACCAGCCTTCACAGGGAGAACGAAATCGCGCACAAAGGGCTTGACGGTCCGCCGTGCAGGGGAAGCTCGCCGGTGCGCGAACAGGGGCTGGATTTGGCCACGTCTGCTCCTGCAAGGGCCGCGCAGAGCTCCCTGCGCTGGCTGGCCGCGCCACCGCGTGCGCAGGGGCCGATTCGGACTGGAGGCACGCCCAAGGGAGCTAGCCGCGCACAGGAGAGCTCAGCCGCGCGCATGCCTCCTTGCCGCGATTCGGACAGCGAGGTCCCGGCAGGACTGGGCTCGGGCGCGCGCCCCCAAGGGCCTCCCGGCCTCGACGTCGTGTGGGGGTCGCGCGACAGAGGGAAGGGGAGCCGCGCAGAAAGTGGGGTTGGGAGCGGGTCGGCTAACAGGGGAGAAGAAAGCCGGCCGCGCCCAGGGAGCAGTCCAAGGACGGAGCAACGACGCCATTAGAGGAAAGCTCGATCCGTAGAGGAACTCGACGTGCACTGGACTGGGCGGCTTCTTGTGCGCGTCGTGGGGCTCAACACGATTGGCAGCATGCGAGTGGAGGGGGTGGTTGCGAGGAAGAAGGAACCCGACCGGTGGGCCCGGCGGCTGGGCAGGGGTGCCATGCGGCGGCTAGGGTTTGGGGTAGGCGTCGGCGCCGAGATGGGCCAGGTGGGCCTCACGCGCTGGGTAGGCCGCAGGGGGCTGGGCTGCGCTGGCTGGGGGCTAGGTGGGCCACGCGAGAGCTAGTGGGCTGAGGGAGGTTTCCCTTTTTTGTTATTTCTTTCTCTTCTTTTTTATTCTTCTTCAAATCTAAATATAGTTTTTGAATCAAAGATTCAAATATTTAATGAGATTGAATTGATGCCCAAACACAATAATTCGACACAAAAATATGCCTCGGCATGCCATGCAACAATCAAGGACCCTCTTAGGGTTTTATTTTACGAGGATTATGCCGGTATAAAACAAAAATAATTCTCCATTTTTGGGAAAAGATAAGGAAAACAGAGAAATGAGAGAGTAACAACCTGAATTTAGTGAATATTAGAAAAGAAATTTTATACCCCCAAATTCAGGGTGTTACAGACCTAACCCCCTTAACAGAATCTCGCCCTCGAGATTCAAGAAGAGGCTAGCAAGAAAATGAGATTGGTTCATTGGTCTTTCATAGCTTCTTCTGACTCAACTTTGACTCTGGCAACTTTAACTTGTGGACTGGTTGCTTTGACCTTCAGGTGCTTGAGATCGACTGGTGCAATTCTTGAGGCTCTCCTGGACCTGTGGGTTAGGACCTACACACGCTTTCGCTACGCCACTCTGATCTTGTTGGTTGGTGTTGATCGCATTCATTGGGGTTAGCGGCTAACCCCCTTAACAGGAGCGTTGATATGCATTTTGTGAAGTTGTTGCCGACTCTGATCTTGACTGATTAAGAGAAGTTGAAGAATGCCAACCGAACAGGTGCAAGAGGGAAGGGTATAGATAGAAAAGGTAAGCATATATAGATTAAAGAGAGAAAAGGGAGAGCACCCAGCTACCTAACCCTATGACACTTAGCTAGTAAACTGATGTCATTGCGGACCAAGGGCCACAACACATCAACACTCATCACAGAGAAGCAAATCAGTCATCACACAAGGATAAACAGGACAAGCATACAACAACAAACATCTCGTTGCTATACGTTAATGCTAACTAGATGGTGGTCTTCTCTAAAAAGGGAATAACTAATCTCTAAGGTTGTCGAAGGACGAGGAGAAGAACAAGACATGTAGGGTAGAGACATGAGCACAATAAGGGATGGAGTTAAAGTAAGGATCATAATTACAAGGGAGAAAATGCAACCAAGGGCAGGGTAGGTAAACACCATTCTCAAATTGAGATGGGAAAGATGATATTTCAAAAGGTAGGCATAGGATATGCATCAGGGAAAGATCTAGATATTAGGAGGGTAAGGGCGATATCAAACAAAAGCTAAGACTTGCAACGCAACATAGGAATAGGGAACGAACAAGAGTGGGGAGGGGTAAGACAACACTCTTGAACTGAAATGGGAGGGGAAGCTTTAAAATATAGGTACATGATGAGCATCAAGGTAAAGATCGAGGGATGACAAGAGTTAAGGTGATAAAGGACAAACACGCGATGAGGATGTATTTTAGACAAAACTTGTAAGGCATCGAAGAAGGGGGAACAATCGATGATGAAATAGATGAGGCATTATCCCCGAACAGGGATGGAAAAGAGGAGACTTCAAAGGGTAGGTTCAAGGTAAACAGGAAGGCAAGGGCATAGATATCACGAGGGTTTTAAAGGTAATAACGGATAAGGATGTAGGAGAGGAGGTAAATAGGCATAAGACAAAGGATATAGGTACCATAAAGGATGGAGTTGAGACAGGACATGCAAGTGGAAAAGAAGGCGATACGTCCAAGGGCCAGATAGGTAAACTGCCACACTCAAATTGAGGCGAAAGTGAGGGGATCTTTGGAGAGCAGGAATAAAGATGAGTGCCAAAGCAAGGTTGATGGGTGGCAAGGTGATGGTGAAAGCAAGCAAAACACATCAATGGATGGAATTAAGACAAAACCTGTAAGGTGACAAGGAGTGAAAAGAAATCAAGGGAGAGATGGGTAACTCGCAGCTCCCAAACTGGGTTGAAAGAAAGGGGAGGCTTTTAAAGGATAAGTTCAAGGTCAACATTTAGGTAGAAGACATAAATATCAAGGGTCAAAGGTGATAACAGACAAGGGTATCAGAGAAAAGATGAAGGCATTGAAGTGCCAGTGGTATGAGTACAACGAAGAATGGAGTTAAGATAAGACTCGCACCTAGCAAGACAAGGTTCCAACCAAGGGCGGGATAAGTAAAATACTTCCCTGGAATCGAGATGGAAGAGGGAATTTTAAATAACAAACATATGGTAGTCATCAAGGTAAGATGGAGAGACGACGAAGGTAAAGGTAGTAACAGACAACAAAGGGTGGAGCTAAAAACTCGCAAGCGACGAGGAATAGGATACAACTAAGGGAAAATAGGTAACCTACAACTTTTAAAATTGAGATGGAAGAGAGAAGGTTTTAGAGCACAGGTATAATATAGGCATCAAGGTAAGATATAGAGGTGTCAAAGGCGAAGGTGATAATAACGAAAGGCATAACAAAGGATAGAGTTAAGGCAAGACTCGCGAAATGGTGAAGTGGAGAAAACAATCAAGGTAAGATAGTTATGATTCCAACAGAAGGGTTGAAGTAAAAATTCACTACCGAAGGAAGTTACAAGGAATTAACGAGATCACCAAGGATGTGCGAAATAAAATGAATGCTCATGGATCATCGAGAAACAAGGGTAGCCAGGGACATGTTAACTTAAATGTCTTAAACAGACTCTGTGATATAAAGGTAAGCATATATAAAAATAAGAATATGCCAGATTCCAATGGTACGAGCGTACCAAGACCAAGAGAATAGAAAAAGCCAAAAGATAGAGGCTTCACAACGGAATAGGGAGGGGTCTCTGAAGACAAGGAGTACATGGACATATAAACTGAAATGTCTAAGTAGGCAGTAAAAACTCAGATGTAAGTATTTGAAACAAGAGTATTAAAGAATTCAGGGATATGAGTATGTCAATAACAAAGGAATAAGGATTGTTAAATGGTAGAAATTTAATGATGGGAGAGGATTAAATCCCAAAAGGCAAGAAGGTCATGGTCAGGGGCATCTACAAGGATGCCGCAAGCACAAGAGCGAGATCAGATCTAGTAGATTGAGAAAAGTACAGACCATACTGGAATGAAGTACTTTTGGCAAGGGGGCATATAGGAGCACAACATAGAATTAGTCGAGGTGACTAATATTTTTGAAGCAGCATCAAGGGTGAGGTGAAGTAATAGTCAATAAGTCCTTAAAACGGCCAATGCTACTCTAGGCTAGCGGTCCTATAGTCAGCACGGCTTTATACCACTTATGTCACACCCGGTTTTGGAAGGTAAACCGAATGCGAACCATGTACGTGCCAGGATCAGAAATTCACGTACACAGCGATTACATAAATGACTCATCATAGCACAATGCTTCGAATTTCAATAAAGAGTAAGTAGTAATATTACAGACTAGAGCCATTTACATAATATAAATCAAAGTACACATAATCGAAACGTAGCCAACGTAAACAACCCACCACAGGCAGCTGACTGGGGGAGGTCGCTAGCCTAAACCTCGGACTCGTCGAAGTCCTGGAACTCCTGGGGATTTACCTCGACGCCTTCTTCTTTACCTGAGCATAGATTGCACCAAAGGCAATCCGGTGTTTTGTGAAAGCAAGGGTGAGTACACATCAACGTACTCAGCAAATGTCCTGTTTGGCTGAGGTGGACTAGCTTTATGTGGGGTTAAGCTCAAGCAGTTGCTTTTAGTTGGTCAGGTATTTATTATCAGTGGAAGCCAAGTTTTAGTAATAACCAACCCGTGAACCATTTCCTCATCGAGGAACATCATCATCATCATAGTCGAACCAAAACCATAAACATAACCATTGTATCTCAGATCATATGTATCTCTAATCAAAGAGGATCCCAAGGCCGCTCATAACCGTGAGCACGGCTGATATATCAGTTTCTAACCCTCTGCAGAGGTCGCACACTTTACCCATGAGCCATGATTCCCATTTTGCCCGGGGATCATGACTCCCCATTGATCACTTCCTAGGTGGTCCGGCAGGGTATCACTACGTAGCTTTTACAAAGATTCCCTAGAGGTCATAGCCGCCCGTTAGGTTTCTCCAGTTTGATAAACACAGTACCTCTCCCCGCAGGAGGGTGACTAACAAAAGCAAAACGAAAGAATCTCGGCACCCAGCCTCGGCAGAACAAGCACTGTGCCTGGACCCCATTGACGGCACGACGGCGAAGCAACTACACCTCTAGTTCCTCTAATTAATTAGCTAAGGGCGTCCCATTTCACCCTCATGGTTGCACTGTTATCCCGGGTCGTCACTCCCCAAACAGGTCCTTACGGAGAGGTACTCGGGAAACAGCCCGAGTCCCCTTAAATGCCACAAGTATATCATCATATCCAGAATAAAATCATAGTATCATCATTGTATCTCATCATGTTCATTGATTAAAGTAAAGCGCTAGCATGTAGCTAACCATAGTAACCCAAAAGGTAAATCAAGGACAAGGTAAATAGAAAGCTAGTAAATCCTTAGGTTGTTCATAGTATGCGGGACAGTGTATTATAAAGTAAATGGGACATAATGGGTCAGAGGACACTTGCCTTCACCAAACAGATGCTCAGGATCTTCAACTTTGTAGAACTCGAAGAGCTTGATCACTTGGTCGCTGAAGCTTGACAGTCGATTCCTCGAAGCTCGAAAATGGACCGCGATCTATTCGCAACGCACAGTGAATACAAACAGGCACAAACAAACAAACACATATACATATACATGAGAACATCACACCATTCAGATAAAAACATAATAAAACATGTAAAATAAAATAGAGAACGTTACTACGGTCACGCGAGGAAAATGAAACATCGAACTCGAAGCTACGGTCGAGAAGATATTGCATTTACGCTAAACAAATATTAACTATAACGTTTAATTCGACCTGATTATATTAATCGATATTTATTTAAAATGAAATTAGAGCTATCTAACCATTTTAATTAGCTGACCACACTAACAATTCTTAGTTAAATAAGTAATTTAAATAACATCAGCGACTTTAAGTGGGACGAATTAGCGGAGCGAGACGAAACTCGCAACGCATGAAACAGCATAACCGCACGCGACCTAGCGCGCGCACCACGCGCGATACGTGCAGACAACGTGACGATGGTGAACCCAACACAGCAGCGTGCAAACAACGCGCTGACACACGCGAAATAGCACGCGACGACACACGAAACAGCACGCTCGACCAGTGCGAACGAGAACGCCACCACGTGCGAAATAGCACGCGCGACAAATGAGAAAACTGAACAGGTGACATATATAAAAATAAGTTAAGCTAAAATTAGCCAGGTTAATGTTTATTATAAAAGAGCGAGATAAACACTACACATTTAATCTAATTAAAATATTAGTCTAATAAATATTAGTCGAGCGAACCGTAAGCTAATTATCCAACATATATGACTTGACGAATTAACGTCGCTAACATGAGTCTTTACAAGCGAAAACAAATTATTATCACGCGTAGACGTCGCGCGACACACGTACACGTCGTGTGTCAACGCGTGCGAATAACACGTGACACACGCGAAACAACCCGCACGAGCCAACGCGACTATGAGCGCGAACCGCGTGATGACGCGCACACGATGTCACGCGCGAACAACGATAAATAATTAATGACAAGTATTTTAGTTGACATTAATCACGTTAATTGACATTTATATTAACAAAACATGAGTTGAAACTACAGACTCGTTCTATTAAACTGTTATGTTATTAACCATCAACCGACCAATCATTTAATTACTTAGCTAAAACAACTGTGGTAGCAACATATATTTAACGTGTGTACAAGATTGCTACCCAGTTAATGTGTAATTAATTAACCAACCTAGTCGACTTTACGCCGGAAATAATAATGCGCGCAAAATGCGTGACGCGGAATCGGTACAAATGACGTGTGGGATGAACTATAATCAATTTTTAATTATATGGCCATAAGTATTAAATAACCCACTTAATTAAATAAGTAAAACTTGTAACGTGATAAGGTAGCATTATTAATACGAAAACGACGCTATCATGAGGTTGACACGACTAAAACGAGTTGTAACGGGTTTACGACACAAGCTACACATATATATAGGATGACTAACCATTCATGGCTAAACACGTCGCGACATACAAATACTACTTAATTGCGTCGTTTCTCTTATATTAAACAAATATTAAATGTAATCCTTAAAGTCGGCATAAACACAATAATAGATATTTACACACACGTATGTAAAATTATAGATTAGATTCGATTGAACTCCTATTTTAATAACCGACAACTAAACCACAGATTTTTAATTCTGATGATTCTGTTACATGAACAATGGTCTAATTAACACTACCAGTACTAGGTGAAGCGGATTGGCGTTGTACGGCGACACGCGTGACGCACAAAATGATGCGTGCAACGCGAGGAGACAACACGCGACAACACTACGACGAGGCTATGTGCACGCAAGAGAAAAACAAAGGGGGGGTAGACGGGGGTAGACAGGAGTCGTTTAGGGGTAGACGAACATCGTCTAGGGGAGTAGACGGATGTCGTCGGGACCTTGACGACGCACTGCGCACAAGACACGCAACCCGCTAAACAAGGTGTGCGGAATGGCGCACGCGACAGCGCGCGTCGACACACGAGGATCACCAATAGATGTCGTGATTATACTAAGTAAATATTAATTCGAAACATTTAAGCATGTGATTAATCAGGTTAATGTAAATTTATAAATGCGCACCTAATACTATAACCTAGTCTCAATGAAAAACTTATTTTAATTCCCAACAGATAAGCAAATAATTAATTAGAACATGTGTTGCGACAAGGAATAATGTTACTAACGTGTAATCAACGTTAATATAAAGTCAACGCAAACGAAGCACATCGAGACATGTCCATGGCGCAAAATTCATTGAATAACCAACGATTCATGGATTAAATGACATGGCACATTTCTATTGGACGAAAACGAGGCTATACCGGGAGTCGCAGAGGACGCAACCACAGAAGATCTGGATGGTGGGATTTCCTGTGCTCTTCTTCAATCAACACGCAGGAACCAGCCTTCACAGGGAGAACGAAATCGCGCACAAAGGGCTTGACGGTCCGCCGTGCAGGGGAAGCTCGCCGGTGCGCGGACAGGGGCTGGATTTGGCCACGTCTGCTCCTGCAAGGGCCGCACAGAGCTCCCTGCGCTGGCTGGCCGCGCCACCGCGTGCGCAGGGGCCGATTCGGACTGGAGGCACGCCCAAGGGAGCTAGCCGCGCACAGGAGAGCTCAGCCGCGCGCAGGCCTCCTTGCCGCGATTCGGACAGCGAGGTCCCGGCAGGACTGGGCTCGGGCGCGCGCCCCCAAGGGCCTCCCGGCCTCGACGTCGTGTGGGGGTCGCGCGACAGAGGGAAGGGGAGCCGCGCAGAAAGTGGGGTTAGGAGCGGGTCGGCTAACAGGGGAGAAGAAAGTCGGCCGCGCCCAGGGAGCAGTCCAAGGACGGAGCAACGACGCCATTAGAGGAAAGCTCGATCCGTAGAGGAACTCGACGTGCACTGGACTGGGCGGCTTCTTGTGCGCGTCGTGGGGCTCAACACGATTGGCAGCATGCGAGTGGAGGGGGTGGTTGCGAGGAAGAAGGAACCCGACCGGTGGGCCCGGCGGCTGGGCAGGGGTGCCATGCGGCGGCTAGGGTTTGGGGTAGGCGTCGGCGTCGAGATGGGCCAGGTGGGCCTCGCGCGCTGGGTAGGCCGCAGGGGGCTGGGCTGCGCTGGCTGGGGGCTAGGTGGGCCACGCGAGAGCTAGTGGGCTGAGGGAGGTTTCCCTTTTTTGTTATTTCTTTCTCTTCTTTTTTATTCTTCTTCAAATCTAAATATAGTTTTTGAATCAAAGATTCAAATATTTAATGAGATTGAATTGATGCCCAAACACAATAATTCGACACAAAAATATGCCTCGGCATGCCATGCAACAATCAAGGACCCTCTTAGGGTTTTATTTTACGAGGATTATGCCGGTATAAAACAAAAATAATTCTCCATTTTTGGGAAAAGATAAGGAAAACAGAGAAATGAGAGAGTAACAACCTGAATTTAGTGAATATTAGAAAAGAAATTTTATACCCCCAAATTCAGGGTGTTACAGGTTAGCACTTGAGAGAAACCTTAGGTGACACTGGGGTGTCACAGCACTAGTGCTAAACTCAAACGAGTAGCTCTCTCTTGCTTGCTCTCTCTTTTGTGGCAATTGTGTTGGTTGTAGTGGTCTAAATCTTGTGTATAGGATGGATCAATGAATAGAGGTGGTTGGGAGGGCTTGAATATGTCAACTATATGACTTGGAATGTTGCTTGAGCTCCCACACCTTGAAGTGGCTGGTTAGGGTGGTATTTATAGCCACCAACCAAATTGTAGCCGTTGGAGAAGGCTGCTGGCGATGGGCGCACCGGACAGTCCGGTGCGCCACCGGACAGTGTCCGGTGTGCCGCCACGTCATCCTGTCGTTAGGGCTTGGAGCTGGTCGACCATTGGAGGTTTTGTCCTCATGCGGCACCGGACAGTCTGGTGCCACACCGGACAGTTCGGTGCCCCTCTGACCATCAGCTCTGACATCTGAATTCCACTGTTCGCTTTGCAGAGTCGACCGTTGCGCGCAGATAGCCGTTGCTCCGCTGGCAAACTGGACAGTCTGGTGGTACACCGGACAGTCTGGTGAATTATAGTGGAGTTGCGCCCGAGAAACCCGAAGGTGAAGAGTTTGAAGTCGATCCTCCCTGGTGCACCGGACACTATCCGGTGGCACACCGGACAGTATGGTGCGCGAGACCAGGGCACACTTCGGTTTCCTTTTTGCTCCTTTCTTTTGAAGCCTAACTAGTTCTTTTTACTGGTTTGTGTTGAACCTTTGGCACCTATAGAATGTATAATCTAGAGCAAACTAGTTAGTCCAATTACTTGTGTTGGACATTCAACCACCAAAATTATTTAGGAAAAGGTTTTACCCTATTTCCCTTTCAATCTCCCCCTTTTTGGTGATTGATGCCAACACAAACCAAAGCAAATGTATAAGTGCATAATTGAACTAGTTTGCATAAGGTAAGTGCAAAGGTTTCTTGGAATTAAACAATTTAAACTTTCATAAGATATGCATGGATTGCTTTCTTTCTTAATATTTTGGACCACGCTTGCATCACGAGTTTTGTTTTTGCAAATTCTTTGGTAAATTCTTTTCAAAATCCTTTTTGCAAATAGTCAAGGGTATATGAATAAGATTGAAAGAAGCATTTTCAAAATTTAAAATTTTCTCCCCCTGTTTCAAATGCTTTTCCTTTGACTTAAACAAAACTCCCCCTCACTGAAATTCTCCCCTTAGTGTTCAAGAGGATTTTACAAATTTTTGAAGATACTTTCTCCCCCTTTTGAAAACTCATTAAGATACCAATTTGAAAACTTCATTTTTAAAATTGGTGGTGCGGTCCTTTTGCTTTGGGCTAATACTTTCTCCCCCTTTGGCATGAATCGCCAAAAACAGATATTTGAGTGAAATATGAGCCCTATTTACTTTCTTCCCTTTGGTATGAGTAATAAGAATGAAGATTATACCAATTGAGAGTACTATGTGGAGTGATGGCGAAGGATAGATACTACCGATGGAGTTGAGTGGAAGCCTTGTCTTCGCCGAAGACTTCATTTCCCTTTCAATCTAGGACTTAGCATAGAGATTACTTGAAAGCAGTCTAGACATAGAGAGATATGATCAAAAGATATATCAATTAAGCATAATCATAGTTCTATATAACATAGATTGCTCCCCCTAAATATGTGCATGGAGAGGAACACATATTTTGGCCTTAAATGCCAATTACACATAATTAGGTTAATGAGAACATATCTATATCATACAGAATGTGAAGTGCATTGTGTCATAGTAAAGTGTGACGCTCATGATAGTTTATGCACTTATGAAAGCATGTCATAAACATCTTAAGCATTTCCCTTAAGGATTTCAAAGAGGCTTAAGGACCATCCACCTTTGGAACAAAGGTAGCTTATCCTCGTTACAAGGTTAAGCTTTAAGCTCTTTGACAATAAAATTACTTCACCTAGTTTTAACAAATATGCATTAATGCAGGAATGAAATTTTTGAGAGATTAAACTAGGTATGAAGTAGGGATAATGCATGGACATGCTTTCTCTTCCTTTTATACAAGATATGCAAAGAAAGTATAGAAAAGGAAGATCTAGGTACATGTTTAAATGAGAGGAAGTAGTTTTACCCTTTTGTACCTTCGCATAGAGACGCTCTCTTCATTGTGCTTTGTCCTTAGTCTTAGTTGCTTAAGACCTATTTCAAGACAATGTATGGAAATATTTTGCACAAGAGAGAGTTTTACAACTAGTGATCCTTCTCCAAGTCATTGCTAGCATATATCAAATATCAAATGGATCACAAATTGCATAAATGTATCATGAATTCTCCTTTCAACTTAGTGCATATCAAGAAAGATAAGTATATGAGGCACTAAGAAACATAAGTGTTAATTAAAGTTATTCAATGATCAAACAAATAATAGATGCGATCAAAAGAACAATATATGCATTATATTATCAAACAAGCTTGAATTAGGAGAATCCAGTAAATATGCTACTTTAATAGTGAGATTTGCAATTCTTGATAAAGGTGACATTACTTTACCAAGTTGGATTGAAATGTAGTAGCATACTTCATGAGAAACTTATTCTCATGCAAGAGACCATATGATATTACTAAGATAAAGTGTTAGTCTCAATATGATCAAGATATAGAAATAGACTCCCCCTAAAGATATGCATCAAGAATTTGAATGAGTTGGATAAATGCACCCACTTTTAAAGACAAATAGGGAGAAGCATTATACATCTTAATCAAGGCTTATAAAATTTGCAATAAACAACTTAAGCCTGGTATTCTCACAATTAAAAAGATTTAAAATGCTTACAACCACACCATTGATTGTTTTGAAGATCTTACTATCCAAGTAGGTGTTGTTGTTCTTTATGTCCTTCTCTTTCATGTGAGTGTCCTCCCTTTGTAGTTGTCTCTTTTTCCTTCCACACTTATTGGAAATACTCAAGAAAGATGTTAATAGCACAAGGGAGTATATGATGAAGGATGATTTCTTTAGATAGGAAATAAAAACAATTCATCATCCATAAGTCACATAGACATGAAGTAAACTCCTTAACCTTAGTGCACATCATTAGGAAAAAGGAATATGCACCTTTTAATCATTTTGATCAATCATAGGAAATTTACTTCTTCATATTGAATTTATTAATCATTACTCAGAAGCAAATTAATATGAGAACATATATAGCAAAGGCATGAAATAGATTCTAATGGACTAGTGCATTTATGAGAACGAGATTGAATGCACACTTAGCAAAAATTAAGTCCAATAAAGAATCTATTCTTCACATAGGTAAAACAAGATAATTTAGAGTAAATAACCACTGATAGGAAAAAAGAGTTCCCATACCTTTGCTTTTACCTTTCTTCCTTTGGGTGAAGAGTAACCCTAGAGGCTTGTGACTTAAACATGCACTTTCTCTTTTGTAGATTTCCATAAATAAGCTCAAGAGATACGTTGTTAGTAACACAAGCACTAGTTTCCCTTTTTGTAATTATTTTGATAAGGAATGAAAAGTGGATTACTAAAGCATGGAAACTTTATAGTATGAACTAGATTGTTCCATGATATATGCTTAGTTTAACTTATAAAACAAGCATAGTTAATTCCTTAAGATAATGGGAACAAATCTAATTCAATCATGGAGAGCGATGAATGTAGAAGAATCATATCCAATTTAAGCAAGAAGCACAACAACATAAGTCATTGGATTGATTTTTCTTTTTATGTTAGATTACGCACTTCCAAAGAGAAACTTATTCTATACAAGTGGGACTACTTGGGTTACTTAGATAAAAGCATTAGTCTCACTATTCTAGTTATAGAGAGAATTTTCCTTTTATAAGTGTCCTAAGGATTTGAATTCCTTACATGACACCTTATTCTTTTAAGAACTTGGAATATCTCTCTACATCTAGAATCATGGCAAATAATAAGATAATTAGTGAAAAACATGCCATGAGGTACTTGCAACAATTTAAAGCATGTAGATTGCCATAGTATAGAAATGATGAGTATGCAATCTACCATATGAGAGAGATTTCTCCAAAGAATGGTGACATATTTTTAAAGACATTTGAAGTGCTTCTTTTTCTATGTGACTACACAAGACACATGAGAAATGATAATTTAAGATACTTGCACTTACAAACGTAAGTGTTACCATCCTTTGGCTTTCCTCCATGTTGTAGGCCTTGATTTTTCCGCACAATATAATTCTTTATTTCCTACAACATCAATATCTTTCCCGAGATGATATGAGTTTTGGACATTATAAATTGAAATAACTTTGGGTCAATCTTGGATATATAGATCATTGAAGATTGATAGCTTGAGTTAATAAGAATTGAATTGACTCTCTCAAGCACCCCAAAGCTTCATATCATCTCCTTCTCCTGCAAAGCTTGTCAAGCATATTTTGGTACCCATCTCTTTATGGGTCCATCAAGGTTAGTCAACAAAGATCTAGTAACCCAAACGTCCTTTGTGTTAGCACTAGGTAAACTCATTACCTTTCTAGCACAAGTTGCAATTTTGGGTGGCCTAGTTACATGAGAATTAATTGACAAGCTAGGAGCGGGATAGTTACTAATGGGACAATCCTTGCATTGATGTCCCTTCTTTCAGCATATGTAGCATAGGCAATCTTCAAGTCTTGAAGATTTCTTCCTTCCTTGTTTCTTGCTTGCTACATGGTTAGTGAATATTTTCTTTTCTAACATAATGCCTTTTTGTTTCAAATTGGGACAAGACTTAATTACGTGTCCCTTCCTTGAGCATTTAAAACAAAGTTTATCATCCTTGTTAATAATCAAGTCATTTTTAATATAGGGACATCACCTAATCGAGTGTCCCTTTTCAAAGCATTCACTACACTTCTTACTTCTCTTAGTGTGAAGTGTGACTTGATTATTACCTTGGATGTTACCTTGCATGGAGGCATGGTTGAGGCTTTTGGCAAAGGTATTGATTTTCTTCTTTTGTTCCTTCCTCTTGATAATCCTCAAGTCCTTGACATTTTCTTCAAGGGATTTAGTGCATGCCACGGTTGTTCCCGTCTCAAGCTTCTTCACTATGTGATCACGGTTATCTTGAGAAGGTTGAGCAATGCACTTGCCTTTTAGTTGTGTCAAGTTCATCTTTAGCCTTTTATTTTCTTCTTTGAGCTCTTGATATGTATCATCTTTTGTTCCTGCAAATTCTAGCTTAAAGGAAGATTTGCTTGTCGACGGACGACAAGCATTAGCACATGGTAATATAGTTTCAATTTGAATACATGAGCATAAGTGAGGTTGTTGGGATTTTAAGTTTTCTATCACAACCTCACGAGCAATGTTTAACATGATATGTTCATCCATAAGATTTTCATGAGAACATAGAAGCATATCATGTTTTTCTTGAAAAGCTAGATTTTCAATTTTTAGCTTTTCTACTTGGTCCTTAAGCAAGACATTCCTATTTACTAATTGAGCGATACAATGTAAAGCGTTATCTTGCTCAATTGAAATAGTTTCATACCTTTGGACCAAATCAACATGAGAGCACTTTAGCTCCTCATGTTCTTTAGTCAACTCATCAAATCTTAGCATTTTTATGGAGAGAATATTTCTAGCATTTGATGAGCTTCGCTTTGCTCTCTAGCTCTTTTTAGAAGTTTGAGCATGACCGCCTTATCTTCTTGGCTTAGGCGAGCGTAGAGTTGCATGAAGCTTCTTTCATCCTCCTCATCCTCATTGGTGCTTCCACAAGTTCTTTCTTGCAAGGTGTTGTTTCACTAAATGAGAATTTAACTTGAAGCAACACCAAATAATATTAGCAAAGAATAGTGCAAGAAAACTTAGAGTGAGAGAAAACAAACAAATCACAAGTAATGAACACAAGAGACAAGGGTGATTTGTTTTACTGAGGTTCGACCCTCGAAGGCCTAGTCCCCGTTGAGGAGTCCACTAAGGACGGGTCTTTTTCAACCCTTTCCCTCTCTCCACCGATCAACAAAGACCGGCAAGCTCTTCTTCTCAAGGATCACTTAAGACCCCGCTAGGATCACCACACACTTTGGTGTCTCTTGCTAGCTTTACAAGCCTCCAAAACTTTGGAGGAAGTTCAATGGGAGTCAAAACTCCACGCACAAATGAACACAAGATGTAGCACACACTTTCTCTCAATGAATCTCACAAGGCACTAGTGCTAAACTCAAACGAGTAGCTCTCTCTTGCTTGCTCTATCTTTTGTGGCACTTGTGTTGGTTGTAGTGGTCTAAATCTTGTGTATAGGATGGATCAATGAATAGAGGTGGTTGGGAGGGCTTGAATATGTCAACTATATGACTTGGAATGTTGCTTGGGTTCCCACACCTTGAAGTGGCCGGTTGTGGTGGTATTTATAGCCACCAACCAAATTGTAGCCGTTGGAGAAGGCTACTGGCGATGGGCGCACCGGACATTGTCCGGTGTGCCGCCATGTCATCCTGTCGTTAGGGCTTGGAGCTGGTCGACCATTGGAGGTTTTGTCCTCATGCGGCACTGGACAGTTCGGTGCCACACCGGATAGTCCGGTGCCCCTCTGACCATCAGCTCTGACATCTGAATTCCACTGTTCGCTTTGTAGAGTCGACCGTTGCGCGCAGATAGCTGTTGCTCCGCTGGCACATCGGACAGTCCGGTGGTACACTGGATAGTTCGGTGAATTATAGCGGAGTTGCGCCCGAGAAACCCGAAGGTGAAGAGTTTGAAGTCGATCCTCCTGGTGCACCGGACACTGTCCGGTGGCGCACCGGATAGTCCGGTGCGCCAGACCAGGGCACACTTCGGTTTCCTTTTTGCTCCTTTCTTTTGAAGCCTAACTAGTTCTTTTTACTGGTTTGTGTTGAACCTTTGGCACCTATAGAATGTATAATCTAGAGCAAACTAGTTAGTCCAATTATTTGTGTTGGACATTCAACCACCAAAATTATTTAGGAAAAGGTTTTACCCTATTTTCCTTTCACTTGGCATTAGGTTTTTGCTTGTTTTCCTACTCGACACCATGGTCCATATCGTCGAGCACCACGACTTCATTCCCGAGGATTTCCCGATGGAAGAAGAAGCTGCCTCCTCCACGCCACGGGCCACCAGCCGCCCTGTGCTTGGTGCTGCTGTTGTGTGCTCTACGCGGCAGCACACTCCTGCGCAGACGTCTAGAGCATCAAGGGCCGCTCCCGGTGCGCTGTCCGCAGTCAGAGAGTTGTTGTGCCACCCTCCAAGCTCCACGGCCTCGCCAGGGGCCATGAAGCAGTGGCATGACGATGTCGACCGTCTGCTCGGCATGGCACACTCTGGCTCAGCCAGGCCTAGGCCTCGGTCGTCCCGGCGTCAACATGAGGCATCGGCATCGGTGCGCTCGCCTTCAGTGAGGGCTGCACCGACCGAGGACCTACGGGCGGAGCTTAACCGTAGGCATGCGAGGGAAGACGCTCCAGTCACTCTGGAGAGGTCTGACGACCTATGGGCAGAACTCAACTGCAGGCATGCGGAGGAGGATGCCCGTGTCTCTCTGGAGAGGGCGCGTGAGCACCGACAGAACATCGAGGGTCGCAACCTCGACCAAGGCTTCGATGCGGTCGCACCGCAAATTCCAAGGGGCGCCCGGATCCAAGCGGGTGTCCCGTTGGCCGACGTAGGCTGCGCCGCACTCGCGGATCATCTCCGCGCGACGATGTGGCCATCCAAGTTCCGGCCACACCTACCAGAAAAGTACGACGGTACGTCAAACCCGTCGGAATTCTTGCAGGTTTACATCACCGCCATTACGGCAGTAGGTGGAGACACTACTGTGATGGCGACATACTTCCATGTAGCCTTGTTTGGGCCAGCCCGAACTTGACTCATGAACCTTGCCCCAGGATCGATCTACTCCTGGGAAGAACTCTGCGCACGGTTCACAGCGAACTTCACCAGCGCTTACCAACAGCATGGCATGGAGGCACACCTCCATGCAGAGAGGCAGGAACCCGGGGAAACTCTCTAGGCCTTCATCTCCCGCTTCACCAAGGTATGGGGGACTATACCCCATATCTCTGATGCTTCCATCATCACCGCTTTCTGCCAGGGGGTGCGTGATGAGAAGATGTTGGAGAAGTTGGCCACACATGACGTGGAAACTGTCACCACACTCTTCGCTCTGGCCGACAAGTGTGCCAGAGCCGCTGAGGGCCGTGCATGGCACTTGACACCTTAGACCGGGGTCGCCAGACGGGTGGCTCTGGTGCCGTCGCCTAGGACGGCAAGAAGAAGAAGAAGAACCGCAGCCACGAGAGGTCGCAGACTGCTGCTCCAGTCATCATAGCTGCGGCTGGGGGCTAGAGCGAGCGCAACAAGCGTCCACGGCTACAGGGAGGCAACAGCGGCTCATGCCCTGTACACCCAACAGCCGCCACAGCGCCATGGAGTGCCGCGAGATCATCAAGCTCGTGAAGCGCGTCAGTGAATGGCGTGAGCAGACCTCCAAGGACGGCTCCCCACCTCGTCGCCGGCCGAGCAAGGAGAGGGCCGACAACGGTGACATGGCCGCCAGAGAGCGGGACCTCGGGTATCAGTCACCCTAGGGGGTCCTGAAGGACGTCTTCACCAGGGACTCCGACTCTGGTGGCGAGAGCGACTGCCGCAAGAAGTTGTACGTCATGTACGGTGGGAGCTGGGAGCTCACCTCCCGCAGGAACGTCAATTCCCTGCATCGCGAGGTCCTTTCGGTGACCCCATGGGTCTCGAAGGCTGCTCCACACCAGCGGTGGAGGAGCACCACCATCTCCTTCAGGGCATCCGACTGCCCCGACAACATGGCAGGGGCCGGTATACTACCGCTCATCACCGCCCCTGTCATCGCCAACATGCGGCTGCACCATGTGCTGATCGACGGTGGGGCCAGCCTCAACGTCATCAGCCATGCAGCATTCAAGCAGCTGCAGATCCTGGGGTCCTGCCTGGGACCCTCAGGTCCATTCTCCGGAGTGGGCCCACAGCCGGTGTATCCCCTTGGGAGCATCGCACTCCCGGTCACATTCGGGACCGAGGAAAACGTCCGCATAGAGAACGTACAGTTTGACGTCGCGGAGGTTAACCTCCCATTCAATGCCATCATTGGCAGGCCAGCCCTATACCGGTTCATGGCCATTGCCCATTACGGGTATTTGGTCCTCAAGATGTCGTCCCCGGCTAGGGTCCTTACCGTGCGGGGGGACCGCGCCGCTGCGGTGACGGCTGTCGAGAAGCTGCACGCCCTAGCAGCAGAAGCTGCTCGCCCAGATGACGGGGGGAAGGACCCCTTGACCTCCGGTACCAAGGCGCCTGCCAAGGTGCTAAAGGTGCAGCCGTCCAGGGCAGACGACGAACCCATGAAGACCATCTAGGTCGGCACGGACTCCTCCCAGACCATCCACATCGCGGGCAATCTGGGAGAGAAATAGGAACTTACGCTCGTCACCTTCCTCTGGGAAAATGTCGACGTTTTCGCTTGGGAACCGTCACAGATGCCTGGGATCCCCAGGGAGGTGATTGAGCACCATCTGAAGATCCATCCCGATGCCAAGCCAGGAAGCTAGAAGCCTCGGAGACAGTCCGTTGAGCGGCAGGACTTCATTCGCCAGGAGGTCCGGAAGCTTCTTGACGCTGGCTTTATCAAAGAGGTCCATCACCCCGTGTGGCTGGCCAACCCAGTCATCGTCCCAAGGTGAATGGGAAGCTTTGGATGTGCATCGACTACACCAGCCTGAATAAGGCCTGTCCCAAGGACCTGTATCCCCTTCCACGCATAGATCAAATCATGGACTCTACCTCCGGGTGCGACCTCTTGTCCTTTTTAGATGCCTACTCGGGTTTCCATCAGATCCAGATGGCTAGGGAGGATAGGAAGCATACCGCTTTTGTAACAGTGGATGGGCTCTACTACAAAGTTGTAATGCCCTACGGTCTGAAGAACGCCTTACCAACATTTGTACAGGCGATGAGTAAGACCTTCGGGGACCTGATCAGGGACAAGGTAGAGATATACGTCGATGACATCGTGCTCAAGACTAGGAGGGGTCGACTATGGTGGAAGACCTGACCCTGGTCTTTGACAAGCTGCGGGCGACGCGCACGAAGCTGAACCTAGACAAATGCGTCTTTGGTGTCTCCGCTGGTAAGTTGCTGGGATTCCTGGTTTCACACCGGGGCACCGAAGCAAACCCGAAGAAGATTAGGGAAATCAAGGCGATGAGGCCTCCGACCCGTATCAAGGACGTCCAGAAGCTTACAGGGTCATTAGCCGCCCTCAGCCGCTTCATCTCATGGCTGGCTGAGAGGGCGTTACCCTTCTTCAAGGTCCTGAGAAAATCCGGCCCATTCTCTTGGACCAAAGAGGCGGAACAAGCCTTTCAAGAATTGAAGCAGCACCTGTTGTCCCTACCAATACTTGTAGCTCCAGACCCTAGGGAGCTGTTGTATTTATACATCACGGTGGCCACAGAAGTGGTGAGCATGGTGCTGGTTGTGGAAAGGACGGCGCAAGAAGGCTAAGAACCTGAGGGCTCAGGACCAGCTACAGGGGTCCGAACCGTTTAGAGGCCGGTCTACTACATCAGCGAGGTCCTCCATGAGGCAAAGACTAGGTACCTTGAGACGCACAAGCTCCTCTATGTTGTACTTGTTGCGTCTAGGAAGTTGCGCCACTATTTCCAGGCACACAGGGTTATGGTGGTGACCTCCTTTCCGCTAAGGGCCATCCTCCACAACTCTAACGCCACAGGCAACATCGCTAAGTGGGCCACAGAGCTCGCTGAGTTCCAGCTGGACTTCTAGCCTCGCCACGTCGTCAAGAGCTAGGTCTTGGCTGACTTCATCGTGGAGTGGACGCCTCCCCCGAGCGCTCCTAGGGGTTCGGATCCTGATTCGGACCCCACACCTGCAGAGCCTAGGGGTCCGGTCTTCACCGAGCCCCACTAGACGCTCTTCTTCGATGGGTCCGCCCGCTAGCAAGTTGGCGGAGCTGAGGTGGTCCTCGTCGATCCAAGCGAAGATCAAGTGAAGTACATGGTGCACCTCGAGTTCAAGGCCACCAACAATATGGCAGATTACGAGGCACTTATCTTCGGCTTGACTGCGGCCCTATCCCTCGGGATCCGCCAGCTCCTCGTGAAGGGGGAATCCCAGCTAATCATCAAGCAAGTCCGCGGGGAATGTAGCTGCAACGAGCCCAGGCTCGCAGCTTACCTCCTCCACGTAAGGAAGCTGGAGAAGGACTTCACAGCCCTGGAACTGCAACATGTTCCTCGGGCTGACAACTCGGCGGCAGATGACCTCTCCGTGAGGGCATCAACTGGGGCACCCGTGCCCGAGGGCGTCTTCGAAAGATGGCTGCTGAGACCCACCGCCCAGCCTGCCGAACTGGGCGAAGGGGCAAGACTAGCACCTCGAAGCTAGCGGTCCCAACGGCGTTACATCTACAGAACCCGCCGAAGACTGTGTGTACTATAGAGGGTCCTTCCTACCCCTTAGTGCCACAGCCAGTATCTCAGAGTGGTCCCGATGCATGGATCTCCGAGATCCGGGACTACCTGAAGGAAAACATCCTTCCTGAAGACCATGTATCCGTAGAGCGCATAGTGCGGTTGGCTAAGCGACACATGGTGGTGGAAGGGAATCTCTACCGCCGTGGCATCGATGCATTACCCAGGAGGAGGGTCGTGAGTTGCTCACGGAGTCCATGGAGGTGAGTGCGGAAGTCATTCTTCATCCCGCACGCTGGTCGATAAGGCCTTCTAGCATGGCTTTTACTGGCCAACTGCCCTCCAGGATGCAGATGAGATGGTAAAGTCCTGCAAGGCGTGTCAATTCCATGCAAAGCAGATACACACACCAGCTCAGGCTCTGTAGATGATTCCACCCTCCTAGCCATTCGCCGTATGGGGGGTGGATATCCTAGGACCGTTCCCCAGGGCCGTCGGCGGGTACCGGTACCTCTTTGTCGCCATCGACAAATTCACCAAGTGGCCAGAGGCCACCCCTATGGTCAAATCACCCAGGATGCTGCTGTCACTTTCCTCAAGTCGATTGTCTGTAGATTTGGGGTCCCAAGCCGTATCATTACGAACAACGGGACCTAGTTTACAAGTCGGCTTTTCCAGGAGTATTGCGAGGGCATCGGCACCCAGCTCTACTTCGCGTCTGTGGCTCATCCCAGGAGCAACGGCCAAGTGGAGAGGGCAAACATAGAGATCCTCAGGGGACTCAAGACACGCAACTACGACTGCTTGAAAAATCATGGTGCAAATTGGGTCAGTGAGCTTCCGTCCGTGCTGTGGGGGAACCGGACCACACCCAGCCGAGCTACCGGGGAGACCCCGTTCTTCCTAGTCTATGGGGCCAAAGCCTGCCTTCCCCCAGAAATCATTATGGGCTCCCCACGGGTCCAAGCCTTCGATGAGTCTGTGCAAGAACAGCTACGGCGTGACGACGTGGAATTCATCGACGAGCGCAGATGGCAAACGACGATCCGAAATGCACAGTACAACCAAGCGCTCCGGCGCTACCACCAACGGTTCGTGCATAGTAGGGAGCTCAGGGTCGGGGACCTGGTCCTAAGGCGAGTACTGAACCGAGAAGGGCTCCACAAACTCTCCCCTAGCTGGGAAGGACCCTTCAAGGTGACGGAAATATGCCGACCCCGGTGTGTCCGCCTCGCTACAACTGAAGGAGAGCCTCTTCCCAATTCCTGGAACATAGAGCATCTCCGTAAGTTTTCCCATAAAAACAAACCTGGGGACCCTATTTTCTTCCTTTGTAACTAGGTTGCGCATATATGTATGCCAGCCCGGTGAGGTCCGCCCTCATAAACCCGGTCTGTTGGCCTACACCCATGTATATCAAGTTATAAAGAAAAGATTCACCCCCAGATTTGTTTTTGTGATGGTCTTTGCTTCTATTCATCATCGACAGGATCCTACTGGAAGCGCTCGGCCACCACCTCCACGGTATCTTGTACGCCCTGCCGGGCGGCGTCTTCGGTGTCGGCCACCGGACCAGCGATCACTGGCTCCAAGGAGATGGCCGAGTCGTGGCTCCGGAAGCACGTCAGGACGTACTCTATCACCGCCCGGTAGAGCCTACCGCCCTCGGCCTCCAGGCGGGCGCCAAGTATCTGGTCCAGGCGTCGGAAGCAGTCGGCGGCGGAATCCAGCACCGGGAGCGCGTCAGAGATGGACGCCGGAGGCCCCGACACCAGGATGGGGCTCACCCCTAACGGCACCATGTGCTCGCCTCGCTGGCCTAGGCAGCGATGCACTGGACCCCGGCGCGCTGCTCCACCTGGAGATCTTCGAGTGTCTTCTTCAGCGCCTCCACTGCCTAGGGCCCCGGAGCCGCCTGCGCCGCCTGCTGCGCACTTTCGCCTTCGAGCCCTCTGCGCCCCAAGAAATCCCCACCGACACGCGCCTAGCACCCAAATGACCCAGTCTCTGACATGGGGGCCCAGGCCCACAAGTCATGCAGCTAGTGTGCCGGTCTCCGAGTGCGAAAAAAGGCGAACTGCCATGCAAGGAGCGAACCGCCGCGCACGATCGCGCACCGCCTCGGGGCTCCTGCGAAGAGATATTTATTAACTGAAAGGGAAATGTGCCCTTGGGCCATTTCTAAAGTGTTTTGGTGATTAAGTGTCCAACACATATTCTCTAAGTGTTAGATTGTGCCAAAGATTGAAGAAGAGCAAATCATAAAACAAGGTACGTTTCTAGACTTATTGATTTGGGTACTAATGTATTGTGTCTAAGTGCTAGAAACAGAAAAAAAGCAATTAAAAAGAGTTGGCTTCCTGCTCGGTCTAGGTGCACCGGACAGTGTCCGGTGCGCCAGACCAGTCTCGGTGAACAGGCCGCTCTTGGGACTCGACGGCGGCGTATGACTGCAATTCACCGAACTGTCCGGTGAGTCGTCCGCGGCAATGTCGTCGCTCTCGGGAAAAGTTCAACAGCGTACGAATATAATTCACCGGACTGTCCGGTGGTGCACCGGACTGTCCGGTGAGCCAACGGTCGACTGCGCCAATGGTCGGCCGCGCAATCTTCATGCGACGCGTGGGCGCGCCAACGGTCGGCAGGGGGCACCGGACAGTGTCCGGTGCGCCAACTGCCATGAATCTGCAACGGTCGGATGCGCCATAAAAGGAAGGAGATCACGCATCGGACAGCTACAATGACTGTGTGGCAGAACCTCCCAAGGTATCGGGCCCACATGCACCTGTCCTTGTCCCAAAGACCTCAGACGGCCATGTATGTGCACCAGATAACTTAACAGGATCCATCCGATTGCCCCCAAGGACATCGGATAAACCACTTACAATCAGAACCACGGGATTAAGTAAACACAAATCACACACCAACAATTTTGCAGCGGAAATCTTATTACCAAATTTTACAAGTTACATCAAGTTTTACGATGTACATGATCGGAGTGATTACAAAAGTGATTCAGAGAAATAACTTTGAACTGTTATAAATTATTTGTAGTTTTTTTAAAATATATGCTAGCTCAAGTGACCATCCTCAATAAGAAGTATAGAAGAGTTACTTAGACTTATAAGAAGGCCGAGCCCACCGGCACTTAACACCATCACAGCAGCACAAGGTTAGAACCTGAAAAACAACGGGGAATAAAACCCTGAGTATGGAATTACTCAGCAAGACTTACCCGACTAAAGAAAAAACTCTTAAGAGTATGCTAGATTTAGGAATCAAGGAAAAGTTTTAGCAAGAATCAAATTAGATACTTTTGCAGAAATAGCTTACTAAAGTGAGTCCTTACTTTCAATATTTTAACGCCAGATTAAATATTAATAGACTCTGTTTGCATCTGGTCTAATTTCACCATCTCATCAATACAACGTCATTTTTATTCATGAGGTTCACATCCTGACTTAGGTTGCAGGTCAGTGACCAAGTCTCCACTGTCCGGGGATATAACGACGATCCGAATCGATTTACTCAGCTGAGGATCTCTAACCACACGACATATGTAGCACTTAACCCTTGCATATGTCAACTCACCACCGAGGTTCTTAAGACTAGATCAGGTTCACGCCAACCGAGAGCACAGATACACCACCGTCCAGCCTCTTGCCACGGAGGGTACACGCTACTCTCACCATCTCTCCACTCCCATTGCGTGTTATCTTATTCTGGTATTAGTCTGCCCGAGGCAAAGCTTACCCTGTCCCATATCCAGGGCATGTGGCCAGTTAAGATAGTCCTCGATCAGCAGGCCTACATACGCATCCAATCCTTAATCAACCTGGGTAGAACATCACCTGTTCCTAGCCCAAGTCCCGATTTAAGTACTTCCCCCCTTAGGATTGTTTGTATTCCTTAGGATGAAAAGAGCATCAAAGGGAACTTTGCAGTAAGATCCCACCACGCTCTCAATGAAAATATTCTGGCAGGTAGAAGCCATCTTTCCTCAGGATAACCCCTGAGCTAGGCCTTAATGCAAAAGACAACCTCTATCCACAAAATCTGAGCAGGGCTAAGCATTTTTGTAAATCATATTTTGATACTTCATCAGAAGTATCTATAAGGTGTGGATATCAAGGTAGGCAATGCATCAAAGGGTTTCCAAGCAACTCCTATAAACCTAATGCACATTTCACTAGACTTAAAGTGTGCAACAATTATTTAAAAACACAAGGAAGGGGTTGCATGCACCGGGGCTTGCCTGGAATAAACACTACGTTAGTGTTTGTTAGACGTCGATCACTTGGCGATCATCTCTTAGTCGAGCACTTGCTTCGTCTGTCCATCTTTAGGTTCATCCATCCGCTTCATTATGCGGAGTAGTCCACCCGCTACGTCATTTTGGGGTCGACTCGGGTCGTCTTCCGCATCACGCGATTATTTATCGTACCTCATGAGATGCACGATGCACATGTATGAGCACGAGTATAACGAGTATAATATAGATAATCTATACTAAAAAGGGATGTAACACTTAAAATCAAGCATTAAGCATTATGGATATCACAGCAGGGCATCGACTACATCCATTAACCAAATTGACATATTACACTAGAAAATCTATTTTTATTCCTAGCTTTTTATTAACTCTTTAAACTATGTATCTTAATTACTTGATTTACCGATTTATCTAAATCGATCATCACAATATACGCATGCTAAATTAATAACATTTATTGAGACCAATAATTCTATTTACTCTATTTATAGACCTAGTTTACGGAAATACAAATCAACTTACCCTGACTAATTCGACGCGATAGTCGCAAGCACGACTACGGGTTCCAGTTGACGCCATCCAGGGGTCTTCTTTCCTTCGGTAATCGATTGCTGAAGATCTTTTCCTCGACTGAATAATTTTGACGAATCGAATTTGAGTCGCGTAGGATGTCCGAGCTTTTTGTCGTGCACCTGGTGAACACCATGCTGCTGGTTTCGTCTTCACCCGATGCTTGGGATTTCTTGACGACGCATGGAACGACGACAATCTTCGATTGAAGTCTTCGAGCGAGCACTTGATAAGCGATGCGTAGAGACCTCGCTTATTTTTGTCTAATGTCCGGGATTCGAGGTTCGACGAGATCGAGCAGAGAAGAACGAGGTTCGGCAAGCTCGACGATGATACGAGAGGGTGACGTATATAGAGCTGTAGGTCTGGCGAGCTGACGCAAGTGACAGAGACAGTCACGTATGGCAGCAGTGCGTCGACGGTCTATGGATTTGGGTGTTTTATCGAATAGGCGGGATGCGAGGAGCCGAACAATTACTTGAACATGGTCGACAGTGAGGTCTGCCAGAAGAGAATATTAGCACACGACACGGCATGACGAACGCGCAGAGCTTCAAAACCACGCGCGCGAGATCCAACTACTGCGTGATGCGTATTAGGAACAGGCGCACGCGGTAGCGAACATGGTCAACGAGCCTAATGACACAGGGCCAAACGACGAACGCATTTGGTGAGGTCGACGACGCGACGGGAATTAAGACCAAGCGAAGAAAATTTGCACGCGCGACAGAGACAAAGACCGAGCGCGACAGTAGGAAGGGCGTGCAGACGAGCGTAGGGAGCAGCGCAGAAGAGAACTCGACGGTGGCAATCCGTGGCGAGCGCAGCAGGGAGCTAGGACAACTTAAACAAGTGCCGATGAGTTGAGAAACTACGACGCGAGCAGGGAACAGGGAGGAAGATGAACAGGGGCGCGCGGCGAGGGGGATCCGAGCTGGGGCCTAAAGCGAGCAGAGCCAGGCTAGAACTCGCGGCAAGACTGGAGACCGAGCAGGGAGCCGCGCGCGTCAGGGACAGAGTGCCAGCGAGCTATGCGAGCAAGGGATCAGGGGTGCTTGCAGGAAAATGAGCGACCAGGGCCATGGAGGCGAGCTTTGAGGGGACGGATGGGGAAGAGCTCCAGGGCGCGCGGGATCCGGTGAAGAAGAAGGTCGTCGCCGCGGCCATGGAAGCAGGGAAGCTCGGCGAACTGCTTGGCTAGCTAGGAGAATACGCGCAGGAGCTGCAGAGATGAGGGAGAGAGAAGCAGAGGAGATGAGGCAGCCGAGTGAGCCGAGGGGAAGACGAGGAGCGCGCGCTAGGGCTAGGAGCTTAGCGAGCTCGGGCAGAGGGCGCGTGCGCGCAATAGAGGACAGGGAGGAGGAGAGCCGAGCGCCATGGAGATGAGACACGCTCACGGGAAAACGAAGCTCCACGGCTAGAAATCCACTCCAGGAGATAAGGCCGATGGCCCCTGCGGCGGTGAAGATTTTTGCCTGGAGCGGAGCGGCGCAGATAAGAACGACGACAAAAAAAATTCCCAGGCTGAAGGAAGCGGCGCAGGGATAAGGAAAAGAAGTTTTTTTTAAATCAGAAATATCTCGTTTCTTAGGGTTAAAGTTCAGAGAGATCAAATAAGGGGTCCCAAAACACATTTCGACAACGCATTTCACTTTTCCTGGTTATGAAATAGAGGATCTAATTGATTCTGTTGACCTCAGATGATTTCCGTTTGCTACTTGTCGGGGACCATAATTAGGGGTACCCTCAAGACGCCTAATTCTCAGCTGGTAACCCCCATCAGCATAAAGCTGCAGAGGCCTGATGGGTGCGATTAAGTCAGGGATCAGTCCATACGAGCGACTCGATCACGCCTCGCCCGAGCCTAGCCTCGGGCAAGGGCAGCCGACCCTGAGGTGTTTCCGTCTCGCCCGAGGCCCCCTTTTTTTTACGGCAGACGCATCTCCGGCTCGCCCGAGGCCTTGCCTTCGTTAAGAAGCAACCCTGACTAAATCGCCGCACCGACCGACCAAGTCACAGGGGCATTTAACGCAAAGGTAGCCTGGCACCCTTATCCTGACGCGCGCCCCCTGGCAGAGCCGAAGTGACCGCCGTCACTTCGCCGCTCCACTGACCGGTCTGACAAAAGGACAGCGCCGCCTGCGCCGTCCCGACTGCGGTGCCACTTGACAGAGTGAAACTGACAGGCAGCCAGGCCTTGTCAAAGGCGCCATAGGAAGCTCCGCCCGACCCAGGGCTCGGACTCAGGCTAAGGCCCCGAAAGACGACGAACTCCGCTTCGCCCGACCCCAGGGGTCGGACTCCGTCCTGGCCTCTGCCGAACGACCTCCGCCTCGCCCGACCCAGGGGCTCGGGCTCGGCCTCAGCCATGCAGGACAGACTCGACTTCGGCTTCGGAGGAGCCTCCACGTCGCCCGACCTAGGGCACAAGTCCGCCACGTCAACAGGAAGCGCCATCATCACCCTACCCCGAGCCGACTCGGGCCGCGGAGAACAAGACCGGTGTTCCATCTGGCTAGCTCCGCCAGATAGGCAATGATGGCGCCCCGCTGGCACCGTGACGACGGCGGCTCTCAGCTCCCTTACGGAAGCAGGGGGACGTCAGCAAGGGCCCAACCGCTCCGACAGCTGTCCCTCCACCAGGCTCCGTTGCTCCTCCGACAGCCACGACACCACACCAGCTGGGTGCCAAGATCTCTCCGGCTGCCACATTGGCATGTACTTAGGGCGCTAGCTCTCCCCCGCTAGACACGTAGCACTCTGCTGCACCCCCATTGTACACCTGGATCCTCTCCTTACGCCTATAAAAGGAAGGACCAGGGCCTTCTTAGAGAAGGTTGGCCCCGCGGGAACGAGGGCAGGGGCAGGCGCTCTCTTGGGGCCGCTCGCTCCCCTCACCCGCGTGGACGCTTGTAACCCCCTACTGCAAGCGCACCCGACCTGGGCGCGGGACGAACACGAAGGCCACGGGATCTCCACCTCCCTCACAACTCGGCTCCGGCCACCTCGCTTTTCCCCCCTTCGCGCTCGCCCACGCGCTCGACCCATCTGGGCTGGGGCACGTGGCACACTCACTCGTCGGCTTAAGGACCCCCCGGCCTCGAAACGCCGACAGTTGGCGCGCCAGGTAGGGGCCTGCTGCGTGTTGACGAGCAGTTTCCCGTCAAGCTCCAGATGGGCAGTCTCCAACGACCTCTCCAACCCGGGACGGTGCTCCGTTTCGGGAGCCTCGAGTTCATGTCTTCCGGCGGCAGCTACGACATGATACTCCTTCCACCGCCGCGCGACGGCGACAATGGTGGCCGACAGCCCGCCCGCCGGCGGCGGAATCGACGACGTCTTCCCCGCGTGGGGGAAGAACAACCTTCGAGCTTGCCCCATCCTCTCCCTCGCCATCGGAGGAGGAGGCGGGGCAACCAGGGCCGAGCGGGAGGCTGCGCTCCGTCGGCTGTCGAGCGAATCGACATCCCCAGCGCCCCAACGGAGGACGCGTCGGGCGTCACCCTCGCGTTTGAGGCGAAGGCGAGCGCCGTCCCCCTGCAACACGCCAGCCCCGAGCAAGTGGACGACGCCAGCACGCTCACGGAGGGCCTGCAGGACGTCGCCCTCGTACCCAGGACGACGACGCGATCAGCCCCCGATGTGACTTCGTCGCTCCTCGTCGACCAAAAGGTACCGACCAATTCCCATCCTTTGTCATTTCGACTCGACCTCAACCCGCCTAGCGACCTCGCTCTGGCGGGTGCTCACGTTGAGGCGAGTGCAACCTCTCTTGGGTTTCGTGTGCGGTCGCCTTGGGACCGACTGACGGGCGTCTCGACCTACGGGCCCTCTGGGTCCGAGGAAGATGACGACCCCAGCATCTGCTGGGATTTCTCTGGATCTGGCAACCCCAGTGTCATGCGGGACTTCATGACCGCATGCAACTACTGCCTCTCCGACTGTTCCGACGGCAGCCGCAGCCTTGACGACAAGGACTGCGGCCCGAGCCGCGAATGTTTCCACGTCGAGCTAGGGGATCCCTCCGGAGGCAACCGTCTCGGCATGCCGGAGGATGGTGATCTCCCTAGGCCAGTGCCTCGCGCCGACATCCCGCGAGAGCTAGTTGTGGTCCCCATTCCGGCAGGGGGTCATGACCCACAGCTTGAGCAAGTCCGCGGGGCGCAGGCCGGGCTCGACGAGGGGGCAGGAGCGCTTGAGTTGATCCGTCGGGACGTCAGGCAGGTATGGGCGGGCCAGCCCCCGGCCGGAGAAATACGTCACCTGCCCCAGGGTCTCCAGCACCGCATCGCCAACGATGCCAGGGACAGGCCGCCACCCGCATCCAGCGGGACCGGTCAGGACCTGGCAGCCGCAGCGATGCTCCTCCGCGCGATGCCGGAGTCATCAACCACCGAGGGTCGGCGAATCCAGGGAGAGCTCAAGCATCTCCTGGAAGGCGCTGCGGCCCGGCGGGCCGAGAGCTCTGCCTTCCGAAGGCAGGGGTACCCCTCGGAACCTCGTGCCGTGACTTCACGCCTCATGCGGGAAGCCTCGGTCTACACCGGGCGCACGCGCAACACCGCGCCTGCGGCCCCGGGTCGCCTCGGCGACGAGCACCCTCATCGCGACCGTCGGGCCCGCCTCGACGAAAGGGTGTGCCGAGGCTATCACCCCAGGCGTGGGGGACGCTACGACAGCGGGGAGGATCGGAGTCCCTCGCCCGAACCACCCGGTCCGTAGGTCTTCAGCCGGGCCATTCGGCGGGCGCTGTTTCCGGCCCGATTCCGACCCCCGACTACTATCACAAAGTACTCGGGGGAAACGAGACCGGAATTGTGGCTCGCGGACTACCGCCTGGCCTGTCAACTAGTTGGAACGGACGACGACAACCTCATCATCCGCAACCTCCCCCTGTTCCTCTCCGACACTGCTCGCGCTTGGTTGGAGCACCTGCCTCCGGGGCAGATTTCCAACTGGGAGGATTTGGTCCAAGCTTTCGCCGGCAACTTCTAGGGCACGTACGTGCGCCCCGGGAATTCCTGGGACCTCCGAAGCTGCCGGCAACAGCCGGGAGAGTCTCTTCAGGACTACATCCGGCGATTCTCGAAGCAGCGCACCGAGCTGCCCAACATCACCGACTCCGATGTCATCGGCGCGTTCCTTGCCGGCACCACCTGCCGTGACCTGGTGAGCAAGTTGGGTCGCAAGACCCCCACCAGGGCGAGCGAGCTGATGGACATCGCCACCAAGTTCGCCTCTGGCCAGGAGGCGGTCGAGGCCATCTTCCGAAAGGACAAGCAGCCCAGGGCCGCCCGTCGGAAGATGCTCCCGAGGCGTCTACTCCGCTCGGCGCCAAGAAGAAAGGCAGGAGGAAGTCGCAAGCGAAACGCGACGCCGCCGACGCAGACCTTGTCGCCGCCGCCGAGTACAAGAACCCTCAGAAGCCCCCCGGAGGTGCCAACCTCTTCGACAAGATGCTCAAGGAGACGTGCCCTTACCATCAGGGGCCCGTCAAGCACACCCTCGAGGAGTGCGTCATGCTTCGGCGCCACTTCCACCGGGCTGGGCCACCCGCAGAGGGTGGCAGGGCCCGCGACGACGACAAAAAGGAAGATCACCAAGCAGGAGAGTTCCCCGAGGTCCGCGACTGCTTCATGATCTACGGAGGGCATGCGGCGAATGCCTCGGCTCGGCATCGCAAGCGAGAGCGTCGGGAGGTCTGCTCGGTGAAGGTGGCGGCGCCAGTCTACCTAGACTGGTCCGACAAGCCCATCACCTTCGACCAAGCTGACCACCCCGACCACGTGCCGAGCCCGGGGAAATACCCGCTCGTCGTCGACCCCATCATCGGCGACGTTAGGCTCACCAAGGTCCTGATGGATGGGGGCAGCTGCCTCAATATCATCTACGCCGAGACCCTCAGGCTCCTGCGCCTCGATCTGTCCTCCGTCCGAGCAGGCGCTGCGCCCTTCCACGGGATCGTTCCTGGGAAGCGCGTCCAGCCCCTCGGCCGGCTCGACCTTCCTGTCTGCTTCGGAACACCCTCCAACTTCCGAAGGGAGACTTTGACGTTCGAGGTGGTCGGGTTCCGAGGAACCTACCACGCAGTATTGGGGAGGCCATGCTACGCGAAGTTCATGGCCATCCCCAACTACACCTACCTGAAGCTCAAGATGCCGGGCCCCAACGGGGTCATCACCGTCGGCCCCACGTACAAACACGCGTTCGAATGCGATGTGGAATGCGTGGAGTACGCCGAGGCCCTCGCCGAGTCCGAGGCCCTCATCGCCGACCTGGAAAACCTCTCCCGAGAGGTGCCGGACGTGAAGCGACACGCCGGCAACTTCGAGCCAGCGGAGACGGTTAAGGCCGTCCCTCTCGACCCCAGTGGCGACACCTCCAAGCAGATCCGGGTCGGTTCCGGGCTCGACCCCAAATAGGAAGCAGTGCTCGTCGACTTTCTCCGCGCAAACGCCGACGTCTTTGCGTGGAGTCCCTCGGACATGCCCGGCATACCGAGGGATGTCGCCGAGCACTCGCTGGATATTCGGGCCGGAGCCCGACCGGTCAGGCAGCCTCTGCGCCGATTCGACGAGGAAAGGCGCAGGGTGATAGGCGAGGAGATCCACAAGCTAATGGCAGCAGGGTTCATCAAAGAGGTATTCCATCCCGAATGGCTTGCCAACCCTGTGCTTGTGAGGAAGAAAGGGGGGAAATGGCGGATGTGTGTAGACTACACTGGTCTCAACAAAGCATGTCCGAAGGTTCCCTACCCTCTACCTCGCATCGATCAAATCGTGGATTCCACTGCTGGGTGCGAAACCCTGTCTTTCCTCGATGCCTACTTAGGGTATCATCAAATCAAGATGAAAGAGTCCGACCAGCTCGCGACTTCTTTCATCATGCCCTTCGGCATGTACTGCTATGTCACCATGCCATTCGGTTTGAGGAACGCGGGTGCAACGTACCAGCGGTGCATGAACCATGTGTTCGGCGAACACATCGGTCGCACGGTCGAGGCCTACGTCGATGACATCGTAGTCAAGACAAGGAAAGCCTCCGACCTTCTCTCCGACCTTGAAGTGACATTCCGGTGTCTCAAGGCAAAGGGCGTCAAGCTCAATCCCGAGAAGTGTGTCTTCGGGGTGCCCCGAGGCATGCTCCTGGGATTCATCGTCTCCGAGCGGGGCATCGAAGCCAACCCGGAGAAGATCGCAGCCATCACCAGCATGGGGCCCATCAAGGACTTAAAAGGCGTACAGAGGGTCATGGGATGTCTCGCGGCCTTGAGCCGTTTCATCTCGCGCCTCGGCGAAAGAGGCCTGCCTCTGTACCGTCTCTTAAGGAAGGCCGAGTGCTTCGCTTGGACCCCCGAGGCCGAGGAAGCTCTCGGGAACCTGAAGGCGCTCCTCACCCAGGCGCCCGTCTTGGTACCCCCAGCTGATGGAGAAGCCCTCTTGGTCTACGTCGCCGCTACCACTCAGGTGGTTAGCGCCGCGATCGTGGTCGAAAGGCAAGAAGAAAGGCATGCATTGCCCATTCAGAGGCCAGTTTACTTCGTCAGCGAGGTGCTGTCCGAAACCAAGATTCGCTACCCACAAGTTCAGAAGCTGCTGTATGCAGTGATCCTGACGAGGCGAAAGTTGCGACATTACTTCAAGTCTCATCCGGTAACTGTGGTGTCATCCTTCCCCCTGGGGGAGATCATCCAATGCCGAGAGGCCTCGGGACGGATCGCAAAGTGGGCGGTGGAAATCATGGGCGAGACAATTTCGTTCGCCCCTCGGAAGGCCATCAAGTCCCAGGTACTGGCGGACTTCGTAGCCGAATGGGTCGACACACAGTTGCCGACGGCTCCGATCCAACCGGAGCTCTGGACCATGTTTTTCGACGGGTCGCTGATGAAGACGGGAGCCGGCGCGGGCCTGCTCTTCGTCTCGCCCCTCGGGAAACACCTGCGCTACGTGTTGCGCCTCCATTTCCCGGCGTCCAACAATGTGGCTGAGTACGAAGCTCTGATCAACGGATTGCGAATCGCCATCGAGCTAGGGGTCCGACGCCTCGACGCTCACGGCGACTCGCAGCTCGTCATCGACCAGGTCATGAAGAACTCCCACTGCCACGACCCGAAGATGGAGGCCTACTGTGATGAGGTTCGACGCCTGGAAGACAAGTTCTACGGGCTCGAGCTTAACCACATCGCCCGGCGCTACAACGAGACTGCGGACGAGCTGGCAAAGATAGCCTCGGGGCGGACGATGGTTCCCCCGGACGTCTTCTCCCGGGATCTGCACCAACCCTCCGTCAAGATCAGCGACACGCCCGAGCCCGAGGCGCCCTCGGCCCCGTCCGAGGTAACCTCGTCCCAGCCTGAGCCGTCCTCGGTTCAGCCCGAGGGACCCTCGGCTCCCGAGGGCGAGGCGCTGCGCATCGAGGAGGAGCGGAGCGGGGTCACGCCCGATCAAGATTGGCGGGCCCCGTACCTGCAATATCTCCGCCAAGGAGAGCTACCCCTCGACCAGGCCGAGGCACGGCGGGTAGCGCGACGCGCCAAGTCGTTCGTCTTGCTGGGCGATGAGAAGGAGCTCTACCACCGCAGCCCCTCGGGCATCCTCCAGCGATGCATCTCCATCACCGAAGGTCAGGAACTCCTGCAAGAGATACACTCGGGGGCTTGTGGCCATCATGCAGCGCCTCGAGCCCTCGTCGGGAACGCTTTCCGGCAAGGCTTCTACTGGCCAACGGTGGTGGCTGACGCCACTAGAATTGTCCGCACCTGCGAAGGGTGTCAATTCTATGCGAAGCAGACCCACCTGCCCGCTCAGGCTCTGCAGACGATACCCATCACCTGGCCCTTCGCCGTGTGGGGTCTGGACCTCGTCGGCCCTCTGCAGAAGGCGCCCGGGGGCTACACGCACCTGCTGGTCGCCGTCGACAAATTCTCCAAGTGGATCGAGGTCCGACCCCTGAACAGCATCAGGTCCGAGCAGGCTGTGGTGTTCTTCACCAACATCATCCATCGCTTCGGGGTCCCAAACTCCATCATCACCGACAACGGCACCCAGTTCACTGGCAAAAAATTCTTGGATTTTTGCGAGGATCACAACATCCGGGTGGACTGGGCTGCCGTAGCTCATCCCATGTCGAATGGGCAAGTAGAGCGTGCCAATGGCATGATTCTACAAGGGCTCAAGCCTCGGATTTACAACGACCTCAACAAGTTCGGCAAGCGATGGATGAAGGAACTCCCCTCGGTGGTCTGGAGCCTGAGGACGACGCCGAGCCGAGCCACGGGTTTCACGCCGTTCTTCCTGGTCTACGGGGCCGAGGCCGTCTTTCCCACGGACCTGGAATACGGCTCCCCGAGGACGAGAGCCTACGACGATCAAAGCAACCAAGCTAGCCGAGAAGACTCGCTGGACCAGCTGGAAGAGGCTCGGGACAGGGCCTTACTACACTCGGCACGGTATCAGCAGTCCCTGCGACGCTACCACGCCCGAGGGGTCCGACCCCGAGATCTCCAGGTGGGCGACCTGGTGCTTCGGCTGCGGCAAGATGCCCGAGGGAGGCACAAGCTCACGCCCCCCTGGGAGGGGCCATTCATCATCGCCAAAGTTCTGAAGCCCGGAACGTACAAGCTGGCCAACAGTCAAGGCGAGGTCTACGGCAACGCTTGGAACATCCAACAGCTACGTCGCTTCTACCCTTAAGATGTTTCCAAGTTGTTCATATACCTTGCACTCACGCAAAGTTTAGTCAACAAGGAAGGGTCGGCCTCGCCTCGGCAAAGCCCGACCCTCCCTCGGGGGCTAAAAGGGGGGAAACCCCCTCTGCGTCAAAATTTTCCTCGAAAAAAATCTCTTCTACCAGAATACCTTTCGTGCTTTTTGGCTACTTCGAAAAGTGGGTCCTGGAAACGACGGAGTACACGTAAGCAGCCAAGGCTGACCGAGCCGAGGGACTCCTACGCCTCCGGGATACGGATACCTCACTCATCACCTTCTGCGATAAGTAACTCGCGTTCGGATAAAGTGGCTCCGCGGATCGAACAAGTCTTTATGTTCGGAAGCCCTTCTGCCGAAGCGATCCTTCGAGCCTTCTCGACCGAGTCGGCGACAGGGCCTCATGGACGGGTGAAAGTACGCGTAAGCGGCAAGGCCGACCGAGCCGAGGGACTCCCACGGCTCCGGGATACGGATACCTCACTCATCACCTTCCGCGAGAAGCAGCTCTCGCTCGCACAAACATCCCTGTTACCGACAAAAAGTCCAGATACTCGAAACAAGAGGAAAAGAGACGCAGCTTTACAACGCAGCGAGGGTGTGTGTTCTGGCCTCGACGGCCGCACAAGGCACACGCTACAAGACAATCTAATCCTGCAGGCTCGGGTCTTGACGCTGGAAGGGGGCAGCAACACCCTCGGCATCGACGGCACCTTCGGCGAGGCCCGACCTAGCCTCAGACGGCGACGCGGCCCGAGAGTCTCCGCTCCGAAGGACGACGTCATCACCACGCCCGGGCAAATCGCTGTCAGGGACTTCTCTGGGAATCCGGCCCGAGCAGGCGGCTCGGCCGGCCACCTCCGGGGCCTCGGCCAACCACCTTCCAAGGGCGCCAGCCCGGTTCGAAGCCTCGGCTGATCAGCTCCGACGTCGATCCGACCAACGGACAACCCGGCTAGGCTCCGGCCAACCAGGTTTCATTTCCGAGCCAACTCCGCCTCTGTTCATGCTGATGTCGCTACCCCTGGCCTCGGCTCGACGAGGAGCGGCCGAGGGGTCTCTTTAACTAAGCTAGAGCAACCTCGGACAGCAAGGCCGACCGAGCCGAGGGACTCCTACGCCTCCGGGATACGGATACCTCACTCGTCACCTTGACACGGGGCGACTCATGCTTGGTAAAGCGGCTCAGATAGTCAACAGACGAGTCTTAGTGCTCGGAAATGAGGAAAAAACACGGCCCCGTGCCGAAGTTACATACATGTTCAGGCCCCGAAAGCCGTAATGAACAAAAAATCCTGGCATTCGAAGTGCCATTACAAACGGAACTCCGGTTCCCCCTCCGCAGGTACGAACAACCCCACTCGATAGGGGTGGGCCTGTGGAGCAACAGAAGACCGACGAACGACATGTCATCGCCCGCCCCGACAGCGGCGACGATGAAGACTTCTGTCCCGGGAGGCCGAACAGCAGCAGTGATGACCTCAGGGCGGATGCTGCTGCTGGGAGGCCCCCGCCCTTGCCCAAACTCGAGAGGCAAGGACGGGCAGAAGGCCGTAGAGTTGGAGGTCGGTCCGTGGCCAGCCTTGGCTGTCGCGCCGGCGGAAGAACCTCTTCCAGCTGCCGTGGCGGGAGGCGGCACCGGGAGCGGCTCCGAAGCCGCTCGGCTCAGCGAGCCGGGCACGGTGCAGCTGTCAGCGCCAGGGACGACTCCCGCCCTTCCCCCCGATCACTGAGGGAAGAAAGGGGCCACCGCCCACGCAAGGGCCGACCTCAACTCGGCACACTCCCCTCCCCAGCCCTGGTGATGAAAATCCTTGAGGCTGAGGGAGGGGCAGAGGCCACAGCCCGGCTCGCTCTCCCCCACCATCAAGCCGGAGGTCACCATCTTGGGTGACCGCCGGTGGAGGGGTGCAGCCGGGCTGCATGATGAAAATCCTTGAAGCCGAACGATGGCTGAAAGGTACCAACTCCCACGGAGTTGCGTTCCTCCAACGATAAGGCGAAAAGACGGTGGTTTCCCCCATCCGGGGGCTTGGAAGGTGGAAGAACACAGTGCATAAGGGAGAAAGAAGACGTGGTCGCCTTACGGAAGGGGTCGCCCTCCTTTTAAAGGCGACTCTCCCTGCTTGCGCCCCCAACCGTCACGGGCTGAGTCTTCTCCAACACGCCTCCAAAGCCCTCCCCTGCGGTGCGGGGGCTGGGTCCCGCATGTCATGCAGACCGGCTCCGAGCAGAAGGAGCCAAACCGCCGCGCACGGCGCACGCAGCCACCCAGCGGTTACAAGTGACCCTCCACTTTTGCCCAGGCCAACGGGCGAAAGGGGCAGGCAGCCATGCAGGCGGCATGCAACCTCGCCAAGTGGACGCGCCTCTCCGACTCCTGACATGCCAGCACGGAGGCCCAAGCCCACGCGTCGCGCGACCGGCGCGCCGGATGCCGCATGCAAGCAACTGTACCACTTGCGCCACCGCCGCACCTCCTCGATTGCGGAACCGATACCGTGACCCGAGGCGACCCAGCGCGCGGCCCAGCAGCGCCAGCCTGACGCAGCAGTCAAACACGGTCAAAAGTGGGCCGGCAGTAATGACGGTGGCAGGCGCGCGGGAGCAGCGGTCACGCCGTCAGCCAAGCTCACGTCCCATCCGGAGGCAGCAAGAGAACCCCCTCTCACGGCGTGAAGACGACGCGCTCGTGACCCGTTCCTCGAACGGCTCGCGCACGCGCAACGGCGGCCTCGCCAACTACTCGCCCCGTTGCATTAACTCCGCGGCTGGACAGGCGGTGCTTCTGGCAGGAGCAGCTAGCGACGCTTCGCCTTCGCCAAAACAACCACACCAAAAAAGGTACGCCGCGTCGTTCAATTTCGTATCCTTTTTCCTTTTTCCTCTTTCTCTATCTCTTGCAACAGGGACCGGGAAAGGGGATACCCCTAAAGGGATCCTTCCCCGTGAAGGAACTAGGCTCCGAGCCTCCTTACTGATCAGGGGTTCGAAGGCTGGCCCCCCGAAGGGTTCAACAGCCGCCTCAGATTGCGTGGGCCCGACACCCACTACTGGTCAGAGGTTCGAAGGTCGGCCTCCCGAAAGGTTCCACGGCCGCCTCAGGCTACTCGGGCTCCGCGCCCATTACTGATCAGGGGTTCGAAGGCTGCCCCCCCGAAGGGTTCACAGTCGCCTCAGACACCGAGCGAGGGATGACCAGGGGTACGTTCAATACATAACCGAGGCTCGGGCTGCGCTCCCGAGGTACCCTAGGACATTTCCGAGACCAGCGGGAACGATCCTGTAACGGAATCCCATCGGAGGGAGGCATCGAGCCCTCGGACCCCGTCGCCAGGAGACCGGGTTCGGCAGATCACCCGCAGGTACTTTTGGGCGTGCCTCCGGGCCCCTAGCCGACCCCCAACGAACGGGGCACGGACGTCCACTCGGATTACCCGCTTGCAGCTCACCGGAGACACCATGTTCGGTGCCCATCGAGGGTAACATGGCGCTCTCCCCCCCTCCTCCTTGCGGAAAGGCGACGTAGGGGCGTATGTAAAAAAGCCGAGTCTGTCCCTGATCGCCCTCTCGCCCTTTGCGGAGGCTCGGGGGCTGCTCTCGCAAACCCGGCTCCGGCCAAACCGTTGACAGCGTCAACATACATGCCCCAGAACTTGGGCCCCGACAGTGCTCCCGGGCTACGGCCAGTTCGCATGAGGGAACCGCCAGACCAGCCGAAGCGTTACGCAAGGCGTTAAGACCTCGAAGGAGTGAAACCACTCCTCCGAGGCCTCGGGGGCTACACCCGGCGGGTGCGCTCGCGCGCACCCACCGGAACAAAATGCAACCGAGAAAGGCTGGTCCCCTTGCAAAAAAGTGCGACGAAAGCCTCCAAGCGAGTGCTAACACTCCCTTCGAGGCTCGGGGGCTACTGTCGGGGACCATAATTAGGGGTACCCTCAAGACGCCTAATTCTCAGCTGGTAACCCCCATCAGCATAAAGCTGCAGAGGCCTAATGGGTGCGATTAAGTCAGGGATCAGTCCATACGAGCGACTCGATCACGCCTCGCCCGAGCCTAGCCTCGGGCAAGGGCAGCCGACCCTGAGGTGTTTCCGTCTCGCCTGAGGCCCCCTTTTTTTTACGGCAGACGCATCTCCGACTCGCCCGAGGCCTTGCCTTCGTTAAGAAGCAACCCTGACTAAATCGCCGCACCGACCGACCAAGTCACAGGGGCATTTAACGCAAAGGTAGCCTGGCACCCTTATACTGACGCGCGCCCCCTGGCAGAGCCGAAGTGACCGCCGTCACTTCGCCGCTCCACTGACCGGTCTGACAAAAGGACAGCGCCGCCTGCGCCGTCCCGACTGCGGTGCCACTTGACAGAGTGAAACTGACAGGCAGCCACGCCTTGTCAAAGGCGCCATAGGAAGCTCCGCCCGACCCAGGGCTCGGACTCAGGCTAAGGCCCCAAAAGACGACGAACTCCGCTTCGCCCGACCCCAGGGGTCGGACTCCGCCCTGGCCTCTGCCGAACGACCTCCGCCTCGCCCGACCCAGGGGCTCGGGCTCGGCCTCAGCCATGCAGGACAGACTCGACTTCGGCTTCGGAGGAGCCTCCACGTCGCTCGACCTAGGGCACAAGTCCGCCACGTCAACAGGAAGCGCCATCATCACCCTACCCCGAGCCGACTCGGGCCGCGGAGAACAAGACCGGTGTCCCATCTGGCTAGCTCCGCCAGATAGGCAATGATGGCGCCCCGCTGGCCCCGTGACGACGGTGGCTCTCAGCTCCCTTACGGAAGCAGGGGGACGTCAGCAAGGGCCCAACCGCTCCGACAGCTGTCCCTCCACCAGGCTCTGTTGCTCCTCCGACAGCCACGACACCACACCAGCTGGGTGCCAAGATCTCTCCGGCTGCCACATTGGCATGTACTTAGGGCGCTAGCTCTCCCCCGCTAGACACGTAGCACTCTGCTGCACCCCCATTGTACACCTGGATCCTCTCCTTACGCCTATAAAAGGAAGGACCAGAGCCTTCTTAGAGAAGGTTGGCCCCGCGGGAACGAGGGCAGGGGCAGGCGCTCTCTTGGGGCCGCTCGCTCCCCTCACCCGCGTGGACGCTTGTAACCCCCTACTGCAAGCGCACCCGACCTGGGCGCGGGACGAACACGAAGGCCGCGGGATCTCCACCTCCCTCACGACTCGGCTCCGGCCACCTCGCTTTTCCCCCCTTCGCGCTCGCCCACGCGCTCGACCCATCTGGGCTGGGGCACGCGGCACACTCACTCGTCGGCTTAGGGACCCCCCGGTCTCGAAACGCCGACACTACTCGAATACTCGACTAAACAATTCAATTGAAATCCATAGACGCGATGTCACAGATAACAAAAAGGGGATTAAATTATTTTATACTGAAAGCTTAGTCGACGAGTTCTTCTTAATCTGTTCGGGATAAAATCATCCGAGTTAGTCGGGCTTCCGAATTCGTATTCGCGCGAGCGATGAATTTTTAAATAATCATCGGACGCACCGATTTTCGGAATAAATATGTTCCGAACAGCACGAAAATTTAGGACGGACCCGAATAGATGAAAATAAAAATGATGTCGCACTCGCGACAAACGAAACCGACGCGATATTAAAATCGTGATAGGCGAAGATGATTAAAATTTAGCGTCCATTTACCCACTGATATTACGTGCTTAAATCCATACTCGTTGTCGAGCAGAATATAAACACCAGGGGTGTTATAGACTGTCCGGTGGCACATCGGACTGTCTGGTGCGCCACCTGACAGAAGGCAAGATTAGCCTTCCAAGATTGTCTCCAACGGCTCCTAGCTGCCTTGGGGCTATAAAAGGGACCCCTATGCGCATGGAGGAGTCACCCAAGCATACTTTAAGCATTCTAAGTCTTCCACACTCCGTCTCCGCGCACTTGATCAACTGTGTTAGTGATTTGAGCTCCGTTCTAGTCCGTTCTAGTTGTGAACTCGTTGTGCTTCATTTTGAGCTCAAGTCTTGGCTTGTGTGCGTGCGTGTTGCTACGGATTTGTGTGTGTTGCTTCCCTACCCTTACTCTTGTGCTTTCGTTGTGATCTTTGTTGTAAGGGCGAGAGACTCCAACTTGTGGAGATTCCTCGCAAACAGGAAAAAGAGATAAGCAAAGAAAAGCCGTGGTATTCAAGTTGATCATAGGATCACTTGAAAGGGGTTGAGTGCAACCCTCGTCCATTGGGATGCCACAACGTGGAGGTAGGCAAGTGTTATACTTGGCCGAACCACAGGATAAACCACTGTGTCTCTTGGGTTGTCTTTCTCTCTGATTACTGTGATTCTCAAGAGCTCTTCTATAGCCACTTGGTTCTATTGCACTAACACTTAACCAAGTTTTGTGGATATTAGTGTTGAAATTTTACAGGATCACCTATTCACCCCCCCCCTCTAGGTGCTCTCAATTGGTATCAGAGCCATTCTCTTCACGAAAGGGACTAATCGCCCGAAGAGATGGATCCTAAGGGAAAGGGGATGGTGGTCAACGATAAGGAGAAGGAGTCCGTCTTCAACGAGCCAAGGGACGACAAGCCCACTGACTCTGGCTCGAGTCATAAGAAGAAGGACGGGAAGAAGAAGAGGCGCATCAAGAAGATCGTCTACTACGACAGCGACGAGTCTTCTTCTTCCCCAAGAGACGACGACGACGAGAAAAAGAAACCGGTTAATTCAAATTTTTCATTTGATTATTCTCGTATTCCTTATAATTCCAATGCTCATTTGCTTTCTATTCCTCTTGGTAAACCTCCACACTTTGATGGAGAGGACTACGCTTTTTGGAGTCACAAAATGCGTAGTCACTTATTTTCTCTCCATCCTAGTATTTGGGAGATAGTTGAAAATGGAATGCAATTTGCTAGTACGGATAACCCAGTATTCATTAACGAACAAATTCATAAGAATGCACAAGCTACCACTATTTTGTTAGCATCATTGTGCAGGGATGAATACAACAAGGTGAGCGGCTTGGACAACGCCAAGCAAATATGGAACACCCTCAAGATATCGCATGAGGGGAACGACGCCACCATGATCACCAAAATGGAGTTGGTGGAAGGCGAGCTAGGAAGGTTTGCCATGATCAGGGGAGAGGAGTCAACGCAAACGTACAACAGGCTCAAGACCCTAGTCAACAAGATCAGGAGCTATGGAAGCACGAGATGGACGGACCATGACGTCATCCGACTTATGCTCAGGTCTTTCACTGTTATTGACCCTCATCTTGTGAACCTCATCCGTGAAAATCCCAGGTACATAAAGATGACGCCCGAGGAGATACTTGGAAAGTTTGTAAGCAGGCGTATGATGGTCAAGGAAGCTAGATATGTTGATGATGCATTGAATGGCCCAATGCCCATCTATGAGCCCCAGCCCGTTGCACTCAAGGCAACAAGTAGCAGCAGGGAGGCGCTACCTAGCAAGGTGGCACAAATTGAGGCTGTCGGCTAAACAAAGATGAGATGGCCCTCATCATCAAGCGCTTCAAGACCGCGCTAAAAGGACGCAAGGAGCATCCCAACAAGAGCAAAGCAAAGGGAAAGCGCTCCTGTTTTAAATGCGGTAAGACTGGTCATTTTATAGCAAATTGTCCCGATAATTCTAATGACCAGGAACAAGAAAAGAGCGGGAAGAGGGAGAAGAAGAAGGCCTACAAGAAGGCGAAGGGTGAGGCGCACCTTGGCAAAGAATGGGATTCGGATTGCTCTTCTTCTGACTCCGATGACGAAGGACTCGTCGCCTCGGCCTTCGACAAGTCGTCTCTCTTCCCCAACGAGCGCCATACTTGCCTCATGGCAAAGGAGAAAAAGGTAAGCACTCGAGATACCCCTAAGTATGCTACTTCAAGTGATGATGACTCTAGTGATGATGAAGTAGATTACACAAGCTTATTCAAAGGTTTAGATAGAACTAAAGTAGATAAAATTAATGAGTTAATTGATGCTTTAAATGAAAAGGATAGACTTTTAGAAAAGCAAGAGGATATTTTATATGAAGAGCATGATAAGTTTGTAAGTGTGCAAAAGTCTCTTGCTTTGGAGGTTAAAAGGAATGAAATGCTATCTTCTGAATTATCTGCTTGTCATGAAACTGTGTCTAGCTTAAAGAGTATTAATGATGATTTAAATGCTAAGCTAGAAGTAGTTAATAAATCTAGTTCTTGTATAGAGCATGTTGTCATTTGTAATAGGTGTAAGGATTTTGATGTTGATGCATGTGTTGAACACCTTACTTCTATTACAAAATTAAATGGTGAAGTGGCAAGTCTTAATGCCCAACTTAAGACTTGCAATAATGACTTTGATAAGTTAAAATTTGCTAGGGATGCCTACACCGTTGGTAGACATCCCTCAATTAAGGATGGACTTGGCTTTCGAAAGGAAGCCAAGAACTTAACAAGTCAAAGGGCTTCCATTCCCAACAAGGAGAAAGGGAAGGCCCCTATGGCTGGTAGTAGTCAAAAGAATCATGCTTTCATGTACAATGATAGAAAATTTTCTAGAAAGTCTCATTATAATAGGAGTTATAATGCTTTTGACTCACATGCTATGATTGCTTCAAGTTCTAATTTTAATGGTAGGCCTAGGAGAAATTTTGTGTCTCATGCTCCTAGGAAAGTGTGTAATAAACCTACCACTGTCTTTCATGCTTGCAACACTACGTTTGTACTTTCATGTAAAAATGAAAAAGTGGTTGCTAGAAAGTTGGGGTCCAAATGTAAGGGAGACAAGACTTGTATTTGGGTCCCAAAGGCTATTGTAACTAACCTTGTAGGACCCAACAAGAGTTGGGTACCTAAAACCCAAGCCTAATTTGCCTTGCAGGTTTATGCATCCGGGGGCTCAAGCTGGATCATCGACAGCGGATGCACAAACCACATGACGGGGGAGAAGAAGATGTTCACCTCCTACGTCAAGAACAAAGATTCCCAAGATTCGATCATCTTTGGAGATGGGAACCAAGGCAAGGTTAAAGGACTAGGAAAGATAGCCATTTCATCCGAGCATTCCATATTCAATGTGTTCTTAGTTGAATCGCTCGGATACAACTTATTGTCTGTTAGTCAACTATGTAATATGGGTTATAATTGTCTATTTACCAATGTAGATGTGTCTGTCTTTAGAAGGAGTGATGGTTCATTAGCTTTTAAGGGTGTACTAGACGGCAAACTCTACTTAGTTGATTTTTTGAAAGACGAGGCCGATCTAGATGCATGCTTAATTGCTAAGACTAGCATGGGCTGGCTGTGGCATCGCCGTCTAGCACATGTTGGGATGAATAACCTTCATAAGCTTCTAAAGGGAGAACATGTGTTAGGTCTAACCAATGTGTTTTTCGAAAAAGATAGACCTTGTGCAGCTTGTCAAGCAGGCAAACAGGTGGGAAGTACTCATCACAGCAAGAATGTGATGACCACATCAAGACCTCTAGAGCTACTTCATATGGACCTCTTCAGACCCGTCGCCTACCTCAGCATCGGGGAAAGTAAGTATGGTCTTGTTATTGTTGATGATTTTTCCCGCTTCACTTGGGTATTCTTTTTGCAGGATAAATCAGAAACCCAAGGGACCCTAAAGCGCTTTCTAAGGAGAGCTCAAAATGAATTTGAGCTCAAGGTGAAAAAGATAAGAAGCGACAACGGGTCCGAGTTCAAGAACTTATAAGTGGAGGAGTACCTTGAGGAGGAAGGAATCAAGCACGAGTTCTCCGCTCCCTACACACCACAGCAAAATGGTGTGGTAGAGAGGAAGAACAGGACGCTTATCGACATGGCAAGGACGATGCTTGGAGAATTCAAGACGCCCGAGCGGTTTTGGTCGGAAGCTGTGAACACAGCTTGCCACGCCATAAACCGGGTCTACCTTCATCGCCTCCTCAAGAAGACCTCATATGAACTTCTAACCGATAACATACCCAACGTTTCATACTTTCGTGTATTTGGGAGTAAATGTTATATTCTAGTAAAGAAAGGTAGAAATTCCAAATTTGCTCCCAAAGCTGTAGAAGGGTTTTTGCTAGGTTATGACTCAAATACAAAGGCATATAGAGTCTTCAACAAATCAACGGGTTTGGTTGAAGTCTCTAGCGACGTTGTATTTGATGAAACTAATGGCTCTCCAAGGGAGCAAGTTGATCTTGATAATATAGATGAAGATGACGTTCCATCGGCCGCAATTCGCACCATGGCGATTGGAGATGTGCGACCACAGGAACACCAAGAACAAGATCAACCTTCTTCCTCAACGATGGTGCATCCCCTAACTCAAAATGATGAACAGGTTCCTCAAGAGGAAGCGTGTGATCAAGGGGGAGCATAGAAAGAACCAGCTTTGGAGGAAGAAGCACCACGGGCCCCTCCAACTCAAGTCCGAGCGACGATTCAAAGGAATCATCCCATTGACCAGAACTTGGGTGATATAAGCAAGGGAGTAACTACTCGCTCAAGACTAGCTAACTTTTGTGAGCATTACTCGTTTGTCTCTTCTATTGAGCCTTTCAGGGTAGAAGAGGCCTTGCAAGATTCGGACTAGGTGTTGGCCATGCAGGAAGAGTGAAAGTCGCCTAGAGGGGGGTGAATAGGGCGAAACTGAAATTTACAAAGTTAATCACAACTACGAGCTGGGTTAGCGTTAGAAATATAATGCAAGTCCGAGAGAGGGCGTAAAAACAAATCGCAAGCGAATAAAGAAGTGAGACACAAGGATTTGTTTTACAGAGGTTCGGTTCTCTCAAACCTACTCCCCATTGAGGTGGTCACAAAGACCGGGTCTCTTTCAACCCTTTCCCTCTCTCAAACGGTCCCTCAGACCGAGTGAGCTTCTCTTCTCAATCAACCGGGAACCAAACTTCCCCGCAAGGACCACCACACAATTGGCGTCTCTTGCCTTGATTACAATTGAGATGATTGCAAGAAAGAATGAGAAAAAGAAGCAATCCAAGCGCAAGAGCTCAAATGAACACAACAATCACTCTCTCTAATCACTAAAGCTTTGAGTGGAATTGGGAGAGGATTTGATCTCTTTGGTGTGTCTAGAATTGAATGTTAGAGCTCTTGTAAGTAGTTGGAAGGTGGAAAACTTGGATGCCATTGAATGTGGGGTGGTTGGGGTATTTATAGCCCCAACCACCAAACATGGCCGTTGGAAGTGTGCTGTCGCATGGCGCACCGGACAATCTGGTGCGCCACCGGACACTGTCCGGTGCGCCAGCCACGTCAGCAAACCGTTGGGGTTCGACCGTTGGAGCTCTGTCTTGTGGGCCTGCCTGGCTGTCCGGTCGTGCACCGGACAGGCCCTGTATGCTGTCCGGTGTCCCACCCGCGCGTGCTCTGCTCCTCTGCGTGCACAGGCGCGCATTTAATGCGTTGCAGTCGACCGTTGCGCGCGAAGTAGCCGTTGCTCCGCTGTCACACCGGACAGTCCGGTGTGCACCGGACACTGTCCGATGACTCACCGGACAGTCTGGTGAATTATAGCGGAGCGGATTCCCGAAGCTGGCGAGTTCAGAGTTGATCTCCCCTGGAGCACCGGACACTGTCCGGTGGTGCACCGGACAGTCCGGTGAATTATAGCGGAGCTCCTCTGAAAATTCCCGAAGGTGAAGAGTTGGACGTCGAGTTCCCTGGTACACCGGACACTGTCCGGTGCGTCATACCAGGGGACACTTCGGTGTACTTGGCTCCTTTGTTTTGAACCCCTATTCTTTGACTTGTATTGGTTTGTTGTGAACCTTTGGCACCTGTAGAACTTATAAAGTAGAGCAAACTAGTTAGTCCAATTATTTGTGTTGGGCAATTCAACCACCAAAATCTATTTAGAAAATAGGTGTAAGCCTAATTCCCTTTCAATCTCCCCCTTTTTGGTGATTGATGCCAACACAAACCAAAGCAATTATAGAAGTGCATAATTGAACTAGTTTGCAAAAAGTAAGTGCAAAGGTTACTAAGAATTGAACCAATAAATATTTTCATAAGATATGCATGGATTGTTTCTTTATATATTTTCAACATTTTGGACCACGCTTGCACCACATGTTTTGTTTTTGCAAAGTTCTTCTTGTAAATCCTTTTCAAAGTCCTTTTGAAAATAGTCAAAGGTAAATGAATAGGATTTTGCGAAGCATTTTCAAGATTTGAAATTTTTTCCCCTTGTTTCAAATGCTTTTCCTTTGACTAAACAAAACTCCCCCTTAATAAAATCTTCCTCTTAGTGTTCAAGAGCGTTTTAAGATAACAATTTTGAAAATACTACTTTCTCCCCCTTTTGAACACAATGAGATACCAATTTGAAAATCATAAGTTTTTTTTAAATTTGGTGGTGGTGCGGTCCTTTTGCTTTGGGCTAATACTCTCTCCCCCTTTGGCATGAATCGCCAAAAACGGATGCTTGAGTGAAATATAAGCCCTTGGCTAACTACTTTCTCCCCTTTGGCAAATAAAACATATGAGTGAAGATTATACCAAAGATGGAGAGTTGCTTGGAGCGACGACGAAGGATGAGTTATGGAGTGGAAGCCTTTGTATTCGCCGAAGACTCCAATTCCCTTTCAATATACCTATGACTTCCGTGTCGAGGTCGAGATGCCCATTGGTTCCCATGGGAGTCTTGATGGGCTTGGCATCCTTCATTCCAAACTTGTTTAGAATGTCTTGACTATACTTTGTTTGGCTAATGAAGGTGCCTTCTTGGAGTTGCTTCACTTGGAATCCTAAGAAGTACTTCAACTCCCCCATCATCGACATCTCGAATTTCTGTGTCATGATCCTACTAAATTCCTCACATGTAGATTCGTTAGTAGACCCAAATATAATATCATCAACATAGATTTGGCATACGAACAAATCATTTGCAAGAGTTTTAGTAAATAAAGTAGGATCGGCCTTGCCGACTTTGAAGCCATTAGCAATAAGGAAATCTCTTAGGCATTCATACCATGCTCTTGGGGGTTACTTGAGCCCATAAAGCGCCTTAGAGAGCCTATAGACATGATTAGGATACTCACTATCTTCAAAGTCGGGAGGTTGCTCAACATAGACCTCTTCCTTGATTGGTCCGTTGAGGAAGGCACTTTTCACGTCCATTTGGTAAAGCTTGAAGCCATGGTAAGTAGCATAGGCTAATAATATGCAAATTGACTCAAGCCTAGCTACGGGTGCATAGGTTTCACCAAAATCCAAACCTTCAACTTGGGAGTATCCTTTGGCCACAAGTCGAGCTTTGTTCCTTGTCACCACACCATGCTCATCTTGCTTGTTGCGGAAGACCCATTTGGTTCCTACAACATTTTGATTAGGACGTGGGACTAAATGCCATACCTCGTTCCTAGTGAAATTGTTGAGCTCCTCTTACATCGCCATCACCCAATCCGAATCTTGGAGTGCTTCCTCTACTCTGTGTGGCTCAATAGAGGAAACAAAAGAGTAATGCTCACAAAAATGTGCAACCCGAGATCTAGTGGTTACCCCCTTATGAATGTCGCCGAGGATGGTGTCGACGGGGTGATCTCGTTGGATTGCTTGGTGGACTCTTGGGTGTGGCGGTCTTGGTTCTTCATCCTCCTTGTCTTGACCATTTGCATTTCCCCCTTGATCATTGCCGTCACCTTGAGGTGGCTCATCATTTTGATTTTCTCCTTCATCAACTTGAGCCTCATCCTCATTTTGAGTTGGTGGAGATGCTTGCGTGGAGGAGGATGGTTGATCTTGTGCATGTGGTGGCTCTTCGGATTCCTTAGGACACACATCCCCAATGGACATGTTCCTTAGCGCGATGCACGGAGCCTCTTCATTACCTATCTCATCAAGATCAACTTGCTCTACTTGAGAGCCGTTAGTTTCATCAAACACAATGTCATAAGAAACTTCAACTAGTCCTGAGGACTTGTTAAAGACTCTATATGCCCTTGTGTTTGAATCATATCCTAGTAAAAAGCCTTCTACTGTCTTAGGAGCAAATTTAGATTTTCTACCTCTTTTAACAAGAATAAAGCATTTGCTACCAAAGACTCTAAAATATGAAATGTTGGGCTTTTTACCGGTTAGGAGTTCGTATGATGTCTTCTTGAGGATTCGGTGTAGATACAACCGGTTGATGGCGTAGCAGGCGGTGTTGACCGCCTCGGCTCAAAACCGATCTGGCGTCTTGTACTCATCAAGCATGGTTCTTGCCATGTCCAATAGAGTTCTATTCTTTCTCTCCACTACACCATTTTGTTGTGGCGTGTAGGGAGAAGAGAACTCATGCTTGATGCCCTCCTCCTCAAGGAAGCCTTTAATTTGAGAATTCTTGAACTCCGTTCCGTTGTCGCTTCTTATTTTCTTGATCCTTAAGTCGAACTCATTTTAAGCTCGTCTCAAGAATCCCTTTAAGGTCTCTTGGGTTTGAGATTTTTCCTGCAAAAAGAATACCCAAGTGAAGTGAGAATAATCATCCACAATAACTAGACAGTACTTACTCCCGCCGATGCTTATGTAAGCAATCGGGCCGAATAGATCCATGTGTAGGAGTTCCAGTGGCCTGTTAGTCGTCATGATGTTCTTATGCGGATGATGAACACCAACTTGCTTCCCTGCTTGGCATGTGCTACAAATCATGTCTTTCTCAAAATGAACATTTGTTAATCCTAAAATGTGCTCTCCCTTTAGAAGCTTATGAAGATTCTTCATTCCAACATGGGCTAGTCGGCGGTGCCAGAGCCAACCCATGTTAGTCTTAGCAATTAAGCAAGTGTTGAGTTCAGCTCTATCAAAATCTACCAAGTATAGCTGACCCTCTAACACTCCCTTAAATGCTATTGAATCATCACTCCATCTAAAGACAGTGACACCTACATCAGTAAATAGACAGTTGTAGCCCATTTGACATAATTGGGAAACGGAAAGCAAGTTATAATCTAAGGAATCTACAAGAAAAACATTGGAAATGGAGTGGTCAGGTGAAATAGCAATTTTACCCAAACCTTTGACCAAACCTTGATTTCCATCCCCGAATGTGATAGCTCGTTGGGGATCTTGGTTTTTCTCATAAGAGGAGAACATTTTCTTCTCCCCTGTCATGTGGTTTGTGCACCCGCTATCGATGGTCCAACTTGAGCCCCCGGATGCATAAACCTACAAAACAATTTTAGTTCTTGACTTTAGGTACCCAAACGGTTTTGGGTCCTTTAGCATTAGAAACAAGAACTTTGGGTACCCAAACAGAAGTCTTGGAGCCCTTGTGTTTGCCCCCAACAAACTTGGCAACTACCTTGCCAGATTTATTAGTTAAAACATAAGAAGCATCAAAAGTTTTAAATGAAATGCTATGATCATTTGATGCAGTAGGAGCTTTCCTCTTAGGCAATTTAGCACGGGTTGATTGCCTAGAGCTATATGTCTCACCCTTATACATAAAAGCATGATTAGGGCCAGAGTGAGACTTCCTAGAATGAATTCTCCTAATTTTGCTCTCGGGATAGCCGGCAGGGTACAAAATGTAACCCTCGTTATCCTGAGGCATGGGAGCCTTGCCCTTAACAAAGTTAGACAATTTCTTAGGAGGGGCATTAAGTTTGACATTGTTTTCCTTTTGGAAGCCAATGCCATCCTTGATGCCAGGGCGTCTCCCACTATAGAGCATGCTTCTAGCAAATTTAAATTTTTCGTTTTCTAAGTCATGCTCGGCAATTTTAGCATCTAATATTGCTATATGATGATTTTGTTGTTTAATTAAAGTCATATGATCATGAATAGCATCAATGTCAACATCTCTACATCTAGCACAAATAGATACATGCTCAACGGTAGATGTAGAGGGTTTGCAAGATTTTAATTCTACAACCTTAGCATGTAATATATCATTTTCACTTCTAAGGTCAGAAATAGTAACATTGCAAACATCAAAATCTTTAGCCTTAGCAATCAATTTTTCATTTTCATTTCTAAGGCTAGCAAGAGAGATATTCAATTCTTCAATCTTAGCAAGCAAATCAATATTTTCATTTCTAAGATTGGGAATTGAAACATCACAAGCATTTGAATCAACCTTAGCAATTAAATTTGCATTTTCATTTCTAAGGTTGACAATTGTATCATGGCAAGTGCTTAGCTCACTAGATAGTTTTTCACATTTTTCCACTTCTAGAGCGTAAGCATTTTTAACCTTAACATGCTTTTTGTTTTCCTTGATTAGGAAGTCCTCTTGAGAGTCCAAGAGATCATCCTTCTCATGGATGGCACTAATTAATTCATTTAATTTTTCTTTTTGTTGCATGTTTAGGTTGGCAAAAAGGGTACGCAAATTATCCTCCCCATCACTAGCATTACCCTCATCACTAGAGGTTTCATATTTAGTGGAGGATCTTGATTTTACCTTCTTCCTTTTGCCGTCCTTAGCCATGAGGCACTTGTGGCCGACGTTAGGGAAGAGAAGACCCTTGGTGACGGCGATGTTTGTGGCGTCCTCGTCGGAGGAGGAGTCGGTGGAGCTCTCGTCGGAGTCCCACTCATGGCACACATGGGCATCGCCGCCCTTCTTCTTGTGATATCTCTTCTTCTCCTTTCTTCTCCCCTTCTTGTCGTCGCCCCTGTCACTATCACTAGAAATAGGACATTTGGCGATAAAGTGATCGGGCTTACCACACTTGTAGCAAACCTTCTTGGAGTGGGACTTGTAATCCTTCCCTCTCCTTTGCTTGAGGATTTGGCGGAAGCTCTTGATGATGAGCGTCATCTCCTCATTGTCGAGCTTAGAGGCGTCGATTGGTTGTCTACTTGATGTAGACTCTTCCTTCTTCTCCTCCGTCGCCTTGAATGCAACCGGTTGTGCTTCGGGCGCGGAGGGGCCATCTAGCTCGTTGATCTTCTTTGAGCCTTTGATCATCAATTCAAAGCTCACAAAATTCCCGATTACTTCCTCGGGAGTCATGAGTGTATATCTAGGATTGCCACGAATTAATTGAACTTGAGTAGGGTTAAGGAAAACAAGTGATCTAAGAATAACCTTAACCACTTCGTGGTCATCCCATTTATTGCTCCCGAGGTTGCGCACTTGGTTCACCAAGGTTTTGAGCTGGTTGTACATGTCTTGTGGCTCCTCCCCTTGGCGGAGACGGAAGCGACCGAGCTCCCCCTCGATCATTTCCCACTTGGTGATTTTGGTCACCTCATCTCCTTCGTGTGCGGTCTTTAGTACGTCCCAAATTTCCTTAGCACTCTTCAACCCTTGCACCTTATTATACTCCTCTCGACTTAGAGAGGCGAGGAGTATAGTTGTGGCTTGGGAGTTGAAGTGTTGGATTTGGGCCACTTCGTCCTCATCATAATCTTCATCCCCTACGGATGGTACCTGTACACCAAACTCAACAACATCCCATATACTTTTGTGGAGTGAGGTTAGGTGATATCGTATCATATCACTCCACCTAGCATAATCTTCACCATCAAACGTTGGGGGTTTGCCTAATGGGATGGAAAGTAAAGGCGTATGTTTAGGAATGCGAGGATAGCGTAGGGGGATCTTACTAAACTTCTTGCGCTCATGGCGCTTAGAAGTAATGGACAGCGCGTCGGAGCCGGAGGTCGATGGTGATGAAGTGTCGGTCTCGTAGTAGACCACCTTCCTCATCTTCTTCTTTTTGTCACCACTCCGATGCGACTTGTGGGAAGAGAATTTCTTCTCCTTCCCCTTCCCCTTGTTGCGGGACTCTTCCGATGAAGCCTTCCCGTGGCTTGTAGTGGGCTTGTCGCTGGTCTCCATCTCTCCCTTGGCGTGATCTCCCGACATCACTTCGAGCGGTTAGGCTCTAATGAAGCACCGGGCTCTGATACCAATTGAAAGTCGCCTAGAGGGGGTGAATAGGGTGAAACTGAAATTTACAAAGTTAATCACAACTACGAGCCGGGTTAGCGTTAGAAATATAATGCAAGTCCGAGAGAGGGCGTAAAAACAAATCGCAAGCGAATAAAGAAGTGAGACACAAGGATTTGTTTTACCGAGGTTCGGTTCTCTTAAACCTACTCCCCGTTGAGGTGGTCACAAAGACCGGGTCTCTTACAACCCTTTCCCTCTCTCAAACGGTCCCTCGGACCGAGTGAGCTTCTCTTCTCAATCAACCGGAAACCAAACTTCCCCGCAAGGACCACCACACAATTGGTGTCTCTTGCCTTGATTACAATTGAGATGATTGCAAGAAAGAATGAGAAAAAGAAGCAATCCAAGCGCAAGAGCTCAAATGAACACAACAATCACTCTCTCTAATCACTAAAGCTTTGAGTGGAATTGGGAGAGGATTTGATCTCTTTGGTGTGTCTAGAATTGAATGCTAGAGCTCTTATAAGTAGTTGGAAGGTGGAAAACTTGGATGCCATTGAATGTGGGGTGGTTGGGGTATTTATAGCCCCAACCACCAAACATGGTCGTTGGAAGTGTGCTGTCGCATGGCGCACCGGATAGTCCGGTGCGCCAGCCACGTCAGCAGACCGTTGGGGTTCGACCGTTGGAGCTCTGTCTTGTGGGCCCGCCTAGCTGTCCGGTGGTGCACCGGACAGGCCCTGTAGGCTGTCCGGTGTCCCACCCACGCTTGCTCTGCTCCTCTGTGTGCAGGCGCGCATTTAATGCGTTGCAGTCGACCGTTGCGCGCGAAGTAGCCGTTGCTCTGCTGTCACACCGGACAGTCCGGTGTGCACCGGACAGTCCGGTGAATTATAGCGGAGCGGATTCCCGAAGCTGGCGAGTTCAGAGTTGCTCTCCCCTGGAGCACCGGACACTGTCCAGTGGTGCACCGGACAGTCCGGTGAATTATAGCGGAGCTCCTCTGAAAATTCCCGAAGGTGAAGAGTTGGACGTCGAGTTCCCTGGTACACCGGACACTGTCCGGTGGCACACCGGACAGTCCGGTGCGCCATACCAGGGGACACTTCGGTATACTTGGCTCCTTTGTTTTGAACCCCTATTCTTTGACTTGTATTGGTTTGTTGTGAACCTTTGGCACCTGTAGAACTTATAAACCAGAGCAAACTAGTTAGTCCAATTATTTGTGTTGGGCAATTCAACCACCAAAATCTATTTAGGAAATAGGTGTAAGCCTAATTCCCTTTCAAAGAGCTCAACAACTTCAAGAGGAATGAAGTTTGGAGCCTGGTGCCATGTCCCAAGCAAAACATTGTGCGAACCAAGTGGGTGTTCCGTAACAAGCAAGACGAGCACGGGGTGGTGTCACGAAACAAGGCTCGACTTGTGGCAAAAGGTTATGCCCAAGTCGCAGGTTTGGATTTCGAGGAGACTTTTGCTCCTGTGGCTAGGCTAGAGTCTATTCGCATTCTATTAGCCTATGCCGCTCACCACTCTTTCAGGTTGTTCCAAATGGATGTGAAGAGCGCTTTCCTCAACGGGCCAATCAAGGAGGAGGTGTACGTGGAGCAACCCCCTGGCTTTGAGGATGAACGGTACCATGACCATGTGTGTAAGCTCTCTAAGGCACTCTATGGACTTAAGCAAGCCCCAAGAGCATGGTATGAATGCCTTAGAGATTTCCTAATTGCTAATGCTTTCAAGGTTGGGAAAGCCGATCCAACTCTTTTCACTAAGACTTGTGATGGTGACCTATTTGTGTGCCAAATTTATGTTGATGACATAATATTTGGTTCTACTAACCAAAAGTCTTGTGAGGAGTTTAGCAGGGTGATGACACAGAAATTTGAGATGTCGATGATGGGCGAGTTGAACTACTTCCTTGGGTTCCAAGTGAAGCAACTCAAGGACGGCACCTTCATCTCCCAAACGAAGTACATGCAAGACCTGCTCAAGCGGTTCGGCATGAAGGACGCCAAGCCCGCGAAGACACCAATGGGAACCGACGAACATGTCGACCTCAACAAAGGAGGTAAGTCCATTGATCAAAAGGCATACCGGTCTATGATAGGTTCCTTGCTTTATTTATGTGCTAGTAGACCGGATATTATGCTTAGCGTTTGCATGTGTGCTAGATATCAATCCGACCCAAGGGAATGTCACCTTGTGGCCGTTAAGCGGATTCTTAGATATTTAGTTGCTACGCCTTGCTTCTGGATCTGGTATCCAAAGGGGTCTACCTTTGACTTGATTGGATATTCAGACTCCGATTATGCCGGGTGCAAGGTCGATAGGAAGAGTACATCAGGGACATGCCAATTCCTAGGAAGGTCCCGGGTGTCTTAGAGCTCAAAGAAACAAACTTCCGTTGCCCTATCCACCACTGAGGCTGAGTATGTTGCCGCAGGACACTGTTGCGCGCAACTACTTTGGATGAGGCAAACCCTCCAGGACTTTGGCTACAATCTGAGCAAAGTCCCACTCCTATGTGACAATGAGAGTGCAATCCGCATGGCGGATAATCCTGTTGAACATAGTCGCACTAAGCACATAGACATCCGGCATCACTTCCTGAGAGACCACCAGCAAAAGGGGGTTGCTCCACGTACACCTCCTCCTTGATTGGCCCGTTTGCAAGTGATGAGAAAAGGTTTTGCAGGTGTACCATATTAACATCGAAAACCAGCTAGCCGATATCTTCACCAAGCCTTTAGATGAGAAAAGGTTTTGCAGGTTACGTAGTGAACTAAATGTCTTAGATTCGTGTAACTTGGATTGATCTATAGCATACATGTGTTTTATGCCTTTGATCATGTAATTTATGCATTTCAATCTATTTTTGTTCATTTGTGGTGCTCAAGTTGTACACATGATTTCCGGACCTCACAAGTCCATTTGCAAGTGATGCACTTATTTAGGGGGAGGCATGCTACAACTTTACCCTTTGAGACTAACCCTTGTGTTTGAGTTTACTTGATTTAGTCTCAAAAGTGAATTGAAAGGGAAAGGTGAACTTGGACCATGCAAAGACTTCCGCTGCACTCCGGTAATAACTCCAAGTTTATATCTATGCTCTTATTGCCTTTTTGCTCTTAATTGACAATTTTGGTGAGGCAATGGGGTTAAAGGGCAAAAAATGATCCTGTTTTGGTGCTTAATGCCAAAGTGGGAGAAATTAAGGCCAAAGCAAATGGATCAGCTACCACTTGAGAAATTTGAAAATAGTAGAGTTAGCACTTTTGATTTGTCAAAATACTCTTATTTGCAAAATTTGGTCTCTTGTGGGGAGAATCTATGATTATGGGAAAAAGGGAGAGTTTTTGAATCTTGATCAATGTCACTCTTGAAATATCTCTCTTTGTGCCCAAACATGTGAGTTTGTTGTAGAGATAGGAAAATGAATTTGATTTTCAAAAACAAACCAAGTGGTGGCAAAGTATGATCCAAATATGCCAAATTAGAGACAAAAACAATTTGGTTCTTGTTTACATTGATATTGCACTTCTTTTGGTTGCTTTTGGATGTGTTGGCATAAATCACCAGAAAGGGGGAGATTGAAAGGGAAATGTGCCCTTGGGCCATTTCTAAAGTGTTTTGGTGATTAAGTGTCCAACACATATTCTCTAAGTGTTAGATTGTGCCAAAGATTGAAGAAGAGCAAATCATAAAACAAGGTACGTTTCTAGACTTATTGATTTGGGTACTAATGTATTGTGTCTAAGTGCTAGAAACAGAAAAAAAGCAATTAAAAAGAGTTGGCTTCCTGCTCGGTCTGGGTGCACCGGACTGTCCGGTGCGCCAGACCAGTCTCGGTGAACAGGCCGCTCTCGGGACTCGACGGTGGCGTACGGCTGCAATTCACCGGACTGACCGGTGGTGCACCGGACTGTCCGGTGAGTCGTCCGCGGCGAAGTCGTCGCTCTCGGGAAAAGTTCAACGGCGTACGGCTATAATTCACCGGACTGTCCGGTGGTTCACCGAACTGTCCGGTGAGCCAACGGTCGACTGCGCCAACGGTCGGTCGCGCAATCTTCGCGCGACGCGTGGGTGCGCCAACGGTCGGCAGGGGGCACCGGACTGTCCGGTGTGCACCGGACAGTGTCTGATGCGCCAACTGCCATGAATCTGCAACGGTCAGGTGCGCCAGAAAAGGAAGGAGATCGCGCACTGGACAGCTACAGTGACTGTCCGGTGGCGCACCGGACTGTCCGGTGCGCCACCCGACAGAAGGCAAGATTAGCCTTCCAAGATTGTCTCCAACGGCTCCTAGCTGCCTTGGGGCTATAAAAGGGACCCCTATGCGCATGGAGGAGTCACCCAAGCATACTTTAAGCATTCTAAGTTTTCCACACTCTGTCTCCGCGTACTTGATCAATTGTGTTAGTGATTTGAGCTCCGTTCTAGTCCGTTCTAGTTGTGAACTCGTTGTGCTTCATTTTGAGCTCAAGTCTTGGCTTGTGTGCGTGCGTATTGCTGCGGATTTGTGTGTGTTGCTTCCCTACCCTTACTCTTGTGCTTTCACTGTGATCTTTGTTGTAAGGGCGAGAGACTCCAACTTGTGGAGATTCCTCGCAAACGGAAAAAAGAGATAAGCAAAGAAAAGTCGTGGTATTCAAGTTGATCATAGGATCACTTGAAAGGGGTTGAGTGCAACCCTCGTCCATTGGGACGCCACAACGTGGAGGTAGGCAAGTGTTATACTTGGCTGAACCACGGGATAAACCACTGTGTCTCTTGGGTTGTCTTTCTCTCTGATTACTGTGATTCTCAAGAGCTCTTCTATAGCCACTTGGTTCTATTGCACTAACACTTAACCAAGTTTTGTGGCTATTAGTGTTGAAATTTTACAGGATCACCTATTCACCCTCCCCCCCTCTAGGTGCTCTCATTAACCACGATGGTGGCAACGAGGCGCCCCGCGCGTGGCCCGATGGAACCGCTAGACGTGGGGCCGTGGGTCAGTCAGCCGCGGGGACAGATGTGGCAGTTGACGTGACCAAGGGCAGACTGACAGCGCGTGCGTTGAGTTAATACGGTGCACGCTGAGGTGGCGCCCCAGTCACCGAGTCATGCCATGCTAGCATAGAGTACAAGTTTTGGCCCCACCTGCAGGCTCGCATCCTCCCCTGAGGTGGGCTCGGGGGCCACTGTCGGTACCCTGAAACTAGGATACCCCTGCTACTATACAAAGACGAAGAACCCACGCGACTGTCCCTTAGTCGCGTGGAAGAAGTGCTACGTGTGGGACCAAGCCATGGTTCGCCCCAGCCTCAGGCGGCTATTCTAGGTCCACAGCAGCGCCCGATTCCACCACGTGGGCGGGTCCGGAGCCGCCACGTGTCTAGAGAAGGCGGTGTACTCCAAGGCATCAACAGTGGTCCGGATCCCCACGGGAGAGCGTCGGACCCTCGGATATGCAGTCCGGACCCCTAGGGTTGGTCCCGGAGCCCTGGATATACAGTCCGGACCCCCAAGGTTGGTCCCGGACCTCCACGTGTGCAAGCTGGACCCCTGGAATGAGATCCGGACCCCCCGTATGGGGTCCGGGTCCCCACAGGGGGTCCCAAGGTCCTAGGACAGTACATACCTGGGCCTCGAACAGGACCCAGGCAGGGGTCCGGTGTCGACACGTGTCCAGACCCGGTCTGGTGCGGACCTGTCCGCATACGCTACTACTCCCCGCCCAGGCGGAGACCCGATGCTGCCACGTGGCCTACTGCACGTAACGTAAGCCAGCGGGCGGAGCCTAACGTAAGGCCTCCGGGTTACGCGGCCCCTGTATTTATTGCGGATAAGGCGCGTCGCCTGATAGGCGATGTGCCACCTCGGCATTTAATGAGACCTGACCATTCCGCAGGCGACGTGCCTGTCCATTCCACTGGCAGGCGATGTGCCGCCTCCGCATTTAATGAGACCTGTCAATTCCGCTGGCAGGCAGCGACCTGTCCATCCCACAAGCGACATGCATGTCCGTTCCATTGGCAGATTGCACACCCATGCTGCCGCGTGCATGACGCCCATCATTACTTGTACGCTACCAAGGAAGCTGCCGCCGCATGTCAACGCTGCGTGGGCTGCAGACACCATGGCACCAGGAGATCTCTTAGGCGTCACTTGCATTAGTTGCTCTGTGTATTTCTTTCATTATGTTCCTGGGCCCACATGTCGGGGCTCAGCAATCTTATATGTGCTTCCCTTGAGCTATAAAAGGGGAGGCACACAACGTTACAAGACACACTCACTCAAGCCAACTTAGACGCTCATGCTCACAAGTCACTTAGACCCTCAGGAAGTTCTCCAAGCTCTCGAGCACCAGCAATACAACACACAGTGGAGTAGGGTATTACGCTCCGGCGGTCCGAACCACTCTAAATCCACGTGTTCTCGTGTGTTCTTACACCTTTCGACAACAGGCAAAACGCTTAGGCCCCCTCCTCATCTTAGGATTTAGGGCGGGTGTATTTCACCACCCGGCCAGAAATTTCCTCTCCGACAGTTCCCTTGGACACGAATAAAGAAATTAAATATCCCTCAAGCCTTGTTCGGTTTGAGGTAAATTGAGGAAGATTAGAGAGGATTAAATTTCCTCATATATAAATTTGTATATGAAAGGATTTAATCAATCAATGCTCTGATTTAATGTATCTGATCCTTCTCAATCTATCTCTAACCAAACAAACCCTTAGCTGATCTAATTGTCGGCACGAAGCCGAATGGGATAAACACGTGACTTAAAATTATCAGTACTACACAGAATTGAGCATACGTTGAAACTTAAAATACACAATTTATGAAGCACATAAGATTTAAAAAAAAACATGATAGGAGGCTAACAGCCGCCTCTATAATGAGTCCCATCAATGAAGGCAGCCATTGTACCAGTGACCGCCTCAATTAATCAATTGACAGAGGCATACAACTTTAAAACATCTGCCTCTACTATAGTACATTAATCAAGGTGATCTGCTTATGACTAGTGGAGTTTTAATAGAGGCGGACGCCCTATGTCATCTGCCTCAGTTAACCATTAACGGAGGTGTCCGCTTAGCTGTAGATTAACGGAGGCGAGGCGGTACCTATTGTGCACATCCTTGCCTATTCGCTTAGGGATAGATTAAGATGTATTTGTTTGAGATTATAATCTATTCAGATTATATAATCCAACAAATTTTGAACTATTAGTTCAAAATTTTCGATTGCAAGAGGATTAAAGTGGATTGAAGGATTTTAATCCTCCTCAATCCCTCTCTATCCGAACAATCCATAAAAAAATTGGAGGGGATTAAATCATTTCCTCTTAACATTGAATATGAGAGGATTTAATCCCCTCCAATCTCTCTTAATCCACTTATAAACGAACAAGCCCTTAATGTGTGGGTGTGGCTTATGTCTCGCAATATTATTTGTGTAACAATGGAAGGAAGATAAATGTTTTGTTGGAAGGGGTGAGGGTAAAAGGATTTTTTCGTGTCGCTTTATGTCTATAACAGGCAGAGATGTCCAAACCAATCGGGCCGTTCGGTAAGCCCGTAATCTGGTTGTAGCGGCTGTTAATGAGTTATTATCTTGATCGAAGTGCTTGTGCTTCATGTATGATCCACTCGTTACGACTTTAGTACGACCAACCTTAACATATATAATATATAGTTTTGTATTGTATCTTATTCTAAACTAACGAATCATGAGCTATTTGATGACCTCCGGTCTTATCTGAGTCTACCAGTAGAGGGCTAGAGGCGTACATATAGTAGCGCTCTATCTTGATTGTATTTATAGCGGGCTTCTCTTTTGTCGTAGCTAAAAACCATGTTGAGTTGTTTAGTCTAGTTGTTAGTTGGGGATTATGTTGTGTGCTTTTGGATTGGTTTTCACCTGAAAAACTGGATCAATTCTTGTTTTATAATTCTTAGTTCTAATAAAAAAACTGACAAAGCTTTTGACATCCCTTCATAGGAAAAAAAACATAACAAACCAAACAAGACCTTGGATCCTTTATTGGAATAATGTAACTTAATGACCTGAAAAAAAACCTGAAAAATAAACTAGAAACAGAAGAACAAAAATGGTGCCGGAGATTGCTCGTGTAAGCAAAAATAATAAAAAGGTGTGGATATTAACTCTCAGTCCACACTAATTGCCATATGTTTCACATCAACAATCAAAGAATGTATATTTCTGTAAAACCATGGAACACTACACATTTCCTGATTACAATCAGTCCTAGGATGGTATAAAGCATTCTGCTCTCACACCATGTATGTTTAGTATACAGATGAGAAAAACAAACCAGGCAGCTGAATTCACCGGGGAGGAAAAATGTAGCACGCAGACACCACCAAAGTTACAACACAGGATGGAAACATACAACAGGGATGTACAGGGTTGCATTACAGTATGCACAAGTACCTCGGCGTTGCTGCAAACAAAGCACATTTTCGCTAGCTTGCTTCAACTGAAAGGATCTCAAGCTCTGCCCACCAGAGTGGAGATAACCGGGGCGTCGCAGCCTCAGGCGAAATTGACAGTACTTCTCGCAGTCTAGTGGTGACCTCCCTCATGGCTGGTCTCTTCTTTGGATCGCTTTGGATGCAGTCCTGGACCAGATCACATATGGTTTCTAGGTCCTTTTCCTTGTGATCCTTCAAGCTAGGATCAAGCAAACAAGACATGCTCCGGTTATCCCTAATGCACTCCAAAGCCTGACAGAAACAATGACATTTGGTGTTACTTTAAGATGCCTTATGTGATGTTTTGATATTTTCGATGTTTCAGTAACTAATAGCTATCCATAACTTCTTTGTCGTAATTACCAAGTCTGAAAGGGAACCCTTTTCTTCGGAGTCCGGAGGCTTCCCTGAGATGATCTCCAGCATGAGTAGACCAAAACTGTAGACATTCCCAGCTGGATCTGCAGCTACTCGTTCCTGGTGATCAACTAGGTCGCCATCCTTGGGCATGTTTCCTCTGAAATATACTTCATGCCAAACGCTCATGTCTACTATCTGTGAAAAGAATTAAGTAGTGTAAAAAAAGCATTATGTGAAGTGCTTATCTAAAGTTCCTGTCCAAATGAACTAGAAATGGTTCGTCTAATTTATGCAGTAGATAAGTGTGCATCAAATTCATACTTTTAACCAAATATTGATAATATAACTCTAAATAAAAGGGTTTAACTGCATGAAGAACTGATAGCGATTTGAATAATGAAGTTTCAGTCTTATACTATGTTTGTTTTCTACTTATCATCAAATCTGAACAGACAGTGACTTAGGAAATGCCCTGTAGAAGTCTCCGGTCTCCAGATATTCAAAGAAAGAAAAGCTGACATTCATAAGCACACGTTTGTACCTTTGCAGCTCCATCCTCAGATAGCAATATAGCACTTGACTTTATGTCTGGGTGTGTTACAGGAGGGCTAAGCTCATGCATGTGTAGGGTGCAGTATGCTACCCCCATAATTATCCTCATCCTACCATTCCAATCAATAGGATCAAATCCCTCGACTGCGACAGACAAAGCAAAACATCTCAATTTGACCACAAAGATCAGAGGGTAGACATAAAAAAATGTGGAATAGATCAACGGCTGATACCATGGAGGTGTTCATATAGTGTTCCATTGGGAGCATATTCCATCACCATCATCCTAGTGAAAGGTTCTTCCTCCTCACAGTATCCAAGCAGGTTGATGTAGTTCTTATGATTGATTCGCGAGAGTGAGTCTATCTATGATGTCAGGAAGAAAAATGAGGAGGTTGAAACAGGTTTGTTTAAAGGGCAACTACCAAGATGCACTGAGTTATTCAAATGAAAATATATCGCATTACCTTCTTCCTGAATCGCCCTTCTGAATGTTTTGACCAATCTTTGCTAGAGATAACCATGGTTGATACAACAGCTATCTCAACACCACTTGATAAGGTCCCCTTGTAGACAGTGTACTGTGGATAGCTTGACACAATGTTACTGAAGTCTTCACACGCACCTTCCAGCTCAGAGCGTTGCAACTTTGGTACTCCTAAAAGGGGAAATTACCACAAATAAAGAGAGGCAATTTGAGTAGATAGTTTTGACACCCTTCCAATCAACGGACACGAATTTGTTACTCAGATAAATCTAAATAACATATTAATATTACTTAATGCAAAACATTGCTTCAGATTATACAAACTGTTGGCATGTAGAGGTGGAACGATTGTGCGTACTTTTATCTAAAATGATCTCCAAAGGCGAAAAGTAGACGCAGCTATGAAATGGTTCTTCTCCCATAAGATAAGAGATGGATTGGATAGCGATAAAAACTTTACCTGTTACAAATGCCTTTTGGAGCTGACCACTGAGCCCTGTCTTCCATGGACCTATTGTTGTCCCTGACTTGGTGCGGCATAGCAAAAGCATGCATGCGATGCCAATAAGAAGCACGACCAGTGGCAGCACAATGAAATAAAGCCATTTCATTGACCTCCTTTCCTGAACTTCTCCGGCGGTAGTACTGGGGACCGTTGGTGGCCTACTTGGGGGATTTACAGCTGGTGCAGGTGCATTGTTGGGACTAAATGCTGAAAACGAACCAGTTCCAGTGGAAGGAACAGGAACAGCAGCTGGAACAAGATCATTTGCAGAAGAAGGTGCAGCAAGATTGCTATCTTGAAGTAATCTGCGCTGGCTAAGATGTGCTGCTGGATTTATTGCTTCGTATTGTGAAGGAAGTTGAGCTGGGAAAAAGAAGCAATGATATCATTTACAGACTAGCTTATGCATATACGACTTGACTTGTTTTTTTCTCGAACAAGCTGTGTATCATTAAGGAGAAGAAAATATAAGGACTTGAGCTTAGTATAGTCCGTTGGATTACCAGAAAGGTTGCTAGTGTCCTTTTTGTTCTCATGTGAAGAAGAACCTGATTCCAACCTAGAACGGTCCAGATTAAAAAACTGCTACCATCAGGATCTGAATATAATTCCTAATTTCCAAAAAGAAAAGGAAGAAAAAACGGGTGATAACTTAGAGAGGAATTTATAGCACTACTTTTTTTCTCTTACCCATTCTCAGCTCTTTGATTCATATTACCTCTCCCGAGATTATCATAAATATTGAAACCATTTTCCTGATCAAAGTTCCCATAGGAATGTTGGATCAGAGGCCACTGAAAGCAGTTATTGGAAAGCGATCTGCAGAGGCAACAAAATATCATGACATAGCACTTTTTTGCTGATGAAAACTTTCACGAAATTAATCAGTCAGAAACCTACAACTGCCTAAGTGATGGCATTTCTGCAATCTCTTGTGGAACTTCCCCACTCAAGTTGTTGTTGCTTAAATCCAGTATCTCCAACATTGCAAGAGCACTCAATTCCTTAGGTATTGCTCCACTGAAAAAGTTATTGGAGAGTTCTCTGCAAGTGGATAGCTAGGTGTCAATCATTGTCATGGGTGTAGCAACTAGTCAAATACTACAATATCAAAAGCTTTGCCGAGATTTTTATTAGACGAAGAAAAAAAAGGCAAGTGCAAGTCCAGTTTTTTTTAGCGGAAACCAGGCTCAAAAACCACACAACTGAAAAAAGTGTCTACTCATCCTGCACACCTTTTGGTACGACGCTCAAAACAGCTAACAACTTCGACTTGATCGAAATGATCCAATTAGGTAGTGTTTGGTTCCGGAGCTAGTTGGAATGAAGCGGCTCTATCCGGGATATTTTAGGAACAAGGATGGTTTAACATTTTAGCATAATTTTCCTTTTTAGAGTCACTCTGACTCTGTCCTAAATGGAACCAATCCAAACAACAAATTGGGAGTGGAGCGGTTTCATCCCACCATACTCCGGAACCAAACACTACCTTAATAATTCAGCTGCCCAACTAACCACTCAAACACAAAGATATTCAATTGACAACTAATGAAACTGAAAACCCCTCAAGCCAAACAACTAGCTCTAGCAAACCTGAGAGCACAAGCAAAAAGCTCGACACATTGCCGATCATCACCACCACCACACCTTGGAGCAACACCAAGAAACGATGGCAAGAGCGCAAAAGCGCCACAGCGGAGATGGAAATGGAAGGTTTCCTACTGAAAACCCCAGCACGATAGGAGAAGAGGTACAAAGAGCCAAAGAGGACGCCTCCAAGAAGGTAGCGGCGTCCACAGATGTCACCATCCGAGCTTGCACCCAGATCTCAAGCATCCCCCACCAATGGCGACCCTCCAGAGCCCCGCACAGAGGGAACCCATCCTGAAGAAAGATGCTAGTGACGAAATGCAAACATCCCTGCCAGCACCGGACACCACCACACGCACCACGAGGAGTCCCCGTTGCACGTGTAACCACGAGAAGACACACACTGGATTGCCAATCTAATTTGTCAAACAAATAACAATTTATGTTCTGACGAAAGCATTCATGTATTACTATAGTTTTTCCTCAAACATGCAAGAGAACTACATATCATTGCATTATAAAAGGAAATTTAAAGGTCTATACAAACTGAAAAATAATAAAAGAAGTTTATGACTATACTTACAGAGCCCTTAGATGGCTTAGAGTTCCTAGCTCAGGACCTAGAGTGCCTTTTAACGAGAGATCCTTCAGGTTTCTGGAAAAAGACAGTTCACACTGAGTACTCTAGATGTTAATGAGATAGCATAGCCAAAGCATATAAAAAACAGCTGCAACAGTAAAAAACAACAGCTGTGTAAGAATCGTCATCTTAAAGAACAAGAAGATTCACTGGTAAAACGAAAACATCTGATTCCAAGAATCACTGATAAGTACTTCTGCATTTGCATCTGAAATATCAATGATAACTAGTGGAGATGGTGGATCCTGGAGAACTATGTATACACCAACGATGGTCCCTGAAATCTAATGTAGGCAGAGTACAGCATTTTTGCCCATGGTGATCCCGCCCCATACCAATAAAAATGACACCACCAATAGAAATCAATCACAGCCGCAGCCGCTTGTTCAGGTTGACTGAGTCAAGAAACCACCCTAATAGACCAAATAATGAACTTGCTCAGAGGCTTCGTTTGAATACTAATTTGGACTGATGCATTACATAAATCTTTTACTCTATGATTTTAAAAAGGTAGAAATAATTTAAAGCGTAGCATGTTCAAGGGCATATTACACCAAATTTTAGTGACTAAATGCAATGTACGGGCGCCAACACATGATTGGTTGAACAATAAACCAATGCCACTACACCCTTGTGCCGTGAAAGATACAGTCAAATGGAAGACCCGTTATTAAACAGGATAATGAAACGTTGGTTGTTGGCAATCATGATGATACATGCTGATACGGGTGAAATGGAAATTCAAACCAAACCACTGCACATTTAGACGGGGAGGAGGGCATCCAACTCACAGCATCACGACTCTGCCATCGGCGCAGCGCACGCCGTTCCAACTGCAGGGGTCGCCGTCGCCCGAGCTCCAGCTCACCATGGCACCATACAGATCCTCCTCCACCCTTGACTGGAACTTGAGCAGTACCGACCCTGCGCACGCCACGATCGAGGAACGCGCGCCAAGTCAGAACGACAGATGCAAGAGCCGAAACCAAACATCAGCGGCGAGACCGCGCCGGCCGGTACCTTCGAAGTTGACCGCCGAGCAGCCGTCCACGGCGAGATGAAGCGCCAGCACGAGAAGCGCCAGCGCCGATGAAATGGAGCCATCCATCCTGCGCATCCTTTTTCCCGTTCCGCAGGCGCGCGAGCGACGACCTAGACGACGGCGAGGCGTCGTCACGTGATCCTCTTCGCCAGCCTCTTGAGCCGCCTGGGATGCATGGTCAGGCGCGGGGGGCAGGCATTGCGCCCGCGGCCGCTGCAGGGACGACGCGAGCTCCACCCAGGCGCGGCAGCCTCGCGTACGCTTCGCGCCTGCGTGCAACAGGAAACAAACAGGCAGGAACAGGAACAGGAACAGGTCAGAGGCGCCAGAAAAAGGGCGACGGGAAGCGGAGGGAACTTGCGATCACCATAAAGCGAACAAAACAGCTCTAGCGGCTAGCGCCCCTTTTTTTTTGGGTTTTGCCTGACGATCTTGCTCACACCGCACGCGATTCGAATCGAGAAACCGAAAAGAGGAATGGGAGAAGGGGTGCTTACACGGCGGCGGGTGGGGCAGCGGAGAAGAGGGGGAGAGGAGAGAGAGATGTGGGGAGAGGAGGAGGGAAACAGCGGTCGTCCGCTGTTGGAGGAACGGGTAGGTAGTTGGAGAAGAAACCAAGAACGGCAGGCGCGACACGACGAAGCCAAAAAAGAAAAAGAAAACAAATAAACAAACAAACACACTTTGAAAGAAGATTTCATGGCGCATCCTCTTGGCTGTAATCGTGTTTGAGGTCGCGCCTTTTTAAAAAATAACTAGATGTATACCCGTGCGTTGCTACGGAGTCAACATGTTGAATTTTCTGTTAATGGTTTTCAAGCTCTCCAGTTTTTTTGAAGGGAAAAAGAGAGATATGGATGGGCTATCTCAAATATGCTAAAACCAAAATTCAGATTTTGCTTAGTGGACAGTTTCAGGAACTGAAGTCAAACTAATCCTCAGCTCAAATTGTAAAGCTATGTATAAAACAGGGAATGTGCAATATATATTTCTATGATTGGGCTGAAAAATATTGTTGGATTAAACAAAATCACACGAGTTACAAAAAGAAATTTTGAAGAAAAAAACCTAGTTGAGTAAATTGCTACTGTATCTCCACTTAGGAAATTATCGATGCAATGGCAGTGACTAATCCTATGTGCATATATAGAGATGATCCGAGGAGGCTACATGTCTGTGCTAAAAAAAATAGGAGTGCCGAGAAAGAAAGATGCTAGGATAAGATGGATACCTAATGCTATGCATTCTAAACTGCTTCAAGCATCTGGACAACGTGACTCATCTCTTGGCTCTTGTCAGGACCAACACAATCCTATATGTTGGATAAATAAACTGCACTACTGCATGCATATGCGACATGTATGAGAGAAATGTTGTCCAAACAAAAGAGACCTGTCACTCATACACCAGTGCCCCTCGAGAAAAAATACACCAGTGCCCTCACCTGGTTTATTCACAGGCTACGCTGCAGCAGTAGCTACAGGGAACAAGCAAGGCAACAACCAAGCAGCTTTTGCACCTTTTAAGACTGACCAATCCGCGTCAAATATATCACGATAACATTAAATACAGAGATAAGTCAATACACACCTCCTCCGCAAGGTATACAGCTCACACATCTCGTCAGGCTCCCTCCTAGCACCACTGTTAGCAGACGCCTTGGTAACCGCCTTGGGTGCTGGCCGTCGCCGACGAGAGCCCCGTGGTGCGCTCCGGGTTCTACGCCTTCATCAGGGCCTTCCTCGTCGTCTCCCTGCTCCTGCTGGCCGTCGAGGTCGCGGCGTACATCAACGGCTGGGACCTCACCGCCTCCACGCTCGCCCTCCCTGCCCTCGGCCTCGAGTCGCTGTACGCCTCCTAGCTGCGCTTACGTTGCGCCGGGGATACAGTTCCTCACCGACGCCTGCGTTGTGCTCTTCCTCGTCCAGAGCGCCGACCGCCTCATCCTGTGCCTTGGCTGCTTCTACATCCGCGTCAAGCGCATCAAGCCCGAGCCAAAATCCCTGACATTGCCGGATGCGGAGCGCACCACGGGGCTCTTGCAGAGGTCGAAGAGACGGCGATCCTGATCCTTGCTCGGTGGCGCACCTTTCTTGACTGCTTTGGCGTACCGGCTCTGCAAACTCCTCACCTTCCTCTTGAGATCGGAGAGGCTGCAACCACTACTGTCGAGCTAGCCAGCGAGAGTGTTGGCCAACACATCCGTTTGAGGCAGCGCGGCGTTGTGCAGCGAGGGCCTCCAGGATGCGGAAGTCGTCGTCAATCGACCAGCTCACACATCTCGTCAGGCTCCCTCCCTTCTTTAATCTTCTGCTTCGGCTCCTTGTACTTCTTGCCGCCGCCGGCGTCGACGGCTCCATTCGTTGTTACGCAGCAGTTGCCCATCCCCAGCCGCCACGGAGATCCGGCAGCCCCGGAGAAGGCGAATCGATGAACCTCACGTCCAGTGGAGATCTCTGGGGGAAAAAAGACGTGGCTAGGGAGAGCAGTCGAGGAACGAACACCGCGTGCGCGTTGTAGGGAACCGGAGACTGCGAGTGAGGCGAGGGGTTAAATCGCGTGGGGGGAATTCGGTGTAGACAGGGACAGCGCGGCGGAGGCGGCGCCCGTGAGCTTCCCCTCGGCGCGGTGCGCCTTGAGCAGAAGCACCCACGTGATCTGGCGAGCGCTCTTGCCGCGGCCGGCCTTCCCCCTCGCCGCCTCTGGTTCCCGGACGGCCCAGTCCGGGCTCTCCATCTTCACCACCACCGACGTGCCATCACCGCCACCCTGCGCTTCTCGGCCCCACCACTGCGGCATTGGCACCGCGACGGTGGGGGTGGAGCTCAGACGAGGGGGCGGTAGCGAAGGGAGGGGGGTATGAGGATAAGAACGGAGGAGGGGATGCAGGGTAGGGGGAGCGTGCGCGGCTGACGCGGATGCGGCGCGAGCATCACGGAGGGCAGGGGGAGCGTGGGTTGCGGACGCGGAGCGGAGACTGTTGCATGGAGGGGGAACCAGGCGGGGGCAGTCTACACTCTTGGCTTAATAGTTAAAAAATAAAAATAAAAAATAAAAGCGACAGTCGTGAAAGAGAATTCTTCCTCCGCCACCTGTAGGACAATTCCACGCCAGGATTCCAGAGACGGGCTTAAAAAACTGGATAATATATGAGGGAGGTCGTTGTCATCAAGGGTGGAACGCCACTCTGCAAGTCTGCAGAACGCGCGCGCGCTGACATCGTCATCTCCGGCGACGGATTCGACGGCCCGCATTTTAGAAACCCTTTGGCGCCCGCGCCCATCATCATCCCATATGGCAGGAGAATATGGCCCGCACCGCATTGACATTGTCCCCCCCCCCCCGGGTGCCAATCGCGGCCGGATATCTTAGCGACGCCAAATGCTGTGCTGCTAAATTTATTTCAAGGGGGAAAAGGAAATAAATTTCTGAACAAGGGACGGGAATAGTTAAACCGGGCGGGTCAAGAATCCCAAATCGGTTGCAGCTACCTTTTCGAAACTAAAAATAAAAAATCAAAGAGTTTTGTTAAGGGAAGAGCAACAAGCCAACAACACGGAGCTAAGGTTTCCAGGGCTAGCTGATAGGAAATGCGATCGACCGACGCCGATAGCGTTGCAACTCGCTGAGGCGCTGCAGAGATGGACCCTTACCCGTGGTTCAGCGCCGCGGCCTGGCGGCCGGCGGCTGGGTGATTAGATCGCTTTAGTCGCGCGGAGCTCCTCACAAGCTTGCGATCTGTCGTGGTGTGGGGGCCGGCGGCCGGCGGCGAACCGAGGCGAGTCACGGGCTCACGGCTGGTTGCCTGGTTGGCTTGGGTTCGAAGAGACGCGCAAACGAGGGGAATTTCTAGTGATTTTTTATTGCTTTAGCTAATTGATTGAAGATGCCTTGTAGCTGTGGGCCAGCCTAGCTGTCCCCCGTATCACTGGCTGTGCCTTGTCTCTTTTTTTCGAGAAATAATAATGATTTATTCGCTTTATTTATGTCCGTCGTTCTTCTTTTTTTCGAAATTTGTTTATTTATTCATTCACTTTATGTCCGTCGTTCTTCCGTTGAGAAAATGAAAAGGAAATCCTCGCCTGCCGCACGTCGTCGTGGTGCCAGACTAGAGATGTCAATGGGGACCCGATACCTCCTAACCCGTGGGGAATTCCCCTATTAGAGTACGGGTATGGGACAAAAATTGTACCCATGGGTAAGGATATGGGACAAAATCTCCACCCATTGGGTAAACGGGTATGGGTTTGGAAAGCAATAATCCGAACCCGATTACCCATGTGTATTTCATACGTGCACCTATCGTGTTTGTATGAATGAGTTGAGGCCAAGCCGACCACCAAGCCTAGCACGACAGCGTACCAGGCCTCAGGTCCTAGCCCAACAAGGCAAAACAGCAAGGCAACTAGCAGACTAGCAAAAAAACAAAACCCTAAAATAACCAGCCATATGCTACGCCCTGCTCAGACGACGGTGACGACCATAGATTCTCATGCGCCAACAAACTCAGATGGTGACCAAGGAAGGTGAGCAAACTCCATTTCTTCATTTCTTCTATCGGTCTCGAAGTACTTATTTCTTTTCTGATGGATGGATGAATGAATCATGGTTCATGGATGAGTGCTTGGCGATGTGGTGATGTCTGAAATCTAGAAAGTTTGTGCTACCTGTTAATACCTAGTTATCCCTTAATTGGGGATGGGGACCCATTGGAGACCCGAAACCCGAATGGGTATGGGTATGGGATGAGTTTTGCACCTATGATGGGTATGGGGATGGGTATGGGAACAGATCAAACATGATGGGGATGGGTATGGGATGCTATAACCCGATGGGAAATTCCCCATTGACATCTCTATGCCAGACAAACGTCGTGAAGGCCATTCTCCTGAATTCAACGCGCACTTGAAACACAGCAACAGCATCCGTTCCCTAATTTATTTCTTTTGAGAATAACCTCATCAAATATATGTACAGCAAAATTTAAGTCCCAACACATCACACATGATAGTGGCATGGATACCATATGTCCATATCAATATAAGGTTGCATCAAGAATTCATTTTGAACTCTTGGACGGTCCAGTAGATCGTGTATATTATCATAGAACCACTGTTTTACACTGTTTATGTCGGCGTTTCGAGACCTGGGGTCCCTGAGCCGACGAGTGAAGTGTCGCCGCGTGCTCCAGCCCAGATGGGTCGACGCGAGGCCAAACGCGAAGGGAGGAAAGCGAGGAGGCCGGAGATGGGCGTGAGAGAGGTGAAAATCCCACGGCCTTCGTGTTCGTCCCGCACCCAGGTCGGGTGCGCTTGCAGTAGGGGGTTACAAGCGTCCACACGGGGGAAGGAGCGAGTGGCCTCACGCGAGCGCCCGTCTCGTCCTCGTCCCCGCGCGGCCAACCCTCTCTAAGAGGGCCCTGGTCCTTCCTTTTATAGGCGTAAGGAGAGGATCCAGGTGTACAATGGGGGGTGTAGCAGAGTGCTACGTGTCTAGCGGAGGAGAGCTAGCGCCCTAAGTACACGCCATCGTGGCGGCCGGAGAGATTTTGGCGCCCGGTTTGTGTGATGTCGTGGCCGTCGGAGGAGCGCTGGAGCCTGGCGGAGGGACAGCTGTCGGGGCCGTCGAGTCCTTGCTGACGTCCTTTTGCTTCCGTAAGGGGGCTGAGAGCCGCCATCGTCAGGGAGCGTGCGGGGCGCCATCATCGCCTATCTGGCGGAGCGAGCCAGATGGGACGCCGGTCTTGTTCCTCGTAGCCTGAATCAGCTTGGAGTAGGGTAATGATGGCGCCTCCTGTTGACGTGGCTGGTCCGCGCCCTAGGTTGGGCGATGTGGAGGCTCCTCCGAGGTCGAGGTCGAGTCCGTCTTCCGTGGCCGAGGCCGAGTCCGAGCCCCTAGGTCGGGCGAGGCGGAGGCCGTTGGCTGAGGCCAGGGCGGAATTTGAGTCCTGGAGTCGGGCGAAGCGGAGTTCGTCGTCTTCTAGGGCTGAGCCCAAGTCCGAGCCCTGGGTCGGGCGGAGCGGAGTTCGCCGTCTTCCGGGGCTTAGCCCGAGTCCGAGCCCTGGGTCGGGCGGAGCGGAGTTCGCCGTCTTCCGGGGCTTTGCCCGAGTCCGAGCCCTGGGTCGGGCGGAGCGGAGTTCGCCGTCTTCCGGGGCTTAGCCCGAGTCCGAGCCCTGGGTCGGGCGGAGCGGAGTTCGCCGTCTTCCGAGGCTTTGCCCGAGTCCGAGCCCTGGGTCGGGCGGAGCGGAGTTTCCTATGGTGTGCGGCCGGGCCTGACTGCCTGTCAGCCTCACTCTGTCAAGTGGCACCGCAGTCGGAGCGGCGCAGGCGGCGCTGTCTTTCTGACAGACCGGTCAGTGGAGCGGCGAAGTGATGGCGGTCACTTCGGCTCTGTCAGCTGAGGGGCGCGCGTCAGGATAAAGGTGTCAGGCCACCTTTGCATTAAATGCTCCTGCGATTTGGTCGGGGTTGCTTCTCGGCGAAGACAGGGCCTCGGGCGAGCCGGGAACGTGTTCGCCGCTGGAGGGGGGCCTCGAGCGAGGCGGAGATCCTCCGGGGTCGGCTGCCCTTGTCCGAGGCTAGGCTCGGGCGAGTCGTGATCGAGTCCCTCGAATGGACTGATCCCTGACTTGATCGCACCCATCAGGCCTTTGCAGCTTTGTGCTAATGGGGGTTATCAGCTGAGAATTAGGAGCCTTGAGGGTACCCCTAATTATAATCCCCGACAGTTTACATAGTGAGAATTAAAATAGAGGATGATCTGGCCAATGATAACATATTATAGAAATTTTTTTAAAAAAAAAGTCACCACTTGCACTCTGCTATATAAAGAATACCTGAACTGCACTCGGTTGTGCACTACTCAACTGTAGCTGTAGAAAAAAAAGAAAGCCTTCACCGTGTAAGACCTAATCACGAACAAAGGCGTCGAACGTCCGCCTTCACTCGGTTGTACTTAATTTTGAATATACCAAGCTTTTTCTCTCTCCTGAAATTTGTTTAGCAACTTCCTAAATACATATTTAGGGTCATTTTTTAGTTAGTTATTATAGGTACTCTAACCAACACTTGTAGATCCCTCTAACCAAAGATTAGTCCCTCTAATTAAACGGGGTCTAAAACATAACGAGCTTCCCCTATCAGATCCATTGCAGAAAGGAGCTAATCATGGATAAAAAAAAGTTCGTTGCCGACCTGCTATGGATGTGCTGCTCAAATGCCTTCAAAGATCAATACATTACCTTCAAAGATCAATACATTAGTTGAACCGATCTGTTTTGACATCCAATATAGTATTGTCCCTATAGCCAGCAAATCGTGGCGGACCTAGGATTTAAACCTAGGGTAGTAGTCGAGACCAAAAATAATACCATGTATAATTTGGTACTACATATATAATTTCTATCAATTCGTTGGACGAGTAGAAAATAACTAAAATGTGTTATAATATATTTAATTCATCAAGTTAGGTTGCATATTACATATATTTGTATTTTTGGGTCTAAACTGAGTAGTAATTTGTTTTTGAGCAAATTATAAGGTAGTCAGGGACCTATCTATAACACCCTTTAGATCCGTCCATGTGTGTATATAGTCGTGCAAAATACTGTTTTGCATTGTATAATGTACTAAATGGATTTTTTGAAATAGGAGATGACGATAAGTAAGATGCTAAAGATAGCCTTATATATCAGATGAAAGGCAACCCAACGTTCTCATAATGTCATATTTTTGCAACATTTGGTGTCATAATTACTTATTATTTGCACGCATTATAACTAGTTACACTTCTACATTAAGAATCTGATATATCTCTAATTTTTCCTTAATCAGATTATAGGTTGGAAGATTTATTTTTTCAGCAAAAAAAAGGTCAGAATAAAGATCCATCTGCACAAGACACAAAGGGGGTGATTGGTTGCCTGTGTGTGCTCGTGCAGGGCCCATTGGATACAGGTTTTTGACAGTGCGGTGTGTTTGGTTGCCTGAGCAAATATCTGGGTCAGGCCACGCTCGTGCAAAATGAACCTCTCATCCAGACCCATCACATACGACCAAGACTTCACTGGAAAAGAAATTTCGGTCCCTCATATCAGAGTACAATTTCACTTCTATTTTGTAATCATTTAGTCTTCCACAGTGTTCGATACAAGAATTGTTCGAATCTCAGCTCATCAAAACAAGGGTAAACGGAAGAACAATATTGAGTTGGTGGCTTATGACATGGAACATAAAAATAACAGAACAGCCATTACAGATTGAATATTAATAAGACAGTTCTTGAAGAAAAAAGTAAGAAAATGCATAAGTGAAATTTAACTCAGTCTGGAGAGTATAGTAGCAAGTCTGCTTATGCTGCGTTCTTTTTTTGGTTCCATACGTTTTACACCTTGGAAGAGAATTTGGAAGAGTTAGGCTCCACTTCGCTTCAAATTCTTCAAACCGCTGCTGGACAACAGATAGGCTAGCTAAAAGAAGGCTATCTCATCCTGAGACCTGTCCTCTTTGTGATTAGAAAGAAGAAACCATCCATCACCTTTTAGTGGGCTGTGTCTTCTCAAGACAGCTCTGGACTCTGGTCAACAGATAGGCTAGCTAAAAGAAGGCTATCTCATCCTGAGACCTGTCCTCTTTGTGATTAGAAAGAAGAAACAATCCATCACCTTTTAGTGGGTTGTGTCTTCTCAAGACAGCTCTGGACTCTGGTCACATATTTTCTTGGCACTAAGATTACACCGGATTTGGTACCTACGATGGCTGAATCCACACTCCCCAAATGGTGGAGACAAGTAGCTAGACTTGTGCCATAAGAAAGGCGAAAGGGGCTGAATTCGTTAACATTTATCGACCTGGGAGATTTGGAAGTTTAGAAATTCATGTGTTTTTGAACTTGCAAGGCCTTGCATTCCAGACATCCTTAGACAGATCATAGAGGAATGCAGGATATGGTGGTGGGCTGGTGCTTCAAATCTGCAAAATTTTATTATTTGGTCGTTGTCCAGGACTGTCTTCACCAAATTAGTTTGCCTTTGTCTTATCTTTTGGTCATGTTTTAGAACTGATTTGTACAGTTAGGGTGTTGTGTGAGTGGGTGTAGGTCTTGTAAGTCTAGCCTTTCTAGACAAATTTGTCTTTTTCCTTCTTAATGAAATTTCTTAATGAAATGACACGCATTGTTATCCTACAGGTTCTGAACTTGATAGTTGGATTTAAAGTTCTGTACTTGGATAGTTGGATTTACATCTTTAAAGGGTAACCAAGAAAAGATCAAAAGACGAACGTCTCATGTGCTGATCAATACTGAAAGGGAAATGTGCCCTTGGGCCATTTCTAAGTATTTTGGTGATTGAGTGCCAACGCAAGTGCTTTCGTGTTGATCTATGCAATGTGGTGGACAAAGTGCAAATCAAGTCAAAAGGTATGTTTCTAGACTTAGTACATTGTTTTATGGACTAATGTATTGTGTCTAAAGTGCTGGAAACAGGAAAGATTGAATTGAAAATGAGATGACTCTATTCAGCCAAAGTCAGCTCGGTCTGGGTGCACTGGACTATCCGGTGGTGCACCGGACAGTGTCCGGCGGTGCACCGGACAGTGTCCGGTGTGCCAGGCTGACTCTGGTGAACTTGCTACTCTCGGGACTTCGACGGCGGTGTACGACTATAAATCACCGGACTGTTCGGTGGTGCACCGGACTGTCCGGTGAGCCGTTCACAGGCGAACTCGTCGCTCTCGGGAGTTGATTAACGGCGTACGGCTAAAATTCACCGGACTGTCCGGTGGTGCACCGGACTGTCCGGTGGTGCACCGGACTGTCCGGTGAGCCAACGGTCAGCCGGGGCAACGGTCGGCCGAGGATTCCGCGCGTGACGCGTGGCCGAGCCAATGGTCACATTGGTGCACCGGATAGTGTCCGGTGCGCCAACGGCTCTCAGACTCCAACGGTCGGCTTCGCCAAATAAGGAAGGATATCTGCACCGGACAGTGTCTGGTGGTGTACCGGACTGTCCGGTGCGTCAGGCGACAGAAGGCAAGATTAGCCTTCCTAGAATGCTCTCAACGGCTCCTAGCTGCCTTGGGGCTATAAAAGGGACCCCTAGGCGCATGGAGGAGGACACCAAGCATACTCAAAGCATTCCTAAGCACCAAGACTTCGATTCCACGTATTTGTTTCTTCGTGATAGCATCTAGAGCTCTTGTTGAGTTGTGAACTCGTCGAGTTGTGTTGCGAGCTCTTGTTGCGACTTGTGTGTGTGTTGACATTCTGATTTTATGTCTTGTGTGCGTTGCTCATCCCTCCCTTACTTCGTGCTTCTTTGTGAACTTCAAGTGTAAGGGCGAGAGGCTCCAAATTGTGGAGATTCCTCGCGAACGGGATTAAGAAAAGCAAAGCAAAACACCGTGGTATTCAAGTGGGTCTTTGGACCGCTTGAGAGGGGTTGATTGCAACCCTCGTCCGTTGGGACGCCACAACGTGGAGTAGGCAAGCGTTGGTCTTGGCCGAACCACGGGATAACCACCGTGCCATCTCTGTGATTGATCTCTTGTGGTTATTGTGTTTTGTTGAGACTCCTCTCTAGCCACTTGGCGATTATTGTGCTAACGCTTAACCAAGTTTTTGTGGCTTAAGTTTCAAGTTTTACAGGATCACCTATTCACCCCCCCTCTAGGTGCTCTCAAATACTTGAACCACGGAAGTTTTTTTCTCGAACACGCAGGAGAGCTGCGTATCATTTTATTAGAAGAAAGATGGTATTTACAATGACCTAACACACCACTCACACACACAAACAATAAGAGAAACAACCGCCACCTAGCCGAGGTTGAATACAAAAGCTAGGTCCGAAAGACGGGTCAAGCCTTTGGCCCCCGCAAAATACCACATATTGAACTCATCACTGGCTGAGGTAAGCAATCCAGCTATAGAAGGCTGAGCACCATTGAAAACACAGTCATTACGGTGTCTCCAGATAGTCCAAGCCCCCAAGACCACCAAGGAGTTAAAGCCATCTCTGAGGTCCTTAGGAGTAACCTTAGCTGATCTACTCCACCAAGCTTCAAAATTGATATCTTCCATCCCGGGAGCAAGGGCGGACATGCCGACACGTTGGAGGAGAAGATACCAAAATTGTCTCGCGAGGACACAAGAAACAAGCAAGTGATGAATAGACTCTCCTTCCTGGTCACATAAGGGGCAAGAACTAGGATGGTGAAGACCCCTCTTAGCGAGTCGGTCAGTCATCCAACATTTATTATGTAGGACCAACCAGAGGAAAAACTGACACTTAGGCGGCGCCCAGGTGTTCCACACTCTTTCAAAGCCCGCCAGGGAGGTAGAACCACATAACATTATCTTATAAGCAGATTTGGCCGAATAGATACCATTGGAAGAGAACCTCCAATGATGTTTATCTGGAACTCCCGATTGAAGATCAACGTCAGCCACAACATCTGCTAGCAAAATGAAGTCAACAATGACCTCCCATGTTACCACTCTCCTTAAATCCCCAATCCATGATGAGCTACACAGAGCATCAGCCACTGTCCTTCGCTTCACCAGCCTTTTAGGAACCAAACTAAAAACATGAGGGGCCAAGTCTGCAATCCTCTGACCCAAGATCCATCTGTCATGTCAAAAAAGAGTGGACTGCCCATCACCCACTATGGAGGCCATTGCCAAGGAGCACAAGCTATCCAAAAACCGATTTGATTGGAACGGCAAATCAGTCCACGGTTTGGAAGAATCAGTTTTTTGGAGCCAAATCCATCTTACACGTAGGGCCCTATTTAAGCATTGAAGATCAGAAATACCAAGTCCCCCCAATTCTTTGGCCCGTGTTACCTTGCCCCAGGCCACCATACAACCTAACCTAGCCATACACACTCCTTTCTCCTATTACTCGCTAAACACACTCCTTTCTTTCCTATGCAAGTATCATTCCAGATGCATGGATTAGCATACGTATAATAAATCTCTTACTTAAATACTGAGATTGCCCTTCTTCGTATATCGATTTGGGAAGTGTTCCAGAACAAAATGAATACTCCTGCTACTAGTAGGTGGAAAACAGGGTCAATTGTGGTTATGTTGATCCATCTGCTTCAAAGCTTCAGGTGCTTTTGCTAATGAATCTTTTCCTTGTTCGTTCTGATACGACCCATGCCATGGATATGATCAATGTAAAGATTTTATTTTTTTTATAGTTGTATACCACATCATTAGATGAACGATATGAGGCAGTTGCCGGCCACCATTAGCCTCCTTACGCTCTCTCCACAAGAACCCGCGGTGGATTTTATCAATTACTTTAATAGCCCACTTAGGTAAATCCAGAGCCATCATTTGGTAAATAACAGTAGCTGTGAGCACAAATTGCACCTGGGTAGCTCTGCCAGCACAGGTAATCAGGTCAGCTTTTCAAGCCGGTAAGAGATCAGCCACCTTGTCAATAAGAGACTGAAGCTGAGCTTTAGATAACTTCTTCAGGGAGAGAGGGAGACCCAAGTATTTAATTGGAAAAGTTTCAAATCTGCAGGGAAGGAGCTATTGGACCAAATTCAAATCAGCATGTGTGCAACGGATGGGTACAATACTGCTCTTTGCTATATTAGTTCTCAACCCTGAAGCATCCCCGAACAGATCCAAAATCCTCACAGCAGTGTTTAGGTCCCTGGGCGCTGGTTTTAGGAAGAGAGTCATGTCATCTGCATAGAGCGAGATCCGGTGTTGAAAGGAATTAGAGGAAATGAGATGCAGCAATCCATGCTCGTCAGCCTTGATAAAAAGCATAGTGAGGACATCCATAACAATTATAAAGCGGAAATCATGTGCATAGCATGCATACAGATTGTTCCTTGCTACATCCATCTGCAATAATTGGCAACAATACTCTATGAAAAATATGGAAAAGGTGAGTGTTTGCAGCTTATGGCCTCAAGCTTTGAATTATCAATATTCAAACTTCCCTGTATTTGAGTAATCATATTTTTGAGGAACGGAACTTGGCAACGGCTGCATAATAGGACCGACCTTTGTTGTTTTCGGCATCCTGTTATACTGTATTTTCTATCACAATCAAACACTACTAGTAAGTAGGCACAGTACAATATCAAATGCTGCACCCAGAGGCAATAGGCAACAAACTTTGTTTATAACTGCCAGTCAGTCACAGATAAATAAATGATGCTCATGGTATTATGACTTGTGAATTTGAAAGTAACCAGTATAAAATTAATCAACCAAAGCAAGCTTTATCGCTTATGCTCCCAAATCAGCCTTTGTAAAAAAAGAACTAATTCCTTACGTGAAAATTTTCCATTTCTAACTTTGCGCCGATAACCAAACGTTGAATTCGATACATTCAATCAGTCGTGGTAATTATGATTTGGAGTACTAGAATTTACTAACTGTGGTTATTATAATTTCTGTAACACAACCTATTGGCCAGAAGGTGCCTTTTCTACAACGGTGGCTCCAGAGAGGAATGCCGTACAGCTACTAAGAATTTTTTGGTACAGACTAATGCTATCAGAGGAACTCCTCGAGCTAACGAGGCTGTTGAGTTCATGAGCTAACTTGGTAACATGCTCCTCCTTCAGCCTATTTGCATTGCGGCTCAGTAGATTGAGCCATGACATGGAGGAGACGTTGCATATCTTGCCCTCCTGGAAGCTGCTGACGCAGGAGATCGCCGCCAGTGTATCTCCCTGCATCAGTTTTAGGCAGAATCTTTCCATTATGACAGGGGAGGGCGGGACACGGCTGTGACGGCACAGGTAGTGCCATAGATCATCCAACAGCTGTTCCTGCATAGTGATGAAGAAAGAACTAAGGGTAAGACACATGAATTGTTCCACAAGTAGCTGGAAATGAACACAATGTTTCTGCTCCTACAAGTGATAGTTGCTAATGTAAGTACCTTCCCATGCCTAAAAGCGTCAAGTACCATCCGAAGGTGTCTTCGCTCATCGAAATGGTACCCATTCAATAACATCTCGTGAAACGCATACTCGAAGTCATTCCACCTTTTTGCTGCAGCACAGGCCTCCATGAAAGTATTGAAAGTAAACTTGTCAGCGGTTGCCACTTGATTAGAATCCACTTTACTCCTTATCCTGCAATTCAGAATATCATGGAGCAGGTCTTTCGCGTCTTCAAGCATTCCATGTTTAATGTATGACTTCATCATGATGTTGCAAGTAACAGAATTAGGTGAACAGTAGTTGCACATGTGGTTGAATATGTATTTAGCATCTTCCATGCCACCATTGTCTATGCAAGTCTGAATGAGTCCTGTGTAGGTAACAACCAGCGGTTTGTTGGCAACCTTGCATATCTTCTCAACCTGCAATGTAGATGTCATCGGACAGACCTTAGTGGGACAAAATAAGCAATCTGAAGGCATGAAACAACAACAGACAGATGACTCTTGATTTGCAGGTTTTCTCAAATCAAAAGCTCTGCAATGAAAACAGGGGGTCAGAATAGGTTCAGAGCCTAATTCCAGCCTTACCTTACACATATCTAAAACAATAGCTCAGAACACCACTACAGTACAAGTATGGTTTCAATCTTGCTTATGCATCTAACAATAGCCTTCCTTTGTGTAGGCAGACATGCCTTGAACACTATATTTTCTGTTTGCTAGACAACCAAGATTCAAGATAAGCGTTTAAATCTATCGATTGCAGAAAATAGTGTATTATAACATTATGAAAAATATATTCAGGCCAACACAATATAGCTGATTGGTCCTAAACCTTGAAGTTTAAGTAGTTATCCTTCAGTATGCCCAATACAAAATGGCCATAGAAATATTTAATTTCTGTGTCTAATTTGATCTATAAAGCTGAAGATAAGAATACCCCAAACTTCAACCGGGGTATGATGGGAAGATTTCGCAATCTAATCAACGACCTTGCTCTGAGTGAGCTCCCTTTGACTGGTAGAAAATTCACATGGTCCAATCAGCAGGCTAATCCTATCTTAGTGAAGTTGGACAGGGTTTTATGTACCTTGGATTGGGAGGAAATGTTTCCGAATTCTCTGCTTCAAAGTCTGGCCTCCAATGACTCTGATCATTGTCCCCTTCTTTTGGGTTTGAGGGATAACATCTCGGGTAGGCGCAGGTTCCATTTTGAAGCTTTCTGGTCCAAGATTGATGGTTTTTTGGAGGTTGTTTCATTGGCATGGCATTCTGTCCCAGTTTCGAATTGTCCTTTTTCCACTTTGAATCTTAAGTTGAAGGCTGCTGCTAAAGGGTTGCATGAATGGAGTGCTAAAAAAGTTGGGAATATTTCGTCCACTTTGGCTCTGGCCCGAGTGTTGTTGCATCACTTGGAAGTTGCCCAAGACTCTCGCCTGTTGTCACCAGCTGAGTTGTGGTTTAAAGTAAATCTTAAGAAACATTCTCTGGCCCTTGCTTCCCTTCAAAGGACTATTGCTAGGTTGAGGTCCAGAATTGGGTGGCTGCGTGAGGGGGACGCCAACACTAAATTGTTTCATATGCATTCCAGATTTCGAAAGAAGCAAAATTTTGTCACAAAACTGGTGTCCAATGGAGCAGTCCTCTCTAGTCATGATGACAAGGCCAATCTGGTTGATGATTTTTATGGCAGGCTACTGGGGCTCTGCAGTGATAGAGAGCATACTATATCCTTGGAAAATTTGGGGATTCCAAACTTTGATCTGTCAGCCTTGGATGCTCCATTCTCAGAAAAGGAAGTGTGGGATACAATCTGCCTTATTCCCTTAGACAAGGCTCCTGGACCGGATGGTTTCACGGAGAGATTTTATAAAGTTTGCTGGGATATTATCAAGGTTGATGTTCTGACTGCTTTTTCGGCTGTTAGAAGCAGGAGATTCATTAATTTTCATGTTCAAAATACTGCATATATCACCCTCATCCCAAAGTTTGAAGGGGCTGATCAAGTAAAGGACTTCAGACCTATAAGTTTAGTTCACAGCTTCGCAAAACTGCTCACTAAACTCCTTGCTAATCGTCTGGCGGGCAGATTACACAATATGGTGTCCCCTAATCAAAGTGCCTTTATTAAAGGCCACTTCATTCAAGACAATTTTATGTTAGTGCAACAGACTACTCGCTTTCTCCATCAACATAAGCTTTCTCGAATCCTCCTGAAGTTAGATATCTCAAAGGCATTTGATTCAGTTTCTTGGCCTTTCCTCCTCGAAGTTCTGCAACATTTGGGTTTTGGTCAGATATTGAGGGACATTATTAGTGGTTTGCTATGGACCTCTTCATCCCAGGTGTTGCTTAACGGACTGCCTGGACAGACTATTATTCACCGACGTGGTCTTCGACAAGGCGATCCTTTGTCCCCTTTTCTGTTCATCTTGGTCATGGATATTTTGGTATTCTTATTTAACCGATCTGAACAGGTTGGACTGCTGCAGCCCTTTGCCCCACGGATTTTGCAGCACCGGATTTCGTTATACGCTGATGATGTGGTGATATTTCTTCGTCCGACTGCTTTGGATATCAATATTACTTTGGATATTCTTCACCTCTTTGGAGAGGCTTCCAGTTTATATACTAATGTCCAGAAGAGCAGCGTATATCCCATTAGATGTGATGGCCAAGACCTTGCTGTGCTTCATGACTTGCTGCCTTGCGAGGTGGCTGCTTTTCCTTACCGGTACCTAGGTCTACCGCTAGCTATTAAAAAGGTCACTAGAGATCAGATTCAGCTCATCATTGATAAGATTGCAAATAAACTTGCTGGTTGGAAGGCTGATTTATAGACTAAATCTGGTCGTAAAATTCACGTCCAGTATGTTCTCACAGGATGGTCATTTATCTTGCTATGGCTGTGGATCTTCCAGCTTGGGCGCTCAAAGCTATTGACAAGATTCGTCGTGGGTTTTTATGGAGAAGGCGGAGAGATGCAAGAGGTGGACACTGTCATGTGGCCTGGGGGACTGTTTGCAGGCCTATTGAGCTGGGTGGTCTTGGTATTTCGAGCTTAAAAGAGCTTGCTTGGTCACTTAGAATGCGTTGGTTATGGTTGGCAAAAACTGATCCAACTCGCCCTTGGACTTCTATTTCCATCCAAGTTCCTAAGAAAGTAAAAGATTTCTTCTCAATGGCTATGCAAACTGATCTTGGTAATGGTGCTACTACGTTTTTTTGGACAGATAGGTGGTTGTCGGGACATAGAATTGCAGATTTGACTCCACGGTTATTTAGAACTATTCCTAAGTAAAGGGCTAATTGAAGAACAGTATTGGATGCTCTTTCCAATCACAGCTGGATTTCGGATATTCAGGGGGGACTTTCACTTTCAGTGGGTGTTATCAACGAGTATCTCCTCCTGTGGGATTTAATAGATTTGGTTCAGCTAAGACCTCATGTTGAAGACAAGCATTTCTTTCGCCTAGCTGCCAACGGAAAATATTCTTCAAAGGAAGCTTATAGGGGTTTCTTTATTGGGTCAATTGAGTTTGAGCCTTTTCATATAATATGGAAGACTTGGGCTCCTCCGAAATCTAAGTTTTTCATGTGGTTGGTCGCTCACAAGAAGGTGTGGACAACTGATAGGTTGCAAAGAAGAGGTATGGATCATCCGGAGAGGTGCCCATTATGTGATCAGGATCAGGAAACCTTAAACCACATGCTGTTGGGCTGCGTTTTTGCTAGAGAATTTTGGTTCAAGCTGCTTCTTCTTGTAAATCTACAACACTTGGCCCATCAGTCCTGTGAAGGGGTTTTTATGGATTGGTGGCACGACTTGAGCACCAAGATTCCTGGGATTGCAAGAAATGGTCTTAACTCTCTTGTCATTCTTGGTGTTTGGACCCTATAGAAACATCGCAATGGCTGCGTTTTTGACAATAAGAGTCCTAGTGTTGCTGTTGCTATTAGAAGTGTTGGTTTGGAGATTGATCTTTGGGTTTTGGCAGGTGCAAAGAAGCTGCCTTTGCTTACTGCCCCCATCACAGGTCTCCCTGTTAGCTAGATAGTTGTAGTGCTGTTTTTGTAGCAGTATTTTTGTCATGGATGGGTTCATTTATGCTTGTTATTGGGGCCTTATCTGTATCTTGGGGTCCTATTGGACCTTTTTCTCCTTCTTAATATATTTTCGCGCAGTTCTCTTGTGCTTTCGAGAAAAACATAAGCTAAGTGTGCTGCACATATTAACTACATTTTGTTAAGTACAAACCTGGAGAAGTGCTTCTTTGCACCGTCCACCACTGCAAAGGCATCGAGCTAGGTCATAATACAGACTAGCAGAACCAACAATTCCACGACTTTCCATATCCTTCACAGCCATCACTGCTTCATCAATCTTTCCTTCTCTCCAAAGTGCATTTACAAGAACTACAAACAGCACCAGGTCAGATATGCCAGTTATACTTCGTAACATAATCAAGTTAAAGTTGTAGCCTTGTAGGAAGTACCTTTATAGTTCAGAGCACCAGGTATTGATGATTTATCCACCTTATTGAAGAACTCATAAACCAAATTGTACTTTCCACAGACAAGCATTACCTGCAGTACCAGAAAGTTAGAATAGACAGAAGGGATTATGCCACATAAAGAGCAATGCAAAAAAACTTGAAAGTATAATGCTACTGTGAAAAACAGACGACATAAATGGAGAACAGATAACATGAATCAGTGCATTTCAATCGGAATGAGCTGCTTAATTATCGTCAGGCAATAACAAAAGGTTTGCAGAAGCGTCAATCAGGACCACCGCAGCTGGGTCTGAGATGGAGTGCACGAGAGCTGAGTCACATACTCATACTCAAATGCAACATCAAGATTAACGTACCTCCATAACAAGACCATATGTTGAATTTGTTGGACAAATGTTCTTCTCTTTCAACTGTTGCAGTACCCAAAATGCCCCTTCCCATTGCTTTTGTTGCACACAAGCATTCAAAACCTGCAAAGAGGTAAAAGTAATTATGCGCTACTGAAGACCAAGTGACCAAAATATTTGAAGATTCTTGTTTCCTGGTCTATATAATCCAGTTTGGCAGTTCTACATAAAATATGGTACAGATATTACTCACTGCATTGTATACAATAAGGTCTGGTTCCAAGCGAGGATCCCAATTCTGAAGAGGGCTCAATTTGAACTTCTTCCTAGGAGGAGAACACATGCAATCAATCACATCAAATAATTCTTTTATAAGACCAGCTTGCCCAAGAGTAACAGCAATACAATGATAAGCTGCCATGTCAGGATAAGATGACAATTGGTTCTGCAAATGACATATAAATAAGGTCAGTTTAGGTTTACATAACCGTAAAGCAAATATGAGAACTAATTGCACCTGCATGGTATAAAATACATTCAACGCCTCGAACGGTCTCTTTGCCTTCCCTAGAACATCGAGAACTGTTGTGTAAATATACCTGCATTGGATAGATAACATTATGAACATAGCATGCATTTTGTATGCTAAAATTATATATGTATTCAGTGCAAAATCTTTAAGGCCATAGGAAGGTACCCAAGAAAACTCCCTCCAGCCTGATGGGCAGAGTTTTTCTGGGTGGTGGTGCAGGGCAATCAGCAGAGTGCCTAAAGAGATGAAGGGGCTCAATTCCTTGATCATCCTTGTAGCCTAAGAGCTCTGGAAACATAGAAATGCTTGTGTTTTTAGGGTGTTAGGCCTAGCGTGGTTGTACTCTATCAGGAAGTGGGAAGGGAGAGTAGCTTGTGGGGGTTAGCTGGCCACATGGCGCTTCACGAGTTGCTCACTTGGTCGCCGTGGTAGGGGGCTTAGTTGGTCGTGTGTTGTACTATTGGGGGCGTTAGACCTTTTGGCCTCCCCCTTTTTGTTTTCTATTTTCTTTCTTAATGAAATAACACGCAGCTCTCCTGCGTTGTTCGAGAAAAAGAAAAAAAACTAAAAGCTAGCATTCTAAGGTTAATAAGACAGTACATATCACAATAATAGCAGATGCATGACATCTAAGAAGAGTGTAGCGATATAGGAGTGAACAATCACTTAACCTGCTCTTGTAGGATTTGAACCTTTCATGTGACTGAAGCCATTCAACCACTTGCAAAACACATTTCCAATTTCCATATCGACCCAACATTTGAACGATCCTTAGGATAGAGTGATCAGAGAATTTAATTTTTGCATCATGAATCATTTTGGAGAATTTCCACTCTGGAGTATTTACATCTGTAGCATTGAGCCTTCAAAAAATAAATATCCATAAGGATTGATGGAACCTCACTAAGTTCATTGGTGTTAATTCAACAGGGGGAAAACTCCAAGTCGAGCAGCATGATTATATTTTAAGTGTGAATGATGATGGTAGATGGTAATATCAGTGAATACAAGGAGCAATTTGTAGGTAAATTGGATGAAAGCTGGGCAATTGCAAAGAAAAGTGATGCTCATTCTAAGATTACATTGAAGCACAAAAAGGCCCAACTTTTCAAAAATAAAGAGTACTATGTCAGACCTAAACCAGGACAACTCGAGCATTTCAACATAATAATCAAGTATATAGAAGACTTACCGACTAGCTAACTTCTGGATTCTCTCTTCCATTTCCATTCGAAGGATCCGTGGCCTATTCCTGACATCAGTAAATACCTCAAAAGTTTTGAAAGCAGCTCTATCATCAAAATCTGTAGTTTCAGCATCCCTACTAACAAATTTCCCCATTTTAACATTTGCTCCTCTATGCAATTGAACTGTCCTACGTTCATCACTCTCCAAATTATCACTTGAATGGCTATCATGCTCAGGCATTGCCTGTGTACTCCCATAAATTTTGCTTACGGTAGACGTCTTAGAGTCGGTGCCAATCTCCCCAAACCTACGTACTACAAAGTTTCTCCCTAAGGTCTCCACTCTTTGCTGATTTCTTTGAACGTTACTGTCAGCGTTGACCTCAGTATTGGAAAATGTCTCTCTAGGATATTTTAAGTCTATTCTGCTACTTGTCATAGTATAGTCGTATTTTCTCATTTGAACCTTAGCATTCTTTGATGGAATACTGCTATTCGGAAGGGCAGAAGTCCGAGATGGAGTATAAGTTGCTCGCCCTTGTAAATCGTTCCCTGCAACTGACTGAGCCTGTCTGTTCGTCACCAACCTATGAACAGACATACTACCCCTAGTATCTTTAGCCTTCACAGGTGATGAGAACTGCCCATTGTCTCCCTTTCCTCTTGTGCCACCACGAATTATTCTTCTCTGTGCATAGTCTTCAACCTCCCCTTGCCTGCGATTGCTACTTTTTACATGACCAGTTGCTCTTTTATCCACAAAGCCTGTAACATCCTTCTGATTTTCATCCTTCGCCAAGTCCCTCTGAGGCCCCTGATTCCTTTCAAATGATTTATTCCTTGCATCACCAGACCTCCTATTCCTTTGTCGGCCATCACCCGCGAACCTTCTCCTCAAACTCTGGCCATCCGAATCGGCGCCATGTAAATTCTTGCTCCTGTCCAACTTCACTGACTCCATGATTTTAACATAGTCAGTGAAAGTCGGGCTGAACGTCAGCTCCTTCTCGATGTGCCGAAGCTCTGACGACCCGGCACCGACCTCATCACGAGCCACAGCACCGTTACTTCTTGAATCAAGAACCCAGCCCCTCTTCCTTGACAAACCCCGGCGCAGTGGCAACATAAAGACGCTCCTCTCAGGAATCGAGAACCCGCGGCAATGCCACGAATTAGGCTGAGGAGTGGAGAGGAGAGCCCCGCAGCCACCCAAACTGAGCGGTCCCATGCTAGCATTCGGTGGCGCCGTCATTCCACTCCTCCGGAGCTGCGCCCACTACTGCATTGCTTATTGGCTTACTGCAGAAAAGGTTCTTGCTTATTGGCTTATTACAGAAAATGTTCTAACCAAGAAACTTAGCAGGCCAGAACGATCAGGCAGGAATTCTGAGGCTCGACCAATCGCAAGAAGCGCGTGTACCTGCGGTTGACCGCGCCCTAGCTGGCTGCCTCGGCGTTGCCTCCTCCTGTCTTGCGGCCTCGTCTGAGCAAGACTGTACTGGAAGTCGGGAAGGTTTGGACACCGTTTGAACTTTGAATCCCTGTGGATTCTGAAAATCGCGATTAAAAAATCACGATGTCTTCCAAACGGTAGGGATAAAGAGAGAGATTACAAGAAAAAATTAAGAGCCAGAATCTTGAAATCTCCGAATCCCTCTCCTACCGGATAAACAAGGACTCGATAAAAAAAACATTCGTACCCCCCAACTTCTCTTCTACCGTTTCTTCTCGGCAGCCCTTCTTGCACAGGCCAGCGCCTCCCAAGTCCCGAAGCCACCGACCCGAGAGTGCCGCAACGCTGGCTCAAGCCCGCCGCCGCGAGCTGCTCCAGTGCCTCCTCCGCCCCGCCCGCGTACACTGACGCCTCCGCCGCCCCGCTGCCTCCGGGCTCCGGCCGTCGACACGAGCAGCTGCCGCCACCGTCTCCCTTGCACTCCTGCACCGGCGCCAGGCGTCACTACTGCCACTCTCCCTTAGGCGCCTCACCACTGCGCCCGTGCGCAGTGCGCTGCTGCCTACTGTGAACACCACCCCCAGCTGTGCTCGGAGCCGCGGAGAGAGAGAGAGAGCAGGGAAAGAAGTTCCGAGATGCAGAGAAGGAACGAGGGATAAACCGGGGAGTTTTTTTCTATTATAAACCTCGTTTCAAGCGGCTTCAACACAATAGTCGCTTCAATTTAGGATTCGATATAATGGTCTTTTGTACTGTGTCATACTGTTGTAATAGAATTATTAGCCAACTTAAAACCAATTTTTTTTCTTTTATCTTCCTAATTTAGGTAGTGTTATCATAGACTTGACATGTCATCAACTTAAAACAGCAGTCGCGGAAGCTAAGGGTGTGTTTGGTTTGGCTTTTGGCTTTGACTTTTGCCCCTTAAAAGTCAAAAGCCAACCAAAGAGTTAGACCTAGAAAACAGCTTTTTCTAAAAGTCGACTTTCTCACAGTGCAAAACTGAAAGCACCCCTAGACCTGCTTTTAATGGCTTTTCGGATGGAACTGTGAAAACATATATCGAAGAACTTTTAACGACTATTAGTGGTTTCCACCAAACGGTTTTTAGCTTTTTAACAGCTCACAGCCTACAGCAGCTTTTTCCATAGCTCACAGCCCACAGCAACTTTTTTCACAGCCACAGCCCAACCAAACAGACCCTAAGTGTCCATTCCATCTGTGCGGTGGCATCAATACCAAGCCATGGCCTACAACCTGATCAAAACCCCTCAATACAAGGACCAAGTGCACAAAAAACGGTGGAAATAAGTTCTACCCTTAACCACCTTGCACTCAATCTCAATAACACTACCTAAATTGGTTTGATAAAAGAAAAAAATCGGTTTTAAGTTGGCTAATAATTCTATTATAACAGTATGATACAGTACAAAAGACCATTATATCGAATCCTAAATTGAAGCGACTATTGTATTGAAGCCGCTTGAAACGAGGTTTATAATAGCAAAAAACTCTAAACCGGGAGAGATAAGTCCCCTTTGGACTTTGGACTAATTTGGGAACTTTAATTTTTTCAAAGATTTCTTTTTTCTCAATGAAAAATAAACTAATTTTTTGAAAAAAATAAAAATCTCTTGATAAAATGAGATTCTTAAACTAGCTCTAAATAAATTTATGTTTTTTTAAATTTGGATCTGTAATATTAAAAGATTACAAATTTAGATATATATAATTGTTATCTCACTTACATATGTGGTTCATGTGAGTCGATGACATGTGAAGTCTATGATATATATCTAAAGTTACAATTTTTTAATGGTATAGATTCAATTATTTTTTTGTCTAAACAAAATAAGGGTTGGATCTTGCAATTAAGTTACATTCTAATAATTATAATTTAGGCGTGAATCAATTAAGCTAATATAAATTTACATAGAATATATTTATATACTACTATTGCCTATATAAAAGAGATGGCTATGTGATGTTTTCTACTATAAGAAACGAACTAAAATTGTGTGTTATAAATTTTTAGAGTAAAAACATAGATCAGTAATACATAAAATTAATTTCTATCCCTCGTCCTATAAAATTTGAGATAGGGTTATATATATATTTTGTAAGTAGAGGAATGTCAAATTCTAAACTAAATAGCTTAAGAGGATGTTTGAATGCACTAAAGCTAATAGTTATTTGCTAAAATTAGTTGAATGCATCCAAACTAATAATTCAACTACTATAGCTTGTTTGACAGGGCTTCGGCTCTGCCTTTTCTATGGAAAAAATTAGAGCCCTGCCAAACACTATTTTCTTAAAACGGCTTAATGTGAAAAACAATTAAAAGCTAGAGCCATTTTTTACTACGAAGGAGATGCCACAAACAGTAGTTTCACTGGCTTTAGCTCTGGCTCTAGTACTTTAATACATGGAAATGGCTCTGGCTCTAGGATAAACTGCTTCTGCCAAACGATTTGTGAAATAACTTCAGCTCTACCAGAAAAAACTGCTTTTTAGGAAGCCAAAAGTTAAAATTGTTTCCGGCAAGCCATAGCTCCACCAAACATATTAGCTACTTTTGGCAATTAGCTAATAGTTAGTTAGCGAGCTAATTCCACTGACAAATTTTTAGCCAGCTAACTATTGCTCTAGTGTATTTAAACACCCATAAGTAAATTCTAATTCCTTTAAAATGTCCCTAATGTTAATAGTTAGCTACTAAAATTAGTTGCAGACTCTTAACAATCCAGCTACTAGTATAATTATTAGCTACTTTTAGCTGGAGACATCTCAACAACCGTATCTAATAGTATAGTTAAACTATTAGTTGCATCCTTAACTACTCATTAGTTCAATAGTTGGTTTTCAACCTAGATAAAATCAGCTAATAGTTAGCTAGCTATATTTTTTAGCCAGCTAACTATTAGCTCTAGAACATCAAATATAGTGTCGGTACCCTGAAACAGGGGCACCCCTTGCTACAGTAAGAAGACGTTATACCCGCACGGCTACCTGTAGTCGCGTGGTAAACAACACCCTACTCCACCACGTGGATGGCTCCAGGGTCGCCACGTGGCCAAAGAGGACGATATGCTCCAAGATGCCAACAGTGGGTCCAGACTCCCATGGGAAAGCGTCGGACCCCTTGAAAGTCGCCTAGAGGGGGGGTGAATAGGCGGAATCTGAAAATTATAAACTTAAGCATAACTACAAGCCGGAGTTAGCGTTAGAAATATAAATGAGTCCGAAAGAGAGGGCGAAAACAAATCACAAGCTAATAAAGAGTGAGACGCGGTGATTTGTTTTAACGAGGTTCGGTTCTTGCAAACCTACTCCCCGTTGAGGTGGTCACAAAGACCGGGTCTCTTTCAACCCTTTCCCTCTCTCAAACGGTCACCTAGACCGAGTGAGCTTCTCTTCTCAATCAATTGGGACACCAAGTCCCCACAAGGACCACCACACAATTGGTGTCTCTTGCCTTGATTACAATTGAGTTGGGAACAAGAAAGAAAGAAGAAGAAAAGCGATCCAAGCGCAAGAACTCAAATGAACACAAATGCCACTCTCTCTAGTCACTATTTGAATGGAATGAACTTTGGACTTGGGAGAGGATTTGATCTCTTGTTTGTGTCTTGGAATGAAGTCTAGAGCTCTTGTATTGAATGTAAATGGCTGAAACTTGGATGCATTGAAGTGTGGTGGTTGGGGGGTATTTATAGCCCCAACCACCAATATGGCCGTTGGTGAAGGCTTCTGTCGTATGGCGCACCGGACAGTCCGGTGCGCCAGCCACGTCATCAGGCCATTGGGTTCCTACCGTTGGAGCTCTGACAAGTGGGGCCACCGGACAGGTCCTGTTCACTGTCCGATGCGTCTTCTGGCGCCTGCTCTGACTTCTGCGCGCGCAGGCGCGTATTGTTTGCTTTCACTGTTCATTTGCAGACGACCATTGACGCGAAGTAGCCGTTGCTCTGCTGGCACACCGGACAGTCCGGTGTTACACCAGACAGTCCAGTGAATTATAGCGGAGCGGCTTCCTCAAATTTCCGAGGCTGGAAAGTTTGAGTTGATCCACCCTAGTGCACCGGGCACTGTCCGGTGGTGCACCGGACACCGGACAGTCCGGTGCGCCAGACCAGGGCTGCCTTCGGTTTAACTTTGCTCATTTGTTTTGAACCCTTCCTTTTATCTTTGTATTAGTTTGTTGTGAACCTTTGGCACATGTAGAACATATATTCTAGAACAAACTAGTTAGTCCAATAATTTGTGTTGGGCAATTCAACCACCAAAATTCATTTGGAAAAGGTTTGACCCTATTTCCCTTTCAATCTTCCCCTTGGTGATTGATGCCAACACAAACCAAAGCAAATATTAAAGTGCAGAATTGAACTAGTTTGCATAAGGTAAGTGCAAAAGTTGCTTGGAATTGAAACCAATAATTATTTCAATAGATATGCATGGATTGTTTTCTTCTTAGTTAAAATTTTGGACCACGCTTGCACCACGAGTTTTGTTTTTGCAAGTCCTTTGTAAAATTCTTTTCAAAACATTTTGCAAATAGTCAAAGGTATATGAATAAGATTGAAAGAAGCATTTTCAAAATTTGAAATTTTCTCCCCCTGTTTCAAATGCTTTTCCTTTGACTTAAACAAAACTCCCCCTAAAGGAAATTCTCCTCTTAGTGTTCAAGAGGGTTTTAGAATTTTTTGAAGATACTACTTTCTCCCCCTTTTTAACGCAATAAGATATTAATTTTAGAATCCCCTAGAAGGGTTAGGTACATAGAATATGTATGGATAGTCTTTTCCAATGCGATAAAATAAAGCGTCATCGTGTCTATTTTTCTTTGCTAAAGGGGTATTTCCATGGGTTTGCTAGTCATCGAGCGCATGTTTTCAATAGCGCTTTCTTTGGCAAGGCAGGATATGGAAGGAACGGAAGTACCGTTGTTTCCATAGAGGATTGAGCAGTGCCTTTCGTCACTCAAGTAGTGAGTTTGAGAGTGGCCGTTAGGGCGACCACTTGTTATGATACAGGGATTATTCTGAACTACGACGCTCTCCCATACTACTCCTCTCTCCCAGCCGGGGGGCAGATCGAATCGGAGTTTCCTTAGGTAGCCACCGACCTACAGTTCTCCTTAAACTTCTGTGCTCGTGAGAAGACGGAAGAGGAACTTTCTGAACTGCTCGGATGGTTGCTTCTACGTCAATTCATGCAGCCCCGCACTTAAAGTAGTTTGTGTTTGTTCTACGGAATTCAATAAAGCATGAGTTCGGAGTTCCTAAGTTCGTAGAACCTAGTGGAATGAATCAAGCGAGAGTACCGGTAGTATGAAGTTTGAATGGTCCATCGTGGAGCTCGACCTTGTTGAGTAGTAGCTTTCAAGCCTCCCCAGAAAGTGGAAAGCGGTCTTAAACACCTATAATATAAGGAACTCGTGTACAACCATAACATTTATATATTTCACAGGTGTACCACCGTAACCGCTTACAACGCCGATGAAAGGAACCAGAACAAGTGTATTGCAAATTTCCTTTAGTAGATATTCCAGTGGATCAATAAAAAGAAGGTACTCGTCCTGGTGCACCCGTAGGTTTTGCCCTTTCTAGAATTCATCTACCATTGTAGGAATCCTCATCCGGGCGTCAGCCCCCATACATGGTCTTACGACTTTGCGGAGACCTGTGTTTTTGGTAAACAGTCGCCCGGGCCTGGTCACTGCGACCCCCTTTTGCGAGGGGCACCCCTTCTCCCGAAGTTACGGGGCTATTTTTTTACTTCATCCAAAAAGCTCTTTTTTGGATTCTTTTTTACAAGGGAATTTTGAAAATTCAAATTCTAAAAAAAAGAATAAGCAGATCCATAAAAGATATATGCTATGAATAGACCAAAAATTGCTAAACTTACAGAAGAAATTGCATTAGTGAGAAATTCATATGAATTTATGGAAGAATTAGAATTGCATTTTTACCCAATTTGGGAAGCTGCATCTGTTGATGAATGGTTATACAATGGCGAGCGGCAAAAGCAGAAGAGAAGTAGATCCTTATACGATTCTAGAAACTGGCAGTGGTACCTCCTCCTCCAAGAGGAACTTGGTAATCTAGGGCGAGGGGAAGAGGGGGCAGCCCTTGGCCCGATCATCCAATTCGCTCCGACGATCCAGGCATGGTTCAGTAGTCAAAGCAACTTCGTCACTTTCGTGTACCCATCGGACGGCAGCCCTTTCGGGAGTTCCTTAGGGACCGATTCACTCTACGTAGATTGACTGGCGGTTTCATTATGGGGCAGCTCATGATCTTCATATCGATCTATTATCCACCTCTGCATCTATTCTTTCTTAGCTAAATGGGTGGAAGATCCATCCAATTTGGTTATATCATGGACTCGAAAAACGGATCTGAATGTGACTGAAATGCACGATCTTCACAGGTATCACTTTTCACGATTCCCGTAGTAGCGGCGAGCGAAATGGGAGCAGCCTAAACCGTGAAAACGGGGTTGTGGGAGAGCAATACAAGCGTTGTGCTGCTAGGCGAAGTGGTTGAGTGCCGCACATATATTGAGAGAAATCTAACCATGAGTTCATCATGGACGACGAAGCAGAACAAGCTGTTCGAGAGGGCACTGGCGACATACGACAAGGACACGTCGGACCGCTGGCAGAACGTGGTTTGAGGATCAGTCGTGGTCTTCTAGACTCTACCAAGAGTCTGGACGAATTTGTTGCTTCATCCAAATGTGTAAAAGATCATAGCCGCACTTAAAAGCCGAGTACTCTACCATTGAGTTATTTTATAGATGAAATCCAGAGCTTTCGCCAAGTCAAGTCCAGGATAGATCTAAGCTTCCCTTGCTTGTTCCGTTTAGGGTTATTGGTTCTTCTGGATATCTCTCTAAGTCACCTTGTGGAATTGCTAATTTAGAGACAGAATGGTCTTAGTGGAAGCATTCCAGAAGAGATTGGTAACCTGACACTGATCCCAATCCCAAGTCCGGATTCTACCACTGCATCTAAAATAGTTTCATATCCCTTTCCATCGATCTTTCTTGGTGCTGTAGTACCCATTCCTGCTAGCTTGATCTGGTGGCCAGGACTATATATAATAGTTTATTGAGTGCTTCTTGGGTTGGTTCTCTTGAAGGTCACAGAGGAGTAAGAATAGCAAAGCCTACAAATAATGTGATAAGAGTTCGGTTTGGCGTGGTTGGACATTTAGGATTAGCTTACTTGGCGCTATCCACAGTTACCACCTTTTCAACCACATCATCTCTTTTACTTTCTCTCGAAGCTTCTAGCCAGCGAAAGCCTAGTGAATCCAGAGCCATCTTCCTTCCTATTAGCTCTCTCTCAGGGATTCGAATGCCCATTGGCATTATTAAAAACAAGTGCCCAACTTGCATGACTTCCCAGGATCGCTCCCGCACCTGTCACGTTCGTGATCGGCCTCCTCAACTGTGTATCGATCGAAAGGCAGGGCGGCAGAGCCCTTATGGGCTGGGCCACACACGTGCTACAATGGCAATGACAATGGGAAGCAAGGCTATAAGGCGGAGCGAATCCGGAAAGATTGCCTCAGTTTGGATTGTTCTCTGCAACATCGTGTGCGACTCCTATCCAGCTAACCAAATGGATCAGTACCTATTTGCGAATTTCTCCCCCACCGCGCTTATGGCTCTATACCCCAACCCAACTTGCTCTGGCCCTGGGTCCTCTCGCATCTCTTCCTCGGTAAGCGGACCGTGGAAGCTGGGAAGTTGCATTTCAGACTCTGGAAGCCACGTTCCTTCTCCTTTTAAGGTCGGCATAAATCCATCAGGGCCACATAAGTTGATTTGACCATTTACCTCGAAACGAGTCCGAAGATCTGAGAAATGTTGTAATAGAATAGTTAGGAATAGAAAAGGATTTTCTTTTTTTTGTTTTGAAAGCGCTCTTAGTTCAGTTTGGTAGAACGCGGGTCTCCAAAACCCGATGTCGTAGGTTCAAATCCTACATCAACAGCTCGGGTCCATTTAGCTTCGGTGACCTTTACTAGATTGGCAAAAGGGGTGGGAGCAGAGACGAAAGTCGGCCTTAGTGATCCAATGGTGCCGAGTGGAAGGGTCGTCGCTCAACAGATCAAAGTTACTCTAGGGATAACAGGCTGATCTTCCCCAAGAGTCCACATCGATGGGAAGGTTTGGCACCTCGATGTTGGCTCTTCGCCACCTGGAGCTGTAGGTGGTTCCAAGGGTTGGGTTGTTCGCCCATTAATGCGGGGTTCGAATCCCTCCTCGCCCACAACCTTCCTTAAGGTCAAGCTCTTCTGGTGGGAAGATCCTGTATGAATGCGCCGGAAGCATAGGAAGACCGGGGAAAGGTCTGTATGTGGGATTTGACAGTGGACTTGAAAAGCCACCTACAGACGCTTTACTGGACTTTAGCCATCTAGGGTGCGGCACTCAACCGCTTCGCCTAGCAGCACAACGCTTGTATTGCTCTCCCACAACCCCGTTTTCACGGTTTAGGCTGCTCCCATTTCGCTCGCTGCTACTACGGGAATCGCTTTTGCTTTCTTTTCCTCTGGCTACTAAGATGTTTCAGTTCGCCAGGTTGTCTCTTGCCTGCTCATGGATTCAGCAGGCAGTTCTGACGGTTTATGTTTCCATTCCTGCTTCTTCCTGTTATTTGATATGGTTTGATACGGTTTCCGGGTCTATGGTTTCCAGTTACAAGACAAGCAAGCAAGGCTTGACATGCCGCGAATCCTCTTGAAAGAGAGGCATTTATTTTATTTTGTATGCTCTGCAGCTTGTTCAGACTAGAGAGTACTACTTCAGTCTCACTATCATTTACCATGTAGATATGAAAATTACCCTCGTCCCACTCATTGTGCTTTCTGGGCTAATCCTGTAGAGACCCCATTCCTCGTTTTCCCACTTGTACTTCTATGCCTTGCCCCATAGAGAGGAGTCTTCTTTCTTCGGAAAAACGGAGAATAATAAGCTAAGCGTCGAATCTGGACTGGAAAGTCTCTAGAAGGATTTGCACTCCTACACTGCCTTATCAACGGATTCCTAAGAGAAGGGGCCGGACTATTCATTCCTTCGAGGTGCCGCTGAAGAGGGTGTCGGAATCATTCGAGGCTCCTGGAAGTTACCAGCGAGTGCCGGATGAATTGAAGGCTCGATGACTCCCTCGAATCCTGCCCTGCAGGGTTAAGGGAGGCTACCTGAGGTCCAATTTACTAGATTGGCAAAAGGGGCGGGAGCAGAGACGAAAGTCGGCCTTAGTGATCCGACGGTGCCGAGTGGAAGGGCCGTCGCTCAACGGATCAAAGTTACTCTAGGGATAACAGGCTGATCTTCCCTAAGAGTCCACATCGAGGGAAGGTTTGGCACCTCGATGTCGGCTCTTCACCACCTGGAGCTGTAGGTGGTTCCAAGGGTTGGGCTGTTCGCCCATTAATGCGGGGTTCGAATCCCTCCTCGCCCACAGCCTTCCTTAAGGTCAAGCTCTTCTGGTGGGGAAGATCCTGTATGAATGCGCCGGAAGCATAGGAAGACCGGGGAAAGGTCTGTATGTGGGATTTGACGGCGGACTTGAAAAGCCACCTACAGACGCTTTACGCCCAATCATTCCGGATAACGCTTGCATCCTCTGTCTTACCGCGGCTGCTGGACCCAGGAGACAATGGAAAAACTAGTGGTTACTAGTTTACTAGTGCCCACTAGACAGTCTCTGGAAGGAACCTCTAGAGAAGAGACTGCCCGCGAATCACGAACCAGAAGAGTGTGTGCTTTCAACCCAAAATTCTTTCTATTTCGGATTCGGATTATTTCTTTTTAATAGGATGGATTAAGAAACCAAAGCGGCAGTTTTTTTCCGAATGACCTGATTTCGAGAATCAACTAACCAACAAATCCGTAGCCCAGGTGATTCGCTGCCTCCCTCTCACCGGGTAATAGCAAGAGAGTGAAGAACGAACGATCCTCAAAAAAGTAAGCAGTGAATGAGTCCGACTCGAGTTCGTGAGTCAAAGGCGTGGCAAGAGAGCGAGTTCGACTCGCGAACGATCCGCAAGTGAAGGACCGATCCTTTAACACCAGTACTGTTGCGAGACTGGTACTTGGCGGCTCGACTGTGCCTTCAAGGAAGGTCTGGAACCTGAGAGGTGAGTTCTGAGAAGCCAACCGCATTCATTGGTTTTGAAAAAGAAGAAACCCACACTCGAGACTGTTCATTTCATTTCCATATTCAATAGCAAGCACACTGTTAAGGCTCATCTTTATGCGGGTTCTAAGCTAAGCTGGCACTAATTAAAACCTCTGCATTTCCGTGATTCAAAAACAAGGGCGTACGTAGCCCATTGTAGATTCCAGCCGAGAAGATTAAGGAATTGTGACAGCAACCATGTTACTTGCTAAATTTTGAGAAGAGTTGCTCTTTGGAGAGCACAGTACGATGAAAGTTGTAAGCTGTGTTCGGGGGGGAGTTATTGCCTATCGTTGTCCTCTATGGTAGAACCCGTCGGGGAGGCCTGTGAGGCGGTGGTTTACCCTGTGGCGGATGTCAGCGGTTCGAGTCAACGACTACCAATCAAAGACTGGGTAACATCGGCAATGGTATGCTTAAGAGTTTAACTCCCTGAGACCAAAAAGCTTTACTGGGAGGCGGAAGCGGTAGTGTTTTTAGTGAGGCGAAGGCCAGCCAACGAGGCTAGTAACCTCGGACTAGCAGGTGGTTTACGCGGCCAATTGCAGCGAGTGCTTGTCAAAAAGCTTTTGTAACTAATCGTGTAGGGGATTTTGGCCCGCGTCCACGCGGGTAAAGCCCTGCGAAGCTGCAGGGAGCACTGAGCAATGAGGGGATGAGGGCGACTCCGCCCACGGGTTGGACCACAGGCAAATGTCCTTCCACGGCAAGAGAAGGGTGACCGGAACAAGAAAAGGGAGCTAGTCGTTGGAGGGAAGACAAGGCTCGTTCCGTGCGACTCCACAGAAGAGTACGCAAGCCTTTCCTCGACTGATAGCAGAAATTAACCTATCACTCAAGGAATGGTTTTTGCTTAGGAAGTGAGTAGACGTATAATGTACCGCCATCTTCCACTGCTACGTATCCTCAACCCAGAGGGAGGTCTAATTATTCCTCCCTCTGGGATCAAATAAATGTCTTCCAACCCCCACATGGAATAGGGCTCTAAGACGCACCACAGAGCACGTAGCAGCGACTTGCGCGCTCAAGACGAACATCACCATGCCACGCTGGGCCCGTGAAGTAAATCATTGCCCCTACGATCCAACCAATTGGGAGAGAATCAATAGACTCCTTTTCGGGAGCGATTCATCCTTCCCGAACGCAGCATTCAACTCCCTGTTGTACTGCGCTCTTCAAGTGTGCTTCTTCCCCCTTCTCCCCCTTACCACGGCAAGTCCTTGGGAAATAACTCCGATGGGCAGAAAAAAGAAGGGGTTAAGAGACCCTCCTGGGACTGACTCGCTCGGGAACAGGCACAGGATTGAGGAACTTTCTGGCGTAACACACCCGTAATGGGGCCCTGGAAGTTACCAGCGAGTGCCGGATGAATTGAAGGCTCGACGACTCCCTCAAATCCTGCCCTGCAGGGTTAAGGGAGGCTACCTGATATGCTGCCTTGATCTTTCTTTGTCTCGAACCCCATACCCCTATAATGATGGTAGAGTCAGGGGTGGCCCCAAAGCGGAATTGACCGGTGGTGGTTGGTCGAAGCTCCAGTGGGTAGCCACTCCCTTCTCAGGGAACCGTACGTGAGACTTCCGCATCATACGGCTCCGTCCCGAGCTTCCGTCGTTGGCCCTTGTCATTAGACCACTATGCTTATCTTTTCCGCCTTTCTCTACAACTCGGGAACATGAAGTAGAAATCGCTAGTAATCATGGATCAGCATGCCGCGGTGAATGATACAATGAGCCATCTCATTCTACATTGAGTTAGCATCCTGACCTAACTTCCACTCTTTACCTGCTTGAGAGGGGAGTCAAACAGAGTCTGAGGAAGCATAGCTATAGCAACGTAGTGTTTGAGAAAAGTGTGCCTAGAGTAATAGGCCTGAGAGCTACTCGCGCAACTTTAAGAGTTAACTTCTAGAATAACCGGCTTACCTTAACCTTACCGAAATGGATCATTCTGGATATTTAAAGAATCACAGATCGAGATCGTTTTCGCTTAACCAAAGAAAAGAAGGACCCCCGGGAAGAGATCCAGTGGAGACAGGGTGGGCCTGGAGCTCCGTAAGAGCTCTACCTAATCGTCGACATAATGGGTAGAAGGCAGGATGTGCTTATTTCTCGGCAAATAGCTGAGTCGATCCTCCCCTCCGTTTGTTTTAGCAACTTATCCTAAGGTCTCTTCGCCAAGAACTCTCCGGCAACGATAGAGGAACTAACCTGCCTGCTGTGGCGGGGCGGCTTTAAACAACAATAAGACCTGGAACTCATCTCTGCAACTCGCGATTTTCACGAGAGAACCAAATCCAAGTTGGTGAAGTGAGTAAACAGAATTCCATACTCGATCTCATAGATCCCTATAGAATTCTGTGGAAAGCCGTATTCGATGAAAGTCGTATGTACGGCTTGGGTGGGCTGGTTTGAACTATTGATTTACTGAATCGAGTGAAGCTGTGTTGCGTAACAAGACTATAGGTCGCCAAGGCCTAGAAGTACAAGTGGTCGCCCCCGGATTTAGGCGTTTTTATAGTGAGTCCTGGTAAAGCTCCCAGACGGCGTATTTTTTTAAACGAGGCCCTCGATAACGGGACATGAAGACTCCTTTTTTATTTTATTGAATTTTCTCTCCAGCTCTCGCAAGAATTGTATGGGAGTCGTCCTCAGGGGGACTTCCCGAATGACCGTACCGGGGAATTCTACCGTACTCCGTGCAGCTATGGTTGTTGATCCTGCGGAGCCTACCCAAAGGTTCAGGCCGTTAAATCGAATCAATTGATGAAAGATGCCCGTCCTTGCTAGGCCAGTTAGAAGTTCCTGGGGATGTGATTATGCATTTCGATTAGGGTCGTATTCTATGGTTACGATTCTACCAGATATGTCTTTTTGATTCCGTCGAAAATCGATTTTACCCGGTTTATGGATGAGTGCTATTGGCGTAGTTGGTCTGGCTCTGAACCTACGTGCCTATGACTTCGTTTCCCAGGAAATCCGTGCAGCGGAAGATCCTGAATTTGAGACTTCTTTCGCGCATATGGAATGGAGTCAGTCCATCCCGAGCATCACAAGCTTCCTGAACCTTTTCCTTCACACAGTGATGAGGTAGTCGAATTCCTATATGTCGATAACTTGTGTAAAAGCTCTTGTAGAAGTAAGAGTCCCTCTGAGATCTTTTGTTAGCCCGAACGAACACTCTTCCTCTAAGATAGAATATTTTATCGTGAATCGTCAAGACTGGGAGAAGCCATAGAATTTAGGAACATTAGAAGTTCATACCCGCTTCCATTAGAAGCGGTTTTTGCCCCCCCCCCACCTTTGAAGGCAGTTTATCGGAAGAACCCCAACTTTCTCCTTGGGTCATCCCCAGAGTAGCACTCTGGCCGCCCTCCCATAGGAACTGGAATAGAAAACAGAGCCACATTACGAGTGCGTCAATGAGATCCTTCCGGAGCGCCAGAAAGAGTTCCGCGAGATCAAAAAAGCCAAAATACCATGGCAACCAACACGAGGGTCGAAGACTGATATGGATTGGAGGGAATAGGCCAATCTAGAACTATTCTATTACAACATTTCTCAGATCTTCGGACTCATTTCGAGGTAAGATGAGGGTGGTATCATCATAAAAATGGAGTAGTATCCTAAATTATACTAATCCACGTATGATATGTATGCCTTTCCTTATCAACCGGAAGTAGTGCAAATCCTCAGCCGGAGATGGTGAGTCAAGTATTGCACGCCGGTTGGAAGTCAAGCTATCTGGAATGCGGAGACCCCACCCGTAGCTGGTTCTAGATTCGGATAATCAATCACAAGATCATGCGGAGAATTTAACAGAACAGTTGGCATGCGTCCACCATGGAATGAAGATGATCAAATCAAGGATTTGAAAGGGAAGTAGGGTTTACTACTTGCCAACCAGGAAGGTAGGACTTACTCGGATAGGGAGCTCGGGGAGCAAGCAGCAGAAAAGCAAAATAGCGATGCCTAGGCAAAATTTTGGAAATGATCCTCTTATTCCCGTGTCTTCCAGCTACTTTATCCCCAACTTTGATTTCAGGTTTCTGTAAAATATATACATGAACCATTATGTCAAAGGGGTCCCTCTAGATCCATTTCACATCGATAACGCGCCCTCTTCCAAGCCAGGACCCGAGTGGTTAAGTAGTAGCTGCATTGGTGCTACAGCCGACTGTCGTCGAGAGGATTCGACAGGCGAAGAGTTGCGATGCTATACTTATGAAAATAAGAGCGAATCCGCTCTTTAAGGTCGAGAATCTGCTCTAGAAGGTCGAGTCGATTAGGGAGGGCAGGATTCGAGGGAGTCGTCGAGCCTTCAATTCATCCGACACTCGCTGGTAACTTCTAGGAGCCTCGAATGATTCCGACACCCTCTTCAGCGCTTCTGGATCGTAAATGGATTCGGGTACCATTCTGATCGCCTCTTTTATGATCTTTTCTATGGGTAGAACTACTGTGAGCGGTCTAAACTTCGACCCTTCTCCCGGAATTTCTACAATAAATTAGATAGGTAGCTAAGCTAATCTAGTTCCCTATACACGAGTCTGTTGTCATTCTACTGCAATAGTTGTACTAGAATGATGAATACCTTGAGTAGGTAGAAATAGAAAGAATTTTGGCTTCCTTTCTTCTTTTCCTTGTGCAAGTCAACTGTTCCCTGGCACACCTTCAGTTCAGCTATGACCTACTTTCCTTCTAGACTATAAAAGAATGTCCGCGAAAGGGAATAGTCTACGTGGCCCGGGGTAGTCTTTCAATTCCTTTATCGGGTGGGAGAGTTTAGAACCTGTTAAGCCTCAAAGAGTAGAAGCTTCATCCTCCTAGCGAGCCAGCCGAACTCAACCTTTTCTTATCTAGAACTGCCAACAGTGGAAAGCATACCACATTATCTCCTGCGTTTCTCTTATTACTTTTTTGTATCCCCCTGTTCCTCGGATACAATTCGATCCTTCTACGACCAATTCTCAATTTGTGGAAAGCCTTCGATGGCTTCCTTATGAAAACATCATCTCGCTTTTCGTTCATTTCAGCCACGCGCCGCCACACCACAATAAGAAAGAAGCAAGCGAAACAGCTAGAAGCGCTCGCTTCGCCGTGCCCAACTATTCGGAAAGCCAACCGAAAGATTCGATTCGGACTTCGTAGAGCCGGTGTTGGTACTAAATTAAATGCCCTAACACTATTTCTCAAACCAGAGTGAACTACTCCATCCACTTGTTCAATCAAAGGAACTGAGATATTGCTTGATAGAAGAAAAAGACTTTTGAGTTCGTGTCCTCGGAAATTTGATTACTTATGAGTTTCTTCGGTGCAAAAGTAGGCAAGTCCATTTTCTCGTGTTTTTCGTCCTCAAGACCTCGAATCTGGATTTTCCAAAGTGCATTTCATATAGCTGCAAAAGTTGCTCATCCGATTTTCCCTCGCTTTTATTCTTATGAATGTACAAGCCAAAACTGTGAAAACCTAGAAATATTCTAGTTTCAAAAAATGTTCCCATCAGTGCTGCTACTTGACTTTCTCATCTCCTATTTCTAGTTATCTTACAATTAGAGTAGAGTCAGGTAAAACGAATTGTGAGGATCACTTGCTTACCACTTAAAAAGTAATGAACCATCCACAATTAGAGTTATACTAAAATAAATTTCCCGGTTATTCTAGAAGTTAACTCTTAAAGTTGCGCGGGTAGCTCTCAGGCCTATGGCATGTGAGATGATCACGCCTAGTAGCCACATATCAGCTGCGCTTAATATGCGGGATTTCCGTTGGATCAGATCTTTCGCTTTGAGTTCGGAAACATCAGGAAAGTAACAGATATTTCTTGGTTTCAACTTTGTGACATCAAAGGAGAAAGACTAGAAAGGGAATATATAGAACTAGAACCTTTTTAAAGCGTATCATCCGACCCAGGAGACAATGGAAAAACTAGTGGTTACTAGTTTACTAGTGCCCACTAGACAGTCTCAACGACCAAAAGAGATGCTGGTATAATATTGGGTCTCCCCCTCCTGCTGGATCAAAAAAGGTTGTATTAAAGTTTCGATCGGTTAATAACATTGTAATTGCCCCTGCCAGTACCGGAAGTGATAATAAAAGTAGGAATGCTGTCACTACGATTCTACCAGATATGTCTTTTTGATTCCGTCGAAAATCGATTTTACGGTATAGGCGCTTATGACCTCCCCCTCTATGCCTTGCGGTAATGATTCCTCTGGCATTACGACCTTTACCACAACTGTACATTATAGGAAGTTTTTCCCTCTTCCATGGATGTTGGCTCACATAATCATAAGTCTTTTACTTGGAAGTAGGGTTACTAGGGGGGTTAAAAAGATAAGCTACAAGAAGGCGGTCATCAGCGGAAACAAATAGGACGACTTTTTGTCGAGTCACCAGAATGAAGGGAAACTTGACATTACCTATTTGTGCCACAGCCCCTCTTTTTTTTAATGAAGAAAGGAAGAAGGGTCAAAGTTTAGACCGCTCACAGTAGTTCTACCCATAGAAAAGATCATGAAAGAGGTGATGCTTTCGGCTACTGGACTTTAGCCATCTAGGGTGCGGCACTCAACCGCTTCGCCTAGCAGCACAACGCTTGTATTGCTCTCCCACAACCCCGTTTTCACGGTTTAGGCTGCTCCCATTTCGCTCGCCGCTACTACGGGAATCGCTTTTGCTTTCTTTTCCTCTGGCTACTAAGATGTTTCAGTTCGCCAGGTTGTCTCTTGCCTGCTCATGGATTCAGCAGGCAGTTCTGACGGTTTATGTTTCCATTCCTGCTTCTTCCTGTTATTTGATATGGTTTGATACGGTTTCCGGGTCTATGGTTTCCAGTTACAAGACAAGCAAGCAAGGCTTGACATGCCGCGAATCCTCTTGAAAGAGAGGCATTTATTTTATTTTGTACGCTCTGCAGCTTGTTCAGACTAGAGAGTACTACTTCAGTCTCACTATCATTTACCATGTAGATATGAAAATTACCCTCGTCCCACTCATTGTGCTTTCTGGGCTAATCCTGTAGAGACCCATTCCTCGTTTTCCCACTTGTACTTCTATGCCTTGCCCCATAGAGAGGAGTCTTCTTTCTTCAGAAAAACGGAGAATAATAAGCTAAGCGTCGAATCTGGACTGGAAAGTCTCTAGAAGGATTTGCACTCCTACACTGCCTTATCAATGGATTCCTAAGAGAAGGGGCCGGACTATTCATTCCTTCGAGGTGCCGCTGAAGAGGGTGTCGGAATCATTCGAGGCTCCTGGAAGTTACCAGCGAGTGCCGGATGAATTGAAGGCTCGATGACTCCCTCGAATCCTGCCCTGCAGGGTTAAGGGAGGCTACCTGAGGTCCAATTTACTAGATTGGCAAAAGGGGCGGGAGCAGAGACGAAAGTCGGCCTTAGTGATCCGACGGTGCCGAGTGGAAGGGCCGTCGCTCAACGGATCAAAGTTACTCTAGGGATAACAGGCTGATCTTCCCTAAGAGTCCACATCGAGGGAAGGTTTGGCACCTCGATGTCGGCTCTTCACCACCTGGAGCTGTAGGTGGTTCCAAGGGTTGGGCTGTTCGCCCATTAATGCGGGGTTCGAATCCCTCCTCGCCCACAGCCTTCCTTAAGGTCAAGCTCTTCTGGTGGGAAGATCCTGTATGAATGCGCCGGAAGCATAGGAAGACCGGGGAAAGGTCTGTATGTGGGATTTGACGGCGGACTTGAAAAGCCACCTACAGACGCTTTACGCCAATCATTCCGGATAACGCTTGCATCCTCTGTCTTACCGCGGCTGCTGGACCCAGGAGACAATGGAAAAACTAGTGGTTACTAGTTTACTAGTGCCCACTAGACAGTCTCTGGAAGGAACCTCTAGAGAAGAGACTGCCCGCGAATCATGAACCAGAAGAGTGCGTGCTTTCAACCCAAAATTCTTTCTATTTCGGATTCGGATTATTTCTTTTTTAATAGGATGGATTAAGAAACCAAAGCAACAGTTTTTTTCCGAATGACCTGATTTCAAGAATCAACTAACCAACAAATCCGTAGCCCAGGTGATTCGCTGCCTCCCTCTCGCCGGGTAATAGCAAGAGAGTGAAGAACGAACGATCCTCAAAAAAGTAAGCAGTGAATGAGTCCGACTCGAGTTCGTGAGTCAAAGGCGTGGCAAGAGAGCGAGTTCGACTCGAGAACGATCCGCAAGTGAAGGACCGATCCTTTAACGCCAGTACTGTTGCGAGACTGGTACTTGGCGGCTCGACTGTGCCTTCAAGGAAGGTCTGGAACCTAAGAGGTGAGTTCTGAGAAGCCAACCATATTCATTGGTTTTGAAAAAGAAGAAACCCACACTCGAGACTGTTCATTTCATTTCCATATTCAATAGCAAGCACACTGTTAAGGCTCATCTTTATGCGGGTTCTAAGCTAAGCTGGCACTAATTAAAACCTCTGCATTTCCGTGATTCAAAAACAAGGGCGTACGTAGCCCATTGTAGATTCCAGCCGAGAAGATTAAGGAATTGTGACAGCAACCATGTTACTTGCTAAATTTTGAGAAGAGTTGCTCTTTGGAGAGCACAGTACGATGAAAGTTGTAAGCTGTGTTCGGGGGGGAGTTATTGCCTATCGTTGTCCTCTATGGTAGAACCCGACGAGGCTCCTGGAAGTTACCAGCGAGTGCCGGATGAATTGAAGGCTCGATGACTCCCTCGAATCCTGCCCTGCAGGGTTAAGGGAGGCTACCTGAGGTCCAATTTACTAGATTGGCAAAAGGGGCGGGTGCAGGACAAGAAGCCAATCATTCATTTTCATGCATTGTTCGATTCACACTGCTCCTTGGTCCGTGGCTAGTTCGTTTTTCCGAGAACCTACCTGCGTTACAAGAATACCAGTTATAGTACCTATCATTGATAGAATACAGAAATTGGTCCAGAGTCTGATAGAAAGCATTCTATCATTCTCTTCAGACTCTGGAGCTACCAGACTGTTCTGTGGAAAACACGACACCCTATCGTGGGAAGGGATAGGGTGCCGTGTTTTCCACAGAATAGTCTGGTGGAATCCAGATTATTTTCTTTCTTTTATTTGACCTTTTCCTTAGAAGAAATTGGAAGAAAACCATAGTGAAATGGAGTTATTTCCCAAGGACTTGCCGTGGTAAGGGGGAGAAGGGGGAAGAAGCACACTTGTAGAGCGCAGTACAACGGGGAGTTGTATGCTGCGTTCGGGAAGGATGAATCGCTCCCGAAAAGGAGTCTATTGATTCTCTCCCAATTGGTTGGATCGTAGGGGCCAAGCCAAGCGCAGACGATCCAGGGAATTTCCAACTATTTCTTTCTTGAGAAGTGCGGAGAACACCCCGGAGTAGATGAACTCATTGCAGATACATTGCAACTTTATAAGGATGATATCGTGCTAGACAGATTGGCTAATCTAGCACGTAAGGCTAGACACCCATTTCAGTTTCTCTTGCCAGGTCAGTTCGGCGCTGGAATGGCATTGTTCATATCTCTCTCGGGTGGGCCTATTCCCACTTCTGCATGGTTCCTTCTCCACTACTTCTGGTGTCTACTTTTCTCAGGGAGATGGTTAAGGACCTCAGAAGATAGAGGAGAGCGCCAGGCGCAGATTTCTGGAATACTTTATTATGCCTTGAAGAGGACTCGAACCTCCACGCTCTTTAGCACGAGATTTTGAGTCTCGCGCCTCCCCCTAGCCCATCCCTTTTTGGTATAGAAAGTTCTAGCCAATTCCAATAGCTTGATAGAGGGCGCGGCAAATCTTTGATTTTGAAGAGTTTTTTACTCATATCTTTTGGGACCTTTAAGAGGAAATGAGTGACTTTCTGGGGGGGGATGCCTAAGGCTAGGCTTGCAACTAGAGTGAAGTCGTAACAAGGTAGCCGTACTAGAAGGTGCGGCTGGATCACCTCCCCCCGGAGGAGTATGTGCTTCTAAAAGATCTTTGATACTGTGCCCAATTCCGAAGTTAGTTCGATACATATGACCGGCAATGAGAAAAATAAATGCAATAGCTAAATGATGATGAGCAATATCGGTCAGCCACAAACTTTGGGGTGCTTGGCGTAGAATGAGTGGAGCATACTAGGAATGCCGAATGCTCGCTTAGTGAGGGAGCTCTGCTGGATTGGCCGTAGGGCTTGCTTCTATTGGGCCCGGTGCTATGGAATCGATTCATCCCAATGGTTTGGAGCAGAGAGACTCATCAATCTTATTAGTAGAAGCTACCGGATTCACGCCCGCTAAGAAAACTTCTTCTTCTTTAGATCTTGAAAAAACGAAAATAAGTAAGAAAGGTTGGTGGGCGCTTTCACCATTCAGCCATGGATGCTTTAGCGAGTGAACTAGGTTTTTATTTGAGAGCGAACTAGGTTTTTAGTGGTATTACTTCTCGAGCTTCTATTTCTTTCGTTAAGGGAGATTCGGGAAAAGATGGAATAGGAAGACGTGTTTCCAGAACGAACAAGATACGGGTAGAGACGTTGTTTCCAGATACGGTTGCCGGTTGACATCTCTTCTAATTCGTCGATACGAGAAGCAAATTGTTGTGTGGAGGAATCAATATCTCGACATAGGAACGACGGATAAAGCTTCCTCTAGTAGGCTTCTAGAGCGTTCGCCGGAAGGGAAAGAGGGTAACGTGTCCGCGTTCCCGAGGGCACCCCTCTCTTTAAAGAGGATTCGCGGCATGTCAAGCCCTGGTAAGGTTCTTCGCTTCCTGTCGGTTCCCGGGATTCAAAGCATCGGCAAAGAACATTCTATAGTTTGATTCGGATTCGTCTGCATCTGGTTCCTTCTGAAGGGAAAGCACCAGCTATATCGAAGCCCAATGCCAAGCAAAGCCCTAGACGGAAAGTGAAGAAATTGGCTTCAAGCTTCGCCCTTAACCCAAGATGAGGTGGAGCCTTACCCCGACACAAGGCGGGCTATCTTGACTCTTGAGCCTGAGAGGGAGAAGGCTTCCCGCGTGGGAGGATTAGCAATCCCTAGTCTTCCATAACGCGTATTGGACTTATGTTTCCTCCTCCTCGAAGATGATGGATCTATCTGGTCACCGAAGCTAAATGGACCCGAGCTGTTGAGGCCCGGCAACTCGAACTTTCCTAAGCAGGTAGAGCAATTCTTTTTTCTAGAGATTCTAGAGAAAGTGAGACAAAGTGAAGCGAAAGAGTTCTCTTTGTATAAGAATTAGGTCTATATCATAGAATCGAGAATGAAGTTTTCAACAGATTATCATCCTGTTGTTTCCATGAACATCAGGTACATATATGAACCTGTCAACGGAGCGGAACATATGATATGAACCAAGTAGATTCGTCTTTTTGCTCGCAAATGTATTCAATATACAAAAGGAGAGAGAGGGATTCGAACCCTCGATAGTTCCTAGAACTATACTGGTTTTCATCCCCTTCTCTTCAACTCTCTCCGGTTTCACCGATGTGTTGTGGCATGAAAAACTGTGTACATGCACGCTTAGACGCCCTTGCTTAAGGCATTCATCTATACTCTCCCCCGGGGGTTGTTAAGCGAGCTATTCCTTCAATAATGCTTGATCTAGGATAGACAGCTAATATAATATAATATGTGCAGTAGTCGTCGTCTGACCAATCGGCTCGGACACTAGACCGCTTGTGCCCGCCCATTCCCATTCCAGTTACTTCATAATGTGCCATACCTGATTATGGCCTTGCTAGCATTCCATCCAGATAGATACCATTTATCGATCTTTAGAGGCTTGAGAGGTCGGGGCAGATTATCGACCCGACCGAATCAGTCTATCCCCACCTGTAGCAGAAGTAGAAAAAGAAAATAGATATAGCTATTTCTTATAACATTTCTGATCGTTTTCCTGGTATCTAGACTTTCATAGTAGGTCTCGTAGCCAATATCCCTACCAGACAATCCAAAATCATTTTCTCGAGCCGTATGAGGAGAAAACCTCCTATACGTTTCTAGGGGGAGAAGCCGTATGAGATGAAAACCTCATGTACGGTTTTGGAACGGAGATTTTTTGAATAGAATGAACGACCGTAACAGATGTTGGCTCAATCCGAAGGAAATTATGCGGAAGCTTTGCAGAATTCTAAAGTAATGCTTAGGAACGGGGCTTCCAGAGTCTGATAGAAAGCATTCTATCATTCTCTTCTTGTGTGTATTTAAATCTTTGGAAACTGCTTTCTCATAAATTTAAATCTTTACTTATTATACCTATAATCACGGCCATTTATATACCCTATTAAACCAATCACAAGAATACCAGTTACAGTACCTATCAGCCAAAGAGGAATTCTTCCAGTAGTATCGGCCATTTCCCCAGCTATTGCATTAAAGAAGAAAAGAAACTAATAGAAGTCGAAGACGCGGAATGGTCCGGTAGAATGATCCAGCGAACTCTTCCACACTGGCATCAATACTACTACTCCTCGGTGGCTTCTGAAATTGGCTCACATGGAAGACTGGGTGAATCTGTGCAGTGTGAGGCGCAAGGCTGCTGGACCAATTTTCTGAAGAATAAGAAAGATAGAACTTTCTAGCTAGCTTCGTTCCTGACCCCAGAATTTTCCTGTATGGCTGTAGCTTAAGGTAGACAGGAACTTGCTGCTGTCTTGGTTGGTTTGAGAGCAGGCACTGTCTATATATCCAAAACCGGAGGAGGGATCACAGACGATCGGAGATTTTGGATTGAGATGGATGGTTGTGCTTGAAGTTACGAGTCGGGTAATGCTAAGTTGAAACGGATCCACGGTGGGCTGGTAACGTAATAAGGGAAAGGAAGCTAGCTGCTTCCAATCTCATCCGATGTTTGTCAGTTTGCCCGAGTCTTCTCGATTCTTATCCAGCCCAGCTAGATTGGACCAACATCAGCGGTGCTTCTATTAACCCTTGCTTCTCTACTATTCTTAGGTCTTAGGAGAACCCTATCTTCCATATTCCTCGGCAATGTAAGAAGGTTCGTGAAATAGCACCCTGTCGGGGCACTAGAACCAAATCTACATACACATCGAAACTTCCTATCTCAGCCAAGCTAGGGAACCTCTACTCTAACCTCATCATCTACAAACACCGAGCGATGTCGAGGTTAGAGCAACCTGTTCCCGGCCCCCTTTGGAAGGCTGTGGGCGAGGAGGGATTCGAACCCCCGACACTGTGGTCTAAATTTCCTAAGCCTAGCAGAAAAAGAAAAAGGAAAGGAATGAATAGTAACGGGCTAAAACCAGCCCGAGCCGGCCCACGAATGGGGAAACGCGCCCGCGCTGGCGGCTTTGCACAGAGGACCTAGGCCTTTTGAATAACTAGTTAAGAATCCTTGCGCACTATTCATCTGTGTCTCGGACGTTTGCGTAAAACCCATCCTATTTCTATTCCTTCGCAAACCCAGCTCCCCTACGACGAACGACGGTGAGCGCGCCCTCCGGCGAGATTGTACCGGCCGGAACACGCAATAGGAACCCCTAATTCCCTTGCAAAATCCTTCTATGGATTGCCTTTTTCGCCTCTTTTGCCGAGGGAAGACTCATGATTTCGACCGAAGCGGCCGGATTGGAGGTAGAATAGTTTGCTGGTTGTTTCCAGAGAGAGACAGCGCCAACTTATGAATAAGTTAAGTAAAATAGTCAAGTATTTTCTAGTTGGTAAATTTATTGGGGAAGGCTCGAAAGGTTATTCGATATCAACCCTCGACGCTTCCGTTTCTTTCATAGAGATGGAAAAGTGGACTGGCACTATTTCCTGGCGGTAGCGTTTTTAGTGTGGCGAAGGCCAGCCAACGAGCGAGATCTTCCCCTTTGGCATGAGAACCGCCTACCTACGCTAACGTAACTAATGCAGATGGCGGAGACCTTCACAAGCTCTGATAAGACCACGCTATTAAGCAACATGTTACAACCCCCAAGTCATAATACATCAACCCAAGTACAACCAACATCATCACCAACCCAAGTCTTTGATGGACCAATTACACGTAGCCGAGCTAAGAAGCTACAGCAAGAGGTGCACGCGCTACTTTATGAATTTCATTAAAACACTAATGAGAATTTTATGCTACCTAAGTCGTGTATGTTGATATTACTTAGGTTCACCAAAGAGGAAGGACAAAACATATCAAGGGCGAATCAGCAAGAAGAGCTATATCCGAGTCAGTCCAGCGCAACAGAACCGTCCAGAAGAAACAGTCATATCTTTTGATTTCCAAAAGCTATGAAGGCGCATAAGTACTTTTTGGAAAGCTCTTGAAGTCTAGTTTCCAATGCTGCTAAAGCTGACTTAACCACATCTACCAGAAAGGCAGCCGACCTACTTTAGTGCCGACTGGTCAGAAGGTCAACAGTCAGCTTGATGACCAAGTTTTCGTATTAAACTGCATCATTCTACGAAGTTTCATTAAGCATGCTATATATGGTGAGAAAGCTTATCAAGTAAGCTTTCCAACGCATCCAGCCCCACGTCATTTGAAGATTCCTAGAAGAAGTTATTGTCAAAATACTGAAGGCTGCACAGAAGTCAAACAGCCACACGGAAATCAGTTCTGCAGATCTCCCGAAGAGGCTCCTTCACATTAGCTCGTGAAAATACTTTTGTTCTGTGTTTATACCTCGCTAAGGCTGGTTGTTACTAGTATAAATACCCCCCTATGTCTATGATGTAAGGCCGCTTATGATAATCTAAAACAGAACCCCTTTGTTCAGCTGTGTGCTAACAAATATTGAGAGTGATCTCTACCCCTTTGCTCTTGTGAATTCCTTCGCGGGATTGCAGAAGCGGCGGCTTAATCCGCTCCCAATTGGTGCTCCTACTCCCTTCGAGGTCTCCTCGATTGATTGTAGGCTGTGTTGGTTGGTTCTTTGAGAGTGTGGTTGGGCGAATCCTCGATTCAGGCTGCCGGTTAAAGACGGTGGTTGGCTTCGAGTTTTATTTGTCAGGTTGCACTAGTTATCGCTGCTTGCAACAGGTTATCTTGGCTTCTTTGAAGCTAGTTATCTGAAGATTGATCCTACATCGTGAAGATCGGGCATCGTGACGCATCAAACTCACTAGTATAGATCAGATCTATCTGGCCAAAGTACTATATAGATAGCCTCGCCTCGATGGATCGTTGATTCCTCAATCATGGCATGCAAACAGGCGCAATCAAGATCACAAGAATCGATATTATTCCAATTTCTTCCTGAAACTTCCCAAGAAAAATCCCGAATTGGATCCAAAATTGACGGTTAATCAGAACTTGAGTCTGATTCCATTTTTCTATTCGAGCCTTTTTCCTATTCTTTTGCGCGAATATAGCGGAAAAGGGCCCCCTCTAGAACATTCCTTTGAATGGAATTGTTCCTTTTTTGGCTCTCTCTTTAGCCCTATGTCTCTTATCCCTAGGAGGCCTTCCTCCACTAGCAGGTTTCTTCGGAAAACTCTATCTATTCTGGTGTGGATGGCAAGCAGGCCTATATTTCTTGGTTTCAATAGGACTATGTACAGTGAGACTAGTGGATCTGATGGCACATGCGCTACGAGTGGAGTCAATCATTTGTCCTTGAGGATCCGCCATTAACCCTCTCATACCTACTAATTGGTGTACCTGAGATGCATTTCCTCTGGCTCCTGAAAAAGACATTAGATAGACTGGATTAGAAGGATCCGTGTAATTTTCTTCTATTTCTTTATCCATATAGAACTTTCTTGTCATTTCTTGTTTTTGGTCTCATATAATCAAGGAAGGGGTATAAACTGGCCGGTCTGTACTGTAAACGAGATCTAGAGAAGAAGCCAGGGAATTTCTACGACTACGATACGATGAAACTCGAGCACAAGTGAAGAGATCTCATCCCGTCTTTCATTAAGGGCGTACTATACTGGGGCGTTTAGGTCGTGCCATTCTAAAAAAATGAAAGCATGAGCATAGCTAGCACAAGTTTTTTTGGTTCTCAAAAAGAAACAGTTTGAAAAGGTTCAATTGTACGAAATGAATTTCTAGATCCTACGAGACGACTATTGCTATTATTTTGCATTGCCATTCTTCTGGATACTTCGAGGGGATCTGTAAAGAGAAGAAATGGACAAAAAAACTCCCTTTTCTTAGAAAGCGGTAGTAGTTCCATGGAATAACACAAGAATACCAGTTACATTCTTGTGTTATTCCAAGGATACTGCTGAAGAGAATGATTTAGTGGAGGAGACTGGAGGTACTACGAAGAGTGTGAGGAGGGACCTAAGCACATTCGTGATTCTTAGTCTCTTGAGATCCGTGAGCGAGACCGAAGCTGGAGAAGGAAAGGAGGCAGATCAATAAAAAGAAGGTACTCGTCCTGGTGCACCCGTAGGTTTTGCCCTTTCTAGAATTCATCTACCGTATCATTCCTTTAGCTTGTGGAGGCCAGGTTGTAAAAACCAATTAATTGCTTTAGCAAAGAGTCTGGCTCGACTTCTTACCTTGAAATCTGGAAACTTCCATCTAGATCGTCGTCTCCACTTCCCCAATGTAGAAGAATTTTAATTTTAGAATCGAAGGTTCATAATATAAGACTTCTCGGCTCTTATCCATTTTTTTGGAATGAATACATCATTCAATTTGGCAGGCAGAATAGTAAAGATTTCGGGATCCCTTCGTGACGGCCTCTAGATTGAACTAGGGCTTACGTATAATGTTACGAACAAAGGAAGTGAGTCTAGCTCCACTCCGAGGGACAAGACGGAAATCTTCTACCGATGCCAACTAGAAGGAACGGCGGATAAAGCTTCCTCTAGTAGGCTTCTAGAGCATCCGCCGGAAGGGAAAGAGGGTTACGTGCGCTCACTTTCTCTAGAATCTCTAGAAAAAAGAATTGCTCTACCCTTTATTTAATGAACGTGTATGAAAAAGCTGTCGTAAAGTTTCGTTGTTCGTTCCGTCGTTGACCCTATCTATGTTTCTAAGATGGCCCAAGAACACGCTCATTCTTTAGCCGTAGAGAGACTTTTGAATTGTGAGGTACCATTACGAGCTCGTTTTTGCTTTATTTGCTGGATTTTACTATTGGGTGGGTAAAATCTTTGGTCGGACATATCTTGAAACTTTAGGCCAAATCCATTTTTGGATCACTTTTTCGGGGTTAATCTGACCTTCTTTCCCATGCATTTCTTAGGGCTTTCGACCGCTCAGTGATAAAGGAGGTGGGGGTGCAAAGACAGCCAGGAGGTACCGATTGAACTCAGTAGAAGGTTTTCCCTGACTAAAGAGGCCTATGGAATAGAGGCAGTAGATCATTTCTGTTGGGATCCGTCGTGTCGTGGTGAAGTAAGTGTGCCAGCTCGTGAAATGAACAGTCTCGAGTGTGTATCAGTTTCCCGGTTATTAAACGATTCTCGCCTTCCAGCAGCTTCAGGTAGCCTCCCTTAACCCTGCAGGGCAGGATTCGAGGGAGTCGTCGAGCCTTCAATTCATTCGGCACTCGCTGGTAACTTCCAGGAGCCTCGAATGATTCCGACACCCTCTTCGGATCGACAAAGCACCATTTCCTCTGCTCAAGGAAAATCAATGCCGAAGACTGACAACCAACATCGATAGGTGGGCACATGCTTCTCCGTACTGATTCGTATGGAATTAGCCCGACCCGGCGATCAAATTCTTGCGGTAGGTCGACATTCCTTCTTCTTTCCAAGCTTCTGGTGGTATCTATACCTTTCGAGACCATCCTATTTTATCCGGGTTGCTAACTCAATGGTAGAGTACTCGGCTTTTAAGTGCGGCTATGATCTTTTACACATTTGGATGAAGCAACAAATTCGTCCAGACTCTTGGTAGAGTCTAGAAGACCACGACTGATCCTCAAAGGTAATGAATGGAAAAAATAGCATGTCGTAATTGTAACCGTTTCAAAGTCTTCTGCGGCATCTTCTGGATCAGAATCTCCTGCTCAACCGCTCTGCTGGTACATTCCAGTTCGTAGAGCGAATCTGTGTCCCAGACGATCGACTGACAGCTGAAGGATGATTTCCTTTCAGAGGCTTACGAATCGTGATATACGATCCACTCTCCTGTGATACTACCCGGAAAGGGTAGAAGAATGGGACCTATTCTGGGACATACAATGCATTACAGACGTATGATCATTACCCTTCAACCGGGGAGAGTTTCTAGATGAGCAAGAAGGCGTTAAATATATAATGCAAAAAGGAACTACCTAATAAGCCAGCTCTATGGTTTTTGCAACGTTTCAACGCACCCATATTTTTCCACCACGACGTGCATATCGTGTCATTGCTCTTCGTCCTGCTTCTATCTGTCTCGCGGTGATCCAAGCGGGTTCAAGTACTTGAAGAGCATATCTACCAATCCCATAGGCAGATGGAAACTTATTCATTCGAGAACTCTCCACCAACGGAAGATATGGAAATGCACGATACAACACTTAGCCCTTAGCCCAGGAAAAGGGAGGATTCTAGATTTTCGATCCTAGGGTTAAAAGGACGGGGACAGATACCCAATATGATTCTTAGGAGGATTACATCGACCACCTTCGAGTTCTCTATATGCGAAGAGCCTGGAATGGTGATAGAACTATCGGAAACTACCCAACAATGAGCGAGCCTGAGATCGCGTAAAAAGCAGCTAATCTAGAAGTCCGTAGTAATCGAAGTAATCCGTCAAGGCGAGCCAAAGAAGGAACCGAGAAATCTGAGAATTAGCAATCCAGAAGTGGGTGTCGGAAAAGAAGAGACAAGACTTTCCCTCATTCATTCCTTAGATTAGGACGGGGAAGCTTCCTAGAGAGTAGTTAACCCGGGTTAGCTTTCAAATTTGTAAGCCCACTTGGATATTTAGCATTTAAGCATAAGAATAGGATTCTTTTCAATGAGTAGTTATAGGCGCAACTTCGGAAAGAAATCGTAGCAAGGCTAGCTTGTAACATCGAAGAGCAGGCATTTCCAATTAGTTTAGTTGAAACGTTGCAAACTTTCAGCTCTTGAAGAAGATTCATGATCCAATTGACTTCAGCGGCAGTGGAGGCCGAAATGAGCACTAAAGACTTTTCGGGAGATCTCCTCCAAATCACCGGTATGACTATCGAAATCGTGAGCATCAGCATGTAGGTTCCAGATCCAAGTGGTAGTATCGGGGCCCTTAGCTATTGTTCTTGGATCAAATTTGTAAGCCCACTTGGATATTGAGCATTTAAGCATAAGAATAAGATTCTTTTCAATGAGTAGTTATAGGCGCATTATCATCTTTTTCAAATAAAAAAGTCCTTGCTTTGATTCTTAGCCTCTGTATTCGCCTTGGGCCTTTCGGGAATGCGCCCGATCGTGGGTTATTCTTTGTGGAGCAGTATGGGCTAATGAGGCATGGGGATCCTATTGGAATTGGGATCCTAAGGAAACTTGGGCATTTATTACCTGGACCGTATTTGCAATATATTTACATAGTAGAAAAAATCCAAATTGGAAGGGTACGAATTCCGCACTTGTAGCTTCGATAGGATTTCTTATAATTTGGATCTGCTATTTTGGTATCAATCTGTTAGGAATAGGTTTACATAGTTACGGTTCATTTACATTACCATCTAAATAATTACATAACATAAAACATTCCAAAAATTGAAACAATCGGGACTTTTCGGAGATTGGCTGCAGTTACTAATTCATGATCTGGCATGTACAGAATGAAAACTTCATTCTCGATTCTACGAGAATTTTTATGAAAGCGTTTCATTTGCTTCTCTTCCATGGAAGTTTCATTTTCCCAGAATGTATCCTAATTTTTGGCCTAATTCTTCTTCTGATGATCGATTTAACCTCTGATCAAAAAGAGACAAATCCGACTCGGGGGGAGGGTTCCTTAAAAATTAATACCAGTTATAAATCTTTGGAAGCATTCTATCAGCCAAAGAATTAATACCAGTTATAATCTTCACTCATATCGCCTAGTGGAAAAAGAAATTATTCCATCGAACGTACTCCCCCTGGATCCGACCTTAAAAGGAGAAGGAACGGGGCTTCCAGAGTCTGAAATGCAACTTCCAATTGACATAGAATAGAATGATCCAACGAACCCATACTCGTACTCGGGAAGGCCAGCTACACCCTTCCTCGTCTCTGGGTGCCTAGGTATCCACCGCAAGCCTTTCCTCTTTTGAACCTCTGGTCGTGCGTGGTATGTTCGCGATTCGTACAAATGGAAGGCGCATACTACCAGTTAAGGAGCCATATCCGAGGCTCTATCAGCTGTTAGCACCAGAATAGATAGAGTTTTCCGAAGAAATCTGCTAGTGGAGGAAGGCCTCCTAGGGATAAGAGACATAGGGCTAAAGAGAGAGCCAAAAAAGGATCTTTCGTGTATAATCCTGCATAATCTCGAATGTTATCAGTTTCGACCTCCGCGGATATCTTTGCTTCGGAACAAAACAATTAGCATTAGGCTCGGTCAACTGGGAGGAAAGCGAGCCTTCTAGGAAAGCGTATTCGTCCGAAGTCGTATTAGTTCAATTTTGGATCCAATTTGGGATTTTTCTTGGGAAGTTTCGGGAAGAAATTGGAATAATATCGATTCATACTTTTTCTATCTTCCCATTCATCTCCACTATACCCCTCGTCTTCTAATTCCTTCCATTCGAGAGTCTCCGCCCTTCTTCCACTCCGTCCCGAAGACTAACTAAGACCAATTGAGTCATGTTTTCATGTTCTAATTGAACACTTCCCATTTATGATTAAAGGAACAATCGGGACTTTTCGGAGATTGGCTGCAGTTACTAATTCATGATCTGGCATGTACAGAATGAAAACTTCATTCTCGATTCTACGAGAATTTTTATGAAAGCGTTTCATTTGCTTCTCTTCCATGGAAGTTTCATTTTCCTAGAATGTATCCGGTCTGTAATGATGGATAGGAAGGGTTGAGAGAACTACGTATCTCACCTAGCATTTGTGTGTGCGCACCTGCTTTTGGGCGGTTAGCGAGCCTGTTGAAGAATGAGCCGGCGACTCATAGGCAGTGGCCAAATTGGTGTATTACCAAACCATGTCCCCATTAACACAGCTGTAGATATGGGTCCTTTGAGAATACGCCTCCTGAACGACCAATGGTTAACGGCGGTTCTGTGGTGCACAGATCCTATCCTAAAACATGGATGGTAAATATAGATAGGATCCTCAACATACTCGAATGAGGGGCGGCTAGTCCCTGATATGGAGATGGACTAAAGTTCCCGATCTTCTTCCCGAACTATGGAATTGGTGCCCCAGCCCCAGAAGATAGGACTTCTACCGCGGATGACTTGCCCTGGGCAGAAGTAAGATTCGGTTCAGTGACATATTAATGAGGGCGTTCCCGGAAAGTAGGATTCCTCGAGATGTGGGTGGCTACGGCCATGAAATGAGTAGGGATAGCTTCGGTACGGGCTGAAAGTACTGGAAGGGACTGCTGAAACGCTTTACATCGAAGATTTATAACTGATAGAATGCTTCCAAAGATTTATAACTGGTATATAAATGCTCAAATACTTGAACAAAGTCTAGTTCGTTTTCCCGAGAACCTACCTGCCCTAAGCGAAGAATGCCTATTCTGGACCAATTTCTAAGGGAAGAAGAGAAGGTTTGGCACCTGCTTCGGCGAGAAGCTTCTTGCCGGTGCCCCCCAAAGCAAAGCACAGACTCTACTCACCCACGTCCTTCCTTGCAAGGTTCTTTTTCAACACAGGATTTCATCTTGCTTTCCGTTTCTATCCCCTCGGAATACTGCTTAGATCAGGCTGTAGGTACCGGGCTCACTACGATCCGCTATGAAGGGGAACCTCTACAGCAAGCAGTTCTTGGATTGGCCCGAGAAATCTCCATTTGCTAGTGCTCGTCCGCCTCATAGCATTGAAAGGACAGGATGGCATCGATTCCATTCAAAACTGGAAGTGAAACAAAGGGACCTCCTTCTTGTCTGGTTAGCTAGCCCAGTTCATCTAGAATTGTCATATAAAGTCAAGGCACCGGTTCATGGCCTATTAGAAGTAGAAGGTGCTCTGGTGCAATCCTTACCGACATGTTTACTTAATCCGGCTGTTATGTGTACTTCGATACTTACCTAGTTGTTTCTGGTACGAGTTGGTTAAAGCTTATCCGACCCAGAAGGGTAAAAAAAGATCCATTGCCGAATCTGAAAGAGTACAGTCCAGAGACGGGCAAAGCTGTCCAATTGAATGAGGCTGTCCAGCAGTAGTAGTAGTGGACTGCTGAGGTACCTGCTGGTCCTGTGGAGAAGGTTCATTTATCAGGAATCTACTTGTTGCATAATGCACATGCCACCCCTTCCCAAACTGTACAAGCTTCTTCCAAAGCATACGGCTTTCTAGATGTATATGACGATCTAGTAAAAATGAAATTAGTACTATATAAATTAGATGTATTGTAGACACCAGACGAAGCAATGGTGCCCTCCCAAGGGAAGGGTGGGACCGACGCAAGGGAGTTATTGGTAAGGGCACTTACTTCTAGGGGAAGGGTCAAGGCAGAGGCAGAGGCAGCAGGTCTAATTCCAGACTAAACTAATAATAGTTTGGTCGAGAAAAGGATAAGACATGGCTATCGCAGAGCAGCACCTTACGATGTTCATGACCAATCGGATCTTGACGTACCAGTAGGTGCCTTTTCCGCACTGAGGAAAATCGTAGAACAATCTCCCTTTTCTTTGTCCGGTTCGCCCCAACTGCTATCAACAGAAACGATCGATCTAGCAAATACTAATTTAGAAAGAATTTTTCATCATCCGGCTCGAGCAAGAATGAAAGAAATAAGACCGTGGAGGATCCACAATAGAATAGGGGTATATAATGACTCAATGACTCAAGGTAAGAAAAACTTTATCAATCGATTTTCGACGGAATCAAAAAGACATATATGGTAGAATCGTAACCATAGAATACGACGTTTGGAAATTTCCCGAAAAGCTAATTATAGGTTCTTCTCTCCATCGGAACAATAGGGACGGTTTTCAAAATAATAAAAATAATGATTAATGATTGATTTCTAACTATTCTCTTCTCATTCTCGATTCTACGAGAATTTTTATGTTTCTAGCGATTCACATGGCATCATCAAATGATACAAGTCTTGGATAAGAATCTACCACGCACTAGAACGCAAGGTCAATATGGAAATTCTTTCAGAGGTTTTCCCTTACTTTGTCCGTGTCAACAAACAATTCGAAATACCTCGACTTTTTCAGAACAGGTCCGCCGTATAGCGAGATAAAGAATTTGAATTGTCAATCGACTCTCTAGAGGGAAAAAGCGAGAATGAACATTTGCTCACAGTTCCCGTCTGATACCTGATAAAGCAAATCTTGGCTTTCGCTTCCCTTGCGACGGACCTGGGCAAGGGGGAACATGTCAAGTATCCGCCTGGGATCGGATGCGGGCGAAATTCCCGCCAATGGCTGAGATGTTCAGTCGACTCCCTCCCCCTTTGTGAGGGTCTGGACTCCCCTCACTTTCGAAAGCAGGGCCCTTTTCTCCAGATCCAAGTAGAGTTTCGATACCGATATCATGCCTTGCAACAGAAGAAGAAGCAGCAGGTGCATATTCCCAGGGGAAAAACACACCACCCAGCCTATGAAATCCCTACCTACCATTCCAAGACCCAAGTCTGTAATTCCTACTGCCGTGCTCCATTCAGAAAACAGGCCTTAGAACGCTAGTTACTCGACTGTGCCTTCAAGGAAGGTCTGGAACCCGAGAGGTGAGTTCTGAGAAGCCAACCTAGAAAAAGAATACAGGTCCAGAAAAAATTACCTCTTTTTCGAGAACCTTTTAGAAGTTCTATCCAACCAGAATGTATAGGATAATCAGAAAGGTGACGAATAACAACATAACGGGCAAGAATTGAAAGCCGACGACATTCAGGGATGAATGTAGACCCATCGGGCAGGGATAATCATTCCGGTCCTGGGAGAGGTGGCGCCCCAACTGCTTGCTTCCTTCCGTTCGTGTAGGCCTAAAGCCTATTTTAACCCGGGAGTCCTCAAAATGGGATGACGGAAAAACTTTTTGTCCAAACACTAATTGGTGGAAAAAGTTGCACTATTGCTTGGCACAACGATGGATTCCAGGCATGGCTGGCTGAAGAACGGAAAATGCTTTGATTATGCATTTCTCGAATCTAGTCCAAGACAACTGAATTTCGCCCCTCTAGCAAAGATCGAGTTCGTTCTCACCTTTTTGATGGGAACTCTGTGACCCCTGGACGCCGAAGGCGTCCTTGGGGTGATCTCGTAGTTCCTACGGGGTGGAGACAATGGGGTCAGTCCATGGATTTTCCTTCCTTTTGCTGTTTTCTGTGTGGGTCTAGGAAATCCGAATCTGCTTTCCATAGGATCATTTGGATATTAATCAATTAAATAGGGTTCTCGATACTGGGCATTCCAAAGGCAGAGAAGGTTCTCGATACCGGGCATGGAAAATAAGTTCCTTTGGGCTTTTGAGTTCCAAATTTCTTTAATGCGACTCAAAAATTATTGCGATAAGTTAGACCTGCTGTGAGGAGATTACCTCTGAGAAACTTCTCATTTTTCTTGGTGGGACATGCTATTTTTTCCATTCATTACCTTTGAGGATCAGCTGTGGTGTTCTAGACTCTACCAAGAGTCCTATTCTTCTCCTCTCGATCCTACCTTGGGTTATGTTTGACAGGGATGGTCAGTGAACTTCTACTGGTTTCAAAGGACAGTCTGGTGGAATCCAGTGGTATATAGAAGCTCTGTGCCATGCATTTATGCTTGTAGCTTATATCTACATCCATAGACGTTTTTCATTTGTGTGTAGAAAGAGCTACATACCCTATCATCTGGGATCCCTGGGGAAGAGGATCAAGTTGGCCCTTGCGAATAGCTTGATGCACTATCTCCCTTCAACCCTTTGAGCGAAATGTGGCAAAAGGAAGGAAAATCCATGGACCGACCCCATTGTCTCCACCCCCTCTTTTGAGTTTTTCTGGCGGACCGATCGCGCAAGATCTTTGGTCTTCCCCCGGAACCGATGAAAAAGTGGGTCGCTTCTTATGGACTCGGCGGAAGGAGGCGGCTAGAACATTCCCTCAAGGAAGAAGCCATATGTTGTCTTACCATGAGCTGTATCCATTGGATGTGGATGGGTCTAGAGAATGGCATGGCCTGTACTTGTTGTGAGGAAGCCCACCTGTTGCGAAGAATAGGATCCATCCCGTTGCCAAAGAAGAGGTTGCTTGTCAAAGAAGAGGCTGGTATCGGCTTTCCCTAGTGCTCCCTGGCAATATTTCCACAAGATGCCCGTTTACAGATTTGAAAGAATTTCATGAATGAGGTCAAACCTTCTAGGGATGATCACCTCATCCGGATGACATTCTTATCGATTACTCAGATTGTCAACACTAAGTTCTGGAATGCGGACGTCAACCAGCTGCTTAGTCCACACCCAACTTCTTTTGGTTCTTCGGTCATCCAGAGGTGTATATTCTCATTCTGCCTGGATTCGGTATTATTAGTCATATCGTATCGACCTTTTCAAGATATCTTGATTCGTTAGAAATTGAGCAGGTAAAGAAATTTCTGGATGAGTTACGTAAACACCTGGGATTGGCTTTGGGCTTTTCCTGTGCAGCTTAGGTGGAAGGCGAAGAAGGCCCCCTTCCGGGGGGGCCCTGTAACACCCCAGGTGTTACTCAGGGTGTCCACCCCAGGGTTACCCCTTTCAACCCATTATTACATGAAGATTTGTATGGGCCAAGTACCTCAAACTTTGGATTCAAGGTCCTAATCAAGTGCAAAATATCTTGGGAATCATGTCCTAGCTTGTCATGCACATCTAAGTGGGGATTTCCCAAGACCCTAAAGCAAACCCCCCATGGGCAATAGGAACCCCAATTGAAGCTATGATCAAAAAAATCATGTAAACCTTATGATCATGGTTTGGGCCAAATATAAAAGTTGTAACATACTTCATAACCTACAGTTAATAGTAAGGAAGTACCCCCAAAAAGTTTTCAGAAAAGTCCTAAAAAGTTCACCTAAGGTTCAGCACAAGGGAGAATTCAGTTTTTGCCTAATTACAAAAACTAACCCTTGCACAAAGATTCCACATGTTCACCTTAATCCAATTTTCAAAACCCTTCGTCCCAATTGACAAAGTGGCGCCAAATTAACCCTAGAACACCCTGGAAAGAGATGACACCTACCCTAGGGCGCTAGACACGACTTGACACCACTTTTGTCTCGGTTCGGACCTAGCTGACACAGCAAACTTCTTCCCTCTCTATCTCCCTACCCCGACCATATCTCGACTTGGAACTCACAACAAAAAGGTAGGATATGGAGCAGAGAAGCGACCGTACACAGTGACTTTGCCAAGATACGCACGCTATGGTGCTCTAATCCGCCGTTGAACCATGGCAGAAGCAAGCTTCCACGTGTTCGACGCGAGCTGACATCCGGGGGCGCGCTCAGAGCACGCCCGTGCGCGAACCCCCGCGCGCCCGCGGCCGCCCGTGACCACGCCCGCGCCACGGCTATAAAGCCCCCCCAGTGCTCGGCTGCCTTCCCCGTGGCCTCCTCCGTACCTCGCCTGACTTACCCGAGCCAGCCATTAGCTCCGGCGACCTCCCCGCGACCCGCCAGTGCCGCCCAAGAGCAACCACCGTGGCCAGCCCCTTTTCCGTCCTCCTCCGTTTGATCCAAGCCCTCAGATAGCTTCCTGGTGAGGCCGTGAGACTTGCTCAAGCTTGACCCGGGGGCCCGCGTCACCGGAGTAGCTCAATCGTGCTCACCGGAGTTCGAGAACCCGCCGGCGCACGTGGACCGGGTAAGCCTCTGCACCGATTTCCAATTCGTTGCGCGCATGGCCTCTACATCACCCCGTGGAGCTCCTCGTGCACCTTAATTAAACTATACCGCCATGGTTTGGCCGGAGCAGGAGCCGCCGACGACCCCCGCCGCCTGTGCTCGTGGCCAGGGTAGCTCCGACCACCTCCGACGCCGACCCGCACACCGACGTGACCGTCACGACCTCCCGGACGTCACTGACCACCCCGCCGGAGCTCTTCTGCCGCCGGTAAGCCCCACCGCCGTAATCTATGCCGCGGGTACTGTTTAAGTCAGTCAGGGAGCGCGGGTTAGATTTCGGTTAGGTCCAGGGGGTTTTGTGTAATGTCAGTGACCCATGCCAATAGTGGACCGAGGACTGTTTTGTGAGAAAAGAAAGAGATAAACCCCAGGGGCCTCAGCGTAAACCTGTTTTCTTTTCCATTTTCGAATTTATTTTTCTTTTGTTATGACAGATAACTAAATAAATGCATAACTTGAAGAATAATCATCCAAAAATGTTCAAACCAATTTTGCTAGATTCTGGAAATTATGAACTATCAGATAAAAATAATAAAACCCATGGTTTCTGTATTTCTTTCTGAAGTTTTAAATTAAATAAGAAAACTACTCAAAACTCAATATTAGAAGGAAAAATAGGAATATTGTTTGACCAGGGTTAGAAAAATTTTGAGAAGTTTGTATCTACCTACTAAACCAAATAAAAATGTTAAACCTCTCTGTCCACTCCATTAAGTTAGTTTTTACCCCTTATTCCATAATATGCTTAAAGATAAGAAAAATAGAAAATGTAATTTAAACCATGAACCAGAGAGCACCCCTATTTTTGTTAGGATACTTATTTAATGTAGTTCACTGGAAAAATATATCATACCCTGGTTTAGTATAAAATAAGAAGGATACCTTTTAAATTAATAAAATAAGGATAACTTAGAAAAACCCTACAAAAATAACCCTAAGGCAAAGACACCCCAAACTTTGGGATAACTAATGTTTGGTTATTATGAACAGAGGAAAAATACAAAATCTGTTGTTTGATATTTTTCAAATGACAAGTTAGTTATAAGCACCTTTTTGGCATTAAACCTTAGAAAATCACAATTAAATAATCACCAATTAACCTTCTATGGATTTTGGAACAGAGGTTTAGTATTACTGTTAGATCCCAACAAAAATGACCCTTAGGAAGAAACTCAACTCTAATGGTGAGGTGTAGTGTAAAGTGGCCCATTTTACACCACCCTTGTTATTTTTTGTCTAAAGCATAGCCCTTATAGTTTAAGCCTCAAATTCCTAAAACCAGCTAGGATAGCCAATGGCAACCCACTGCAATTTTTACAGAATTTTTGGAAATTATTAACCCACTGTCATAGTTCAAACCTACACTAAAAACCATAAGTAGAAATTAAAGAAAGGAAAATAAATACTGGTAATTAGTGTCACCCTAAAACCCTTATAACATTTTCCATTGAAATGTGTAAGAACAATGCAAATCCACTATATTATCCTCAACAAAGACCTAAACCTAGGAGTGATAAGCATAAACCACTAAAGGCCCCGTATGACCCGGAAACCCTAAGTTTTTCCTTAACTTAGTTCTTTTTGCATAATGTTATTAATCCTGCATAATTATAACATACATGTTCATTGCATTCGATAGACTATAATCTTGCTGACGGAGAGTACGTCCTCGTGCCGGAGCAAGGAGCTGCTCAGGAGGTAGCCCCAGACCCAGCACCAGAGCCTGCACCAGAGGACCTGCCTGCCCCTGCTTTGGAAGGCAAGCCCCGGTTTATGCATAACCTATTATTTATGCTATTTTACTTCACTTAATGATTGTAGGATTGACTGTGCACTTAGGTGTAGGAGTTGATTGAAACCCTAGTTGCATGAACTCAGGATTCCTTTTTGAGATGGATACTAGTATGCTAGGTCGAGTAGCTGCTTTACTAATTAGGGATCTCGGTAGAAGTCGAGTGATTTTTCTAGCACTCGCGCGAGGTCAGGAATTGGTTGTACCCACTTTTCTTATCACATTGATAGTTGATTGGTGGACACGGATCCATGGGGATACGTGGTCTATGAGGTAAAATGGGAATAAGGATTAACGTGCGGATACCTGTGTCAAGCGTTTGAACGTACTAAACATATGCCGAGAAATATGGTAAATCGGTAAGCCTAGTACCTGAGTGAACCTGGCAGTGGACATATCCCCTCACGCGACCTGAGACGTGGTCTCCCATTCCGGTTATGGTGGGTACAAGTGCGGTCACTGCACGACGGCCAGTCGGGGTCAGTGAGGCATTGTACGCCAAGGCGGTGAGCCCTGATCTGCTGACGGGGAATCGATGGGGACGGTTGATATGTGTGGGGACGGAGTGCCTCGCCATGTCGTGTGTTTAGGTTTACCTTGCAAGGATAAAAACTCGATTCGAATCGTCTGCTTCTCGCAGCTAATGAGACTGCTTGATCCATTGTACTGCATTGAGTAACAAGTGAAAATATGACGAGTTGATATAAGATGTTGATTGCTAATAATGTTTGCTACTATGTATGAGTAGATAGTACACATTTAGCCTTAAGAGAGTCACACTTAAATTGACAAAGTTAAAACTTGACTTAGAAACTCAGCTAGTGCTTTTGGCAACCAGACCCCACAGCCAAACAGCTGCATGTCTAGAGGTAGAGGAGTAGACTCCTCACACCGGGTAAGTCTAGCTGAGTATTTGTATACTCAGCCTTGCTTGTGGCATAATTTTTACAGGTTCTCTGGAGGACATGGTCGCTGGAGTGACTTGGCCGTCCACCTTACCACCGGGTTGGACTGTTGAGTGGGACCCTGCCTCGGCTGAGGAGGAGCATGAGGAGTGATGGGACAGGCTTCCCCATCTCTCTATTTATTTACCGTTAGTTTATTTCCGCTGCACTTCGAAACAATGATGGTCACTTTTGCAAAAACTCCGATGATGATGATGATGATGTAATAATTTAATACTCTGACATGTATGGTTTTATGCTTTATTGTATTTGCTCTGTGACTCACCATCGAGTGATAGTGTGGTACTTGATCCTGTCAGTGGCCGTGTCGGACTAGATCCGAGGGATTGACGAGTTATTCCCATTTAAGTGTGGTCTAGCCTCTAAGGCAGGGCTTAGGCACTTAAGTTGGAATAATTCGGGCAGTTCCGCCACAGCTGGTATCGGAGCTTGTACCACCACAGAGGAATCAATAAAACATGAATGCCATCCTTTTTCTAAAGTAAAATTTGATAGAAACATTGTCGGATAGATCGTAGGACGAGCAGGATAGACCTAGGACGTGAAGCCTTAGGATGATAGAAGGGTAGCTAGGTGGCTAAGTGACTAGGCCCTACAGGCCACTTTTTACAGGATGGGAGTTCTTCCCTATTCCTTTTATCTTCTTGAGAGGTCGTTCAGGACGAGCATGCATGCATTCTTAATTAAGCAAAAGGATAACTGAGTAAAAGGACTTAAAAACAAGATAACAACCAACTAGGTCCCCAGTGCCTTTTTCTTTTAACTAGAGACAGGCTGAGTTTTATTTTCCTTGTTCTTTTTGTAATTCTTTTTCTTTTACTTACGCTTAACCGTACACAGATGACTTCCCACGGATCCTCCGATGACGGAAATGCACTGACCCACACTGACGGACTTGCACGAGAGGGTTTTCCCCGCATCTTGTGGGAGGTACTTCAGGGGGCCGGATACTTGACACCCCCTCAGTACACGGTGCAGCAATTTGAGAAGCACCGGGTGCCTCGCTGTAGGGTGAGGATGATCTTGGAGCCTCATCCCCTGCAGCCAGGCTGGCGTTCTCTGGACTCCGAGTCTTTCGGATACCGGGCAGAGGACACGATCGAGGCAATCGCTCTGCACGGGTTGACGACTTTTTGCGGGTTCCATCCCTTGGAGCTCTCTACCCACCCCATTGGGTTGTTCCCCGCGGAAAAGGAGGACGACCCGATGTGGAAGGATCGGGTGGAGCATGCCAAGGACATCTGGGCTCTCTAACCAGGCCACATGGCTCACTTGTCGGTGCGATGCATGAACGCCCTGTATCGTCTGCAAGTGATGCGTGGGGAGGCAATGTCTCATTTGATGGCACTGCTAGAGGCGACCAAGATCACCTTGGACAACAGGGAGGAGCTCGTGGTTGACTTGTCCCAGGAGCTGGTAGAAAAAGATTTGCTAGTGGAGCAGCTGTCTGATGAGATTCATGAGTTGGAGGAGCTAGTGGGCACCAGGGAGAACACCATCGAGGTTTTAGAGGATCAGCTCATTAACACTCAGCAGCAGCTTGCTGAGGCTAACGAGCACCTGGACATGCATCACCAGGAGATCTAGGACCAGGAGGCCAACGAGGACGTCGACATCGAGGGAGGAGATGAGCCTGCCTCCAGTGTAGACACTGCTGGCTCGGGAAGACCACCTTCCCCCGAGTCGAGTGCGGCCTCATTTGCTCACTAGATGTTCAGAGTAGAGTTAGACGTTGGTGATGGTAGGACTCCTCGCGGCTAGCTTAGCTTTTGCGCCTTTGGGGTACTAAGCTAGATAGAGTTGAGTCATTTTGGGACCAATCGATGTAATCGTGCTAAACTCTCTTGGAAGCTTGTTTAATGGATGCTAATATTAGTTTAAATTTGGAAAGAAGAATTTGTGACTTTTAAAAATCTTTATGTTGAAGTTGGAGTCTATCATGTTGTTTTAACTTTTTCTCCGCGATAAATCTTGAACTTGGAGATGTGGTGTTAAGCATGTATGTGGCTTTTCAGATGGCCGGGAGGCAGCGTCGTGGCCAGAATGAGCACGTTCCTCCACCGCCACCGCCTCCCACTCTGCAGGAGCTCATGGCTCAGCAGAATGAGATCTTGAGGCAGCTGGCTCAGCGTCAGCCACCACCACAGCACTATGGTGGTGGAGACCATCAGCGTCACCCTGCGGCGGCTACCTATCAGGAGTTCCTCAGCACCCAGCCTCCATTGTTCACAAGGGCAGAGGACCCACTTGATGCAGATGTATGGTTGCGGGTGGTGGAATCCAAATTCCCACTGCTCCATGGAGCTTGCTCAGAGGTCGCCAAAGTCAGGTTTGCCACCCAGCAGCTTCGCGGACCCGCAAGGACTTGATGGGATCATTTTCTTGCTATGCAGCCAGAGGACCGAGAGGTGGAGTGGAGGGAGTTCAAGGCAGCTTTCAGAGGACACCATATACCAGCCGGGATCATGGACCGGAAGCTCAATGAGTTTTTGGCACTCACTCAGGGCAACAGGACAGTGTTGCAGTATGCCCAGGCCTTTAATGACTTGTGCCAGTATGCTGGATACCATGCAGACACGGACGAGAAGAAGAGGGACAGGTTCAGACGAGGGCTCAGCACCAAGCTCCGTGATCGTCTCAACACCGTCAGGGCCAACAGCTACAATGAGTTGGTCAACATGGCTATCTCCCAGGAGGACTGCATTATAGCTCGACAGGCAGAGAAGAAGAGGAAGACCCCTGTGGCAGGACCCTCAGCTCAGCCACAGCGCTTCAGGATTGTGTCCGACACGCAGAACAGGGGACCTCAGCAGCAGCAAGGGAGATGGGTGATCAGACCACTGCAGCAGCAGCAGCAGGCACCCAACCGCACCCAGTTTCCAGCTCAGAGGAACAATCAGCAGCAGCAGTACCGCCAGGCAAATGACAACAGGTGTTTCACCTGTGGTAACACTGGGCATTATGCCAAGAATTGCCCCAGGAATCAGCAGAGGCAGGGGCAGAATGTTAATCAGAACCAAGGGAAGAGGCAGAAGGTGCAAGTGAGGCAGGGCAGGCTGAACTTCACCACCATGGCTGATATTCCAGAGGGAGCACCCGTCATGACTGGTATCTTTACAGTTTTAAATTATCCTGCTATCACTCTTTTTGATTCTGGTGCATCACATAGCTTTATTAGTGCCAAATTTAGTGCCAAGTGTCAATTGCCCTTTCACCACACCCACGGGGGTATCACCATTTCAACACCAGGAAGCAGGATTGCCACCAATCAAATCAACAAGAATGTGCCTCTAAAGTTTGGTAGTTTGATAATTAAAACCAACCTTCTTATCTTGGGACTGGATAGTGTGGATATCATATTGGGAACTGATTGGTTGACCAAACATCAGGCAGTGATTGACATTGCGGCTAGGGCCATCGAAGTGCACTCACCAACCTGTGGTGAAATCACATTATATTTGCCCGACCAGGGTTGTACCCGTTCTTGTGCCTATATCATGACAGAATCCCCAGTAAGGAAGATCCCAGTAGTCTGTGACTACCCCAACGTTTTTCCGGATGAATTGCCAGGAATGCCACCTGACAGAGACATTGAGTTTGCAATTGAATTGCAACCCGGGACTGCTCCTATCTCTAAGAGACCCTATAGGATGCCTCCCGCGGAATTGGCAGAATTGAAGAAGCAATTGCAAGAGTTGTTGGACAAGGGGTTTATTCGTCCCAGTACTTCACCATGGGGATGTCCTGCCTTATTCGTGAAGAAAAAGGATGAGAGTTTGAGGATGTGTGTTGACTACCGCCCTCTCAATGCGGTGACTATCAAGAACAAATACCCATTGCCCCGCATTGATGTTCTTTTTGATCAGTTGGTAGGAGCCAAGGTATTCTCCAAGATAGACCTTCACTCAGGCTACCATCAGATCAAGATCCTTGCCAGCGATATTCCCAAGACGGCCTTCTCTACCAGATATGGGCTGTATGAGTTTTTGGTGATGTCTTTTGGGCTGACCAATGCCCCGGCTTATTTCATGTACTTGATGAACTCAGTATTCATGCCAGAGCTGGACAAGTTCGTGGTCGTTTTCATTGATGATATTCTGGTCTATTCCAAGAATGAAGACGAGCATGCTGAGCATTTACATATCGTGCTTCAACGACTGCGCGATCATCGTCTCTATGCTAAATTGTCTAAGTGTGAATTCTGGCTAAAGGAAATAAAATTCTTGGGTCACACAATTTCTCAGGAGGGGATATCAGTTGACCCTGAGAAAGTGCAAGAAGTGATGAACTGGAAACCTCCAACTACAGTGAGACAGATTAGGAGTTTTCTGGGATTGGCAGGGTACTACCGACGATTTATTCCGGATTTCTCCAGAATTGCCAAGCCAATGACTGAGCTATTGAAGAAGGGAGCCAAGTTCACGTGGAGCCAGAAGTGCGAAGATGCTTTTCATACACTGAGGCAGCATTTGACAACAGCCCCAGTGCTGGCTCAACCCGATAACACTAAGCCCTTCGAAGTTTATTGTGATGCTTCTGGTACAGGATTGGGATGTGTCTTGATGCAAGAGAACAGAGTGATTGCTTATGCTTCCCGAGCACTCAGACCCCATGAGTAGAACTACCCTACACATGATCTGGAGTTGGCAGCTGTGGTTCATGCTCTCAAGATATGGAGACACTACCTGATGGGAGCTCACTGTAACATCTACACGGATCACAAGAGTCTCAAATACATCTTCACTCAGGCAGATCTGAATATGAGGCAAAGGAGATGGTTAGAGTTAATCAAGGATTATGATTTGGAAGTACATTACCATCCGGGCAAGGCCAATGTTGTGGCAGATGCCTTGAGCAGAAAGGCCCAGTGCAATTGTATGAACATGGATGCAAGAGTCACCACCCTGTGCGATGAGTTGTGTAAGCTGAACCTGGAAGTTGTCCTTTCCAGTGAACTAAGTTATATCGCGGTGGAGCCCACATTGCAAGAGCAAATAGTTCAGGCACAGATTGGGGATAAGGGTGTTCAGGTTATCAAAGATATGCTCAAGCAAAAGGCAGAAAAATACAAGTGTTTCCGACAGGACAGCAAGGGAATTCTATGGTTTGGAGATCGATTGGTTGTTCCCAAGGATCCTGAACTTAGAAAGAAGATACTGGATGAAGCTCACCTTTCCAAATTCTCCATGCACCCTGGTAGCAACAAGATGTACCATGATCTTAAACCTTTTTACTGGTGGACCAGAATGAAGAGGGAAATTGCCAAGTACATCTCCGAGTGTGACACTTGCCAGAGAATAAAAGCTAGTCACTTGAAGGCAGCAAGCCCTCTGCAACCCCTTCCCATACCATCTTGGAAATGGGAGGACATTTGCATGGACTTCATAGTGGGATTACCCAATACCTCCAGGCACCATGATTCTATTTGGGTCATTGTGGACAGATTGACCAAGACTGCTCATTTCTTGCCAGTGCACACCACCCACAAGACAGAGAAGTACGCAGAAATTTATGTTGATCAGATAGTAAGATTGCATGGTATCCCAAAGACCATTATATCTGACAGAGGAGCACTGTTTGTGGCACGCTTTTGGGAGAAACTGCAAGAAGCACTCGGGACCCACGTAATCCGAAGCTCAGCATATCACCCTCAAACCGATGGTCAGACAGAAAGGGTGAATCAGATTTTGGAAGACATGTTGCGAGCATGTGCACTACACTATGGAAAGGATTGGGACAAGTGTCTTTCCTTGGCAGAGTTTTCTTACAATAACAGCTATCAGTCCAGTCTGAAGATGGCACCTTTTGAGGCATTATATGGGAGAAGGTGTAGGACCCCACTAAATTGGTCTCAAGCAGGAGAAAGGGAAATTTTTGGGCCCGATTTGGTACTTGAAGCAGAAGCAAAGGTCAGAATTATCAAGAAGAACCTAGAAGCTGCTCAGGCCAGGCAAAAGAGTTATCATGACAAGAGGCGGAAGCCTCTACAGTTTGAGGTGGGAGATCATGTCTATCTTAAGATATCACCAACCAAGGGTGTCCAGAGATTCGAGATCAAGGGCAAGTTAGCCCCTCGTTACATTGGACCCTATAAGATCAAGGCAAGTTGTGGACCCGTAGCTTACCAATTGGAATTGCCACCCCGTATGTCAGTAGTTCACAATGTGTTCCATGTATCTCAGCTGCGGAAATGTGTTCGTCTACCCACTGAAGTGCTACCGGAACCGGACATTGAGATAGAACCAGACTTGTCCTACCAAGAGTACCCCGTCAAGGTATTGGATCAAAAGGAGAGATCAACTCGGGCAAGATCAATCAGAATGTATAAGGTTCAGTGGAGTCACCATTCAACAGAAGAAGCTACATGGGAGACGGAGGATTTTCTACGCTCTCGCTTCCCCGACTTTCTGCCCAAAGGAGTCGGTATGTAACCCCAAAAACCCCACCCCCACCTGCCCTTTGAAGTCAATTATAAGAAAAACTTAGATAACAAGGATAGTCTAAGTTGTGGATTTAACTTAAGAAGGGCTTCCTTCTGAAGTTGCAAAGAGGATGACATTCGAAGAGCAGTTAATAAGAGAAACTTAAGTATAAAGGGAAAACAACACCAGCACACCTCCAAGCATCCCTCCAAGGGACTCTACCTGAAATCTCGGGACGAGATTCCTTTAAGGGGGGAGGGCTGTAACACCCCAGGTGTTACTCAGGGTGTCCACCCCAGGGTTACCCCTTTCAACCCATTATTACATGAAGATTTGTATGGGCCAAGTACCTCAAACTTTGGATTCAAGGTCCTAATCAAGTGCAAAATATCTTGGGAATCATGTCCTAGCTTGTCATGCACATCTAAGTGGGGATTTCCCAAGACCCTAAAGCAAACCCCCCATGGGCAATAGGAACCCCAATTGAAGCTATGATCAAAAAAATCATGTAAACCTTATGATCATGGTTTGGGCCAAATATAAAAGTTGTAACATACTTCATAACCTACAGTTAATAGTAAGGAAGTACCCCCAAAAAGTTTTCAGAAAAGTCCTAAAAAGTTCACCTAAGGTTCAGCACAAGGGAGAATTCAGTTTTTGCCTAAGTACAAAAACTAACCCTTGCACAAAGATTCCACATGTTCACCTTAATCCAATTTTCAAAACCCTTCGACCCAATTGACAAAGTGGCGCCAAATTAACCCTAGAACACCCTGGAAAGAGATGACACCTACCCTAGGGCGCTAGACACGACTTGACACCACTTTTGTCTCGGTTCGGACCTAGCTGACACAGCAAACTTCTTCCCTCTCTATCTCCCTACCCCGACCATATCTCGACTTGGAACTCACAGCAAAAAGGTAGGATATGGAGCAGAGAAGCGACCGTACACAGTGACTTTGCCAAGATACGCACACTATGGTGCTCTAATCCGCCGTTGAACCATGGCAGAAGCAAGCTTCCACGTGTTCGACGCGAGCTGACATCCGGGGGCGCGCTCAGAGCACGCCCGTGCGCGAACCCCCGCGCGCCCGCGGCCGCCCGTGACCACGCCCGCGCCACGGCTATAAAGCCCCCCCAGTGCTCGGCTGCCTTCCCCGTGGCCTCCTCCGTACCTCGCCTGACTTACCCGAGCCAGCCATTAGCTCCGGCGACCTCCCCGCGACCCGCCAGTGCCGCCCAAGAGCAACCACCGTGGCCAGCCCCTTTTCCGTCCTCCTCCGTTTGATCCAAGCCCTCAGATAGCTTCCTGGTGAGGCCGTGAGACTTGCTCAAGCTTGACCCGGGGGCCCGCGTCACCGGAGTAGCTCAATCGTGCTCACCGGAGTTCGAGAACCCACCGGCGCACGTGGACCGGGTAAGCCTCTGCACCGATTTCCAATTCGTTGCGCGCATGGCCTCTACATCACCCCGTGGAGCTCCTCGTGCACCTTAATTAAACTATACCGCCGTGGTTTGGCCGGAGCAGGAGCCGCCGACGACCCCCGCCGCCTGTGCTCGTGGCCAGGGTAGCTCCGACCACCTCCGACGCCGACCCGCACACCGACGTGACCGTCGCGACCTCCCGGACGTCACTGACCACCCCGCCGGAGCTCTTCTGCCGCCGGTAAGCCCCACCGCCGTAATCTATGCCGCGGGTACTGTTTAAGTCAGTCAGGGAGCGCGGGTTAGATTTCGGTTAGGTCCAGGGGGTTTTGTGTAATGTCAGTGACCCATGCCAATAGTGGACCGAGGACTGTTTTGTGAGAAAAGAAAGAGATAAACCCCAGGGGCCTCAGCGTAAACCTGTTTTCTTTTCCATTTTCGAATTTATTTTTCTTTTGTTATGACAGATAACTAAATAAATGCATAACTTGAAGAATAATCATCCAAAAATGTTCAAACCAATTTTGCTAGATTCTGGAAATTATGAACTATCAGATAAAAATAATAAAACCCATGGTTTCTGTATTTCTTTCTGAAGTTTTAAATTAAATAAGAAAACTACTCAAAACTCAATATTAGAAGGAAAAATAGGAATATTGTTTGACCAGGGTTAGAAAAATTTTGAGAAGTTTGTATCTACCTACTAAACCAAATAAAAATATTAAACCTCTCTGTCCACTCCATTAAGTTAGTTTTTACCCCTTATTCCATAATATGCTTAAAGATAAGAAAAATAGAAAATGTAATTTAAACCATGAACCAGAGAGCACCCCTATTTTTGTTAGGATACTTATTTAATGTAGTTCACTGGAAAAATATATCATACCCTGGTTTAGTATAAAATAAGAAGGATACCTTTTAAATTAATAAAATAAGGATAACTTAGAAAAACCCTACAAAAATAACCCTAAGGCAAAGACACCCCAAACTTTGGGATAACTAATGTTTGGTTATTATGAACAGAGGAAAAATACAAAATCTGTTGTTTGATATTTTTCAAATGACAAGTTAGTTATAAGCACCTTTTTGGCATTAAACCTTAGAAAATCACAATTAAATAATCACCAATTAACCTTCTATGGATTTTGGAACAGAGGTTTAGTATTACTGTTAGATCCCAACAAAAATGACCCTTAGGAAGAAACTCAACTCTAATGGTGAGGTGTAGTGTAAAGTGGCCCATTTTACACCACCCTTGTTATTTTTTGTCTAAAGCATAGCCCTTATAGTTTAAGCCTCAAATTCCTAAAACCAGCTAGGATAGCCAATGGCAACCCACTGCAATTTTTACAGAATTTTTGGAAATTATTAACCCACTGTCATAGTTCAAACCTACACTAAAAACCATAAGTAGAAATTAAAGAAAGGAAAAATAAATACTGGTAATTAGTGTCACCCTAAAACCCTTATAACATTTTCCATTGAAATGTGTAAGAACAATGCAAATCCACTATATTATCCTCAACAAAGACCTAAACCTAGGAGTGATAAGCATAAACCACTAAAGGCCCCGTATGACCCGGAAACCCTAAGTTTTTCCTTAACTTAGTTCTTTTTGCATAATGTTATTAATCCTGCATAATTATAACATACATGTTCATTGCATTCGATAGACTGTAATCTTGCTGACGGAGAGTATGTCCTCGTGCCGGAGCAAGGAGCTGCTCAGGAGGTAGCCCCAGACCCAGCACCAGAGCCTGCACCAGAGGACCTGCCTGCCCCTGCTTTGGAAGGCAAGCCCCGGTTTATGCATAACCTATTATTTATGGTATTTTACTTCACTTAATGATTGTAGGATTGACTGTGCACTTAGGTGTAGGAGTTGATTGAAACCCTAGTTGCATGAACTCAGGATTCCTTTTTGAGATGGATACTAGTATGCTAGGTCGAGTAGCTGCTTTACTAATTAGGGATCTCGGTAGAAGTCGAGTGATTTTTCTAGCACTCGCGCGAGGTCAGGAATTGGTTGTACCCACTTTTCTTATCACATTGATAGTTGGTTGGTGGACACGGATCAATGGGGATACGTGGTCTATGAGGTAAAATGGGAATAAGGATTAACGTGCGGATACCTGTGTCAAGCGTTTGAACGTACTAAACATATGCCGAGAAATATGGTAAATCGGTAAGCCTAGTACCTGAGTGAACCTGGCAGTGGACATATCCCCTCACGCGACCTGAGACGTGGTCTCCCATTCCGGTTATGGTGGGTACAAGTGCGGTCACTGCACGACGGCCAGTCGGGGTCAGTGAGGCATTGTACGCCAAGGCGGTGAGCCCTGATCTGCTGACGGGGAATCGATGGGGACGGTTGATACGTGTGGGGACGGAGTGCCTCGCCATGTCGTGTGTTTAGGTTTACCTTGCAAGGATAAAAACTCGACTCGAATCGTCTGCTTCTCGCAGCTAATGAGACTGCTTGATCCATTGTACTGCATTGAGTAACAAGTGAAAATATGACGAGTTGATATAAGATGTTGATTGCTAATAATGTTTGCTACTATGTATGAGTAGATAGTACACATTTAGCCTTAAGAGAGTCACACTTAAATTGACAAAGTTAAAACTTGACTTAGAAACTCAGCTAGTGCTTTTGGCAACCAGACCCCACAGCCAAACAGCTGCATGTCTAGAGGTAGAGGAGTAGACTCCTCACACTAGGTAAGTCTAGCTGAGTATTAGTATACTCAGCCTTGCTTGTGGCATAATTTTTATAGGTTCTCTGGAGGACATGGTCGCTGGAGTGACTTGGCCGTCCACCTTACCACCGGGTTGGACTGTTGAGTGGGACCCTGCCTCGGCTGAGGAGGAGCATGAGGAGTGATGGGACAGGCTTCCCCATCTCTCTATTTATTTACCGTTAGTTTATTTCCGCTGCACTTCGAAACAATGATGGTCACTTTTGCAAAAACTCCGATGATGATGATGATGATGTAATAATTTAATACTCTGACATGTATGGTTTTATGCTTTATTGTATTTGCTCTGTGACTCACCATCGAGTGAGAGTGTGGTACTTGATCCTGTCAGTGGCCGTGTCGGACTAGATCCGAGGGATATGATTGACGAGTTAGTCCCATTTAAGTGTGGTCTAGCCTCTAAGGTAGGGCTTAGGCACTTAAGTTGGAATAATTCGGGCAGTTCCGCCACAGGCCCGAGCCATCAGTGATAGGGATAGCAGTAGGATTCGTCAAAAGAAGAAAGCAGGTATGAGTCTAGTATTTTAGCAGGTATCAGTGATAGGACAAAAAACTTCCTATAATCAAAAAGGAGTTGTTAGCGATTCTCGTCAAGGAAGTGTTCCCTCGACTCGACCCTCCTCGTTCGGTAGAGCCTTTCTTTCCTATGCAAGTATCATTCCAGATGCATGGATTAGCATTTTTCTATGATATGTCTTTCTATATGAAAATTGGTTGTATCTGGGTCTACCACTTTGGTAGAAGCTTCTACCCAAAAACGCATAGTTTCCCCTCCAAAAATAACCTCTCCCGTTGGGGAACGCATTAGATATTTACCTAAACCCGTCGATCCTTGGGCAGACCCTGCGCGCCATACCTATACCCATACAGTGCCAGGCAGGCGGTGGACTCATTTTTGCCCATCGAGAGGTTATGATACTAGCAAGAGTCCTATTCTTCTCCTCTCGATCCTAACTTGCATATCTCGGGAACTCTTGAAACATAAGGAATAGGAGGATGCTTCGATATTCTGGTGTCCTAGGCGTAGAGGAACCACACCAATCCATCCCGAATTTGGTGGTTAAACTCTACTGCGGTGACGATACTGTAGGGGAGGTCCTGCGACAAAATAGCTCGATGCATGCTGATCCGTGATTACTAGCGATTTCTACTTCATGTTCCCCCGGCACTTTTATAGGTTTCGGTTCATTTCCTTAAGGTTCCATCCTCCATCCATCCTTTAGTAGACTAAGTTTGATACCGGAACTGATAACATTCGAGATTATGCAGGATTATACACGAAAGAGCGCCCGCATCTTCCCGACATATTCGGTGCGGTGATAGATAGGTCGCCTTTCTTCAAGCTGGAGAGCGCGATTCTTGTATTGACTATTGACGACGCGTGCCTTCGTCACAGATGAGACGACTATTGCTATTATTTTGCATTGCCATTCTTCTGGATACTTCGAGGGGATCTGTAAAGAGAAGAAATGGACAAAAAATGAGCTAAAGCCAAGCGAGAGCAATAGAGGTTGGGATACATCTATCTCTTCTGAGCAACCTCTTTTGGATTCTTAAGACCACCCTTGCAGTAGGATACCGTCTGCTTTAGGTTCTTTATTATCTCCTTCGAGGGGTTTTTAGAATAGTTCTAGATTGGCCTATTCCCTCCAATCCATATCAGTCTTCGACCACGTCCTTTCGGGTCTCTGACTCTGAGTAGCAGGGATCTCATATTTCATAATTTGAGTTTGCAGTATCTGGAAAGGACCAGGAGCCCAGAGGAACTTCTCAATCAAATATTTCCTTTGGGATTTTCATGGCCTTACAGAGTGAGTTAAGTGACTTGGAGTTAGTTATTTCCCGGATTCCTCGCAACAAAGAGATTGGTTCCTGGGAACAGGAAGGCTGGATGAAAGAGGCCTGAAGGACCCCGCAGTGGAAATAGGGACCCCGGGACAAGGTAGGCCGACGATCTCATAGATCCCTATAGAATTCTGTGGAAAGCCGTATTCGATGAAAGTCGTATGTACGGCTTGGAGGGAGATCTTTCCTATCTTTCGAGATCCACCCTACAATATGGGAAATTATACTACTGCCTGCCCAACAAAAAATAAAAAGCATATCCTACATACCTAACTCCTCAAGGTTCAGGGTTTTCCGTTTCTAAACACTAGGAAAAGGGAGGATTCTAGATTTTCGATCCTAAGGTGCGTGTTGGTTCATGCTTCGAAGAAGAATCGTTCTTTCTAGATCGAAGAAGAATCGTTCTCTTTCTCGATGGTAACTGGCCTTCTTTTGCCACTTGGCGAGAGCAAGTTTTCTTATCTTCGTACTCGTTTCGAGGGTGCCATTGGGTTGCGTACTTTTGTCCCATGGCGAGCTGCACTGGTTGATTCCTTTCGTTCCTGCCCTTCGCTTCAGGCCATAGTGCTTTATAGAAATGTGTTCCGTCTCCTTTCTCTTTTGGGTCACCGCAGCTACCATGATCATAGTTGTGCCCACTGGAATCAAAATCTTTAGTTGGATCGCTACCATGTGGGGAGGTTCGATACAATACAAAACACCCATGTTATTTGCTGTAGGGTTCATCTTTTTGTTCACCGCGTTATCTGGAATGATTGGGCGTAATGCGTCTGTAGGTGGCTTTTCAAGTCCGCCGTCAAATCCCAGGGCTCAACCCTGGACAGGCGGTGGAAACTACCAAGCTGGAGTATGGTAGGGACAGAGGGAATTTCCGGTTCTTGTATATATTTTACAGAAACGTGAAATCAAAGTTGGGGATAAAGTAGCTGGAAGACACGGGAATAAGGGGATCATTTCCAAAATTTTGGCACCATTCGGTTTTCATGTAACCAAGGTCCCGAGCTCGGTAGGAAGTGTCGGCGTCAATGACATAGGTGTTAGTTGTTCATTTCACTCTAGAAGTTTTTGCTCCAGGAATGAGATATAGCGGAGGGAATACGGGCCTCCTTACCTACCTAAAATAATCTATGAAAATTCAAAGTGGGGTCATTCGAGCCTATGGAAATAGGATACTCTGTTTACATAGAAATCCCTGCTAAGTGGTAACTTCCAAATTCAGAGAAACCCTGGAATGAAAAATGGGCTTTGAATCTCAACTTACTTTTTTAGAGGGGGGATTACTACTGCATGGAAGGATGGTATACTGGAACGCAGGTATAACGTGTAGAATCTACGTTAGTCACTTGCTCGCATTCATTATCTCTTTCTAGCGCGAAAGCCATACCGAAGCTATCCCTACTCATTTCATGGCCGTGATTTCTAACATGTATCCTTGTTATAATCTTCACTGATATCGCCTAGTGGAAAAAGAAATTATTCCATCGAACGTACTCCCCCTGGATCCGACCTTAAAAGGAGAAGGAACGGGGCTTCCAGAGTCTGAAATGCAACTTCCAATTGACATAGAATAGAATGATCCAACGAACCCATACTCGTACTCGGGAAGGCCAGCTACGCCCTTCCTCGTCTCTGGGTGCCTAGGTATCCACCGCAAGCCTTTCCTCTTTTGAACCTCCGGTCGTGCGTGGTATGTTCGCGATTCGTACAAATGGAAGGCGCGTACTACCAGTTAAGGAGCCATATCCGAGGCTCTATCAGCTGTTAGCACCAGAATAGATAGAGTTTTCCGAAGAAACCTGCTAGTGGAGGAAGGCCTCCTAGGGATAAGAGACATAGGGCTAAAGAGAGAGCCAAAAAAGGATCTTTCGTGTATAATCCTGCATAATCTCGAATGTTATCAGTTCCGACCTCCGCGGATATCTTTGCTTCGGAACAAAACAATTAGCATTAGGCTCGGTCAACTGGAATGTGTATTATCCATATGGGAGATCTTCCAATCGAGAAGATCCATCGATCTGAGACGAAGAGAAAGGGCCCATTTTCTATCACTACCGTACCGAAGCATTCTTGGGGCTTCTTTGGTGACCGTGAAGTCACCGGATGAATTGCCGAGTAGATAGATCTGATCCGGGCCTAGGCAAGGAAGTAACTCAATCTCAAAAGGGCGAGAGTTTGATTCAATTCGTTTGGAAATTTCCCGAAAAGCTAATTATAGGTTCTTCTCTCCATCGCAAGCGGAAGTCATCTGCCACAATGTCGGGAGCATACCTCATCAAGTTGTCGCATTTCATATTGTAGTCCTGAACAGTACCATTCCCTTGTTTTAGGCTAACAAATTGCTAGAATTGGCTGGAACTTTCTATACCAAAAAGGGACGGGCTAGAGCTTCTTCTAGCAACCCAAGAACTCTGGCACGTCTGAGAACCCGTGTATTCCGGAGATTGGACTAGAAAGAGGTTTCAGAAGCGCCCGGAGTAAGGAAGAAAGCGTAGTAGTACAATGCTGAACATGTTCGCGGATGAGCCTCTAGCCTACTCCACGGGGGTGCCAATCTAGCGGGCCTATCTTATCTATTCTTCAGCGGCCAGCGAATCTCATCTAGAACTCTTTGTGCTTTGAAAACAGACATATGTATGCGTTTTTGTGCTTTGAAAACCCGGAGAGAGTCTCGATATCTAGCGAAGACTGGCCGGCGCATCCTCTCCCGCTTACACTGAAGCTTCCACTCCCATATGGGCCAGAAAGACTACTTGAAGAATACAAAACAAGGCACTAGGCAGCCCTCTCGGCGAGCATTTCTTATTCTTGGCAAGCCTTCTTGTCTATTCTAGTTGTTACAGGTTCCGAATCGAATCTCTTTAGAAAGAAGATCTTTTGTCTCATGGTAGCCTGCTCCAGTTCCCTTACGAAACTTTCGTTATTCGGTTAGCCATACACTTCACATGTTTCTAGCGATTCCTTGTTCCTTCTTCTAGCTCGGGAAGCAGTTTATTAGCGAGGAAAGACAAGCCTTCTGCTTCTGTTGATGCTGAGGATGTAGCCGTTGTTGCAGGATTGGCAGGGATAGAGGAAACTGGGAATAGCGATTCTTCCTCCAGATAGGATTTCATGATTGAAAGCTAAGAAGGGCGGAGACTCTCGAACGAGGAAAAGGATCCCTTCGAAAGAATTGAACGAGGCGAACGAATACGCTTTCCTAGAAGGCTCGCTTTCCTCCATTCGTGTAGCTGGGTTTACGACGAAACCTAGAAATCGATCACTGATCCAATTTGACTACCTCTACGGGATAGACCTCTTTCAAAAAGTAGTAAGTAAAAGAATCGCTACTTTCCCGAGCTAGCATCTTTCCCTCTTTCGAGTAAGCACTGGCCCAAGGAAAGGAAGGTGCCTCTGCAAAGTAAACAACATCTCGATTCCCCGAATTCAGTATTATCAGAATGCAAGTCCTCCCCTTGAATTTACAGGATAGCTCGTGATGTGTCTTTAGCAAGACCAGGGCAGCCTTGTTTCTATTGCATTCTGTCTCATCATATCACATTCTGTTCTACGATTCCACTTCGATCCCCCGGGCCTATTTGAGAACGCCTACGATTCAGGTGAGATCCCATGTAGATCGAACTTTCTATTCACTCATGGGATCCGGGTGGTCCGGGGGTATCCGAATTCAGTATTATCAGAATGCAAGTCCTCCCCTTGAATTTACAGGATAGCTCATGATGTGTCTTTAGCAAGACCAGGGCGGCCTTGTTTCTATTGCATTCTGTCTCATCGTATCACATTCTGTTCTACGATTCCACTTCGATCCCCTGGGCCTATTCGAGAACGCCTACGATTCAGGTGAGATCCCATGTAGATCAAACTTTCTATTCACTCGTGGGATCCGGGCGGTCCGGGGGTATATAGTACGCCGTACTGGGTAACGCTACAAACATATAAGCGGCGGAAGCTAATCCTCTGGAAAGTACGGTAGTAGCGTCCAAATGTGCAAATGTTGTGGCAGGAGCAGGGTGGCAGGTAAGGATCCTTCGTTTCTGGTTTAAGCCCGGATAAGAAAACAAGGAAGTTGGTTGAAGACTCCCTCTCTCTCATTCTTCCGGAATGGAAATGCAATTCTCGATAGCAAAAGTATGTAGACGACAAGAAGGAACTAGCCTTATTTGCCACTTTCAACCAGCCTCGCGAAAATACTTCTACGAGAGGGTTTTATTGAAAGTGTTCGGAAACATCAGGACCTCGTTCCGCGAGAGACCTATCCTCGTTTCGAAATAAAGGACCATAGTGAGGATCGATCCCGGATAAGTGAGTCAGTGTAGGGACAGAGGCTGATGATTCTACTATTGTGTCTACTTTTATCAAACCTTTGCCTTTACCGCGTTAGCCCCAATCGACAGACTAGATCAGACAGATGACACTACCGTGGCCACAGAACTGATAGCAGGTATCGGTGCACTCGCTTTATATCTCCGACACACAAGGAAGGACGTGGTGGGAAGAAAGCAGTTATAATTTCCTATAATCAAAAAGGAGTTTATTTCTCTATCACTACCGTACCGAAGCATACACGCGGTTATGGACAGTCAAATAATGGGAAAAATTGGATTCAATTGTCAACCGGTCCTATCAAAAATAGGATTGACTATGGATTTCACTTTGAAATCCACAGCACGAACACAGCTCTTATAGATTAGGTTTCCTGGGAGTTCCCTTTCTTCGAGTACTATCCATACAATATTAGTGACCGTAGGGGAACCTGTGGCTGGATTGAATCCTTCGCGATGGTTGCCTACTTGACTAAACTAAGGACCTCAACGGAAGCTTATGTAGATCGTAAGAAGGTTCGTGAAATAGCACCCTGTCGGGGCATTCCTGCGAAACTAGAAGCTACTACTCGTTCCAAGGGTGGAGGAGAAGTATCCGTCTTGTTCTTACGCCGACGATGTCTGGTTTATATTTCATAATAGAAGAGGTGGATTGGAACCACTTTGACGCGTTGGCTTTGGCTCTGGCTTTTCCTATATCTGAATGTTTCGGAAGAGTCCGTGGCTATCCTGCGCGAAAGCCATGTGGTTTATACTGACCAAGGAGTAAGTGCAGCTAGAGTTTCCCTTGTCTTAGCAAGATAGGCTCGTACCCATTCTTTCTATCGGCTAGAAGCTTTGTTGCTTGCACTTCCAGGAAAGTAGGAGATTTCTCGTAAGGATTATACGTGATTTTCCCATTATGTGAGCGTGCATTTCCTCAATCATTAAGAATTGGGCCTTGGGAAGAAAAACGAGTTCTATGTCAATTCTACAGCCAGAGAAAGAATCAAGTCTATCTCACTCATATAGTGGCTTGGCTACCAGTGGCACTATTTCTTTTCCAGACAAACCTTTTATTTTATGGTAGTTTCACTCCGATTGCGTTGTCATCATAGCGTATTATTATACAGTCGTCGCCTTTGAATTCTTTACGTGTACGTACAATTACAGCTCGAATTACTTCGGATCTTTCTAGAGGCATTTGGGGCAGCTCGCCATGGGACAAAAGTACGCAACCCAATGGCACCCTCGAAATGGGTACGAAGATAAGAAAACTTGCTCTCTATACACAGGGTACTGTACTATAGGGTTAGGGTTAGGGTAGGGTTCCGTTGAGATGAGCCTTCCCCACTGTACAAGGGTCTACCCCCAGAAGTAAAGTGAAGTAAATGCGGTTGTAATGTGGCACTTTTGGTTGGAGGACTTCTTTCGTAACTCCCGGAATTTCTTCGTAGTGGCTCCGTTCCATGCCTCATTTCATAGGGAGGCATGATGTCGGTATCGAAACTCTACTCGGATCTGGAGAAAAGGGCCCTGCTTTCGAAATAACTCAAAATATTCTAGTAATGGAATTCCATATCGCGAATCCTTTATTCTTGCCCGCTTCAAGATATGATGACTAATCAAACAATCTCAACCAGAAGAAGTCGGTTCTAGTCCCTTTGTTAGCCCGAATTGTTGCTATCTCTTTCTGTCTCGTGCTCGAAGGGAATGCAAACATGTACAGAATGAAAACTTCATTCTCGATTTTATGAGAATTTTTATGAAAGCGTTTCATTTGCTTCTCTTCCATGGAAGTTTCATTTTCCTTGTTCCAATGGAACCTTCTTGACCATTGATACACGGTATAAACATAGCCTTAATGAATTAACTGACTTCTTTTACTTATTAAAATACCAAAGAGGGGTTTAGGCCAGCGTCCATTCTCAAGATACGAGTCAAGAGTTGACTGAATACTAGAAAAGAGGGCTTTCTACATAGGGATCGTCCCTTTTCCGCACTGAGGAAAATCGTAGAACAATCTCCCTTTTCTTTGTCTGACCAAAATCTCTGCTGCTCAGTTTCTTCCTTATAGAAGGAAGTATGAGTATTCCAGAATAGGAAGGATCTCCTATTACTAGGGACTAGGGAAAAAGAGAAAGAGAAAGACAAGTCTATTTGCTTGGATGCCGGGTGGGATTTCTACAACGATCGCAAACCCCTCAGATAGAATCTGAGAATAAAACTCAGAATAAAAATAATTACGGGGCTCCTTCTTCTAGCAAAAGGAGATTCCATTCGGTCCCGGGGAAGGCCCAGGACCTCATTGTTGTCTGGTTTGCCCAGGGCAGAGAAGAAGGCCGAGTAGAAATACCTCCGATCTCGATTCCTTTCATGTTTTGGTGCCGCTAGCCATCATTCCTCGTTTCTCGAGAATCTCCGTTGATGTCGTTTCCAGAGAATGGCTTAGATCCCAATGGATCCGTACAGGGTGATTTGAACTGCTGGCAATGGCACATGGATTCTATTGAGAAGGGCTGAGATGCGGCGCCTTGAATTAGGTCTCTTTTGGGTATTTGAATATTCTCTAAGAATTCTGGTGCATTTACCGTTATTGCTTCTGTAAACATAGTAGCTAAATAATCCCATCGTGTTACATAAGGCAAGTATTGTATAATACTTCTGTTTTCCGCGATTTTTTCCCAAGAAAAATCCCGAATTGGATCCAAAATTGACGGGTTAATGTGAGCTTATCCATGCGGTTAGGCACTAGCAAAGAAAGCAGCAGTGCCACCTAGATTATTCCTTCGAGCCATATCAAATTGAAAATATCTGAAATCAAATTCAATATAGAATTTGGAATAGATTCTATTAAAAAATCCACCTCTTTGGGCTTCTATTGAATCGAGAAATTGGATTGTACATCTTTTTTATTTTGATATCGATGCCTAGAGCCTTGAGCATTATACAAGGACGTGCTGTAGGAGTAACCCATTACCTTCTGGGTGGAATTGTTCCCAGTAAAATGAAGAAGTCGAACCTGTCAACCAGAGAGCACCATTTCTATATGAACAATTGAGATTCACACATTACGCTATCCATCGCTCCGGTTGAAGTGTAGGGCTTCCTAATTCCTGCTTCGTCCTGCTTTTCCTTTGGGCTCAGGCATGGTTGACAAGCGGGACTTTCCCCCTCCCTCTGTCTTTTTCCGCTTTGCTAATCTTCCCCTCTAACGCGGGCCGGGCTTAGGCGGGCGCGGGAGGAAGAAAGAAAGTCGAAGAGCGTCTTTCTATATATGGAAAGTCAAGAAATTCTCATCAAAACATCGAGAAATTGTGCATATAGAAAACTCTAAAGAAAGAAAAAATGTGATTGCTGCTTTCCGGAAGTTTTTGGCAATGCGCCCCTTGTTTCAAAGAGAGGAGGACATGTTATTCACATTTAATTTGATGGTCAGAGGCGAATTGAAAGTTAAGCAGTGGTAATTAAGACCCCCGGGTGAAAATAGGGATGTCTCCTACGTTACCCATAATATGTGGAAGTATCGACGTAATTTCATAGAGTCATTCGATCTGAATGCTACATGAATAACATAAGCCAGATGACGGAACGCGGAGACCTAGGATGTAGAAGATCATAACATGAGCGATTCGGTGGATTTGGATTCCTTTTCTATATATCCACTCATGTGGTACTTCATCATACGATTCATAGTCTTACATTCACATCTTTAACTACTAGTTTTTTCTCGTTGCTAGCTAGCGTCTCACCTTCTTTTCCGAAAACGTAGGAACTAAAGAGGCCGGGACCAACCCCATTGTCTCCACCCCGTAGGAACTACGAGATAACCCCAAGGACGCCTTCGGCGTCCAGGGGTCACGGACCGACCATAGATCCTGTTGCAGCTTTTGCTAAAACTCGAGCAGTTTCTTGAAAACTTGCTTTAGATATGAAACTTTGGGTATTCAGGGAAGCTAGTAGCTGCATTGGTGCTACAGCCGACTGTCGTTGAGAGGATTTGGCAGGCGAAGAGTTGCGATGCTATACTTATGAAAATAAGAGCGATGGTTGAGAACAGCTGCTCCCTTTCCCCGTATAGGCTCTGCTGTTACGTCGATTGCTGAACCACTTTGACGCGTTGGCTTTGGCTCTGGCTTTTCCTATATCTGAATGTTTCAGAAGAGTCCGTGGCTATCCTGCGCGAAAGAGGAAGAACTCAACTCTTTGCAAAAAAGGAGCAGGGAGGAAAAGGCAAGGCGGAGGGTGGAGAGTCGTACAATGCATTGGTGGGATGAAGGTGCTAGCTTGAGGCAAAGTGGTTTATGATTGAATCTCAGAGGCATTCTTATCATTTGGTAGATCCAAGTCCATGGCCTATTTCGGGTTCACTTGGAGCTTTGGCAACCACCATAGGAGGTGTGATGTACATGCACTCATTTCAAGGGGGTGCAACACTTCTCAGTTTGGGCCTAATATTTCTCCTTTATACCATGTTCGTATGGTGGCGGGATGTTCTACGTGAATCCATCAGAACAAAATTCATAGGGTAGGGTTTCGAGATCCCCAATAAAGAAGACGGAAGGTTTTCTGGCAAGAGTTTCTATTTCGAAGGGAATAGGTCTAGAGTAACTAGAATATTCATTAATAATGGTGAAAAGGGCTCCCTCACACTCATCTTCCTTTCCCTTCTTCTACCCGCACGCAATCAATGTTTAGGAATTTTCTCGGCTCCCACTTTTCCACTTCTTCAGTCGGCTCACTCATTTTATTTTCCTTCTGCTTGGCTTCAAGGTCACTCATCTTTCCTAAAGACGTTGAATACGACTCTAGATTAGATCTGGTGAATCACCTGTACCTCTAGGTATGGAGATCCTTCGACAAGTTCTTCTTCCCCATTGGCCAGGTCCCTCTGCATACATAGAATGTCATAGATAGAAATGATATCTCATAACGAACCTTTGTCACTCACAAACCAGAGACCTTTCTAGCTTTCCTAACAGAGGGGAGCACCGGCCCGATTGTGTGGTTATTCTTCATCCAGATAGAAAGTCATCGGTCATAATGGAAGCTGATCGATCACAAATACCGATTGCATACTTAGTGGATTCCACGATCCCGTCCCATAAAAGGGGAAGTTCCAATATATATATATAGCCTTCTCGAAAGAAGAGCGTGGAGCCACTACGAAGAAATTCCGGGAGTTACGAAAGAAGCTTCGGGCCAGTCTTCGCTAGATATCGAGACTCCCTCCAGAATCCCCTCTGATTGAGCCGAGAGCTCAGCACGGTTTCATGTTCTATTTCACTACCCACTGGGGGTTCTTTTCACCTTTCCCTCACGGAATGGGAATTGCTATTCTTTCTACTTCTCGAGGTATAATGACAGATCGAGAAGCTCGACTTCTGCTTCTGGCTGTCTCGCAATACCTTCTACAGCTTGTCCTGCAGCAGTACCTTGCCATTCTTCTGGATACTTCGAGGGGATCTATAAAGAGAAGAAATGGACAAAAAATGAGCGCACGTAACCCTCTTTCCCTTCCGGCGGACGCTCTAGAAGCCTACTAGAGGAAGCTTTATCCACCGTTCCTTCTAGAACCCCTAACTCCAGTTGGCATGCAATAGTTTCACCATTCGCGGTAGTTCCGCCCCTGACTATTTCTATGGAAACCCACTCAATCTTTTATGGCGAGGTTCAAAAGAGGAAAGGCTTGCGGTGGATACCTAGGCACCCAGAGACGAGGAAGGGCGTAGCAAGCGACGAAATGCTTCGGGGAGTTGAAAATAAGCATAGATCCGGATATCTCTCTATCAGTCGAGGAAAGTTTTTAAGGAACTACTCATTTCCAAAGAATGATACCAGTTACAAAGATTTATAAATGCTTATTCCAGAGTTTGATGGAATAACACTTGAGTCTGATAGTAGAATTCTATCAGCTATCAGTTAGTTGGCGCTACGCGCGACTTCAGTTGACAAAAGCTTCGCTTCAACCAATTCTTTCGTACCTTCAGCTTTACTCAAGTTAGCTTTGGCTATTTCAAGTGCCTGTTGAGCTTCTTCTAGATCAATGTCACTACCCAGTTCTGCATCAAACTTCATTTTAAAATTCGGGGTGGTGGCGGTGTGGCGGTGGTGGTGCGGTCCTTTTGCTTTGGGCTCATACTTTCTCCCCCTTTGGCATGAATCGCCAAAAACGGATACTTGTGAGTGAAATACAAGCCCTTTAACTTTCTCCCCAATGGCAAACAAATAGATATGAGTGAAGATTATACCAAAGTGGAAAACGATGCGGAATACTGGCAAATATCAATGGAGTTGAGTGGAAGCGCCTTCTTTGCCGAATACTCCATTTCCCTTTCAATTTTATGAATAAGCATAAGAATACACTTGAAAACACATTAGTCATAGACATAAAAGAGATATGATCAAAGGTATATTAATGAGCTATGTGTGCAAAGAATCAATCAAAATTCCTAGAATCAAGAATATTTAGCTCATTCCTAAGTTTGGTAAAGGTTTTCTCATCTAAAGGCTTGGTAAAGATATCGACCAATTGATCTTTGGTGTTTATGTAGGCTATCTCGATATCCCCCCGTTGTTGGTGATCTCTCATAAAGTGATACCGAATGGCTATGTGCTTAGTGCGGCTGTGTTCAACGGGATTATCCGCCATGCGGATTGCACTCCCATTATCACATAGGAGAGGGACTTTGCTAAATTTGTAGCCATAGTCCCTAAGGGTTTGCCTCATCCAAAGTAATTGCGCGCAACAATGGCCTATGACAATGTACTCGGCTTCGGTGGTAGAAAGAGCTACTGAGTTTTGTTTCTTTGAAGCCCAAGACACCAGGGATCTCCCCAGAAACTGACAAGTCCCTGATGTGCTCTTCCTATCAATCTTACACCCTGCCCAATCAGCATCGGAATATCCTAATAAATCAAAAGAGGATCCCTTAGGGTACCAAAGACCAAACTTAGGTGTTTGAACTAAATATTTCAAGATTCTCTTCATGGCCCTAAGGTGAACTTCCTTAGGATCGGCTTGGAACCTTGCACACATGCATACGGAAAGCATAATATCCGATCGAGATGCACATAAATAGAGTAAAGATCCTATCATCGACCGGTATACCTTTTGATCTACGAATTTACCTCCCGTGTCGAGGTCGAGATGCCCATTGGTTCCCATGGGTGTCTTGATGGGCTTGGCATCCTTCATTCCAAACTTGGTGAGAATGTCTTGAATGTAATTCGTTTGGCTAATGAAGGTGCCCTCTTGGAGTTGCTTCACTTGAAATCCTAGAAAATACTTCAACTCCCCCATCATTGACATCTCGAATTTTTGAATCATGATCCTACTAAACTCTTCACAAATAGATTTGTTAGTAGACCCAAATATGATACATCAACATAAATTTGGCATACAAACAAATCATTTTCAATTGTCTTAGTAAAGAGAGTAGGATCGGCCTTTTCGACTTTGAATCCATTAGTGATAAGAAAATCTCGAAGGCATTCATACCATGCTCTTGGGGCTTGCTTGAGCCCATAAAGCGCCTTTGAGAGTTTATATACATGGTTAGGATACTCACTATCTTCAAAGCCAGGAGGTTGCTCAACATAGACCTCTTCCTTGATAGGTCCGTTGAGGAAGGCACTCTTCACATCCATTTGATAAAGCTTAAAGCCATGGTAAGTAGCATAGGCAAGTAATATACGAATTGACTCAAGCCTAGCTACGGGTGCATAGGTTGCACCAAAATCCAAACCCTCGACTTGTGAATACCCTTTGGCCACAAGTCGTGCCTTGTTCCTTGTCACCACACCATGCTCATCTTGTTTGTTGCGGAAAACCCACTTGGTTCCTACAACATTTTGGTTAGGACGTGGAACCAAATGCCATACCTCATTCCTTGTGAAATTGTTGAGCTCATCTTGCATCGCCAACACCGAATCCGAATCTTGAAGTGCTTCCTCTACCCTGTGTGGCTCAATAGAGGAAACAAAAGAGTAATGTTCATAAAAATGAGCAACACGAGATCGAGTGGTTACCCTCTTGTGAATATCGCCGGGGGTGGTGTTCACGGGGTGATCTCGTTGGATTGCTTGGTGGACTCTTGGGTGTGGCGGCCTTGCATCTTGTTCATCTTCCTTGTCTTGATTAAGGGCATCTCCCCCTTGATCATTGCCCTCCTCTTGAGGTGGCTCATCTTCTTGATCTTCTCCTTCATCATCTTGAGCCTGATCCTCATCTTGGGTTGATGGAGATGCTTGCATGAAGATGGTTGATCTTGCTTGTGGAGGCTCTTCGAATTCCTTAGGACACACATCCCCAATGGACATGTTCCTTAGCACGACGCATGGAGCCTCTTCATCATCTAGCTCATCAAGATCAACTTGCTCTACTTGAGAGCCGTTAGTCTCATCAAACATAATGTCACAAGAAACTTCAACTAGTCCAGTGGACTTGTTAAAGACTGTATATGCCCTTGTGTTTGAGTCATAACCAAGTAAAAAACCTTCTACAGCCTTAGGAGAAAATTTGGATTTTCTACCTCTTTTAACAAGAATAAAGCATTTGCTACCAAAGACTCTAAAATATGAAACATTGGGCTTTTTACTGGTGAGGAGTTCATATGATGTCTTCTTGAGGATTTGGTGTAGATATAACCGATTGATGGCGTAGCAAGCGGTGTTGACCGCCTCGGTCCAAAACCGATCCGAAGTCTTGTACTCATCAAGCATGGTCCTTGCCATGTCCAATAGAGTTCTATTCTTCCTCTCCACTACACCATTTTGTTGTGGTGTGTAGGGAGAAGAGAACTCAAGCTTGATGCCCTCCTCCTCAAGAAAGCCTTCAATTTGAGAGTTCTTGAACTCCGTTCCGTTGTCGCTTCTTATTTTCTTGATCCTCAAGCCGAACTCATTTTGAGCTCGTCTCAAGAATCCTTTCAAAGTCTCTTGGGTTTGAGATTTATCCTATAAAAAGAATACCCAAGTGAAGCGAGAATAATCATCCACAATAACTAGACCGTACTTACTCCCTCCGATGCTTATATAAGCTATCAGGCCGAATAGGTCCATGTGGAGGAGCTTAAGTGGCCTGTCAGTCGTCATGATGTTCTTGTGTGGATGATGAACACCAACTTGCTTCCCTGCTTGGTATGCGCTACAAATCATGTCTTTCTCAAAATGAACATTTGTTAGTCCCAAAATGTGTTCTCCCTTTAGAAGCTTACGAAGATTCTTCATCCCAACATGGGCTAGTCGGTGGTGCCAGAGCCAACCCATGTTAGTCTTATCAATTAAGCAAGTGTCGAGTTTAGCTCTATTGAAATCAACTAAGTATAGCTGACCCTCTAACACTCCCTTAAAAGCTATTGAATCATCACTTCTTCTAAAGACAGTAACACCTACATCCATAAAAAGACAGTTGTAACCCATTTTGCATAATTGAGAAACAGAAAGCAAGTTGTAATCTAAAGAATCTACAAGAAAAACATTGGAAATAGAATGGTCAGGTGATATAGAAATTTTACCCAATCCTTTGACCAAACCTTGATTTCCATTCCCAAATGTGATAGCTCTTTGGGGATCTTCGTTTTTCTCATAGGAGAAGGACATCCTTTTCTCCCTAGTCATGTGGTTTGTGCACCCGCTATCGATGATCCAACTTGAGCCCCCGGATGCACAAACCTACAAAACAAATTTAGGCCTTGTTCTTAGGTACCCAAATGGTTTTGGGTCCTTTTACATTAGAAACAAGCACCTTGGGTACCCAAACACAAGTCTTTGACCCCTTGTGTTTGCCCCCAACATATTTGGCAACTACTTTGCCTGATTTGTTAGTGAGCACATATGAAGCATCAAAAGTCTTAAATGAAATGTTATTATCATTTGATGCAATAGGAGATTTCTTCTTAGGCATTTTAACATGTGTAGAACGCCTAGAGCTAGAAGCCTCATTCTTATAAATAAAAGCATGGTGAGAATGAGTCTTCTTGGCATGAATTCTCCTAATCTTATCCTCACGATAACTAGCAGGGTATAAAATGTAACCCTCATTATCCTGAGGCATGGGAGCTTTGCCCTTAACAAAATTGGACAATCTTTTAGGAGAGGCATTAAGCTTGACATTGTCTCCCTGTTGGAAGCCAATGCCATCCTTAATGCCAGGGTGTCTCCCACTGTAAAGCATGCTACGAGCAAATTTAAATTTCTCATTTTCTAGTTCATGCTCGGCAATCTTAGCATCTAGTTTAGCTATATGATCATTTTGTTGTTTAATCATGGCAAGGTGATCATGAATAGCATCTATATTAATATCTCCACATCTAGTGCAAATAGAAACATGATCAACCGTAGATGTAGAGGGTTTGCAATCATTAAGTTCAACAATCTTAGCATGTAAAATAGCATTCTCATCTCTAAGTTTGGAAATAGAAACATTGCAAACATCTAATTCCTTAGCCTTAGCAATTAATTTATCATTCTCAAACTTAAGGCTACCAAGAGATTCATTCAACATGTCAATCTTAGCAATTAAACTAGCATTATCATTTCTAAGATTAACAATGGAATCATCACAAACATTTGATTTCTCAACCTTTGCAATTAACTTGGCATTTTCATTTCTAAGGCTAGAAATAATGTCATGGCATGTGCTAAGCTCACTAGTTAATTTTTCATTTTTCTCTACCTCCTGAGCATAAGCATTTTTAGTCTTAACATGCCTTTTGTTTTCCTTAATAAGGAAGTCCTCTTGGCTATCCAAGAGTTCATCCTTCTCATGAATAGCACTAATCAATTCATTCAATTTCTCTTTTTGTTGCATGTTAAGATTGACAAAAACAGTAAGCAAGTTGTCCTCATCATCACTAGAATTTTCCTCATCACTAGAAGTTGCATACTTAGTGGAGGATCTTGATTTTACCTTCTTCTTCTTGCCATCCTTTGCCATGAGGCACTTGTGGCCAACGTTGGGGAAGAGAAGACCTTTGTTGATGGCGATGTTTGTGGCGTCCTCATCATCGGAGGAGTCAGTGGAGCTCTCGTTGGAGTCCCACTCCCGGCAAACATGGGCATCGCCACCCTTCTTCTTGTAGTACCTCTTCTTTTCTTTCTTCTTCTTCCCCCTCTTGTCGTTATCCCTATCACTATCACTAGATAAAGGACATTTAGCGATAAAATGACCGAGCTTACCACACTTGTAGCATACTTTCTTGGAGCGGGGCTTGTAGTCTTTTCCCCTCCTTTGCTTGAGGATTTGGCGGAAGCTCTTGATGATGAGCGCCATCTCCTCATTGTCGAGCTTGGAGGCGTCGATGGGGACCCTACTCGATGCAGAGTCTTCCTTCTTCTCCTCCGTTGCCTTGAATGCAACGGGTTGTGCTTCGGGTGCGGAGGAGGAGGCGCCTTGATCGATGATCTTTTTGGAGCCTTTGATCATCAATTCAAAGCTCACAAATTTTCCTATTACTTCCTCGGGAGACATTAGTTTATATCTTGGATCACCACGAATTAATTGAACTTGAGTAGGGTTAAGAAATACGAGTGATCTAAGAATAACCTTGACCATCTCATGGTCATCCCATTTGGTGCTCCCGAGGTTGCGCACTTGGTTCACTAAGGTCTTTAGCCGGTTGTACATGGCTTGCAGGTCTTCTCCTTGGTTGAGCATGAACCGACCGAGCTCTCCCTCGATCGTCTCCCTCTTGGTGATCTTGGTCACCTCATCACCTTCGTGCGCCGTCTTGAGCATGTCCCAAATCTCTTTGGCACTCTTCAACCCTTGCACCTTATTATACTCCTCTCGACTTAGAGAGGTGAGGAGTATAGTAGTTGCTTGGGAATTGAGGTGTTGGATTTGGGCGACTTTGTCCGCATCATAGTCTTCATCCCCTACGGATGGTACCTGTGCTCCAAATTCAACAATGTCCCATATACTTGTGTGGAGTGAGGTTAGGTGATATTTCATCATTTCACTCCACCTAGAATAATCTTCACCATCAAAAGCCGGTGGTTTGCCTAATGGGATGGAAAGTAAGGGAGTATTTTTAGGAATGCGAGGGTAGCATAGGGGGATCTTACTAAACTTCTTGCGCTCATGGCGCTTAGAAGTTACGGACGGCGCGTCGGAGCCGGAGGTGGATGGCGACGAAGAATCGATCTCGTAGTAGACCACCTTCTTCATCTTCTTCTTCTTGTCGCCACTCCGATGCGACTTGTTGTGGGAGTGTGATTCTCCCTTACCTTTGGAGCCAGACTCCCTTGATGGAGCCTTCCTGAGACTTGTAGCGGGCTTCTCGTCGATCACCATCACCTTCTTGGCGTGATCTCCCAACATCACTTCGAGCGGTTAGGCTCTAATGAAGCACCGGGCTCTGATACCAATTGAAAGTCGCCTAGAGGGAGGTGAATAGGCGGAATCTGAAAATTATAAACTTAAGCACAACTACAAGCCGGGGTTAGCGTTAGAAATATAAACGAGTCTGAAAGAGAGGACGGAAACAAATCACAAGCTAATAAAGAGTGAGACGCGGTGATTTGTTTTACCGAGGTTCGGTTCTTGCAAACCTACTCCCCGTTGAGGTGGTCACAAAGACTGGGTCTCTTTCAACCCTTTCCCTCTCTCAAACGGTCACCTAGACCGAGTGAGCTTCTCTTCTCAATCAATCGGAACACCAAGTCCCCACAAGGACCACCACACAATTGGTGTCTCTTGCCTTGATTACAATTGAGTTGGGAACAAGAAAGAAAGAAGAAGAAAAGCGATCCAAGCGCAAGAACTCAAATGAACACAAATGTCACTCTCTCTAGTCACTATTTGAATGGAATGAACTTTGGACTTGGGAGAGGATTTGATCTCTTGTTTGTGTCTTGGAATGAAGTCTAGAGCTCTTGTATTGAATGCAAGTGGCTGGAACTTGGATGCATTGAAGTGTGGTGGTTGGGGGGTATTTATAGCCGCAACCACCAATATGGTCGTTGGTGAAGGCTTCTGTCGTATGGCGCACCGGGCAGTCCGATGCGCCACCGGACACTGTCCGGTGCGCCAGCCACGTCACCAAGCCGTTGGATTCCTACTGTTGGAGCTCTAACAAGTGGGGCCACCGGACAGTCCGGTGCGCCTTCTGGCGCCTGCTCTAACTTCTGTGCGCGCACTGTTTGCTTTCACTGTTCATTTGCAGACGACCGTTGGCGCGAAGTAGCCGTTGCTCTGCTGGCACACCGGACAGTCCGGTATTACATCGGACAGTCCGGTGAATTATAGAGGAGCGGCTTCCCCAAATTCCTGAGGCTGGCAAGTTTGAGTTGATCCACCCTGGTGCACCGGACACTGTCCGGTGGTGCATTGGACACTGTCCGGTGGCACACCGGACAGTCTGGTGCGCCAGACCAGGGCTGCCTTCGGTTTAACTTTGCTCCTTTGTTTTGAACCCTTCCTTTATCTTTGTATTGGTTTGTTGTGAACCTTTGGCACCTGTAGAACATATATTCTAGAACAAACTAGTTAGTCCAATAATTTGTGTTGGGCAATTCAACCACCAAAATTCATTTGGAAAAGGTTTGACCCTATTTCCCTTTCACCCCTGTACATGTAGACCAGACCTCCGGGCAAGGTCCAGGACCCCCGCGAGTGCGACCCGGACCCCCGGGACGGGTCCTGGACCCCTCTGTGTGGGGTCCGGACTACCCACAGCCGGGTCCCGGGACTCTGGGGCAGAGAATACCTAGGCCTTGCTTAGGCAAGGGTCCGGTGCCGACATGTGTCCAGGCCCAGCCTGGTGCGGACCTGTCTGCATAACGCTACTGCTCCCCGCCCAGGCGGAGACCCGATGCTGCCGTGTGGCCTACCGCGCGTGACGTAAGCCAGCGGGCGGGGCCTGACATAAGGCCTCCAGGTTGTGCGACCCCTACATTTATTGCGGATAGGGCGCGCCGCCTGACGAGCGATGTGCCGCCTCGGCATTTAATGAGGCCTGCCCACTCTACTGTCAGGCAGCGACCTGTCCACTCTACTGGCAAACAGTGTGCCGCCTCAACATTTAATGAGACCTGTCCATATCGCTGGCAGGCGGCATGTCTGTCCATTCCGATGGCAGGCGATACGCCCATGCTGCCGCGTGCACTGTGTTCATCATCACTCGTACGTTGCCAGGGAAGCTTCCGCTGCACGTCAATGCTATGCAGACCGCTGAACCAGGACGTAGAAAGATTGCACCAGCGACTACCATTAGTTGCTCCAAGTCTTACATCTGTTATGTTCCTGCGCCCAAATGTCGGGGCTCAGCACCCATGTACGTGCCCCCTTGGACTATAAAAGGGAGGGCACACTACGTTACAAAAGGGGACTCATTCGGACTCAAACCATCCTAGACACAACTCAAGCTCACGAGCAATACAACACACAGTGGAGTAGGGTATTACGCTCCGGCGGCCCGAACCACTCTAAACTCTTGCGTGTTCTTGCGTGTTTATCCCGAATCCATCTAACAGGCAAAACGCTTAGGCCCCCTCCTCATCTTAGGATTTAGGGCGGGTGCATTCCGCCACCCGGCCGCAGATTTCCTCTTTGACATTTGGCGCGCCAGGTAGGGGGCTTGGCATTAGGTTTTTGCTTGTTTTCCTGCTCGACATCATGGTCCATATCGTCGAGCACCATGACGTGGCCTCTGAGGACTTTCTCATGGAGGAGGAGGGCGCATCTTCTGCGCCGCTAAGCTCCAGCCGCACGGCAGCACACGCCTGCATAGGTGTGACAGAACCTCCCAAGTAATTAGGCCCACCTACAGTTGTCCTTGTCCAACGGACTTCAGACAACCCTGTAGGTGCCCCTGAATTACTTGACAAGTTCGGTATCTTTCCTTACCTTACCAGGAACGATTCACCCGTCTTGCAAACATTACAGAACATCAGAGGTAAAGAATTGCGGAAGCGATTACATAATTCACATTTATTTAAAAGCAAGCACAAGTTGTTTCATTACAGACCAGAACTAAGAGCGAGTGCTGAGTAGTAATATTATACAAACCAAGGGAGGCAAAAACTCCTCCCGAGAAGATTTAAGTAAAAGATCTATATGGAGGACCAAGTCCTCCCGCACTTCAGTCTTGGGTTTCTTCTTTGGGAACCACCTTGGCACAGAAGCAGCAGAAATCTGCTACTTCCTCACCTAAAAAACAACGAAGGGATAAACCCTGAGTATGGAATTACTCAACAAGACTTACCCGACTAAGGAAAAGACTCTCAAGGGTATGCTGGCTTTTAGGGAGTCAAGGTAAGGCTTCTCAATACTCAAAGACTCTGTTTTGCAGAAATGCTTACTAAAGTGGATCCTTAAAAATCCAATTTTATTTGTCCAGTTAAGTTCAATTACCTGCAACTAGAGTTCTTTCTACCCTAGTTCAATCGCTGGTCCTGTACTAGCCAATTTCTTAACAAATACCCATCATCTTTAGTGGAATGCTACGTGTAGGGTAGTGACCAAGTCTTCATAACCGCGAAGGTACGGCGATCCGAATCGATTATACTCAGCTGAGGATCTCCAATCACACGACATATGTAGCACTTAACCCTTGCATATGTCAACCCGCCACCGGGGTTCTTAAGACCGGATCAGGTTCACGCAAACCGAGAGCACAGATACACCACCGTCCAGCCTCTTGCCACGGAGGGTACACGCCACTCTCGCCACCGCTCCACGCCCATTTCGTGTTATCTTATTCCGGCCTTAGTCTGCCCGAGGCAAGGCTTACCCATGACGAGGCATGTGACCAGCTAAAGGGTCCTCGATCATCAAGCCTACATCGAGACAGTCCTTAATCGACTCAGACGGAGACACTACACCAAGACTCTCTTCTCGTGCAAGTCAACCGCCCAGTCTCAGCTTAATCTTTTCAACCCAAAAACTTGGTACCTGGCAGAGGTACATCCTTTCCTGTAGCACCCGAAATCTTATTTTGGGGATTAGTAGAGGAAATCAAAGGGTAATGTCCTTAATGGATAATTATACTTTAGAATTCACCTTTTCTAAAATAAATAGTAAAATTTAAAACAATTTGAGTTAAGATATATATATAATAAAAGAGTTACAATTTATTATCCCCTTTAAGAAATATATAAAATATTCTCTTTAAAGTTAAAATCACCTTTTAATGAATGTTACGCATTATAGATTTTTCCTAAGAGTATTTCTTATTTATGACTTGTATGTTGAGAGCATTTTGCTAAAAGAAAGGATAATAAATAAATGGATAAATAAAATAAAATGAATACTTGCAACTCATGCTGGATATTTTGTTTGTGGTAAATTTTATCAAAAGTGTAAAACCTAGAATAAAAAAAAATTGAAGATTGGAATTTAAAGCTGAAATGGGAAAATGAAAGAGGAATAAAAAAAAAGGGGGGGAATCAGTGTCTTGGGTCAAATTCACCTGAACCGGCCCACTACTGAATTCCCTTTCCCGGCCCACACTAGCCAGCCCACTGTACGTTCTTTCTTTTTTTTTCTCTCTTGTGTGGCGCTTACATGTGGGTCCGCTTCGTCTGTCCTCCTCCTCCTCCGCTCGGACTTGCTGCCGGCAACAGTGCCCACGGAAACCGCGCGGGGTTGTTGGTCGAGGACTCTCCTGTCGCGCGTATATAAATGGAGCCCCACCACTCTCCTTCCTCCATCAATTCGAGCCATATCCTAGTCATTGGGTGCATCACCGAACGCTGGGGGGAGGTTTTGGGTGCTCGTGTGGCCGCCATGGATCTGGATGGCCGCCGTGGATCATGCCTCTCCGTGGGATGGAACCGACACCACATAATCACTGGTAAGTCATCCTCGGTTGAATTCGTATGGATATCCGCGATCTCCTGCACCTTCTCGTCGTCAACCGAACCATCTGGCGTCTGGCTGGGAGCGCGGTGCTGAGCCAAGAAAATGGAGATGGGAGAGAGAAAGGGAGGCAAGGGCGTCTCGAGGAAGAGGATGAAGCAGGGCACGTTGATCACTTGGTGGACGGTCGTGGTGCCACCGTCGGTGTGGTAGCCGCCATGGTCGGTCTCAGTAGGAGCATAGCGATAGGCCTGCGCTGGTGAATCTTCTGTCGGTCTACGCAGTGCGCCGCCATGGGGGCTGAAGCTCCGTCGAGCTCGGATAGCGCTAGGATGAAGGGGTCGTGGCAGCCGTTGATTCGATTATGTACGTGTCTGATTGGATGTTCGGCTGCCGTGCGACTTTTAGATCCGAGCCACAGATTTTTGATCCGAGGGCTAGGGCGAACTCGCGTCGTGGTGAACTCCCGGCCGTAGATCTTGAATCTGACGATTGCGGAAGCGTACCGGTTCACCAAAGAGTCATCTAATCGTGGCCATCGGAATGAGATCCAATGGCCAGAATCCATCCATACCTCTTCGGCGGTGCATTTTCTAAAAGAGACCCTGCGCTTTACTTATATCAACCCGCCGTCCACAAAGGGATTCGCCTGAGTCTTAGGAACTTTTGCGGATTAGTCCCTGCACTTTCCAGATTTCATGCGCGCAGACCAGTGGCAGAGAAATTCATTTCAAAAATGATTTTTAATGTAAAAATAATTATTAAAGCTTGTTTAATCCCTAGAAAATTCATACTAAGTCCAAACTAGTCCATTCCAATTTCTATAACTATATAATATTATTGTTTATCACATAATATCTCTATTTTGACATGAAAGTCACATTAAAAATTTATATTCCATTTAATCTTGTACAAACACATATAATCTTTATAAATTCATAACTTCTTCATTTTAACTTCGATTTGATCCGTTCAAATTGCATTAGCTTCGTATAAATATTTACCACACAGTAACAACATTTATCATACCATGTATCATACTTTTATAATTAGATATTTATTTATTCTATGTTAATTGGATTGACCTATGTCTATGGGATTAACTTCTGATCTTATGGTCATAATTTGACTAAATGATCTTTAATCAAATAATGATTTAGATTAAAGTTGAGATAATTATGTATAGGATAACCTCTCATATGATTTATATTAACCAATTTATGATATAGTTTAATATTTTAATCACATAAATCCCCTATAAAATCATAACTCCTTAATCGTAACTCCGATCTTAGTAGTTCTCGAACCCGCGATCTCGTAGCAACGCATAGATTAACTATTACACAGTTTATTCTTATGTTTGATGTAATGTTAATTTTGCCTATACCATGTGTGTTTGTATTGCTACGACTAGAGCGAGGTCACGTGTCACCTGAAGATCATCCTGGTACCTGGAATCTCAAGTCCCAGGCAAGTTGTGCCCTTGATCACTTCTTTTTTACCCAGCCATGTTCTGATTAATCATAATGATCTGCATAGGTTAATTTTGATGGGACCCAATAGGTTACCCTAGTTTGTCTATCTTTATACCTTGTTTACCACTGAACTTTTTGGGTAGTACCTACTAGTGCTTTATGTGGTTTTGGGTATGAAGGTATATTATTCATGATCACACTTTTATTATATGTTTATTATTACTGTTTATGATAAGATCATTATGTTAATTGGAACATGGAGAACCACCCGGGAAAACAGTGCTACCACAAGGGTGGAATGGGACGCCCTTGGCTGATTAATTAGGAAAGCTAGTGGAAGACTACCTTACCCGAAAGGGGCAAGGGCAGTAGGGGAGTGGTCAGTGTAGGGAGGCCCTCGGGAGGATTTTGCTGCGATGGCGGTCCTGCAAGGGATTCCTGCACTGGAACTTCCTATAAACTGTAGCGGGTTTTCTGAAGCTAGTGGAACTTTGTAAAGGCCTCGTAGTGTTACCCTGCCTCGCCTCCTCGGAAGAGGTGTATGGGATTGGTCGTCTCTTGGCAGATGGGTAACATGACTTGTGGGTAAAGATGCGCAACCTCTGCAGAGTGTAAAACTGGTATACTAGCCGTGCTCACAGTCATGAGCAGCTCGGACACTCACATGATTAAATGATGGAATTAAATTCAATTTGGCATATGCATTGCATCGCAGGTGAAGTTGTTACTTTGGTTCTACTATTTAACTGGGTTGGTATTTACTTATACTTAGTAACTGCTAATAAAATTTTGACCAACTTTAAAAGCAATGCTCAGCTCTAACCATCCTCTTTGGTAAGCCTTACACTTCATGTGAGCTCCCACCTTTGGCGAGTTCATGCACATTATTCCCCACAACTTGTTGAGCGATGAACATATGTGAGCTCACTCTTGCTGTCTCACACACCCCACAGGTCAAGAACAGGTACCGCAGGATGAGGCGCTTGGAGGATGCTGCGATGAGTTCGTGAGAGGTCTAGGTCGTCGTCTCCCAGTCAACTTTTGGGGTTGCTGGACCGTTGTCTCCTTATAATGTAATCATTTATTTTGTATAGAACTCCTGTTAAATATAAAGATGTGACATTCGATCCTGTGCCATGAATCATCATATGTGTGAGACTTGGTCCCAGCACACCTGGTGATTATGTTAGCGCCCGGGTTTTGGACCCCCGAAATCCGGGTGTTACATTTCCGATGTTGAACCCATCATGGCCATGATGGATTCACCATCAAGTTTTATTTTCGAAAACATCCCACCCACTTTTGCCATATCATCTTTTGTAAAAACAAAACATTTTGTTTTTCTAAAGCAAGGCTAAGCATCAAAATCTTTTGTAAAATGGGTGATCAAGGAAGGTAATCAAATTCAAGGAAGGTAATGCAGGAATTATTTTATCAATCAACTCCTATCACCTAATGCATCAAGCAAGTGAGAAAGATTTAAAATAACAAGGAGGGTGGCAAATGCACCGGGGCTTGCCTTTGTTATCAGGTGAGTTCTGCTCGGATCCACAAATATCGAAATAAAAGCAGTTGCCTGCTTGAGGATCTGAGGATGGTGGTGTCCTGTCTTCAGAGACTTCTTCTTCTTCTTCGTGTTCTAACATAACCATATACATGCATAAGAATGGATGCCATGGGATGCTCATGAGGATGCAAAGATAATATAAACTTATTATCTAAGTCTTGAGTACAACTTTCCTTCACGGTACTCCGAGAACCTAGGGTTTCCGGAGTCAGTAAAGGAGTTCATAGGGCAGGGGGGGTGGTTTTGGGTTTAGTGATCAAACAAGGTCCAAATCAACCCAAATTCTACCCAAGGCTTCTAAATATTGTTTTAAGTTCCCACAAAAGGTTTGGGCATTTTTGGACTTACCAATTATTTTCTAAAAATCCATAACCAATACTTTTAACCACTTTAAATACCCTAAAATTTCCTATTTCCACTAAAAATCATAAAACTATTTTTACTAAATTCTAGGGAAAATAACAGGCCTAGGAAAATTAGTTTCACAATTTTATCATTTTCCTAGCATTTTCTATAATTGTTTTGGCTCTGGAGATAAAAGAAAAAGAAAAACAGGTGAACAGCACTGGGCCGAATCCAGCCCAGGCGGCCTAGCTAGGGCAGAAAGGCGCCCGCGCGCGCGCCCGCGCTGGCAGACTTGCATAGAGGCCCTTGGGGTTTTAACTAACTGCGAACGAGCCTTTTCACGATTTAACACAGTCACTGACGTTTGCATAAAAGTCCTTCCCCTTCTATCTATTCTGAGTTTAAAGTCCCCGACGCCGTTCACGCGCGGCCGTGCTCCGGCGAGCACCTATACCGGCCGAACGGGGCAACGACTGGGTTCTTCGAGCGGCAGACATGAAATCGGTACTACCCTGAGTATTTTCCCCAAATCAATTGCAAGGATGGCTACTAGGTTTGCTCTGGCCGCAGTGACCGGGGACCTTGCGGGCAGATGAATGTGTTCCCGTCGATTCATGGCAGTCTAGTTCAATTGGATGGTTTGGAGAGCATCAAGGGCACATGAGAATGTTAGAACAAGACTGAGGACGACAGTATCGGACCTGATTTGCGCTGGCCGCGGCGAGACTCGTTTCACGGTGGCGGAGAACGAAGTTGGGGGAAATGAGCAATTCTCTGGCTATGGGAGTTAATCGGAGACGGGAGTGGGTGCTACAGCTTCACGATTACATGGCGCAACTATCCCCGCCCTCAATTTATAGGCTCCAAGGGCGGTGGCCGGTGAATTTCGAGGAGACGCGCGGCGATTGGAAGTGAAGAAGAACGGCGTGCAGTGAACACGTGTTTATCGCCGTGGCAGTAACTCCGGTGAGCCACGGAGAGTTCAGAGGAGGTCACGGCAATGCGATGACGCGATTGGGACATGCGGTGGCCAACGGCGAGGGCACGGCGGCGGTGAGCACTTTACCGCGGGCGGTGAGCCAGGGGAGATGGACTACGGCTAGTCGGAGCGGTGTCCAGGTCATGGGCGGTGACGATCTTTTGACGCCACGAAGTTATCCACATACCCGAGCGCGAATCGTGACGCCGGCGACGTGGATCACGGCAGAAAGCCACCGGCGGTGGGTTTGCTGGCGACCTTATCTGTTTCAGCTACTGTACAATGGCGAAGTGCAGTTCAGATAAACCTGACAGTGCATTTTAGAGCTTCATTTTCTCCAGTCTTTATGTGGAATCTACGTCAACTTTCTGCAGCAAAGGTGTAGAGCTATATTCCATCTATGACTTTGATACAATGTGCCCCCACAAAAAGTCACTGGATCCAAATCAAAATCGAGCTCAAAGTCTCTGTGGTTGCACTGTTCCACTAAAAATTCAAACTCAGTGACCTGACAGTCCAACTTTGGTTGGGTTTTTCTCCAAATTTCTCATAAAATCATGGCTTGAACCCTTAGACAAAGTTGTTCTCCTATAATTGGGTTACAAACTTGTTGTGGTCACTTTGGGCAAAAACCCTATATTTCAAAAGATACAGGGCTCCAAAGTTGAACCAACTAAACTGAATTTCAGACTTGAGCTCTATAGTGTTTAAGAGGTGATTTTTGCAAATAAGCCCAAAACTTAGGGTTTAACTTGCAAATTCACATATTTGTGAACCAAATGACTTTATATGTCTAAACATAGTAGTTTTTACACTTTAGTCCAAAGGTTCATCACTTTTGCACATAAGCCCCTAGGGTTTAGTTTTAGGGTTTCCAGGATTCCAATTAGGGTTTCTGGTATCCCAGGGGTATAAATGTGACTTCACTTTGTTTTTGGGGATATTTTATGACTCTTTCCCTAAAGTATTTAGATTTTCTCAAGTTGGGTTAAGTCTTACCCCTTTAATCCCTGTTTAGGGTAAAGCTTCCCATCCAGGGTCCTATTTGCAAAACTTTAAAACAATACAACTTGTTTGAAATTTTTACCTAGTGAATGTACTCTAGGTGTGTCAAACACATGCAATATCAATGCTTATGATGTCATGCTCAAGTTTTAGTTACAGTAATACCAGGGGTGTTACAATAGGCGTCCTGGACTCCATCACGGGTAGCTCTCGCCGGGGCGCTTTCCGCGGCCAGAGAATTGTTGCACCACCCACCAAGCCCCACGGCCTCGCCAGGGGCTATGAAACAGTGGCGTGACGACGTGGATCGCCTCCTTGGCATGGCGCACTCTGGCTCGGCTAGGCCCAAGCCTCGATCATCCCGGCGCCAGCACGAGGCGTCGGCCTCGGTGCGTTCACCCTCGATGAGGGCCGTTGAAAGGGAAATAGGGTCAAACCTTTTCCAATATGAATTTTGGTGGTTGAATTGCCCAACACAAATTATTGGACTAACTAGTTTGCTCTAGATTATATGTTCTACAGGTGCCAAAGGTTCACAACAAACCAATACAAAGATAAAAGAAAGGGTTCAAAACAAAGAAGCAAAGTATACCGAAGGCAGCCCTGGTCTGGCACACCGGACTGTCCGGTGTGCCACCGGACAGTGTCCGATGCTCCACCGGACAGTGTTCGGTGCACCAGGGAGTTCGACGCTGAACTTGCCAGCTTCGGGAATTTGGGAGGCCGCTCCGTTATAATTCGCCGGACTATCTGGTGCAACATCGGACTGTCCGGTGTGCCAAGCGGAGCAACGGCTACTTCGCGCCAACAGTCGTCTGCGAAGGCATTAAATGCGCTACAGTGCGTGCCTGCGTGCGCAGAAGTCAGAGCAGGCGCCAGAAGGCGCACTGGACAATCTACAGGACCTGTCCGGTGCACCACCGGACTGTCCGGTGGCCCCACAAGTCAGAGCTCCAACGGTCGAACCCTATCGGTTGGGTGACGTGGCTGGCGCACCGGACAGTGTCCGGTGGCACACCGGACTGTTCAGTGCGCCCGTCGATAGAAGCCATCCCCAACGGCCATTTTGGTGGTTGGGCTATAAATACCCCCAACCACCCCACATTCATTGCATCCAAGTTTTCAGCCTTCACACCTCATACAAGAGCTATAACATTCAATACAAGACACATACAAAGAGATATAATCCTCTCCCAAGTCCGGAATCACTCCAAACAAATTAGTGACTAGAGAGAGAGACATGTGTGTTCTTTTGAGCTCTTGCGCTTGGATTGCTTTTCTTCTTCCTCATTCTTGCTTCCACAACACTTGTAATCAAAACAAGAGACACCAATTATGTGGTGGTCCTTGTAGTGGACTTAGTGTCCCATTTGATTGAGAAGAGAAGCTCACTCGGTCTAAGTGACCGTTTGAGAGAGGGAAAGGGTTGAAAGAGACCCGGTCTTTGTGACCACCTCAACGGGGAGTAGGTTTGCAAGAACCGAACCTCGGTAAAACAAATCACTGTGTCATCTGCTCTATTTATTTGGTTGATTTGTTTTGCGCCCTCTCTTTCGGACTCATTTATATTTCTTGAAAGTCGCCTAGAGGGGGGGTGAATAGGGCGAAACTGAAATTTACAAAGTTAATCACAACTACAAGCCGAGTTAGCGTTAGAAATATAAGCGAGTCCGAGAGAGAGGGTGAAAAACAAATCGCAAGCAAATGAAGAGTAAGACACAAGGATTTGTTTTACCGAGATTCGATTCTTGCAAACCTACTCCCCGTTGAGGTGGTCACAAAGACCGAGTCTCCTTCAACCCTTTCCCTCTCTCAAACGGTCACTTAGACCGAGTGAGCTTCTCTTCTCAATCACACGGGACACAAAGTCCCCGCAAGGACCACCACACAATTGGTGTCTCTTGCCTTGGTTACAATTGAGTTTGGTCACAAGAAGAATGAGAAAGAAAAGAAGCAATCCAAGCGTAAGAGCTCAAATGAACACAAGTCACTCTCTCACTAGTCACTATTGATTGGAATTGAACTAGGGACTTGGGAGAGGATTTGATCTCTTTGGTGTGTCTTGTATTGAATGCTATAGCTCTTGTAATGTGTAGAATGTTGGAAACTTGGATGCCATTGAATGAGGGGTGGTTGGGGTATTTATAGCCCCAACCACCAAACTAGCCGTTTGGTGGAGGCTGCTGTCGACGGGCGCACCAGACAGTCCGGTGCGCCAGCCACGTCACCCGGCCGTTAGGGTTCGACCGTTGGAGCTCTGACTGGTGGGGCCTCTGGGCTGTCCGGTGGTGCACCGGACAGGTCCTGTAGACTATCCGGTGCGCCAACTACGCGTGCTCTGACCTCTGCGCGCGCAGGCGCGCATTAAATGCGTTGCAGTCGACCATTGTGCTTGAAGTAGCCGTTGCTCCGCTGGCACACCGGACAGTCCGGTGCGTCACCGGACACTGTCTGGTGCCTCACCGAACGGTCCAGTGAATTATAGCGGAGCGCCCTCTGATTTTCCCGAAGGTGAGGAGTTTAGCGTCGAGTTCCTTGGTGCACCGGACACTGTCCGGTGCGCCAGACCAGGGTGCCTTTGGGATTTCTTAAGCTCTCTTTGTTTGAACCCTTTCTTGGTCCTTTTATTGCTCTATTGTGAACCTTTGGCACCTGTAGAACTTATAGACTAGAGCAAACTAGTTAGTCCAAATATTTGTGTTGGGCAATTCAACCACCAAAATCTATTTCGGAAAAGGTGTAAGCCTATTTCCCTTTCAATCTCCCCCTTTTTGGTGATTGATGCCAACACAAACCAAAGCAAATATGGAAGTGCAGAATTGAATTAGTTTGCATAATGTAAGTGCAAAGGTTGCTTGGAATGAAACCAATAAATATTACTTACTAGATGCGCATGGATGTCTTTTCTTTTATTAACATTTTGGACCACGCTTGCACCAGATGTTTTGTTTTGCAAAATGTTTTAGAAATTATTTTCAAAGTTCTTTTGCAAATAGTCAAAGGTAAATGAATAAGATTTTTAGAAGCATTTTCAGGTTTTGAAATTGTCTCCCCCTGTTTCAAATGCTTTTCCTTTGACTAAACAAAACTCCTCCTTAATAAAATCCTCCTCTTAGTGTTCAAGAGGGTTTTAGATATTAATTTTGAAGAGGGTATACGATTTTGAAATTATATCAAAATAAGATACCAATTGAAAAAACTTCACCAATTAATAGACTCCATACCAAATAAATTTTTGAAATTGGTGGTGGTGCGGTCCTTTTGCTTTGGGCTAATACTCTCTCCCCCTTTGGCATGAATCGCCAAAAACGGATATTTGAGTGAAATATAAGCCCTTTTAAACTACTTTCTCCCCCTTTGGACGAAAAATAAGGAGTGAAGATTATACCAAAGTTGGAGAGTTGTGCAGAGCGACGGCGAAGGATGAATGATTCGATGGAGCAGAGTGGAAGCCTTGTCTTCGCCGAAGACTCCTTTTCCCTTTCAATCTATGACTTAGCATGAAATGTACTTGAAAGAACACATTAGTAATAGCACATGAAAGAGATGATCAAAGGTATATATATGAGCTATGTGTGCAAAACATCAATAAAAGTTTCTAGAATCAAGAATATTTAGCTCATGCCTAAGTTTGGTAAAAGTTTGTTCATCCAATGGCTTGATAAAGATATCGGCTAATTGTTCTTTGGTGCTAACATATGCAATCTCGATATCCCCCTTTTGTTGGTGATCCCTTAGAAAATGATACCGAATGGCTATGTGTTTAGTGCGGCTATGCTCAACGGGATTATCCGCCATGCGGATAGCACTCTCATTATCACATAGAAGAGGAACTTTGGTTAATTTGTAACCATAGTCCCTAAGGGTTTGCCTCATCCAAAGCAATTGCGCGCAATAATGGCCTGCGGCAATATACTCGGCTTCGGCGGTTGAAAGAGCCACAGAATTTTGCTTCTTTGAAGCCCAAGACACTAGAGACCTTCCCAAGAACTGGCAAGTCCCTGATGTGCTCTTTCTATTAATTTTGCACCCTGCCCAATCGGCATCGGAATAACCAATTAAATCAAATGTGGATCCCCTGGGGTACCAAAGGCCGAACTTAGGAGTATAAACTAAATATCTCAAGATTCGTTTTATGGCCCTAAGGTGAGCTTCCTTAGGATCGGCTTGGAATCTTGCACACATGCATACGGAAAGCATAATATCCGGTCGTGAAGCACATAAATAGAGTAAAGAACCTATCATCGACCGGTATACCTTTTGATCTACAGATTTACCTCCCGTATCGAGGTGGAGATGCCCATTAGTTCCCATGGGTCTCTTGATGGGCTTGGCGTCCTTCATCCCAAACTTGTTTAGAATGTCTTGAATGTACTTCGTTTGGCTAATGAAGGTGCCCTCTTGGAGTTGCTTCACTTGAAATCCTAGAAAATACTTCAACTCCCCCATCATAGACATCTCGAATTTTTGTGTCATGATCCTACTAAATTCCTCACATGTAGATTCGTTAGTAGACCCAAATATAATATCATCAACATAAATTTGGCATACAAACAAATCATTTGCAAGAGTTTTAGTAAATAAAGTAGGATCGGCCTTTCCGACTTTGAAGCCATTAGCAATAAGGAAATCTCTTAGGCATTCATACCATGCTCTTGGGGCTTGCTTGAGCCCATAAAGTGCCTTAGAGAGCCTATAGACATGGTTAGGATACTCACTATCTTCAAAGCCGGGAGGTTGCTCAACATAGACCTCTTCCTTGATTGGTCCATTGAGGAAGGCACTCTTCACGTCCATTTGATAAAGCTTGAAGCCATGGTAAGTAGCATAGGCTAATAATATACGAATGGACTCAAGCCTAGCTACGGGTGCATAGGTTTCACCGAAATCCAAACCTTCGACTTGTGAATATCCCTTGGCCACAAGTCGGGCTTTGTTCCTAGTCACCACACCATGCTCGTCTTGTTTGTTGCGGAAGACCCACTTGGTTCCTACAACATTTTGGTTAGGACGTGGAACTAAATGCCATACCTCATTCCTCGTGAAGTTGTTGAGCTCCTCTTGCATCGCCATCACCCAATTCGAATCTTGAAGCGCTTCCTCCACCTTGTGTGGCTCAATAGAGGAAACAAAAGAGTAATGCTCACAAAAATGTGCAACACGAGATCTAGTGGTTACCCCCTTATGAATGTCGCCGAGGATGGTGTTCACGGGGTGATCTCATTGGATTGCTTGGTGGACTCTTGGGTGTGGCGGCCTTGGAACTTGCTCATCCCCCTTGTCTTGATCATTTTCATCTCCCCCTTGATTATTGCCGTCGGCTTGAGGTGGCTCATCTTCTTGATCTTCCTCTTCATCATCTTGAGCCTCATCCTCATCTTGAGTTGGTGGAGATGCTTGCATAGAGGAGGATGGTTGATCTTATGCTTGAATGGGCTCTTCGATTTCCTTAGGACACACATCCCCAATGGACATGTTCCTTAGCGCAACGCACAGAGCCTCTTCATCATCTAATTCATCAAGATCAACTTGCTCTACTTGAGAGCCGTTAGTCTCATCAAACACAATGTCACAAGAAACTTCAACTAGTCCAGTGGACTTGTTAAAGACTCTATATACCCTTATGTTTGAATCATATCCTAGTAAAAAGCCTTCTACAGCCTTAGGAGCAAATTTTGATTTTCTACCTCTTTTAACAAGAATAAAACATTTGCTACCAAAGACTCTAAAATATGAAACATTGGGCTTTTTACCGGTTAGGAGTTCGTAATATGTCTTCTTGAGGATTCGGTATAGATACAACCGGTTGATGGCGTAGCAAGCGGTGTTGATCGCCTCGGCCCAAAACCGATCCGATGTCTTGTACTCATCAAGCATGGTCCTTGCCATGTCCAGTAGAGTTCTATTCTTCCTCTCCACTACACCATTTTGTTGTGGCGTGTAGGGAGAAGAGAACTCATGCTTGATGCCCTCCTCATCAAGGAAGCCTTCAATTTGTGAATTCTTGAACTCCGTCCCATTATCGCTTCTTATTTTCTTGATTCTTAAGCCGAACTCATTTTGAGCCCGTCTCAAGAATCCCTTTAAAGTCTCTTGGGTTTGAGATTTTTCCTGTAAAAAGAACACCCAAGTGAAGCGAGAATAGTCATCCACAATAACAAGACAGTACTTACTCCCACCGATGCTTATGTAAGCTATGGGGCCGAATAGGTCCATGTGGAGGAGCTCAAGTGGCATGTCAGTCGTCAAGATGTTCTTGTGTGGATGATGAACGCCAACTTGCTTCCCGGCTTGGCATGCGCTACAAGTCCTGTCTTTCTCAAAATGAACATTGGTTAGTCCTAAAATGTTTTCTCCCTTTAGAAGCTTGTGAAGATTCTTCATCCCAACATGTGCTAGTCGGCGATGCCAGAGCCAGCCCATGTTATTCTTAGCAATTAAGCAAGTGTCGAGTTCAGCTCTATTGAAATCAACTAAGTATAGCTGACCCTCTACACTCCCTTAAATGCTACTAAATCATCACTTCTTCTAAAGACAGTGACACCTACATCAGTAAATAGACAGTTGTAGCCCATTTTGCATAGTTGAGAAACAGAAAGCAAATTGTAATCTAAAGAATCTACAAGAAAAACATTTGAAATGGAATGGTCAGGTGATATAGCAATTTTACCCAAACCTTTGACCAAACCTTGGTTTCCATCCCCGAATATGATAGCTCGTTGGGAATCTTGGTTTTTCTCGTAGGTGGAGAACATCTTCTTCTCCCCTGTCATGTGGTTTGTGCACCCGCTATCGATGATCCAACTTGAGCCCCCGGATGCATAAACCTACAAAACAAGTTTAGTTCTTGATTTTAGGTACCCAAACAGTTTTGGGTCCTTTGACATTAGACACAAGAACTTTGGGTACCCAAACACAAGTCTTTGATCCCTTGTGTTTGCCCCCAACATACTTGGCAACTACTTTGCCAGATTTGTTAGTCAAAATATAAGATGCATCAAAAGTTTTAAATGAAACATTGTGATCATTTGATGCAATAGGAGCTTTCTTCTTAGGCAATTTAGCACGGGTTGATTGTCTAGAGCTAGATGTCTCACCCTTATACATAAAAGCATGATTAGGGCTAGAGTGAGACTTCCTAGAATGAATTCTCCTAATCTTATGCTCGGGATAACTGGCAGAGTACAAAATGTAACCCTCGTTATACTAAGGCATGGGAGCCTTGCCCTTAACAAAGTTAGATAATTTTTTAGGAGGGGCATTAAGTTTGACATTGTCCCCCTTTTGGAAGCCAATGCCATCTTTGATGCCAGGGCGTCTCCCACTATAAAGCATACTACAAGCAAATTTAAAATTTTCATTTTCAAGTTTATGCTCGGCAATTTTAGTATCTAATTTTGCTATATGATCATTTTGTTGCTTAATTAAGACCATATGATCATGAATAGCATCAATATCAACATCTCTACATCTAGTGCAAATAGAAACATGCTCAACGGTAGATGTAGAGGGTTTGCAAGTTTTTAGTTCAACAATCTTAGCATGTAAAATATCATTTTCACTTCTAAGATCGGAAATAGAAGCATTGCAAACATCTAAGTCTTTAGCCTTAGCAATTAATTTTTCATTTTCAATTCTAAGGCTAGCAAGAGAGGCATTCAATTTTTCAATCTTAGCAATAGAAATATCATGATCATTGTGACGGAACCTCCCAAGTAAATAGGCCCACCTACAGTTGTCCTCGTCTAGCAGACATCAGACACCCTGTAGATGTTCCTAAGTTACTTGACAAGCTCGGTATCTTTCCTTACCTCACCAGGAACGTTTCACCCGTCTTGCAGACATTACAGATCACCGGAGATAAAGATATGCGGAAGCGAATTACATAAAATTACATTTATTTCCAAAAGTAAGCTCAAGTTAAGTTATTACAGACCAGCTTCAAAGGGAGTGCATAAAAGTAATAATTATACAAACCAGGGAGACACAAACTTCTCCCGAAGGACTATAAACAAAAGATTCTAGATGGAGGACCGAGTCCTCCGGCACTTCAGTCTTGGTTTTCTCCCTTGGGAACCACCTTAGCACAGAAGCAGCAAAAGTCTGCTACTTCCCCACCTAAAAACAACAAAGGGATAAACCCTGAGTATGGAATTACTCAGCAAGTCTTACCCGACTAAGGAAAAGACTCTCAAGGGTATGCTGGATATATGGGAGTCAAGGTAAGGCTTCTCAATAGTCAAAGACTCTGTTTTGCAGAAATGCTTACTAAAGTGGATCCTTAAAAATCCAATTTTATTTGTCAAGTTAGGTAAAATTACCTGCACTAGAGTTCTTTCTACCCTAGTTCAATCACTGGTCCTGCACTAGCCAATTTCTTAACCAAAAGCCCATCATCTTTAGTGGAATGCTACGTGTAGGGCAGTGACCAAGTCTTCATAACCGCGAAGGTACGGCGATCCGAATCGATTATACTCAGCTGAGGATCTCCAATCACACGACATATGTAGCACTTAACCCTTGCATATGTCAACCCGCCACCGGGGTTCTTAAGACCGGATCAGGTTCACGCAAACCGAGAGCACAGATACACCACCGTCCAGCCTCTTGCCACGGAGGGTACACGCTACTCTCGCCACCGCTCCACTCCCATTTCGTGTTATCTTATTCCGGCCTTAGTCTGCCCGAGGCAAGGCTTACCCATGACGAGGCATGTGACCAGTTAAAGGGTCCTCGATCATCAAGCCTACATCGAGACGGTCCTTAATCGACTCAGACGGAGACACTACACCGAGACTCTCTTTCTCGTGCAAGTCACCCGCCCGGTCTCAGCTTATTCCTTTTTAACCCAAAAACTTGGTACCTGACAGAGGTACATCTTTTCCGATGTTGGACCCATCATGGCCATGATGGATCCACCATCAAGTTTTGTTTTTGAAAACATCCCTCCCACTTTGCCAAACATCTTTTGTAAAACAAATCCTTTTGTTTTTCTAAAGCAATACTAAGCATAGTAAAACCTTTTTGTAAAAACAGGATTTCAAGGAGGGTAATCAAGATCAAAGAAAGGTAATGCAGGAATTGTTTAATCAATCAACTCCTATCACCTAATGCAGCAAGCAAGTGAGAAAGCTTTTAAAACATCAAGGGAGGTGGCAAATGCACCGGGGCTTGCCTTTGTTATCAGAGGTGTCCTACTCGGATCCACAGATATCAAAATAGAAGCAGTTGTCTGCCTGGGGATCAGAGGTGGGTGGTATCCCTTCTTCAAAAACTTCTTCTTCTTCTTCTTGCTCTAATATAATCATATACATGCATAAGAATGGATGTCATGGAATGCTCATGAGGATGCAAAGGTAACATAAACTTATTATTTATGTCTTGAGTACAACTTTCCTTCACGGTACTCCGAGAACCTAGGGTTTCCGGAGTCAGTAAAGGAGTTCATGGAGCAGGGGGGGTGGTTTTGGGTTTAGTGATCAAACAAGGTCCAAATCCAACCAAACTCTACCCATGGCTTCTAAATAATGTGATAAGCTCACATAAAAAGTTTGGGAAATTTTGGGCTTATTATTTATTTTCTAAAAATCCAGAATCAATAGTTTAGGCTATTTTAAATACCCTAAAATTCCCTATTCAAACTAAAAATCATAAAACTATTTTTATTAAATACTATGGAAAATAACAAGCCTAGGAAAATTGGTCTCATAATTTTAGGATTTTTCTACTATTTTCTACAGATTTCTAGAGTTCTGCTGTAAAAGAAAAAGGAAAACGATAAAACAGTACTGGGCCCATTCTGGCCCAACAAGCCCAGGCCCAGGGAGAACAGCGCCCGCGCCCGCGCGCGCGTCCGCGCCCAGGCAATTTTGCAGAAAGGGCCTCGCGCTTCTGGTTAATCCGAAAAAGGTCCTTTCACTATTGTATTGAGTCACTGACGAATTGCACAAATGCCCTCGGGTTTCTTTTTCTTCCCCGCGATTACCCCTGAACACGCCACGCTCCCGTTCATCACGGACAAGGTCCGTACCGGCCATGACCGGCGACGATAGTTCAAGCTAGCTACCGGAGGGGCTTCACGGACCTACAACGGCCCCGGAACGCACGCCAATGCAACCCGAACACCCCGAGAACGGCCGGTCCACGTGCACGGCGGAAACCGAGCACGGGAGCACACGTTCCCATACAACCATGGCCGGACTAAGCAAGCGGACGCCACTGTGAGCAACACGAGCATGCATAGGCACGAAAACGATACTCGAATCGATTGGCGACGTACCAGAACGAGCTGGCCACAGGAGGGCTAAGTTCTTGCGGTGTTTTGGGTGAATTTGGGGGAAACGCGAAATTGAGGCACATCGGTGAACCACTGGGAGCAATACTGGACGTCGAGGTACGCGATGAGGTTACGAAGCTACCGGTGGGCTCAATTTAAAGGCTCCGAGAGCGGTGGCTCTTAATTTGACCGCGATGCGTCGACGGCCGGAGAGGAGGAAGAAACACAGGCTTCGCGAGTACGTGGCCACGACGTGGCGGTAACTCCGGTGAGCCACGGAGGGGTCAGAGAAGGTCACGGCGACACGGTGAAAGTGTAGAGCCACGCGGCACCCGGCCGAGAGGCGGCGGTCGACGGCGAGGTAATCCGTGCAAGCCGCAAAGCAGAAGAGGAAGACGGCGGTGAGTTATCGGAGCGACGTCCAGCACATGGGCGGTGAAGATCTTTTCAAGGTGAGCGATATCCACACGGCCGCGGCACCAATCCCGGCAAAGCGGTCGCCGGCGGGGAGATCTTTCCACGGTGGTTGATCTGATCCGGTAGAACACTGTACCATGGGCTTTGCTTCATCAGGGTGTCTGACAGACGATGTTGTGGGTCAATTTTCTTCCAAAATCCTGTGGCAACACCCCCAAGTCACTGCATCAAAGTTGTAGTGCTACATACCAGCTACAACCCAACTATAGGACTTGAACACATTTGAGCACAGGATCCAAATCAAAATCGAGCTCAAAGTTCACCTCATAGCACTGCAACTCTGAAATTCAGTTTCAAACAATCTGACAGCCAGTTTTGGACTGGGTTTTTCTCCAAATTTCTCATAACAACTATGCTTGCACCCTTTAGCAAAGTTGTTCTCCTATTATTGGTCTTCAACTTTGATGTGGTGACCTAGGGCAAAAACCCTATACTTTGTAAGTTACAAAGCCCCAAAGTTGAGCCCATGCACTGATTTTTCAGACTTAGAGTAAACTCAAATGAGGCCCATTTTGCATTTAGGTCCAAAACTTAGGGTTTGGCTTGCAAAATCACATATTTGTGAACCAAAGGACTTAAAATACTTATTTGGCTTGGTTTTTGCACTTTAGCCCAAAAGTGGACTAATTTTGCACTTAGGTCCCTAGGGTTTAGGTTTAGGGCTTTCCAGGGTTCCAATTAGGGTTTCTAGCATCCCAGGGGTATAAATGTGATGCAACTTAGTGTTTGGGGATATTCTATGACTTTTCTCACAAGCCCTAAAGTTTTTCTCAACTTGGGTTAAGTTTTACCCCTTTAACCACTATTTAGGGTTAAGTCCTTAAACCAGGGTCCTATTTGTAAAACAGTAAAACACTACAACTTGTTTGAAATTTTTGCCTAGTGAATGCACTCTAGGTGTGTCAAACATATGCAATGCCAATGCTCATGATGTCATGCTCAAGTTTTAGTTATAGTAACACCAGGGGTGTTACATCCTTCCCCCCATAAAAGAATCTCGTCCCGAGATTTAAAGTCCTAGGGTGAGTAATGGAAAAGGAAATGTGTCATATTTTTATTTCCTTATTTCTGGTACAAGGCAGGGGTGGTGTGGGGGTTCATTCCTTTATTACACAGCTATACAAACTTTACAACTTACAAGAGGCTAGAAAGCCTGGGAAATTCTTATCTAAGAAGTCTTGGGTTTCCCATGTAGCCTCCTCTTCCGAATGCTGGTTCCACTGTATCTTATAAAACTTAAGAGTCTTTCTCCGGGTAACCCTGTCCTTTTGATCCAGAACTCGAATGGGATGTTCCGAGTACGTTAAATCTGGTTCCAGGACAACATCAGTCACTTCAACGGTTCGATCGGGAACCCGAAGACACTTCTTCAATTGTGACACGTGGAACACATTATGCACGGCAGACAATGTTTCGGGGAGTTGAAGTTGATACGCCACTGGCCCATATCTTTGAAGAATAGGGAATGGACCAATATACCTGGGTGCAAGTTTTCCCTTTACCCCGAAACGCGATACTCCCTTCATTGGTGAAACCTTTAAGTAGACGTAGTCTCCTTCTAAGAAGTATAAGGGCATTCGTCGTTTGTCTGCACAACTCTTCTGACGAGCCTGTGCCTTCTTCATATTATGAATAATTTTCTGAACCTTATTCTCGGCCTCTTTCACCATATCAGGCCTAAAGAAACATCTTTCACCAGGTTCAGACCAATTTAGCGGAGTTCGACACCGACGTCCGTATAGAGCTTCAAAAGGTGCCATTTGGATACTTTCCTGATAACTGTTATTATATGAAAATTCCGCCAAAGGTAAGCATTCATCCCATGTCTGTGAGAAATCCAGGACACATGCCCGCAGCATATCTTCCAGTATTTGGTTCACTCTCTCAGTCTGCCCACTGGTTTGAGGATGATAGGCCGAACTGTGGAGTAACTTAGTACCCAAGGATTTGTGAAGTTCTTCCCAAAATTTGGATACGAACTGAGGTCCACGATCCGACACTATGGTCTTTGGAACACCGTGCAAACTGAGAATACGGGCAATGTACAACTCCGCATAGGTAATGACAGGATATTTCACTTTGACAGGGAGGAAGTGGGCAATCTTTGTGAGTCGATCAATGATAACCCAAATAGAGTCATACCCTTTTGCGGTCCTGGGCAAACCCACAATGAAGTCCATGCTTATGTCTTCCCATTTCCATGTTGGTATGGATAATGACTGCAATGGACCAGCAGTTTTCAAGTGTATGGCTTTGACACGTCTGCAAGTGTCACATCTAGCCACATAGCGCGCAATTTCAATCTTCATCTTCGTCCACCAGTAATGTTGTTTCAGATCATGATACATCTTAGTGCTTCCCGGATGAATGGAATAGCGACTAAGATGCGCTTCATCTAAGATTTGCTAGCGGAGTTCTTCATTCTTCGGCACTACTATGCGGTTGTTGAACCATAACACACCTTGATCATCTTCCTTGAAACATTGGGCTGTTCCAGCCCTGATCTTCTCTCGTATGTGCTTCATGCCCAGATTATCCTTTTGAGCATCAATTATCCTTTGCAACATGGTTGACTCAAGCTTTAGTTGATTCAGAGTCCCTTGCTGGATTATCCCCAGGTTTAACTTTTCCATTTCTTGACACAAAGTGTTTTCGGAGGTCTTTACCATAAGACAGTGGCAGGAAGTCTTGCGACTTAATGCATCTGCCACCACATTGGCTTTGCCTGGGTGATAATGGATCTCCAGTTCATAGTCTTTAATGAGCTCAAGCCATCGTCTTTGCCTCATATTTAACTCTGACTGGGTAAATATATACTTCAAACTCTTATGATCTGTATATATATGACAGATATTTGCCAGCAGATAGTGACGCCATATTTTCAGGGCATGAACCACCGCAGCTAACTCCAGATCATGAGTTGGATAGTGCTCCTCATGCCGGCGTAACTGCCTTGAAGCATACGCAATTACTCGGCCTTCTTGCATCAGTACACAGCCGAGTCCACTGCCGGATGCATCACAGTACACATCAAAGGGTTTAGTGATGTCCGGTTGGGCCAATACCGGAGCAGTGGTCAATAGTGTCTTCAGTTGCTCAAAGGCTTCATTACATTTAGAAGACCAATTGAACTTAGTATCATTCTTCAATAAACTTGTGATTGGCTTCACAAGCTTAGAAAAATCAGGTATGAATCTGCGATAATATCCTGCTAGTCCAAGAAAACTCCGGACTTGGTGAACAGTCGTTGGAGGTTTCCACTCCAGAATATCCTTGACCTTGCTAGGATCTACCGCAATTCCCTTAGCTGATAATACGTGCCCCAGAAATTGAATTTCCTCCAGCCAGAACGCGCACTTGCTGAACTTGGCATACAGCTGATGTTCCCTCAGGCGTGTCAATACAATCCGTAGGTGCTGAGCATGCTCCTCTTCATTTTTAGAATATATCAAAATATCGTCGATGAAGACCACCACGAACTTGTCTAACTCGGGCATGAACACCGAGTTCATCAAATAGGTGAAGTGGGCAGGAGCATTTGTGAGCCCGAAAGACATTACTAGATACTCAAACAATCCATACCGCGTAGTAAATGCGGTCTTCGGTATATCCTCGGGCCGAATACGGATTTGATGATAGCCCGACCTGAGATCGATTTTGGAAAATACCCTCGCCCCAGTCAGTTGATCAAATAAGATGTCGATCCTTGGAAGAGGGTACTTATTCTTAATGGTGACCTCATTCAGGGGCCGATAGTCCACACACATTCGCAAGGTTTGATCCTTCTTCTTCACAAAGATGGCGGGACAACCCCACGGGGACGAGCTTGGCCGGATAAATCCCTTATCCAATAGATCTTGTAATTGAATCTTCAATTCTGCTAACTCATTAGGGGGCATACGGTACGATCTTCGGGAGATAGGAGCCGTACCGGGTTTTAGCTCAATTACAAATTCTACATCTCTCTCAGGGGGCAGTCCAGGCAAATCTTCCGGAAATACATCTGGAAACTCACATACTACCGGAATGTTCTTGATCTCCGGTACAATGGCTTCAAATATTCTACCAGAAGCTTTGGCTGGATTGGTTTTGGGGAGAGATAAGAGAATTTCTTCTTGATTATAACTCAACCTGACGGTTCTGAGTTCAGTGTTGAGAATTGCCTTGTGTTGAGTTAACCAATTCATCCCCAAAATTACATCTATATCCTGGCCTCTTAGAACAATCATGTTAGCAGGAAAGTTCCGTCCGGCCATAGTTACTGGCACTCCATAGGCCACTTCTTTAGTAAAAATATGTCCCCCAGGTGAATGAATTTTAAAACCCTCTTTTGATTCATGACATGTAATGTGATGTTGCTCCACAAATGTCTTGCTAATGAAGGTATGCGAAGCACCAGAATCAAAAAGAATTATTGCAGGGTGACTGGCCACAGGGAACGTACCCATCATCACCGGCTTTCCCTCCGGTGTGGTAGCCACTTGCGTATAATATACTCGCCCCGTTTTCTTGGTATTCTTGCCCGAAGTACTTCCCTTGCCTGGAGCTGAATTTCCCGATCCTTGCTGATTATTGGCCTGATTTTGCCGAGGATAGGGACAATCTTTAATAAAATGCCCAGATTTGCCACAGTTAAAACATCCAGTTGAAGAACTTGGCAAAGCAGGGAATCGAGTGCCTGGGGCACCCGGCTGACTTTGGACAGTGGGAGCTTTGTTGGGACGAATAATTATAGGCTGCTTGAAAGGGAAAGATGGTGCACTTGAACGGTTCTGGTTAGAGGGCCAGAGAATAAACCGTTGCCTCTTTACCGGGCCCTGATTAGGCCTATCACCACTGAACCCCTTACTTTTCCCAGTATTTGCATATTTGGCCTCCACAGATAGGGCTGTGCTAACAGCCTTCCCGTAGGTGAGATCAATACAGGCAGCCATTTTTCGCTGCATTCGGTCGTTCAGACCTCTCATAAAACAATTCCTTTTCTTCAAGTCTGTGTTCACCTGATCAATTGCGTACTGTGATAGGTGATTGAATTTGTTGAGATACTGATTCACAGTATCTCCCCCTTGCTTCAATTTCATGAACTCTTCTTGCTTCATGTGCAGCACTCCCTCAGGAATATAGTGCTCGCGGAATGCTGCTTTGAACTCATTCCATGTAATTTGATGGTTGTCCGGTTGAATGGCCACGAAGTTCCCCCACCAAGTGCTGGCAGGGCCTCGGAGTTGCTGTGCCGCAAACAACGGCTTCTGGGTTTCTGAGCAGCGAAGAAGGCCAAATTTCTGTTCTATGACCCGTATCCATTGCTTTTGGCGGCTTCACCATCAGGTGTGGGAGTCCAGACGTCAACCAACCTCAAAGAAGGAGGGGGTTCATACAGGTCTAATTCCCCACCCAACGCGCGTCCCGCGACGTGAGAAGGTCCGGCTTCCGCCTCAGCAGAGGGTGTAGGCTCACTAGGGTGTAGTTGCGAGTAGAGCACATGGACTTCCTCGTGTAATGTATTGCAGTAAACCTGCAGGTTGTCGACAGCTGTGCTGAGTTCTTTAACTCGAGCCTGAGCCCTTGCCTCCTTGGCCCATGCCAATGAACGAGATTGAACAACCCAATCGAGTGCCAAATCCCGATCTGCCAGCTGGTCTTGTAGATGGCGAACGTCTCTTCGTAACTCATTTATACGGTCACCATCTCCAATCCATATAGCTGTCCTGCGGCGGAGTTCCAATTGGAGCCTGCTTACTTCTGCTTCCAGATCCCCTATAGGATCATTGCTCCCGCTACTACTATCTACATCTCGCGGAGCAAGTTGATGTCGAGGTACTCCGATTGGTCCAGTCGACTTACGCGCGGTCTTCCTTGTGCGCGGCGGCATTTTCTAAGGGGGAAATTTATTAGTATAATTCTTAGCATGATGCATGAGTAAGTACAGAATCAACCCTGGGTTGATTCAACCTTCTATACATTGCACTCTTCCTATCTGGTCTTTAAGATAAATTCTTCAGAATACTTAGGTAAGAAGAGAAAAGAATCTTTAGGTAAGACTTTTGAAAATCTTTTTGAAGATGTCCCATAATATCTGCAAAGAAGGGCTACGCTCCGATACCAGCTGTGACGGAACCTCCCAAGTAAATAGGCCCACCTACAGTTGTCCTTGTCTAGCAGACATCAGACACCCTGTAGATGTTCCTAAGTTACTTGACAAGCTCGGTATCTTTCCTTACCTCACCAGGAACGTTTCACCCGTCTTGCAGACATTACAGATCACCGGAGATAAAGATATGCGGAAGCGAATTACATAAAATTACATTTATTTCCAAAAGTAAGCTCAAGTTAAGTTATTACAGACCAGCTTCAAAGGGAGTGCATAAAAGTAATAATTATACAAACCAGGGAGACACAAACTTCTCCCGAAGGACTATAAACAAAAGATTCTAGATGGAGGACCGAGTCCTCCGGCACTTCAGTCTTGGTTTTCTCCCTTGGGAACCACCTTAGCACAGAAGCAGCAAAAGTCTGCTACTTCCCCACCTAAAAACAACAAAGGGATAAACCCTGAGTATGGAATTACTCAGCAAGTCTTACCCGACTAAGGAAAAGACTCTCAAGGGTATGCTGGATATATGGGAGTCAAGGTAAGGCTTCTCAATAGTCAAAGACTCTGTTTTGCAGAAATGCTTACTAAAGTGGATCCTTAAAAATCCAATTTTATTTGTCAAGTTAGGTAAAATTACCTGCACTAGAGTTCTTTCTACCCTAGTTCAATCACTGGTCCTGCACTAGCCAATTTCTTAACCAAAAGCCCATCATCTTTAGTGGAATGCTACGTGTAGGGCAGTGACCAAGTCTTCATAACCGCGAAGGTACGGTGATCCGAATCGATTATACTCAGCTGAGGATCTCCAATCACACGACATATGTAGCACTTAACCCTTGCATATGTCAACCCGCCACCGGGGTTCTTAAGACCGGATCAGGTTCACGCAAACCGAGAGCACAGATACACCACCGTCCAGCCTCTTGCCACGGAGGGTACACGCTACTCTCGCCACCGCTCCACTCCCATTTCGTGTTATCTTATTCCGGCCTTAGTCTGCCCGAGGCAAGGCTTACCCATGACGAGGCATGTGACCAGTTAAAGGGTCCTCGATCATCAAGCCTACATCGAGACGGTCCTTAATCGACTCAGACGGAGACACTACACCGAGACTCTCTTTCTCGTGCAAGTCACCCGCCCGGTCTCAGCTTATTCCTTTTTAACCCAAAAACTTGGTACCTGACAGAGGTACATCTTTTCCGATGTTGGACCCATCATGGCCATGATGGATCCACCATCAAGTTTTGTTTTTGAAAACATCCCTCCCACTTTGCCAAACATCTTTTGTAAAACAAATCCTTTTGTTTTTCTAAAGCAATACTAAGCATAGTAAAACCTTTTTGTAAAAACAGGATTTCAAGGAGGGTAATCAAGATCAAAGAAAGGTAATGCAGGAATTGTTTAATCAATCAACTCCTATCAACTAATGCAGCAAGCAAGTGAGAAAGCTTTTAAAACATCAAGGGAGGTGGCAAATGCACCGGGGCTTGCCTTTGTTATCAGAGGTGTCCTGCTCGGATCCACAGATATCAAAATAGAAGCAGTTGTCTGCCTGGGGATCAGAGGTGGGTGGTATCCCTTCTTCAAAAACTTCTTCTTCTTCTTCTTGCTCTAATATAATCATATACATGCATAAGAATGGATGTCATGGAATTCTCATGAGGATGCAAAGGTAACATAAACTTATTATTTATGTCTTGAGTACAACTTTCCTTCACGGTACTCCGAGAACCTAGGGTTTCCGGAGTCAGTAAAGGAGTTCATGGAGCAGGGGGGGTGGTTTTGGGTTTAGTGATCAAACAAGGTCCAAATCAAACCAAACTCTACCCATGGCTTCTAAATAATGTGATAAGCTCACATAAAAAGTTTGGGAAATTTTGGGCTTATTATTTATTTTCTAAAAATCCAGAATCAATAGTTTAGGCTATTTTAAATACCCTAAAATTCCCTGTTCAAACTAAAAATCATAAAACTATTTTTATTAAATACTATGGAAAATAACAAGCCTAGGAAAATTGGTCTCATAATTTTAGGATTTTTCTACTATTTTCTACAGATTTCTAGAGTTCTGCTGTAAAAGAAAAAGGAAAACGATAAAACAGTACTGGGCCCATTCTGGCCCAACAAGCCCAGGCCCAGGGAGAACAGCGCCCGCGCCCGCGCGCGCGCGTCCGCGCCCAGGCAATTTTGCAGAAAGGGCCTCGCGCTTCTGGTTAATCCGAAAAAGGTCCTTTCACTATTGTATTGAGTCACTGACGAATTGCACAAATGCCCTCGGGTTTCTTTTTCTTCCCCGCGATTACCCCTGAACACGCCACGCTCCCGTTCATCACGGACAAGGTCCGTACCGGCCATGACCGGCGACGATAGTTCAAGCTAGCTACCGGAGGGGCTTCACGGACCTACAACGGCCCCGGAACGCACGCCAATGCAACCCGAACACCCCGAGAACGGCCGATCCACGTGCACGGCGGAAACCGAGCACGGGAGCACACGTTCCCATACAACCATGGCCGGACTAAGCAAGCGGACGCCACTGTGAGCAACACGAGCATGCATAGGCACGAAAACGATACTCGAATCGATTGGCGACGTACCAGAACGAGCTGGCCACAGGAGGGCTAAGTTCTTGCGGTGTTTTGGGTGAATTTGGGGGAAACGCGAAATTGAGGCAAGTCGGTGAACCACTGGGAGCAATACTGGACGTCGAGGTACGCGATGAGGTTACGAAGCTACCGGTGGGCTCAATTTAAAGGCTCCGAGAGCGGTGGCTCTTAATTTGACCGCGATGCGTCGACGGCCGGAGAGGAGGAAGAAACACAGGCTTCGCGAGTACGTGGCCACGACGTGGCGGTAACTCCGGTGAGCCACGGAGGGGTCAGAGAAGGTCACGGCGACACGGTGAAAGTGTAGAGCCACGTGGCACCCGGCCGAGAGGCGGCGGTCGACGGCGAGGTAATCCGTGCAAGCCGCAAAGCAGAAGAGGAAGACGGCGGTGAGTTATCGGAGCGACGTCCAGCACATGGGCGGTGAAGATCTTTTCAAGGTGAGCGATATCCACACGGCCGCGGCACCAATCCCGGCAAAGCGGTCGCCGGCGGGGAGATCTTTCCACGGTGGTTGATCTGATCCGGTAGAACACTGTACCATGGGCTTTGCTTCATCAGGGTGTCTGACAGACGATGTTGTGGGTCAATTTTCTTCCAAAATCCTGTGGCAACACCCCCAAGTCACTGCATCAAAGTTGTAGTGCTACATACCAGCTACAACCCAACTATAGGACTTGAACACATTTGAGCACAGGATCCAAATCAAAATCGAGCTCAAAGTTCACCTCATAGCACTGCAACTCTGAAATTCAGTTTCAAACAATCTGACAGCCAGTTTTGGACTGGGTTTTTCTCCAAATTTCTCATAACAACTATGCTTGCACCCTTTAGCAAAGTTGTTCTCCTATTATTGGTCTTCAACTTTGATGTGGTGACCTAGGGCAAAAACCCTATACTTTGTAAGTTACAAAGCCCCAAAGTTGAGCCCATGCACTGATTTTTCAGACTTAGAGTAAACTCAAATGAGGCCCATTTTGCATTTAGGTCCAAAACTTAGGGTTTGGCTTGCAAAATCACATATTTGTGAACCAAAGGACTTAAAATACTTATTTGGCTTGGTTTTTGCACTTTAGCCCAAAAGTGGACTAATTTTGCACTTAGGTCCCTAGGGTTTAGGTTTAGGGCTTTCCAGGGTTCCAATTAGGGTTTCTAGCATCCCAGGGGTATAAATGTGATGCAACTTAGTGTTTGGGGATATTCTATGACTTTTCTCACAAGCCCTAAAGTTTTTCTCAACTTGGGTTAAGTTTTACCCCTTTAACCACTATTTAGGGTTAAGTCCTTAAACCAGGGTCCTATTTGTAAAACAGTAAAACACTACAACTTGTTTGAAATTTTTGCCTAGTGAATGCACTCTAGGTGTGTCAAACATATGCAATGCCAATGCTCATGATGTCATGCTCAAGTTTTAGTTATAGTAACACCAGGGGTGTTACAATCATTTCTAAGATTGACATATGAATCATCACAAACATTTGAATCAACCTTAGCAACTAATTTAGCATTTTCATTTCTAAGGTTGGCAATAACATCATGACAAGTGCTTAGCTCACTAGATAATTTTTCACATTTTTTCCTTTCTAGAGCATAAGCATTCTTAACCTTAACATGTTTTTTATTTTCCTTAATTAGGAAGTCCTCTTGGCTATCCAAGAGTTCATCCTTATCATGAATAGCGCTAATCAATTCATTTAACTTTTCTTTTTGTTTCATGTTAAGGTTGGCAAAAAGAGTAAGCAAATTATCCTCCTCATTACTAGAATTATCTTCATCACTAGAGGATGCATATTTAGTGGAGGATTTAGATTTAACCTTCTTTCTTTTGCCGTCCTTTGCCATGAGGCACTTGTGGCCGACGTTGGGGAAGAGGAGTCCCTTGTTGATGGCGATGTTGGCGGCGTCCTCGTCGGAGGAGGAGTCGGTGGAGCTCTCGTCGGAGTCCCACTCGCGGCACACATGGGCATCGTCGCCCTTCTTCTTGTGATATCTCTTCTCCTCCTTTCTTCTCCCCTTCTTGTCGTCGCCCCTGTCACTGTCACTAGAAATAGGACATTTTGCTATAAAGTGACCGGGCTTACCACACTTGTAGCAAACCTTCTTAGAGCGAGGCTTATAGTCCTTCCCCCTCCTTTGCTTGAGGATTTATCGAAAGCTTTTGATGATTAAAGCCATCTCCTCATTGTAGAGCTTTGAGGCGTCGATGGGGAGCCTACTTGGTGTAGACTCTTCCTTCTTCTCCTCCGTTGCCTTGAATGCGACGGGTTGTGCTTCGGGCGTGGAGGAGGTGCCTTGCTCGATGATTTTCTTTGAGCATTTAATCATTAGCTCAAAGCTTACAAACTTCCCTATAACTTCCTCGGGAGACATTAGCTTGTATCTAGGATCACCTCGAATTAATTGAACTTGCGTAGGGTTAAGAAAAACGAGGGATCTAAGAATAACCTTGACCATCTCATGGTCATCCCACTTTGTGCTCCCGAGGTTGCGCACTTGGTTCACCAAGGTCTTCAAGCGGTTGTACATAGCTTGCGGATCCTCCCCTTGGTGAAGCATGAAACCACCGAGCTCCCCCTCGATCGTCTCCCGCTTGGTGATCTTTGTCACCTCGTCTCCTTCGTGTGTGGTCTTAAGCACGTCCCAAATTTCCTTTGCGCTCTTCAACCCTTGCACCTTATTATACTCCTCTCGACTTAGAGAGGAGAGGAGTATAGTAGTGGCTTGGGAGTTGAAGTGGTGGATTTGGGTCACTTCATCCGAGTCATAGTCTTCATCCCCTAAGGATGGTACTTGTACACCAAACTCAACAACATTCCAAATGCTTGTGTGGAGTGAGGTTAGATGATGCCTCATTTTGTCACTCCACATATTATAATCTTCACCGTTAAAAACCGGTGGTTTGCCTAATGGAACGGAGAGTAAAGGAGTACGCTTTGAAATACGAGGGTAGCGTAGGGGGATCTTACTATACTTCTTGCGCTCATGGCGCTTAGAAGTAATGGACGGCGCATCGGAGCCGGAGGTGGATGGCGATGAAGAATCGGTCTCGTAGTAGACCACTTTCCTCATCTTCTTTTTCTTGTCCCCACTCCGATGCGACTTGTGGGAAGAGGATTCCTTCTTCCCCTTGTTGCGGGACTCTTCCGATGAAGCCTTCCCATGGCTTGTAGCGGGCTTGTCGCCGGTCTCCATCTCCTTCTTGGTGTGATCTCCCGACATCACTTCGAGCGGTTAGGCTCTAATGAAGCACCAGGCTTTGATACCAATTGAAAGTCGCATAGAGGGGGGTGAATAGGGCGAAACTGAAATTTACAAAGTTAATCACAACTACAATCCGGGTTAGCGTTAGAAATATAAGCGAGTTCGAGAGAGAGGGTGAAAAACAAATCGCAAGCAAATGAAGAGTAAGACACAAGGATTTGTTTTACCGAGATTCGATTCTTGCAAACCTACTCCCCGTTGAGGTGGTCACAAAGACCGAGTCTCCTTCAACCCTTTCCCTCTCTCAAACGGTCACTTAGACCGAGTGAGCTTCTCTTCTCAATCACACGGGACACAAAGTCCTCGCAAGGACCACCACACAATTGGTGTCTCTTGCCTTGGTTACAATTGAGTTTGGTCACAAGAAGAATGAGAAAGAAAAGAAGCAATCCAAGCGTAAGAGCTCAAATGAACACAAGTCACTCTCTCACTAGTCACTATTGATTGGAATTGAACTAGGGACTTGGGAGAGGATTTGATCTCTTTGGTGTGTCTTGTATTGAATGTTATAGCTCTTGTAATGTGTAGAATGTTGGAAACTTGGATGCCATTGAATGAGGGGTGGTTGGGGTATTTATAGCCCCAACCACCAAACTAGCCGTTTGGTGGAGGCTGCTATCGACGGGCGCACCGGACAGTCCGGTGCGCCACCGGACACTGTCCAGTGCGCCAGCCACGTCACCCGGCCGTTAGGGTTCGACCGTTGGAGCTCTGACTGGTGGGGCCTCTAGGCTGTCCGGTGGTGCACCGGACAGGTCCTGTAGACTGTCTGGTGCGCCAACTGCGCGTGCTCTGACCTCTGCGCGCGCAGGCGCGCATTAAATGCGTTGCAGTCGACTGTTGCGCTTGAAGTAGTCGTTGCTCCGCTGGCACACCGGACAGTCCGGTGCGTCACCGCACACTGTCCGGTGCGTCATCGAATAGTCCGGTGAATTATAGCGGAGCGCCCTCTGATTTTCCCGAAGGTGAGGAGTTCAGCGTCGAGTTCCCTGGTGCACCGGACACTGTCCGGTGGCACACCGGACAGTCCGGTGCGCCAGACCAGGGTGCCTTTGGGATTTCTTAAGCTCTCTTTGTTTGAACCCTTTCTTGGTCCTTTTATTGGTCTATTGTGAACCTTAGGCACCTGTAGAACTTATAGACTAGAGCAAACTAGTTAGTCCAAATATTTGTGTTGGGCAATTCAACCACCAAAATCTATTTAGGAAAAGGTGTAAGCCTATTTCCCTTTCATTTCTAACGCTAACCCCGACTTGTAGTTGTGCTTGAGTTTATAATTTTCAGATTCCGCCTATTCACCCCCCTCCCTCTAGGCGACTTTAAATTGGTATCGGAGCCTGGTGCTTCATTAGAGCCTAACCGCTCGAAGTAATGTCGGGAGATCACGCCAAGAAGGAGATGGTGACCGGCGACAAACCCGTTACAAGCCACAGGAAGGCTCTATTGGGAGAGTCCCGCAACAAGGGGAAGGAGAAGGAATCCCCTTCACACAAGTCGCATCGGAGTGGCGAAAAGAAAAAGAAGATGAGGAAGGTGGTCTACTACAAGACCGACTCTTCATCGCCATCCACCTCCGGCTCCGACGCGTCGTCCGTAACTTCTAAGCGCCATGAGCGCAAGAAGTTTAGTAAGATTCTCCTACACTACCCTTGCATTTCTAAACGTACTCCATTACTTTTTGTTCCATTAGGCAAACCATCGGTTTTTGACGGTGAAGATTATAACATGTGGAGTGATAAAATGAGGCATCACCTAACCTCACTCCACAATAGTATTTGGAACGTTGTTGAGTTTGGTGTACAGGTACCATCCGTAGGGGATGAGGACTATGATTTGGACGAAGTTGTCCAAATCCGGCACTTCAACTCACAAGCTACCACAATACTTCTTGCCTCTCTAAGTCGAGAGGAGTATAACAAGGTGCAAGGATTGAAGAGCTGAGAGCACCTAGAGGGGGGGTGAATAGGTGATCCTGTAAAACTTGAGAACTTAAGCCACAAAAACTTGGTTAAGCGTTAGCACAGTAAATGCCAAGTGGCTAGAGAGGAGACAAAACACAATAACCACAAGAAATCAATCACAGAGATGGCACGGTGGTTATCCCGTGGTTCGGCCAAGACCAACGCTTGCCTACTCCACGTTGTGGCGTCCCAACGGACGAGGGTTGCAATCAACCCCTCTCAAGCGGTCCAAAGACCCACTTGAATACCACGGTGTTTTGTTTGCTTTACTCAATCCCGTTTGCGAGGAATCTCCACAAATTAGAGCCTCTCGCCCTTACACTTGAAGTTCACAAAGAAGCACGGAGCAAGGGAGGGATTAGCAACGCACTCAAGACAAGAAATCACAGCAACACCACGCACACAAGTCGCAATGAGAGCTCACAACACAACTCAATGAGTTCACCACTCAACTAGAGCTCTAATTGCTATCGCAAAGAATCAAAGGCGCGGAATCGATGTCTTGGTGCTTAGGAATGTTGTAGGAATGCTTGGTGTGCTCCTCCATGCGCCTAGGGGTCCCTTTTATAGCCCCAAGGCAGCTAGGAGCCGTTGAGAGCAATCCAGGAAGGCTGATCTTGCCTTCTGTCGACTGGCGCACCGGACAGTCCGGTGCACACCGGACACTGTCCGGTACCTGATTTCTTTCCTTAAATGGCGCAGTCGACCGTTGGCAGCCAGAGAGCCGTTGGCGCATCGGACATGTCCGGTGCACACCGGACAGTCCGGTGCCTTCTTCTAGCCGTTGGCTCGGCCACATGTCCCGCGCAGATTGCGCGGCCGACCGTTGGCCCTGTCGACCGTTGGCTCACCGGACAGTCCAGTGCACACCGGACAGTCCGGTGAATTATAGCCGTACGTCGACGATGAATTCTCGAGAGCGACGAGTTCGCCTGTGAACGGCCCACCGGACAGTCTGGTGCACCACCGGACAGTCCGGTGAATTATAGCCGTACACCGCCGTCGAAGTCCCGAGAGCAGCCACTTTGCTCGAGCCAGCCTGGTGCACCGGACACTGTCCGGTGCACCACCGGACAGTCCGGTGCTCCCAGACTGAGCAGTTCTTGGCTGCTCGAGCCAAGACATTTCCAATTGGATTTTTCCTTAATCCTTGACTTGTACTTTGTCCACCTTTTTACACTTAGGCACTTGTGTTGGACACTAAATCACCAAAATACTTAGAAATGGCCCAAGGGCACATTTCCCTTTCAATCTCCCCCTTTTTGGTGATTTATGCCAACACAACATAAAGCAAGTAGAACAAGTACAAAATCAATTCAAATAAGAACTCAAATTGTTTTGATTCAAATTTGACATATATGGATCACTCTATGCCACCATTTGGTTTGTTTTTGCAAATCAAACTCAAATTTCTATCTCTAAGTCAAACACACATGTTAAGACATAAAGAGAGGTTTTCCAAAGAAATTTGATCAAGGATTTCAAAAACTCCCCCTTTTTTCCATAATCAACACTTCTCCCCACAAGAGGCCAACTTTTGACATAAGAGACAATAAAAGAGTTTTGACAAACCAAAAGCTCTAATCTACTATTTTCAAAATTTCTCAAGTGGTAGCTGATCCATCTATCGCTTTGGCCTTTATTTTCTCCCCCTTTGGCATCAAGCACCAAAACGGGATCAATCTTGGCCCTTTAACCCCATTGCCTCACCAAAATCTTCAAATGAGAACACAAAGGCAATAAGAGTATAAAGATGAACTTGGAAAAGTTACTCTTTTCATCGGAGTGTAGTGGAAGTCTTGCATGGTCCAAGTCCACCTTTTCCCTTTCAATCCTCCTATGAGGCTAAAACAACCAAACTCAAGTACATGGTTAGTCTCAAAGGGTCAAGTTGTAGCACAGCTCCCCCTAAATATGTGCATCATTTGCAAAACGGACTTGTGAGGTCCAGGGAGTGTTTGTACAACTTAAGCACCACAATAAGCAACAAAATGTAGAATGAACATGATCAAAGGCATAAACACATGTATGCTACAATTCAATCCAAGTTCCGCGAATCTAGGACATTTAGCTCACTACGCAGCCTGCAAAAGGTCTTTTCATCTAAAGGCTTAGTGAAGATATCGGCTAGCTGGTTCTCGGTGCTAACATGAAACACTTCGATATCTCCCTTTTGCTGGTGGTCTCTCAAAAAGTGATGTCGGATGTCAACGGTGGATAGGGCAACGGAAGTTTGTTTCTTAGAATTCCATGACACCAGGGACCTTCCTAAGAATTGGCACGTCCCCGATGTACTCTTCCTATCGACCTTACATCCAGCATAGTCAGAATCTGAGTACCCAATCAAGTCAAAGTTAGACCCCTTTGGATACCAGATCCCGAAGCAAGGCGTAGCGACTAAATATCGAAGAATTCGCTTCATGGCCACTAAGTGACACTCCTTAGGATCGGATTGAAATCTAGCACACATGCATACGCTAAGCATAATATCCGGTCTACTAACACATAGATAAAGCAAAGAACCTATCATGGACCGGTATGCTTTTTGATCAATGGACTTCCTTTGTTGAGGTCGGTGTGTCCGTCAGTTCCCATCGGCGTCTTTGCGGGCTTGGCGTCCTTCATCCCAAACCGCTTTAACAAATCTTGCGTGTACTTCGTTTGGGAGATGAAGGTGCCGTCCTTGAGTTGCTTCACTTGGAACCCAAGGAAGTAGTTCAACTCGCCCATCATCGACATCTCGAATTTCTGCGTCATCACCCTGCTAAACTCTTCACAAGACTTTTGGTTAGTAGAACCAAATATTATGTCATCGACATAAATTTGGCACACAAAAAGATCACCGTCGCAAGTCTTAGTGAAAAGAGTTGGATCGGCATTCCCAACCTTGAAAGCATTAGCAATTAAAAGTCTCTAAGGCATTCATACCATGCTCTTGGGGCTTGCTTAAGTCCATAGAGCGCCTTAGAGAGCTTACACACGTGGTCGGGGTACCGTTCATCCTCGAAGCCAGGGGGTTGCTCCACGTACACCTCCTCCTTGATTGGCCCGTTGAGGAAAGCGCTCTTCACATCCATTTGGTATAACCTAAAAGAATGGTGAGCGACATATGCTAGCAAAATACGAATTGATTCTAGCCTAGCCACAGGAGCAAAAGTCTCCTCAAAGTCCAAACCTGCGACTTGGGCATAACCTTTTGCCACAAGTCGAGCCTTGTTCCTTGTCACCACCCCGTGCTCGTCCTGTTTGTTGCGGAACACCCACTTGGTTCCCACAACATTTTGCTTGGGGCGAGGCACCAGTGTCCAAACTTCATTGCGCTTGAAGTTGTTGAGTTCCTCCTGCATGGCCAACACCCAGTCCGGATCTAGCAAGGCCTCTTCTACCCTGAAAGGCTCAATAGAAGAGACAAAAGAGTAATGCTCACAAAAATTAACTAATCTTGAACGAGTAGTTACTCCCTTGCTAATATCACCCAATATTTGGTCGACGGGATGATCCCTTTGGATCGTCGCTCGAACTTGGGTTGGAGGTGCCTGAGGTGCTTCTTCCTCTTCAACTTGATCATCCTGTGCTCCCCCTTGATCAAGCGCCTCCACTCGAGGTACCTGTTCGTCATCTTGGGTTGGGGGATGCACCATAGTTGAGGAAGACGGTTGATCTTGCTCCAATTGTTCCTGAGGTCGTACATCTCCAATCGCCATGGTGCGTATCGCAGCCGTTGGAACGTCTTCTTCATCTATATCATCAAGATCAACAACTTGCTCTCTTGGAGAGCCATTAGTCTCATTAAATACAACGTCGCTAGAGACTTCAACCAAACCCGATGATTTGTTGAAGACCCTATACACCTTTGTATTTGAATCATAACCTAATAAAAACCCTTCTACGGCTTTGGGAGCAAATTTGGAATTCCTACCCTTCTTCACTAGAATGTAGCATTTACTCCCAAATACACGAAAGTACGATACATTGGGTTTGTTACCAGTCAGCAGCTCATATGAAGTCTTCTTGAGGAGGCGGTGAAGGTAGACCCTGTTGATGGCGTGGCAAGCCGTGTTCACGGCTTCCGACCAAAAGCACTCGGGGGTCTTGAACTCTCCAAGCATAGTCCTCGCCATATCTATGAGCGTCCTGTTCTTCCTCTCTACCACACCATTTTGCTGAGGTGTGTAGGGAGCGGAGAACTCGTGCTTGATCCCCTCCTCCTCAAGGAACTCCTCCACTTGAAGATTCTTGAATTCGGACCCGTTGTCGCTCCTTATCTTCTTCACCTTGAGCTCAAACTCATTTTGAGCTCTCCTGAGGAAGCGCTTGAGGGTCCCTTGGGTTTCAGACTTATCCTGCAAAAAGAACACCCAAGTGAAGCGGGAAAAGTCATCAACAATAACTAGACCATACTTACTTCCTCCTATGCTCAGATAGGCGACGGGTCCGAAGAGGTCCATATGTAGCAGCTCCAGGGGTCTTGATGTTGTCATCATATTTTTGGTGTGATGAGAGCCTCCCACCTGTTTCCTTGCTTGACAAGCTGCACAAGGTCTATCTTTTTCGAAATGTACATTGGTTAGACCTATCACGTGTTCTCCCTTTAGAAGCTTGTGGAGGTTCTTCATCCCCACATGTGCTAAGCGGCGATGCCACAACCAGCCCATGCAAGTCTTAGCCATTAAGCATGCATCTAGACCGGCCTCTTCTTTTGCAAAATCAACCAAATAAAGTTTGCCGTCTAGTACACCCATAAAAGCTAGTGAACCATCACATCTTCTAAAGACAGACACATCTACATTTGTAAATAGACAATTATATCCCATATTACATAATTGACTGACAGATAGTAAATTATATCCAAGAGACTCAACTAAAAACACATTAGAGATAGAGTGCTCATTGGATATTGCAATCTTGCCTAAACCTTTCACCTTGCCTTGGTTCCCATCACCGAATATGATTGAATCTTGGGAATCCTTATTCTTGACGTAGGAGGTGAACATCTTCTTCTCCCCCGTCATATGGTTTGTGCATCCGCTGTCGATAATCTAGCTTGAACCCCCGGATGCATAAACCTGCAAGGCAAATTTAGGCTTGGGTCTTAGGTACCCAACTCTTGTTGGGTCCTACAAGGTTAGTCACAATTTCCTTAGGGACCCAAATGCAAGTTTTATCGCCCTTGCATTTTGCCCCTAATTTCCTAGCAACTATCTTCCTATTCTTTCTACAAATAGCAAAGGAAGCATTTAAAGCATGATAAATTGTAGAGGGACCATTCATAACTTTCCTAGGAACATGATGAATATTTTTCCTAGGCACATGATGAATATTTTTCCTAGGCATATCTCTATCATGCATATAGGAAGAACTGGGAGCAAACATAGCATAAGAATCATAGGCATGTGAATCAAGAGCACTACAACTCCTATGAGACTGTCTTCTATCAAAGTACATAAAAGCATGGTTCTTTTTAGTACTACTTGCCATAGGGGCCTTCCCTTTCTCCTTGGCGGAGATGGGAGCCTTATGGCTTGTTAAGTTCTTGGCTTCCCTCTTGAAGCCAAGCCCATCCTTAATTGAGGGGTGTCTACCAATCGTGTAGGCATCCCTAGCAAATTTTAGTTTATCAAAATCGCTTTTGCTAGCCTTAAGTTGGGCATTAAGACTAGCCATTTCATCGTTTAATTTTGCAATAGAAGCTATGTGTTCACTACAAGCATCAATATCAAAATATTTACATCTATTGCAAATAACAACATTTTCTACACAAGTTGTTGATTTACTAGCTATTTCTAACTTAGCATTCAAATCATCATTAATGCTCCTTAAGCTAGTAATTATCTCATGGAAAGAAGATAATTCACAAGAAAGCATTTCATTTCTTTTAACTTCTAAAGCATGAGATTTTTGTGCTTCTACAAATTTGTCATGTTCTTCATACAACAAATCTTCTTGTTTTTCTAGAAGCCTATTCTTATCATGCAAGGCATCGATTAATTCATTAATTTTATCTACCTTGGTTCTATCTAGGCCTTTAAATAGACATGAATAATCTATTTCATCCTCATCACTAGATTCGTCCTCACTTGAAGAAGCATAAGTAGAGTCTCGAGTACATACCTTCTTCTCCCTTGCCATAAGGCATGTGTGATGCTCGTTGGGGAAGAGGGATGACTTGTTGAAGGCGGTGGCGGCGAGTCCTTCATTGTCGGAGTCGGAGGAGGAGCAATCTGAATCCCACTCCTTTCCTAGATGTGCCTCGCCCTTTGCCTTCTTATAGTTCTTCTTCTTCTCCCTCTTGTTCCCTTGGTCCTGATCACTATCATTGTCGGGACAGTTAGCAATAAAATGACCAAGCTTACCACATTTGAAGCATGAGCGCTTCCCTTTGTCTTGGTCTTGCTTGGCTGCCCCTTGCGACCCTTTAGCGCTGTCTTGAATCTCTTGATGATGAGGGCCATCTCTTCATCATTAAGTCCGGCCGCCTCAATTTGTGCCACCTTGCTAGGTAGTGCCTCCTTGCTTCTTGTTGCTTTGAGAGCAAGGGGTTGAGGCTCGTTGATTGGACCATTCAATGCGTCGTCCACGTACCTCGCCTCCTTGATCATCATCCGCCCGCTAACGAATTCTCCAAGGACTTCTTCGGGCGACATTTTGGTGTACCTGGGATTCTCACGAATATTATTCACCAATTGAGGATCAAGAACGGTAAAGGACCTTAGCATCAGTCGGACGACGTCGTGGTCCGTCCATCGCGTGCTTCCGTAGCTCCTTATTTTGTTGATAAGGGTCTTGAGCCGGTTGTATGTTTGAGTTGGCTCCTCGCCTCTTATCATCGCGAACCGTCCAAGCTCACCCTCCACCAACTCCATTTTGGTGAGCAAGGTGACGTTGTTCCCCTCATGAGAATTCTTGAGGGTGTCCCAGATCTGCTTGGCGTTATCCAAGCCGCTTACTTTGTGATATTCATCCCTGCACAATGAAGCTAGAAGAACAGTAGTAGCTTGTGCATTCTTATGAATTTGCTCATTAATGAACATGGGACTATCCGAACTATCAAAGTGCATTCCACTCTCTACAATCTCCCATATACTAGGATGGAGAGAGAATAGGTGACTACGCATTTTGTGGCTCCAAAATCCGTAGTCCTCCCCATCAAAGTGTGGAGGCTTGCCGAGTGGAATGGAGAGCAAATGTGAATTTGAACTTTGCGGAATACGAGAGAAGTCAAAAGAAAAGTTCGAATTAACCGGTTTCCTTCTCTCGTAGTCGTTGTGGTCGTCGTCCTTTTGGGAAGAAGTAGACTCATCGTTGTCGTCGTAGTAGACGATCTCCTTGATACGCCTCGTCTTCTTCTTCTTCCCTTCCTTCCGTCTATGGCCCGAGCCGGAGTCAGTAGGCTTGTCGTCCTTCGGCTCGTTGACGAAGGATTCCTTCTCTTTATCGTTGATCACGATACCCTTCCCCTTAGGATCCATCTCTTCGGGCGGTTAGTCCCTTTGTGAAGAGAACGGCTCTGATACCAATTGAGAGCACCTAGAGGGGGGGTGAATAGGTGATCCTATAAAACTTGAGAACTTAAGCCACAAAAACTTGGTTAAGCGTTAGCATAGTAAATGCCAAGTGGCTAGAGAGGAGACAAAACACAATAACCACAAGAAATCAATCACAGAGATGGCACGGTGGTTATCCCGTGGTTCGGCCAAGACCAACGCTTGCCTACTCCACGTTGTGGCGTCCCAACGGACGAGGGTTGCAATCAACCCCTCTCAAGCGGTCCAAAGACCCACTTGAATACCATGGTGTTTTGTTTGCTTTACTCAATCCCGTTTGCGAGGAATCTCCACAAATTGGAGCCTCTCGCCCTTACACATGAAGTTCACAAAGAAGCATGGAGCAAGGGAGGGATTAGCAACGCACTCAAGACAAGAAATCACAGCAACAGCACGCACACAAGTCGCAATGAGAGCTCACAACACAACTCAATGAGTTCACCACTCAACTAGAGCTCTAATTGCTATCGCAAAGAATCAAAGGCGCGGAATCGATGTCTTGGTGCTTAGGAATGTTGTAGGAATGCTTGGTGTGCTCCTCCATGCGCCTAGGGGTCCCTTTTATAGCCCCAAGGCAGCTAGGAGCCGTTGAGAGCAATCCAGGAAGGCTGATCTTGCCTTCTATCGACTGGCGCACCGGACAGTCCGGTGCACACCGGACACTGTCCGGTACCTGATTTCTTTCCTTAAATGGCGCAGTCGACCGTTGGCAGCCAGAGAGCCATTGGCGCACCGGACATGTCCGGTGCACACCGGACAGTCCGGTGCCTTCTTCTAGCCGTTGGCTCGGCCACGTGTCCCGTGCAGATTGCGTGGCCGACCGTTGGCCCTGCCGACCGTTGGCTCACCGGACAGTCCGGTGAATTATAGCCGTACGTCGACGATGAATTCCCGAGGGCGACGAGTTCGCCTGTGAACGGCCCACCGGACAGTCCGGTACACCACCGGACAGTCCGGTGAATTATAGTCGTACACCGCCGTCGAAGTCCCGAGAGCAGCCACTTTGCTCGAGCCAGCCTGGCGCACCGGACACTGTCCGGTGCTCCCAGACTGAGCAGTTCTTGGCTGCTCGAGCCAAGACATTTCCAATTGGATTTTTCCTTAATCCTTGACTTGTACTTTGTCCACCTTTTTACACTTAGACACTTGTGTTGGACACTAAATCACCAAAATACTTAGAAATGGCCCAAGGGCACATTTCCCTTTCAAGAGCGCCAAGGAAATTTGGAACGTGCTCAAGACGGCGCACGAAGGAGACGAGGTGACCAAGATCACCAAGAGGGAGACGATCGAGGGGGAGCTCGGTCGATTCATGCTTCACCAAGGGGAGGAGCCCCAAGCAATGTACAACCGGCTCAAGACCTTGGTGAACCAAGTGCGCAACCTCGGGAGCACCAAGTGGGATGACCATGAAATGGTCAAGGTTATTCTTAGATCACTCGTATTTCTTAACCCCACTCAAGTTCAATTAATTCGTGGTGATCCAAGATATAAACTAATGTCTCCCAAGGAAGTGATAGGTAAATTTGTGAGCTTTGAACTAATGATCAAAGGCTCCAAAAAGATCATCGAGCAAGGCGCATCCTCCTCCGTACCCAAAGCACAACCCATTGCATTCAAGGCAACGGAGGAGAAGAAAGAAGACTCTACACCGAGTAGAGTCCCCATCGACGCCTCTAAGCTTGACAATGAGGAGATGGCGCTCATCATCAAGAGCTTCTGTCAAATCCTCAAACAAAGGAAGGGGAAAGATTACAAGTCCCGTTCCAAGAAGGTTTGCTACAAGTGTGGTAAGCCCGATCATTTCGTTGCTAAATGTCCATTATCTAGTGATAGTGACAGGGGCGACGACAAGAAGGGAAAGAGGAGAGAAAAGAAGAGGTACTATAAGAAGAAGGGCGGCGATGCCCATGTTTGCTGGGAGTGGGACTCCGACGAGAGCTCCACCGACTCCTCCTCCGACGAGGACGTCGCCAACATCGCCGTCAACAAAGGGCTCCTCTTCCCCAACGTCGGCCACAAATGCCTCATGGCAAAGGACGGCAAGAAGAATAAGGTAAAATCCAAATCCTCCACTAAATATACAACATCTAGTGATGAGGCTAATTCTAGTGATGATGAGGATGATTTGTTTACTCTCTTTGCCAACTTAAACATGCAACAAAAGAAAAAGTTAAATGAATTAATTAGCGCTATTCATGAGAAGGATGAACTCTTGGATAGCCAAGAGGATTTCCTAATTAAAGAAAACAAAAAGCATGTTAAAGTTAAAAATGCTTATGCTCAGGAAGTTGAGAAAAATGAAAAATTAACTAGTGAGCTAAGCACTTGCCATGACATTGTTTCTAACCTTAGAAATGAGAATGCAAAACTAATTGCTAAGGTTGAAAAGTTTGATGTTTGTGATGATTCAATTGTTAGTCTTAGAAATGATAATGCCAATTTAATTGCTAAGATTGACAAATTGAATGCTTCTCTTTCTAGCCTTAAAATTGAAAATGAAAAATTAATTGCTAAGGCTAAGGATTTAAATGTTTGCAATGCTTCTATTTCAAATTGTAACACCCGGTTTTAAAGGACAAGCCGGGTGCATCTCATACATGCGCCAAGAAGACAACATATATAATAACAGAGTGTATAGAGATAAATGTCACAATAATCAGAGTATTTATTACATAGCGGAAGACTTACAAAATAAAAGAATAAATATAAAACGAACTAAGGATCGTTGGCGCCAATGTCGACTGAGAAACGCCACCTAGATCAGATCATACTCCTCGCCTTGTGGCTCCTCCTGAACCACCTGATTCTTCTCCTGTGGGGGGGTGTGAGACAGCAAGGGTGAGCTCACACATGTTCATCGCTCAACAAGTTGTGGGGAATAATGTGACATGAACTCACCAAAGGTGGGAGATCATGAAGTGTAAGGCTTATCAACAATAGGGGTTAAAGCTGAGCATGGCTTTTATAAGTTGGTCAAAATTTTATTAGCAGTTACTAAGTGTAAGTGAATACCAAACCATAATAAAATAATAGAACAAAAATTAATAACAAACCCATGCAAATGCAAATGACAAATTGAGTTTAGGTTCCATCATTTAATCATCGGAGAGTCCTGAGCCGCTCATGACCGTGAGCTCGGCTAGTATACCAGTTTTACACTCTGCAGAGGTTGTACCCTTTACCCACAAGTCGTGTTTCCCATGTCACCAGGGTTAGCTAGGCCCTTAGACACTACCAAGGTGAATGGCTAGGGATCCACTACGAGGCCTTTACAAAGTTCCACTAGCTTCCGAAAACCCGCTACAGTTTATAGGAAGTTCCAATGCAGGGTTCTCGTCTGACCGCCATCGCAGCAAAATCAAACAAGGACCTCCCTACACTGACCACTCCCCTACTGCCCTTGCCCCTTTCGGGTAAGGTAGTCTTCCACTAGCTTTCCTAATTAGTCAGCCAAGGGGTCCCATTCCTCCCTTGTGGTGGCACGTGGTTCTCAAGTTAAGCTCCATGTTCCAATTAACAATAACATAATGATCTTGACATGAACATAAATAGAATAACAAAATAACTGGAACATGGATATAATGAAATATTAACCCAAAAACCACGTAAAGCAATAGCATAAACTACCCAAGTGATTCAGGGGTAAACAAGGTAAACAGGATAAACAGACTAGGGAAACCTATTGGGTCCCAGCAAAATTAAACCTATGCATGGTAAATGATTATAAAGAACATTATTGGGTAACAAAAGTGAATCAAGGGCACAACTTGCCTGGCACTTGAGATTCCAGGTACCAACTTGCTTTTCAGATGACACGTGTCCTCGCGCTAGTCGTGGCAATACAAACAAACATTGCATAGACAAAATTAACATCACACCAAACATAAGAACAAACTGAATAATAATAATCTACACGATGCTATGAGACTAACGCAAGTTGAACAGAACAAATCGGAGTTAAAACGGAGGAGTTATGATTTTCTAAAGATTATATGTGTTTTGTACAAGATTAAATAGAATATAAATTTTGATGTGACTTTCATACCAAAACAGAGGTACTATTTGATAAACAATAATATTATAAAATTATAGGAACTGGAATGGGTCAAAAAGGAGTTAAAATGAATTACATATGATTTATACAAGTTTCTCGAATTATTTTTGTACTAAAATCAATTTCTAATGATTTTCTCCGTTTTACAATCAGTCTGGACTGCGCGCCAAATCCCAGAACGTGCAGGGGCTAACTCAGAAGATTCACCAGACCCAGGTAACAGTAGAACAAGGACTGCGGGTTATTTCTTTTATTTGCCAGGGGCTCTTTAGCAAATGGGCACGGCGAAGGGGTATCTCTATATCTCGGCCGTTGGATCTGATCTACGGTCCAGATTAAGTTACGCTGGAAGCGAATCGGTATGGAATGTGAACCGCTAGATCCATATCGTACGGCCATTATTAGATCTAGCATCACCCTGAATCGGTATTCAATGTCGACCCCAGGATCCAAATTCTACGGTCTAGGTTTTATTAACGCGTGATCTAACCCCATCCGTCCATAACCGGATGGACGGCCCACGGCACATCTTGCCTATTCCCTCACCTCCCCAACTCAAGCAGACAGGTGCGGCGGCGCCGATAGCTCCCCACGACGGGGCCATGGCTGGCGATGGCCATCCCACGCAACAGCGCTTGGAACTTTTGAACGACAGGTGCTAACCAACGCTTGGATCCTAGCGGGTACGTTGGTATGAATCTTACCGGGGTTGGAAGCACAGAGGGCACTGCCCACGACGACGAGCGGCACCACCGCGGAGCTTCAATTCCGGTGAAAAATTCCGGGTCCACCGGTTGTTTCCTTTGCCAGGCACGGCCTCGGACAACTCCCCCAGGAGCTGGCGAACTCACCCAGGCCACACCCCAAGGACGGGGACCGGCCACCGCCGTAACCTCCGATGGCGGCCCAACTCGCTCCCCCGTGGTCTCTCTTTCTCACAACGACGGCGCTTTTGGCTAGATGCAGATGGCGAAACCGACACAGGACGTAGGGTACGGCAACTGAACACTTATGTAGTGCGAAGAGGGGGAAAGAAGGAGCGAGATCGAGTACCCACACTCTGGCCATGGCGCTATGGTTGTTACGGCTGCGCTCGGGACTATCAGGTGGGCCCCACTCGTAGGTGACCGAGTGTGGCGGCTGGCTGAGTCGCGGGGCGGCAGACTCCCGTGGAGATTGACTCATGCGCGCAGGAATCAGTCCAAGTTGTAGCGTCCCGCGAGATCCGCGGCAGTCGTCATCCGCGGCATCAGTCCAAGACCGGGCAAGGAAGGGGGAGATCCAGACAAGTGGGTCCCAGCCGTCATCTTCACAGCGTCGCGCTGCGTGGGTTGGAAGGCGCCGACCACCCGGCCCCACCAGCCAGTGATCCCAGGCGAGAGGGAGGCAGCGCTGGCGGCGGCTGGGCCGAAATGCAGATCGGCGGCCCAGTTAGCTTTTCTGTTTTTTTTCTTTTCTTTTGCTGTTATTTCCTTTTCTTTCTTATATTTTGAATCCAAATTTTCAATCTAGAATTTGAATTCAATTTCACAGCAGAATTTGTACTCAGTTTGAATATTCTACTTGGTTATACCAAAGTGTGATGAAGTTATATATTTATAAATTTATTTTGTATTATATGATATTCCTTTCTTTCCTTCTCCATTTCCATGGTTTTGTTTTCAAATTAGTGTTTGGATGTTGTGGGCATATTAATACGTTGCTATTGATATTTTTTTTATTTTTATCATCCACATATGCACAATCAAATAAACTCCAGCATGATGCATAGGTTATTTAGGTGTTCTTTGTTTTAATTATCCACTTTTAACTAGGGTTGATCACATGCTCCATTAAATAGAGACAAAATATTCAAGGGAATAACCTCTTATCATATGATGTACACATTTGGGTGTTACAAATCCTACCCCCCTTAAAAAGAATCTCATCCTCGAGATTTGAGAAGGTCTATAGAATAGATGGGGAAAATCTACGCGAAGCTCTTCTTCTCTCTTCATGGTGACTCCATTGCGCTTTGCACATCTTTGTCACTTTATTCCTTGTAACTTGAGTCAATGTATCAAGAATCTTGATGGGATACTCCGTGTAAGTCAAATCACCCTAGACACTGAGCTCTTCCATTGGTAGTTGTTCCTTAGGGACACGAAGACACTTCTTAAGTCAAGACACATGAAATACGTTATACACATCAGATAGATTATCAGGTAGCTCGAGTTGATAGGCCATCTCTCCAACTCGCCTAAAAACTCTGAGTGGTCCAATAAAGTGAGGGGACAATTGCCCTTAACTTTGAATCTCCTCATTCCACGAAGTGGTGACACCTTGAGGTACACATGATTTCTTTCCTCAAATTCCAGTGGTCTTCTTCTATTATCCGCATAGTTTTTTTTTTGTCTGGTCTAAGCTACCCTCAATTTCTCCCGAATTATACGGACTTGTTCTTCTGCCTCTTGAATAAGTTCAGGTCCAAAGAATTGTTTTCCTCTAGTCTGGTCCAAAATAGAGGAGTCCTGCATTTCCTGCCATACAGAGTTTCGAACGGTGACATCTTCAGACTGGCCTGGTAACTATTATCATATGAGAACTCAGCATAAGGTAGACTCTTGTCCCAACTACTACCATGCTGAAGGGCACAAGCTCTCAACATGTCTTCCAATACTTGGTTAGTCCTTTCAGTTTGTCCATCAGTCTGAGGTAGGTAGGCCGAACTAAGATTCAACTTCGTATCCATATTCTCATGAAAACTTTTCCAAAATCTAGAGGTAGACTGCGATCCTCTATCCAAAATGATCTTCTTTGATACACCGTGTAGAGACACAATCCAAGCCATATATCACTCTACCAATTGAGATACCTCAAAAGTAGTCTTGACTGGGATGAAATGAGCCACTTTGGTCAATCTATCCACAATAACCCATATAGAATCCTATCCTTTCGAGGTGCGAGGCAACCCAGTAATGAAGTCCTTGCTAATCTCTTCCCACTTCCATTCGGGTATCTTCAGTGGGTGCAGTAGTCCAGCTGGCCTCTGGTGTTCAGCCTTAATTCTTTGACACACATCGCACATAACCACATGTGCAGCCATATCTTTCTTCAATCCATACCACCAGTATTTCTGCTTCAAGTCTTGATACATCTTCGTACTACCAGGATGAATAGGATAATCCGAGTCATGGGCCTCCTTCAGTATAGTCTCACGAAGACTATCTATCTCAGGAACACATATCCGATCCTTGAACCATACGGTGCCTTGCTCATCGTCCGTGAATTCTGGACCTCGACCTTCAGTAATCAGATCCTTAATCTCTTGTATCTTAGCATCACCAATTTGTCCTTTGCAGATTTCTTGCTCCAAAGTAGGTTCCACATCAATAGTAACTCCTTCAGTATGAGCAAATATCCACAGGTTAAGTCTTCTGAAATTCTCAACAATCTCATCGAGTAGCTGGGCAACAACAGCTAAATGAACATGCTCCTTTCGACTTAAGGCATCTGTAACCAAATTTGCCTTGCCCGGGTGATAGTGAATTTCCAAATCATAATCCTTAATAAGCTCCAACCAACGGCGTTGCCTAAGGTTGAGATCCTTCTGAGTGAATATATACTTCAAACTCTCATGATCCGTGTATACTTGACACTTGGTTCCCATGATATAATGTCCAAATCTTAAGCGCATGCACAATGGCTGCCCACTCAAAGTCATGAGTGGGGTAGTTATGACATAACAGTGAACTCATATAATCCATATCGAGTTGAGAAAGCCGTCTTGAGAATATCCGATGGCCTAATCTTCATTTGATGGTAACCCGATCGGAGATCAATCTTTGAGAATACCCTTGCACCTCTCATCCGATTAAATAAATCCTCAATGCGGGGTAATGGATACTTGTTCTTCACAGTGACATCATTAAGGGTCCTATAATCCACATACATCCCTTGCGATCCTTCTTTCTTCTGTACAAATAGAACTGGTGCTCCCCAAGGTGAAGAATTCGGACGAATGTATCCATCCTCTTGTAACTCCGTTAACTGTTTCTTAAGTCCCTTTAGTTCTTCTACGGACATCCTGTATGGCCGTTTAAAAATAGGAGCGGTCCCAGGTAAGAGATCAATGACAAACTAAACTTCCCTATTTGGTGGCATCTCTGGTAGCTCGTTTGGGAAGACATCCGGAAAATCTCTAACCACACGGATGTTGACACCAACAAACTTCCCATCTACTAAGAATGTCGCTAGTCTGGTGGTGGTAGTTACTGCAACTTCAACTTCAAATCTTTGTCCTTTGGAACTGGTGAATTCTACGATTCCCTTAGCAGAGTGTATAAACTGTCTTTACCTTTCTTAACCGTGACATACCAAGGATCAAATCTATACTGCTTGGCCCCAATATTATAGCAGTAACTCCAAATTCTCTACCCATAATGGTCAATGTCAATCTACGTGTCATTTGATTCGCCACAACAGGCCCTTTAGGTGTAATTACTCTCACGGGTTTTCTCATATTGTCCAACACATATGGCCAACCAAAATCTCAGCATGACGCATAATTTTATTAGCAACACATGGGGTCAAATAGACCTTTTTATTCCTCCTAAAATGGTATCATACCGAATACTAACTAAAGGAACATGTAGATCTTACAAATAGTAGTAATTTATATATATGTTTATGTAGCTTGGTGAAGCTAGTGGTGGTGGAGGTGGTGGTGGTTGTTGTCGTTGTCTCTCCAACCGTGATTGCCTTATTTCTTGATGTATCTCTAGACGGGCCTGACGTATTTCCTCGCGTTCTTGTCTTATCTGGTTTTGCATTTCGGTCACCATGTCTGTCAATTGTTGTATTACCAGCCTTTGGGTTGCGATCACTTGCTCGGTTTCAACAGGTGGGGGATTTGGAGGATTCATTTCTGTTTGCTGTTGCGTGATAATCTTTCCTTTCCTGGTATTGACCATCTGAGTTAGATACATATGGTAAGAGAGAGCAATAGACAAGGCAGTAATTACAATCATGTTACTTTGGGGGACTTATTAGCTAAGTAGATTAGTGTGTCACCTACTAAAGCTAATACAATACCTTATAGTGGTACATGCTAAAATGCCCATCTATACTATTTCAATCAATCAAAGAAGCAAATCAGGCACTGATCATCAGAACAATCAACCAACATTTTTAAATAGAGAAAATAGTTTTGTTTTTTTTTGTCTTAGGCTTCCTATCTCTTAAAAATGTCATAGGGGTAGGGATTCCAAGGTGTGAAATCCATCTTGTCTAAGAGTAGAAAAGGTAAGAATGATCAGAGTAGAACAGTAGAAGGTGAGACAGGATCAAGATAAGTATAGAAAGAGTCAGAGTGAGATAAGTATAGAATGAATCAGAGTAGGATAAGTAGGTAAGGGTTTGTCCATTTCTATCTAGGTTTCGTCCTACAGTCAACATTTCCTCTGATACCACTTCTGTAACACCCGGTTTTAAAGGACAAGCCGGGTGCATCTCATACATGCGCCAAGAAGACAACATATATAATAACAGAGTGTATAGAGATAAATGTCACAATAATCAGAGTATTTATTACATAGCGGAAGACTTACAAAATAAAAGAATAAATATAAAACGAACTAAGGATCGTTGGCGCCAATGTCGACTGAGAAACGCCACCTAGATCAGATCATACTCCTCGCCTTGTGGCTCCTCCTGAACCACCTGATTCTTCTCCTGTGGGGGGGGTGTGAGACAGCAAGGGTGAGCTCACACATGTTCATCGCTCAACAAGTTGTGGGGAATAATGTGACATGAACTCACCAAAGGTGGGAGATCATGAAGTGTAAGGCTTATCAACAATAGGGGTTAAAGCTGAGCATGGCTTTTATAAGTTGGTCAAAATTTTATTAGCAGTTACTAAGTGTAAGTGAATACCAAACCATAATAAAATAATAGAACAAAAATTAATAACAAACCCATGCAAATGCAAATGACAAATTGAGTTTAGGTTCCATCATTTAATCATCGGAGAGTCCTGAGCCGCTCATGACCGTGAGCTCGGCTAGTATACCAGTTTTACACTCTGCAGAGGTTGTACCCTTTACCCACAAGTCGTGTTTCCCATGTCGCCAGGGTTAGCTAGGCCCTTAGACACTACCAAGGTGAATGGCTAGGGATCCACTACGAGGCCTTTACAAAGTTCCACTAGCTTCCGAAAACCCGCTATAGTTTATAGGAAGTTCCAATGCAGGGTTCTCGTCTGACCGCCATCGCAGCAAAATCAAACAAGGACCTCCCTACACTGACCACTCCCCTACTGCCCTTGCCCCTTTCGGGTAAGGTAGTCTTCCACTAGCTTTCCTAATTAGTCAGCCAAGGGGTCCCATTCCTCCCTTGTGGTGGCACGTGGTTCTCAAGTTAAGCTCCATGTTCCAATTAACAATAACATAATGATCTTGACATGAACATAAATAGAATAACAAAATAACTGGAACATGGATATAATGAAATATTAACCCAAAAACCACGTAAAGCAATAGCATAAACTACCCAAGTGATTCAGGGGTAAACAAGGTAAACAGGATAAACAGACTAGGGAAACCTATTGGGTCCCAGCAAAATTAAACCTATGCATGGTAAATGATTATAAAGAACATTATTGGGTAACAAAAGTGAATCAAGGGCACAACTTGCCTGGCACTTGAGATTCCAGGTACCAACTTGCTTTTCAGATGACACGTGTCCTCGCGCTAGTCGTGGCAATACAAACAAACATTGCATAGACAAAATTAACATCACACCAAACATAAGAACAAACTGAATAATAATAATCTACACGATGCTATGAGACTAACGCAAGTTGAACAGAACAAATCGGAGTTAAAACGGAGGAGTTATGATTTTCTAAAGATTATATGTGTTTTGTACAAGATTAAATAGAATATAAATTTTGATGTGACTTTCATACCAAAACAGAGGTACTATTTGATAAACAATAATATTATAAAATTATAGGAACTGGAATGGGTCAAAAAGGAGTTAAAATGAATTACATATGATTTATACAAGTTTCTCGAATTATTTTTGTACTAAAATCAATTTCTAATGATTTTCTCCGTTTTACAATCAGTCTGGACTGCGCGCCAAATCCCAGAACGTGCAGGGGCTAACTCAGAAGATTCACCAGACCCAGGTAACAGTAGAACAAGGACTGCGGGTTATTTCTTTTATTTGCCAGGGGCTCTTTAGCAAATGGGCACGGCGAAGGGGTATCTCTATATCTCGGCCGTTGGATCTGATCTACGGTCCAGATTAAGTTACGCTGGAAGCGAATCGGTATGGAATGTGAACCGCTAGATCCATATCGTACGGCCATTATTAGATCTAGCATCACCCTGAATCGGTATTCAATGTCGACCCCAGGATCCAAATTCTACGGTCTAGGTTTTATTAACGCGTGATCTAACCCCATCCGTCCATAACCGGATGGACGGCCCACGGCACATCTTGCCTATTCCCTCACCTCCCCAACTCAAGCAGACAGGTGCGGCGGCGCCGATAGCTCCCCACGATGGGGCCATGGCCGGCGATGGCCATCCCACGCAACAGCGCTTGGAACTTTTGAACGACAGGTGCTAACCAACGCTTGGATCCTAGCGGGTACGTTGGTATGAATCTTACCGGGGTTGGAAGCGCAGAGGGCACTGCCCACGACGACGAGCGGCACCACCGCGGAGCTTCAATTCCGGTGAAAAATTCCGGGTCCACCGGTTGTTTCCTTTGCCAGGCACGGCCTCGGACAACTCCCCCAGGAGCTGGCGAACTCACCCAGGCCACACCCCAAGGACGGGGACCGGCCGCCGCCGTAACCTCCGATGGCGGCCCAACTCGCTCCCCCGTGGTCTCTCTTTCTCACAACGACGGCGCTTTTGGCTAGATGCAGATGGCGAAACCGACACAGGACGTAGGGTACGGCAACTGAACACTTATGTAGTGCGAAGAGGGGGAAAGAAGGAGCAAGATCGAGTACCCACACTCCGGCCATGGCGCTATGGTTGTTACGGCTGCGCTCGGGACTATCAGGTGGGCCCCACTCGTAGGTGACCGAGTGTGGCGGCTGGCTGAGTCGCGGGGCGGCAGACTCCCGCGGAGATTGACTCATGCGCGCAGGAATCGGTCCAAGTTGTAGCGTCCCGCGAGATCCGCGGCAGTCGTCATCCGCGGCATCAGTCCAAGACCGGGCAAGGAAGGGGGAGATCCAGACAAGTGGGTCCCAGCCGTCATCTTCACAGCATCGCGCTGCGTGGGTTGGAAGGCGCCGACCACCCGGCCCCACCAGCCAGTGATCCCAGGCGAGAGGGAGGCAGCGCTGGCGGCGGCTGGGCCGAAATGCAGATCGGCGGCCCAGTTAGCTTTTCTGTTTTTTTTCTTTTCTTTTGCTGTTATTTCCTTTTCTTTCTTATATTTTGAATCCAAATTTTTAATCTAGAATTTGAATTCAATTTCACAGCAGAATTTGTACTCAGTTTGAATATTCTACTTGGTTATACCAAAGTGTGATGAAGTTATATATTTATAAATTTATTTTGTATTATATGATATTCCTTTCTTTCCTTCTCCATTTCCATGGTTTTGTTTTCAAATTAGTGTTTGGATGTTGTGGGCACATTAATACGTTGCTATTGATATTTTTTTTTATTTTTATCATCCACATATGCACAATCAAATAAACTCCAGCATGATGCATAGGTTATTTAGGTGTTCTTTGTTTTAATTATCCACTTTTAACTAGGGTTGATCACATGCTCCATTAAATAGAGACAAAATATTCAAGGGAATAACCTCTTATCATATGATGTACACATTTGGGTGTTACACAAATCTTAGAGATGAGAATGATATTTTGCATGCTAAGATTGTTGAATTAAATACTTGCAAACCCTCTACATCTTCCGTTGAGCATGTTACTATTTGTACTAGATGTAGAGATGTTAATGTAGATGCTATTCATGATGACCTTGCTTTAATTAAACAACAAAATGATCACATAGCTACATTAACTACTAAAATTAATGAGCATGACTTGGAAAAATGAAAAATTTAAATTTGCTAGAAGCATGCTTTATAGTGGGAGATGACCTGGCATTAAGGATGGCATTGGCTTCCAAAAGGGAGACAATGTCAAGCTTAATGCCCCGCCTAAAAGATTGTCTAATTTTGTCAAGGGCAAGGCTCCCATGGTTCAGGATAATGAGGGTTACATTTTATACCCTGCCGGTTATCCGGAACACAAAATTAGGAGAATGCACTCTAGGAAGTCTCACTCTGGCCCTAATCATGCTTTTATATATAAGAGTGAGGCATCTAGTTCTAGGCAATCAACCTATGCTAAATTGCCTAAAAAGAAAACTCCTAAAGCATCAAATGATCATAATGTTTCTTTCAAAACTTTTGATGCTTCTTATGTGCTAACTAACAAATCCGGCAAGGTAGTTGCCAAGTATGTTGGGGGCAAAGACAAGGGATCAAAGACTTGTGTTTGGGTACCCAAAGTTCTTGTATCTAATGTCAAATGACCCAAAACTGTTTGGGTACCTAAAATCAAGAACTAAATCTGTTTTGAAGGTTTATGCATCCGGGGGCTCAAGTTGGATCATCGACAGCGGGTGCACAAACCATATGACTGGGGAGAAAAGGATGTTCTCCTCCTATGATAAAAACTAAGATCCCCAAAGAGCAATCACATTCGGGGATGGAAATTAAGGTTTGGTCAAAGGATTGGGTAAAATTGCTATATCACCTGACCATTCTATTTCTAATGTTTTTCTTGTAGATTCTTTAGATTACAACTTGCTTTCTGTTTCTCAATTATGCAAAATGGGTTACAACTGTCTTTTTACAGATACAGGTGTTATTGTCTTTAGAAGAAGTGATGATTCAGTAGCCTTTAAGGGAGTGTTGGAGGGTCAGCTATACTTAGTTGATTTCAATAGAGCTGAACTCGACACTTGCTTGATTGCTAAGACTAACATGGGTTGGCTCTGGCACCGCCGACTAGCCCATGTTGGGATGAAGAATCTTCACAAGCTTCTAAAGGGAGAGCAGATTTTGGGAATAACAAATGTTCATTTTGAGAAAGACAGGATTTGTAACGCATGCCAAGCAGGGAAGCAAGTTTGTGTTCATCATCCACACAAGAACATCATGACGACTGACAGGCCACTGGAACTCCTCCACATGGACCTATTCGGCCCGATAGCTTACATAAGCATCGGCAGGAGTAAGTACTGTCTAGTTATTGTGGATGATTATTCTCGCTTCACTTGGGTATTCTTTTTGCAGGATAAATCTCAAACCCAAGAAACTTTGAAGGGATTCTTGAGACGAGCTCAAAATGAGTTCGGCTCAAGGATAAAGAAAATAAGAAGCGACAACGGGACGGAGTTCAAGAACTCACAAATTGAAGGCTTTCTTGAGGAGGAGGGCATCAAGCATGAGTTCTCTTCTCCCTACACTCCACAACAAAATGGTGTAGTGGAGAGGAAGAATAGAACTCTATTAGATATGGCAAGGTCCATGCTTGATGAGTACAAGACTTCGGATCGGTTTTGGGCCGAGGCGGTTGTCGGTGTTTCGGACCCGGGGGGTCCCTGGACCGACGAGTGAGATTGTCGCTGCGTGTCCCTACCCAGATGGGTTGGCGTGGGATGGAACACAAGATGTAGGGCAAGCCTTGTATTATCCTGCACCAGGGGTGCCGCTCGTAGTAGGGGTTACAAGCACGTCGCGAGAGGGAGAGAGAGAGAGAGAGAGGGAGCCTGTTCATTCGCTCCTTCCCCCCGCGCGAACCCCCCTCCAGGATGGCCCTGGTCCTCCCTTTTATAGACACAAGGAAAGGGTCTAGACGTACAATGGGGGGTGTAGCTATGTGCTAACGTGTCTGGCAGAGGAATGCCTATGCCCTGCGTACATGCCAACGTGGCTGTCGGGGGAGAGCTTGAGCCCTGTACACGTGTTAGTGTGGCCGCCGGAGGAGCGCTTGAGTCCTGTAGGAGCACAGCTGGCAGTGCGGCAAGGATCCTGCTGATGTCTCCTTGCTGTCGTAAGGGGCTGAGAGCCACCGGCGTCATGGTTGCACGCGGGGCACCATCATTACCCGTCGCCGGGGTAAGCCAGATCGGACGCCGGTCTTGTTCCTTGTAGCCTGAGCAGGCTAGGGATAGGGTAATGATGTATCCCCTGTTGGCACGGTCGGTCCGAGCCCAAGGTTGGGCGAGGCGGAGACTTCTCTTGAGGCCAAGGTCAAGGTCGGGCGAGGACGCGATTCCTCCCAAGACCGAGGTTGAGGCCGAGTCCAGGGGTCGAGCGAGGCAGAGACCTCCTCCCGAGGCCGGAGCCTGAGGTCGGGCGAGGCAGAGCTTCCTGTTGCGTCCGAGGCCGAACTCAGTGGTTGATCATGACTTGTTGTCAGTCTTCGCCTGGGTGGTTGGCATGGCAGTCGGAGCGGGGCGAGCGGCGTTGTTTTCCTGTCACATCGGACAGTAAAAAAGAGGGGCGAAGTGACTGCGGTCACTTTGGCCTGGCCGACTGAGGCGCGTGTGTCAGGATACGGCGTCAGGCGTCCCCTGCATTGAATGCGCCTGCGATGCGGTCGGTTGGTGAGGCAGTCTGGCCAAGGTTGCTTCGCAACGAAGCCTGCCCGAGCTGGGCTTCGGGAGAGCTAAGGGGGTGCCTGCCGCCTGAGGCGGCCCTCGGGTGAGGCGTGAACTCGTCTGGAACTACTGCTCCAGCCCAAGGCTAGGCTCGGGTGAGGTGGCGTCCCTTGGGTAGACGAAGCCTTGACTTGAACCGCGCCCGTCAGTTGGTCTGAGGGTGTTTACCAGCCGTGATTAGGAGTGTTGGGGGTACCCCTAATTATGGTACTCGACAGTAGCCCCCGAGCCTCGAAGGGAGTGTTGGTACTCGCTTGGAGGCTTTTGTCGCATTTTCGGTGAGGGGACCGGCCTTTCTCGGTTTCGCTTTGTTTTGGTGGGTGTGCGTGAGCGCACCCGCCGGGTGTAGCCCCCGAGGCCTTGGAGGAGTGGTTTGACTCCTCTGAGGTCTGAATGCTTTTCGTGGTGCCTCGGCCGGTCTGATCGTTCCCTCATGCGGCCTGGCCATAGCCCGGGTGCATGGTCAGGTTCCGAGTTATCAAGCTGGTTTGTTGATGCTGTCAACAGTTTGGCCGTAGCCGGGTGGGAGAGCAGCCCCCGAGCCTCTGCATGGAGCGAGAGGACGATCAAGGACCTTCTTGACTTTTATCATACGCCCCTGCGTCGCCTTTCCGCAAGGAGGAGGGGGGAAAGTGCCATGTTGCCCTCGGAGGTCGCCGAACATGGTGTTTCCAGTGAGCTGCTAACGGGTGATCCGAGTGGACGCCCGTGCCCCGTTCGTTAGGGGTCGGCTGGTGGCCCAGAGGCACGCTCCAAAAGTACCTGCGGGTGATTCGCCGGACCCGGACCCCTTCGACAGGGTCTGAGGGCTCGATGCCTCCCTCTGGTGGGATTCCGTTACAAATCGTTCCCGCCGGTCTCGGAAATGTCCTAGGGTACCTCAGGAGTGTAGCCCGAGCCTCGGCCATGTATCGGACGTACCCAGAGTCATCCCTCACTCTGTGTGTTCTGGGGCGACTGTCGAACCCTTCCGAGGGGCCAGCCTACGAACCCTTGATCAGTAATGGGCACGGAGCCCGAGCGCTCTGGGATGGCTGTCGAACCCTTCCGAGGGGCCAGCCTTCGAACCCCTGATCAGTAATGGGCTTGAAGCCCGAGTGCTCTGGGGCGGCTGTCGAACCCCTTCCGAGGGGCCAGCCTTCGAACCCCTGATCAGTAGAAGGGCTCGGGGCCCGCTTCCTTCGCTAAGAAGGATCCTTTCCGAAGCATCCCCTTTCCCGGTCCCTACAGCGAGAGAGAGAGAGAGAGTAGGAGGGGAAGGATATGTATCTAAATAAGGTGGCGCACCTTTTCTGACGCGGTCATCATGGCGGAGGTGAAACGGCGCCCGCCTCGCCTGCCAGAGGTGTCGCTTGCTCCGCCGGGGAGTTAATGCGACGGGACGGGCGATTCGCGTGGCGCCCGTTGCACGTGCGAGCCGTTCGAGGAATGGGGCATGGGTGCGTCGTCTTCACGCCGTGGGAGAGGGCTCTCCCGTCGCTTCAGGAGGGGACGTGAGCCTGCAAGCGATTTGACCGCTGCTTCCGCTCGTCTGTCGCTGCAGTTACTGCCGGCCCACTTTTGGCCATGCCAACCGTCATGCCTACCCCCGCGGCTGACTGACCTGTGGCCGTCGCCTTTAATTGGCACTGTTGGGTCATGCGCAGGGCTACCTCGAGTCGTGGTGTTGGTTCCGCAGTCGAGGAGGCACGGCATTCAGCGCAAGTGGCGGTGCGGCTATTTGCACGTCGTAACCGGCGCGCCGGTTACATGACATGCGGGCCCGCTTCCTTTGCGCTGGTCCACCGGATGTGGTCGAAGCCAAAAGGGCATACAATTGCGGTGCGGTTGGATGCCTATCGCGTGGCAGTCCACCATTTCGACCACCGGTTTCTGCGAAGATGGGAGAGCGCTTGTAACCGCGGGGCAGTTGCATGCCTTGCGTGTGGCGGTTCGCCTTCTTCGCACTTCGGATCAGCTCATATGACGTGTGGGACCCAGCCCTCGTGTTGTAGGGGGAGAACCCTAGAGTATGTCAGTGGAGACTTTGCCCGTGACGCTAAGGGGTGCAAGTGAGGAGGTCTGCCTATAAAAGGGGATCGATCCCCCGGGCAGTGGGCATGCCTTCGTTCTCCCCTCATGCATTGCGTCCTTCCACCTTTCGAGCCCCCAGATGGGGCATACTGGCATTGCCTTGCTCTTGCTGTCGTTGGAGAAGCGCGGCCTCATGGGAGTTGGCGCTCTTCAGCCATCGCTCGTCATCAAGGATTTTCGTCGTGTAGCCCGGCTGCATTCCCTTACCAACGGTCAGTTTGGTGGGGAGAAGCAAGCCGGGCTGCGGCCTCCGCCCTGCCCTCAGCTTCAAGGATCTTCGTCATCCTTGCTGAGGCGGAGGGCGAGCTGAGCCAGGGTTCTACCTCCCGCATGGGCCGGCAGACCGTCTCTTCCTTTAGCATTCAGGGGAGATGGCACTAACTGGCCTTACGGAGGGGGCGAACTTCAGCAACGCGGGACCGGTCGGCCGCAAGCGTCGTCAGCTCCAGCGTGCCTGGCTCGCTGGCTCAGCTGGCTCTGTCGCGGCCTCCGACGCTGCCTCCTGCCGCTTGACCCGGGCATGGCCATCTGTCCATCGTGCGGGCGACTGTTGCATCGTGCGCACCGGGGGATCATCCAAGACGCTGTATGCCGCATGGGCGGCGTTTGTGTTCTTGGATTGTCTTGTCCTCACTCCGGCACAACGCCTCCGCGCGGAGGTCAGGGCCTGCCCATCCGCGAGGACTTGAGTGGGGATCTGCCGGTGCAGGCTGGGGCACCCGCCATTCGTTGGCGTGGCGCTGGCGCGCAGGTGGCCGTTGTCATCGGTGCTGAGGTGGTGGCAGCTAGAGAAGGTTTCTTCGCCGACAAGACCATCAGCGCCATCTGCGGCCGGACCCCCGGCTCTTTGGCTTTGATGGCTTGTCCTCGCCCCTCGAGTGGAGACATGGGCGAGGGCCTCGTCACAGCAGCGTCTGCCCTGAGGTCATTGCTGCTGCTGTTTAGCCGCCCGAAGCGGGGGTCGTTGTCGCTGCTGGCGTAGTGGTCACCGGCGAGCCACCTGAAGTTTGTTGTCCCGCAGGCCCTCTGGTGTGGAGGTTGTTCGTACCCGCGGGAATGGAACCGGAGTCCCGTTTGTAAGGGGATATACTGGGTTTTTGCCTAAGCAAAATGTAACCGCTTCAAGGACTTAGACATTTGTCGTAGGTCGGGAGAACCGCCGAGGGTTCTGCCGATGCCTAAGTCTGTGTAGCATAGTTACCCCAAGTATATGTGTTTGTTCTTTGTGGCTGTCGAGGCCTGAACATTCGGGTATTCGAGTATAAAGCTGTGTTTCTTCCTCATTCCGAGCACTGGGACTTGCCTGTTGGCTAGCCAAACCACTTAACCGAGCGTGAGTTGCCTTTCACGAAAGGTGACGAGTGAGGTATCCGTATCCCGGAGGCGTAGGAGTCCCTCAGCTCGGTCGGCCTTGCCGCTCTAGGCCTCTCTTGCTCAGTTTTTAGAACCCTCGGCTGCTCTGCGATGAGCCGGAGCCGAAGGCAGCGGTGTTGGCGTGGATAGAGGCGGAGTCAGCTCGAAAAGAGACTTCATCGGCCTGGGAGCTGGCGGCTTCCCAGGCCGAGGAAGATGTGGCAGCAGCAGCTGGAGCTTGGCCAAGACATCCGCTGGTGCGGTGCTGGCGTCCTCACTTGGGTGGAGGTCCCTTCGCCCGGGTCGCCGTCCGAGGCTGGGCCAGGTTCCGCCGAGGGTGGAAACAACGCCGAGGGTGCTGCTGCTCCCCCTGCCGATGCCTGAACCAGTAGGAACAGTTTGTCTGTAGCATGCACATGTTTTTTCGCGGCCGCCGAGGCCTAAACACTTTATCGTCGTGTTAAAAAGCTACGTCTTCTTTCCTCTCGTTTCGAGCATCACGACTTGTCTGTCAGTAGCAGAATCGTTTATCCAAGTGAGAGTTACTTTTCGCGGAAGGTGATGAGTGAGGTATCCGTATCCCGGAGGCGTAGGAGTTCCTCGGCTCGGTCGGCCTTGCCGCTTACATGCACTCTCATTTGGTCGTAGGATTCCATTATTGATACAGTCGAGAAGGCACGAAAGTCGTTTTCTACCCGAGTGTTTGGACTTGTTCGGTAGCAGGATCGCTTATCCGAGCGTGAGTTACTTCCCGCGGAAGGTGACGAGTGAGGTATCCGTATCCCGAAGGCGTAGGGTTCCTCGGCTCGATCGGCCTTGCCACTTACGTGTACTCTTTGTCGTTCTCAGGATCCCGCTATCGATACGGAAGTCGAAAGCACGAAAGGTCGTTTTGGTAGAAAATTTTTCCGAGGAAAATTTTGACGCGAAGAGGGTTCCCCCCCTTCTAGCCCCCGAGGGAGGGTCGGGCTTTGCTGAGGCAAGGCCGACCCTTCCTTGACGGTTAGACTTTGTGTATGTAAAGAAAGCGGGGTACATGAACGACTTAAAACATCTTAAGGGTAGAAGCGACGTAGCTATTGGATGTTCCAAGCGTTGCTGTAGACCTCGCTTTGGTCGTTGACCAGCTTGTATGTTCCGGGCTTCAAGATCTTAGCGATGATGAATGGCCCTTCCAAGGGAGGAGTGAGCTTGTGGCGCCCTCAGGCGTCCTGTCGCAGACAAAGCACCAAGTCTCCCACTTGGAAGCCTCGGGGCCGAACGCTTCGGGCGTGGTAGCGTCGCAACGACTGCTGGTACCGTGCCGAATGTAGTAAGGCAACGTCCCGAGCCTCCTCGAGCTGGTCCAGCGAGTCCTCTCGGCTGGTCTGGTTGCTTCGGTCGTCGTACGCCCTGGTCCTCGGGGAGCCGTATTCTAAGTCCGTGGGGAGGACGGCCTCGGCCCCATAGACTAGAAAAAATGGCGAGAAACCCGTGGCCCGGCTCGGCGTTGTCCTCAGACTCCAGACTACCGAGGGTAGCTCTTTCATCCACCGCTTGCCGAACTTGTTGAGGTCATTGTAGATCCTCGGTTTGAGTCCCTGCAAAATCATACCATTGGCACGCTCCACCTGCCCATTCGTCATGGGGTGAGCTACGGCGGCCCAGTCCACTCGGATGTGGTGGTCATCGCAGAAGTCCAGGAACTTTTTTCCGGTGAACTGTGTGCCATTGTCGGTGATGATGGAGTTTGGGACCCCGAATCGATGGATGATGTTGGTGAAGAACGCCACCGCCAGCTCGGACCTGATGCTAGTCAAGGGTCAGACCTCGATCCACTTAGAGAATTTGTCGATGGCAACCAGCAGGTGCGAGAAGCCCCCGGGTGCCTTCTGCAAGGGACCGACGAGGTCTAGACCCCACACAGCAAACGGCCAGGTGATGGGTATCGTCTGCAGGGCCTGAGCGGGCAGGCGTGTCTGCTTTGTGTAGAATTGACACCCTCGGCAGGAGCGTAAAATCCTAGTGGCATCGGCCACCGCGGTTGGCCAGTAGAAACCTTGTCGGAAGGCATTCCCCACGAGGGCCCGAGGTGCTTCATGGTGGCCGCAAGCCCCCGAGTGTATTTCTTGCAACAGCTCTTGTCCTTGGGCGATGGATATGCATCGTTGGAGGATGCCCGAGGGGCTGCAGTGATAGAGCTCCTTTTCATCACCTATAAAGATGAACGACTTGGCGCGCCGAGCCAGCCGCCGAGCTTTAGCCTTGTCGAGGGGAAGCTCTCCTTGGAGGAGATATTCTAGGTACGGGGTCTGCCAGTTCGAATCTGGCGCAACCCCATTCTGTTCCCCCTCGACGGGCAAGGCCTCCTCCTTGATGGTCGAGGGTACCTCGGGTTCGACCGAGGCCTCCTCGGGCTCGGCCGAGGGTACCTCGGGCTGGGCCGAGGCTTACTCGGGCTCGGGCGTGTCGTCGATCTTGACGAATGGTTGATGTAGGTCTCTGGAGAAGACGTCCGGGGGAACCGTCGTCCGCCCCGAGGCTATCTTCGCTAGCTCATCCGCAGTCTCGTTGTACCATCGGGCGATGTGGTTGAGCTCCAGCCAGTAGAACTTGTCTTCCAGGCACCGGACTTCGTCGTAGTAGGCTTCCATCCTCCGGTCGCGACAGTGGGAGTTCTTCATTACTTGGTCGATGACATGCTGTGAGTCGCCCCAAGCGTCGAGGCGCCGGACCCCTAGCTCGACGGCAATGCGCAGCCCGTTAACCAGAGCCTCGTACTCGGCCACATTGTTTGATGCCGGAAAATGGAGGCGTATGACGTAGCGAAGATGCTTTCCGAGGGGTGAAACGAAGAGCAAGCCAGCGCCTGCTCCTGTTTTCATGAGTGACCCATCGAAGTACATGGTCCAGAGCTCGGGTTGGATTGGAGTTGTTGGTAACTGGGTGTCAGTCCACTCAGCTAGGAAGTCTGCCAAGACCTGGGATTTTATGGCCTTCCGAGGGGCGAATGATAGCGTTTCGCCCATGAGTTCCACCGCCCACTTTGCTATCCTACCCGAGGCCTCACGGCACTGGATGATCTCCCCCAGGGGGAAGGATGACACCACAGTCATCGGATGAGACTCGAAGTAGTGTCGCAACTTTTGTCGTGTCAGAATCACTGCGTAGAGCAGCTTCTGAATCTATGGGTAGCAGACTTTGGTCACGGAAAGCACTTCGCTGATGAAGTAGACTGGCCTCTGGACGAGCAGTGCATGCCCTTCTTCTTGTCTCTCGACTATGATCACGGCGCTGACCACCTGAGTGGTCGCGGCTACGTAGATCAAGAGGACTTCTCCTGCAGTGGGGGGCACCAGGATGGGTGTATTTGTAAGGAGCGCCTTAAGGTTTCCGAGGGCTTCCTCAGCCTCGGGGGTCCAAGTGAAGCGCTCAGCCTTCCTTAAGAGGCGGTACAGAGGCAAGCCTTTCTCGCCAAGGCGTGAGATGAAGCGGCTTAGAGCCGCAAGGCATCCCATGACCCTCTGTACTCCTTTCAAATCTTTGATCGGTCCCATGTTGGTGATGGCCGCGATTTTCTCCGGAATGGCCTCGATGCCCCGCTCGGACGATGAATCCCAGGAGCATGCCTCGGGGGACTCCAAAGACACACTTCTCGGGATTGAGTTTCACACCTTTAGCTCTCAGACACTTGAATGTCGTTTCAAGGTCAGTGAGGAGGTCGGAGGCTTTCTTCGTCTTGACAACAATGTCATCGACGTTAGCCTCGACCGTTCTGCCGATGTGTTCTCCGAACACGTGGTTCATGCACCTCTGGTAGGTGGCGCTTGCATTCCTCAAACCAAATGGCATTGTAGTGTAACAGTACATGCCAAAAGGTGTGATAAAAGAAGTCGCGAGCTGGTCAGATTCTTTCATCTTGATTTGGTGATAGCCTGAGTAGGCATCAAGGAATGACAGGGTTTCACACCCAGCAGTGGAGTCCACGATTTGATCGATGCGAGGTAGAGAGTAGGGAACTTTCGGACATGCTTTGTTTAGACCAGTGTAGTCTACACACATCCTCCATTTCCCATCCTTCTTCCTTACAAGAACAGGGTTAGTTAACCATTCAGGATGGAATACCTCTTTGATGAACCCTGCCGCAAGTAGCTTGTGGATCTCCTCGCCTATGGCCCTGCACTTTTCTTCGTCAAAACGGCGTAGGGTTTGCTTCACGGGTCGGGCTCCAGCTCTGATGTCCAGTGAGTGCTCGGCGACATCCCTCGGTACGTCGGGCATGTTCGAGGGACTCCACACAAAGACTTCGGCGTTTGCACGGAGAAAGTCGATGAGCACTGCTTCCTATTTGGGGTCGAGCTCGGAGCCGATCCGGACTTTCTTGCTGGCGTCGTTGCTGGGGTCGAGAGAGACGGACTTGACCGCCTCAACTGGTTCGAAGTTGTCAGCGTGCCGCTTCGCGTCGGGCGCCTCCTTGGAGAGGCGTTCCAAGTCGGCGATGAGGGCCTCGGACTCGGCGAGGGCCTCAGCGTACTCCACACACTCCACGTCGCATTCGTACGCGTGGCGGTACGTGGATCCGATGGTGATGATCCCGTTCGGGCCCGACATCTTGAGCTTGAGGTAGGTGTAGTTGGGGACGACCATGAACTTGGCGTAGCACGGCCTTCCCAACACCGCATGGTAGGTTCCTTAGAACCCGACGACCTCGAAGGTGAGAGCTTCCTTTCAGAAGTTGGAGGGAGTCCCAAAGCAGATGGGTAAGTTGATCCGTCCGAGGGGCAGGATTCGCTTCCCGGGCGCGATCCCTTGGAAGGGGGCCGCGCCGGCTCGGACCTCGGACCTATCAACCCCCAAGAGTTCCAGGGTCTCGGTGTAGATGATGTTAAGGCTGCTGCCTCCGTCCATGAGGACTTTGGAGAGCCTAACGTTGCCGATGATCGGATCGACGACGAGCGGGTACCTTCCTGGGCTTGGCACGAAGTCGGGGTGGTCACCTCGGTCGAAGGTGATAGGCTTGTCAGACCAGTCTAGGTAGACTGGCGCTGCCACCTTCACCAAGCAGACCTCCCGGCGCTCCTGCTTGCGGTGCCGAGCTGAGGCGTTCGTCGCCTGCCCGCCGTAGATCATGAAGCAGTTGTGGACCTCCGGGAACTCTTCTTCCCTGCCGCCCTCCTTCTTGTTGTTGTCATGGCCCTTGCCATCTTCTGCCAGAGGCCCGGTCTTATGGAAGTAGCGCCGGAGCATGACACATTCTTCGAGGGTGTGCTTGACGGGCCCCTGGTGATAGGGGCACGACTCCTTGAGCATTTTGTCGAACGCGCCGGCCCCTCTAGGAGGTTTCCGAGGGTTCCTGTGCTCGGCCGCAGCGACGAGATTCGCGTCAGCGGCGTCGCGCTTCGCTTGCGACTTGTTATTAGCCTTCTTCTTCGTGCCTCGCTGGGCAGACGCCTCGGGGGCATCTTTCTTTGGCTCTCCCTGAGGCTGCTTGTCCTTTCGGAAGATGGCTTCGACCGCCTCCTGACCCGAGGCGAACTTGGTGGCGACGTCCATCAGTTTGCTCGCACGGGTGGGAGTCTTGCGCCCCAGTTTGCTCACCAGGTCTCGGCAAGTGGTGCCGGCAAGGAAAGCCCCGATGACATCCGAGTCGGTAACGTTGGGCAGCTCGGTGCGCTGCTTCAAAAACCGCCGAATGTACTCTCGAAGGGACTCCCCTGGCTGCTGGCGGCAACTTCGGAGATCCCATGAGTTCCTAGGGCGCACGTACGTGCCTCGGAAGTTTCCCGCGAAAGCCTTGACCAGATCGTCCCAGTCGGAGATCTGCGCAGGAGGCAGATGCTCCAGCCAGGCTCAGGCGGCGTCGGAGAGGAAAAGGTGTAGATTACGGATGATGAGGTTGTCATCATCCGCCCTCCCAACTATCATGCCAGTCGGTAGTCCGCGAGCCACAGCTCTGGCCTCGTCTCCCCCGAGTACTTGGTGATGGTAGTCGAGGCTCGGAAACGGGCAGGGAACGGCGCTCGTCGTATGGCCCGGCTGAAGACTCGCAGACCGGGTGGTTCGAGCGAGGGGCTTCGATCCTCCTCGCTGTCGCAGCGTCCCCCATGCCTAGGATGGTAGCCTCGGCGCACCTTCTCGTCGAGGCGGGTTCGACGGTCGAGATGGTGGTGCTCGTTGCCAAGGCGATCCCGGGCGGCAGGCGCCTCGTCTCGCGTGCGCTCGGGATGGACCGAGGCTTCCCGCATGTGTCGGGAAGACACCGCGTGATGCTCCGAGGGGTCAACTCGCCTCCGGGAGGCAGAGCTCTCGGCTCGTCGAACTGCGGCGCCTTCCAGGAGATCCTTGAGTTTGCCCTGGATACGCCGTCCCTCGGTGGTGGATGGCTCCGGCATGGCTCGAAGTAGCATCGCCGCTGCAGCTAGGTCCTGGCCGGACCTGCTGACGGCCGGGGGCAGCGCTGCCCTGGCATTGTCGACGATGCGGCGCTGGATGTCCCGGGCCTGATGACAGGCTCCTCCGGCGAGTGTTCAGCCTGCCCACTCCTGTTCGATGTTCTGTCGGAGCTGCACAAGCCGGCCTGCTTCCCCGTCGACCCAGGCCTGCATCTCACGGATTTGCTCGAGCTGTATGTCCCGACCCCCCGCAGGGACTGGGACCACAGCTAGCTCCCGCGGGATGTCAACGCGAGATGCGGGCCCAGGGGGATCGTCAACCTCCGGCATACCGAGGTGGTTGCCTTCGTTGTGATCTCCCTGATCGACGTGGAAACATTCGCGACTTGGGTCGTAACCCTCGTTGTCAAGGTCATGGCCATCGTCAGAACAACCGGAGAGGCAGTGGTCACATGCGAACATGAAGTCCCGCATGGCACCGGGGTCATTGAGGCCTGAGAATTCCCAACCGAAGTCGGGGTCGTCCTCTTCCTCGGAACCCGCCGGCCCGAAGGTTGAGACAACTGTCAGTCGGTCCCAGGTCGACCACATATGGTACCCTGGAAGTTGGATATGCCTTTACGAAGGCGCTCACCGTAGCGGGGTCGCTAGGTGGATCGAAGCTGAATCGAAAGGGTACGGGATGGAAAACGGACGATACCTCTTGGTTGATGGACGGTGGTGAAGTCGCGTCGAGGGCGGAGCACACTGTCATCTCAGGTACGAGGGTAACGCCCAGCAGATCCTATGCGAGGGTGCTGGCGTCATCAGTCCGCTTGGGGTTGACACGTTGCGGGGAAGTGACACCCGCCGTCGTCTCAGGTGCAAGGACAATGCCTGACATGTCCCCCGGGGGAGTGCCGACGTCGTCGACTCGCCCTGGTGCGACAGCCGATAAGGTGCCACCTCCTGCGTGGCCATGGTTGCCCCGTCTCTGCCTCCTCCAGCGAGGAGGGTGGCGGGGACGACCGGAGTGCTCCTCTTCTGCCTTGGGGAGATGCTGTCGCCGAGCTCGTCGCCGCCGGGCGAGTTGAAGACCGTCGTTGTCGTTGCGCCGCGAGGGGAGGAGTACCATGTCGTAGCTGCCGTCGAGGGACATGAACTCGAGACTCTCGAAGTGGAGCACCGTCCCGGGCTGAAGAGGTTGCTGAAGACTCCCCATCTGGAACTCAACGGGAAGGTGTTCGTTAACACGCAGTAGGCCCCTACCTGGCGCGCCAACTGTCGGCGTTTCGGACCCGGGGGGTCCCTGGACCGACGAGTGAGATTGTCGCTGCGTGTCCCTGCCCAGATGGGTTGGCGCGGGATGGAACACAAGATGTGGGGCAAGCCTTGTATTATCCTGCACCAGGGGTGCCGCTCGTAGTAGGGGTTACAAGCATGTCGCGAGAGGGAGAGAGAGAGAGAGGGAGCCTGTTCGTTCACTCCTTCCCCCGCGCGAACCCCCCTCCAGGATGGCCCTGGTCCTCCCTTTTATAGACACAAGGAGAGGGTCCAGACATACAATGGGGGTGTAGCTATGTGCTAATGTGTCTGGCAGAGGAATGCCTAAGCCCTGCGTACATGCCAACGTGGCTGTCGGGGGAGAGCTTGAGCCCTGTACACGTGTTAGCGTGGCCGTCGGAGGAGTGCTTGAGTCCTGTAGGAGCATAGCTGGCAGTGCGGCAAGGATCCTGCTGATGTCTCCTTGCTGCCGTAAGGGGCTGAGAGCCACCGGCGTCATGGTTGCACGCGGGGCACCATCATTACCCGTCGTCGGGGTAAGCCAGATGGGACGCCAGTCTTGTTCCTTGTAGCCTAAGCAGGCTAGGGATAGGGCAATGATGTATCCCGTGTTGGCGCGGTCGGTCCGAGCCCAAGGTTGGGCGAGGCGGAGACTTCTCTTGAGGCCGAGGTCGGGGTCGGGCGAGGACGCGATTCCTCCCGAGACCGAGGTCGAGGCCGAGTCCGAGGGTTGGGCAAGGCAGAGACCTCCTCCCGAGGCCGGAGCCTGAGGTCGGGCGAGGCGGAGCTTCCTGTTGCGCCCGAGGCCGAACTCGGTGGTTGATCGGGACTTGTTGTCAGTCTTCGCCTGGGTGGTAGGCACGGCAGTTGTAACACCACTGGTGTTACTGCAACTAAAACTTGAGCATGGCATCATAAACATTGGCATTGCATATGTTTGACACACCTAGAGTGCATTTACTAGGTAAAAATTACAAACAAGTTGTATTGTTATACAAATAGAACCCTGGATAGGGAGCTTAACCCTAAATAGGGATTATAGGGGGTAAAACTTAACCAAATTGAGAAAACCTCAAAGCTTTAGGGAAATAGTCATGAAATATTCCCAAAAATAAACTTGAATCACACTTATACCCCTGAGATATCCAAAAACCCCATTTGAACTCTAGAAAACCCTAAGTCCAAACCCTAGGGGCCTATGTGCAAAAATTGTGCACATTTGGACTAGTGTAAAAACTACTATGTTAAAGCATATAAAGTCACATGGTTCACATTTGGGAAGGTTTACAAGCCAAATCCTAAGCTTTGGATTCATTTGCAAAAAGGACCCCAATTGAGAATTTACTCTAAGTCTGAATTTCAGATTTGTGGGCTCAACTTTTGAGCCTTGTAACTTTCAAATACTAGGGTTTTTGCCCTAGGCTACCACATCAAAGTTATAGACCTAACATAGGAGAACAACTTTGCTTAAGAGCATAAGCATAGTTGTTAAGAATAAATTGAAGATAATTAAGCCTAAAGTTTGGCTGTCAGGCTGGTTCCATTCTGAAATTCAGATTTTCAGTGTAACAGAGCCAGCTTTGGGTGTGAATTCAACCTTGATCTAGTGTTCAAATGAATTCAATCCCTATAGTCGAATTATTGCTGGTTTGTAGCTCTACAATTTTGCTGCAGAGTTTGGGATGAGTAGTCATTGGGAATTGAGAGTAAATCATGCTCTAAGTCGCTCTATCAGTTCATCTGATGAGAGATTGCCATGGTACAGTGTACTCTGCAGATCAGAATGCTAGCACAGCAAGTCTCACCGCTGATGACTCCCTCCACCGTGATTCATGTCACCGGCGTCGGGATTCCTGTCTGTGCGGATGATATGATCACGCCATCAAGCAACACGTTACAACCCCCAAGTCATACTACATCAACTCAAGTACAACCAACATCATCACCGACCCAAGTCTTTGATGGACCAATTACACGTAGCCGAGCTAAGAAGCTACAGCAAGAGGTGCACGCGCTACTTTATGAATTTCGATTAAACACTAATGAGAATTTTATGCTACCTAAGTCGTGTATGTTGATATTACTTAGGTTCACCAAAGAGGAAGGACAAAACATATCAAAGGCGAATCAGCAAGAAGAGCTATGTTCGAGTCAGTCCAGCGCTACAGAACCGTCCAGAAGAAACAGTCATATCTTTTGATTCCCAAAAGCTATGAAGGTCCATAAGTACTTTCTGGAAAGCTCTTGAAGTCTAGTTTCCAATGCTTCTAAAGCCGACTTAGCCACATCTACCAGAAAGGCAGCCGACCTACTTTAGTGCTGACTGGTCAGAAGGTCAACAGTCTGCTTGATGACCAAGTTTTCGTATTAAACTGCATCATTCTATGAAGTTTCATTAAGCATGCTATATATGGTGAGAAAGCTTATCAAGTTAGCTTTCCAATGCAACCAGTCCCACATCATTTGAAGATTCCTAGAAGAAGTTATTGCCAAAATACTAAAGGCTGCGCAGAAGTCAAACAGCCACACGGAAATCAGCTCTGCAGATCTTCCGAAGAGGCTCCTTCACATTAGCTCGTGAAAATACTTTTGTTTTATGTTTATACCTCGCTAAGGCTGGTTGTTACTAGTATAAATACCCCCCTATGTCTATGATGTAAGGCAGCTTATGATAATCTAAAACAGAACCCCTTTGTTCAGCTGTGTGCTAACAAATATTGAGAGTGATCTCTACCCCTTTGCTCTTGTGAATTCCTTCGCGGGATTGCAGAAGCGGCGGCTTCATCCGCTCCCAATTGGTGCTCCTACTCCCTTCGAGGTCTCCTCGATTGATTGTAGGCTGTGTTGGTTGGTTCTTTGAGAGTGTGGTTGGGCGAATCCTCGATTCAGGCTGCCGGTTAAAGACGGTGGTTGGCTTCGAGTTTTATTTGTCAGGTTGCACTAGTTATCGCTGCTTGCAGCAAGTTATCTTGGCTTCTTTGAAGCTAGTTATCTGAAGATTGATCCTACGTCATGAAGATCGGGCATCGTGACGCATCATCTGGTATCAAAGCCTCAGTTGCCACGGTAGGATTCTTTACCCTTAGCTACATATATTTTGTGTTCATCCTATCCACCAAAAAGCCATAAAATATTTTGTCATAGCCCTTTGTTTCAATCTGTTGTTACAGTGAGTTTTGTTAAGTTTCAGTCCTTAGAGTCTTTGTTTAGTTGCTGGTCACTCTATCCTTTTTGTTCCCTTTGAGCCTCTTATATATATCTGAAAATATCCACAAAAAGAAAAATCTGAAAACTCTCATCATTTCCTTCGCGTTAACTTTGATCCTATTTAAGTTATAGCTGCTGGTTGAGTTCTTTGTTAAGTATTATAAAGTGTGCAATATCATATCAGATCTCTGTGTTTAGTTCTATAAAAAAAGACTATCAAAAAAAGAGAAGAAAGAAAAGTACCAAAAAAAAGGTGTTGAGCAAGATTGTGAAAGAAAAGTAGAACGATCGGTTTGTTTATGTGCACAAGTGCTGAAAGTTTTATCAAGTTATTCAACCAGTTTACTATTGTCATTTGGTGCAAAATTTTGGTTGGATCTGATTGCAACACTTGCATTCCAATCATACTCCTTGTCTGCATCAAATCTGAAATTTCTTGTGCGTGTGTTTGATCTATTTACATCACTCGTATCTTGTGGTCAGCACTAGGCAGGGAACTTCTAGTTGGATGGTTATTTAACTTTACAACAACTAGGATTCGGATTGCATCCCTTGTTTATTATTCCCCACCAAGCTCCACATATAAGCCATCGCAATCGGTAATCTGGTCTTGTATTCGCTTAACCACCACTTTCTTGTTACCACCACACATTTTCTTGCAACCCGCAGGGAACTCATAAGAGCTTTGGTTGGTAAGAGTGGTGAGGTTGTGAGATTCTATATAGCTTCATATTCCACCTATATTTGTTGCCTTGTTGCCACTAACTTCGCAGGAAGATGGATCCCAACGTTGAAATTGAAGAATGTGTCACCCTGATACAATTCAATGAGCTCAAACAAAGCATAGAAGCCAAGCAAGATCTGTTGGCACAAGATCTTCAGACACTTATGGCTGAAATCAGAGGTCGTCGTCGACTCCCCGACAGTGTAAGAAACCATGATGAAGATGGGGAAGAAGGTGAAGGAAATTATTCTAGAAGAGCAAGTGAACATGGGAGGAGAAATCAAGGTGCTACATATGGTAGAGGAAGAGGCCGTAATCGAAGAAATAATGACAATGAAGAATCTGAATTTGGGGATGATCAGTCTCAACATCGCTATGGTCGTCGTCATCATAGAGGTGTCAACCAAGAAGAGAGATTTGGGAAACTTAAGTTTACCATGCCAAAATTTGATGGTAGATCTGATCCTGAAGATTATTTCACATGGGAATTGAAGGTGGAGAAAATCTTCCGCCTACATAATTATTCAGAGGAGAAGAAACTCGCAATGGCATCTCTTGAGTTTGAGGGATATGCTCTGATTTGGTGGGAGCAACTTCTTCGTGATCGTGAAGAAGATGGAGAGGACCCTATTGTTACTTGGCAAGAGATGAAGCGAGAAATGAGAATTCGTTTTGTGCCGAAGCATTATCGGCGTGATCTTTTTGATAAATTGCAGAATTTGAGGCAAGGAAGTTTCTCTGTTGAGGAGTACTATAAGGAGATGGAGAAGGCCATGATTAGAGCCAATGTGTATGAAGACGAAGAGCAAACCATTGCACGTTTCATGGCTGGGTTACACCGCAACATTCAACGTATTGTTGAGTTTCAGCCGTACCAAAGTCTTATTGATTTGGTACATCAAGCCACCAAAGCTGAACGCCAGCTGCAACAAGATGCTAAGAGCAGCAAGCCCTTGTCATATGGTGCACGAACCATGACTGGAGGAAGCAAATCGATGTCAAGGTTTACTGTTGCATCCTCAGCAACAAAAGGTTCAACTGGAGGCTTGCGATCCAATATTCAAGGCACTTCTAGTGGAAAGAACGGTGCTACTCCAAACACGAGTTATAAACCAGCCGCATCCACTTCAACATCAGTGGGTTCAACAACCAAGAGTAGTGGTATTCAGTGCTTCAAGTGTGGAGGTCGTGGTCATGTCATAAAGGAGTGTCCAAATAATCGTGTGATCCTTGTGACTGATGATGGAGAATATACATCAGCTAGTGAAGAGGAAGCTGAAGCAGGAAATGAAGATGACATTGATAAATCTGAAGAACATACGGGATGTGAATTTGAGCATGGTACTACTCTTGTGGTTACACAAATCTTGAGTGTTCAAATGAAAGAAGCTGAAATTGGACAGCGACATAATCTTTTTCAAACACGAGTAAAAGTGCAAGACAAAGTAGTAAAGGTGATCATTGATGGAGGGAGCTACCATAATCTTGCAAGTCGTGAGATGGTTGAAAAGCTTGGTTTGAAGTTGCAGTGTCACCCTCATCCATATCATGTCCAATGGCTGAATGAATCGGGAGATATCAAGATTGGTTATAAAGCGAAAGTTCCGTTCAAGATTGGAGAGTATGTTGACATAGTGGAGTGTGATGTTGCACCCATGTCTGTGTGTGAAAGGGAAATGTGCCCTTGGGCCATTTCTAAGTATTTTGGTGATTTAGTGCCCAACACAGGTGCCTAATTGTAAAATGGTGGACTAAGTACAAATCAAGGATAAAGGTATGTTTCTCAGACTTAGTACATTGTTTTATGGACTAATGTATTGTGTCTAAGTGCTGGAAACAGAATAAATCGAGTTGGAGGAGAGATGGCTCGAGCAGCCAAAGTCTGCCCAGTCTGGGTGCATCGGACAGTGTCCGGTGCGCCAGGCTGGCTCGGCGTGAAGTGGCCGCTCTCGGGAATTCGCCGACGGCGTACGGCTAAAATTCACCGGACTGTCCGGTGTGCACCGGACTGTCCGGTGAGCCAACGGTCGGCCAGGCCAACGGTCGGCCGCGGAATCTGCGCGCGACACGTGGCCGGGCCAACGGTCGGAAGGGGGCACCGGACATGTCCGGTGCGCCAACGGCTCCCAGATCTGCAACGGTCGGCAGCGCCATTTTAGGAAGGAAATCGGGCACCGGACAGTGTCCGGTGTGCACCGGACTGTCCGGTGCACCCGACGACAGAAGGCAAGATTGGCCTTCCAGATTTGCTCTCAACGGCTCCTAGCTGCCTTGGGGCTATAAAAGGGACCCCTAGGCGCATGGAGGACATATCCAAGCAACCTTAGAGCATTCTTGATCATCCACACTCAGTCTTTGCGCATTCGTTTGTCATTCTCAGTGATTCGAGCTCCGTTCTCGTGAGAACTTTGAGATAGTCTTTTGAGCTCGATTCTTGGCCGTGTGTGTGCGCATTTTGCTGTGGATTTGTGTGTGTTGCTTTCCTTCCTTACTCTGAATTTCTTGTGAATATCAAGTGTAAGGGCGAGAGGCTCCAAGTTGTGGAGATTCCTCGCAAACGGGATATTGAAAGGCAAAACAAAACACCGTGGTATTCAAGTTGGTCTTTGGACCGCTTGAGAGGGGTTGATTGCAACCCTCGTCCGTTGGGACGCCACAACGTGGAGTAGGCAAGCGTTGGTCTTGGCCGAACCACGGGATAAACCACTGTGTCATCTCTGTGTTTGATCTCTTGTGGTATTGTGTTTTGTTGAGACTCCTCTCTAGCCACTTGGCGATTATTGTGCTAACACTTAACAAGTTTTTGTGGCTATAAGTTTAAGTTTCACAGGATCACCTATTCACCCCCCCCCCCTCTAGGTGCTCTCAATTGGTATCAGAGCCGTTCTCTTCAAGAAAGGGACTAACCGCCCGAAGAGATGGATCCTAAGGGGAAGGGAATCGTGATCAACGACAAGGAGAAGGAGTCCTTCGTCAACGAGCCAAAGGACGACAAGACTACCGACTCAGGCTCGGGACACAGACGCAAAGAAGGGAAGAAGAAGAAGACAAGACGCATCAAGGAGATCGTCTACTACGACAACGACGAATCTTCCTCTTCCCAAAAGGACGACGGCAACGACTACAAAAAGACGGTCAATTCGAACTTTTCATTTGATTATTCTCGTATTCAACATAGTTCGAATTCGCATTTGCTTTCCATTCCTCTTGGCAAACCTCCACACTTTGATGGGGAGGACTACGGATTTTGGAGTCACAAAATGCGTAGTCACTTATTCTCTCTCCATCCAAGCATTTGGGAGATTGTAGAGAATGGAATGAAGTTTGATAGCTCGAATAACTCTATGCTCATAAATGAACAAATCCATAGAAATGCACAAGCTACTACTGTTCTCTTAGCGTCCTTGTGCAGGGAAGAGTACAACAAGGTGAGCGGCTTGGACAATGCCAAGCAAATATGGGACACCCTCAAGATCTCTCACGAGGGGAATGACATCACCATGCTCACCAAAATGGAGTTGGTGGAGGGCGAGCTTGGACGATTCGCCATGATAAGGGGAGAGGAGCCAACCCAAACGTACAACCGGCTCAAGACCCTCATCAACAAAATAAGGAGCTACGGAAGCACGCGATGGACGGACCACGACGTTGTCCGCCTAATGCTAAGGTCCTTTACCGTTCTTGATCCTCATCTCGTGAACAATATTCGTGAGAATCCCAGGTACACGATGATGACGCCCGAGGAGGTACTCGGAAAATTCGTAAGCGGGCGGATGATGATCAAGGAGGCGAGATACGTCGACGACGCGTTGAACGGTCCAATCCACGAGCCTCAACCCATTGCTCTCAAGGCAACAAGGAGCAAGGAGCCGCTACCCAGCAAGGTGGCGCAAGTTGAGGCGGCCGGGCTAAATGATGAAGAGATGGCTCTCATCATCAAGAGATTCAAGACGGCGCTAAATGGTCGCAAGGGGCAACCAAGGAAGACCAAGACAAAGGGGAAGCGCTCATGCTTCAAATGTGGTAAGGTTGGTCATTTTATTGCTAACTGTCCCGAAAATGATAGTGACCAGGAGCAAGGGAAGAGTGGGAAGAGAGAGAACAAGAAGGTTTACAAGAAGGCCAAAGGCGAAGCACACCTTGGAAAGGAGTGGGACTCGGATTGCTCTTCGTCCGACTCCGACGACGAAGGACTCGCCGCCACTGCCTTCAACAAATCGGCCCTCTTCCCAAACGAGCATCACACTTGCCTCATGGCAAGGGAAAAGAAGGTAATCGCTCGTAATGCTAATACTTATGATTCTTCTAGTGATGATGAGTCTAGTGAGGATGAAATAGATTACTCTAGTTTATTCAAAGGATTAGATAGAACTAAGATAGCTAAGATTAATGAATTGATTGATGCCTTGAATGAAAAGGATAGAATCTTAGAGAAACAAGAAGATCTTTTATATGAAGAGCATGATAAATTTGTTAGTGCACAAAATTCACTTGCTCTAGAAGTTAAAAGAAATGGAATGCTTTCTTGTGAACTTTCTACTTGTAATGAAACCATTTCTTCTTTAAAAGGTGAAATTAATGATTTAAATGCTAAACTAGAAGTAGCAAGTAAATCTAACTCTTGTGTTGAACATGTTGAAATTTGCACAAGGTGTAAGGATGTTGATATTAATGCTTGTTGTGAACACTTAGTTTCAATTTAAAAACTAAATGATGAAGTGGCTAGTCTTAATGCCCAACTTAAGACTAGCAAGAATGAATTTGATAAACTGAAATTTGCAAGGGATGCCTACACGATTGGTAGACACCCCTCAATTAAGGATGGACTTGGCTACAAGAGGGAAGCCAAGGACTTGACAGGCCATAAGGCTCCTATCTCCGCCAAGGAGAAAGGGAAGGCCCCTATGGCTAGTAGTACTAAAAGGAACCATGCTTTTATATATCATGATAGGAGACAAACTAGAAATGCTTATGATGATTTTGACTCTCATGCCATGTTTGCTTCTAGTTCTTTCCATATGCATAGTAGAAATATGTCTAGGAGAAATGCTATTCATCATGTGCCTAGAAAGAATATTATTCATGCTCCTAGGAAAGTAGTGAATGTACCTTCTACAATTTATTGTGCTTTAAATGCTTCATTTGCTATTTGTAGAAAGGATAGGAAAATAGTTGCTAGGAAGTTAGGGGCAAAATGCAAGGGAGACAAAACTTGCATTTGGGTCCCTAAGGATATTTGCACTAACCTTGTAGGACCCAACATGAGTTGGGTACCTAAAACCCAAGCCTAAATTTGCCTTGCAGGTTTATGCATCCGGGGGTTCAAGCTGGATTATCGACAGCGGATGCACAAACCATATGACGGGGGAGAAGAAGATGTTCACCTCCTACGTCAAAAATAAGGATTCCCAAGATTCAATTATATTCGGTGATGGGAATCAAGGCAAGGTAAAAGGGTTAGGTAAAATTGCAATTTCTAATGAACACTCAATCTCCAATGTGTTTTTAGTTGAGTCTCTTGGTTACAATTTGCTATCTATTAGTCAACTATGCAATATGGGATATAATTGTCTTTTTACAAATGTAGATGTGTCTGTCATTAGAAGAAGTGATGGTTCACTAGCCTTTAAGGGTGTACTAGACGGCAAGCTTTACTTAGTTGATTTTACAAAAGAAGAGGCCGGTCTAGATGCATGCTTAATGGCTAAGACTTGCATGGGCTGGCTGTGGCATCGCCGCTTAGCGCATGTGGGGATGAAGAACCTCCACAAACTTCTAAAGGGAGAACACGTGATAGGTCTAACCAATGTTCATTTCAAAAAAGATAGACCTTGTGCAGCTTGTCAAGCAGGTAAACAAGTGGGAGGAGCACATCACAGCAAGAATGTGATGACCACGTCAAGACCTCTGGAGCTGCTGCATATGGACCTCTTCGGTCCTGTCGCCTATCTGAGCATAGGAGGAAGTAAGTATGGTCTAGTTATTGTTGATGACTTTTCCCGCTTCACTTGGGTGTTCTTTTTGCAGGATAAGTCTGAAACCCTAAGGGACCCTCAAGCGCTTTCTAAGGAGAGCTCAAAATGAGTTTGAGCTCAAGGTGAAGAAGATAAGGAGCGACAACGGGTCAGAATTCAAGAACCTTCAAGTGGAGGAGTTTCTTGAGGAGGAAGGGATCAAGCACGAGTTCTCCGCTCCCTACACACCTCAACAAAATGGTGTGGTAGAGAGGAAGAACAGGACGCTAATCGATATGGCGAGGACGATGCTTGGAGAGTTCAAGACCCCCGAGTGCTTTTGGTCGGAAGCTGTGAACACGGCTTGCCACGCCATCAACAGGGTCTACCTTCATCGCCTCCTCAAGAAGACTTCGTATGAGCTACTAACCGGTAACAAACCCAATGTATCGTACTTTCGTGTATTTGGGAGCAAATGCTACATTCTAGTGAAGAAGGGCAGAAATTCTAAGTTTGCTCCCAAAGCTGTAGAAGGGTTTTTATTAGGTTATGATTCAAATACAAAGGCGTATAGGGTCTTCAACAAATCATCGGGTTTGGTTGAAGTCTCTAGCGACGTTGTATTTGATGAGACTAATGGCTCTCCAAGAGAGCAAGTTGTTGATTGTGATGATGTAGATGAAGAAGATGTTCCGACAGCCGCCATACGAACCATGGCGATTGGAGGAGTGCGGCCACAGGAACAAGATGAACGAGATCAACCTTCTTCCTCAACAACGGTGCATCCCCCAACTCAAGACGATGAACAGGTTCATCAAAAGGAGGCGTGTGATCAAGGGGGAGCACAAGATGATCACGTGATGGAGGAAGAAGCGCAACCGGCACCTCCAACCCAAGTTCGAGCGGTGATTCAAAGGGATCATCCCGTCGACCAAATTTTGGGTGACATTAGCAAGGGAGTAACTACTCGATCTCGATTAGTTAATTTTTGTGAGCATTACTCCTTTGTCTCTTCTATTGAGCCTTTCAGGGTAGAGGAGGCCTTGCTAGATCCGGATTGGGTATTGGCCATGCAGGAGTAACTCAACAACTTCAAGCGCAATGAAGTTTGGACACTGGTGCCTTGTCCTAAGCAAAATGTTGTGGGAACCAAGTGGGTGTTCCGCAACAAACAGGACGAGCACGGGGTGGTGACGAGGAACAAGTCTCGACTTGTGGCAAAAGGTTATGCCCAAGTCGCAGGTTTGGACTTTGAGGAGACTTTTGCTCCTGTGGCTAGGCTAGAATCAATTCGTATCTTGCTAGCATATGCCGCTCACCATTCTTTCAGGTTGTTCCAAATGGATGTGAAGAGCGCTTTCCTCAACGGGCCAATCAAGGAGGAGGTGTACGTGGAGCAACCCCCTGGCTTCGAGGATGAACGGTACCCCGACCACGTGTGTAAGCTCTCTAAGGCGCTCTATGGACTTAAGCAAGCCCCAAGAGCATGGTATGAATGCCTTAGAGACTTTTTAATTACTAATGCTTTCAAGGTTGGGAAAGCCGATCCAACTCTTTTTACAAAGACATGTGATGGTGATTTGTTTGTGTGCCAAATTTATGTCGATGACATAATATTTGGTTCTACTAACCAAAAGTCTTGTGAAGAGTTTAGCAGGGTAATGATGCAGAAATTCGAGATGTCGATGATGGGCGAGTTGAACTACTTCCTTGGGTTCCAAGTGAAGCAACTCAAGGACGGCACCTTCATCTCTCAAACAAAGTACACACAAGATTTGCTAAAGAGGTTTGGGATGAAGGACGCCAAGCCCGCAAAGACGCCAATGGGAACCGACGGACACACCGACCTCAACAAAGGAGGTAAGTCTGTTGATCAAAAAGCATACCGGTCCATGATAGGTTCCTTGCTTTATTTATGTGCTAGTAGACCGGATATTATGCTTAGCGTATGCATGTGTGCTAGATTTCAATCCGATCCGAAGGAGTGTCACTTAGTGGCTGTGAAGCGAATTCTTCGATATTTAGTCGCTACGCCTTGCTTCGGGATCTGGTATCCAAAGGGGTCTAACTTTGACTTGATTGGGTACTCAGATTCCGACTATGCTGGATGTAAGGTTGATAGGAAGAGTACATCAGGGACGTGCCAATTCTTAGGAAGGTCCCTGGTGTCATGGAACTCTAAGAAACAAACCTCCGTTGCACTATCCACCGCTGAGGCCGAGTACGTTGCCGCAGGACAGTGTTGTGCGCAACTACTTTGGATGAGGCAAACCCTCAGGGACTTTGGCTACCATCTGAGCAAAGTCCCACTCCTATGTGACAATGAGAGTGCTATCCGAATAGCGGAAAATCCTGTTGAGCATAGCCGCACAAAGCACATTGACATCCGGCATCACTTTTTGAGAGACCACCAGCAAAAGGGAGATATCGAAGTGTTTCATGTTAGCACCGAGAACCAGCTAGCCGATATCTTTACCAAGCCTCTAGATGAGAAGACCTTTTGCAGGCTGCGTAGTGAGCTAAATATCTTAGATTCGCGGAACTTGGATTGAATTGTAGCATATACGTGTTTATGCCCTTGATCATGTTTACTCTGTATTTTGTTGCTTATTGTGGTGCTCAAGTTGTACAAACACTCCCTGGACCTCACAAGTCCGTGGCAAAGTGATGCACAGTTTTAGGGGGAGATGTGTTACAACTTGACCCTTTGAGACTAACCATATGCTTGAGTTTGCTTGTTTTAGTCTCAAAGGAGAATTGAAAGGGAAAAGGTGGACTTGGACCATGAAAGACTTCCACTGCACTCCGATGAGAGGGTAACTCATTCCAAGTTCATCTGATGAACTCTTATTGCCATTTGCTCTTAGTTGAAGATTTTGGTGAGGCAATGGGGTTATAGAGCCAAGATTAATCCTGTTTTGGTGTTTGATGCCAAAGGGGGAGAAAATAAAGGGCCAAAGCGATAAATGGATCAGCTACCACTTGAGAGATTTTAAAAATAGTAGAATAGAGCTTTTGATTTGTCAAAACTCTTTTGTTGTCTCTCTTGTCAAAAGTTGGTTTCTTGTGGGGAGAAGTATTGATTATGGGAAAAAGGGGGAGTTTTTGAAATCTTTGATCAATCTCTTTTGGAATGACTCTCTTTATGCTTCAACATGTGTGGTTGACTTAGAGATAGAGATTTGAGGTTGATTTGCAAAAACAAACCAAGTGGTGGCAAAGAATGATCCATATATGTCAAAATTGAATCAAAATAATTTGAGTTCTTATTTGAAGGGTTTTTGTACTTGTTCTACTTGCTTTATGTTGTGTTGGCATAAATCACCAAAAAGGGGGAGATTGAAAGGGAAATGTGCCCTTGGGCCATTTCTAAGTATTTTGGTGATTTAGTGCCCAACACAGGTGCCTAATTGTAAAATGGTGGACTAAGTACAAATCAAGGATAAAGGTATGTTTCTCAGACTTAGTACATTGTTTTATGGACTAATGTATTGTGTCTAAGTGCTGGAAACAGAATAAATCGAGTTGGAGGAGAGATGGCTCGAGCAGCCAAAGTCTGCCCAGTCTGGGTGCACCGGACTGTCCGGTGGTGCACCGGACAGTGTCCGGTGCGCCAGGCTGGCTCGGCGTGAAGTGGCCGCTCTCGGGAATTCGCCGATGGCGTACGGCTAAAATTCACCGGACTGTCCGGTGTGCACCGGACTGTCCGGTGAGCCAACGGTCGGCCGGGCCAACGGTCGGCCGCGGAATCTGCGCGCGACACGTGGCCGGGCCAACGGTCGGAAGGGGGCACCAGACTGTCCGGTGTGCACCGGACATGTCCGGTGCGCCAACGGCTCCCAGATCTGCAACAGTCGGCAGCGCCATTTTAGGAAGGAAATCGGGCACCGGACAGTGTCCGGTGTGCACCGGACTGTCCGGTGCACCCGACGACAGAAGGCAAGATTGGCCTTCCAGATTTGCTCTCAACGGCTCCTAGCTGCCTTGGGGCTATAAAAGGGACCCCTAGGCGCATGGAGGACATATCCAAGCAACCTTAGAGCATTCTTGATCATCCACACTCAGTCTTTGCGCATTCGTTTGTCATTCTCAGTGATTCGAGCTCCGTTCTAGTGAGAACTTTGAGATAGTCTTTTGAGCTCGATTCTTGGCCGTGTGTGTGCGCATTTTGCTGTGGATTTGTGTGTGTTGCTTTCCTTCCTTACTCTGAATTTCTTGTGAATATCAAGTGTAAGGGCGAGAGGCTCCAAGTTGTGGAGATTCCTCGCAAACGGGATATTGAAAGGCAAAACAAAACACCGTGGTATTCAAGTTGGTCTTTGGACCGCTTGAGAGGGGTTGATTGCAACCCTCGTCCGTTGGGACGCCACAACGTGGAGTAGGCAAGCGTTGGTCTTGGCCGAACCACGGGATAAACCACTGTGTCATCTCTGTGTTTGATCTCTTGTGGTATTGTGTTTTGTTGAGACTCCTCTCTAGCCACTTGGCGATTATTGTGCTAACACTTAACAAGTTTTTGTGGCTATAAGTTTAAGTTTCACAGGATCACCTATTCACCCCCCCCCCCTCTAGGTGCTCTCAGTGTGTCACATGCTGCTAGGAAGACCTTGGCAATATGACCGATATTCTCAACATTGTGGAAGAACAAATCAATACACGCTAGATCTGAAAGGGAGAAAGTTTGTACTCAAGCCTATGACCCCTCAACAAATTATGGCTGAACACTTACAAAAGAAAACTGAAATTAGTACAACAAGTAGAGGAGGAGAAGAGCAAAAGAAATTGAGTGCCATCCACAATTCGGTGAGTGAGTGCTACAAGCCAAATTCCAAAGATAAAAAGAAGGAAGAGGGAGAACATCTAGTTATGCTAGCCACGAAATCTGAGTTGAGAGAAGTGAGGAACAACCCATATCAAGTGCTCTTTGTACTTGTGAACAAAGATGTTTTGATTTCTCCTAACGACATAACATCTCTTCCTAGTGTTGTGGCTGATCTTTTGTAGGACTATGAAGACGTATTTCCACAAGAAACACCGGCTGGACTACCTCCAATTCGAGGGATTGAGCATCAAATCGATCTTATTCCAGGGGCTGCACTTCCTAACCGTCCACCATATCAAACCAATCCCGAAGAAACTAAGGAAATACAAAGGCAAGTGCAAGAACTTCTTGATAAAGGTTTTGTTCGTGAAAGCTTAAGCCCTTGTGCTGTTCCTGTGATTTTAGTACCTAAGAAAGATGGATCTTGGAGGATGTGTGTTGATTGTAGAGCTATAAATAATATTACCGTTCGCTATCGCCATCCTATTCCACAGCTAGATGATATGCTTGATGAATTAAGTGGTTCCACAATTTTTACTAAAATTGATTTGAGAAGTGGATACCATCAAATAAGAATGAAAACTGGAGATGAATGGAAGACTGCATTTAAAACAAAATTTGGGTTGTATGAATGGTTAGTAATGCCCTTTGGGTTGACTAATGCTCCTAGTACTTTTATGAGATTAATGAACCATGTCTTAAGAACTTTCATTGGAAAATTTGTTGTTGTCTACTTCGATGAAATTCTAATTTACAGCAAGTCTTTTGATGAACATGTGAAACACATTCGACAAGTTTTAGATGAGCTTAGAAAGGAGAAATTATTTGCTAATCTTGAGAAGTGCAGTTTTTGCACAGACCATGTTGTGTTTCTTGGCTTTGTTGTTTCAGCAAAAGGAATAGAGGTGGATGAATCCAAGGTGAAAGCCATCAAGGATTGGCCAGCTCCAACGAATGTAAGTCAAGTAAGAAGTTTTCATGGTCTTGCTGGTTTTTATAGAAGATTTGTGCGAGATTTCAGTACCGTCGCTTCTCCTTTAAATGAATTGACAAAGAAAGGTGTTGAATTTAAATGGGGAAACTCACAAGAAGATGCTTTTCAAGAATTAAAGAAACGTTTGACTGAAGCACCTGTACTTATTCTTCCTGATTTCACTGAAACTTTTGAAGTAGAATGTGATGCTAGTGGGATTGGGATAGGAGGAGTTTTAATGCAACAAGGAAAACCTATAGCATATTTTAGTGAAAAATTAGGAGGTGCTCAATTAAATTATTCTATGTATGACAAAGAATTGTATGCTTTGGTCCGAGCGCTTGAAACATGGCAGCACTACTTATGGCCAAAAGAGTTTGTTATTCATTCCGATCATGAAGCTTTGAAGTATTTGAAAGGGCAAGCCAAACTGAACCGTCGCCATGCCAAATGGGTTGAGTTTATCGAAACATTTCCATACATTGTGAAATATAAGAAAGGTAAGGACAATGTGGTCGCTGATGCCTTGTCTCGAAGGAATGTGTTGTTGAATCAACTAGAGGTAAAAGTTTTGGGTCTTGAAAATTTGAAAGAAATGTATAATGATGATCCTGAATTTTCAGAACCATACAATCATTGTAAAGATGGAAAAGGTTGGGAAAAATATCATATACATGATGGATTTTTGTTTAGAGCTAACAAACTTTGTGTACCAAATTCTTCGGTTAGATTGCTTTTGTTGCAGGAGTCACATGGAGGCGGTCTAACAGGTCATTTTGGACAAAAGAAGACTTATGAAATGCTCAGTGATCATTTCTATTGGCCCAAGATGAGGAGAGACGTCATCAGATTTATGGAGTGTTGTGTCACCTGTCACAAAGCTAAGTCAAAATTGAACCCTCATGGTTTATATACTCCTTTACCCGCTCCTAAAATTCCTTGGGAAGACATAAGCATGGATTTTGTTTTAGGACTGTCGATGACTCGAAAAAAGAGAGATTCTATTTTTGTTGTGGTTGATAGATTTTCAAAAATGGCTCATTTTATTCCATGCAACAAGAGCGACGATGCTTCATATGTTGCTAATTTGTTTTTCAGAGAAATCGTGAGACTACATGGAGTGCCCAAGACCATCGTATCTGACCGTGATGTGAAGTTTGTGAGCTATTTTTGGAAGACATTGTGGGCAAAGCTTGGGACTAAACTTTTGTTCTCCACCACATGCCACCCCCAAACTGATGGCCAAACTGAAGTGGTGAATCGTACATTGTCAATGCTGCTGCGAACAATGGTAAAGAAGAACTTGAAGGATTGAGAGGAATGTTTGCCACACGTGGAGTTTGCTTATAATAGGGCAGTACATTCTACAACTAATTTATGCCCCTTCGAAATTGTATATGGGTTCAAACCTATTGCTCCGATAGATTTGTTGCCCCTTCCATTGCAGGAAAGAACTAATATGGAAGCTTCCAAGCGTGCTGCATACATAAAAAAGATACATGAGAAGACCAAGGAAGCAATTGAGCTCAAAGCAGTGCGCAAGGCAGCAAGCATGAACAAGCATAGGAAGAAAGTGTTATTTGAACCGGGTGACTTGGTTTGGATTCACTTGCGCAAGGAGCGTTTTCCTGATCAGCGCAAATCCAAATTGATGCCACGAGGGGATGGTCCATTTCGTGTTCTTACCAAGATCAATGATAATGCATACAAGATATATCTTCCACCAAGCTATGGCGTGAGCAACACGTTCAATGTTGCTGACCTCTTACCATATACAAGTGAAGACATTTCAGAGTCGAGGACGACTCCTTTTCAAGGGGAGGAGGATGATATGACCACGCCATCAAGCAACACGTTACAACCCCCAAGTCATACTACATCAACTCAAGTACAACCAACATCATCACCGACCCAAGTCTTTGATGGACCAATTACACGTAGCCGAGCTAAGAGGCTACAGCAAGAGGTGCACGCGCTACTTTATGAATTTCGATTAAACACTAATGAGAATTTTATGCTACCTAAGTCGTGTATGTTGATATTACTTAGGTTCACCAAAGAGGAAGGACAAAACATATCAAAGGCGAATCAGCAAGAAGAGCTATGTCCGAGTCAGTCCAGCGCTACAGAACCGTCCAGAAGAAACAGTCATATCTTTTGATTCCCAAAAGCTATGAAGGTCCATAAGTACTTTCCGGAAAGCTCTTGAAGTCTAGTTTCCAATGCTTCTAAAGCCGACTTAACCATATCTACCAGAAAGGCAGTCGACCTACTTTAGTGCTGAATGGTCAGAAGGTCAACAGTCTGCTTGATGACCAAGTTTTCGTATTAAACTGCATCATTCTACGAAGTTTCATTAAGCATGCTATATGTGGTGAGAAAGCTTATCAAGTTAGCTTTCCAATGCAACCAGTCCCACGTCATTTGAAGATTCCTAGAAGAAGTTATTGCCAAAATACTGAAGGCTGCGCAGAAGTCAAACAGCCACACGGAAATCAGCTCTGCAGATCTTCCGAAGAGGCTCCTTCACATTAGCTCGTGAAAATACTTCTGTTTTGTGTTTATACCTCGCTAAGGCTGGTTGTTACTAGTATAAATACCCCCCTATGTCTATGATGTAAGGCAGCTTATGATAATCTAAAACAGAACCCCTTTGTTCAGCTGTGTGCTAACAAATATTGAGAGTGATCTCTACCCCTTTGCTCTTGTGAATTCCTTCGCGGGATTGCAGAAGCTGCGGCTCCATCCGCTCCCAATTGGTGCTCCTACTCCCTTCGAGGTCTCCTCGATTGATTGTAGGCTGTGTTGGTTGGTTCTTTGAGAGTGTGGTTGGGCGAATCCTCGATTCAGGCTGCCGGTTAAAGACGGTGGTTGGCTTCGAGTTTTATTTGTCAGGTTGCACTAGTTATCGCTGCTTGCAGCAAGTTATATTAGCTTCTTTGAAGCTAGTTATCTGAAGATTGATCCTACGCCGTGAAGATCGGGCATCGTGACGCATCAGCGGATGGATAACGTCACGGGGTTAAGGATCCTCGCCGCCGGTGAGCTGGAGGTCACTCCGGTGACTCACCATGGCTTCCCCTTCTGCTTTGCGGCTGGAGCGATAGGCTCGCCGGTGAACCGCCGCCTCTCGGCCTTGTGCCGCGTGGCTCTGCCTTTCCACCGCGTCACCGTGACTCCCTATCGTTGTCTCATCAACGCCGGTGAAGTTGCCACGACGGTGGACACGAATCCGCGGAGTCGATGATCTTCCTTATCTCCGGCCGCCCACACTGTCCGACCAAATTAAGCGCCGCCGTTGAAGCCTCCTATAAATTGAGCCCGCAGCTAGCTTCGCAACATCATCACCCACCCAGCCACCGCGAATCACTAGCAACCGTTCGCCAGAGCTTGCGAATTTTGAATTCGCCCCAAATCAGTTCTTCGCCACCCCGAAATTAACCTCACCGCGGCCAGCCCTATTCCGGTCAGTTCATCCTCCCCTCTCCCTCGTTTAAGCTTTCTCTTATGACTATGATGCTTGCCGACCCACACAATTGGGCTGGGAGCCCTCTGGTCGTCGGGAACACGGTTATCTCGCCGTAATGCTTACGGTCGCCGTGGCAAGAACTAGTTAGTTAGTCATTGCTGAAATTGGGTTGGGGGAATGGATCGGGGAGGGTTCAATTGGGTGTTAGTCGCTTGGAGACCCGAGTCGTTGCCCCAATCGGCCGGTCCAGGAGCTCGCCGGAGCTCGGCCGTGCTCGACGCTGTCGCGGACTCATCGCGGTAAAGAATTAGAAACCAAAGAGGTTATATCCAAACCGTCAGCGACACATAGAAATAGTAAAGAAGCTCGTTTACAGTTAGTCAGAAACCCGAGGGCCTCTGTGCAAAGTCGCCAGAGCGCGCGGGCGCGCGCAAGCTTTTCCCTCTGGACTAGGCCGCTTGGGCTGAAACCAGCCCAATACTATTCAGTCTTTTCCTTTTTCTTTTTCAGTAGAGCTGTGAAAATCTATAGAAAATTGTAGAAAAATCCTAAAATTGTCAAACCAATTTTCCTAGACTTCTTATTTTCCATAGTATTTAATAAAAATAGTTTCATGATTTTTAGGTTAAATAAGGAATTTTAAGGCATTTAAAGTAGTTTAAAGTATTAGTTCTGGATTTTTAGAAAACATATGGTAATTCCAAAAATGTCCAAACTTTTTATATAAGTTCTATACATTATTTAGAAGCCTTGGGTAGAATTTGGGTTGATTTGGACCTTGTTTGATAATTAGAACCCAAACCCCCCTGCCTTGTGAACTCCTTTACTCATTCCGGAAACCCTAAGTTCTCGGAGTTTCGTGAAGGAAAATTGTATTCAAGACCTTAGATAATAAATTCTTATTATCTTTGCACTCTCAGGAGCATTACATGGCATTCATTCTTATATACATATATATGGTTATGTTAGAAAACGAAGAAGAGATCGAAGTGACTGAAGTGAAGGCACCACCACCTCTGGAATCTCAGGCAGGGACTTGTCTCTACTTTGACATCTGCGGGCCTGAGCCTGACTTACCTACTAACGAAGGCAAGCCCCGGTGCATTTGCCACCTTCCTTGATGTTTTTAAATCTTTTTCACTTGCTGCATTAAGTAATAGGAGTTGATTGCTAAACAATTCCTGCATCACCTTCCTTGATCTTGACTACTCTCCTTGATACCCTGTTTTACAAAAGGTATTTACTATGCTTAGTATTGCTTCAGCAAAAACAAAAGGTTTTGTTTTACAAAAGATGATTGGCAAAGTGGGAGGGATGTTTTTGGAAATAAAACTTGATGGTGGATCCATCATGGCCATGATGGGTTCAACATCAGAAAAGATGTACCTCTGCCAGGTACCAAGTTTTTGGGTAAATGATTAAGCTAAGACCAGGCAGGTGACTTGCACGAGAAGAGAGTCTCGGTGTAGTGTCTCCGTCTGAGTCGATTAAGGACCGTGTCGATGTAGGCCTGATGACCGAGGACCCTTTAACTGGTCACATGTCTCGTCATGGGTATGCCTTGCCTTGGGCAGACTAAGGCTAGAATAAGATAACACAAAATGGGCGTGGAGCGGTGGCGAGAGTAGCGTGTACCCTCCGTAGGAAGAGGCTGGACGGTGGCGTATCTGTGCTCTCAGTTTGTTTGAACCTGAGCTGGTCTTAAGAACCCCGGTGGCAGGTTGACATATGTAAGGGTTAAGTGCTACATATGTCATGTGATTGGAGATCCTCAGCTGAGTATAATCGATTCGGATCACCGTACCTCCGCGGTTATGGAGACTTGGTCACTGACTTATACGTAGCAATCCACTAAAGATGAAGGGATTGATGAGAAACTGGCTAGTGCAGGACAAGTGATTGAACTAGGTTAGCAAAGAACTCTAGATATAGGTAAGTTTATCTAACTTGACAATAAAACTGGATTTTTAAGGATCCACTTTTAGTAAGCATTTATGCAAAACAGAGTCTTTGATCTTGAGGTACCCTACCTTGACTCCCTTAAAACCAGCATACCCTTGAGAGTCTTTTCTTTAGCCGGGTAAGACTTGCTGAGTAATTCCATACTTAGGGTTTATTCCCTCGTTGTTTTTAGGTGAGGAAGCAGCAAATTTTTGTTGCTTTTGTACCAAAGTGGTTCCAAATGAAGAAAAACAAGAGTGAAGCTGCGGGAGGACATGGTCCTCCATAAGAAACTTTTATGTAAGAACTTATCGGGAGGAGTTTTTGCCTCCCTGGGTATTGTAATAATACTACTCAGCACTCGTTTATACTCTGGTCTGTAATAAGTAACTTGATCCTACTTTCTAAATAAATGTAAGTTTATGTAATCGCTTCCGTATTTCTATATCTCCGATGTTCTGTAATGTCTGCAAGATGGGTGAAACGTTCCTGGAAAGGTAAAAGAAAAAGATACCAAACTTATCAAGTGATTCAGGAACATCTACAGGGTTGTCTGATGTCTGTTGGACAAGGACAACTGTAGGTGGGCCTAATGACTTGGGAGGTTCCGTCACAGCTGGTATCGGAGCGAAGCCCTTCTTTGCAGTTATTATGAGGCATCTTGAAAAAAGATTTTCTAAAAAACTTACCTAGAAAGATTTCTTCCATTCTTACCCCTTATATCTGAAGAATCTATATGAAAGACCAGATAGGAGGAGTGCAATCTATAGGAGGTATGAATCAACTAAGGTTGGTTCTGTAATTATACATGCATCATGCTAAGAACCATACTAATAAAATTTCCCCTTAGAGAAATGTCGCCGCGCACGAGGAAGACCGCGCGTAAGTCAACTGGCCTAATTGGAGTACCTCGTCATCAACTTGCTCCACGGGATGAGGATAGTAGTAGCGGAAGCAACGATCCAATGGGGATCTCAAAGCCCGAGTGAATCAGCTTCAAACGGAACTGCAACGCAGGACCAGCATATGGGTCGCGGATGGCGACAAAATAAACGAATTGAGAGGTTACATCCGCCGTCTGCAGGATCAGCTTGCTGATCGGGATTTAGCGCTCGATTGGGCGGTACAGTCTTGTTCAGTGGCTTGGGCTAAGGAGGCAAAGGCTCGAGCTCGAGTCGAAGAACTTAGCGCCGCCATTGACAATCTGCAGGTGTATTGCAATACCCTACATGAGGAAGTTCATGTACTATATTCGCAACTACATCCCAGTGCACCTACAGATCCTGTCGGGTCGGAAGCCGGACCCTCGCACGTTGCGGGAGAAGCGCTTGGTGGTGAGCTAGACCTTTTTAAGCCCCCTCCTTCTATGAGGCTGGTCGATGAATGGTCTCCCACACCTGACGACGAGGCTGCCAGGAGCAACCAAAAGCAGGAGTAGTGGTGCAGTAGTAGGAATAGAAGTAGTGTATTGTAGGTAGTACTATTGTATAATAGGTAGTGCTAATGTATACTGGGTAATGTATCCTGTTGTAAAAAAATCGAGTCTGTAACATTACTCTTTATGGTAATGTAAATTGGATGGTTTTATCTTTGGCATATTATATTTGTTTCCAAATGTTTGTTGCCACAGATATCATCCAAGACCCGATCACAGGATGCAGCTGGAACCTCCAGTGGGAGGGAGTCTACCCCAAATCCACCTCCTGTCCCTCCCACACTTGCTGAGGCGATTGCCGCCTTAGTGAACGCGACCGCGGATAATACCCGTTTTTTGAGAGAGATGGCGGGTCAACAGTTTCAGCAACAAGGCGGGCGGGGTTATCAACAGGGCCCCCGCGAAACTTCTTACTTGGACTTCTCAGAGACACGTCCACCCTTGTTTGTTAAAGCCGAAGACCCGTTAGAAGCCGACGAATGGATTCGGGTTATTGAGCAAAAATTCGGACTTCTGCGCTGTTCTGAAACCCAAAAGCCTTTATTCGCAGCCCAGCAACTGCGCGGCCCTGCCAGCACCTGGTGAGGAAATTTCGTGGCCGTTCAACCGGCCAATCATCAAATAACATGGGAAGAATTCAAGGTGGCCTTCCGCGAACACTATATCCCGGAGGGTGTTCTTCACATGAAGCAAGAAGAATTTATGAAGCTAAAGCAAGGAGGGGATACTATTAATCAGTATCTCAATAAGTTCAATCACCTGTCGCAGTATGCAATCGATCAAGTGAACACCGATTTGAAGAAGAAGAATTGTTTTATGCGAGGTTTAAATGATCGACTACAAAGAAAAATGGCAACCTGCATAGATCTTACTTATGGAAGAGCTGTCAGTACAGCATTGGCAGTAGAAGCGAAGTATGCAGGTGTCAGAAAATCTAAGGGATTTGGAGGTGATAGGCCTAGTCAGGGCCCGGTGAAAAGGCAACGGTTTGTTCTCCGGCCTTCCAACCAGAATCGCTCTTTCTCTCGTCCACCCTCCTTCCCTTTTAAGCAGCCAATAATTATTCGTCCCAATAATGCCCCCACTGCCCCAAGTCAGCCGGGTGCCCCAGGCACTCGATTCCCTGCTCTGCCCAGTTCATCGACTGGATGTTACAATTGTGGCAAACTGGACATTTCATCAAGGATTGCCCTTATCCAAAACAGAATCAGTCAAATAATCAGCAAGGATCTGGGAATTCATCTCAAGTCAAGGGAAATACTTCAGGCAAAAATACCAAGAAGACGGGACGCATATATTATACACAAGTGGCCACTACACCGGACGGAGAGCCGGTAATGATGGGTACGTTCCTTGTGGCCAATCATCCCGCAGTTATTCTCTTTGATTTTGGTGCTTCGCATACATTCATCAGCAAGAAATTTGTGGAGCAACATTGCATTTCATGCCATGAATCAAAAGAAGGGTTTAAAATTCACTCACCTGGGGAACAAATCTTTACTAGAGAAGTGGCCTATCAAGTGCCCGTAACGTTGGCCGGATGGGACTTTCCTACCAATATGATCGTTCTGAAAGGCCAAGACATAGATGTCATTCTGGGCATGAATTGGTTAGCCAAACATAAAGCAACTCTCAACACTAATCAGAGAACCATCAGGTTGAGTCATAATCAAGAAGAAATTCTCTTGTCTATCCCCATTCCAACCAAAGCTACTGGCAGAGTTTATGAAGCCATCATGCCGGAAATCAAGGATATTCCGGTAGTATGTGAGTTTCCCGATGTCTTTCCAGAGGATTTGCCTGGGTTGCCACCTGAAAGGGATGTAGAGTTTGTAATTGAGTTGAAGCCCGGTATGGCTCCCATTTCTCGAAGATCGTACCGTATGCCTCCGAATGAGTTGGCAGAATTGAAGATTTAATTACAAGATCTACTTGAGAAAGGATTCATCCGGCCAAGCTCGTCGCCATGGGGTTGTCCAGCCATATTCGTCAAAAAGAAGGATCAAACTTTACGGATGTGTGTTGATTATTGACCCCTGAATGAGGTCACTATCAAGAACAAGTACCCTCTTCCGAGGATTGACATTTTATTTGATCAACTGACCGGAGCGAGGGTATTCTCCAAGATTGATCTCAGATCGGGCTATCATTAGATCCGTATTTGGCCCGAGGATATACCAAAAACTACATTCACCACGCGGTATGGATTATTTGAATACCTGGTAATGTCTTTCGGATTGACAAATGCTCCTGCCCACTTCACGTATTTGATGAACTCGGTGTTCATGCCCGAGTTGGACAAGTTTGTGGTGGTCTTCATTGACGACATTCTAATATATTCCAAAAATGAAGAGGAGCATGCTCAACATTTACGGATCGTGTTAACGCGCCTGAGAGAACATCAGTTGTATGCCAAGTTCAGCAAATGCGCGTTTTGGCTGGAGGAAATTCAGTTTTGGGGACATGTTCTATCTGCCAGGGGGATTGTGGTAGACCCCAGCAAAGTCAAGGACATTTTGGAGTGGAAACCCCCGACCACTGTTCATCAAGTCCGAAGTTTCCTTGGACTGGCGGGATATTACCGCATATTCATACCAGATTTTTCTAAGCTTGTGAAGCCAATCACAAGTTTATTGAAGAATGATATTAAATTCAATTGGTCTTCTAAGTGTAATGAAGCTTTTGAACAATTGAAGACATTATTAACCACTGCTCCGGTATTGGCTCAACCGGATATCACCAAGCCCTTTGATGTATATTGTGATGCATCAGGCAGTGGTCTCGGCTGTGTGTTAATGCAAGAAGGCCGAGTAATTGCGTATGCTTCAAGGCAGTTGTGCCGACATGAGGAACATTATCCAACTCATGATCTGGAGCTAGCTGCTGTGGTTCATGCCCTGAAGATTTGGCGTCATTATCTGCTGGGTAATATCTGTCACATTTATACAGATCATAAAAGCTTGAAGTATATCTTCACCCAGTCAGAGTTGAATATGAGACAAAGGCGATGGCTTGAGTTTATTAAGGATTATGAACTGGAAATTCATTATCACCCAGGCAAGGCCAATGTGGTGGCAGATGCACTTAGCCGTAAGGTTTCCTGTCACTGTCTTACGGTGAAGACTTCTGACAATACATTATGTCAGGAAATGGAGAAGCTAAACCTGGGAATGGTCCAACAAGGAACCCTAAGTCAGTTAAAGCTTGAGTCAGTCATCTTGCAAAGGATAATTGACGCTCAAAGGGATAATGAGGGTATGAAACACATTCGTGAGAAGATAAGGGCTGGAAAAGCCAAATGTTTCAAAGAAGATGATCAAGGCATTGTATGGTTTAATAACCGCATAGTGGTACCAAAGAATGAAGAGGTCCGCCAGCAAATTCTTGATGAAGCACATCTTAGTCGCTATTCTATTCATCCCGGAAGCACTAAGATGTACCAAGACTTGAAGCAACATTATTGGTGGATGAAAATGAAGATCGAAATTGCATGCTATGTGGCTAGATGTGACACCTGCAAACGTGTCAAGGCCATACATTTGAAAGCTGCCGGTCTGTTACAGTCTCTACCAATACCCACATGGAAATGGGAAGACATTAGTATGGACTTTATTGTGGGATTGCCTAGAACCGCAAAGGGATATGACTCTATCTGGGTTATTGTTGATCGGCTCACAAAGGTTGCTCACTTTCTGTCAGTCAAGACATCTTACCCAGTTCTTACCTATGCGGAATTATACATTGCCCGCATTCTCAGTTTGCATGGTATTCCAAAGACTATAGTGTCGGATCGAGGACCACAATTTGTATCCAAATTCTGGGAAGGACTTCATAGATCCCTGGGTACTAAATTGCTCCACAGTTCGGCCTATCATCCTCAAACAAGTGGACAAACTGAGAGAGTTAATCAAATACTTGAAGATATGCTGCGGGCATGTATTCTGGACTTCTCACAGAAATGGGATGATTGTTTGCCCTTAGCGGAGTTTTCATATAATAATAGCTATCAAGAAAGTATCAAGATGGCACCTTTTGAAGCTTTATATGGACGACGATGTCGTACTCCACTAAATTGGTCTGAACCTGGTGAAAGGTACTTCTTCAGGCCTGATATGGTGAAAGAGACCGAAGAAAAGGTTTAGAAAATAATTCATAATATGAAGAAAGCCCAAGCTCGTCAGAAGAGTTATGCAGACAAGCGGCGAATGCCCTTGTATTTTCTTAAAGGGGACTATGTCTACCTGAAGGTTTCACCAATAAAGGGCGTATCGCTTTTCGGGGTTAAAGGAAAGCTTGCACCCAGGTACATTGGTCCATTCCCTATACTTGAGCAATGTGGACCAGTGGCGTATCGACTTCAGCTCCCCGAAACCTTGTCTGTTGTACATAATGTGTTCCATGTGTCCCAATTGAAGAAATGTCTTCGGATTCCTGATCAAACCGTTGAAGTGACAGATGTTGTCCTTGAACCAGACTTGACATATTCTGAACATCCCATTTGGGTCCTGGATCAAAAGGACAGGGTTACCTGGAGAAAAACTCTCAAGTTCTATAAGATACAGTGGAACCAACATTCTGAATAAGAGGCTACGTGGGAAACTCAAGACTTTTTAGATAAGAATTTCCCAGACTTTTTAGCCTCATGTAATTTGTAAAGTATGATTAATGGTTGTAATAAAGAGTGAACCCCATACCACCCCTGCCTTGTACTAGAAATAAGGAAATAAAAATGTGACACATTTCCTTTTCCATTACTTACCCTAGGACTCTTAATCTCGTGACGAGATTCTTTTATGGGGGGAAGGATGTAACACCACTGGTGTTACTGCAACTAAAACTTGAGCATGGCATCATAAACATTGGCATTGCATATGTTTGACACACCTAGAGTGCATTTACTAGGTAAAAATTTCAAACAAGTTGTATTGTTATAGCATTTTGCAAATAGAACCCTCGATAGGGAGCTTAACCCTAAATAGGGATTATAGGGGGTAAAACTTAACCAAATTGAGAAAACCTCAAAGCTTTAAACTTATACCCCTGAGATATCCAAAAACCCCATTTGAACTCTGGAAAACCCAAGTCCAAACCCTAGGGGCCTATGTGCAAAAATTGTGCACATTTGGACTAAAGTGTAAAAACTACTATGTTAAAGCATATAAAGTCACATGGTTCACATTTGGGAAGGTTTACAAGCCAAATCCTAAGCTTTGGATTCATTTGCAAAAAGGACCCCAATTGAGAATTTACTCTAAGTCTGAATTTCAGATATGTGGGCTCAACTTTTGAGCCTTGTAACTTTCAAATACTAGGGTTTTTGCCCTAGGCTACCACATCAAAGTTATAGACCTAACATAGGAGAACAACTTTGCTTAAGAGCATAAGCATAGTTGTTAAGAATAAATTGAAGATAATTAAGCCTAAAGTTTGGCTGTCAGGCTGGTTCCATTCTGAAATTCAGATTTTCAGTGTAACAGAGCCAGCTTTGGGTGTGAATTCAACCTTGATCTAGTGTTCAAATGAATTCAATCCCTATAGTCGAATTATTGCTGGTTTTTAGCTCTACAATTTTGCTGCAGAGTTTGGGATGAGTTGTCATTGGGAATTGAGAGTAAATCATGCTCCAAGTCGCTCTATCAGTTCATCTGATGAGAGATTGCCATGGTACAGTGTACTCTGCAGATCAGAATGCCAGCACAGCAAGTCTCACCGCCGACGACTCCCTCCGCCGTGATTCGTGTCACCGGCGTCGGGATTCGTGTCTGTGCGGATGGATAACGTCACGGGGTTAAGGATCCTCGCCGCTGGTGAGTTGGAGGTCACTCCGGTGACTCACCGTGGCTTCCCCTTCTGCTTTGCGGCTGGAGCGATAGGCTCGCTGGTGAACCGCCGCCTCTTGGCCTTGTGCCGCGTGGCTCTGCCTTTCCACCGCGTCGTCGTGACTCCTTATCGCTGTCTCATCAACGCTGGTGAAGTTGCCACGACGGTGGACACGAATCCGCGAAGTCGATGATCTTCCTTATCTCCGGCCGCCCACACTGTCCAACCAAATTAAGCGCCGTCGTTGAAGCCTCCTATAAATTGAGCCTGCAGCTAGCTTCGCAACATCATCACCCACCCAGCCACCGCGAATCACTAGCAACCGTTCGCTAGAGCTCGCGAATTTTGAATTCGCCCCAAATCAGTTCTTCGCCACCCCGAAATTAACCTCACCGCGGCCAGCCCTATTCCGGTCAGTTCATCCTTCCCTCTCCCTCGTTTAAGCTTTCTCTTATGACTACGATGCTTGCTGACCCACGCAATTGAGCTAGGAGCCCTCTGGTCACCGGGAACACGGTTATCTCGCCGTAATGCTTATGGTCGTCGTGGCCAGAACTAGTTAGTTAGTCATTGCTGAAATTGGGTTGGGGGAATGGATCGGGGAGGGTTCAATTGGGTGTTATTCGCTCGAAGACCCGAGTCGTTGCCCCAATCGGCCGGTCCAGGAGCTCACCGGAGCTCGGTCGTGCTCGACGCCGTCGCGGACTCATCACGGTAAAGAATTAGAAACCAAAGGGGTTATATGCAAACTGTCAGCGACACATAGAAATAGTAAAGAAGCTCGTTTACAGTTAGTCAGAAACCTGAGGGCCTCTATGCAAAGTCGCCAGAGCGCGCGGGCGCGCGCGCGCTTTTCCCTCTGGACTGGGCCGCTTGGGCTGAAACCAGCCCAATACTATTCAGTCTTTTCCTTTTTCTTTTTCAGTAGAGCTGTGAAAATCTATAGAAAATTGTACAAAAATCCTAAAATTGTCAAACCAATTTTCCTAGACTTCTTATTTTCCATAGTATTTAATAAAAATAGTTTCATGATTTTTAGGTTAAATAAGGAATTTTAAGGCATTTAAAGTAGTTTAAAGTATTAGTTCTGGATTTTTAGAAAACATATGGTAATTCCAAAAATGTCCAAACTTTGTATATAAGTTCTATACATTATTTAGAAGCCTTGGGTAGAATTTGGGTTGATTTGGACCTTGTTTGATAATTAGAACCCAAAACCCCCCTGTCCTGTGAACTCCTTTACTGACTCCAGAAACCCTAAGTTCTCGGAGTTCCGTGAAGGAAAATTGTATTCAAGACCTTAGATAATAAATTCTTATTATCTTTGCACTCTCAGGAGCATTACATGGCATTCATTCTTATATACATATATATGGTTATGTTAGAAAACAAAGAAGAGATCGAAGTGACTGAAGAGAAGGCACCACCACCTCTGGAATCTCAGGCAGGGACTTGTCTCTACTTTGACATCTGTGGGCCTGAGCCTGACTCACCTACTAAGGAAGGCAAGCCCCGGTGCATTTTCCACCTTCCTTGATGTTTTTAAATATTTTTCACTTACTTGCTGCATTAAGTAATAGGAGTTGATTGCTAAACAATTCCTGCATCACCTTCCTTGATCTTGACTACTCTCCTTGATACTCTGTTTTACAAAAGGTATTTACTATGCTTAGTATTGCTTCAGCAAAAACAAAAGGTTTTGTTTTACAAAAGATGATTGGCAAAGTGGGAGGGATGTTTTTGGAAATAAAACTTGATGGTGGATCCATCATGGCCATTATGGTTCAACATCGGAAAAGATGTACCTCTGCCAGGTACCAAGTTTTTGGGTAAATGATTAAGCTGAGACCGGGCGGGTGACTTGCACGAGAAGAGAGTCTCGGTGTAGTGTCTTCGTCTGAGTCGATTAAGGACCGTGTCGATGTAGGCCTGATGACCGAGGACCCTTTAACTTGTCACATGCCTCGTCATGGGTAAGCCTTGCCTCGGGTAGACTAAGGCCAGAATAAGATAACACGAAATGGGCGTGGAGCGGTGGTGAGAGTAGCGTGTACCCTCCATAGCAAGAGGATGGACGGTGGCGTATCTGTGCTCTCGGTTTGCGTGAACCTGATCTGATCTTAAGAACCCCGGTGGCAGGTTGACATATGCAAGGGTTAAGTGCTACATATGTCGTGTGATTGGAGATCCTCAGCTGAGTATAATCGATTCGGATCGCCGTACCTCCGCGGTTATGGAGACTTGGTCACTGATTTATACGTAGCAATCCACTAAAGATGAAGGGATTGATGAGAAACTGGCTAGTGCAGGACAAGTGATTGAACTAGGTTAGCAAAGAACTCTAGATATAGGTAAGTTTATCTAACTTGACAATAAAACTTGATTTTTAAGGATCCACTTTTAGTAAGCATTTATGCAAAATAGAGTCTTTGATCTTGAGGTACCCTACCTTGACTCCCTTAAAACCAGCATACCCTTGAGAGTCTTTTCTTTAGTCGGGTAAGACTTGCTGAGTAATTCCATACTCAGGGTTTATTCCCTCATTGTTTTTAGGTGAGGAAGCAGCAAATTTTTGTTGCTTTTGTACCAAGGTGGTTCCAAATGAAGAAAACAAGAGTGAAGCTGCGAGAGGACATGGTCCTCCATAAGAAACTTTTATGTAAGAACTTATCGGGAGGAGTTTTTGCCTCCCTGGGTATTGTAATAATACTACTCAGCACTCGTTTTATACTCTGGTCTGTAATAAGTAACTTGATCCTACTTTCTAAATAAATGTAAGTTTATGTAATCGCTTCCGTATTTCTATATCTCTGATGTTCTGTAATGTCTGCAAGACGGGTGAAACATTCCTGGAAAGGTAAAAGAAAAAGATACCAAACTTATCAAGTGATTCAGGAACATCTACAGGGTTGTCTGATGTCTGTTGGACAAGGACAACTGTAGGTGGGCCTAATGACTTGGGAGGTTCTGTCACAGCAGTCGGAGCGGGGCGAGCGGTGCTATTTTCCCATCACATCGGACAGTCAAAAAGAGGGGCGAAGTGACTCGGTCACTTCGGCCTGGCCGACTGAGGCACGTGTGTCAGGATACGACGTCAGGCGTCCCCTGCATTGAATGCGCCTGCGATGCGGTCGGTTAGTGAGGCGGTCTGGCCAAGGTTGCTTCGCAATGAAGCCTGCTCGAGCTAGGCTTCGGGAGAGCTGAGGGGGTGCCTGCCGCCTGAGGCGGCCCTCGGGTGAGGCGTGAACTCGTCTAGGACTACTGCTCCAGCCCGAGGCTGGGCTCGGGTGAGGTGGCGTCCCTTGGGTAGACAAAGCCTTGACTTGAACCACGTCCGTCAGTTGGTCTGAGGGTGTTTACCAGCCATGATTAGGAGTGTTGGGGGTACCCCTAATTATGGTACCCCACAGCGGTCAACACCGCTTGCTATGCCATCAACCGGTTATATCTACACTGAATCCTCAAGAAGACATCTTACGAACTCCTCACCGGTAAAAAGCCAAATGTTTCATATTTTAGATTTTTTGGTAGCAAATGTTTTATTCTTGTTAAAAGAGGTAGAAAATCAAAATTTGCTCCTAAGGCTGTAAAAGGCTTTTTACTAGGATATGATTCAAACACAAGGGCATATAGAGTCTTTAACAAGTCCACTGGACTAGTTGAAGTTTCTTGTGACATTGTGTTTGATGAGACTAACGGCTCTCAAGTAGAGCAAGTTGATCTTGATGAATTAGATGATGAAGAGGCTCCGTGCGTCGCGCTAAGGAACATGTCCATTGGGGATGTGTGTCCTAAGGAATCCGAAGAGCCCATTCAAGCACAAGATCAACCATCTTCCTCCATGCAAGCATCTCCACCAACTCAGAATGAGGATGAGGCTCAAGATGATGAAGAAGAAGATCAAGAAGATGAGCCACCTCAAGAGGAGGACAAGGATCAAGGGGGAGATGCAAATGATCAAGACAAGGAGGATGAACAAAATCCAAGACCGCCACACCCAAGAGTCCACCAAGCAATACAACGAGATCACCCCGTGAACACCATCCTAGGAGACATTCATAAGGGGGTAACCACTCGATCTCGAGTTGCTCATTTTTGTGAACACTACTCTTTTGTTTCCTCTATTGAGCCACACAGGGTAGAGGTAGCACTTCAAGATTCGGATTGGGTGTTGGCAATGCAAGAGGAGCTCAACAATTTCACAAGGAATGAGGTATGGCATTTAGTTCCACGTCCTAACCAAAATGTTGTAGGAACCAAGTGGGTCTTCCACAACAAACAAGATGAGCATGGTGTGGTGACAAGGAACAAAGCCCGACTTGTGGCCAAAGGATATTCACAAGTCGAAGGTTTGGATTTTGGTGAAACCTATGCACCCGTAGCTAGGCTTGAGTCCATTCGTATATTATTAGCCTATGCTACTTACCATGGCTTTAAGCTTTACCAAATGGACGTGAAGAGTGCCTTCCTTAATGGACCAATCAAGGAAGAGGTCTATGTTGAGCAACCTCCCGGCTTTGAAGACAGTGAGTACCCTAACCATGTTTATAAACTCTCTAAGGCGCTTTATGGGCTCAAGCAAGCCCCAAGAGCATGGTATGAATGCCTAAGAGATTTTCTTATTGATAATGGATTCAAAGTCGGAAAGGCTGATCCTACCTTATTCACTAAAACCATTGAGAATGATTTGTTTGTATGCCAAATTTATGTTGATGATATCATATTTTGGTCTACTAACAAATCTATTTGTGAAGAGTTTAGTAGGATCATGATTCAAAAATTCGAGATGTCTATGATGGGGGAGTTGAAGTATTTCTTAGGATTTCAAGTCAAGCAACTCCAAGAGGGCACCTTCATCAGCCAAACAAAGTATATTCAAGATATTCTCACCAAGTTTGGAATGAAGGATGCTAAGCCCATCAAGACACCCATGGGAACCAATGGGCATCTCGACCTCGACAAGGGAGGTAAATCCGTAGATCAAAAGGTATATCGGTCGATCATAGGTTCTTTACTCTACTTATGTGCATCTCGACCGGGCATTATGCTTTCCGTATGCATGTGTGCAAGATTCCAAGCCGATCCTAAGGAAGTTCACCTTAGGGCCGTAAAACGAATCTTGAGATGTTTAGTTTATACTCCTAAGTTTGGCCTTTGGTACCCCCAAGGGATCCACATTTGATTTAATTGGTTATTCCGATGCTAATTGGGCAGGGTGTAAACTTGATAGGAAGAGCATATCAGGGACTTGTTGAGAGCACCTAGAGGGGGGGTGAATAGGTGATCCTGTAATACTCAAAACTTAAGCCACAAAAACTTGGTTAATTGTTAGCACAATAACCGCCAAGTGGCTAGAGAGGAGTCTCAACAAAACACAATAACCACAAGAAATCAATCACAGAGATGGCACGGTGGTTATCCCGTGGTTCGACCAAGACCAACGCTTGCCTACTCCACGTTGTGGCGTCCCAACGGACGAGGGTTGCAATCAACCCCTCTCAAGCGGTCCAAAGACCCACTTGAATACCACGGTGTTTTGCTTGCTTTTCTCAATCCCGTTTGCGAGGAATCTCCACAACTTGGAGCCTCTCGCCCTTACACTTGAAATTCACAAAGAAGCACAGAGCAAGGGAGGATTAGCAACGCACACAAGACACAAGAATCAGAGTGTCAACACGCACACAAGTCGCAACAAGAGCTCGCAACACAACTCAATGAGTTCACAACTCCACTAGAGCTCTATATGCTATCACAATGAAACAAATGCGCAGAATCGAGGTCTTGGTGCTTAGGAATGTTGTAGGAATGCTTGGTGTGCTCCTCCATGCGCCTAGGGGTCCCTTTTATAGCCCCAAGGCAGCTAGGAGCCGTTGAGAACAATCCTGGAAGGCAGATCTTGCCTTCTGTCGACTGGCGCACCGGACAGTCCGGTGCACCACCGGACATCCGCTGTTCACTGTCCGGTGCAGATTGCTTTCCTTATTTGGCGAAGCCGACCGTTGGAGTCTGAGAGCCGTTGGCGCACCGGACACTGTCCGGTGCACACCGGACAGTCCGGTGCACCAATGTGACCGTTGGCTCAGCCACGTGTCACGCGCGGAATCCTCGGTCGACCGTTGCCCCGGCTGACCGTTGACTCACCGGACAGTCCGGTGCACCACCGGACAGACCGGTGAATTTTAGTCGTACGCCGTTGATGGTTTCCTGAGAGCGACGAGTTCGCCTATGAACGGCTCACCGGACAGTCCGGTGAATTATAGCCGTACACCGCCGTCGAAGTCCCGAGAGCAGCCTGTTCGCCAGAGCCAGCCTGGCGCACCGGACACTGTCCGGTGCACCACCGGACAGTCCGGTGAACCCAGACTGAGCAGACTTTGGCTGAACTTAGCCATCTCTTCTCCAACTCGATTTTTCTGTTTCCAGCACTTAGACACAATACATTAGTCCATAAAACAATGTACTAAGTCTAGAAACATACCTTTTAACATGATTTTCACTTTGTCCACCACTTTGCATAGATTAGCACAAAAGTACTTGTGTTGGCACTCAATCACCAAAATACTTAGAAATGGCCCAAGGGCACATTTCCCTTTCAATCTCCCCCTTTTTGGTGATTTATGCCAACACAACATAAAGCAACTAGAATACGTGCAATATCAATGCAAATGAAAACTCAAGGTTGTTTTGAATCCTATTTGACATATATGGATCACTCTATGCCACCACTTGGTTTGTTTTTGCAAATCAAACTCAAATTTCTATCTCTAAGTCAAATCCACTTGTAGAGACATAAAGAGAGGTATTCCAACGAAATTTGATCAAGGTTTTCAAAAACTCCCCCTTTTTCCCATAATCAACACTTCTCCCCACAATAGGCCAACTTTTGACATAGAAGCGACAATAAAAGAGTTTTGACAAACCAAAAGCTCTATTTTACTATTTTCAAAATCTCTCAAGTGGTAGCTGATCCATTTATCGCTTTGGCCTTTATTTTCTCCCCCTTTGGCATCAAGCACCAAAACGGGATCAATCTTGGCCCATTAACCCCATTGCCTCACCAAAATCTTCAAATGAGAACACAAAGGCAATAAGAGGACGTGAGATGAACTTGGAATTAGTTACCCTCTCATCGGAGTGCAGTGGAAGTCTTTCATGGTCCAAGTCCACCTTTTCCCTTTCAAAACTCCTTTGAGACTAAATCAAGCAAACTCAAGCAAACGGTTAGTCTCAAAGGGTCAAGTTGTAGCACAACTCCCCCTAAATATGTGCAACACTTGCACAAGGACTTGTGAGGTCCGGGGAGTGATTGTACAACTTGAGCACCATAGTAAGCAACAAAACACATAAGGAACATGATCAAAGGCATAAACACATGTATGCTATTGTCACACCCGGCTTTAAGGAACAAAGCCAGGTGCATCTCATACATGCGCCAAGAAGACCACATATATAATAACAGAGTGTATAGAGATAAATGTCACAATAATCAGAGTATATATTACATAGCGGAAGACTTATTACAAAATAAAAGATAAATATAAAACGAACTAAGGATCGTCGGCGCCAATGTCAACTGAGAAACGCCACCTAGATCAGATCATGCTCCTCGCCTTGTGGCTCCTCCTGAACCACCTGCTCTTCTCCTGTGGGGGGTGTGAGACAGCAAGGGTGAGCTCACACATGATCATAGCTCAACAAGTTGTGGGGAACCGGTGGACATAAACTCACAAAGGTGTGAGTTCATGTGATGTGTAAGGCTAATCAATGATAGGGGTTAAAGCTGAGCATTGCTTTTAAGTAGTTGGTCAAAATTTTATTAGCAGTTACTAAGTGTAAGTAAATACCAAACCATAAGTAAAGTAATAGAACAAAATTAATAACAAACCCATGCAATGCAAATGACAAAATTGAATTTAAGTTCCATAATTTAAACATCAGAGAGTCCTGAGCCGCTCATGACCGTGAGCTCGGCTAGTATACCAGTTTTACACTCTGCAGAGGTTGTACCCTTTACCCACAAGTCATGTTACCCATCTGCCAAGGGGTCGCGAATCCCATACACCTCTACCTAGGAAGCGCGGCAGGGCAACACTACGAGGCCTTTACAAAGTTCCACTAGCTTCCGAAAACCCGCTATAGTTTATAGGAAGTTCCAATGCAGGGTTCTCGGCTGACTGCCATCGCAGCAAAATCAACCAAGGACCTCCCTACACTGACCACTCCCCTACTGCCCTTGCCCCTTTCGGGTAAGGTAGTCTTCCACTAGCTTTCCTAATTAGTCAGCCAAGGGCGTCCCATTAAACCCTTGTGGTGGCACGTGGTTCTCAAGTTAAGCTCTATGTTCCAATTAACATTAATGAACTTAACATGAACATAAACAGAATAACAAGAATAATTGGAACATAGATATAATAAATGATTATCCCAAAACCATGTAAAGCAATAGCAAACTACCCAAGTGATTCAGGGGTAAACAAGGTAATGAGATAAACAAATCTAGGGTGACCTATTGGGTCCCATCAAAATTAACCTATGCATGGATAAATGATATTAAAGAACATTATTGGGTAAAAAGTGGTCAAGGGCACAACTTGCCTTCAATGAGCTCCTGCTCAGCTACTTCAACCTGCTGCTCACCAAGATCTTCAGTCACGGGTTCTTCTACTCGCCACAATACAAACAGGCACAATATGCAAGAAAAAAATTAACATCACACCAAGCATATGAACAAAATACACAGAAATATTCTACATATTAAAATAAAATCCTAGGAACAGGAATCATAATTTTTGGAGTTATAGATTTTAAGTTATGGATTTTCAAAGGTTTTATGTATTTAAAATGAATTAAGTGGGGAATTGAATTTCTTACTGTTTTCATGATAAAACAGAGGCTCTAGGTGATAGAGAGTAAAATTATAAAATTTTAGGAACTGGAATGGAGTAATTTGGAGCAAGTATGAATTTACTATGAATTTATTAAGTTCTAGCAATTATTTTCCTATTAAAAATCTATTTTCTATTTTATTTATTCAATTTACACGATCTATGGACTAGGCCTCGTTTCCTTGAAAGCACAGGGGGCTCGGAGCAAAAGGTCCCAAGACACAGAGTCCTGCAGACAGGACTGCGGGTTGTTTTCACTAAAGTCCGAGGGTTCTTTAGAAAAATCTCCAGGCCGAAGGGGTATGAAGCGATCCTAGCCGTCCGCTCAAGCGCCAACGTGCACGATTAGATCGGCGAGCAGATGAATCAGCGTGCGCCCTCCGCCCTCCGATTGGGAACCAACGGCGAGCGTTTAATGTAACCGTGACCCGCCCTCAGATTTTGCATCAACGGTTGCAACCCGTTCCAGCCGAACGCTCCACTAGGTTTAATCACGAACGCAGGATGAGGATCTAACGGTCGATGCAGTTTCTAGATCTTAGCCGCACACATCTAATCGCACGGTCCACGGGATTCTTCCCCAACCCGAGCGCGACAGCACCGAACACGCGCGGCGGCGCTCGCCGGTGAGCCACCCCACTACGGCGCACAGGTGCACGATACACAAATTAATCGAGTGCTACACGATGCAGGAGCATGGGCGAAGCAATGGGGAAGGTTATTACCGGTGATCGAAGCCCCGACGATGCTGGCCACGCGACGAAGCGATCCCGCGGCGGAGACACAAACACGACGAAGAATTCCCGTGCAGCAGATGCCTCGATCCCCCGGCTTCTTCCCTGAGCGCCACCCGAGCACCCTCCCGAACGTATGGGACCCGATCTTTGGTGTTGAGCGGTGAGTATGGCAGAACCCGACGGTGGCGGACTACGAAGGCTCGGCGGCGCGCGGTTGAGGGTTTAGGGACGGCGGCGGATTCAGTGGTGGGAGCACGGGGAAGAAGTGGGCGAGCCCCGTCTTTATCCACAGAGCCATCGGAGTTGAGAACGTGGCGAGCGACTCCGGAGAAAGGGGAAAGAAGACCGCGCTACCCGCCATGGTCGGGATTCAGTTGGCGGTGGAGACGAACACGCTGACGCGCGGGCCCGGGTTTCCAGTGAGCCGAGCTATCGGCAGCTGAGGGAAGAAGGGCGCTGTCCAGTGGGGCCCATCGGCCAGAGAACGCTGTGAGCGCGCGCGACGGTCTGACCGGACGGGCCCACAGACCAGCCGCAGAGTCACGCGTACACGCGCTTGGGTGACTGCCCGGTGGACCCAAGATGTCGGCGCCACTCTCCTCCAGCTGGGCTCGCGTGGGTTGCTTCAACTGGTGGGCCAAATTGTGGTAAGTCGGCCCAGTAAGCTCTCTTTCCCCTTTTTTTTATTTTCTGTTTCATTTCATTTTTAAATCTTCATTTTGAATTCAAACTTGTTTGTGAGCTTCATAACTGAGTTAAATACCTAAATTAAAATATTAGTAGAAACAAAATGTATTCTTTCATATATTTATTTTCCTCTATTTTGTATAATCTCTTCCTTCTCTCTTTTCTTAATTCTAGGATTATTTTAGGATTTAAATCCCCATCTGGATATTTAATATATTTTTTTTACATTATTTATAATATTGTCACAAAAATGCACACACAAATAAAATATTCAGCATGATGCAATGATTTAGTAGCATATCTTTTTATTAATTATTTTTGGGCATGGTGTTCACATATGATGATGCATAAAGATCAAACTCACATAAAGAGAAATTGTTTCTCTATTGGTATTATTTCTAGCAATTTACAAAGTGGGTGTTACAGCTATAAATCAATCCAAGTTCCACGAATCTAGGATATTTAGCTCACTATGCAGCCTGCAAAAGGTCTTTTCATCTAAAGGCTTAGTGAAGATATCGGCTAGCTGGTTCTCGGTGCTAACATGAAACACTTCGATATCTCCCTTTTGCTGGTGGTCTCTCAAAAAGTGATGCCGGATGTCAATGTGCTTTGTGCGGCTGTGCTCAACAGGATTTTCCGCTATTCGGATAGCACTCTCATTGTCACATAGGAGTGGGACTTTGCTCAGATTGTAGCCAAAGTCTCGGAGGGTTTGCCTCATCCAAAGTAGTTGCGCACAACACTGTCCTGCGGCAACGTACTCGGCCTCAGCGGTGGATAGGGCAACGGAAGTTTGTTTCTTAGAGTTCCACGACACCAGGGACCTTCCTAAGAATTGGCACATCCCCGATGTACTCTTCCTATCGACCTTACATCCAGCATAGTCGGAATCTGAGTACCCAATCAAGTCAAAGTTAGACCCCTTTGGATACCAGATCCCGAAGCAAGGCGTAGCGACTAAATATCGAAGAATTCGCTTCACAGCCACTAGGTGACACTCCTTAGGATCGGATTGAAATCTAGCACACATGCATACGCTAAGCATAATATCCGGTCTACTGGCACATAAATAAAGCAAAGAACCTATCATGGACCGGTATGCTTTTTGATCAACGGACTTACCTCCTTTGTTGAGGTCGGTGTGTCCGTCAGTTCCCATCGGCGTCTTTGCGGGCTTGGCGTCCTTCATCCCAAACCGCTTTAGCAAGTCTTGCGTGTACTTCGTTTGGGAGATGAAAGTGCCGTCCTTGAGTTGCTTCACTTGGAACCCAAGGAAGTAGTTCAACTCGCCCATCATCGACATCTTGAATTTACACGTGGTCGGGGTACCGTTCGTCCTCGAAGCTAGGGGGTTGCTCCACGTACACCTCCTCTTTGATCGGCCCGTTGAGGAAAGCGCTCTTCACATCCATTTGGTACAACCTGAAAGAGTGGTGAGCGGCATATGCTAGCAAAATACGAATTGATTCTAGCCTAGCCACAGGAGCGAACGTCTCCTCAAAGTCCAAACCTGCGACTTGGGCATAACCTTTTGCCACAAGTCGAGCCTTGTTCCTTGTCACCACCCCGTGCTCGTCTGGTTTGTTGCGGAACACCCACTTGGTTCCCACAACATTTTGCTTGGGACGAGGCACCAGTGTCCAAACTTCATTGCGCTTGAAGTTGTTGAGTTCCTCCTGCATGGCCAACACCCAGTCCGGATCTAGCAAGGCCTCTTCTACCCTGAAAGGCTCAATAGAAGAGACAAAAGAGTAATGCTCACAAAAATTAACTAATCTTGAACGAGTAGTTACTCCCTTGCTAATATCACCCAATATTTGGTCGACGGGATGATCCCTTTGAATCGTCGCTCGAACTTGGGTTGGAGGTGCCTGAGGTGCTTCTTCCTCTTCAACTTGAACATCCTGTGCTCCCCCTTGATCATGTGCCTTCACTTGAGGTACCTGTTCGTCATCTTGGGTTGGGGGATGCACCATAGTTGAGGAAGACGGTTGATCTTGCTCCAATTGTTCTTGAGGCCGTACATCTCCAATCGCCATGGTGCGTATCACGGCCGTAGGAACGTCTTCTTCATCTACATCATCAAGATCAACAACTTGCTCTCTTGGAGAGCCATTAGTCTCATCAAATACAACGTCGCTAGAGACTTCAACCAAACCCGATGATTTGTTGAAGACCCTATATGCCTTTGTATTTGAATCATAACCTAATAAAAACCCTTCTACAGCTTTGGGAGCAAATTTAGAGGTTCTACCTTTCTTCACAAGAATATAACACTTGCTCCCAAATACACGAAAATAAGACACATTGGGTTTGTTACGAGTTAGCAGCTCGTATGAAGTCTTCTTGAGGAGGCGGTGAAGATAGACCCTGTTGATAGCGTGGCAAGTCGTGTTCACGGCTTCCGACCAAAAACGCTCGGAGGTCTTGAACTCTCCAAGCATAGTCCTCGCCATATCAATGAGCGTCCTGTTCTTCCTCTCTACCACACCATTTTGCTGAGGTGTGTAGGGAGCGGAGAACTCGTGCTTGATCCCCTCCTCCTCAAGGAACTCCTCCACTTGAAGGTTCTTGAACTCGGACCCATTGTCGCTTCTTATCTTCTTCACCTTGAGCTCAAACTCATTTTGAGCTCTCCTTAGGAAGCGCTTGAGGGTCCCTTGGGTTTCAGACTTATCCTGCAAAAAGAACACCCAAGTGAAGCGGGAAAAGTCATCAACAATAACTAGACCATACTTACTTCCTCCTATGCTCAGATAGGCGACGGGTCCGAAGAGGTCCATATGCAGCAGCTCCAGAGGTCTTGAAGTGGTCATCACATTCTTGCTGTGATGTGCTCCTCCCACTTGTTTACCTACTTGACAAGTTGCACAAGGTCTATCTTTTTCGAATTGCACGTTAGTCAAACCTATCACGTGTTCTCCCTTTAGAAGCTTGTGAAGGTTCTTCATCCCCACATGTGCTAAGCGGCGATGCCACAGCCAGCCCATGCTCGTCTTAGCAATTAAGCATGCATCTAGACCGGCCTCTTCTTTTGCAAAATCAACCAAATAAAGTTTGCCGTCTAGTACACCCTTAAAAGCTAGTGAACCATCACATCTTCTAAAGACAAACACATCTACATTTGTAAATAGACAATTATATCCCATATTACATAATTGACTAACAGATAGTAAATTATATCCAAGAGACTCAACTAAAAACACATTAGAGATAGAGTGTTCATTTGATATTGCAATCTTGCCTAAGCCTTTCACCTTGCCTTGGTTCCCATCACCGAATATGATTGAATCTTGGGAATCCTTATTCTTGACGTAGGAAGAGAACATTCTCTTTTCCCCCGTCATGTGGTTTGTGCATCCGTTGTCGATAATCCAGCTTGAACCCCCGGATGCATAAACCTGCAAGGCAAATTTAGGCTTGGGTCTTAGGTACCCAACTCTTGTTGGGTCCTACAAGGTTAGTCACAATTGTCTTAGGGACCCAAATGCAAGTTTTATCACCCTTGCATTTTGCCCCTAATTTCCTAGCAACTATCTTCCTATCCTTTCTACAAATAGCAAAGGAAGCATTTAAAGCATGATAAATTGTAGAGGGTCCATTCATAACTTTTTTAGGAACATGAACAATATTCTTTCTAGGCACATGATGAATATTTTTCCTAGGCATATCTCTACCATGCATATAGGAAGAACTGGGAGCAAACATAGCATAAGAATCATAGGCATGTGAATCAAAAGCATTACAACTCCTATGAGACTGTCTTCCATCATTGTACATAAAAGCATGGTTCTTTTTAGTACTACTTGCCATAGGGGCCTTCCCTTTCTCCTTGGCGGAGATGGGAGCTTTATGGCTTGTTAAGTTCTTGGCTTCCCTCTTGAAGCCAAGCCCATCCTTAATTGAGGGGTGTCTACCAATCGTGTAGGCATCCCTAGCAAATTTTAGTTTATCAAAATCACTTTTGCTAGCCTTAAGTTGGGCATTAAGACTAGCCATTTCATCATTTAACTTTGCAATAGAAGCTATGTGTTCACTACAAGCATCAATATCAAAATCTTTACATCTATTGCAAATAACAACATTTTCTACACAAGTTGTTGATTTACTAGCTATTTCTAACTTAGCATTCAAATCATCATTAATGCTTCTTAAGCTAGAAATTGTCTCATGGCAAGAAGATAATTCACAAGAAAGCATTTCATTTCTCTTAACTTCTAAGGCATGAGATTTTTGTGCTTCTACAAATTTGTCATGTTCTTCATACAACAAGTCCTCTTGTTTTTCTAAAAGCCTATTCTTATCATTCAAGGCATCAATTAATTCATTAATTTTATCTACCTTGGTTCTATCTAGGCCCTTAAATAAACATGAATAATCTATTTCATCCTCATCACTAGATTCGTCCTCACTTGAAGAAGCATAAGTAGAGTTTCGAGTACATACCTTCTTCTCCCTTGCCATAAGGCATGTGTGACGCTCGTTGGGAAAGAGGGATGACTTGTTGAAGGCGGTGGCGGCGAGTCCTTCATTGTCGGAGTCGGACGAGGAGCAATCTGAATCCCACTCCTTGCCAAGATGTGCCTCGCCCTTTGCCTTCTTATAGTTCTTCTTCTCCCTCTTGTTCCCTTGATCCTGATCACTATCATTGTCGGGACAGTTAGCAATAAAATGACCAAGCTTACCACATTTGAAGCATGAGCGCTTCCCCTTTGTCTTGGTCTTGCTTGGCTGCCCCTTGCGACCCTTTAGCGCCGTCTTGAATCTTTTGATGATGAGGGCCATCTCTTCATCATTAAGTTTGGCCGCCTCAATTTGTGCCACCTTGCTAGGTAGCGCCTCCTTGCTTCTTGTTGCCTTGAGAGCAAGGGGTTGAGGCTCGTTGATTGGACCATTCAATGCGTCGTCCATGTATCTTGCCTCCTTGATCATCATTCGCCCGCTTACAAATTTTCCAAGGACTTCTTCGGGCGACATTTTGGTGTACCTGGGATTCTCACGAATATTATTCACCAAATGAGGATCAAGAACGGTAAAGGACCTTAGCATCAATCGGATGACGTCGTGGTCCGTCCATCGTGTGCTTCCGTAGCTCCTTATTTTGTTGATAAGGGTCTTGAGCCGGTTGTATGTTTGGGTTGGCTCCTCGCCCCTTATCATCGCGAATCGTCCAAGCTCTCCCTCCACCAACTCCATCTTGGTGAGCAAGGTGACGTCGTTCCCCTCATGAGAAATCTTGAGGGTGTCCCAGATCTGCTTGGCATTGTCCAAGCCGCTCACTTTATGGTATTCGTCCCTGCACAAGGATGCTAACAACACAGTAGTGGCTTGTGCATTTCTATGAATCTGTTCATTAATAAAAATAGGACTATCCGAGCTATCAAACTTCATTCCATTCTCAACAATTTCCCATATGCTTGGATGGAGAGAGAATAGGTGACTACGCATTTTGTGGCTCCAAAATCCGTAGTCCTCCCCATCAAAGTGTGGAGGCTTGCCGAGAGGAATGGAGAGCAAATGTGAATTTGAACTTTGAGGAATACGCGAATAATCGAAAGAAAAGTTTGAGTTAACCGTCTTTCATTTGTCGTAGTCACTGTCGTCGTTGTCCTTATGAGAAGAAGTGGATTCATCACTGTCGTCGTAGTAGACGATCTCCTTGATGTGTCTCGACTTCTTCTTCCTTCCATCTTTGCGTCTATGGCCCGAGCCCGAGTCGGTAGGCTTATCATCCTTAGGCTCATTGACGAAGGACTCCTTCTCTTTGTCGTTGATCACGATTCCCTTCCCCTTAGGATCCATCTCTTCAGGCGATTAGTCCCTTTGTGAAGAGAACGGCTCTGATACCAATTGAGAGCACCTAGAGGGGGGGTGAATAGGTGATCCTGTAATACTCAAAATTTAAGCCACAAAAACTTGGTTAATTGTTAGCACAATAACCGCCAAGTGGCTAGAGAGGAGTCTCAATAAAACACAATAACCACAAGAAATCAATCACAGAGATGGCACGGTGGTTATCCCGTGGTTCGGCCAAGACCAACGCTTGCCTACTCCACGTTGTGGCGTCCCAACGGACGAGGGTTGCAATCAACCCCTCTCAAGCGGTCCAAAGACCCACTTGAATACCACGGTGTTTTGCTTGCTTTTCTCAATCCCGTTTGCGAGGAATCTCCACAACTTGGAGCCTCTCGCCCTTACACTTGAAATTCACAAAGAAGCACAGAGCAAGGGAGGATTAGCAACGCACTCAAGACACAAGAATCAGAGTGTCAACATGCACACAAGTCGCAACAAGAGCTCGCAACACAACTCAATGAGTTCACAACTCCACTAGAGCTCTATATGCTATCACAATGAAACAAATGCGCAGAATCGAGGTCTTGGTGCTTAGGAATGTTGTAGGAATGCTTGGTGTGCTCCTCCATGCGCCTAGGGGTCCCTTTTATAGCCCCAAGGCAGCTAGGAGCCATTGAGAACAATCCTGGAAGGCAGATCTTGCCTTCTGTCGACTGGCGCACCGGACAGTCCGGTGCACCACCGGACATCCGCTGTTCACTATCCAGTGCAGATTGCTTTCCTTATTTGGCGAAGCCGACCGTTGGAGTCTGAGAGCCGTTGGCGCACCGGACACTGCCCGGTGCACACCGGACAGTCCGGTGCACCAATGTGACCGTTGGCTCAGCCACACGTCACGCGCGGAATCCTCGGCCGACCGTTGCCCCGGCTGACCGTTGACTCACCGGACAGTCCGGTGCACCACCGGACAGACCGGTGAATTTTAGCCGTACGCCGTTGATGGTTTCCTAAGAGCGACGAGTTCGCCTGTGAACGGCTCACCGGACAGTCCGGTGCACCACCGGACATTCCGATGAATTATAGCCGTACACCACCGTCGAAGTCCCGAGAGCAGCCTGTTCGCTAGAGCCAGCCTGGCGCACCGGACACTGTCCGGTGCACCACCGGACAGTCCGGTGAACCCAGACTGAGCAGACTTTGGCTGAACTTAGCCATCTCTTCTCCAACTCGATTTTTTCTGTTTCCAGCACTTAGACACAATACATTGGTCCATAAAACAATGTACTAAGTCTAGAAACATACCTTTTAACATGATTTTCACTTTGTCCACCACTTTGCATAGATTAGCACAAAAGTACTTGTGTTGGCACTCAATCACCAAAATACTTAGAAATGGCCCAAGGGCACATTTCCCTTTCACTTGTCAGTTCTTGGGAAGATCTCTGGTGTCTTGGGCTTCAAAGAAGCAAAATTCGGTCGCTCTTTCTACCGCCGAAGCCGAGTACATTGCTGCAGGCCATTGTTGCGCGCAATTGCTTTGGATGAGGCAAACCCTTAGGGACTATGGCTACAAATTTAGCAAAGTCCCTCTCCTATGTGATAATGAGAGTGCTATCCGCATGGCAGAAAATCCCGTTGAGCACAGTCGCACTAAGCACATAGCCATTCGGTATCACTTTTTGAGGGATCACCAACAAAAGGGGGATATCAAGATTTCTTATGTGAGCACCAAAGAACAATTAGTCGATATCTTTACCAAACCACTAGATGAGCAAACTTTTACCAAACTTAGGCATGAGCTAAACATTCTTGATTCCAGAAATTTTGATTGATTCTTTGCACACATAGCTCATTTATATACCTTTGATCATATCTCTTTTATGTCTATGACTAATGTGTTTTCAAGTGTATTATTATGATTAGTCATAGATATTGAAAGGGAAATAGACTATTCGGCAAAGAAGGCGCTTCCACTCAACTCCATTGTTATTTGCCGGTATTCCGCATTATTCTCCACTATGGTATAATCTTCACTCATATTTTTGTTTACCAAAAGGGGAGAAAGTTTGATAAAAGGGCTTATATTTCACTCTCAAGTATCCGTTTTTGGCGATTCATGCCAAAGGGGGAGAAAGTATGAGCCCAAAGCAAAAGGACCGCACCACCACCAAAGTTTAAAAAGGAAGCTTTTTCAAATTGCAAAAGGGGGAGAAAGTAGTATCTTCAAAACTTGCAAAACCCTCTTGAACACTAAGAGGAGAATTTTATTTAGGGGGAGTTTTGTTTTAATCAAAGGAAAAGCATTTGAGACAGGGGAGAGAATTTCAAATCTTGAAAATGCTTCTTTCAATCTTATTCATATATCTTTGACTATTTGCAAAATGTTTTGAAAAGAATTTTACAAAGGATTTGCAAAAACAAAACCTGTGGTGCAAATGTGGTCCAAAATTTTAAATAAGAAGAAAACCATCCATGCACATCTATTGAAATAAGTTTATTGGTTTCAATTCCAAGCAACCTTTGCACTTACATTATGCAAACAAGTTCAATTCTGCACTTTTATATTTGCTTTGGTTTGTGTTGGCATCAATCACCAAAAAGGGGGAGATTGAAAGGGAAATAGGGTCAAACCTTTTCCAATATGAATTTTGGTGGTTGAATTGGCCAACACAAATTATTGGACTAACTAGTTTGCTCTAGATTATATGTTCTACAGGTGCCAAAGGTTCACAACAAACCAATACAAAGATAAAAGAAAGGGTTCAAAACAAAGGAGCAAAGTATACCGAAGGCAGCCCTGGTCTGGCGCACCGGACTGTCCGGTGTGCCACTAGACAGTGTCCGGTGCACCAGGGAGTTCGACGCTGAACTTGCCAGCTTCGGGAATTTGGGAGGCTGCTCTGCTATAATTCACCGGACTGTCCAGTGCAACACCGGGCTGTCCGGTGTGCCAAGCGGAGCAACGGCTACTTCGCGCCAACGGTCGTCTGCGAAGGCATTAAATGCGCTACAGTGCGCGCCTGCGCGCGCAGAAGTCAGAGCAGGCGCCAGAAAGGCGCACCAGACAGTCTACAAGACCTGTCCGGTGCACCACCGGACTGTCTGGTGGCCCCACAAGTCAGAGCTCCAACGGTCGAACCCTATCGGTTGGGTGACGTGGCTGGCGCACCGGACAGTGTCCGGTGGCGCACCGGACTGTCCGGTGCGCCCGTCGACAGAAGCCATCCCCAACGGCCATTTTGGTGGTTGGGGCTATAAATACCCCCAACCACCCCACATTCATTGCATCCAAGTTTTCAGCCTTCACACCTCATACAAGAGCTATAGCATTCAATACAAGACACAAACAAAGAGATCAAATCCTCTCCCAAGTCCGGAATCACTCTAAACAAATTAGTGACTAGAGAGAGAGACATTTGTGTTCTTTTGAGCTCTTGCGCTTGGATTGCTTTTCTTCTTCCTCATTCTTGCTTCCACAACACTTGTAATCAAAACAAGAGACACCAATTGTGTGGTGGTCCTTGTAGTGGACTTAGTGTCCCATTTGATTGAGAAGAGAAGCTCACTCGGTCTATGTGACCGTTTGAGAGAGGGAAAGGGTTGAAAGAGACCCGGTCTTTGTGACCACCTCAACGGGGAGTAGGTTTGCAAGAATCGAACCTCGGTAAAACAAATCACCATGTCATCTGCTCTATTTACTTGGTTGATTTGTTTTGCGCCCTCTCTTTCGGACTCGTTTATATTTCTAACGCTAATCCCAGCTTGTAGTTGTGCTTGAGTTTATAATTTTCAGGTTCCGCCTATTCACCCCCCTCTAGGTGACTTTCAGCCGCGCCGACCAAGGATCTACGGGTGGAGCTCAACCGCAGACGTGCGGTAGAAGACGCTCAAGCCTCTCTAGAGAGGCCTGAAGACCTGCGGGACAAGCTCAACCGCAGGCGTGCGGGCGAGGATGCCCGTATCTCTCTGGGGAGGGCGCGTGTGCGCTGCCAAAACCTCGAGGGTCACAACCTCGAGCAAGACTTCGCTGCGGTCGCACCGCAGACCCTAGGGGGTGCCTGATTCCAGACGGGTATCCCGTTGGCTGGTGTGGGTTGCGTCGCTCTAGCAGATCATCTCCGCGCGGCGACGTGGCCACCCAAGTTCCGGCCACACCTGCCGGAGAAGTACGACGGTATGACAAACCCGTCGGAATTCCTGTAGGTCTACGTCACTGCCATCACGACAGTAGGTGGAGACACCGCCGTGATGGCGACCTACTTCCATGTAGCCTTATCTGGGCCGGGCCAGACTTGGCTCATGAACCTTGCCCCAGGATCGATCTACTCCTAGGAAGAGCTCTGCGCGCGGTTCACCGCGAACTTCGCCAACGCTTACCAACAGCATGGCGTGGAGGCACACCTCCATGCAGTGAGGCAGGAGCCCGGGGAAACTCTCCGGGCCTTCATCTCCCGCTTCACCAAGGTACGTGGGACTATACCCCATATCATCACTACTTTCCGCTAGGGAGTACGTGATGAAAAGATGTTGGAGAAGTTAGCCACGCACGACGTGGAGACTGTCACCACACCCTTCGCTTTGGCCGACAAGTGCGCCAGAGCCGCTGAGGGACGTGCATGGCACTCGGCGCCACAAACTGGGGCTGCCCAGACGAGTGGCTCGGGTGCCGCCGCTCAGGACGGCAAAAAGAAGAAGAAAAAGAACCGCGGCCACGAGAAGCCATCGTCTACCGCTCTGGTCATAGCAGTTGTGGCTGGGGGCCGGAGCGAGCGCAACAAGCGTCCACGGCCGCAGAGGGGTAACAGCGGCTCATGCCCTATATACCCCAATAGTCGCCACAACGTCGCAGAATGTCGCGAGATCATCGAGCTCGCGAAGCGCGTCAGCGAGCGGCGCGAGCAGACCTCCAGGGATGGCTCCCCTCCTCGCCGTCGGCCTAGCAAGGAAAGGGTCGACAGCGGCGAGGTGGCCGTGGGAGAACCGGACCTCGGGTATCAGTCACCTGAGGGGCTCCTAAAGGATGTTTTCACCGGAGACTTCAACTCTGGTGACGACAACTAGACGGGCCACCGGGGGGACCCTATACTCCCTGGTCTACGAGGCCGAAGCCTGCCTTCCCCCGGAAACCCCTCTGGACTCCCCATGGGTCCAATCTATTGATAAGCCTGTGCAGGAGCGGCTGCAGCGCGAGGACATGGACTCCATCCATGAACGCAGATAGCAGGCGGTGATCCGGAGTGCACGTTGCAACCAGGCGCCTAGGCGCCACCGCCAACGGTTCGTGCATGAGTATGGAGCCCCGGGTTGGGACCTAGTCCCATGGCGAAGTACCGAACCATGAAGGGGTCTGCAAACTCTCCCACAGCCGGGAAGGACCCTTCAAGGTGACGGAAATACGCTGACCCGGGTGTGTCCGCCTTGCCACAACTGAAGGAGTGCCTCTTCCTAGCCCCTGGAACACGGAGCATTTCCGTAAGTCCTGCCCACAGGAGCAAGTCTGAGGGGTTAAGTTTTTTCTTCTTTCATAATTAGGTTGTGCATATGTGTACGCCAGCCCGGTGAGGTCCGCCCTCATAAACCCGGTCTGTTGGCCTACACCCATGTATATCAAGTTATAAAGAAAAGAATTACTACCTTAGATGCGCTTTTATGATAGTCTTATCTTCCTGCTCCATGGTTTTATCCTGCAGCTTCCGGATATTATTTCTTACCTAACCCACTCGTATGGTTCCTATCCCTGCTGACATGATGACATCCGAATTGAGTAGCCAGGCTTGCAGTTTAGGACCCCTCTGCGAAAGCGGGAGGGCCCGGCAGCCTGGGGGCGGTTCTAGAGAACGGGAGCTCGCTCCATGGGGTGGTCCGGAGCTGTGTAGCCGCTTAGCCTGGTTCCATACCCAAAGCCTGCACACTCCACCATTCCGTGATGGGTACCCTAGTATTTGGAGCTATAGTCCTATGGGTCCGGTAACCTAGGGTCCGGTTCTAGAGAACGAACACTTGTCTCCTGGGGTGGTCCGGAGCCGTGTAGCCGCTTAGCCTGGTTCCGTACCGTAAGCCTGCACGCTCCACCACTCTATGACGGATGTCCTAGTATTTAGAACCGCGGTCCAGGGGGTCCGGACACACAACTTGGCTTCCCAGACTAAATCCTGCAGGTCCCGTGCATGTATCAAAGGATGGCTAGCATCAGACGATGGGCCTATGGGTGTGCTATTAACGCTCTCTAGCTAAAGCTGTGTACAGGTTCAGGTCCCAGTCGAGGCTACCTCCTGGGGGTCGTCATCAACTCTTTTAGGTACGCTGGTATCCAGCCTCGACACATCGAGCCTGCATCCCACGGGGCCCGGGCCCACGAGTCATCCTCCTTGGGCGTCGGTCTCCGTGTGCGAAGAAGGCGAACCGCCGCGCGAGGAGCAAGCCACCGCCCGTGGTGGTATGTCTCTTCATCTCCACTGAAAGCTGCGGCCCAGCCTCTGGCACGGGGGCCCAAGCCCACGAGTCATACTCCTTGGGCGTCGGTCTCCGTGTGTGAGAAGGCAGATCGTCACGGGAGGAGCAAGCCACCGCACGTGGTGGTACGTCTCTTCATCTCCACCGAAAGCTGCGGCCCAGCCTCTGACACGGGGCCCCAGGGCCACGAGTCATGCTCCTTGGGCACCGGTTCCTGGGTGCAGAGAAGTCGAACTGACGCTCGCGCCAGTACTACGCCTCCTCAGGGCCATCACAGAAGACATAGAAGATGAAATTTTAAATCTAGGCGGCGGCAACGGGGCGCCCCGCGCGCGGCCCGACAAAACCGCCATGCGTGGGGGCCAAGCATCAGTCAGCCGCAAGGACAGACGTGACAATTGGTGTGACCGATGGCAGACTGGCAGCGTGTGTGCGCCGAGTTAATACGGCACGCGCTGAGGAGGCGCTCCAGTCACTGGTCATGCCATGCTGACGCAAGGTACAAGTTTTGGCCCCACCTGCAGGCTCACATCCTCCCTTGAGGTGGGCCCAAGGGCCACTGTCGGTACCCTGAAACAGGGGTACCCCTTGCTACAGTAAGAAGACGCTATACCCGCGCAGCTACCTCTAGTCGTGTGGTAAACAGCACCCTACTCCACCACGTGGATGGCTCCAGGGTCACCACGTGGACAGGGAGGACGATATGCTCCAAGATGCCAACAGTGGGTCCGGACCCCATGGGAAAGCGCGCGGACCCCTGTACATGTAGATTGGACTTCCGGGCAAGGTCCAGGACCCCCGCGGGTGCGACCCGGACTACCCACAGTCGGGTCCCGGGACTCTGGGGCAGAGAATACCCAGGCCTTGCTCAGGTAGGGATCCGGTGCCGACACGTGTCCAAGCCCAGCCTAGTGCAGACCTGTCCGCATAACACTACTGCTCCCCGCCCAGGCGGAGACCCGATGCTGCCGCGTGGCCTACCGCACGTGACGTAAGCCAGCGTGCGGGGCTTGACGTAAGGCCTCCGGGTTGTGAGGCCCCTGCATTTATTGCGGATAGAGCGTGCCGCCTGATAAGCGATGTGCCGCCTCGACATTTAATGAGGCCTACCCACTCTGATGTCAGGCAGCGACCTGTCCACTCTACTGGCAAGCAGTGTGCGGCAGCATTTAATGAGACCTGTCCATATCGCTGGCAGGCGACATGCCTGTCCATTCTGATGGCAGGCGATACACCCATGCTGCCGCATGCACTGTGTTCATCATCACTCGTACATTGCCAGGGAAGCTTCCGCTGCACGCCAATGCTACGCAGACCGCTGAACCAGGACGCAGGAAGATTGCACCGACGACTAGCATTAGTTGCTCCAAGTCTTACATCCGTTATGTTCCTGGGCCCAAATGTCGGGGCTTAGCACCCATGTACGTGCCCCCCTTGGACTATAAAAGGGAGGGCACACTACGTTACAGAGGGGGACTCATTCGGACTCAAACCATCCTAGACACAACTCAAGCTCACGAGCAATACAACACACAGTGGAGTAGGGTATTACGCTCCGGCGGCCCGAACCACTCTAAACTCTTGCGTGTTCTTGCGTGTTCACCCCGAATCCATCTAACAGGCACAACGCTTAGGCCCCCTCCTCATCTTAGGATTTAGGGCGGGTGCATTCCTCCACCCGGCCGGAGATTTCCTCTCCGACATATAGTTAGTTGCTAAAATTAGCTGGAGACATTCAATAGACCGACAATAGCTCAGTTATTAAATATTGGCTGCTAAAGATATTCAAACTATTAACTACATTCTTAACTACCCATTAGTTTATTAGCTAGTTTAGCCAACCCAAAATCAACTAATAGTTGGCTAGCTAATTATACTAGCAATTTTTTAGCCATCCAACTATTAGCTCTAGTATATTTAAATGTGATACTTAATTAAACTAGTTTGAGTGTCTAGGAGTAACAATAATCTTATTATTAGAAAATTTATTTAGATAAAATTAGACCAGGCAAAGCAGTTGCTATTAGAGTTGTTTATTTCTCTAACCACTATATTTCAGTATTGTATTGTTTGTAGATATTTTATAATAGACTAGTCCTTTTCTTTTAATAGATTATTCCTTCTCTTATAGAGATTTGAATTCTTTTGGTCAAGCCGTTACCATATTCATATACATGTTCCTATACATACGTACTTTATTTTCTTTTATATAAAAAGCCACATGAAGTTTGAGCGGTGTGACCCGTATGTCGAACCATCTTATAAATTAAGAGGTGTTTAAATGCACTAGAACTAATAGTTAGTTGGCTAAAAATTGTTAGTGGAATTAGATAGCTAATAAATAGCTACCTAACTATTAACTAATTTACCAAAAATAAATAATAACTGATATATTAGCTAGGGTGTTTAGACGTCTTAACTAATTTTAGCCACTAACTATTAGCTCTAGTGCATTCAAACACTCTTTAAATAACATGTCAAACATAATCACAATTAATTAGCTAATTGATTCTTTCTAAATATAGATTTGAGCTACACCAAATTTCTCCAATTTTAATCAATTTTATAAAAAATATAAATATCCACTATATTAACATTAACTAGATATTTGATAGGGAATTTGTTTTGATAGTATGGTAGATGTTAATATATTTCTTTTTTTAGATTATTAACTTAAGACAAAGCTATAATAGTACTGCGTACTAGCATCCTACTTCTTTGCGCTGAATATACAAAATAAAAAATGCATCTATATCTATATTAAACAATAAGAGTATACGGTGGACCATTTTTTTATAAAAAAAACATACGACGGACTATACGGTGACCACGGTACTTGTCAGCTACAGCCTACAGTTCCGGCGTTCCGCGGTCCAAACAAGTAGAGCGGAGGTGGTGGAGCGTTTCTCTCTACAGCAAAAGAATCCGCGGTTTTGAGTAAACAAGCGAGCGAAAAATAAGAAGAGAGAGAAGAAGAAAAAGGAGAGGCCCGCGACTGTAGTGGGAAGATGCCTCGGGATGGTGCGCAGGCGGCGCCGCCACCGGAGCGCGGCGAGATGGACGAGGTGGTAGATGCGGACCCTGATACGGAGGCGGAGGATCAGGAGGAGAGGTGGGCGAGGCTGCTGCCGGAGCTGCTCTCCGACGTGGTGCTGCGCGTCGAGGCGTCCGGCGGCGAGCGGTGGCCAGCGCGGAAGGACGTCGTCTCCTGCGCCTGCGTGTGCCGCCGGTGGCGGGAGGCCGCCGTATCCGTCGTGCGTCCGCCGGCGGAGTCCGGCAAGATCACCTTCCCCTCCTCGCTCAAGCAGGTGAGGACGGAAGCTGCGGTTTGAGCTGGTCGCTCGCCTACATAGGTCAGTAGAGTGCCTGAGGCTCTTAGCTGACAATTCAATGTGTGCGGCGGCGTTGGTCTGTGTATATCCATGTGACCGTGTCGTCTCGATTATTTTGAGGAGGGATCGATGCAGTATGCGATTTTGGTCCTTGTTGACGAAGCTTGACCATGCCGTCTCGATTATTTTGAGGAGAGATCGATGCAATATGGGATTTTGGTCCTTGTTAACGAAGCTTCCCTGATGGATGATGGTATTGATGCACCGGACTAGGTAGTTGTGTGAAATCTGAGGGCCAATCTAGCCTCTGCGTACTGTTAGACCGTCAATTCAGGCCATGAAACCATGAGGTTGCTTACTCTTGCAACTTTGAGAAATTGGAGTACTGGCAGGGTTAATAGATTCTAGTGTCGAATTGCTGACCTCACGATTTTGCAAAATGATTCGAGTTGACCTCCATCTTTAAAACTGAAGAACTCCATGAACTGCAAAGAAGCTTAGGGTTAGGGTTGGGGGTTTTGTTGTTGGGGATTTGTGGTGGTGGGAATTGGTGATGGGAGAGGTACATTTAGTTCCAGTTGGTAAGGAACTGCCGAACTGGCAGTGACGGTGGATGCAGTGGCAGAAGCCGCTAGAGACAGGAGGTGGGCAGAGTGGGGTCGCCAGAGCCAGGAGAACAACTATGAGAGGAATGAAAGGAGTCGTATGGAGGGCAGTAGTGGAGGAGGAAGACCAAAGGACCTTATCAGCAGCAGCAGAGGAAGGTAGGTGTTGAGCACCAATCCGGACGGTCCGCGCCTGTGGGCCGGACGGTCCGCGCGTGCGCAGAGCAGATTAGGGTTCCAAGTTTTGTGCTACGGTTGTTAGCTAGATTCGTAGAATTAGCTCGGGAAATTAGTTTGTAAAGGGTCCAGCCCCCCTCCTCTATAAATAGAGAGGTATGCGGCCGATTTGTAATCATCAATTGAATCAATAATACTTCTATCTCACATTTATTTCCTGTACAATTAGGAGTAGTTCTAGTCTAGTTCTAGTTTAGCCTCTCAATCCCCAAATTCTCCGTTTCTCTTTGACTCTACGTCGATTAGAGGAGTCTAGGTCGGCCTGCCCGAGCCTAGACAACTCCTAGGATCTCTCCTCCCCGATGGGGTCCTCCCAGGAGCGAGATCCAGGCGCCGCCGGCGAGGCGGCGGCCTTCCGCCGCCCCTGCACACGCGCGGACCGTCCGGCCCCAGGGCGCGGACCGTCCGGCCGTCAGGCAGGAAACCCTAGCCTCGCGCCAGGCCACGGACCGTCCGCCCCTGCGCAGAGAGCACCGCCGCTGGTTCTTGTGTAGTGTTTGGCGCCCGAAAAAGGTGCCAACAGTAGGCAAGCCTGTCAGACAACGGAGGGGAGGGCAGGAAACAATGGCACGGTGCTCGTGTTGTGAAACACCACGACATGAAGATGGCAGTAGCAGTAGGTGGCAGGCGTGGTGCTTCTTGAGGCCCATTCAATCAGGTGTACAGGGTCATTGAAGTAGCAACATGCTCCATCCTAGGTCCAAAATGTGACATACTTTTGGCCCAACAATCTGTATGAGAGTTTATATATACTCCATTGTTTTTTTTTAATTTGTCGCGTTTTAGTTCAAAAATGAACTAGCTGGCGACAAATATTTGAGAATGGAGGTAGTATAACTTTCAGGCGTGTGCTCAGAGTTAGCTTTTGGAGGTGACTAAATTCGGTCGCTTATTTTATCTAATGGTACCAGTGATGTTTGATGCTGGCCATGGATTTACAAAAACATTCCACAATCAGAAATGTCTAGTTTTTGCTACAAATTAAGCTGGCAGATGGAGTGCGGAAGTTAGCCATTTCTGGGGTGTTGTGGCAGTGCTCGTTGCATATCTTTGTTAGCTCAGTTACTTTTGTTATTTAGATTCTAATGAGAGAAATAACCTGGCAGGTCGATTGCATGGCTTCCCTTATATGGCGTCATCAGCGGTTTTGATACGTACCAGCCATTCAGATATTTAGGATATAGTTTGAGAAGTTTCCTGGCAAATTCAGTGTCGTAGTGTTTTTTATTTGACATCTGTGTACCTAAATCTTACACCATTTCTCAAAACACAGCCAGGGCCAAGGGAGAGACCAATGCAGTGCTTTATCAAGAGGAATAAGAACAACTCTACATTCTACCTCTACCTTGGCTTCACAAGTTGTAAGTAGAAGATATGACGTGTGCACCCTTTTCATCGTTAAATGTTGCATGATGTATTCTTTCTTATGGAATTCTGCATTTCCACTTCCATACCTAATTGCTTCCTGTCATTAGGTTAATAATTGGACCAGCATGATAGAATAAGTTTCCTGGTCAGTGGGATGCAATTGGGTTTAACTCATTTGTGATCATATGGAAACAAAGTAGATTGGATAATGAAACAGAACAAACAGTTTACATGAACACTATACTAGAATAGTTACTTGTAGCCCTTGTAGTCCTGTAACGTACATGGAATCATGGATAGTAACAGTACTTCACAATCTCTTGTACAAGCTCTTACTTACCCTCAACAACTCACTGTTGGTGAGGCTAATTATTTCCTTATGAGGCTCCCTGTTATTGTCTTAGTTTGGGTTAAAAGAAGTCTTGTAGTACACGTCATGATAATATTTTTTATGATTATGCTTGTGTGCATATTCCATCAAACGCTACATGTTTTTTATGTAGAATTCTTTTGAAGTGCACAGCTACACATTCCAAGTTGGGTGTGGATTTGTACTTTTATGTTTACATAGACGTCTGGTTGTAACTTTTTTTGTACATCAGATGTATTTTTTCTTCAGCCTTTTCACCGTCAGATATACTTGATGATTAATACCTTTTCTCTCTCTCTCTTTGGGCATCTGACAGCACCTGTGGATAAAGGGAAGTTTCTCATGGCTGCTAGAAGATTTAGGCGTGGTCCCCATACTGAGTACATTATATCTCTTGATGCAGAAGACTTATCACAAGGGAGCAATGCATACATGGGGAAACTGAGGTGAGGTTCAACATGATTCCAGAGTTCTCCTGAACCTTGTTGGATTACCTCTGCTTATGAATTGGTTGCTGAAAGTGATGTGTTCTGGTGTGATTAGGTGGCACATACATTTCATGTAGTTGACAAAATATTTTTGAAAGCATAACTTAAGATACACAAAATGAATGAAGTTGCAGGATCCTTCCAACTGGTACCTGTGTTTTGATATGCCTTGCCCTTCAACTACCTGGTAATATGTTTTGATGGTTTACACGGTACACTGTCTATGTACTCTTATTGAAGAACAAACTCCCTGAACCTGCTAGCATGCCTTGTACATTACTTGGTATTAGGGCTTGCAATACATGAATCCATTGCAACTTTGCAATTGACTGCTTAAGTTGTGTTCTTGCATTGCTGACATATTTGGTATTGCAAAAGTTCGTTGACCATCTAAATGTTGAAGTCAGCACTTCACTGTCATAGACTCTTAGGTTAGGTTATATGACACTTCCCCTTGTTTAAATTCTCTGTGCAGACATCATACTCTTTCCCTCCTGAAATATAAGGGATTTGAGTTGTCCTAAGTACCGTCATAAGTTTGACCAAGCTTACACTTACACAGAACAATATATTTCTGACACTGAGTTAGCATCATTAGATACATTATGAATATATTTTCTTAATTTACCTCTTTGATTGGTAGATGTTAATACTCTTCTCTATAAACTTGGTCAAACTTTGGACAGTTTTGACTAGGACAACGCAAACCCCATTATATTTCAGGACTGAGGGAGTAGATTATTGATCTCCTGTTATGTTTTAATGCTTGTATTGAAACTTCTTTCCCCATCTTAAAATACAACTCTACTTCTGCACCCTGTTTAGATCTGATTTCTGGGGGACAAACTTCAAAATATATGATAGCAAGCCACCATATGATGGTGCTAAAGCATCAAGTAGTCGATCTAGTCGTCGTTTCGGAAGCAGAAGGATTAGTCCCCAGGTATCGGCTGGCAACTACGAAGTTGGACAGGTTTCATACAAATACAACTTGCTCAAATCCAGAGGCCCCAGGAGAATGTATTGCACTCTCGAATGCCCTTCAGCCCAAGAGACTTGGGAAAACTCACTCAAGACAAAGTTCAGGCGCCCCCTGGGCCCCACAACTTTACGAAATAAAGCACCCCGCTGGCATGAGCACCTGCAATGCTGGTGCTTAAACTTCCATGGGCGGGTAACAGTTGCATCAGTCAAGAATTTCCAGCTTGTGGCTGCTGCCGACCCCAGTGAGCCTACTACCAACGTGGATGATGAAACGGTTCTGCTGCAGTTTGGTAAGGTCGATAGCGATATGTTCACAATGGATTACCGGCAACCACTCTCCGCGTTTCAAGCATTTGCCATCAGCCTCAGCAGCTTTGGGACCAAGCTAGCCTGTGAATAGCGATGCAGTTTGATGCTCTTCGTGTGGCTATATGGTTTGTGTTGGTGGTTGCTTGCTTGTTTCTTGTTGTTACGATGTGATCCGTTCTTCGTTTTAGTTGAGTGTCGATGTACTATTTGTACCACAAGAGATGTAATAAACTATTGTATTGTCAAAGGGATTTGTTCAAGGAAATTATGTGTAATGAACTTTTGCTCTAGTTCCATGCAAAAGACATTTCAATGTACATCTGTTCATGGTGAAGTGATACTTCTCCGATGAAAGTGGTAATCCGAACTGTTAGAACAAATTTAATATTTTAAAATAGATTTATATAAAATTTGATGTTGATCTTTTCTTATGTTATCAAGCACATTAGTATAAATATGAATAAAATATTATATAAGTTGTTTTATGTATTATTTGCTCCCTACAACACAAAAAGTTGAAAAAATTACCGAATTTGTTTCCGAATCCATACCGAAGTTTATATCTATTATTTGAGAAAATATAGGATGAATTTAAGGTTTACCTTTTATGAATCTTAACAAACTGGATGTTAAAAATAAGAATACAAATTTGTATTGTATATTCTATATCCTATTTATTCGCAATCAAAGAAAAAACTGATTACCGAATAAATACCGTTTCCGACCGTTTTCATCCCTTTCTCCCTTTTCTATAAATATTGTTTTGTTTTGTTTGGATACTACTGTTACTAGTACTGACTAGGAGGTGGATTCTTTGGAAGCATAGGAATGTTACATCAAAGGTGGCGCTCATCCTCAAAGGTCTGGCTCCTTAAAAAACAAAAGGGTTTTTTAAGGCGGTGTTCTTGATTTTGCTGATGTACTAATTTTTATCCTTAGTCGTGTTTTTTATCAGTTTTATCCTTGCAGACAGGGTCTGGCTCCATAAAAAACAAATGGGTTTTTTAAGGCGGTGCTCTTGATTTTGTTGATGTACTCATTTTTATCTTTAGTCGTGTTTTTTATCAGTTTTGTCCTTTCAGTGCTATAGAACAGAAAGACAAAATTAAGAAAAAAAAACATGATTAAGAGTAAAAATGAGCACACTAACAATTTTGTTGGAGCGGCTGGTCTACGTGCTTTTGATTTGTGGAATTCATAGGTAGTTTTAGTTTATTTGTTGTGGTCAGGGTTTCTCTTGCTTGTTGGTTTGGTTAGCCTTTCTTTTGATTTCCTATTTGGCCTCTTTCTTTGCCTGGGGTTGGAGGCCGTTTGTATCGGGTTTTCTTCCTATTATTTTATTGTTGTAATGATACACAACTCTCTTACAACTCTCTTACATATTCAGAAAAAAAAATGCTAAGCACCACTAAGGAAAATATTCTATGATATCATTTTGTGCAAGTTGTCAACCTCAACCTAAACTCTTGGGGTTGCTCTGCACATAAGTTTATCAGGTGTCAATCTTGTGAAGTTGCTGTTGCAAAGGTTCCAGGGACCAGCCACTCGATCAGCTACTGTCTGAACTCTGAATACCCCTAGTCAACTGAGATTGGCTCTACTGCTGTTCTTCTAGAATTCAGAAAGTCCAGCATGCATGCTTGGAACGGCATTCATTTCCACGCAGGCCATACTTTTCCAAGTCGCCCCAAAACTGTGGAGGTAGTTTTAGCGACGACAACATCCATGCGTCATCATGTATATTGTTTAATCCACAACAGTATTTTGAACAATTTCTATCGTAAAGGACAAAAAAACTAGCTAATTTTCGTTGGTCTTTATCTCTTGCATGGTAAGCAACGAAAACTAGTTATTTTTTTTTGGATGAAGGATGTAAATTATCTATTTTTTATCGGTCAGGTGAAACTGATGGAAATCACCTAATTTCTATGTGCTACGGCCAACCGATAAAAATTAGCTGGTTAGCCTTACCAGATGCAAATTAATCATTTATATCTGTACATAATGTGTGTATATAAATGCTATTTTGCTCCCTAGATGTCAAAAAACTATTTGGTTATTTGGCATCCTGTCTCAACCGAGACGACTCAGCAGTCCAACAGAGCCGGCCTAAATAGATCCAACCTTTCGTTCGTTCACCTTTCCCTTTCTCACGCGACAATTCCTTCATTCTCTATGGGTACTCATGTCATTCATGAGAATAACCGAGACAATAGTTGTTTAGTGAGTCAGACATTTTTTTTAAAAGAAACAAGAAATATGAAAGAAAGTAAATAAACTCAGCCATTATATGAATACTAAGTCATTCCATCTTTTAGTATAGATATTCATAAGAATTATTGAGTACCAAACACAATTCAGGAGAATCAATTAGTCATTCATTATGTTCATATAGTCAAGCATTCATCATCTTTCAGTCATTGCGTCCTAGTTTATTTTTATTGTTTTTGTGGGTAGGCACGATTTTGATCTATGGCGACTTACAGGGCGGCACTGGCTAAGGGCATGTACAGTGGTGTTTAATATGGAGGCTCTTAAGGTGTTTAAAGGGGTTATTTGCAAAAAAAATCTTAGAGTCGTCTCTCCGTGAAGAGACGTCTCTGGCTCGTAAACCAAGTAGCAACATACGCCTTACTTTCCACTGTACGAATTTATCGCCTGTTCTATCGATCTGCTGCTGTACAAATGCATTTAATTCTGTATTTATTAATAGACTACATTTATAGACACTCCATTATATAATAGAGTCTCTTAGTTATCTCTTGTGTTTGGAGAACCGTTTTGGGGTCTCTCCACTATACATGCCCTAATCAGTAATGGGGTCACGCCCGAGGAGGCACGCTGGGGAGGCCGCCGAACAGATCGATCAGACGAAATTGCGTGTGGTGGGCTCTGTCCGAACTCTATATAAAAGGGTACGCTAGTGTAAAATAGCTATTTGACGCCTAGAGTGCCAAATAGCTATTTGGCATGTTCTGTGTATGTGTGTACGCAAAGGGGGCATGGGCGTGGGAGGGCGTGTATATGTTTACAACACACACACATATATATATCCATTCATATCACATACGTTCATACATATCAATCCTCATCACACAAATCACAAATCTTAGACCAGAGAAAAATCCTTGCTAAGTTCTTGATCACCCTATTTGAACAAGTATGAGTTAGTATATCATAATTAGAAAACCTAACAAAGTAAAATATGTTATACACAAAGTAGAAATATAACTGAAAAAATAAAAATTATTATATGTCAATTATCATCAAGGATCAATTTGTCCTCTTCTTTCTCAGAGCTGCCATCTCATTTTTTTCATCAAATGCCCTCATTTTCTTTTCTCAGATATCATTACATCATCATGATCTCTGACAAAATCTAGTAACATGTCAATATATCTATACTAAATGTGCTCAGCAGATCCCTATTTTGGGCAATGTCAAATCATTCTTAGACTCCAAGTGGCATTCACAATAACCATCATCACTAGGTGTGTACATGCATTCATGAGGATTAACTTTATATACTACTTACTAAGATTTCAAGCTTGTACATGAATCTGACATATAATACACATGCTCGACTTAGTGAGCAAGGATAAAATTGTAATGTCCACATAATCGTTTGTCATGGTTGACTTCAACCATGGCATATTGATTTTGTTAAGTTCTAGGGTTGGGATCAAACCAATCACATAGAAAAAATAACATTTTAAGATTTGTATTTTTTGCACAGTTATACTCAAGTATTTTTGGATTGTTTTATAATAATTAATTTTTTGATATTGTGCATCAATGCTCCTAGTTACAATTTCAATGTTACATGCAGCTAGAGTATGAGTTACTTCAAATTTGGTTGATTGGATGTGAAACCTATTAACATCACACCGGCTCTAGCTTTTGATAGTTACACTTTCATAAGATAATTGGCACATGTCTTCATGTACGTTGGCAATTTGCACGCACTATTAGTCGTACATGTTTATAAGATCCTTAAAATATAATATGGTACAATAATAAGTGTTCACATGTTCTCTAAACCAAATGATAAAATTAGGACCTCGTATTCTTTCATGTTGCATCACATCTAGTTGATTTGATATAGGTTGACATCTGTATTTTTCCTGTATGATAGTAAAATAAATAAGAAGACCAATGAAAATGACTTTTGTTCTTTTTGATATAAAATTAAGGTTAATAAACCCTTACTTAAAATATTGTTCCATCTCATGCATATTTGTGTACATGTAAACTAAACAAGACTTTCATTCTTCCTGAATGACATAATAGGTCATGCAAGCACTGACACGTTTACCCTTCCATTGAAAAAATTAGGATTGCTAGAAGAATGATCTTCATATGTATATGGTACCACACAGTAGGTGCATTAGCATTGTGTTACTCTATGAAGTATACATAGTATACAATCTCTTTGAATTTAAATCTTCTATGATGCACCCTTCTACTCTTGTCTTACTGTCAACCGTTGGTCTAAGCTTTTTTAGGGTTCTTTCAATAAGATACATTCACCTATATTACATTGGGTCGTCTACCTTAACTTCATATAGGATATGGACAAGTAAATGTTGTATTAGATTGAACCATCTAAGAGAGATTTTTTTCTATCTTGCATACAAGGACCAACATCTCTTTCTCTGGCTGATACATCATATCTTTTTAAATTTATTTAGTACAAAGTTGTTTGTAAACATAGCTTAGTTAAGCTAGCACCATTCACATGACTTCATTCAAGTACCCACGAAACATTAGTGGAAGGAGTTGTTCCATGTTTATTTGATAATAGTGGCTCTTCAACCAAGTTAAGTTTCCTACTTTCATATTCGAAGCCCTTCTGAATCCAGCAGCGAAACCATCGAAAAAATTAAAAAAAAACATTTCATTTCGCCTCCCTTTTGCTTAGATTCCATACATAATGGAGCGTGTGGTTTGCCACCACTTTCTATCAGCTTAAGAGTAGGGTTAGTGCGCATCTTTGGTATCTTATGATTTGTTGGAAGGACAGGGTCATGTTCGCTAGATCTTTATATCAATTTTTTAGAATGCAAAATTGCACTTGACAGATTAAAAGTCATGTCATAAAAGCTAGAATTGTAACTGTCATGTATTCATACAATGTCCCTTCCAAAGATTTTATAAGTTTGAAGAACTTTTAAACATTCGGATAGGATAGGACGACCGGAGCAAGTGTGGGCAATTTGGATGGGTGGCACGACCCAAGCAATGGCTATTGTGTGACCAGGCGAGGTAGGGCACGACCCAACATGGTCAGGCGGGGGTAGAGACCGCGTTGGGGGTTGTGTAGCATGCCCGGTAGTAGTGGCGAACGGGCAGGGCGACATGACCGATGTGGCGATGGTGATAGGACGTTTAAGGAAAGTCGTGAGTGTGAGGAGAGAGATAGAGACACACGTGAAGCCGGGCAGGTAGGAATAAACTACCTAATTTTCATCGACTAGGGAAAGATGCCGACGAAAATTAAATTTTTCTGTCATCTAAAACCAGACTTCTGACCAAGATTACTAATTTGTGTCAGCTCCTGCCCCTGGCCAACATAAATTAGTAATTTCCGTCGGCTGTCAGAAAATTAGCTTATTTTCGACCATGTGCCGTGGCCGTAGCGGACAAAAATTGATCAAGGTTTACATAAATTATTTTGTCTCACGGAAATTTCTCATTTTCTGTTTTCATGCTGTTATCATCGTCCATGTACGCGAGAAAGATTTAATCAAGAAAAACAAAGATGTGTGGTGTGCTTCGGGATCGATCTGGCTAGGCGTAGGTGTGCATTCTACTACTGGTGGCTTCTCCTACCTCGGCCTCGAGCGTCTGCATCTGCTGCTCCAGCAGCCTCAACCTCAGTTGCATGCTATCCAGCCTCCGCCGCGCTGCCTCATCTGCCAAAACACAAGGCGACTGAAACCAGTCGATTTTGCGGATCCCACGTTTCCTTAGCGGTTGTTTGGTTGTCAGCATCAGCATATCCTGGTCAAAGCCCAGATGCAGGCTGGGCATAGCCTGCATGCATTCGTGCAAACCAAAACAACTCTACTTGTTTGGTTGTTTGTCCATAATTAACCAGGATCAGCAGAGCCTCTGTTTGGTTTACTGTTTGGTTGCACGACTCAACTACATATCTAAAATTACAATGCCATAAACTAAAACACATTTCAAAACACTTACAAATTTACACAGTTATAAATTACACTTATAAATTTACACAGTTATAAATTACACTTGTAAATTTACACAATTATAAATTACAATGTCATAAATTACATAAAATTACATTATAAATTTACTTGAGCAACTGAGCTGATCAAGTGTAAACACCAAAAACAAAATTTAAAGCTGAATCAATTGTACAATCACCAGATATACTTGAACATCAAAATTTCAGTTCTAAGTTCTCACACACCAAAAACCAGATATATAATCCAACAGCCTGGAGTTTCCACAGCTGACCTTTTTGGGCAAAGAAAACAGATATATAATCCAACGACCTCTATTGGCAGTGAGGCTCTATTGGCAGTGAGGCTCTATTGGCAGAATGGCAAAATGACAGTGAAACACAGATATATGCAAAGCAGCTACTAGATAGTGTAGCCAGAATGGCAAAGCACCAGACATATGCAAAGCACCAGTAACTCAAAATCATAAAAATTGATATTAGCCAGCTAAACAGATCAAATGTAAATCTGAAATAGTTATTAATATTAGCCTCATCTCATCAAAATTGATCCTACATGACAGTGTAGCCAGCTACTAGATAGTGACAAAGGATAGAGATAGGAGTATCTGTTCTCAATTCTCAAACACAAAAAACCAGATGACAGAACAGTTCATCATTGTAACCAGTTCATCATTGTTCTAAAACCAGCTCAAGATGACATAACAGAATAGCAAATAGAATATTCAGTTCAGCTCAAGATGACAAAACAACAAGATGACAAAACAATTCATCATTGTAACTAGTTCATCATTGTTCTAAAACCAGCTCAAGATGACAGAACAGAACCACACATGGCAGTGTAACCAGCTCAAGATGACAGAACAGAACCACACATGACAGAACAGAATAGCTCAAGCAAATAGAATATACAATTCAGCTCAAGTGTAGCCTCAAATATCAAATAGCATCAGGTCAAGATGGTATGAAATAGTTATTAATATTAGCCTCAGCTCAGTAAAATTGATCCTACATGACAGTGTAACCAAAACCAAAACCAGATCAAGTGTAGCATATATGTTCTTAAACACCAAAAACAGCAAAACAACATAAATGACTGTTATTAGTGGCTGGCTAACTGAGTAGGCTTAATATTCACTTTTGTTATCATCATTGGCATAAAGGACACACACATCAGATCAAGTGTAGCATATCAGTTCTCAAACAGGGAAATCCATAGGACTCAGGGAAACATCATTGTTCTCAAGTACCAAATCTATTCTTAATCAGGATAAAGGAGAGACACATCAGATAAACTGTAGCATATCTGTTCTTAAACAGGGAAACCCATAGAACTCAGGGATACATCATTGTTCTTAAGTAGCATCTAGGATAGATGGAATAGAGCAAGTGGACCAAATCTGTTCTTAAACAATATAGATGTCCTAAACCCATACACCCATAGAACTCAGGGATACATCATTGTTCTTAGACGGATCAGATCACATCAGTTGTGGTAGTGCTTGGCTAGGGAAGTCTTGAGCCATAGGTCATGATCATCAGGAGTCATGTCCAGGAACACCAGTGAGGTGGCCTTGTGCTCCATCATGTGGTTTAGGGCATACATGAGAGCCTCCCTAGAGAACCCAGGATAGTTGATTACAGCATTGTAGATCCCAGGTGCTGCTTCAGCATGGATGCTTTCACGGACAGCAGCAGCAACATCTGAAACAACTTGTTTCATCCCATTGAACACAGCAACATCCTCATCAGTCATGAACCTCTTCCTCTTCCCTAAGTTAGGCTTGTTATCATTGGACTCACCAGGGGTACCCTTGTCAACAGTCTTCCCCTTGTTAGTTAGATTGGAACAATCAACAAACTTTGAGGTCACTTCAATGCCATCATCTAGGATGTCAACAATGTCAGTTGGCTTGCCCAAAGGCTCATTTGAACCCATTGCAAACTTACCTGTGGCAACCCCACTTCCAAATATGATTTGCATAGGCATATAGTTCTCTATGGGCCTATTGAGGTAATCAGCATCTTTTGGGTGATCCTATTGAGTTAGCAACTCAAGTTAGAATAAGAGAACTTGAAGTGGAAGAGTGGCATTAACAGGTTAGAAAAATAGAAGGTATTGGTCCTAACCTTGATGTAAGCAGCATAATGACCTTCTTCTAAGCTTATGACAAAGTTATCCTCATCCCAAAGAGCGCCACTAATGTCCTTCAGTTTGCAAACCTTGACCCACCTAGACCTCCACTTACGAAGGTGATTGTACACTTATTGGCCTGTTACTTCTTGGCCACAGAACTCAGATACATTTTTAGCAACAGAGTTAAGGTGGATTTTTTTAAAACCCTTGTCAGTCTTAACCCCATTTCCTATCAAGTCAACAAAACGACGGAGAACAAACCCAGACATTACAGCAATCCACCTAAGAGCAGGCCTAGCCCCCTGACCAGCAACCTCAGAGACTGAGCTACCTGCTCCTCTACTGAGCTATGAATGCTATCTCTCAAATAGTTGCCTAGTGCGAAAAAGGTCACACAACTGCATAAAAGGGGCTCTTCTCATCCTGAGTAAGTCAACACACTCAACATCAGTGGATTCATAAATGAATCTCAGGTTGTTTTGCCACTCTTGGTCTCTTTGGTGCATTGGGCCATAAGTGATACACCTCCTAGCATGTAGTCGGTGCCTCAACCATGCATCCAACCAGGCTGACATAACTGCTACAGGGACCACTGCCTTTGCAATTAGCCGACGGCGTGCAATAGCAGTATTCATTGCTAGAGTAATAAAATAGAAAAAATGATATTAGAGGTCTAAGTTGGCTCAGATGTGTTGTGCTAGTTGCTAAAAAAGGAAATTCATGGAACATTGATATATAGCTCAGAGGCATATTAGCATCATAGAACATTGATCTATATCTCAGAACATAACAGTTTTAACATAGTGATGTGCTAGTTGCAAATATATGATAACAAATTCTTACACGAGCCACGGCTGCGACATACAAGAGATGCGCCACCCAGAGGCATTAAAACATCACATACCATTGATCGATAGCTCAGAGAGTAAGTATGAATATAATCAAAAGTAACCATAGAACTCAGTTCAACATCATTGAAATTAAAACCACGGCTGCGACATAGAAGAGATGCGCCACCCAGAGGTATCGAAGGATCACACACCAGCTCAAAATTATTTCTTTATACAAATTAAAGTAGCAAATATATACCAGAACATAATAGTATGATCCAAGAGAACATAATCATTGTAAAAACACCAAAAGCATGTTTAGACAGTAAAACATATTCATTGTTTAGACAGTAAAAACAATACCAGATCATACATATGAATGTTCAAAATAGTTCAATACAATAACAAATCATGTTTAGACAGTAAAACTTGTTCTGTTCCCAGACATAATCATTGTAAAAACACCAGAAACATGTTTAGAGAGTAAAACATAATCATTGTTTAGACAGTAAAACATAAATGTTCAGGTAATCATTGTTCAGACAGTAAAACATAAATGTTCAGGTAAACCTAAAACCCTAATTTTTACTAATGATCCTACAAATCATCTGATCCCAGACATGGAAGCGAAATGGGTGCATGCGACACCACAAGCATGGTACTTTGTAGCAAAACCCTAAAACCCTAAAATCATCCGAGGAACACTAACAACATGGTGCTTTGCAGCAAAATCTTACACCAGAAGCTATTTTTATATAACAAATTAGCAAACTATACCAGATCTGAGAGGGGTGAAATGGGTGCATGCAAGAGGGAGAGCTCAAATCAGACAAAGAACAGATCTCAACCAACAACTACTAGATCTCAGAGGAGAGAAATTAGCCGACAACTACCATATCTTAGCCAACAACTACCAGATCTCAGCGAACAACTATACTAGATCAGACGAAGAACAGATCTCACCCAAGAGCTATTTTTATGCATAAATATCAGATCTCAGCCAAGAACTACCAATACTACTACAAATCAAAAGAACAGATTACCTGGAAGGAGTGTCACAACAGCGAGAGGGAGGAGACACGAGAGCTCGAACGCGAGGGAGAGAAGACGCGAGAGCTCGCCGCGGGGGAGACGAGATGCGAAAGCTTGCTCACAGGGGGGGGGAGGGGGAGCTCGACGGAGAGCTCGAGGGGGAGAGGAGACGCGAGAGCTTGCTCGCGGGGGAGCTCGAGGGGGAGAAGAGACGTGAGAGGGAGAGATGGGAGGGGAGAGGAGACGGCGGTGAAACCCTAGTGCGAGGAGAGCGCGAGCGCGAGTGGCCGAGCGCAGCCTGGCTCGCGTGGAACGCGCCTTTTGGCCGTATCCCATGGGCCTGGCTGAGGCCAATGTTTTGCACGAGTGTGGCCTGGCCCAGACACACGTCCAAGCAACCAAACACATGGAGTTGTTTGATTTTTGCATCTGTAGAGTTTTGCACGGGCGCATGCACCCAACCAAACACATGGTTAGTGACCACGTTTTGAATAATCTATCACCTGATTTTGTGACTGAACGCATTCGACCGAGTCAGCTACACGGGTTGCATTGGTTGATCCGATTATATCATTAGGTGTGAGTGATGGATTGTTGGTTACTTGGGTCCATCATCCAACGTGACAAATAGTATATGACTATACATATTATCAGGTATTATAATTAGGGGTACATAACTTACGTCTATAAACATACCAAAACACACGAGTACTAGGGAATCACAGGGAAAAACACGCTCTCCGACCTCCAAGGTCATACAGGACCAAATCACGATTCTCCCGAGGCTCCGCATGCCGGCTGCACAGATACGCTTCGCCCGAGCAAACCTCCGGTGAACACTACGCCTGCAGGGGTTCGCGACTCACCCGGGAAGCACCCTTAGACGGAAAACAAATATCCGTCTCACCCGAGGGCATCTCGCGCGAAGGTCCACCCACGAGCCCAGTCACAGCCAAAGTTCTCACAACCGCAGACATGTGCATTAAATGCAGCCTGTACGAACGCTTGCCCCACTGAGGGCACTAAAGTCAACAAAGGATGATGCGACATCGGTCTAATCTAGGGGCACTGTTCCCCTGCTCTTCCCCTGCTCCGGTCACTGTTTCAACAATTCCGGATAGGACATGCGACGACTGGACACGACCTCGGCCTCGGGAGGAAACTCTGCCTCACCCGAGCTCGGCCACGGCTAACTGCCCTAGCAGGGGCACATTAAATGCCACCAACTCTCCCGCAAATCCCGTGGGAGACCACTCCGACTACTATACCAACCACTCCAGGCATGGCTGCGTACCTGTGGGCCGACCTGACCTCGGCCTCGAGAGAAGTCTCGTCCGAGCTCGGCCTTGGCCAACAGCATCAACAGAGAAACATACGACGTCGCCTGTAGGAAATGGGTGACGCCTAAGAGGGGGGGTGAATTAGGACTTCTAAAACTTTTACCAAACTAGGCCACAAATAAATCCCTAGAGCAAAACCTATGCCAATAATCAAACTAGAGAGTGCAATCTAGGTTTTGTCTAAGTGTTGCTATCTCTACCGCAAAGGCTAAGTTTCAATCTACACTGAATGAGTATGTATAAGATTGAAACTTAAATGCTTAATATAAATGCAGAAACTTAAAGAGCATAGTAGAGAAGCAAACTCTCGTGGATGACGCCGGTATTTTTACCAAGGTATCCGGAACCACGCAAGGTCCCGACTAATCCTCGTTGGTGCCTCTACGCAAAGGGAAGCCCACGCGAGGGCTAAGCACCACGGTCGAGTAACTCCGTAGAGAGCCACGGGCCTTCTCCACGCTCAAGTGGTGCTCCGCTTCCGGCTCCTCTCGGACGCTCCCCGCCGTCTCCACTATCGAGCTTCCGGCCGAAGCGCCGCGGGCCTCGTTCCCTCCGGTACACGGTGGCGGCCGTTACACAAACTCGGTTGTCACGGTCTCGCAAGACTCTCGCCCCACTCGGTACAATTACAACGACTCACGCAAGAGCCGAGGGGTTGTGTGGTTTTACAAAACTCACTCAACTAACTAGGGTTCACCTAGAGCAAGCGCTAAAGCGGTCTAACTAACCTAAGTACTTCGCAAAGCACCTACGCTAATCACCGAGTGATTCTATTAAGCACTTGGGTGTTTGAGCTCTTGGAAATATGCACTATGTGACTTGGTATGTTGCTTGGGCTCTCACACTTGAGAATGGTCGGTTGGGGTGGTATTTATAGCCTCCACACCCCAAACTAGCCGTTGGACAGAAAGCAGCAGCTTTCTGTCGTCGGGTGCACCGGACAGTCCGGTGCACCACCGGACAGCTACTGTGCAGTGTCCGGTGCACGCCACGTCAGCCGACCGTTGGCGCCTGTAGCAGTCGACCGTTGGATCCGACCGTTGCCGTCTGTCCGGTGCACACCGGACAGTCCGGTGCCGACTCACCGGACAGACCGGTGCTACAGCCAGAGAGCACCTGTCTGTGGCCTCTCTGCGCAGACTGTTCGGTGCCACACCGGACAACACTGTCCGGTGCGCCACCAGGCGCTGGCTGACAGCCCGCTTCTTGGGTTTCTTTGCTGATTTCTTCGGGCTTCTTTTGTTCTTGAGTATTGGACTCCTATGCATCGTTTTATGTCTTCTTTTGAGGTGTTGCATCCTCATTGCCTTGGTCCAATTCTCTCTGCATCCTGTGAACTATAATTATAAACACTAGCAAACATATTAGTTCACGGATTGTGTTGTTCATCAAACACCAAAACTCAATTAGCCAAATGGCCCGGGGTCCATTTTCCTTACAATCTCCCCCTTTTTAGTGATTGATGACAACACAACCAAAGCAAGCAAATAATACAAGTATTTGAAATAGAATATGCACTCTACTTGCTAAGATGCATGAATGTCCCCATAATGTGATATTATGGACTTAAGCCTCCCCCTAACTCCATAATTCACTTACTTCCTATTTTATGGACCAAATAACCAAAACCACTGGAAAGACCATTTGTAGGTATAACATTTTAAATTGGTGGTGTTTGGTGTTTGATATAGTTTTCATTGCTTTGGTCCCTAAACTTCTCCCCCTTTGGCATCAACCACCGAAAAGGAAGACATTAAAAGCATGTAGGAAGTAAATAAAATCTTGCCCTCATCAAGAATTTTATCAAAAGATACCACTAGAAGGATATTAAATTAAACCACATGAATGATACCAGTTGAATAGATTACTCCCCCTAAATGAGTGCTCTCTTTAGAAAGAAGTTTCTCCCCCTTTTTAGAGATGAAGAAATACTGCCCCTGACAGAGATCCTCTACTTAGGAAAAAGCATGTGAAAATTAGAGGCGCAATACATGATTTGAAAAGACTAACTTCCCTTATGCATAGGTAACAGAATATGAGTTAACTACTTATGCATTTTTAGCAACATGGAAGCATATGATATGAAATATAGTCTAATCAAATGTTGGAGAAGACATGTAAATGATACTGAATGTAGTCTCAAAAGATACCAATTGAAGATCAATGGCGAGCTTGAGAGATATGAGAGTTCTTGGAGATTTTGCAGTGGAAGATTGTTGTCTTTCACCGGGGACCTTATTTTCCTTACAATGAGACTATCACAAGAAATAGACTTGAAAGGGTGTTAGTCTCAAAGTGTTGGATTATAGAGTAACCTCCCCCTAAAGGTGTGCATACAAGTTTTGAATACTTGTAGGAGACATGCACTTTGATTTGATATCAAGAGGGGTAAATTATCCATAATCCTATCTTTGGCACATATAAGTTAAATGATACAACTTGTAGGAATCAAGCTTTTCAATTTGATGCATCATTTACTATGGAGTGATATAGAAGCTATGTGCCGTGCTTAAATAAACATTTTAAGCCATGTAGGTTTGCTTAAGTATATGAATTTAAAGACAAGCAATCCTACCATATGATTTACCTAGTATGCATGATTTTGAACAAAAGTACATAACAAATGTAATACTAGGCAGGAAAAGGTAAACTAGATAAAAGGTAAATAGATACGCATATCTAAAAATGAGAAATACAATAAAACTAGTTACCTTAGTCATGGGTGGGAAATTTGGGTCCAAAATTTTTACTAACCCACTTGGCAATAAACTTGATCCAATATGATGTATCCCATGATATACATCCCAACTTGGCCAAGTCTCCAAATTTTCCGACGACCTTCGGTCCACTCACTTCCCCTTTGGGATCCAAACCTTCTTGGTGCTTTTCATGTTTGAAATTATTTCTTTTGGCACCCAGATGCATTTGGCCTCCTTTCCTTTGTTGGCTTGCTTGTTGGCCTTGATTGCTATCACCTTTCCATTCTTTTTCTTCTTGATCAAATATGGTGTAGCATTCTTTTTGTTCACCTTTTTGATGTAGGTGTTGGAGATTTCGCTTGATGGCTTTTGCTTGAGCTTTTGCCTTTGTTTATCCCCGGTCATCGCCTTGCATTGGAAAGACTTGTGGCCTTCCTTGTGGCATAGCCTACAAATCACAGTTTCTCCCTCCATAGGCTTGTTCACTCCTGCAGTGGTGTTATCCTGTGGAGGTTGGATTTGTTTAGCTTTGCCTTTCTTGTCATACAAAGCCTTGCCAAGGCGAGCCACTTCTTGCTTCAATTGTTCATTTTCCTTTGCAACCTCATCCGAACATGTTTCTACAACAATATTCTCAACAACGACTTGGTTGCAGGGGTTAGAAACGTCAATTAAATCAAAGCAGGAAGTAGAAGCATCTTTCTTAATTATTTCAGGTATTTCAATTAAAGATGCTACTGGGGTGCTACCAATGTTTTCTAGCTTAGTAGTTAGCTCATTATTGTGTATGCTAAGAATTTCCATTTTCTCTAGCAAATTTTCAATAGCTTCTTGGGAGCTAGCTAACTTAGCCTTAACTTTTTCATTCTTTTTAATAAGGCCATCATCGGTAGCAGTGGATGGAGCACTAAATTCTAATAGCTCAATTTTAGTTGACAGCTCACTATTTAAGTTTGCAAAAGTTTCAAATTTTTCTAGCAAACCTTTGTAATCATTTTGAGAGCTAACCAACTTATTTTTCAAAGTTTTAAGTTGAGCTTTTTGCTTAGTGCAAACATCCTGGAAAAATTCTACGACTTCCGCAAGCTCATCTAGAGAGGCCTTTCCCTCACCTTCATCATCACTACTACTTTCATCACTAGATGATGGAATGCTTTTGTTACCTCTTGCCATAAGGCATTTGTGTGATGACCGTGATGAGCGTGATGAGGACCGGTGGCTGCGCGTCCTTGGAGGTTCATCTTCACTTGAAGAATCATCCCAAGTTCTAACACTTGTTAGCGCCTTGCCTTTGCTCCTCTCCTTTTTGGGTTTGGCCATATTTGGACAGTTGTCCCTGAAGTGGCCCTTCTCCCCACATGCGAAGCATCCTCTCTTCCTTTGCTTTTTCCTGTCAATGTTAAACAGAAGATCTTCTACCTGCAGGGGCACACCCATTAGATTAATCTTGCGGATCATCCTCATTACCTTTCCGACGCGTCGGATTGTTTCTTCGTCCTCGGAGTATGATGTGCATGGTTGATTATCTTTATCATCATCACTTTCTTCTTCTTCCTCTTCTTCATTTGAGGAACTTGGAGTGGGAGCCTTCTTTTTGCCCTTCCTTTCATCACATGCAAAAGCATATGGCCTTGAGGAAGTTGGCTCCTCTCCCCGACTCATTTTTCGCGACATCTCAAAGGCCGCGATTTTCCCAATCACAATGGTCGGGGTCATGTTGCTCAAGTCCTCCACATTGTGAAGGATAGTGATGATGCTCCCATATCTTTGTTGTGGTAGCAAGGAGATAATCTTCCTCACAATGTCCGCATCACCTAGCTTAATAATGCTAATAAAATTGAGCTTATTGATAATTAGATTCAAACGAGAATACATATCTCTAACAAGCTCATCATCTTTCATGGCAAAAGAATTATACTCATTTAAGACTAGGCAATGTTTTTGCTCACGGACATTGGATGTGCCGTCATGGAGCTCATGCAGTTTTAGCCAAATCTCATTAGCAGTTTTCAAGGTAAATACCTGATTGAAAATATCCATGCTAAGAGATTCATACAAGCAATTTTTGGCTCTAGCATTTAAATGAATTTCTTTTTCCTCACTCGTGGTGGGTTTCTCGGGATTCTTGAGGGGTTTCATCCCGTCACGAGTGACTCTCCAAACACCTAGATCAACAACCTCTAGATAATAAGCCATTCTAGCACTATAATATGGGAAGTTAGTGCCGTCGAAGTGTGGTGGCCTATGAGTATCTATCCCTTCCTCTAAAAAGCGTCGGCTCTTTTAGCGGTGAAGCTAAAACGTTTCAAATGAGCCAAACCGGGCTCTGATACCACTTGTAGGA